>OW119933.1:83505733-85002566 GCA_933210815.1 Meta bourneti
AGTGTTTCCTTCTTGTAGTGGGGGCTTATTAATAGTACTTTTGTTAGAGCATTTTAAAATATTTCACACTTTAAAAGAATTATTTATATTTATTTTTTATTAATTTTTAAAACTTTTTAACTTTACTGCTTAACTTTTTTATTGTTACTGTTTAACTTTATTTTACTGCTTAACTTTTTTACTGTTTAACTTTTTAAGTTTAACTTTTTTTTACTGTTTAACTTTTTTACTGTTTAACTTTTTCTCTTTAACATTTTTTTTACTGTTTAAATTTTTTTCCTGTTTAACTTTTTTTCACTGTTTAACTTTCTATTGGTTAATTTTTTCTATTTAACTTTTTATACTGTTTAACTTTTTTAATTGGTTTTTTACTGCTTAATGTTTTTTCTACTATAAAAATAGGTCTAAGATTATTCAGGATGTTTCGAAAATTCTTGTGAAAATGAATGTTTTCTGAAAAGAATGCCTGGATTACAAATATAGTAATTTTAGATAAAATATCATTTGCATGTATATCTATGTCCTATTTCTCCTTGGGTTCATTACTCGAAACTTAGGTAAAATATATTTTGATTTAGAAAAGTGCAGTAACAATAAAAAAGTTAAGCAGTAAAGTTAAAAAGTTTTAAAAATTAATAAAAAATAAATATAAATAATTCTTTTAAAGTGTGAAATATTTTAAAATGCTCTAACAAAAGTACTATTAATAAGCCCCCACTACAAGAAGGAAACACTCAAAATGAATATTTAATTCAAGCATTCTCTCTTGCATTACAGAGTACATTTACACATCTTTCCTAAAGCATTTAGTAACTCCTGTTTAAGGCACCCTTTAAAATTCTTTAGTAAATAGGTTTAACATATAATGAACAAACGACTAATAATTAAAATAGTCAATATATTTATAAGGGTGTATAAGTCTTTCCTACACGATTTTTTTCCTTAATAAAGAGTTTTAGGGTTTTAGAGTCTCAAACTTCCTTACTAATCTTCTTACTGAAGCACTTTTGCCAATTTAATAACTTTCAACTCAATACCACCCTTTTACAATTGGATTTTCTTCCTCACCATGTTCAGTATATCACTTGAAATTGCATCTACTACATGTACTAATAAATAGAGTTTAGTAACAAATGTACGTTTTAATTTTATGTAAAATATTGGTTCGATACATAGGACACGTTGAAAGACTCTTCGTACATCTCATGCATGTCACCAGATGACCGCAAGGCTGTAAAGTAGCATTCATTTTCCGATTCCTTGCAAATTTTACAAAGTCGTTCGTCCTTGTCGTTGTCTAAGGGGTAAAGCTATACATCGTTTTTTTTATAAAACCATTGGTATTGTTGATTTCATCCAGCACCTGTACAATTTCATCTATGGGCTACCAAACATTTTGGATAAAACATGGTGTTTGTGATAATGCGCGAAATAAAATTTTGTGTTATAATACAAGATTTTAACGAAAGGATATACTTAAATGTGCGTGTGATTTTTTGACTCTACCACGTTTATGCGCTGAATGCAATTCAATTCTACGACTAAATTTGAGCAAGAAAAAAAAATATAACCAAATATAATTTATAAGAGAAACGTATTTTGACTTTCTTTAAAATGAGGAACTTTAAAGTATACTGAATTCTCTTGATTCTGCAGTTTTATTTTTTCTAAAATTACATCAACAAATTGAATTATTTTATTTGTGTGCACACACAAGTCTTTGCCTCTGTTGAAAGGAAACTAGTATCTTTGACAAGTATCAGATTTTTAAAAATTAATTCAGAGAAGAACCTTTTTTCATGGGATTTAACTCAATCTGCTCCATAATTTTACCCTTAAGAGTAATAGAGCATATTATAGATTTAAGGAAAATGAATAACCATTATGCAAATTTGAAGCCAAAAGTTCCAAGCATGTCTATGCGCCTATCTACGTTTAGAGATTGACCAACGCACAGACGTTGACATTAGGGACCTAGCCGTAAACGGATCGTATTATACCGGTGTCTTGGACGTGATCAGGTGCTATTGGTGTGGCGAAGGGCTTGAAAATTGGTAAAAAGATGTAGTGAGACACAAACACAAAGTTTTATCCAAAATGTTTGGTAGCCCATAGATGAAATTGTACAGGTGCTGGATGAAATCAACAATACCAATGGTTTTATAAAAAAAACGATGTATAGCTTTACCCCTTAGACAACGACAAGGACGAACGACTTTGTAAAATTTGCAAGGAATCGGAAAATGAATGCTACTTTACAGCCTTGCGGTCATCTGGTGACATGCATGAGATGTACGAAGAGTCTTTCAACGTGTCCTATGTATCGAACCAATATTTTACATAAAATTAAAACGTACATTTGTTACTAAACTCTATTTATTAGTACATGTAGTAGATGCAATTTCAAGTGATATACTGAACATGGTGAGGAAGAAAATCCAATTGTAAAAGGGTGGTATTGAGTTGAAAGTTATTAAATTGGCAAAAGTGCTTCAGTAAGAAGATTAGTAAGGAAGTTTGAGACTCTAAAACCCTAAAACTCTTTATTAAGGAAAAAAATCGTGTAGGAAAGACTTATACACCCTTATAAATATATTGACTATTTTAATTATTAGTCGTTTGTTCATTATATGTTAAACCTATTTACTAAAGAATTTTAAAGGGTGCCTTAAACAGGAGTTACTAAATGCTTTAGGAAAGATGTGTAAATGTACTCTGTAATGCAAGAGAGAATGCTTGAATTAAATATTCATTTTGAGTGTTTCCTTCTTGTAGTGGGGGCTTATTAATAGTACTTTTGTTAGAGCATTTTAAAATATTTCACACTTTAAAAGAATTATTTATATTTATTTTTTATTAATTTTTAAAACTTTTTAACTTTACTGCTTAACTTTTTTATTGTTACTGCACTTTTCTAAATCAAAATATATTTTACCTAAGTTTCGAGTAATGAACCCAAGGAGAAATAGGACATAGATATACATGCAAATGATATTTTATCTAAAATTACTATATTTGTAATCCAGGCATTCTTTTCAGAAAACATTCATTTTCACAAGAATTTTCGAAACATCCTGAATAATCTTAGACCTATTTTTATAGTAGAAAAAACATTAAGCAGTAAAAAACCAATTAAAAAAGTTAAACAGTATAAAAAGTTAAATAGAAAAAATTAACCAATAGAAAGTTAAACAGTGAAAAAAAGTTAAACAGGAAAAAAATTTAAACAGTAAAAAAAATGTTAAAGAGAAAAAGTTAAACAGTAAAAAAGTTAAACAGTAAAAAAAAGTTAAACTTAAAAAGTTAAACAGTAAAAAAGTTAAGCAGTAAAATAAAGTTAAACAGTAACAATAAAAAAGTTAAGCAGTAAAGTTAAAAAGTTTTAAAAATTAATAAAAAATAAATATAAATAATTCTTTTAAAGTGTGAAATATTTTAAAATGCTCTAACAAAAGTACTATTAATAAGCCCCCACTACAAGAAGGAAACACTCAAAATGAATATTTAATTCAAGCATTCTCTCTTGCATTACAGAGTACATTTACACATCTTTCCTAAAGCATTTAGTAACTCCTGTTTATGGCACCCTTTAAAATTCTTTAGTAAATAGGTTTAACATATAATGAACAAACGACTAATAATTAAAATAGTCAATACATTTATAAGGGTGTATAAGTCTTTCCTACACGATTTTTTTCCTTAATAAAGAGTTTTAGGGTTTTAGAGTCTCAAACTTCCTTACTAATCTTCTTACTGAAGCACTTTTGCCAATTTAATAACTTTCAACTCAATACCACCCTTTTACAATTGGATTTTCTTCCTCACCATGTTCAGTATATCACTTGAAATTGCATCTACTACATGTACTAATAAATAGAGTTTAGTAACAAATGTACGTTTTAATTTTATGTAAAATATTGGTTCGATACATAGGACACGTTGAAAGACTCTTCGTACATCTCATGCATGTCACCAGATGACCGCAAGGCTGTAAAGTAGCATTCATTTTCCGATTCCTTGCAAATTTTACAAAGTCGTTCGTCCTTGTCGTTGTCTAAGGGGTAAAGCTATACATCGTTTTTTTTATAAAACCATTGGTATTGTTGATTTCATCCAGCACCTGTACAATTTCATCTATGGGCTACCAAACATTTTGGATAAAACTTTGTGTTTGTGTCTCACTACATCTTTTTACCAATTTTCAAGCCCTTCGCCACACCAATAGCACCTGATCACGTCCAAGACACCGGTATAATACGATCCGTTTACGGCTAGGTCCCTAATGTCAACGTCTGTGCGTTGGTCAATCTCTAAACGTAGATAGGCGCATAGACATGCTTGGAACTTTTGGCTTCAAATTTGCATAATGGTTATTCATTTTCCTTAAAACTATAATATGCTCTATTACTCTTAAGGGTAAAATTATGGAGCAGATTGAGTTAAATCCCATGAAAAAAGGTTCTTCTCTGAATTAATTTTTAAAAATCTGATACTTGTCAAAGATACTAGTTTCCTTTCAACAGAGGCAAAGACTTGTGTGTGCACACAAATAAAATAATTCAATTTGTTGATGTAATTTTAGAAAAAATAAAACTGCAGAATCAAGAGAATTCAGTATACTTTAAAGTTCCTCATTTTAAAGAAAGTCAAAATACGTTTCTCTTATAAATTATATTTGGTTATATTTTTTTTTCTTGCTCAAATTTAGTCGTAGAATTGAATTGCATTCAGCGCATAAACGTGGTAGAGTCAAAAAATCACACGCACATTTAAGTATATCCTTTCGTTAAAATCTTGTATTATAACACAAAATTTTATTTCGCGCATTATCACAAACACCATGTTTTCTGAGTATGTACATTCTTCACTTAGTCTTATCTTTTGTGAGTAACTATGGAACGCAAAAGATAAATTTTAACTTTACTAATTAGTAAGTGTATGGTGTTATATAGTCCAGTTCTTCGTGGCCTCCAGTTTACAATTATTTTTCCAAGAACAGCTAACGCTTTTCAATAGCAATGATTAATATTTGTGCAATTGTGCATTTTGATGAATTTCAGATTCAAGAAAGTTTCTTGGTACGTAAATACGCATACATCGCTGTAAAAGTCGCAAGTAGCTTCAAGTATTCGTTTTAACTTATCGTCTAAGCATAAACTGAGTGCCAAAGATCGTACAACTGTGTGATATGTGCACTTCATTTCTGTCCCATGACATAGCAAATTGTGCTCCCTTAGAAAAATCTAGACTCTAAGCTTTTAGAATATTACGAGCAGACCAAGAGGGTCACTCAGTACCTAATTGCTTACAAAGGTGGTTGTGTGGAAAAGAAACGCTTAGATGCATTGAATATTCCGAATATCAACTTAGAACAATATGGGTTTCCCAAATTCGATGCATTTTATGCTCTAAGTAGCAACAAAGATATCCAAAAACTATAATGTGGTCATCACAAAAATAATTTGCATTGCCCCATAGCTGAGGTGATGGCATTGAATAATTGGCTTGTCGGAAATAAGTCTCTTAAAAAAATGTAAGTATGTAAAAATAAGTTCTTTTTTTACTACAATGTATTATTTTTGTAAAAATATTAATCATAATGTTTTTACTATTAAAAAGTGTTCTAATTTACTTTGTTTCCATGTGGCTTCCTTCAATCTGTTTAAGAATTGTCTGCTGGATTTGCAGAGATTGTTTTAAGAATACATAGAATTCAGATTTAATCCATTATTTCAATAATTTTTGTTCATTTTAAAATTCACATTAATACTTAAAATTTTCAGTTATTATTTAATTTTACTCATGGGTAAAACTATCAGCGGTGTGAGTAAATATTTAGATTATGCATTAAATATCAAGAAAAGGGCAAAAGTTAATTTGCTTAGCAGCACAGATGTGCACACATTATTTTCAAAAACAGAAAACCCACTTACTATCCATTTAATATAGCAATGTAGAACACTTAAAATTAAGAAAACAGTACAAAGTATCTTGTAAAATACTTCATAGCTTCGTACAGTATTGGTATTTTGCTGTGCAATGTAAATTGTACGATGTGCATAAGGATTTCAAATAAATAAAAGGAAGTTCATATTTAGTAAAATGTGTGGTTTGCAAAAGCATTAAAGAAAAAGAACTTTTAATTTAGATCTTCAAGGACAAATGGTTTTTAATTCTATATTTCACTACTTCAAATGTGTAAGGAAACATGGTATGGGTCTTGTAAAGTTTCAAATTAATGCATAAAATTCTTTTTACTCTTACAGGTTTTTATAATAATTCATGCATAAAACGCACTTTAAGAACCAAACTTTTAAAAATGTCTCAATTGTAAAATTAAAAAATAAAAAGCAAATTGCATTTAAATGTTTGTAATAATATTTAAAGTATATATTTCAATTGTTAAACGCTTTCTAAAAATCTTCAATGTTATAATACGTGCAATAGTATTTGATATATAATTAATTTTTGTGTAAAAAACATCTAACTTTTAAAATATAAATCCCTATATCAAAGAAAATTTCGTTAAAAACAGTTTGTAAATCTTTATAATATAAATAAAATCACTAAAATGAATGAAAATTTATTTAAAGTAAACAATAATATGGAAGGAAAAATTAATTAAAAATAATATTTAATTTATATTTTACAGGATAAAGGGTTTTAATACTATTTTTCACTACTTCAAATGTGTAAGGAAACATGTTCATAATATGGGTCTTGTAAAGTTTCAAAAATTTTACGCTCACTTATGTGTATAATATTAAAACATTCTGCAATAAAATATGTGCTATAGCATCTAATGTATAATTAATTTTTGAGTAAAACATAAATCTTAAAATCAAGGAAAATTTCATTTCAGATCTTGCATTTTAAAAAGAAAATTTATAAGACCATGTAATAAAAAAAACCCAAATAATCCAAAATACAGTGTATGTGGTAAGACAAGCAAAAGTTTATTTAGAATAGAAAAGGTGTAAGCATTAAAAAGATTTCCAATATTCCCTTATGGATCTGCATTTAAGTGTTTGTCATAATATTTAATGTATATGTTTCAATTGTAAAATGTTTTCTAAAAATCTTCAACATTAAAAATATGTGTAATAGTATTTAATATATAATTAATTTTAAGTAAAAACATTAATTTTTAAAATATTAAATCCTTATATTTCATCCAAAAACAGGTTTGTAAATCTATATAATATAAATTAAATCACTAAAATTTATGAAGATTTATTCAAAGTAAAAATAATATGCAAGGAAAGATTAATTAAAAAATAACATTTAATTTAGATTTATAGAATAAATGGTTTTTTTATACTATTATAACTTCTTCAAATGTACAAGAAAACATATTCATAGTATTTGTCTTGTAAAGTTTCAAAAATTTTACTCTTACTTAAGTGTATATTATTTAAAACAAAATTTCTGCTATAAAATAGGTGTTATAGCATCTAATGTATAATTAATTTTTGAGTAAAAACATCTAACTTAAAAAAAAACATAAATCTATATAGCAAAGAAAAATTTCATTTCAGATCTTGCATTTTAAAAGAAAATTTATGAAACCATGTAATAAAAAAACCAAATAATCCAAAATACAGTATATGTGGTAAGACACGCTAAAAATTTATTTAAAAACGAGATGTAAGCATTTATAAAAATATTATTCTGAAAGGCAAAGATCAATTGCAACGTTGTCCAAATATCGTCTAGTGTACGACACTGAGTTCTAGTTCGGGGGCACATAAGTGGTTTATCGCTGCTTTATACAAGAATTTTACGAAACGTTAAGTTTATTCTAGGGCATAATGCATTCCCACGGGGCAAGCTGTGAAACCAAAATTGGTTTGTTGGATACTTCATCTCAAGCAAGCTTCCATTTTCCAGAACAATTTTTAAAGAATTGTAGTTCTTTCTAGAAAACACAAATTGCCTTTTCTGTCCAAATGAAACAGACGCTATGGGTGCATAAAGTTCCAAGTCCTTCTCGTTGTTTTTATGGGCAACTATGCAGTCCTTACCATCTTTATAACGCTTCACCAACTCAAAATTAAATCTTGCACCAATTATTCGCTCCATTTCTCCCTTTATTTCCAATACTTTAGGAGATCAAGGCTTGGCTGCAATAGAAGACCCGCTAAAAGTATAGCTTATTCCTTCGTCTTCGTATGCTACAAGTTTACAAGGCACAGTATATTTTTGTCCTAAAATTTCTAAATTTCGTCTTTTTTTAATACGTTAATTCGTTTTCCAATCGACGGAAATATGCCTAGCCTTCACGATCTGTAAACAATTTACCATACTCATAACATAAAGAATTGTGAGTAGACTTTTTCAAGTTCAGACTTGCTCGATGGACATAATCGTGACGTCACATCGAAATCTCAGAAGGAAAAAAAATCCAAGCCATAAGTCATTTTGTAAAAGCATTTATTAAAACCCCTATGCAATTATTCAAACCATTTTCTAAAAATATAACCCATTCCTAATACTAAGAAAAAATACAAGTCCAAAAGAGAGAAAAAATCCATTAATTCACCATTTTAAGTTAACTCTCTTACAGCCTAACGGATAGCGCGCTTGACTTCGGGTCCTGTGGTCCTCGGTTCGAATCCAAGAAATTCCTTTTTAATTCAAAATAATAGGGTTTCTAATTTCTCCACCAGATGGCACTACGAGTGATTCATCACCATGGCAACACCACTCCAACGAAACGACGCCATCTTGAAACAGCTCAACGCCTGCACGAAGACAAAAAAAAAATTCCAAGTCCAAAATGTAAACAAACAATACGTCACGTCATTCAGACACGCCCACTTCCGGTCACGTGCTATGATGTCACTTGGCCCCGCCCACTTCCGGTCACGTGATATGACGTCACTTGGCCCCGCCCACTTCCGGTCACGTGGTATGCCGTCACTTCCGCCGCCATACGGGCGGGTATACTACTCTCGTCATCTGACCGTGCTTCAAAATTACGTGGTGGCGTCCTCGGATCTTTCCCACCGGGTTTGATCTCGGACCGTCGCCAATAGCCCGTTGTGTTGCTAGAGTGCGACGTTAATTAAAATACCTACCTACAGACGTGTTGAGGGTTAATATTGAAACTATGGAAAACGCTGAATTCTGAGAGCAATTATTTTCTTCCCATAGAAGGGGGGGTGTTAAGAGGAGGTATTGTAGAGGGGCACCCAGCGACTATCATCTGTTCCCAGAATTGAATAACGTGATGTGGTGAGCTATTTCCGAACTTAACCCTGTGGTGCATACGTCGGGGCAGAATATAGTTTCCTTCTTTGGTTATGGCAGCCGGCCCAACGGCTTTACAGGCAACTTACTGAAACTGGCCGAAACCCCCCCAGGAGGAGAGGGAATATGTGTCGTCCCATCGCGTGGGTCTCTTTGTAGCACATAAAAGAGAGGATGGAAATCATAAGGTCTGCGGCGATTCTTCAGGAGTTTGAGGTCTGAAAGAATCCGAGCCTTTCGTATCGAGGGGACTCGAAACTTTCGCCCGTCCCCGTATCCAGACTGTTAAATGACGTAAAACAATCTGTAAACCAGTGGATAGAGTAAACTAGACAGTTATTGACACCTCGGACAGTTATTGACACCCTAATCTTTAATTTAAAAAAATAAGCTTTCATGTCAGTGTTCAGTTTCAAGCTTTGCATGTCCATTTATACTGCAAAAATAAACTAAATGAGAATGAAGGGATGTCAATAACTGTGGTGTCAATTACTCATCCAAAGGGTGTCAATAACCGAATTTGCACTATCAATTCTCAATATATTGCAAAATACCTTCCAATGATAATTTTTGCATGAAACCCTTTATTCAGCTTAAAGTAGAGTAATTCAGGAAAAGTTACAATGAATTTCAAATTGATTGAACTACTTTTACTATTTTTTTCATGAATTTATATTATAAATATTGTCTTAAGGGTGTCACGAACTGTCTTGTTTACTTAAGGGTGTCAATAACTGTCTTGTTTACCTAAGACTCAAATTTTTTTTCTAAATGGCGTAAAAAACTAATTTCGAGCTGGGACAAGTGCATACAGTTGAAAGGAAGTTATATTGAAAAATTACAATGCAACACAGACGAAAATTAAAATAAAAGATTTACAACAAATTGCCCAAAACTTGGTTTGGGGTTTAGGGTTTCATATATGGGCCATACTGCGCAAGACACAGGACAGACATCAATTAATGGACATACACACACAAGGAATGTTTTACTGATACAGAAGAGAGAAATACACCTAGGGAAGAATCGAGCCTGCGTTGCCTACAACTCGCAGCCTGCTAGCGAGGTGAGCATACCCACTGAGCCACGACTTCCCCAAAGGTTTCCGAGAGTAATGGTAATTAATTAACGTCACACTGGAGCAACACAACGGGCTATTAACGGCGGTCCGGGATCATTCCCCAAAGGAAAGATCCGAGGAACACTACGTAATTTTGAACCATGGTCAGATGACGAGGTCAACACCTGAGCTACCTCCGGGCCACACATGACACTCTAAACCTAACGGTGAGTGGGCCCGGAGTGTCTCCAACACCTGAGCTGGCACCTCACTCTCCAAACTTCTACACCACGCCAACGTGAGGACATTTGAAGCCACGACGGATATAACGTGCACCAGCCCCCTCGTACTCAACTGTCTTCAGCTGGACCGAGTTTCGAATTCGCAACCTTCCGATTGCTAATCGGTAACTTTTCCAACGGTATCCGAGGGAGTTTCTTGAATTCATTATTCAAAGTGATCGAAGAGTATTGTAGAATATATTACACATTTCCCGCAAAGAAACTTGGGAAACTTCCTTCGTAGATCGTTCAAAAAAGATTGAACTCTCACAAATTAATGCGTTATTTGTTTTCCGGAACCCAAATGGGGACCAACGTCAAACTAAATAAAAAATTTCCCGGTCGATTGCCCTATAAAGTATTCAGATATAAAAGTCGTTGCACTTTCTTAAGAGTCCCTTAAGGTGGTGCTATAAATGACACTGAGATACGCTCTACTTATGCTTCGCTTACCCAAGCTCAGGAGTGCATCAAAATATGAAGATGCCAGACGCAAAGGCAATCCAGGAAATCGTAAAACAGTCTGGACGAAACGCATCGATACCGTAGATGTATCGGGTCTCTCTCGTACCACACTGTAGAAAAATAGACTTCAAAGAACAGGCGGTGGTATTTTTCTTTCCCACTCACAAAATCTGCAACGCTTGCTATTATTATGGTAATTTTAGAGATAACAAAGTACCCGTTTTCTGTGACCAGGAAAAAATAACATTTCGAAGCAGCGCCTTGTGCAATTTAGAGTTGAATGCGTAAGTTTCTTTCTAGTTTTTAATTTGCTATTTCGTGAACAATGCTAGGGCTGCGGTAGCCCTATTGGAAGACTAAAGGACTAGCAACTGGAAGGTTACGAGTTCGAATCCCACCAAAGACCGTCGTGTACAAAGAGGTCTGCTGCGCGTTAAATCTGTCGTGTCCTCAAATATCCTCACGTCTGAGTGGTGTGGAAGTTTGGAGAGTGGGGTGCCAGCTCAGGTGTGACCTCGTCATCTGACCGTGGTTCAAAATTACGTGATGTTGTCCTCGATCTTTCCCTTCTGGGGTTGATCCCTGACCGTCGCCAATAGTCCGTTGTGGTGGCTGCAGTGCGGCGTTAATTAAAATACCTACCTAGTTGCTTTTGGGGTTTTGTGGCGCAAGGGCCATATTTGGTCATGCTGCCCCAGAGATAAGACAGACAATGTCAAGGAATGGACATACACGTACAAAGAAAGTTTTACTGATGCAGAAGAGAGAAAAATAAACTCCCAGGGAGAAATTGAACCTTTACAGGAATCTAACCTGCGCCGCCAATTCGCAGATTGCTAGAGATGTTCTATGTATCAAACACACTCAAAAATGACGGTAGAAAATAAATTTTGCTTAGTCCACGCTTATAATAATTTTAAAAAATAAAACACCTTCTGAAAGCAAGTTGTCAATACATAACTCTCCAGCGTAATCTAAAACCATAAAAATTAGTAAGAAAGTAATAATTTACTTTCAACCGAAATTACTTTCACCGTGAATAATTTTATTGTGTTACATGTTGAAAGCAATTCTAAATAAGTGGTAAGCAATTCCCACCTGTGAAACATCTGATAAAAATAAATTAAAAGGTTTACCTCTCAGAATAATTTAATAAGATTTTATTTAAAGCAGCACCTCGCATCGATTTGTTTCATCACGAATTTCATCACTGATTAAAACTGAAGCAGGGAAGGACTAATAAAATGTCCAATCAACAGTTTCAACTTTCAAATAAAATTAAAAAAGAGGTTCATGGATCATTACTTGAGCTAGAATTTTGATGATTTTGCATCTTTTTTTAGCTAGACTGAATCGTTGACTCGCAAGACTGAAGGATCGCATTACTAAACATAAATATGGTCTAGTGAATAAAACATCCAATTCTAATGAATAAAACATTCAATTCTCTAATGAATAAAGCATTATATTCGAGTGAATAGAAATATGGTTCAATGAGTAAAACATTCCATTCGAGTAAATAGAAATAGTTAGATGTTTTATGATTTGTTGGGTTTTATGGCGCAAGTCATATTTGGTCAGAGTCAAACTAAAGACAAACACCAAGTATCACACGTGATTCAAAATTACGTAATGTTGACATCGGTAGGTAGGTATTTAATTAACGTCGCACTGGAGCAACACAACAGGTTATTGGCGATGGTCAGGGATCAACCCCCAAAAGGAAAGATCCGAGGATAACACCATGTAATTTTGAACCACGGTCAAGTGACGAGGTGTTGTCCTCGGATCGTTGTTGTCCTCCTCCCTTGGGGATTGATGCCGGACCGTCGCCAATAGCCCGTTGTGTTGCTCCTGTGCGACGTCAATTAATTACCAATTACCAACCAGAACCAAGTATCTCACAAGGACAGTTTTACTAACACAGAAGAGAGAAATGCAGCCGAGTGAGGTTAGATGAATCGAACCTGCGCCGCCTACAACTTACAGGTTGCCCTAGTGCAGTAGTAGGCAAATCCTCTGAGACACAAGTGTCCTATGAATAAAAAGTTATTTGTTTAAGTCTCATAGAAAAAGGGCTTCTCAGTTTGCCATGGCAAACTAAAATTTTCAATAAATGTTATTTAGTAAAATTAAAGCTTTCAACATGAAATAGGAACTGTCAGAAAATGTGTTACATTTATACTCTTATTGTTTTCTTTTATTGGAAACACTTTTAATAAAATAAACTTTCACTCTGGCAGTGAAACTGAAATATGAAATTGTAACCTTATAGGGGTATGTTTGCCGCATATAATATGTTAAGACTCTTTTTAATGCACGTTTCTTTTAAAATAAATCTTGCAAAAATGAATTAGATTTATGCGTAGTTTTGTCATTTCTTGTGTTTTTATGTTGTTTTTCGTAATATTTTGCATTTTTGTTGAGCATTTTCTACTAATCTGAGGACATCAAAATACGAAACTTGCCTTGACCAAAGTGAAGTCCATTACTTAGTGGCTATTGCAAAGAAATTCCGAGTCAAGCTCTGCATCGCACTACAATTGTCATCCACCAACTACAGAGAGGGTCTAGAAATCCCCCAGATTCTCTTCTGAATAAGATTAATAGTTTCGTCTCCTCTATCTTTGCTTGCCTAGATATATGACATAAAAGGATCTGCCTACACCCACCAAAATCATAACCAAAACATACCACAAATATTCCGACGCATCACTAAGAGTACCGTCCTTCCATAGTAGGAAGTAATCGAGACGACAGTTAGCGTAGTTACGGCAGGGAAAAAAGTCCTCTGGATTATCGTGAATTCTTTGTTTCTGGCGATCAGAAAAGCCAAATCGGAGTACATTGGAATGTTTCATTTGAACTGTAGGTTAGGTAGTTAATTAACGTCGCACTGGACCAACACACAGGGGTATTGGCGATGGTCCGGGATCAATCCCTAAGGGTAAAATCCGAAGACAACAATTTTGAATCATGATCAAAGACGAAGCAACGCCTGAGCTGGCTTCCCGCTCTCCAAACTTCGACACCACGCCAGCGAGAGGACATTTGAAGCCACGACAAATTTAACGTGCACCAGCCCTCGTGTACACGATGGTCTTTGGCTGGACCGAGTTTCGAACTCGCTTGAACTGTCGGATTTAATGCTAAGCACCTTACAGAGTTGTAATTGGCTTGCGACTGATCCATCTTTAAATGATACAAATAACTTTTGAAGCAATAGCTTTGATGTCTCAGAAATAATATTGTTAATAATCGTCATTTCTTCTTCAATGAGACTAACACAGAAGAGAGAAATGCAGCCGAGTGAGTTAGACGAATCGAACCTGCGCCGCATACAACTTGCAGGTTGCTAGTGCAGTAGTAGGCAAATCCTGAGTCACAAGTGTCCAATGAATAAAAAGTAATCTATTTTAAATCTCATAGAAAAAGGGGGGGAATTTCAATTAACGTCACACTGGAGCAACACAATGGGCTATTGGTGACGGTCCGAGATCAATCCCAAGGGGAAAGATCCGAGGACAACACCACGTAATTTTGAACCATCATAGAAAAAGGGCTTTTCAGTTTGCCATGGCAAACTAAAAATTTTCAATAAAATGTTTTTTTAGTAAAATTCAAGCTTTCAATATGAAGTAGGAACTGTCAGAAAATGTTGTAACGGCGGCTAGAGAAACGATCACCACGCCAGCGTGGGAAAATGAAAAGTCTTGTTGACTCAGGTGTCGAGAGGAAAAGCCCACACTCCATAACGACCACCCGAAAACATCTTAATGATTTCTTAACGACAGCCAGCCAGCAGGGGTCGGAAATCGCTGTGGTTTCAAAACAAAGGGCAGGCGCCTTTCTGTCGCTCTCTTCGACATTTCGAGACCAAGAAGATTGATATAAATGATGATGAGTTTCCGACAGGGTTTGATGGACCCTTTCAAGTCCGCCGAAGTCTGTCGTAAAAGTTGAGGGGAAAGACCAACGTGAGACAGCCAATCAAGAACGTGAGAAATCTTCAACACCCAATCCAGAACCCACTAAAAGGCGGACCCGAAACGGAAAGGAGGAGTCGATAAGCACCCAACATATAGAGTTTTTGGAGATATCATCAGAGAGGACGAGAGAAGAGAGAGATCACGAGAGGAAAGACGAGAGGAGAGACGGAGACAGAGGATCAGAGAGCTTGGAGAGAAGCGGTCAACAGAGACCGTTTTTGGAGCTTGGTGAATATCCGTTCACTGTTGTGCATTTATCCCACCTTGGGATCCGATACTCGCCGGAGTATTTTAGTGAGAAAGGCTCGACCGTAGCAGTAAAGGATAACCCTCCTAGAGATCCGTGTAACTGTTCATCCTAGTAGTGATCCTGTCCAGAAAGACTGAGATTTCCTGCCTTGGAACTCTGTACTCACTCGAGTAATTTTGTGTTGAGAATAGGCTCACCCGTAGCCGTGCGTTAGACTTCCCCGAGCGAAATTGTGAGGCTCGCCAGCAGCCCTAAGCGCCTCGATAGAACTTTGGACCTTCCAAGGAACTAATATTAATGAACTTTACATTCATTTTCCGACTTTTTGTACAAATTGTAAAATAAACCAATTTAGTCCAGAATCGGATATTTTCAATGGTAACTAGTCTAGCTACCCGTGAATCAAGACGTTACAGACTAGTTAACTTTCTGGTGGCAGCGGAAGAGATCGACACCCAGTCGTGAAGAAGTAACGGAAGCGATCGACACCCAGTCGTAAAGCAGTAGCGGAAGCGATCGACACCCAGTCCTGAAGTAGCGGAACCGATTGACTTCGTTCGACATCCAGTTCTGAAGGAGCATCGAACCGACCGACATCCAGTCCCGGAGAAGTAGCAACTTCGTTCGACATCCAGTTCTGAAGGAGTATCGAACCGACCGACATCCAGTCCCGGAGAAGTAGCGACTTCGTTCGACATCCAGTTCTGAAGGAGTATCGAACCGACCGACATCCAGTCCCGGAGAAGTAGCGACTTCGTTCGACATCCAGTCCCGGAGAAAAGGACGCCTGGTCCGAAATACAGTTACGGAAGACGCCGAGTCCCGAAAAAGAAATAGAAGACCAAGTTTTGTGTGGAAAGTGACCGACCAATAACCCTGATCTGAAGTAGATGAAAGTGACGAGATCCTGTGCAGCACGACAGCAGGTAAGGCTTGATTTTACTTTAGAGGCAAAAATTGTAGTAAATTAATGTGCTAGGAATTTAAAATTGTCTTAATGAAATTATATTGTATGTGTAATTGAGTGGTTGCAACATTTAGCAAAGTGCTGGATTTGAAAAATTTAGAAAACTATTGTGTTATCAATTCAGGAAGAACTTTCCTTTGAAATTAGAGTAAAAGTCATTTATTGAAATTAAGTACTGTTGTAATCTAAAAGTTATCGAAGTATTCTGTGTAGAGTTACGCTTAGTATATTTTGTGAAATTTGAGTTAAGATTGTTTTGAAATTTAAGGTACATTGTTTTATAGTGTTGCATTGTGTTTTAAGTATTGGTCACATATATTAGTATATTATTGTGTGTATAATTGTGTGTAAGGGACAGGAGAATTTTAAAATGGCATTTTTAGCAAGGCAACGTAAGGCAGATTTGCAGAAACTCGCTTATGAGTTAGGTATCGACCTAGGACCTAATGATAGGGTGTTAGATATAACCACAAAGATATCAGAGCATCCACAATACGACGAAGAATGGGTGAAGGCTCAGTTGCAGGTTATAGTAGAGGAACGGGAGATAACTGACACTCAGGCTAGAGAGGAACGGGAGATAGCCGAGAGAAATGCTAGAGAGGAACGGGAGATAGCCGAGAGAAATGCTAGAGAGGAACGGGAGATAGCCGAGAGAAATGCTAGGGAGGCGGAAGAGCGAGAAGAGCGAATTCGAATGTTCGAGTTAGAAAAACTCAGAATTACGCAAGCTGCTGAAACAAATAGCTTAGGTTCGTCACAAACGGATAATTCTAGACCAACGAAAAACTTGAAATCCGTAATGCAGAAATTTGACCCAGAAAAAGGAGACATGGCCCTATTTCTCACCTTGTTTGAAAGACAGGCGAAAAAGATGGGAATAGATGAGGTTGATTGGGTGACTCACCTTCTTTACCTACTCCCGATGGATATTGCAGAAATTATCATGAGAGAGCCCCCTGAAAAATCAGAAGATTACGATCATGTTAAGAGTACCCTCCTAAATAGATTTAAATTAAATCCGGAAACATTCCGAACCAAATTTACACAGCATCAGAGACGATCAGGAGCGCCCTGGAAAGATCTAATATTTGAATTAAGGAGTTACTTAGAGGGATGGCTAGATGGAGTCGGAGTGCAAAGTTTTGAGGACCTCAAAAACCTAATGCTAACGGATCAAATAAAAAGGAGAGTTTCTCCTGAAATTAAGGAGCATTTCATAGATCAGGGGGCAGCCATAGTAGACCCCGAAGAATTAGTATTTAAATTGGACCAATATGAAGCCGCTAGACGCACTGTCAGGAGACCTCTCACAGCTAAGTTCCCAGAAAAACGTTTCCCAGATAAGCCAAAACCTGACAACAGACCTGCAGTAGTGAGGAAATTTGAGCCAGAAAAGAGCGAACGCTCGAATTGGAGGAACCCAAATCCTAATGAGCAAAAGTGGAGGAAGCGAGAATTTGAACGGCGAACAGCGCCGGCGTGTTACATATGCCATTCGACGGATCATCTGAGACCGCAATGCCCTGAATTAAGGAGAAACCCGAATCACGAACGCGTGAATCATTTAAAAATGGAGAAGAATTTCGCACCTTCGTTTGCCCCTTATCTGAGTGAGGCTAAAGTTAATGGGATAAATACCGTGATATTGAGAGATAGTGGAACCAGTTTGGACGTAGCTCCCAACCACTTAGTAAGACCAGATGATTACACCGGAGAAACAGTTTGGTTGAAACAGGCTCTGGAAAATCATTTCCGATGTTTACCGATAGCAACAATTAGTTTAGAAAGTGAAAAATTCGGCAAGATAATCACTAAAGCAGCGGTAGTGGATAAAACGGTAGAATTGAACCATTATCTCCTGGGAAACTCGACCCAAGAATTGCTCGAGGAGGCAAGGAAAAACCCACATTTAGTTAATGCTGTCGTTACGCGTAGTCAAAACAGGGGAAACAAAAGATCAGGGAGTTTGGAGAAACTCAAAACCCCCAACTGCGTTAGCGAAAAACCACCTCTTCAATCGAATAGCCAGGAGCGCGAGCTTCCCATTCATCTACCCCATGCTGAAAAGCATACACTTGCGATTTTGAAAGTAACCCCCGAGGAGTTTTCCAACGCACAAAAGGAATGCTCTGAATTGAGTACGCTGTGGAAAAAAATGGAAGAAAAGCGAACTCAGGAATATAGGGTGGATAAAAATTTGTTGTTTAGGATAACCGCAGATCACCGAGGTGAGGAAAGGAAACAATTAGTCATTCCCGCAAGAATGAGGGATGAAATTCTAAGGTTATGCCACGAAGAAGTAGCCGCACATTTAGGCTCTACAAAAACCAAAGATAAACTATTGAGATATTATTTTTGGCCAAACTGCATTAAGGATGCTGAAGAATACGTCAGAACATGTGACCCGTGCCAGAGAGTGGGAAAACCAAGGGAAAAGAAGAAAGCCCCATTAAAATTAGTGCCGGTGATTAAAGAGATCTTCTCGAAAATTAATGTAGATACAGTAGGACCCCTTCCTTATTCAAGTAAGGATAATAGATACTTAGTAACTGCTATCTGCATGGCCTCAAAATATCCTGAAGCGATACCCGTTCGCGACATCAGTTCAGAATCAATAGTGGAGTCTCTCATGATTATATTTAGTAGATTGGGATTTCCCAGAGAAATACAGTGTGACTTAGGCACTTGTTTCACGAGCAAGTTGACCACCACGTTTTTTGAAAAATTTGGCATTAAGGTTACACACAGCTCTGTAAGACACCCACAAAGTAACCCAGTAGAGAGGTGGCACAGATCCGTAAAAAGATTATTGAAAGTCTTGTGTTTGGAATCGGGATTAGATTGGGAGAAAAATCTACCCGCAGCTCTCTTAGCATTAAGAACGGTGACTCATGAGTCCACAAATTTTAGCCCCGCTGAACTCGTGCACGGAAAGAATCTTCGAACCCCCGAAACCTTACTTTTCGAACATTGGGTAGAACCGGAGGAAGAAGAAAATGTCGTGACCGAGTACGTGTTCGAATTAATTAACAGGTTGAAGCATTGTCAGGAATTGGCCTATGAACGAGTTTCAGACATGCAACATAAAAGGAAAACCTGGTACGATAAAGATGCAGTTCGTAGAATTTTTAAAAAGGGAGATAAGGTGTTAGTCGTAGCGTCATCCAAACCAAACAAATTATCTGTTAGTTGGATAGGCCCTGGAGTGATCGAGAGTCAACTCTCAGATGCTAACTACATAGTTAAGATGCCTGGTAAAACCGAAAAATCTCAGGTGTATCACGTAAATCTTCTAAAACCTTATAATAAGCGGGCGGAAGCAGTGAACTTACTGATTAGTGGAGAGAATGTCGGAACATCAGATTCGGATTTAGAGATAAATTACCCGTCGTCAAACCCCAATTTGTATGATTTCGAGGAGATAGTGAGGGATAGTGATTTAGCTGGAAAATGCAGCCCTGAACAAATCGCCCAACTCGAGACGTTATTATTGTCTCATAAGAAAATATTTTCAAATGACCCAGGTAGGACAGATTTGGTAGAACACGACCTGGAATTGATCAGTAATCAACCAGTGAGGTCAAAACCCTATAGGACGTCACCCCGACAAACGGAAATTTTAAAAACTGAAATCAAGAGGATGTTGGACCTCCAACTGATAGAGATAGGAGAGTCAGATTATACTTCTCCAATGATATTAGTGGAAGCTCAAGGCAAAGCTCCAAGGCCTTGTGTAGACTACCGCAAATTAAATTCTATAATTAGAACCGAATATTTTCCCTTACCGAATATCGACGAAAGAATAGAGAAGGTATCAGCAGCAAAGTACATCACTGTCATTGATTTAACAAAAGGGTATTGGCAGATTCCGTTAAGCCCCAAGGCTCAGAGATTAGCCGCATTTGTGACTACTTTTGGAACTTACCGACCACTAGTCCTTCCTTTTGGTCTGGTAAATGCCCCTTTTTGTTTTTCCAAATTCATGTCACAACTCTTGCAAGGATGCGACGAGTTTAGTGTACCATATTTAGATGATGTAGCCATCTTTTCAAATACGTGGGAAGATCATCTAAAACACCTAGGCCTAGTTCTAAATAGAATCGCGGAGGCCAAATTAACGATCAAACCATCGAAATGTCGGTTCGCGCAAAGCAGCGTAAAATATTTGGGACACGAGGTAGGTGGAGGTCTCAGATCCCCTGCCGAAGCCAAAACAAAGGCAGTATTGGAATTTCCGGCCCCCAAAACGAAAACACAGATACGCCAATTTCTAGGCTTATGTGGATTTTATTCACGATATATTAAAAACTATGCTGTCATCGCGGAGCCTTTAACCCGCGCCTTAAAGGGAAAACATAGAAAGGAAGCGATAGAATGGACACCAGAGCATGAGCACGCATTCCAAACACTAAAAGGGAAACTCACCGAAAAACCCGTACTTTATGCCCCGGACTATAGTAGGGAATTTATCCTGCAAACCGATGCATCAGATAAAGGAATCGGGATCATTATGGCTCAACGAGGGCCACACAATAACGAACATCCGATCTTGTTCTTGAGTCGGAAATTTAGCGAGTGCGAGAAGAAGTTTAGTGCTACAGAAAAGGAATGTGCAGCTATCATTTATGCAATTAATAAATTGCGACATTACCTAGATGGTCAAAAGTTTACAATCGAAACTGACCACAACCCTTTAGTTTGGTTGCGTACGAACGCAGGAAATAACCCTAGACTCATGAGATGGGCGTTGGCGTTGCAACCATTTGACTATACAATAGTCCACAGAGCAGGGAAAGACAATAAGCACGCTGATTGCTTAAGTCGCGTGGAATAAATAACATCTGACACTTCAAATGAAAATTTGATTGTAAAGATTTAATAGTGTATAAATTGTGATCTATGTAAAATGTAAATACAAATGATGCTTGTGCTTGTAAATTATATAATTGAATAAGATTGTAAAATGTTGGAAGGTTAAAACCATTAGTTATAGCTGCCTCTGAAGTATTGTCAAGACCTCCTGTATGTCTAACCCCTTCCTTTTAGATTTTGCTCTCTAACACATCGCAAAATCTCTCTATGGGGGGAGGAATTCTGTAACGGCGGCTAGAGAAACGATCACCACGCCAGCGTGGGAAAATGAAAAGTCTTGTTGACTCAGGTGTCGAGAGGAAAAGCCCACACTCCATAACGACCACCCGAAAATATCTTAATGATTTCTTAACGACAGCCAGCCAGCAGGGGTCGGAAATCGCTGTGGTTTCAAAACAAAGGGCAGGCGCCTTTCTGTCGCTCTCTTCGACATTTCGAGACCAAGAAGATTGATATAAATGATGATGAGTTTCCGACAGGGTTTGATGGACCCTTTCAAGTCCGCCGAAGTCTGTCGTAAAAGTTGAGGGGAAAGACCAACGTGAGACAGCCAATCAAGAACGTGAGAAATCTTCAACACCCAATCCAGAACCGACTAAAAGGCGGACCCGAAACGGAAAGGAGGAGTCGATAAGCACCCAACATATAGAGTTTTTGGAGATATCATCAGAGAGGACGAGAGAAGAGAGAGATCACGAGAGGAAAGACGAGAGGAGAGACGGAGACAGAGGATCAGAGAGCTTGGAGAGAAGCGGTCAACAGAGACCGTTTTTGGAGCTTGGTGAATATCCGTTCACTGTTGTGCATTTATCCCACCTTGGGATCCGATACTCGCCGGAGTATTTTAGTGAGAAAGGCTCGACCGTAGCAGTAAAGGATAACCCTCCTAGAGATCCGTGTAACTGTTCATCCTAGTAGTGATCCTGTCCAGAAAGACTGAGATTTCCTGCCTTGGAACTCTGTACTCACTCGAGTAATTTTGTGTTGAGAATAGGCTCACCCGTAGCCGTGCGTTAGACTTCCCCGAGCGAAATTGTGAGGCTCGCCAGCAGCCCTAAGCGCCTCGATAGAACTTTGGACCTTCCAAGGAACTAATATTAATGAACTTTACATTCATTTTCCGACTTTTTGTACAAATTGTAAAATAAACCAATTTAGTCCAGAATCGGATATTTTCAATGGTAACTAGTCTAGCTACCCGTGAATCAAGACGTTACAATGTGTTGCGGGAACCCAGTTGAAAGTGTAACGAATTAGCAACCCGAGGGTTGTGAGTTCCAAACTTGGTCCAACCAAGGTAGGTAGGTATTTAATTAACGTCGCAATGGAGCAACACAACGGGCTAATTTGCGACGGTCTGGGATCAAACACGAAGGGAAAGGTCCAAGGACAACGCCTCATAATTTTGTACCCCAGTCAGATGACGAGAACAACACCTGAGCTGGCACCACACTCTACAAACTTTCACACCAACGTGAGAACATTTGAGACCACGGCAGATTTAACGTGCACCAGCTTCCTTGTACACGACGGTCTTTGGCTGAACCGAGTTTCGAATATATTCTAGCAACACTCCGGTTGCTAATCCGTTGCTCTTCCAACTGGGCTATCTAATTTTGTAGGTTAACAATGACAAATAATGGAAAAAAACCATTTCAATCAAAATTACTGCATGAACTCAACTTATGACTATAAAACGTGACAGATTTAACGTGCTACAGCCACCTTTGTACACGACGGTCTTCCAACTGGGCTACCGTGACCCCACAAAGCGAACAAGAACTTGAACAAAAAAAATTTCATTTAACACAAAGTGTTATTAACATTTTCCATTTGGGGTAAAAAATTAACAACGCCCAAATACACAATACTCCCATATTCCCATTTCTAAACCGTACCCCGTCATTCAAATGGTTATAATTGCATTTCTCTCATTCCTTCAGTTTCCCGATGGGAAGTAAAGCAATCAGTAAGCTATTTATTTCCCAATCTCAATTTATACCCTCATTGGTTTCTTAGATAAAAGGAAAGCGCGATTTACTCCCACGAATTAAAACCTGAATTAGGCTTCTACACCAACGGTTTATTTGTTCCGATATTGTACGGACTTTTTCGTAGGTACCCGTGATTTCCTCAAATGGAGTTAAATATTGGACGTGGGTGGTCGTTTCCGCACTCAAGAAGCTGTTCCTGAGCAAACAGCAACCGACCATAGCCGACGGCACTCCATGCATGGTGGGCATCCCCATCATTTATGGGCGAGAAAGTGTCCATTATTTACGAAAGAAGTTGCTGGTTGGGGAGAGGGAACGTACAATGACACACGGGGAGGAAATGTGTTGGAGATTCGGGGAATCCAGTGGGAAAGTAGCCTGGAGACTTTCATTTTCAGCTGAAGAACTCAGGGCACCGAAGATCCGCAGCGCTGAAGTCAATCACTTTCTGCACAAGCACACCCCACGAAGCGTTAGTTTCTTATTTTTTTATTTCCAATTGTAAATAAAATACAGTAACCTCTTGATAAGCGCTATATATCAAGGGAAGCGATATAACCGTGAAGAGATTAATTAACCCTCCTAATTGCCGATGTTGAAGATTTTTGACGGTGACGAGATCAAAATTTGATCAGTTTCTTCTAATGACGAGTTCTTGATGGACGAGATCTTTCGAGCATTAAGATCTGGTCAGTTGTGCTATTGACAAGTTGCTTCGTCAATCACCAGGAGGGTTAAATAACTGAAAGCCACATTGATTACTAGTCGTGTTTGGCACAGCTTGGCAAATATGGCCTTTGCGCCATAAAATCCCAAAACAACTAATCTATTACATTTGTACAACCAATCTATTTATTATACGTACGACATTGTTTATTAGTCGTTGTCTTGTGTTTGGCGCAGCATGGCCAAATATGGTCCTTGCGCCATAAACCCCAAAACAACCAATCTGTTATACGTTTATACAACCAATCTATTGTCCATACGACACTGATTACTAGTCGTCTTGTGTTTGGCACAGCTTGGTCAAATATGGCCCTTGCGCCACAAACCCCCAAAACAACCAATCTAATATACGTTTATACAACCAATCTATTGTACGTACGACATTAATTACTAGTCGTTGTCTTGTGTTTGGCGCAGCTTGGCCAAATATGACCCTTGCGCCATAAAACCCCAAAACAATCAATCTTTTTTTCCTACGTCAGGAAAAGTCCAGGGACCATAATTTCCTACGGGCAGCCCAGTACAAACTAGCCCGGCTAAAAAGGTCATCAACTAAGATGTGGTCGTCAGATAAAAAGTGCAAGATAAAAGATGGCTAAAATCCAAAAAAAGCTCCCAGTCCAACAAAAGGGGCAGTGAGGAGAATCATGCATACCAATGCGGTGTAAGTGTCCTCTTAAAAAGTCGTGTCCAGTTAAAATTCCAAAGTTTGCAGTAACAATATGTCGTGCCAAATTAGGCGGAACAGGGTCAGACAAAAACTTGCTCCATGTTTAGTCCGTGGCCTTAAGCTTTTGATGGTTGCAGACGGACTTATTCATCTTTCGCTCCACTAAAACAACCAATCTATTATGTTTAGTGATTCCTTTGAGCCTCCCTAATCTCTGTAACTCATTTAAGTAGGATTAAATAGCTGAAAGTCGCTTTGATGAAACAGTGTCCAGTCCAATCCAATGCAGTTATCAGCAAAGGCAAAATACCACTTTGACTATAACTTAACGTTCAGCTTGTCGAAGTACCTGGCAAAGTTTTTTCGATAAAGAATTCTGGTGTAATGGAAGAGGCGCGTTATTCATATGCCCATTCCCGCAAGGACGCGTAGATCTGCTTCTCCAGTAGTTATCGATCGGAGGCTTTAATTGTTGGGAGAGGAAAAACGGAGAGCAAACTAAAAGTGACTTCGGGATGGATAGAAGTTTCATCTTATGTTGACTCGAGGGCACATGTTGCGCAAGGATTAAAAAGAACACGGTGGTGGGAAAGGGTACCAGACAATGAAACTCCTTGAGTGTTGATCCGTGAGTGTCAGTAATTTACCCGTGATGCTTTTTTGACGATTCTAACCCTCCTGGTGGTTGTCTCGACGTGGTAGGTGTTAGCAAAACTGACCAGATTTTGATGGACGAGATATCTCGTCATTAGAAGAAAACTGACTGGATCTTTATCTTGTCCTAAAAAATCGGGAATATCTTGATGACGAGATATCTCGTCATTAGTAAAATTGGTCAGATCTTGATTGATGAGATATCTCGGCGAAACCCACCTGAAGGGTTATTTTAGAGACTAACGTTTGTAAACTGAGGGTTTTTAGCTTTTTCTCTGTTATGTTTCGACTTTGATTTTTTTTCTTTAATACGTCATTTTTATTCTATGTAATTTTTGTTTTGGGATGTAACTTATGTTGTATAAGTGTTCCGGTTTTTATTTGTCTGTTGCATGTTCTGTACTTTTGGTCTTTTTTCGCTGTCTGTCGTGTAACTGGAGTAATCTGTATGATAATACGCACAAATAAATATTTTCCCGTTTGAATTAAAGGAATAGTTCATTTATATACGTACAGAGGGTAATGTTTAAAGCAAAACTTCCGAGATGGCATTAGGTGTAGCAAGGATTCCATTCGTAGAAGGTTCAAGGTTAGACGTACAATTTTGGTTGCCAAATCAAGATCTGGATTTGAATAGTTTCTAAGTTTCCTAAGTCTTTATACACTGCTGGCCACCGTAAATGCAACACCCTGAAGGAAGCATGCAAATAATATGAAATTTACAACATGCATTAGCGGAGGTGAGATATGCAAATGATTAGAATTTCAGCGCAGACGCACATCACGCGCGCCTGTGGCGCCACTTCAAAGCGCTATTTAAGGCTTGGAGATTTCGACGATTTCAAGTACGGCAATTGTGTTTTTCTTGTGGTGTTTTCAAAAAAACGATCAATTATGCCTCGTAGAAAACAGCGATCATCTTTTGATCAAGTATCCGAGTTCGACAGAGGAAGGATAGTGGCCTACCGAGATTATGGATTATCTTTCAGGGAAATCGGTAGTCGTGTTGGACGAAACCAAACAACTGTAATGCGGATATGTGATCGTTGGATGCAGGAGGGTACGACGGACCGACGTGTTCGATCGTATCCACCTCAGTGCACCACTTCACGTGATGACAGGCATATTGTGCGTATGGCAGTGACGGATCGCTCAGCCACATCACGAACCATAGCACAGCACATTCAGTCTGTACCGCATCATCCAGTGTCTGCGCCTACCATTCGACGCCGTTTACAGCAGAGTGGTCTGTCCGCAAGACGTCCATTGCTTCGTCTACCCTTGACGCAGAACCACAGACGTTTCCGCCGACAATGGTGCGATGAAAGAAGGATGTGGAAATGGAATGAATGGAATGGAATGAAATTGTCTTTACTGACGAGTCACGCTTCTGTCTGCAACACCACGATGGTCGGATTCGAGTCTGGAGACACCGTGGAGAGAGGATGCTGAACAGTTGCGTTATGCACCGCCACACTGGTCCTGCACCGGGTATTATGGTATGGGGCGGTATTGGATATCACTCTCGCACTCCTCTAGTACGCATTGCCGGTACTTTAAACAGCCAGCGCTACATCTCCGAGGTGTTGGAGCCAGTTGTCCTTCCTTACCTTCAGGGCTTGCCCACAGCCATATTTCAACAGGATAATGCGCGACCACACGTGGCACGCATTGTTCAAGGGTTCTTCGTCAATCGCCAGATTGAATTGCTTCCCTGGCCAGCTCGCTCTCCGGATCTTTCGCCGATAGAAAACATGTGGTCCATGGTTGCTCAACGATTGACCCAGAATACATCCCCACTTGCCACACCAGATTAACTTTGGCAACGTGTGGAAGCTGCTTGGTCTGCTGTACCCCAAGAACACATCCAAAGTCTCTTTGAATCAATGCCGAGGCGTGTGGCAGCGGCGATCTCCAACAATGGCGGCTACTCTGGCTACTGATTTTGGCAGGAACCACACTTCACAGAAGTCTATAAATTTAATCATTTGATACTTGGTCAACATGTTATCTACAAAATAAATTTTTTTGTGATATCTCTTGTCTTTCTTGGTGTTGCAATTTGGGTGGCCAGCAGTGTATTTCGTTCGTCAATGGATTAATTTTAAAGTAAAAGTCGCAAAGATCCGTAAGTGAAAAAAGCGATGCATCTCCGTGGATCCGACAGGAGAAATAATTTGAAATAGGTTATGACAAGTACCTCAACTAACTATTCAAATCTAGTTTCTTAGACGGAATTTTAATTTATTTTGCCACTCTTGAACCGTTGAAACGAAATGTGGATATGCGAAATGAAATAATTATATAATAATTAAATAATAATGATATAATATTGATATAATAATAAAGTAATGATATCATAATGATATAATAATGAAATAATAATGATGATATAATATTGATATAATAATAAAGTAAGATATAATAATGAAAAACAGAATGATCCCCTCGTGCTTTCATATTTATCAATAATCAGGGTAGCAGTAGCCCAGTTGGCAGAGCATCAGATTAGCAACCGAAGGGTTGCGAGTTTGAAACTCGATCCAGCCAAAGATCGTCGAGTACACGGGGGCTGGTGCACGTTAAATCTGTCGTGATCTCAAAAGTTCTCACGTTGGCGTGGTGTGGAAGTTTGGAGACTGGGGTGCTAGCTCAGGTGTTGACTTCGTCATCTGACAGTGGTTCAAGATTACGTGGTGTTGTCCTCGGATCTTTCCCTCCGGGATTGATCACGGACCGTCGCCAATAGCCCGTTGCGTCGCTCCAGTGCGATGTTAATTAATTAACGTTACCATTTTCAATTACAAAACCTGATATTTTGAACATCAAAATCGATTCTGTTGAAATGAAGATTTTTATCTTCAAAGTACCTTTCCTAAGAAACTACTTTAACCTGGTTAGTAAGACTTTCTCAACGTGTTCTACAAGCATCGTAGATTATACTGGAGCGACTGTTTTGATGTTTGGAGTAACTATTTTTTACAAATTTTTAAAAACAAAAACAATTTTGTGATTTTCTAGTTAATCATATAACTATTTTTTTTAATCCAGTAGAGTACATTTATCTCACTTCAGTATAGAAGAAAATGTCTATTGAGTATTTAAAAATGTAAGACTTATCAGTATATTCTGAGAAAAGTTGCATAGAAATAAGGTAAATTAACGTGTCAGTATTGGATCTTTCCAACTCGCTTTAATATTACACAGCTATATTATGAATTTCTCTTAAAAACATCAATATAAATCAAAAGATATTTCTATTGTTTTATTATAAATTTGTTTTCTTAGTTAGTTTTATTATATTAAATTATATAGTACCTCTTTTCTCCAACAAACTGAAATGAAGAAAAATTGTTTTTTATTTTGCATTGCGTTTCGGAGTGTTTAAGATAAAGTGTTTCCAAAATGCTTCGCTAGAGTATTTATTTTATGAAAATAACGGTGGGGGTTAAACATCCGTGTGAGAGATGTTGTATTGAAACAGAAGTGTCCTTGGGGCAAAAAAGTGGAAATATGAGGCTTTCGAATCTAGATAACGATATCTTTATCATTAGAATTTTTTGTCTAGCTTTTTAGTACTATCTACACCTTAAAATTGAATAGATGCTCAACTTCGGGACATAAAATAATAATTTTGAAAGGGCTGGAGTCTTACCTCAACAAATTTATTCTTAAATATTCTATCAGACTTTAAAAAGTCCTATATCTATTGAATCATATCATGAGAAAGATAAATAGAACCTTACCTCAACAAATTTACTCTTAAAAATTCTATCAGTTCTATTCAAATTTACTTAAAAAAGTCCTATATCTTTGGAATCACGAATAAAATGGATGAAGCCTCCATCTAAATCGATTGCTTACATTTAACAAAGCCAATTTGTCATATCCCCTGGCAAAAAAATAAAATGTTTTGAATTAGCTATTTGAGAAAACCTTTTCGTAGAAACGATGCTAATCATATCCGTACTCGCACACACATGGGGAAATACAGAACTCTTTCGACTAAAGAGGTGTTAAAAATTGTGTTCACAAAAATAAAGTTCGATGTGGCATTATCGCTTGTATACAGTTTAAGAATAAAAATCTTGAAAAGGAGGGGAAGTGCCTCAATTTAAAATACGGAAGATAAATACACAAAAAATAAGCAATTTTTATTTTTGTCAATTGCATGTGTATTCCTATCTGATAAACTCTTAAATGGAATATAGGTAAAGTAATCTGACATTTTTTCCTTAAAGATAAGATCAAATAAAACCCTTGAAAATTAAATTTTAATCCTTTGAAGAGCCGCTGTGTTAACCAAAAAGTCGGTATCTCTAAATTAGGTCTTTTCGAATTGACGATCGTTACATGTTGTGTACATTCCTTAAATTCCATTCTTACATGCCTCAACCAGCTCCATTATTACATGCCTTAACAAACTCTAATGTTACATGACAACAAATTCCATATAACGACATGACCACTCGATCAAGTGTTGATTGTACATGTTGTGTACATGCCCTAAACTCCATTGTTATATGCCTTTACAAACTCCATTATTATATGCCTTTACGAACTCCATAGTTACATGCCTTAACAAGCTCCATTGTTACATGCCTTAACAAATTCCAGATGACGACATGACCACTCGATCAAGTGTTGATTGAGTGTTTTAGTGTTATGAGATCATTTTAAAGGGTAGGATCTGAAAACGCTAGATTCTGTATCTAAATTTATTTGTACCCATTAGATACTTTTATATACAGGATTTCAACAAACGTTAACCCTAAAGACTAGGAGATGTTTTTATCTGAACAAACATAGCAGTATAAGACACCCAATCCATAGGTTTTATGAAACTTTCATGCCCATTTGACCATATAAACTCATTTTGATGACAAGTCACACATAAAGTACAAGACTAAGAAACATTCAAGCGCCAGAAATACTTAGTTTCAGAAAGTTTCTTCCCAACAAAGAAGGTTTTACGTCATATTTCCCAGATAATGCACGAGATAAATTTGAGGCCTAAATTGCCATTGCGATCTTAAGAATCAAATTGTTCTCGTTTGAAATATTACTCGGTGAAGCTACACGTATTCTTTTATAAAGGATTCTGTTTTGGATAAAATCGATTGGGGGAGAAACCGGGTCTATTAAATTTGTGAACTTTGCATCCTTTTTAGAGAATTTTCTTGGTTATTTCTTTCCTCACGTTTGCTCTTATTGATATAAAAGTATTTATTTTGAGAAAATCGAGTTTAAAGAACAACGTTTGAGTTGAATTGAGAGTGTGATTAGTTTTATTCATGTTTTAAGACTTCTAACAGAAGTTGAAAAATATTGAAATATCAGTTGAAATAACATAAAATGGACAATCCAAATCCCTAAACACCTAAAAATCGATATTTTCAAAATTTTGGGTTCCACCTACTCTAAGAGTAGCGACGAATAAATAATTCCTTTGTCATATTTATGAGTTTTCAACAATCGGTGCGTATGTATTATACATAAAGAGCAGAAAAAATTAATTTACTAAAATGGTCTCCAACCGTATATCTAAATACAATATATGAATGGCGTACTAGCTAATAACTGACACAAATGCTGACAATAATTCAATTGTTCGCCGAGCTCAACAATAAATACTTATTGAACGACAAGGAGTTATGTTCATATAGAGACTTAAAACCAAAGATAGAGTGGGAACAAAAGGTAACTCTATACACAACATCCGAACCAGAGTTGACGTATCATTTGGACAACTGACGTCATCACATTGAATAGATTGGAAAGCTAGATTAGAATTTCAGTACCTTATTCTAACATTGTGACAAATAAGCGATTCATAGTCAAGGGAATTCTGTTTCTAGGTCCTTTTATAAGGGAATGATTAGAAATAAAACTACTTCAAAAGATTTATTGTTTTAAGTGAACCGTATTTTGCAGGGATCGAATTTAGAGTTATCGTAGCTTCCTAATTTTCTCCGGATTGGCGTGGTGTGGAAGTTTGAAGAGTGGGGTGCCAGCTCACAGGTGTGACCTCGTCATCTGACCGTGGTTCAAAATTACGTGGTATTGTCCTCTGATCTTTCCCTTCGGGTTTGATCCCAGATTGTCTCCAATAGCACGTTCTGTTGCTCCAGTGCGACGTTAATTAAAAATACTACCATACCTAATTTTCTCCAGGGCCGTCGTGGCTCAATAGGTATGTCCACTGCTCTAGCAACCTTCGAATTGTAGGTGGCGCAGGAATGTTAGGAACATTCCTCCCCAGGTGCATTTCTCTTCTACGTCAGTAAAACTTTCATTGTGTGTATATACATTACTTGATATTGTATGTCTTGTGTTTGGCGTAGAATGGCCTAATATGGCCCTTGCGCCATAAAAGCCCCAAAACAACCAAGGGAAGGATTCAAGAAAAACATTTTCACACCCAGGTCGAAACTAAAACATTAGCCTAAAGAATAGAAAATGACAAAAATGCCCTATAAATCTCAACAAGCGACCTATAAAAATTCCCCAAGATTTAAAAATGCCCTAATAATCAAAAATAGAGAGAAATGATAAAAAATTACCTTAAAACATTATATCTAGAATCCAGAGATTGCGAATGGAATTTCTATCCATACGGACATATCCAGAGCTAACAAGAGATGACATCAGCAAAATCCGGGTCTTATATTTCTACCATTATAACAGTCTCAAGCCTAGATATTTAATATGAATACTTTCAGCGTATTTTACAAGTATATTTCTTTAACACAAAATTAAGAATGAAAATCGATAACTCCCTCCAATTTCATGTTGCTTTTTATAATTTTTGTAAACACAAACGTTCAATTAGTAAAGCGATTCAACTGTAGGAATACAATATCTAACACACATAAAAAGTTTTCGTGTTGGAAAGGTTACTTCGGAACAAATGAATAAATATTCGAAATTAATTTAGCATTAGACGCTCCGTTATAAGGACCACTCGAAAATTAGGGGGCACTTTTTTTAATTTGGCGAGGTAGGTAGGTATTTTAATTAACGTCGCACTGGAACAACACAATGGGCTATGGATGACAGTCCGGGATGCATGCCGATGGCAAAGATCCGAGGGATCCGTGGTAACGGATTAGCAGCCCGAGGTTTGCGAATTCGAGTGCAACCAAAGACTGTCGTGTACAAGGGGGCTGATGAACGTTAAATCTGTCGTGGCCTCAAATGTCCTCACGTTGGCGTGGTGTGGAAGTTTGGAGAGTGGGGCACCAGCTCAGGTGTCGCCTCGTCATCTGACCGTGGTTCAAAATTACGTGGCGTTGTCCTTGGATCCTTTCCTTATGAATTGATCCCGGAACGTCGCCAATAGCCAGTTGTGTTGCTCCAGTGCGACGTTCATTAAAGTACCTACCTCTCCAAAGTGGCTGTTTCAAAAAATGGTTTGAAACAATTTATTTATACTCTAATAAAATGATACTCAAAATTGTTAAAACGGGAATTACTTGAAATTATGGTGGAGATGTCGAATCTGGGGCACTAGCGATTTATCGCCAAACATGGTAACCTTGCTGTTTTGAAGCAGTTTTATGGCAACCCTATGAAATAGGTTTTTGATGTAGGAAAGTCCGCGTTTTTTTAAACGAAATTGCGATGGCGTCGAAAGCCAATATGGCTTTAGACGCCATCTTGATTTGGCGACAAACATGATCCAGATTCGACATCTTTACCGAAATTATTTGCGAACCCACTTATCAAAAATTCAACACTAAACTGTTGAAATGAAAAAAGCTTACACAATTTAGACCATCCGAAGGCACAAGAATACCATTTTCGCAGCACGCCGCTTTAAAAATCGCAGCCAGAGCTGTATTTCCGAAGCCAAACACTGTAGAGCTCGAAAAATAATTCTGTTCAGAAGATCCTCTCAATAATTTGACAGGTCCCTTGGAGATACGACTCGATCGAAATGAAAGCGCAAAAAATAAGCATGGACTTTTTCTTGCGGTAGACCGGACCGTAAAATTTTATTATACAACCACAAGCTTCAACTGGCCGTAATATTGAAAGCACGCGACGTCACACTTATTGCGCGAGCAGTGTTTTATGAGTTGCCTCGTCGTGATCGTAATGTTTCTGACGTGAAATATTATCGAAAAGCGGGACAAACTTCGGGGAGATTATTGATTTGGGGGGTTCGATACTTGCAATAACTTCGATACTTGGAAAATAACTACGCGGTATGTCCGCGGCTGATCGAACCACCATAATCTATTTTCTCGATCACTGAGGGCAACTTATAGGTTATGTTAGGTTTAATTTACAAGTGAAAAACAACACAGCTGACTCCAATGAATTGTAGAGTTAAAACCCAAAAATTATGAAAACTATCGATTTTTATATTTGGATTGTCTATTGTACGCTTTTTCCACGTACTTCAGTTTTGTTTTAACTCTATTAGACGTTTTAAAACTTAAACTCAAAATAAAAACAATTAAATACACTCAGTTTGTGAACTTTAACCCTTCAAGTAATTTAGACGAGATATCTCGTCCATTGAAATCTGACAAATTTTGTTAATGACGAAGTATCTCGTCACCAAGATACTGGCGAAATTTTGATGATGACGAAATCAAGATCTGGTCAGTTTTCTTCTAATGACAAGATACCTCGTCCATCCAGATCTGGTCAGTTTTGCTAATGACGAGATACCTCGTTGAGTTAACCACCATCAGGGTTAAACTCGACTTTCTTAAATGAACGCTTTCTATCTTTGAACTACCTAATGAGTAAAACTTCCCCAACATGTCTTACAAGCATCATGGATAGTACTGAAGGTACAGTTTGTTATTGGTGTAAAGTAATTATTTTTACACATCTTTAAATTTAAAAACAGAAGAATTTTGTGATTTTCTTTTTATTTCATACAATTTTTAAAATAAATTTTATGCAATACAATACATACTAAATTTGTTACAAACTAAAGAAGTTAGCTCAGTCGACGTGTATCGGCTTTAAAAAGCTTATACTCGTATATAGAAAGATCGTGGACAGGTTTGAAGGTAGTCGTATATTTGCCAAAAAAAATGTCCATTTAGTATTAGGTTGCTCAATTCAAAAGAATCCATCTATGTACTAGGGGAAAGTCTTAATTTGAAGGGTATGGACATGACGAGAAAAAAGCTCTTCTATTCGCCTAGACAAGGGGTCGTCCAACTTTTGAGAAGCAAGAGCCAAATCTGTCCCTCACAATTTAAAAATTATTTGAGAGCCATAAATATATTTTTACAAACAAGGATAGTATTAAGTAATATTATAAGTTATGATATAAATTATGACTTTATTAAACGAAGAAAAAAATCTCACAAAAAATTGCTCATTGGTTTTAATCTGTGTGAGCAATGAGCTTGCATTTCCTTAGGAAGTTTCTGTATGTCCGATTTGTAACTATTCGTTTTCAATTTAAGGCCCGATTCCAAACTGGTGTCAGTAATTTGGCTCCTCAATTTACTTTTAATGAAATTCATGTTAGAAAACGATTGCTCAGATAAATACGTAGACCTGAAGATACCATCGTCCTTAAAATGAAATAGACGGAGCAAGCATCAGCAGCTTCATGTATTTCTTCCAGTTGCTCGGTTTGGATATCTGTCACTTGGTTGTGGGTAAGAGCACGAGCCCTAAATTATTGATTGGTTAGAGATTATTCACCGTGATCAAAAACACTAGTCTGCGTTTCCATAGCCAATTGGCCAAGTCGATTTGTGTCTTACTCTTCAGAGATCTTACGATAGCGACTAATATGATCCGTCTATTTCATTAGAAGGTTGATGGAAGATACTGAGAACACCAAATGCAAATTTTTCCAACTCATGAGTCGGAAGACTATTCCAAGTATTTAAAACCATTGAGTCTGTCACATGTACGTAACCAAAGAGCCGCAATTCGCCGACCCATGGCCAAGACATGAGTGACCAAGGGCGTGTTCAGAAGACTCAGGTCAACTCCTCCCCGAAATATTTTAATGTTCAAAAGCAATCAAAAATACACATTAAAGCGAATTGAATGAGTTCATCACACCAAGAAAAGAATGTCTGAAAACAATTAAATATTCATAAACGTTCATTTGGTATTTCGGCTTTCCAGAATTGGAATATAAAACCGGGCAGGTAAATTGGGCCCCTTTCCGAAATTATTTTCTGAATATGGTATGCAGTTAATTTCACACTGGAGCAACACAATTGACGAAGTTCCGGGATCAATTCATAAGGGAAGGATCCAGGACAATGCTCGTCATTCGAAATCACGGTCAGATGACTCAACACCTGAGTTGGAACCCTCTTCAAACTTCCACACCACACAATGTGAGGACATTTGAGGCCACGACAGATTTAAAGCGCACCAGTCCCCGTGTACATGACGGTGTTTTGCTGGACCGAGTTTCGAACTCGCAACCCTCCAGTTGCTAATCCGTTGCTCTTCCAACTGAGCTACTTCGGCCCTTCAGAAGACTTGTACCTTCGAACACATCGGTTTGATAGCTCTTGGTGCTCGCTGTGCAATAAGCTATAACCACTTGGTTGGTTTTGGGGTTTTATGGCGCAAGGGCCATATTTGGCCATGCTGCGCCAGACACAAGACATACAATATAAATTAATAGACACACACAATGAAAGTTTTACTGACATAGAAGAGAGGAATATACCTGACAGGAATTGAACCTGTGCCGCCTACAACTTGAAGGTTATAACCACTTTCTTGAAAACAGCTGAACAGAGCACTATTCTTGTATTAGTGTTATTTAGAAGGTTAATGGTATGGGATAGTGTATAATGAGCTACAAAATCCAAAGTTTTCTCGGAAGTTATTTATTTGTAATAATTTTTTTAATGTTTTCATGAAATTTTATTGCACACACTACTCAATGAAGTTTTCTAGTGTGTCCATTTGTGTAAGTTATGTGAAACATAAAACTAAACAAACACGTTAAATTAACTCATAATTTTAAAATGCGACACACCTCTCTTGTAGCTACAAACACAAGTTCATCATATACCTTTGAACACTGTTCAAAGGTACATTGTGGAGAAAGGCTATCATTTGTAAATAGTTTAAACAAGTAAAAGATTTGTGTTTTTTTACTTATTTGTCCATATTTGTCTTCTAGGAAAAAATGTCGAGTACAACCGGGCAAAAGAGACTCGCTTGATGCAGCTGCTATGAGTGCTGCCGTTAGAGCTGTAACTGCTTCTCCTAGTAAACATATCTACCCGTAAAGCACGTAAAGTTTGCAATGTAAAATTAAGTGCACTTTATAAACACGCAACAAAACTTGTTAAATTAAAGTTCTTAAAGTGCTTTGGATTTAATGTTCTAAATGTGTTTATTCCAAAGAAAGTATTTGATGTGATGAACGATAGTTTTAAAACTTTCCTAGATCGTTTAAATATGGCACATCAAAGAGCGCAGTAATTTTTGCAACAGCAAATACAATGCTAAACAATAAATCTAAAGGCATCATTTTGTTCAATTATAAATTGATTACTGTATTTTACCTTTATCAAAATGTAATTATTAATGATTAACAAATAATATTTACTTATTCCCTTTTCCGATGTTATTTACTTATCCTCTATAAATTTGAAATAGTAGCGTGTTCAAAGGCATAAGAGGAGCCTTTCAAAAGTACGTGACCATCATGTACCTCCGAACAAATGTTTTTGAACATATATTTTTGTTCATGAAACTTTTATCTTTAGATAAATTAAATCTTTGAATGTGTCTAAATAAATAGGATAGGTAGGGTAGGTAGTTGAATTAACGTCGCACTGGAACAACACAACCGGCTATCGACTATGGTCCGGAATCCATCCCGAAGGGAAAGATCCAAAAACAACGCCTCGTAATTTTGAATCACGGTCAGATGACGAGGTCGACACCGGATCTAGCACCCCTCTCCAAACTTCCACACCACGCCAACGTGATGACATTAGTGGCCACGACAGATTTAACGTCCACCAGCCCCCATGTACACGACGGTCTTTGACTGGACCTAGTCTCGAAACCCAACCCTCCGGTTGCTAATCCGAGCTCTTCCAACTGGGCTAACGTCGCACTGGAGCAACACAAAAGGCTATTGACGACTGTCCGCGATCAATCCCGAATATATGAATAGGAAGCTGGTGCTTCGATATAAGCATCACTGTATGTAGGAAATGAGAAATTGGTTGAAACTAAGAGAAATGCGTTTCGAAGGTACAAGTCTAACTACGTTTCTCTAGCCTGACGTTTCTCAAGCAATTCGCACAAAAACGAAATGGTCCCCAACGACGAAAAAAGACGAGCAGGCTGTTTACGCTCATTTTCTTATCCTCTCCAACTTTTTGTTGTTGAGTTGATGCAGCATGCGTGTCTTGGCCTCCCTCGTCGGTTTCCGCCACATCTGCCACACGCAGGCGAGCGTTGGTTCATCTCCACTCAGACCCGAGTTGATTTTCCATACTTTTACCTAATAGCGAAGACGGTTTTATTTCCGTGGGATTTTATGGCGCATGGGCCAGATCTGGCCAAGCTGCGCCAAACATGATTTCATTTCGGTTGATTGGGTGGTTTTTATGGCGCAAGGGGTTGGTCTGGTCAAGATGCGCCAAATAAGATTTTCTTTCATTTGATTGGTTGGATTTTAATGCTTTCGCCACATCTGCCACACGCAGGCGGGCGTTGGTTCATTTCCACTCAGACCCGAGTTGATTTTCCATACTTTTACCTAATAGCGAAGACAGTTTTATTTCCGTGGGATTTTATGGCGCATGGGCCAGATCTAGCCAAGCTGCGCCAAACATAATTTCATTTCGGTTGATTGGGTGGATTTTATGGCGCATGGGCCAGATCTGGCCAAGCTTCGATAGATCAATTAAAAAGTTTGACGAATTACCAAAAAGCTATGTAAATTTGCCTCTTAAAGTTGGCTTAAAATTACCTTTCAGGGATGAGGAATCTGAAATTGAGGAGACAGTTAATGAAAAAATTTCCTTATGGAACCTTAATAGGATGTCTTTCCCATTTATTTCCTCTAGTAGACCAGATATTGAATATGCTGTAAATACCATGTCCCAATTCTGCAATTGTTATACCCAAGTACATTGGGAAATTGTAAATATTTTTAATTGTTTGTAACACGAAAGATTATAAAATTAATCTGACATATATTGATAATTCTGGATTAGTTGCGTTTTCAGACGCGAACTGGGGATATGAGTTACCTCGAGACACTCAACTGGAGGATACTTGATTTTGTTTTGTAAAGTACCCATTGCGTAGAAAGTCAGAAAGCAAAAGATAATTGCTCTCAGCTCAATGAAAGATGAATTTGTATCACTGACTGTTAAAGTACTAAAGAACTCTTATGGTTTTCAAATATCGTTCAACTGAATTTAGTTAATTTGGAAAAACCTGTAGTATTTAACGATAATCAATCAGCAATTTACTTTTGTAGAAATAAAGTTTAAAATGCAGACTAAACATATTGATCTCAAATTTAAATTTATTCAATAACTTTTGAGTGAAGAAATTTATTTTGAAATTTGTAAGCTTTAAATTTAACTTAGCAGATTTCATAACGAAACCTATCTCTAAAGAAAAGTATTTTGTTAACAGTGTGTTTGGTTAGTCATGTTACATATGTTAGATTGTATTTTCAGAGTTAATGCAAGTCATCGACCGATGGGGCCGTTTGTTAACCTTTTATATGCACATTTCGGTCGTGACCTGAAAATTTCCCGGCCGTTCGGGAGAACGGTGTTTTAATTCCTAGGAATAAAGTCGTTATGATTTGGCAAAGCCTGTATTCATGTATATGTAAATTTATTCTGATGGAGGTGCTGCGGGATTCTGATATTTAATTCGTCTCTTGGATTTGCAGGATGGATGACCAGCCGGGGTTATGATTGTTTTCTTTTGAATTCATTGCGTCGAGACGACTAAATAAACTCTTTTAACTGGGGTGATGTCTGCTTTTATTTTGACAAAACCATTGACTGCGTACAGTTTGGTCAAGCTGCGCCAAATAAGATTTTCTTTTGATTGGTTGGATTTTAATGCTTCCGCACATCTGCCACATGCAGGTGGGCATTGGTCCATCTTGAGACCGAGTTGATTTTCCATACTTTTACCTAATAGCGAAGCCTGGGTTTTATTTCGGTTGGATTTTATGGCGCATGGGCCATGTGATGAATTAATCCGAACTTTCGTTGGACATTAAAAAATAACATTTATTTTAACACAGACAAAACAATGGGTTTACAATGGACGCGCGAAACAAAAATGCTTATTTTCATATTAAAATTTACGAATTGCTACGAAGACGTCTCAACTAGACGGAGTCCGTGAGCTAACTGTTTCTCATTCTCCTCACATGCGCAAGCGCAGTATTGAAGGACTTTTTAACAGGAAACTTCCGGGTCTGCAGCCGGCCATTCTAGACTCCTAGGCGCTAAGATGTCACAGTCTATTTCCTCCCTCCTCAAGATTCTTTTTCTGCAGAGACAGACACCTGCAAAAAAGATACAAAACAGCAGCAACAGAATTTTCGCGAAGGCAACAACTCATGCCCAAAGCAATATGCAAGTAGACCATACACCCTAAAGATCCTGGCTGTACCGCCTACTCTAAATTAAAAAAAACACATCATAATTTTAACAAAGTATAATCAAAATTTTTACTCAGTAATAATCATCAAAGAAGAAATTCAATTTCAAAATATTTAGATTTTCAATTCAAATTTAACACTTTTTTGCAATTCAAATGTATCAATGTACACTAGGAATAAAATATTTTTATATATGCAAGACATCACAAATACAAACAATAGTAATTTAGTTTTGTACGTGAGGCGTACGACTTAAACTGTCAGTGTTATATGCTGTTTTCCTTTTCTATGGACTACCTCGTATTCCTGGATCACAGTAAATTCAACTTCATCTCTAACTTTTATGCTTTCTTCAAACGACTTTTAGATTTGTCTAAGCATTCAGTTATTTCACCAACCGAACTTTCAGTTTCAACGTCCTCAAATATCACTGTCCCTAAGGGCAATTTAGTTACACTTACAGCAACTTCCTTGTTGTTTCGAGTCTGTATTCCAAATTCAACATCATCGCCAAGATTAAGATTTTTGAACACTTTGCATTCACTAGAGTGAAAAAACATATCCTTTACATCACCCCTTTTAATAAAACCAAATTTTCCTTTAAGAGCACAGATAACACCACGGTATCTCACAGGTAAAGGCTGTTCCGAACGCATTTTACAAGGTCTAAAGTTTCTTGTATTTTTGTCAATAGCAATACTAAAAGTGATCTTTTTAGGAGGATGAAAATCTACATTACAATCAACATTTTCAGCAGAATAGGGCCGTTCGCCACGATTTTCATAAGCAACTTTACCTTCAGTATTTTCCTTTTTTTCAGTGGTTTCAAATCCAGAAACTGCCTCTTTACACATTATTTTACAAACAGAACTAGCAATTGGTTTTCCAGTACGACGATTATGAGTAATTTTAAATTCAACTGCATCACCACGTTTTAAATTATCAATATTTCCAGAAAATTGACTGTAGTGAAAAAAATATATTGCTTGTCTTTCGCAACATTGTATAAAACCATATGAACGTAACAAATTTTCAACGATTCCAGTCTCTTTAGGAGTAACACTGCTAGAACTAAAACGGTTACTGTTACAAAGGCAGTCGTTTTTCGATGTTTCATTTAAATATGGAGAACGTTGGCACTTGGGCGTTGCAGAGTCTTTTACTTCAATTTCAGAGTCTTTGTCTTTTTTCAATACTTCTATAAGTACAACGGTATTGTTGCTTAGTAAGTAGCGTTCTTTATCTAAGAAGTTATCCTTGACAGCAGCTTTGGTTATAACATGACCCAACTCACACACTAAATTTACTTCCGCTATAGGCAAGCAAATAGGGTTACCCGCTAAAGGAGATGCTACCCATACATGTTCACCCGTATACATGTGTGGCTTAACAAACTTCCTAGGAATTAGATCTATGCTGGATCCTGTGTCTCGTAAGATAGAAATCTGAGACCCATTTACAGTCCCAACACTAATGTAGGGAGACATCAAATCTATTATTCCCTTTTCCATAATTTCGTTAGCGGCTATGATTTCAGTTTTCTTCAACTTAGGACATTGAGGTCTAAGATGATCATAGGAATTGCATTCATAACATTGAAGTTGCTTTCTTTTTTCAAAATTTCTCTCTTTATAATCTTCTCTGTTTACTTCTGTTTTCCCAAAGGGTTTGTTTTCTCCCTCAAACTTACGAAAACCAACGTATGTTTTCTTGATACTTGTTTTATTCTGGGGACCTTTAGTATTTCTGGGTGTAAGACTCTCCTTTAAGCTTTCAAATTGATCTATTTTTTTTAGCTAATTCTAACGGAGAATTTAAGCCCATCCACTCCTCCAGAAAATGTTCTTTTACTTCCGACGGCACTCGTCTCTTCATCTGCTCAGTGATATGCAAGTCTCTGAGTTCTTCAAAAGTTTTGATTTCCAAATCAGAAACCCATTCATCATAGTAGCTTGTAAGTTCATGAGCGTAACTTCTCCATGTTTTATCCGGGACTTTTTGATGACGGTAAAACATCTGCTTCAATTTCTCAGAACTCATTTTATACCTCTGAAGAATAATATCTTTCACATAATCGTAATTCTTTGCATCTTCAGGCGATTCTCTAGCCATCATGCTCGAAATTTCCGAAGGCAATACGCCTAGTAAATACGGCACCCAATCTTCTTTAGGCACACCTGCCATCTCAGCTCTTCTTTCAAAATTTATTAAATATAGACCCATTTCATCTTTCTTTTCCTCAAATTTCGGGGTAATTTTGATGAGCTCAATTTTATGATTTGGCATCCGTTCTCTATTAGATAGTCCTAGCTCACTTGCAGCTTGCATTTCTAGCTTTTTCTTCTCTAAAGCTATTTCTTCCATTCGAATATTACGGTCTTCCCTTTCTTTTGCTTCTTGTCTGGCAATTTCTTCTTTTTCTTTTGCTTCTCGTCTGGCAATTTCTTCTTTTGCTTCTAGCTCTCTCTTTATCTTATCTTCCATAATACGAGTTAAAGAAATTTTAACTTCCTCTTCTTCATAGTTTTCACTGTTTAGGATTATTTTCCTTATCTCAACCAGTTTACAATTATGCGATACTTTTTCACAAAGTTCATCTGCGAGTTCGAGGAGGTCTTCTTTTCTCCCACGAGAAAGAAAAGCCATGATCGATGAATAACTTATTAGTAAACAATCCAATTTTGTTATCATAAATAGAGTTACCAATATTTTCTAATAAACTATATGATTCACAAAGTATACTCAATGCCAAATATGCTTCAAATACTAGATAAGATTTAATATCAAACACAATTCTCAAATATAATAACAGAATCTTAAACTATATCGTAGCATATACAATACACAAGATGCAATATATATAGTTGCAATTAAATATTATTTTTCTTTTACTAATGCGTAATTACCATATGTAATTCAAATTATCTGATTCTTTTCAAATCATTAAATGCACAAAACACAAAATTTCAGTAAAATCAAAACGAAATTTAAATTTTCGTTCACTTTCGATTTGGCACTTTTTGGCCGTGACTTTATCAACTTGATAATATCTACTTAGTAGAACATGCAAATTCACTTTATCATCAACTTCTATTAACTTTCATAAAGACAAAATTTAAATAACCACAAAATAAAATTGGATATGTAGTCATTTCTTTTTGTTTGTTTTTTTAACCAAAACTATTTAGGCTCTTTGCCTCACTAATTCCGGTAAGCCAGAACCTCAATAAATTTAATTTAATACAAGGGTGGGCCTACCTGCATTTCCTGCTTTCTTGCTTCCATCCCACTTCTGACACCAAAACTCTAGTCTGTGATGAATTAATCCGAACTTTCGTTGGACATTAAAAAATAACATTTATTTTAACACAGACAAAACAATGGGTTTACAATGGACGCGCGAAACAAAAATGCTTATTTTCATATTAAAATTTACGAATTGCTACGAAGACGTCTCAACTAGACGGAGTCCGTGAGCTAACTGTTTCTCATTCTCCTCACATGCGCAAGCGCAGTATTGAAGGACTTTTTAACAGGAAACTTCCGGGTCTGCAGCCGGCCATTCTAGACTCCTAGGCGCTAAGATGTCACAGCCAGATCTGGCCATGCTGCCCCAAACAAAATTCGGCTGATTGGTTTGTTTGGCATAAGGGCTATGTTTGGCCAAGCTGTGACAAACACAAGACAGCCATCGTTAAGTAATGGACATACGCACACACAAGGAAAGCTTTTCTGACATAGAAGAGAGAAATAAACCCAGGGAGGAATTGAACCACCTACAGTGAAACTTATATTAACCGTCAGGGTCGGCACCGGGACGGTTAATCGAATAAACGGATAACAGAAAAACCTTGAACAATAACCCACCCCATCCATTTCATATGAACGAATGATAAAAAATGCACGTTTACGAACTGGAAATACACTGTACATGTATTTTATTTTACAGAAACAAACAATATACAATTTACATTAAGTACAGTGTAGTACATATGTACATATTGTTACATGAACTTACGCTCTAGACATACATATTCAAATTTTAAAATAGTCTAATTTTCTTTCGTTTCTTAGGCTCGCGCTTTCTGAGCGGCAATGTTCCGTACTTTACGTAGAAGTATAGTATGTATGTATGTGTGTACGCACTAATAACTTTTAATATTTAATTAATTAACTTTTAATAAAACGAACTGACGGTTAAAAGAGTGACGGTTAATCGAAGTTTCACGGTATAACTCGCAGATTTTGTTTAGGTAGGTAGATACTTCAATTTACTTCGCACACAACGGATTACTGGCGTCGGTACGGGATCCATCCCGGAGGGAAAGTACGAGGACATCTCGTCATTTAGAACAACGGTTAGATGACGAGGTGTAGACCTCGGATCTTTCCCTCCGGGATGGATCCCAAACCATCACCAGTAACCCGGGCGCATTTGAGGCTAGGTTGGGTACTTATTTAACGTCACACTGGAGCAACAAAGCGGGCTATTGGCGACTGTCCAGGATTGATCCCGAAGCCAAAGATCCGAGGACACCACGTAATTCTGAACCACGGTCAGATGATGAGGTAACACACGAGCTCGCACCCCACTCTCCAAATTTCCACACCACGCCAACGTGAGGACATTTGAGACCACGACAGATTTAATGTGCACCAGCCCCCTTCGTACACGACGGTCTTTGTTGAAACGAGTTTCGAACTCACAACCTTCGGTTTCTAATCCGCAATCCGGATTCTACCAACTGTGCTACCGTGGCTCCAACGGAGATTCAGGGCGACTGGTCTCGATGCCAAAAGGATAGAACTGAGCTACCTAGAACTCCAGGTTAGTGCAGTGGGCAAACCAACTGAGCGATGGTGGTTCCTTTGACTTAAAAAAGTATCCCATGCACAACATAGAACCTCATAAAGAGGACCTCGCTTAATACGAATTACTGATAATTCGAACTAAATTCCAATCCCGTCAAAATGTAAATTCAAATAACGTTAATCATTTGCTTAAGAATTTAAGAATTCAGGTTTAGCTAATATCAGATTAAATTTTTTGTAACTTAAGGGCAAACGAATTCTTTTCAATCGTATTATCAGAAACATTCTGTGACTCCGAAGTTATAGAAGATTTATTTGTGGAAGAGAGTGAAGAAGAAAGAATAAATGAAGATTCCGATGAAGACAAAGGAATAAGCGTGACTTTAAAAAAAGCTATTGCCATCTTAGAAATTGTTCACCGCTTTTGTTAGGCAGTAAAAATTCATCTGCTCAATTGAACAAATTTGACCGCATCAAAGATTTTCTTAAAGAACGAAAAACAAAACACAAAATCGATAACAATTTCAAGACAAAAATTTCGTAATCAGGAATTATACGTGTATCAAGAATCATCTGTTTAATATTTGTGATGAAGAAAATACCATTTATCTGTGAACCAATAATTGTACAATAAGTAATGTAAATACGTTAACGTTTTATTTTATTGTTGAAGTAATGCTTTTTTATGAATTCGGATTACACGAACTTCGGTCAATACGAATTTTTTTACGGTTCAGTGAAATTCATTTTAACGAGGATTGACTATATTTTAAAAATCCCAAACCAACACTTTCAATTATATCTCTATCAAGAATCTTATCAAGAATCATCTTATAATATTTGTGATGAAGAAAATACCATTTATCTGTGAACCAAGAATTGTACAATAAGTAATGTAAATACGTTAACGTTTTATTTTATTGTTGAAGTAATGCTTTTTTATGAATTCGGATTACACGAACTTCGGTCAATACGAATTTTTTTACGGTCCAGTGAAATTCATTTTAACGAGGATTGACTATATTTTAAAAATCCCAAACCAACACTTTCAATTATATCTCTATCAAGAATCTTATCAAGAATCATCTTATAATATTTGTGATGAAGAAAATATCATTTATCTGTGAACCAAGAATTGTACAATAAGTAATGTAAATACTTCAACGCTTCATTTTATTGTTGAAGTAATGCTTTTTTATGAATTCGGATTACACGAACTTCGGTCAATACGAATTTTTTTACGGTCCAGTGAAATTCATTTTAACGAGGATTGACTATATTTTAAAAATCCCAAACCAACACTTTCAATTATATCTCTATCAAGAATCTTATCAAGAATCATCTTATAATATTTGTGATGAAGAAAATATCATTTATCTGTGAACCAAGAATTGTACAATAAGTAATGTAAATACTTCAACGCTTCATTTTATTGTTGAAGTAATGCTTTTTTATGAATTCGGATAACACGAACTTCGGTCGATACGAATTTTTTACGGTCCAGTGAAATTCGTTTTAACGGGGATTGACTGTCTTTAAAAATCCCAAACCAATTAAGAAAAAAGCCTGAAGCCCTGCACGGTTCATGCTTTTTTGTGTGTTTATTACATCTCATTTAAAAATCTCAGACTCAAATTGCTCTCGCACTCAAAACACCAAAACTCGACTATTTTTTCAATTCCCCATGCGAATCCGAAACATTTGCTCTCCAGAATTAATCGAGTCTGAACGCGCGAGTTCACCTCCCTAATTTGATCAAACAGAACCGAATCGATCTCAGAATGAATTGAGTGCAGTCGACGTACACGATCAAAACCCTGAAATTTAAAGCAACAATTGCTATGCCTCGGGAAATCTCGTTATCCGAAGGTCGGAGAACCGTTTGCTTCATTTAGCGCCTAATAGCAGTGACAGGCAACCGAAAGCGTCTTGGATTTGGAGATTCTAGGGTTTAATGCGGCCATTGGGATGCAATTGTATGTTTCCCAATGGGCTCGAAGTGAATCTTCACCGAAGTGAATCTTTACCGAAGTGCGATGGAGAAATGTTAAGAATGGCAAAGGTGATTCGAAATTCGCGACACACTTTCAAGTGTGGTAAGGTGCACCAAAACAAACATTTTATGTTAAAGATGACAGGTGGGTAGTTAATTAATGTCGCACTGGAGCATTACGTCGGACTATTGGCGAAGGTCCGGGATCTATCCACAAAGGAGATCCAAGGATAACGCCTGTTAATTTCGAACCACGGTCAGATGACGAGGTCAACACTTGAGCTGGCACCGCACTCGCCAAACTTCCACACCACGCCAACGGGAGGACATTTGAGACCACGAGAGATTTAACATACACCAGCCCCTTTTGCACACGATGCTCTTTAGTTGGATTCGAACTCGCAACCCTCCGGTTGCTAGTCTGTTACTCTTCCAACCGGGCTACCGCGGCTTTTGGTTGTCTTGACGAGGTGATGACAAATGATAGCAAAACAGAGATAAACTGTATTTTATTGCAGGAAGGTATTTGAATTAACGTCACAATTGGAGCCACACAAAGGGCTATTGGTGACCGTCCGGGATGAATCCCAAAGGGAAAGATCCTAGGATAACGCCTTGTAAGTTTGAACCACGGTCAGATGACGAGGTGTACACCTGAGCTCGCACTCCACTCTCCAAACTTTCACACCACACTAATCTGAGTCCATTTGAGGCCATGGCAGATTTAAAGTGCCCCACGTACACGAGGTCTTTAGCTGGACTTAGTTCCGATTTTATGTATAAGGAAAATTCAGATCCCTCTGTGATTAACGGTGTTTCATGAACCTCTTTTCACATAAAGCTCGGGTAGAGTAGCCCGGATGGAAGAGTAAATTATTAGCAACCGGAGGGTTGTAAGTTTGAATCCAACCAAAGATCGTCATGTACAAAGGGGGCTGGAGCACGTTAAATCAATCGTGGCCTCAAATGTCCTCACCTTGGCCTGGTGTGGAAGTTTGGAGATTGGGGTGCGAGCTCAGGTGGGACCTCGTCATCTGACCGTGGTTCAAAATTACGAGGTGTCCTCGGATCTTACGGGGACGTCGTGGCTCAGGGGTATGCTCACTGCGCTAGCAACCTTCGAGTTGTAGACGGCGCAGGTACGATTCCTGTGAGGTGCATTCTCCCTGGGTATATTTCTCTCTTGTGTGTCAGTAAAAACTTTCATTTTTGTGTGCATGTCTATCACTTGGTGTTTTAGGTCTTGTGTCTGGCGCAGCATGGCCTTATATGGTTTTATATGGTCATATAAAACCATAGTAGTTTTATGGCACAAGGCCATATTTGGTCTTGTGCCATAAAACCCCGAACAACCAACCCTGCTAACACAGGGTGAAAAACATTCAGCGAACGTGGGCGCAAAGTTCGCCGCATGGAGAGAAACGACGCTTCGCTTGACTTTCATATATTAGTTATCTTTCCTCCAATACCCCGAAATAAAAGCAAATGCGCACAGCCGAATGGTGAGAGTTCGCCTCAATCGAAATGGGAAAGACAAGTTAGTCATGTGTTTCAGCGCTGCAGTTCGCTCGGCCGGTGACTCATTTCGCTACCTCACCGCCAGCTCTTCAGAGAGCGAAAGTTTGGCCGGCCGCTAGGGCACCCTGTTTAGCGCACATTTGGCGATTTCACTAACGGGAGTTTTCTTTCCAGGATCAGTGGCGTAGCAAATGGAGAGGGGGCTATGAAGGCCCTAGTATCCTGGAAGTGTTTTCTGGTTTTAAAATGTCTCTTACTTTTCTTTTTAAATTTACGCATTACTTATTTTATTAAATTATTACAAGTATTTATTTTATTAAAATTTACAAGTATTTATTTTATTAGATCATTACAAGCATTTATTTTATTAGATTATTACAAGTATTGATTTTAAAAGATTATTACAAGTATTTATTTTAAAAGATTATTACAAGTATTTATTTTATTAAATTCTTATAAATATTTATTTTATATTAAATACTTACGTTATTAAAATAATTAATGCTTTTTTTATTAAATTCTTATTTTATTTATTTTATTAAATACTTATTTTATTAAATTAATTATTACATATTGTATATTAATTCTTATGATAGTTATTTGATTAAATACTTATTTTATTAAATTAATTATTACCTATTTTTATATTAATTTTTATATTATTTCCTTTATTAAATACTTATTTTATTAAATTAATTATTACCTATTTTATATTAATTCTTACATTATTTATTTTATTAAATTAATTATTACCTATTTTATATTAATTCTTACATTATTTATTTTATTAAATTCTTATTTATTAAATTAATTACTACTTATTTTATTAAATAAATTAATACTTATTTTATTCTTAAAATAACTTATTTTATGAACTAGTACTCATTATGATTTAATTGTTTAGGTATGTAGAGGTAGTTAATTAACGTCGCACTGGAGCAACAGAACTGGTTATTGGCGACGGTCCGGGATCTATCCCGAAGGGAAAGAATCGAGGATAACACCGCGTAATTTTGAATCACGGTCAAATGATGAGGCCAACACCTGAGCTGGCACCCTACTCTCCAAACTTCCACACCAACGTGAGGACATTTGATGCCACGACAGACTTAACGTGCACCAGTCCCCGCATACTCAACGGTCTTTGGTTGAACCAGGTTTCGAACTCGCAACCCTCCAGTTGCTAATCCGTTCCTCTTCCAACTGGGCTACCGTGGCCCTCAATCCTGAAGGGAAAGCCGGGATTTTAATTCCATCACCGATGAAAGAAATGCAAATTTAGGAGCAAAAAGTTCCCAAGTATACATACATAGAAACATCAAAAATTCAAAAAGCGCTGAAAAAAATTTACTCTATGCTCTCATCTCAAAAATATACAAGATTGACAACCTTTGCATCAATAACAAGTAACGGTCTAATGTAAAGAGAGCTGTACCAAAATATAACCCCCTAAAGAGCCCCAGACAGCAAAACGGGTAATCTAATCTCAACAGTATGTCGAGCCACAGGTATACTTGTAATAACAGTTTGCTTAATACAAGTCGTGCCTGATCTCAATCTCTGAAAAACGAGTTAGTTATTGGATAGAGATGTGTGCATTTAGTCATTCACACTTTATCACAACTACCCACTGATAAGGATTCAAGCAGTACTTCAACAGTCATATTTACAATTTTCGGAGAAAAATAGATAAGTTATCTATTTCAACAGAAGTCCCTAAAATAAGATCAGTTATATTCGGTAAATATACATTTACCTCAAATATTATAATCATCTAAGCATATATAAATATTGTTATCTCTTCCAAATAATTTGAAATCATTTTCAATATACGTGCAAAATATCAAAACTATTCAAGATTTTACTGATACTATCACCTTTTAGCAGAAATGATATATCCAGGGAATTAATTGTTTAATTTATACTGATGCATTATACAGTTTTTCTCCCACATGCCATTGAGAAACAGTTCTACCATATTCAATGGAAATAGAGTGTGGTTTAATAGTTTCTGTGTATATAATGCGAGACAGGAACACACAAAATTGAGAATCTATTGATCGTTCATAAAATATGGTCAGTATCCAAAACATTTGAATATCACTTCAGTATACACATGAAGAGGACGTTTTCTCCACAAGCACGTGACTGATGTCTAGCTCATTTCCATGAGACGAGATGGTAGGTAGGTAGGTATTTAATTAACGTCGCACTGGAGCAACACAACGAAATGGTGTCTCGTGGAAACGAGAAACGAGATGGTGTCATAATAGAAACGAAATGGTGTCTCGTGAAAAAGAGATGGTGTATCGAGAGAAACGAAATGGTGTCTCGCAGAAACGAGATGGTGTCACAATGGAAATTAAATTTAGACTCGTGGAAAACGAGAAAGTGTCATAGTACAAACGAAATGGCGCCTCGTGGAAACGAGATGGCGTCATAACGAGAAACGAAATGGTGTCATAATAGAAACGAAATGGTGTATCGAGAGAAACGAAACGGTGTCTCGTGGAAAAGAGATTGTGTATCGAGAGAAACGAAATGGTGTCTCCTAGAAACAGAAACGAGATGGTGCCACAATGGAAAGGAAATGGTGTATCGTGGAGACGAGAAGCGAAATGGTGTCATAATGGAAACGAAATGGTGTATCGTGGAGACGAGATGGTGTCACAAAATGGAAACGAGATGGAGTCTCGATGGAAAAGGAAATCAACTTTCCGAGAGTAGACGTGCATCTCTCAGTTGTACATAGTACAAAAATAATTCAACGCCGCATAATTCATCTCAGAAGCGTGCACGATCGTAAAAACTAGGATTCTGTATTTAAAAATCAGTAGAACAATGAAAACTAGACAAAACACTTGTGTATGGATTTTATGGAAGAGTTCGAAGACTTTCGGCAATAAGTTTCATTGATGTGGGATTTGACTTACTGAGATCCAACGTACTACATGAATAGTTATAGCTTAAATATCACACGAAAAAATTTTCACACGTTTTACAAACTACCGAAATTAATCGAAACTTCCGATTTCATGATCTGTTTAGCAAATATTAATATCGTCGGCTTACAGCAGAAATTCATAAACTGACATTTTTTGGAGACACTAAATGCTTATTTTCATGATAAGAATCTAAATACCAGTTAAAAATGATGGATCTCGTCCCAGTTTATAGATGATGCACAACTCAAGAAACAAAAAATATGTATCCAAAGTACTCAATGTTTAACTTGCATAAATGTGCGAATGTTTCTCTTCCACTTATACAATCGTTCTAAACTGTAATGGTAATGGTAAATAATTAACGTCGCACTGGAGCGACACAACGGGCTACTGGTGAGGGTCCGGGATCAATCCCAAATAGAAAGACCCGAGGACAACACCACGTAATTTTAAACCACGGTGAGATGACGAGGTCACGCCTGAGCTGGCACCCCACTCTCCAAACTTCCACGCCACGCCAACGTGAGGGAATTTGAGGCCACGACAGATTTAACCTGCACCAGCCCCCTTTGTACACGACGGTCTTTGGTTCGATTCGAACTCGAAACCCTCCGGTTGCTAATCCGTTACTCTTTCAACCGGGCTACCGTGGCCCAGAAGTGTAAATCGAAAGATTTAATTTTTGAAATGCACATTACTAAAACTTCTCCCATTTCCCGGGGCCCAATCTTAGATATCGGGTCCCAATCTTAGATATCGGGTCCCAGTACCATGGGGGTCTCGCTATGAGAAACGGATCGATCATTCATCAGAAAACAGTATCGGGCGCTATTGTAACAAGAGCACTTATCATGGGAATTCCCAGCCTAGCTTTTGCTACTGATCCATCATGTCGTCGCAGTGACTCATGCGTGGAATTTCCCTCCTCTAACATCCTCCATCTACGCTCTGGCTGCTCCCCGTTCTTCCAAGGTTTGCTTCTGGCTTTGATTTCGAGTCCGGGCCCCAACTACTAGGGTTTCGACCCTCTTGTGTGGGGAAGGCGACTTTAAGGCGTAAGTTTACACCATATTTTTTATTTTGACTTTGAAATCCATTTTGTTACAATAGGTCGCTGACTTGTGCTTGAAAACATTTCAGTAAGAAAAAATCAGATTAAGGTAATCATTAATTATCTAATTTAGGTATAATCAGCTAATTAGCATGTTTTTTGAACACATACACACACAGTGATATCTTAAATCAAATTTCTTCAGAAAGACAATTCCTGTTGGATATGATTCCCAATGTTTGGATATATATACTACTTCATATATATACTTCATGTTTGGACCCTCCATCAAGTTGCTAGACGGAATAGGAGTTTTCCCCAATTTTTTTTACCAAGAAAGTATAAAAATTGAAGATTGTTTTAGGAATTTTAACATTTAAAAAAGAACTAAAAATTCTAATAACTCTGATTGAAGGTCAAAACATCCATCCCACAAACCATTATATAGGTTATAGTGATGCAAAAATAATTATAATAGATCAATTCATTGTTGAATTATCACTGTTTGAACAAAGCATCCTATTGCAAAAACAATTCTTCAGAAATTGAGTTTAAAATTTTGGAAACATGTTTGTACACGTTCACGGTACCTAACAAAAACCCTTGCAACTAGAAAAATATTTCGAACATTTACAAGACCTTGGTATCGTTTGAAGCTAAGGTAGGTAGGTATTTTAATTAACGTCGCACTGGAGCAACACGACGGGTTATTGGAGGGTCTGGGATCAATCCTGAAGGGAAAGACCCAAGACAACACCACGTAATTTTGAAACAAGGTCAGGTGATTGAAAGCTAAGGAGTTGGAAAATGTTTTGAATCAATAAAAAATATCGATATTCTGGTCGATTTTCGTTATTTCTAGTGTATACATACACCTTAATAAACATTGCTCTGGCCTGTTGATATTTAATTTATCATAAACGCTAATTCTTGTAAAGTGACGAGAGTTGAAAGATTCATTTATCAGTGCTCCTTTTAAGGGGTATGTATACACTAGAAATCACGAAAATCGACCAGAATATCGATACTTTTTATTAATTCAAAATATTTTCCAACTTGGCTTTCAAACGGCACCAAGATCTTGTAAACACAGAGGCTGTTCGGACATTTTTTGAGCGATTTTGATGAGCTGTAAAAAAATTGTATGCTATGAAAGAATTTTATTAAAAGTATAACTTATCGTCTGCTAACTCAGAGTTTTGTTTACTTTCAAAATGGCGCTTTTAAATACGCAATGGATGGAAGGCTATGTTTCCTCTCTTTCCGAAGAGAATTATGCTTATACAATTATTCAAAAACGCTGTAAAAGTAATGGTTTATCGATATCTAAAAGTACGATAAGTAATATTATTAATGAGAAAGGAAAAAACGTAAAAGTCGAAAAATACTTCTAAAAAAAGTATCCAAAAAATAAAAAATTTCTGAGAATATTTGTAAGGTAAGATCTTTAATTTTAAAAGAGAATCCGCCAAGTCAAAGGACTATAGCAAAGTGTAAGTGAGAACTTTCTCTAAGAGATTTATGATTGTTGCCGGTTTTGCATAATGGAAAATTAAAAGTAAAAAGAGGGGGGGAAATGTAAAAATCAACTCCCACATATTATCAAGATCATATTTATCCCCAATATTCAAAAAAGAAATACCATATCTTTACCCACAGTGCCAACAAACAGTAGAACTGCATCAGGGTAAAACAAACAGCCACACATCTAAATCGACTATTAAATTCTTGGAAAAAATGGAACAAGAAACTGGTATCAAGTCAATACCCTTTACTGATATTCCTGCTAAATCTCCAGATGTTTCACCCATGGACTTTTGCGCTTTTGGACTTTTAAAAAGGGCATTATCGAAACGTCGACCGAAAACCATTCAAGGATGGAAAACTGTGGAACAAGAGTGGGACAAAATACCACTGTCGATACTACAAAAGTCATTATTATCATGGAAATTAAGGTGTAGAAAGATAGTTAACAATAAGGGCTATCAAATGGAACATTTAAAACACAAAAAAATAATGTAAAAATTGAGCTTCAGTCCATTGAAATCGTTCAAAAAGTGTCCAAACAGCCTCTGTATTCGAAATATTTTTCTAGTTGCAAGGGTTTGTTAGGTACTGTGAACGTGTACAAACATGTTTCCAAAATTTTGAATTTAATTTCTGAACTGTTTTTGCAATAGGATGCTTTGTTCAAACAGTGATAATTCAACAATGAATTGATCTATTATAGTTATTTTTGTGTCATTATAATCTATATAATACGGTGCGTGTTTTGACTTTCAGTCAAAGTTGTTAGTTAAGAAATTAATTTTTAGTTGATTTTTAAATGTTGAAATTCCTGAAAAAAATCCTGATTTTTTAGACTTTCTTCGTGATACAAAATTGTCAGAAAAACCTATTCTCTCTAACAACTTGATGGAGGGTCAAAACAGGAAGAATAATATTAGGAATAATTTCGAACAGGAATTGTGTCTTTCTGAACAAATTCGAATTTGAGATATCGTTGTTCAAAAACCACTCTAATTAGTTAATTAAATGTAAATTGGATAATTAATGATTAGCTTAATCTAAATTTTTCCACACTGAAATGTATTTGAACGCAAACCAATGACCTACTGTAAAAAAATTAGATTTTTAAAGTCAAAAATTAAAAAAAAACTATCGGTGTATCCGTACACTTTAACGTATGCGAAAAAACTTCTCGAATACTTTATCTCAGGTTGTACCCCGTCGGGCCTTTGACCGAAATTCAACTCGAAATCTCATGAAACAAAAGCATTTAACGATCCCAACAATTACAACAACCGTACCCCGTCCAACCCGGCGCTGCGGTATTCGAGTGATTCGAGGTCACTACAGTCAAGAGCATCCTCGAGTGTTTTCTGTGAAGCAAAAGAACATTCGAACAAGAAGAGATAATAAACTAGCACTAGTCGAGAATCGAAGTGGAAGTTCTGGCGAAATGAATTCCATTGGAAAGATCTCCGAAACTTTCCAGACATCCTAATTGTCCTTAAAACATCCTTTCTTCTCCTTATAAAGGAGGATAAATTAATTTAATGGAGTGAATTTCTTTCTTATTCGTCGGGCAATCTCAAGATGAACCAAGTGGAAGGTCTCTTCGGAGGAGTATTAGCCGATGGAACAGATGCTTTACCATGGATTATAATGGAAGGAGAAGTGGTCCTTTTTTTTTCTTGGTAGAACCACTTCTTTTATAAGGGGTGAGGTTATGTTTCATTTTGTTTACCATTGGAAAGTGTCTAAATCAGGACACTTAAGACCAAGGGCCTCATAGATTCACTTGAGCCTTATGTGAGATGGCCGCCAGAAAAACCCATAAAAGTCATCTATCATATATTATTTATTTTATTTATATTTATTAATGTCTATTATTTATACTTTATATTGTTACAAAGAAAGATGATATAAAGTAAATAAAGAATTTAATTTGATGCGAGACATTACATTGGTTTAACAACTGTTTTAATATTTGGTTCTGATTTTGAAGTAGGTAGGTATTTTAATTAATGTCTCACTGGAGTAATACAACGGGCTATTGGCGACGGTCCGGGATCAAACCCGAAGGGGGAGGAAATCCAAGGACAACACCTCACGTTGGCATGGTGTGGAAGTTTGGAGAGTGAGGTGCCAGCTCAGGTGTAACCTCGTCATCTGACCGTGGTTCAAAATTACGTAGTGCCTCGGATCTTTCCCTTCGGGTTTGATCCCGGGCCGTCTACAATAGCCCGTTGGCTTGCTCCAGTGCGACGTTAGTTAATATACCTACCAAGGAAAACACCACGTAATTTTGAACCACGGTCAGATGACGAGGTCACACCTGAGCTAGCGTCCCACTCTCCAAACTTCCACACCACGCCAACGTGAGGACATTTTAGGCCACGTCAAATTTAACGTGCACCAGCCCCTTTGTACACGACGGTCTTTGGGTGGATTCGAACTCGCAACCCATTTTTGTAGTAGAAAAGAGCAAAATTGATTCTAAATTTCCATAAGTCAAACTGTTCCTATTTTCCGCTTTGTTAATATCCATGATTGAAAAATTTTGTTCACAGATATATGTTGACCCAAACAGGCCTTGTGCATTTTAATGCCATTATCTAGCAAACTAAGTTTTAACCTAAATTACCTATAATGTGACTTGTTAAAGTTAAAATAACACGAGGTGAGGTGGGCCGCCAGCAAATCGACGGAGGTCCGCGGGCCGTGGTTTGTGCATCCGTGGTCTAGATACACACAAATGAAATCCGCATCATGCTTTCACAAGAGTTTTTTGAGTTTTGTTAAGTTGTCATCTTTTTGTCATTACTTTTGCTATTTGTTAGCCTACATTCGAAGGTTTTGATGAGGAAGTGTAATATTGCTTTCCCCAGCCAGCATACATGACTAAATAACCACATCTACTGGTTGAAGAAATTTGAAGATTCTTTCAACTTTTACGAATTCCTTTGGCCCTTTCCTAGAATTTCCTAGAAGAATTTCCTAGAATCCTTTGAAAAGATTCTATTGATCCTTTCCTGAGAATGGAATCCTTTGAAACTTTTCTATTGATACTTTCCTTAGAATAGAATCCCTTGAAAAGATTCTATTGGCAAGGAAGTCAGAGCTGGTTAGAAGTAAGGCAGGAAAGACTGCAGATTGCAAGGTGGAATTGTACATGTAAACTCAGAGGGTTAAAACTATGGAATTCAAAATGATTGATACAAACTGTTTATATATTTTTATAAAGAGCCTAGATTTAAAATGATATTAACTTATTATAAATCATATTCTACATTATGGTTACATGATATTCTAATGTACTAAAATGATTGCATTTCTATTATTACAGTTCAATACTGAAAATTTTTGTTCAAATACTTCTCCAAATGTGTGATTAAACTTGGCATTAATAAGTATTTTCACCATTCGATAAAACTTCCTTCGAATTATAATTCTTAAGAAGAATTCAAAATATTAAAGAAATGTTATTTAGAATGCAAACGAATCACCAAAGCGTCACGAGATTTCCAAGAAATGAAGCACTGCTTTTTCACCACAGCACACGTAATGACTAAATAACCGCATCTGTAGGTCGGAAGAATTCTAGGAAAAATTCTATTGGTCAAGAAAAGGTTAGAAGCCATGCAGGAAATAATTAAGGTTCGCAGAACGGATGTATGTTTTGAGATCTTTGGAGAGTTAAAAATATAAAGCACTGATACTCTTTTTATGACATTAAAATATCGTAAAGGAAACCAAAATAATAAAAAAGTTTCGTATTGAAACATTCATAGATGAAGCGTACCCAATTTAATGAGCCAAATGCTGCATCATTTGGTTTTGTTTAAGTCATAGAACGCGATGAAACCAACAAAATGTATAGAAATATCCCAAAATAAGGTAGGTAGTTAATTAACGTAGCACTGCAGCAAAACAACACCGAGGACAACGCCTCGTAATTTTGAATCGCGGTCAAATGACGAGAACACCCGAGAGGGCTCCCCACTCTCAAAACTTCCACTCCACTCCAAAGTGAGGACATTTGAGGCCACAACAGATTCAACATGCACCCCCCGTGTACACGACGGTCTTTGGCTGGACCGAGTTTCGAACTCGCAACCCTCCGGTTGCTAATTCGTTGCTCTTCCAACTGTGCTACCGCGGCCCATCCTAACAGAAGGATACATTAATGTTACCAACCGCATTCTTTTATTCATAATGAATTAAATTATTTGATTAGTCCACGCTTCACTCTTAATCGAAAATTCTTTCGTATCTCTTTAAATGATCAAATATATCATAAAACCTCGTAGCGTAGAGGATTCTTTCCTCCGAAGTATTTATATTTTGCGTATTTTACAACATAAGTGGAAGAAATTTATGGTATGCAATTTTATTACAATTTACGATTCAGCTGCTTTTAATCAAATACCGGCATTCCGTCGTTCTGCTACTGCACCCGCATTCTTAATTACTTCACGTAATCTTTAATCCCCGAATGAAAATTTAATTAATTTGTTCTGTTGGGTGAAGTTTAATTGATTCAAAGTCTCGTCACTTCGTTAAATAATAAATAATCAAAAAGTGCCCTCTTATTTTTCGTGAATTATTACTTTCGTAAGAATTCTTTTCGATTTCATCAAAATCGAAACCCCTTCGATTCGGCTGAAACGTAGCGTGAAGTTTTGAAAAAAGACTTGTTTAATTTCTGTGCTTGTGTGACGAAAAATGCGAGGTATGTGTCCAAAGCTCTGGGGAATTGTGTCATGAATTTTTTACTTCGTTAATTTTCGTCAAAATTATATTGCAGTTTTTCAGTTCCGTTTGACTGCATCATTTTCTCCAGCGCAAAAATAGAAATTTTGGTGAGTCGTGTATATACTGGTTTACTTCTTTTAAGTCTGAAATCGCTGGCCATATAGAGGCGTTTTCAATTCTGGGGTAGCCCAGTTGGAAGAGCAACGGATTGGCAAGGTTGTTGCCAGTTCGAAACTCGGTTAAGCCGAACACCGTCGTGTACACGGTGGCTGGAGCACGTTAAATCGGCCGTGGCCTCAAATGTCCTCGCATTGGCGTGGTGTGGAAGTTTGGAGAGTGGGGTGCCAGCTCAGATTTTGACCTCGTCATCTAACCGTGGTTGAAAATTCCGTGGAGTTGTCTTCGGATCTTTCTCTTCGGGTTCGATCTTGGACCGTCGCCAATAGCCCGTTGTTGTGTGCTCTATAGTCTGTCTTTAATTAAAAAAATCCCGCTGTACTACCACGGTCCGTTTCATTTTAAAATGAAATTTTCAATGTTTTATTGAATAAAAATTTTAATCTATTAATCCTTTGAGGTTTGAAATGAATTTCCTGAATGTTTCTTCAAATATTCCATGGAATTGTCCTTCAGACGACTTAAGGAAAATCTTACCATGGTGACTAATCTATTAAAAAGACTGACATCGACCCTACTTGCGATCTGTATCGAATTACCTATAAAAATGTTGCAAATTGCAACTTATCACTTTATCCGAATCGGTCTCAGTCGATTTGACAGCGTTTCGCCGCATTTTTCACTCCATTGAGGATCGAGTTTAAATCACCGATTTCCTACTAATCGATTTTCGATTCAAATCCCACAAGGGAGAAAAAAATCGGAATCTGAAGAGGGAAATATCGATTCGACATTGAATTAAAGCAGTGTAGTCTCTAGTGAACTTAGGGCATTTAACATTCCCAACTTCACACTCGCTTCGAAATAAAAAAGAAGTGGAAGTAACAGTTATTATTTTATACAGTTCTCAGCCCTGTTTCTTTGACAGGATGACGAGTGAAGCATCCCATATATATCGAAAGATATCTCATCCCGGCCGGGTTCAAACTTTTTTGGTTAACGACTCCTTATACTTAAACGAAAATCCAAGTGATTCTTTATATCTAAACGTAAATTCAAGCGTCTTCATATACCTAAATGTAAATCAGAGCGTCTCTATACCAAAACGTAAATTCAAGCGTCTCCTTGTACTTAAACGAAAATCTAAGCGTCTCCTTATATCTAAGGGCCGCGGTAGCCCGGTTGGAAGAGCAGCGGATTAGCAACCGGAGGTTTGCGAGTTCGAATCCAACCAAATATCGTCGTGTACAAAGGGGGCTGATGCACGTTAAATCTGTCGTGGCCTCAAATGTCCTCACGTTGGCGTGGTGTGGAAGTTTAGAGAGTGGGACACCAGCTAAGGTGTGACCGTAGTTCAAAATTACGTGGTGTTGTCCTCGAATCTTTCCCTTCGGGATTGACCCCGGACCGTCACCAATAGCCCGTTGTGTTGCTCCAGAGTGACGTTAATTGAAATACCTAACTACCTTATATCTAAACGCAAATTCAAGCGTCTTATACCTAAATGTAAATCCAAGCGTCTCTTTATACCTAAGGCCCCGTTCACATGGACTTTTTGCAACGCGCGTTAGATAAGAATTTTCGAGCGTTACAATGTGAACAGCACTTGGGCGCTTTTCAAGGTCAGTTTCCGTTATGCATTAAATTGTTTTTTTTATTCCCTTAATCCAAGTTTCTATCTTTTGAATGGTTAAAGATAGAGTCAAAATTTCAACGGATTTCAAATCAGCGTAAAATTTTACGTTAGATCCATACCAAAATCATGATTTTCTTTGAAAAACTTATTTTTTGTCAATAGTCGCAACTAATCTTTTTTCAGATATTCCTTTTATACTTAGCGTAAGCGGAAGTAATGCCTTGTTTTTAAAGGGAATGTCACTTTAATAAGATATTTTGTTGCCTCTTATATCAACTGTTTTAATTTTACAGCCATTAAAAGTAGGATGAAAATCTTTCTTTCCCAACCTAAAAAATTGATTACTCTGTATTCACAAGAGCCTGTATTTGGTTAACTTAGAAATGTATAATGACCAATAAAATGCCTAAAATAATCTAAAAATATTGAAAATGATGTAAAAATTTGATATTCTTTCGATTTGTAAAACATCCGTTCCCTAATTGCCTGTGAATAAAGTATTTTTGAACTTCAACCTTTATACATAAATAAATGCAATATAATCGACTTGCTGACTAGAAGTGACAACCTAAACAGGTAAATCTTTCGTAACGTATAGTATACGATTCCAATGCTATCAACTTCGGTTGTAAATTTTTGAACGTTAGCTTTTCGTACATTTTTAAAAAATTTTCGAATGACGGGATATTTTGGACCTAGGAACCGGTAAGAGACAGCGGATCACAGAGAAGCAGTGCTTTATGTAGTTCAAATTGTGGCATTATTAAACATTTTCATTAACTCTAAAATCTTAAAGTATTCGTTTTTTACTGTCAAGACTAGAGGAAGAAACCCTATAACCTTCACACTCCAGTGTCGATGATTCACCCACCAATAAAAATAGTAGGATTTGTTTTGTGTTAAGGGGTGATCACGGATTTTTTGGGCTCAAGAAGCTAGCAGATGAGTCATTTGTAATGCGTTTTATCGTAAAAGCGAAACTGCGTATGAAAAATTGGAATATTTCTGTAAAACTTTGATTAAAAACGAAACTAACTGGAAAATGACCAAACAAGTTCCTTAAAATTTTAAAATTGAGTGTAAAGTAAAAATATATCCCCACAAAATTTTATTTCTAGGACCAGGAAATTGGAAACGGAATTTCTGTTTATATGGCATTGTCTACGAAGTACTATCAAAAGATGACACGCAAACAAAATCCGGCATTGGTGATAACCTTTCTTTTTTTATGGTATTTTTGCAGGTTTTATCGTGTTTCCTACGATCTATAGCTAATTTTTATTTAATTTTTCTTCAAATAAATCTCTATACTTCTTTAAAACCTATCTCTAAACATTTTAATGTATCAGCACAAATAACACATATACAACAATAATTAGTTTTTTAATTTTTAAACACAATTTTCCCTGAGTTCCAACTATCCGAAACGAATACTAACCCTCCAACCTACCCTCTTTCATGGGTTTTGTAGCTCAAATGGAACCACGAATGGAATAATGACTTGGAAATATTTCAACTAAAATTTGATTAAACCCCACGATGAAACGAGAAAATTTTGTTAAAACTAAAAAAATCTCAAAGAAAAACCAAAAAAACAGTATATATCGAAAACCAGGAGATTGCTAATAGAATTTGCGTTTGCACGTATATATAATATAAAAATTTTGATTAAAGTAGTAATAACACTAACTGCAAGATTAAAATATAAATTCTATGAAAAATAAGCGCACAGTAAATTAAGTTCATTTTCAAAAGTGATATAAACTGTCACATTTTTACAAGTTTTGTGTGAAAGCAGGATAAATTTCTTCAATAAATCGAATACGATTCAATTTTCTCATCCTATTTTTAATGGCCATAAGTATAAAGCAGTGGATTAAGACAAAATACTCCAATCAAGTTATATCTTTTCTATAAAAACGAGAAGAATACTCCCTTTTGGTGTTCGTAATGAATATATTCGTCAAATCCGTATCGCGAAAATAGTAAAATTACAGTTGAAAATTTATTTATTTAAAGAAAATCAAATTTAATGTATTTATCTGATGTAAAATTTTCCGCAGATTTGAAATCCGTTGAAATTTTCACTCTATCTTTAACGATCGCGAAGATAGAAACTTGGACTAGAGGAATAAAAAAGCCCTAACGCCCGTCAAAACGCGTGTCATGTGAACGCAGTAGAAGAAACCTATGCTTCTTCAAACGCGTTCAAATCGCGAGAACGACCGGAGATTGTTGAAGCGCCGAAGCTGTCTAGCGCTTGGATTCTCGCGATTTCTGCATGTGAACACTCCAGTAGAATTCTATGTACTTTGGCTACCCGCGTTTTGTTTAGACGTAAAACGCGCGTTGGAAAACGCCTCATGTGAACGGGGCCTAAATGTAAATTCAAGCGTCTCCTTGTACCTAAACGTAAATCTAAGTGTTTCCTTATATCTAAATGAAAATTCAAGGATCTTATACCTAAACGTAAATTCAAGCGTCTCCGTTTTTTGTTACCAAAAGTGCCTTTGAATAAACTGCTTTCAAATAAAACTATTTAAACTAATTACATTTTAATCAGTGTTATATCAATTTAACTAGCAAATTTGTAAAAGAGGTAATTGACACTATTGAATAAAAAGAGATACAAAAAATCTCTAAACGCCTCATATATGCAGCAACGTTTTTCCGACGTTTTCAACGTTTTCCCTGTACTAAAATTGTTAATCCAAGGTCAAAAGTATTGTTAAATATATTTCATGGATTTTTTCTCTATTCTATGCAGACGTAAAATATCTGCAGAATGACAGTAACCATCAAATTAACACTGACCAACATGTAAAGCTACAGAATCTATCATAACCAACATTTTTCTTGTTCTTTCATCGGCTTAACATACTACCGTACAGTGAAAATAGTACCAGGCTCTCTTTGAATCTGACACCAGATACGGATTACAAACATGTCCAAAAATTGAGGACAATGCAATCTGAGATGAATCCCGTGGCAAGTACTTGCACCAAAGTACCTCAAACGACAAATATGGGGCCGTCGTGGCTCAGTGGGTATGCCCACTGTACTAGCAACCTTCGAGTAGTAGGCAGCGTAGGTTCGATTCCTATCAGATGCATTCCTCCCTGGGTGTATTTCTCTCTTCTGTGACAGAAAACTTTCATTGCGTGTTTGTCTATTACTTGATATTGTATGTCTTGTGTCTGGCGCAGCATGGCCAAATATGGTCCTTGCGCCATAAAACCCCCAAACCAAACGACAAATGAATATTCCACAAGCTATGCGGAATAAAATAAGAACACTCACATGCTTCGCGGTGCAACTGAGAATGAAAGAAATGGGGATGCTTGGATACACGTGAACACATTGTAGGTTTTAGTTATTGCGGAAAAACATTTTTCCGCGATAACTGAAACCTACCATGTGTTCACTTATATACAAGTGTACTAAAACCTACGACGTGTACAATTTTTTTGCTGTTTAACTTAACCTAACAGGGAATGCGCTGGCCTCTGACATTAATATAGGCCTCAAAGCGTGAAAGATATGCTTTCCACAAGGCTGTCCAATAGCTCTAGTGGCAAGGAGTCTCCTGTACGCACTAGGGCATGACTTTGGTCTTGTGCGGTCCTTGGTGGTGTATAGGCTACAATGTGACTTCCGAGAGCATCCCAACATAATATGTTGTATTAGGCGACAATGCTTGACAAGAAATTTGGTTCTATCTTTCATTTTTGGACATGTTGACGCTTAGATGATTCAAAATGAATCAACCTATTTTGTGAACCCTCTCGATGACTTCCAATTCGAGTGAAAGCAACTAGTTTTGAGAAACCAGCTGTCGGTGGTTCTTATCTTACACAAATTATTCAAATTCGTTTACAAAATTATAGATACCCCCTACTACAAAAGCCTCTCATTCAATGTCGCGCAGTATAGAGGCTATTATTGCCACTTAAAGGGGTCTTACGTGATACTGAATTTTTGGAGCAGATATCTTGAATGACTCTGAGATAAGTAATATGTAATGCAAGAGCATGACAGTATTGCAACGATTTATAATATTGACGAGCTACAGAATAAGACAGCATCTCCAAATTTGATCTCTGGGGTTAACGATTGTTTAAAATGCCGAGTATCGGATGCCTCAGCACGGCAGCATTGCAATGTTCTCTAACATTGCGAGCTACAAGAAGACAGCATCTCCAAATTTTATCTTTAGAGTTAACTACTGTTTAAAATGACGGTGTAAGAGTATCATCGGAGCTCTCATAAGTGCTCATTCAGATCGAAGCTCAACTCTTCAAGATTTCATCCAAATTTACTTTGGTCTAGACTTAACTTAGAGGCAGAAAAATAAAAACTCAATACTGAAAAACCTGTCAATACATATATTTATATTTATTCAGTTCTTTTCTTAATCTACCAAATTATAGGATCCCCGAATACCAAGGCAGGCCCATTTATCACGTGTTATGCTGTCAATACTGGAGATTGAGGACCCTTCGGGGCCAGGTTCTCCATAACCTCATCATCGTCCAAGAGTATCAGATGCCTCATGTTTAAAACAGAGCATTCAATCCCAACAGTTGTCTGAGTAATTATATAGTTATTTAATGTGTGTGAGACTGCATTTACGGTTACTTACACGATGTAAAATACACACGTAGTTTAGCGCGTTGTTTCTTGTTGCATTTTAAGATGCAATTCTAACCATGTGCGCAACTTCTACTACCTTTAGTTAGTTTGTGAAAAGTTTTATTTGGGTTTTTGTATTCTTGCACACATAAAAAAAAATCGCTTTCATCAAATAATTCATCATCTGATAGTTACACTTATGTAGGCAATATGCACAAGTATATACAAATATCAGTTCAATCAGAAGTAGCAAGTAGCAGAACCGGATATAAAAACAATATATTGGTCGGATTCAGTTATTCATTCGATACTTTTGGCATGCGTTAGAAAATGCAATTATATAGTATGTAGATTTTTGAGGTAAAACTGTAAAAACAGCTGCTTCAAAAATCTTAATTTGGGTTGCCCAATTTTCAGAATCAGTGTTCTATTCGACAACCTCTAATACTTGTACTAAATAGTGCACGTAAAATATAAAATAGGCCAATTTAAAAAAGAAATTACTTAATTTGAAAAGATAAGTTGCTATAATGTAAGGGAGCAAAAATGTTTTTCATTTTCACCTATGTTGATTTTTATTAGCCCCAAACATATCGACTCATGACTACATCCTCCACATAGCCTAGTCCGCTTCTGCCTATAAATTAATTATTTAAAACAGGATCTGTGAGACTGTTAAAACCCTGTGTGGTTTTTACTTCCAAGTATCAGATACTTATATACACGAGTATCAGTACGAGTATCAGATACGCAAGAATCAGTACAATCAGAAGTAGCAAGTGTCATATACTTACATATAATGAGGTTCAAACTTGGTAGGTAGGTAGGTATTTCAATCAACGTCACACTGAGCAACACAACGGGCTATAGGTGACGGTCCGGGGTCAATCCCGAAGGGAAAGATCCGAGGATAATACCTCGCAATATTGAACCACGGTCAGATGACGAGGTCACACCTGAGTTGGCACCCCATTCTCCAAACTTCCACACAACGCCAACAAGATTTTAGGCCACGACAGATTTAACGTGCACCGGCCCCCTTGTACACGACGGTCTTTGGTTGGATTCGAATTCGCAACCCTCCGGTTGCTAATCCACTACTCTTCCAACCGGGCTACGGCTGCTCTCGATCAAACTTGGAGAAACTGCTTTCTTGACTAGCATGTCAGAATATGAATGATCTGTGAAGTTATTGTGGCCTCAGTAGCCAGGTTAGCATTACGGAACGGATCAGTAATCGGAGGGTTGCGAGTTCGAACTCGGTCCAATCAAAGACCGTCGTATACACGGAAGCTGGTGCACGTTAAATCCGTCATAACCTCAAATGTCCTCACGTTGGCGAGGTGTGGAAGTTTGGAGAGTGGGGTGCCAGCTCTGGTGTGACTTCGTCATCTGACTGCGGTTCAAAATTACGTGGTGTTGTCCTCGGATCTTTTCCTTCGGGATTCCTCGGTGTTGAACATTTCCCAAGCAGTTGCGTGTCAACTATACTATTAATAAAAACATTCATCAAAAATATTAACATATATTTTTGAATGCGAATACGTTCTTGATGCTCTCTTTCCAAAGTAAAAAGAAATCATAAATAGAAGTGATGTTTTTATAATGCATTTATATATTTGAGAGCTTAAGTAAATGTTGAAAATATTTTTTTGCCTACCATGTCACTAGTGCAATGAAAAACCATGTTAAACACCCTAGAAAAAGTAACGATGGCAAAATACCATTTGCATCAATTTTAAGTTGCATATATTCCATTATTTCCTTAAAGCATCGGTGCTTTACATTTACTTCCCACTCCTTTTTCTGATGTTGAAAATATGAATTTGTGTTTAATGTGCTTTGATAAGAGAATAAAACTGAAAAGACAAACCAAACCACTACTTTCAATTCGCTTAAAAATGTTTCTCGAATTCAATTTCTGTGGTATCATTTTATTGCATTCTTTTTCAACATTGTTTATGGATTGTAGTTATTTAATGGGCGCATGGTTTTCTAGAGCATAGAAGCACATATATAGAATTTAAAACTTCAATTCAGTCAATTCACCTTCCCAGCACATTTCACAGCACGAATATTAACTTTAATTTCATAATGAAAACAAGTCTCAAAAGCTTACAACTTAATATAAATTCACTTACTAAAGACGCAACTTGTCAATCGTTTGATTTTTAATAATCGTTTGATTATTGATTATATTAATAACTAGCTGAATTACCCGACGTTTCTCGGGTTGAATTTTTTATAATTCATCGTAATATTACTCAAAATTGTTCCCATAGAGATTTCGAATAGTTTTTAGCCCCCCTGCAGACCCAGGGCAAATCGAACGGGGTTAATACTATATAGCCTATGTGTCCCGCAGAATTCTACACGATGAATGTACCAAATTTAGTGTGAATTGGTCTGACATTGATCGTATAAATACGCAATCTTATTCCTATGAGCATTTCGAATTGTCTTTAGCCCCCTGTACCATATCGACGATAAAAAAAGACCACTTTCTATGAAAATAATCTTATATTATCACATAAAAATTTACATTCCAATAAAAAAGCTACAGTTTAAGAATTTACAGATGGGATACATAAACGATATGATACTGAGCGATTTTCAGTGCAACCGCACCCATCTGCGATTGCATCAAACTCTAAGATTCTAAAAACCCTCCAAGGTCATCTTGAGAGGCGACTCCTGTAGAAGTTAACTCTGACGTCATTTGCACAGCCAGACCGGGAGAGAGCGTCCCCTAGCAAGTGCTCTGTTCAGGATGACGGGACATTACACCCCTCTGCACACCCAAGACAAATAGAACGGGGGTCAATATGTAGCCTACGTTACCCGCAGGGTTCCAAAGAATAAGTGTACCTAATTTGGTGTGGATTGGTCAAACGGTATAGATTTGTAGAGGACAGACAGATGCCAACTCTGCTTTATACTCGTATCTATAGATGATTGCATTGGATAGATAAAATTTACATAATTGTGTTTTGTTTTATGTACTTTTTCATTCTTCGCACTTATTAGCTTCATCGATCAATGATTTACACGCATAAAATCAGTGTCTATGGTAGGGATGCACAGTGGCCCGCGGGCCCCATGCGGCCCTCCGTTGATTTCCTGGCGGTCAGCCTCAACATATTTTATTTTAACTTCAATAAGTCACATGATAGGTAATTTAGGTTAAAACTTGTTGCTAGAACGGGGCATTAAACTTGTTGCAGAATGGGCATTAAACTGCGCAAGGGCTGTTTGGGTCAACACATATCTGTGAACAAACTTTTTCAGTCATTAATATAGCAAACGAAAAATTAGAAACTCTTGAGTAATGAAAATTTCGAATCAATTTTGCGCTTGGCTACTGCAAAAATCAACCAAATATTAAAACAATTGTTAAATCAATGCATTGTCACTCATGAAAGTAAGTTATTTGTTTACTTTTATTATTTTTCTTTTTCGTACCAATATAAAATATAAATAATATAAATGATAAATATCAATAAATATAAATGAAATGAATAATAAATATAAATTAAAATAGTATATGATAGATAACTTTAATGGTTTTTTGCATGGTTTAAGTCACAGGGAATCTATGTGACCTTCGGTCTTAACAAGTCTACATCCCTGGTCTATGGTGATTAAATACGTATTAAAGTAATGCGATTCACATGTCCATGGAGACAAGTACTCGAGATTTATCTCGATAAAGTCATCTTTATTATAAGTTGAACTGTCATCGCTTTCAATCAACCAAGCAAATGTTTCTCACTTCTACTCAAAAAGGATAAAATGCGAGTCCATAAATATTCGCTATAACCTTTCTATCACGCTGAAACTTTTTATCATGACACAAACAAAATCTATGCAAAGTTTCTTTGAATTTATTCTTACGGTGCAATATTAGTTATGAAGTTAATATGTGGAACAGTTATCAATACTAACTTACATGTTTTGTTGTACATCGATTCCGAATAATTTTTTATACGATAATGCAAAATTTAAGTTATTTCTTTTCGCAAACATGGCTGAAAATAGCGAATATTAAATTTATTATAGTAAAAAACTATAGGGAGGAAAGAGCAAAAATTTTGCATTAGCGTACAAGTTCTGAATCGATTCCCATCAAAATACGCACATGTATAAAATTTAGAATAATACTGAATTCGCATCAAGCATGGTCACCTGTTCTTAATCCATTAGAGCATGCTTGGGATGCTGTCAGACGTCGCATTGCAGCTTACAACCACCAAAGACGTGCTCCAGTGTGCGAATGTGACTCCTTGTCACAGGAACTCTTGGATAGCTTTGAGGAAAGCATATTTGTAAGTTGGAATGCCTATACATTAAGATTTGAGGCCAGCACATCAGGTTGTTTTTAACAGCAATAAATGTTTTTTCGCAATAACTAAAACCTACAAAGTGTTCACCTAAACATCCCACGTTCTTTAATTCCCAGTAGCATCACGAGGCATGAGTAGGTTCTTATTTTAATCCACATAGCTTATGGAATATTCATTTGTCATTTGAGGTACTTCGGTGCTGGTACTTGGCACGAGATTAATCTCGGATTGCATTATTATTAATTTTTGGACATGTGTGTATGAAGGCTAAATTCGCAATTTTTCAAATATTAATTACATTATTAATACTGAAAATTAAGAATTAAGTTTTAAAAGAAACATTACCTGGATTTTGTGTGTTCTGTAAAGTAATAATAAAACATTGTGAATAAGATTATTTCGAGTCTGACCATCAAATCTAACATTAGGTGCTCCATTTATAATCCGGCAACAGCTGGATCAAATGACTTGAAGCTTCTTTAATCGAGGTTAAATTTTGCTACAAATTCAAAATCGTGTGTTGCCATTGAAAACAATAAAGCTTGTGCGGAATTTAATATGAAGACTATTCCTTACACAAGTTTTATGCAAATCTATTGATAGTTATTCCCTGTCAGATGGTACCTTTGAATGAGCTCTTCTATGAACGATGCAACAATAAAGAGGAGTGAATCGTTACTTCCCCGCAGCTTTACATCTGAATTTGAAAACGGATCATTTTTCGATGATGGTATTTTAATAAATCTAAGACAACTATAGGGTTTTTGGGGTAGAAAACTGATTGAAAAAATTAGGAAGTTTTTAATTATGCTTCTGGTTGTTTGGTTGTTTATTAACGACGCGCTGGAGCAATGGGCTATAGGCGACGGTCCGGGATCAATCCCGATGGGAAAGATCCAAGCACAACGCCTCTTCATTTTGAACCACGGTCAGATGACGAGGTCAACACCTGAGCTGGAACCCCACTCTCCAAACTTCCACACCACACCAACGTGAAGACATTTGAGGCCACAGATTTTACGTGCACCAGCCCCGTGTACACGACGGTCTTTGGCTGAACCGAGTTTCGAACTAGCAACCCTCCGGTTGCTAATCCGTAGCTCTTCCACCTGGGCAACCGTGGCCCCAATTATGTTTTTGAAAATACGATGGTGATGAAAATGTACGTCACAAGTTTCATGAGTATTTCTCTTAATTTTACATTCTTGCTAAATTATATTTAAATTTTAAATTATTGGAGGAGTAGGAGGAGTATTTCAATTAACGTCACACTGGAGCAACACAATGGGCTATTGGTGACGGTCCGGGATCAATCCCAAAGGGAAAGATCCGAGGACAACACCACGTAATTTTGAACCACGGTCAGATGACGTGGTCAACACCTGAGCTGGCACCCCACTCTCCAAACTTCCACACCACCCAACGCGAGGACATTTGAGGCCACGACAGATTTAACGTGCACCAGCCCCGTATACACGAAGGTCTTGTAGCAAAAATGGTTAATGATATACAAGTACGAATAATTCGAAAGAAAAATATTTATATTCTACAATTGCATTTCGTATCTGAATAGACTGGTTCAAGGCGAAAACGTACTAACGAAATTTACTGAAAATATCCGGTTATAGTTTCCAAGCTTAATCCTAGAAAATATCCTACTTTCCCCGTGATTTAATAATACTGCGCAGTCAACGAGTATGTTACCTATACCCAATCAATCTATCGAAATAGCTACCTAAACCTGATTTACGAGTTTCCTTATGGCAGCAATTTTGACTTATGAAGAATAATTCCCTGACAATGATCCCCGTGGCACACTTTGCAAGTGCCCACCCTTTTCTTTCTATTTCGGGCACTAAAAGCGGTTACGGTGAAGGGTAAAACGGCGCAGTGTTCACAACCGTTAAATTTCAATTTAAGTCGTGATTTGTAGGGTGTGGTATTTATAGAATGGGCCACAGGAGTCAATATAGCCTTTGCCACTGAAAGCATTTGTACTGAAATGGCTTGGAAAGTTACAGCGATTTCTGTTGTAGTATAGCGATAACACGGTTATAGTTCAAACATCAGGATCAGTTTTTGGTGCAATAAAATTTACGGAATGAATAAAATGTATTTGTTCTTTTTGTTAAACAGAAAACATCTACATTGGGTCACAAAAGTATTTGTCCGCCTCACGATTTTTACTTTGTTCATGAATTTTATAGGAATGTAATTAAAATTATAATTTCAAATCTACAAAAACAACCCTGTCTTTTTACTTTCCCTTCCCATCAAAATAAGGGACTGTTGGAAGAGTAACGGACTAGCAACCGAAGGGTTGCGAGTTCGAATCCAGCCAAACACCGTCGTGTACAAAGGGGGCTGGTGCACGTTAAATCTGTCGTGGCCTCAAATACCCTCACGTTGGCGTGGTGTGGAAGTTTGGAGAGTGGGGTGCCAGCTCAGGTGTTGCCTCGTCATCTGACCGTGGTTCAAAATTACGTGGTGTTGTCCTCGGATCTTTCCCTTGGGGATTGATCCCGGACCGTCGCCAATAGCCCGTTGTGTTGCTCCAGTGTGACGTTAATTAAAGAATACCAATACCATAATCCAACTCGGCTGCCGCGGCCCCTTAATAATTCAAAATTCCGGTTTCCTTTTCATCAGCTACAATTGATAGTACAGAGGCTGTTCGGACATTTTTTGAACGATTTTAATGGATTGAAGCTCAATTTTTTACATGAAATTTTTGTGTTTTAAATGTTTCATTTGATAGCCCTTATTGTTAACTATATCTTTCTACACCTTAATTTCCATGATAATAATGACTTTTGTAGTATCGACAGTGGTATTTTGTCCCATTCTTGTTCCAGTTTTCCAGTCCTTGAATGGTTTTCGGTCGACGTTTCGATAATGCCCTTTTTAAATGTCCAAAAGCACAAAAGTCCATGGGTGAAACATCTGGAGATTTAGCAGGAATATCAGTAAAGGGAATATCAGACTTGATACCAGCTCTCGTTCCATTTTTTCCAGGAATTTAATAGCCGATTTAGTTGTGTGGCTGCTTGCTTTACCCTGATGCAGTTCTACTGATTGTTGGCACTGTGGGTAAAGATATGGTATTTCTTTTTCGAATATTGTGGATAAAATATGGTCTTGATAATATGTGGTAGTTGATTTTTACATTTTAACCCCTCTTTTTACTTCTAATTTTCCATTATATGCAAAACCGGCAACAGTCATAAATCTCTTAGAGAAAGTTCTCACGTTCACTTTGCTATAGTCCTTTGACTTGGCGAATTCTCTTTTAAAATTAAAGATCTTACCTTACAAATATTCTCAGAATTTTTTTCTTTTTTGGATACTTTTTTAGAAGTATTTTTCCACTTTTACGTTTTTCCTTTCTCATTAATAATATTACTTATCGTACCTTTAGATATCGAAAAACCATTATTTTCCAGCGTTTTTGAATTATTGAATAAGCATAATTCTCTTCGGAAAGAGAGGAAACATAGCCTTCCATCCATTGCTTATTTAAAAGCGCCATTTTGAAAGTGAAGAAATCTCTAAGTTAGCAGACGATAAGTTATACTTTAACTATTTAACTGGCTGTGAAAATAAAATTCTTTCGTAGCATACAATTTTTTTACAGCTCATCAAAATCGTTCAAAAAAATGTCCGAACACGGGGATGTGCACACACAAAATAATTCGAAGATCTCCGAAAATAAAACCCGTAGTCCTTTTTTTTTCACTTAAGCCCCTGCCCAGAACCAGTTCCCTGCATTGTTCCAAAATAAAAATGTCAGAGGAATCGAAGGATACGGAAAGAAGTAGAACGGGATTGAAGTTCGTATTTCCATAGTAGCTCGTTTGCTGAACGGATGTTACGCTCTTTATGTTCCAAAGGATAACTAAGAGCAACGTTTCCGTGATAGAAATGAATTCCACGGAAACGGAGAAACCGATTTTCTGTTCCAGTTCGGAGTACCTTGAAAGTTATTTTAGGAATCCGCCAATCTGATGTCACAGCTAACATTTCAACAGGGCAGTAGCGTACTCAGGATTTCCTTTCGGAGAGGTAGAGTTAGAAGGTATAATTTTTTGTTGCTAAATCACGATCCGTCTGTCCTCATTAGATTTTCGGGTCGCAATCGGGGGGGGGGGGGGGTCGCGAATTCGAAACTCGGCCCAACCAAAGATCGTCGTGTATACGGGGGGTTGGTGCACGTTAAATCTGCCGTGGCCCCAAATGTCCTGACGTTGGCCTGGCGTGGAAGTTTGGAGAGTGGGGTGCCAGCTCAGTTTTTGACCTCGTCATCCGACCGTGGATCAAAAGGACGTGGTGTTGTCCTCGGATCTTTCCCTTGGGGATCGATCCCTGACCGTCGTGTTGTTCCAGTGCCGACGTTAATTAATAACCACTGCCTTTACATTATTAGATTTTTAAAAATTTTCGCTTGAAGGTTGATTTGGGAAGCTAAATATAAGATTTAACCTTTTGCGAAGGGCTTTATGAGAGTTTTTGAAAAAATACTTTATGGGTTGAAAACCCCAATCACCTAATAAAATGTATTTATTTTGATTTATTTTCTCGGTGTTTGTGTTGTTTTGACCTTGTGCCATAAAAACTCACCCATCTGTCCCTATATGAATGAATTTTACACGTAACTAAAATTCATTTTTTTAAAGGATGGTGGACCTTATGTCTCAATTACCATCTAGAGAATTCCTAGACACCAGAATATCAATTCAAAGTTGTTTACTGCCGCTTGGCCAAATATAATCCTTGCATCATAAAACTTCCCCAGTAAAACAACCAACCAAAATATCAAGAATATTTCCAACCTTAGCAGGCCTAAATAGGAGACTTAACAGCCTTAATATACGAGAAACATTTCCAAAGTTCCGAAAATTGTGTTATAATTTTTTTATTTTAATAATTTACTTTTATATTATATTGCAATTTTTTAATATATTCTCCGTTTAACTGTATCTACTTTTCCTAGGGACTTGTAACAGAAACTCTTGGACAGCTTTGTGGAAAGTATGTCTGCACATTGCGAGTCCTGCACTGGGGTCAGAGGCCCACACATTCCCGGTGAGGTTGCTTTAAGAGCAAAAAATGTTCTTTTCGCAATAAATTAAACTTACAATGAGTATCCACTAAAGCATTTGTTTTAAATTTCTTTAGGTCGCGATAAAAAGAGAGCCCTACGAGCACGTGCTAGTTCTTATTTTAGTCCACATGGCTTGTGGAATACCCATTTGTCATTTGAGGTAATTCAGTACAGGTACTTGGCGCGGTATACGTTTCGGACTGCATTATCCTTTACTCTCCAAGCGGTTTCGACGAGACATCTCGTCCATCAAGATCTGACCAATTTTGCTAATGATAACATATCTTGTTATCGAAATATTACTGAATTTTTTTGAGGACGAGATCAAGATCTGGTCAGTTTTCTTCTATTGGCGAAATATCTCATCCATCAAAATCTGGTCAGTTTTGCTAATGACGAGATACCTCGTAGAAACAACCATCAGGAGGGTTAATTTTTGAATCAATTTCTTTGGCAAAGCACCTTAGCCCAATCCTATGTTTTACTAGTTAGTGGTGTTTAGGAGTAGTTTTACAAGGGGAGAAAGAGGGTGAATAGTAAAGAGATATTTAAACAATTGCGCAATGTCAATGCAATGAAATTTTATTTAAAAACTTTGAAATTGAACATAGTATCTCAATTTATTCTCAAATACCACCAATACACATGAAATTGTCAAAACTCGGCCAAACACAAAAGTTCTTCCGAAGTTCAATAAATCCAACCATTTGCGTTACAACAGATTCTATATTATCGGTGAGAGCAACAATAAGATCCATACAATAAACCCAGTTCGTCCAATTGAATCATTTACGCCCAATTCAATTCAAATAGATATTCGTTCATTACTAATTCGAAATTTTTATTATTCATTATAGAAGACAGTCCTATTTAATTTTAGTAGTGTACTGTAGTGAGCAGTAGGCCTAAATTAAAATTGAATTTAAAAAATTAAGATATTCCTGGAGCAGTCGCGGAGGGGCCTAAGCCCTAGGAAGCCCCTAGGATGGGCCAACCTGTGCTCCGAGGAGCCCTTAGGTCTTCCGAGGTTACCGTCTAGATCAATGGTTCGTCACCTGGGGTGTACGCACCCCTGGGGGTGCGAGAAAGCATTTCCAGGGGTGCGAGAGAAGTTTCGATGGACGACAGCGATTTAATGAAAAACGATCTTATCGAAATAAGCCAATGCACGTATTCAAAAGAATTTGAAAAACTGGACTGAACAATTCTGGTGTACAGTTAGAACCTTATCCACAGCTGGTAAAAGCAGCACTGCAGACACTTACCATTTGCCACCACCTACCTGTATGAAATGGGATTTTCATCACTTTTGCACATAAAAACAAAAGCCAGAAATCGCTTAAATGCAAGTGTTGACATACGCGCGGCTCTTTCAAAAAAGAAGCCTCGCTTCAAAAGTATTATTATGGATAAACAACAACATAGCCATTAAAAAATTGAGATATCCTTTTGTAAGTACATTGGTAAATGCCCATGCGTTCATTTTTCAATAAATTATCTCGCAATAGAAGTAATTTCCTAGAAAAGAATCAGAAACACATTTTCCAAGGGGGTGCGAGAACTTATTTTTAGATTCAAGAGAGTGACAATCACTAAAAAGGTTAAGAACCACTGATCTAGATCGTGGTTGGGAACCACTGGTGTAAGTGGTAAAGACGGAAGGAGTGAAATGGAATGAAATATATTGAAGAGCTCATTATATTTTTCTGTTCACTCCATATGCGGGTTCGGACACGTGGGCTTGGTCTAGCTGCCCCTCTCCACCGCATGAATCCATGTCGGTAGAGAATTGGGTTCAGCGCCTATGCAAATGTACATGTGCATGCAGTTTCCTGGCAGATATCGCCATTTCCAGTTTTTATCTGCATCCTGTGTCCTCCCCGCCTGTGTAATGATGGTAAAATGAGATAAAGGTGTAAACTGATAGCGAGACTGTTTACAATCCCGACCGTTGTGACTCAGATGTATTGACTTAGACCAGAGATGCAGGTTTGTTGAGACCAAGGGCCAAGTAGATTCACTGTGCCGTATGGGAGGGCCGCCCCAAAACATGGTTATCTATCATATATTATTTATATTTACTGATATTTATTATTGGGTTGATGCAAAGTTCGTCCCGTTTCTGGCGCTACATGCATTGCATCGCAAAACCGAAGTGTTCTCTACTTCATACGTGTAAAGTCTTAATGTTGTCTGAAAGAAGGAATTCCAGCGAGTGTTTGGGTAGGTAGGTAGTTTAATTAACGTCACACTGGAGCAACACAACGGGCTATTTGTGACGGTCCGGGATCAATCCCAAAGGGAAAGATTCGAGGACAACGCCACGTAATTTTGAACCAAGATCAGATGACAAGAACAACACCGAGGTCTTTGTTTGGATTCAAACTCGCAACCCTCCGGTTGCTAATCCGTTGCTAATCCAACCGGGCCACCGCAGCCCGCGAGTATTTCGGAAAAAAATTGTGTTACTTGGTTGTGTTTTTTAATTTTGTTAAGCATTAAAAATGGCAGAAAATGTAGAGCATTTCGAAGGCAAGAATGCTTCACAAACGCAAAAGATATGCATGGTGAGGGTGCCGTTGACGATTCCACGTGCCGTAAGTGGTTCAGAAAGTTTCGTCACATGGATCAGTTCTTCAGCCAGAACCCTTAGAACTTCTATAAGCGCGTGGCTCGTGGATATATCTACTGCTCTAGCAACCTTCGAGTTGTAAGCAGTTCAGGTTTGATTCCTGTCAGGTGCATCCCTCCCTGTGTGTATTTCTCTCTTCTGTGTCAGTGAAACTTTCATTGTGTGTGTCTATTACTTGATATTGTATGTCTTGTGTCTGGCGCAGTATGGCCAAATATGGCCCTGGCCATAAAACTCAAACTGTTCGAATCGGTCTCTAACCTCTGCAAAGGACTTGAGGTTGTGGTGCCGTGTGGGGCGTGTAAAAGTAGAAAAATTATGTAAATCTTAAATATATATAAGGATAGAAGAATTAATGTGATCAGATCAGACTTCTTGTTTTAGTATGTATGTTTTTAAACCATAAGACTTGGTTTCTCAATAAATTTTTTTACATTAAAAATAAATTTTATTGAGAAACCAAGTCTTATGGTTTAAAACATACATACTAAAACAAGAAGTCTGATCTGATCGCATTAATTCTTCTATCCTTATATAAATCTTAAATACAAACCAACCAATCTATGAGCGCGGGATTATGCAGTACCGGAGAGATGGAGAAAGGTCATCGAACAGAACGGCACATACGATATTGATTAAAAAAAAATGTAATTTTTAGTAAATAAAAATTTTTCCTCAATTTTTGTCAAAGAAACGGGACGAACTTTTTTATCAACCCGATATTCATATTTTATATTGTCACAAAAGAGAAATATAATAAACATAGTTGAAGAATTTAATTTGATGCGTGTCATTGCATTGATTTAACAATTGCTTTAATATCGGGTTCGATTTTTGTGGTAGCCTAGCGCAAAATTGATTCTAAATTTTCATTAGTCAAGTGATTCCTATTTTTCGATTTAAGATTTATGACTGAAAAGGCTTGTTCGCAGATGTATGTGGACCCAAAGAGACTTGCGCATTTTGATGCATTATCTCTCAACGAAGTTTTGTGTGACTTGTTAAAGTAAAAATAACACATACCGAGGCGGGTCTGCACCAAATTAGCGGAGGGCCGCATGAGGCCCGTGGTCTGTGCATCCCTAATTTAGACCAGACTGACAGCAACGTATGAAATACTAGGGATGACGAATTCAGTTTCACACAGAAAAGGATTAACCCTCCAAGTGGTTTCGACGAGATATCTCGTCCATTAAGATCTGACCAATTTGATGACGAGGTATCTCGTCATCAAGATATTGCCGACTTTTGATGGCGACGAGATCAAATTGTGGACAGTTTTCTTCTAATGACGAGATATCTCGTCCATCAAGATCTGGGCAGTTTTGCCAATGATGAGACACCTCGTCGAGACAACCACCAAGAGGGTTAACTCATTTAGGGTCTTGTTTCCTTGAAATGGTTATGGTTAGGTATATAAATATTCTAGGTATATTGTATAATTAAGATTGGTTGCTTGGGGGTTTTATGGCGTAATGCGCCATATTTGGCCAAGCTGCGCCAAACGCAAGACATAATGTCAAGTAATTGTGAAAAGAAAGGTAGGTATTTTAATTAACGTCACACTGGAGCAACAGAACGGGATATTGGTGACGGTCCGGGATCAATCCCAAAGGTGAAAAGAAAGGATGAAGAGAAGAAAGAGATCGCTTGGGCATCCTGGGGACGCGATTCCCATATTTACCAGAGGCAGTAAACCCGATGGGAAAAGAGTAGATCACTAGGGTACCTCGGGTTCGTGAAGACCGTACACACCTAAAGATGTGACCCCTAGGTCATATATTAAGGATACTAAGGTATGTCCTTGGTTTTCTGAAGTGCTAGCATCGGTGATCAAACAAACCACAACCTCTTAAAAACACGAAACTTTCGTTATGAGCAAAAAACATTCGTACAAGAGAGAGAGAGACGATGGGTAGTATGAAGTTTTTTAATCTCTTCATAGTGCCATCACTGTTCTAGCAACCTGCGAATTGTAGGCGGCGCAGGTTCGATTCCTATAACTTACTCTGGGTGTATTTGTCTTGTGTCAGTAAACTTTCTTTATGTGTGCATGCTCATTTACTTGACGTCGCCTGTCTTGTGTTCTGCGCAGATTGGTCAACTATGGCCCTTTGGCCATAAAACCCAACCAGTGCCATTCAAAGGAGTATTAATGAGGATTTTTGTTTCAATGTTAAGCAAAGGACTTGTAATATACTAAATCTAATATAAATAGACTCATGTTCATATTAGGGGGGGGGAATTTCAATTAACGTCACACTGGAGCAACACAATGGGCTATTGGTGACGGTCCGGGATCAATCCCAAAGGGAAAGATCCGAGGACAACACCACGTAATTTTGAACCACGGTCAGATGACGAGGCGACACCTGAGCTGGCACCCCACTCTCCAAACTTCCACACCACGCCAACGTGAGGACATTTGAGGCCACGACAGATTTAACGTGCACCAGCCCCCTTTGTACACGGCGGTGTTTGGCTGGATTTGAACTCGCAACCCTTCGGTTGCTAGTCCGTTGCTCTTCCAACCGGGCCACCGCGGCCCATGTTCATATTAGATTTAGTATATTTATATAGGATTTAGTATATTGCCATACATTAGATTTAGTATATTTATATTAGATTTAGTATATTTATATTAGATTTAGTATATATTCCCACATATTAGATTTAGTATATTTATATTAGATTTAGTATATTCCCACATATTAGATTTAGTATGGCACAAGAACCACATTATCCAACTGCCATTCGGACGTACAATCCTATTAGAACGGAGACTCCAAACCTAAGAAGGGCAGTCGTCTCAGTGGGTATGCCCACTGCGCTAGCAACCTGCGGGTTGTGTGCGGGCAAGTTCGATTCCTGTCAAGTGCATTCCTCCCTGGGTGTATTTCTCTCTTCTGTGTCAGTAAAAACTTTCATTGTGTGTGCATGTCTATTACTTGATATTGTATGTCTTGTGTCTGGCGCAGTATGGCCAAATATGTCCCTTGCGCCATGAAACCACAACTCGACCAAACATATAAGAGAAGTGGGTTTTTAATTGATTTTGAAATAAAAAACGCTTAAGACTTTTCTATAGAATGCGTACAAGTCAAATAAAGCTGTAAGTTTGATGTTTGAATAAAACTAGAATTTTAAATAGATATATAAAACATTTCGAAAACATGATGTAGGGATCTTCATCTTTTAAACAGGTGCCACCTTATGTGTCACAATAAAGTATTTGTAATAATTTTGGTTCTGCGTTATTTCATTTTAAATTTTTAATAACGAAAAAATGAATTATTCAAACATCTTATTCAAAATGACACTGAATTGAAATACGACTCGCTAGTTTACCTTTACTGGCATAAAGAAAGTAGGACGAAGAAAATATACAAATTACAATTTCGTTCCTAGTATTAAATCTATCTAAACCTTTGGAATAGTCTTGATACTATTTTCTTTTCGCTTTGTATTCGCTATTGTTGTCTGACAGATAGATTTTATTCATTTACATATTATTCAGTTTCCAATGCGCATCTTGGAAACAAAAAAAAAATGTAGACTGCTTCTAAACTCATTCATATAAGATTTAGTATACTTAAGGCATAGAAAATTTGCGGGTTACTTAAATAGTGAAAAAATAACTTATTGTTCAGATTCGAAAGCAATAACAGAGTAACATTGTATGTATACAATTCCCTCTGAAAGAGTAATAAAACGGATTGCTCACTATCCAACACTTTTATGACTTGATATTGAATTTTATCTCTTGTCAAGGATATTCGCCTAGCCTATTATCCGTGCCAAACAAAGACTTCAGAAAAAAACACTCTTGTCAGAAAATATACACTTTTCTGACAAAAAATAACTTGAAATACGTAATCTGTAGTTCTTCCACATCAAATTATATATATATATATATATATATATATATATATATATATATATATATATATATATATATATATATATATATATATATATATATATAACAGTACTAAAATACAGAATGACTAACTGAAAAGGTAGGTAGTTATTAACATCGCATTGGAGCAACACAACGAGCTATCGGCGACGGTCAGGGAACCATCCCGAAGGGAAAGATCCGAGGACAACACCACGTAATTTTGAACCACGGTCAGATAATGAGGCGACACCTGAGCTGGCACCCCACTCTCCAAACTTCCACACCACGACACTTGAGGCCACGACAGATTTAACGTGTACCATCCCTCTTTGTACACGACGGTCTTTGGCTGGATTCGAACTCGCAACCCTCCGGTTGTTAATCCGTTACTCTGCCAACTGGGCTACCGCGGCCCGCTTAATTTCGTAATGAGTTGTAAATACGTGATTCCAAACGGCAGCATTTGCACTTCTGTCAAAAAATTGGAACAAATGTTTATAATGCATATATTTACCTTAATTCTAAAAAAATAATTTTCGTGAATAAAAGTGCGGGCCTCTAAAAGGTTGATAGTATTTCGTTAACAGAGCGAGAATTTCACTTCAGCGTTCACTTGGATGGCCATAAAAAGCTCCGAAGAAAGAACCAGCGTTGCCTCTTGATCCACTTCTCACCAATCTCTCCCCTTCATCAAAGTTTTATTTCGGCAAAGCCGTTTGTTTATTCCATTTATAGAAGATTTCATTTCCTGTTCCCTCTTGATTGCTTCTCCCTGCAGAAGCTCGGGAAAGGCCTTTGTTTAATCCACAAGCTCCACTCTCGTTTGTAAATTTGATTCTTTATTAGATGTCGGATAGTTTTTGATTGCTCAAATGTGCAAATCTTTGCGCGAAGTTAATGACTGGAAGGGAAAGAACTGCTTGTTTGGGAGATTAAAAAGTCCGAGTTCGCGGAATTGCTTAAATGTAAAAACCATTATTGTCTCCGTAATAACTTGATAGTCGATTTAGTTCCTCGAAATTGAAAGTTATTTAAGAAAACAGTTGTGGTGTTTGCGTTTATATAAATGTGTGTTGATATTTTTGTTTTATATATCCGTACAAGTTAAATTAAAACCATTTAGAGGGGTAGGTAGGTATGTTAACAATTCAGTTTTAGTTTTTAATAATTCACAGTTTTACAGTTTTTAACAATTCACGCCTTAGAAATTTGGGGTACCGGTAGTGGATTAGGAATCGGTTAGTAAGTAGGTATTTTAATTAACGTCGCACTGGAGCGACACAATGGGCTATTGGTGACGGTCCGGGATCAATCCCAAAGGGAAAGAACCGAGGACAACACCACGTAATTTTGAATCACGGTCAGATGATGAGGTCACAGCTGATCTGACACCTCACTCTCCAAACTTCCACACCATGCCAACGAGAGGACATTTGAGGCCACTACAGATTTAACGTGAACCAGCCCCTTTGTACACGACGGTCTTTTGTTGGATTCAAACTCGCAGTCATCCTAAAAAACTAATCCGTTACTCTTCCAACCAGATACCACGACCCAAATCCATTTAGAGATTTTAAGAGGTTTATTCTTTTCCGCCTAAGTGCATGGGGCCGTCGTGGCTCAGTGGTTATGCCCACTGTACTAGCAACCTCCGAGTTGTAGGCGGCGCAGGTTCGATTCCTGTCAGGTGCCTTCCTTCCTGGGTGTATTTCTCTCTTCTCTGTCAGTAAAGGTGTGTATTTTAATTAACATCACACTGGAGCAACACAACGGGCTATTTCTGTGTCAGTAAAACTTTCATTGTGTGTCTATTACTTGATGTCTTGTGTCTGGCGCAGCATGGCCAAAGATGGCCCTTGCGCCATAATACCCCAAAAGCAACCAACCTAACTTTACAGTGGTCTTTCTTCCCTATTTTACCACTTGACACGTTTAGCTGGAGCATGGAAATGGATCGAAGTTTCAATGAAAAATAGTTTTCGAAAAATTACAAGATTAATCAATAAAAATAATGCTTTGGAAAATTTCGAACTATATAAGCCTTTTGTGAAATTCATATGCTGAAAAATTTTTTATCAGTTCAATTTTTAAGTCACCATTAATACAATTACCTTCAAACACGACTAAAAGGATTTGATTTCGGAGATGGTCTAAGTCGAAAATCCAAAAATATTGGGGTGTCTTAGATTTGGTCTAATATATACTAAGATTGTCTTAGATTTGGTCTAACTCTCACTACATTTCTCACCAGGTATGAATTTTAAAGAAAGTAAAAAGAGGTGACGCATCTGGGCAGAGTACAGAAATGATTTCATTTAAATTAAATCTTCAACTATTACTTTCAAATACTTAAATTACAAACAAATGACCGAATCCTGATTCTGGATTACTTTTTACATCTGTCACTGTAGAGGTTATACATAAATATTATGTAAATATGATTGATGTATGTCCGCGACTGTTACTCGTAGATACTAGAGGGCGCTATTTGCAAATCGTTTTTTTTAATTCGTCATATGAACCTCTATAGGCGCGTATCGAAACATAAGAGCGTTTGCACCAAAGAGGAAATATAAAAGTAGACTGAGCAATGACAACCTTTTTATGTGACCAGGATAATGTGACCAAAACTAATAGTAACGTGGACCTTCGACTACTTCGTCTGTTGGGTGGAACCTAACATTAATAATCCGATTTGTCCACGGGAAGGGAGAAGACGACCATCCATTGATTCATCATCTGATTGGTCCATTGATTGGTTAGTAGTAGGCAGGTGATTTCACCACTTTTGTCGCCTCTATTGAAATGCACATTCACACACCTACCCTGACAAACGATGTCGTATCGCCAAAGGAGATAAGATACCAAATCGAACAAACAAGTCAATTTTTCACAAAACAGTCACGACTATTAGTCGACATGTTGGTCACACTTTTCGAAGCTCCTCTTAATAGCAATAATTAGTCTTATATTTCACGTCTATGGTTTGCACCACCAGCTGTGTGAAAACGGTACATTTCACGTCGGCAGGCACGATACGGTTTGGTCAAGAACTCCGAAAATGGGAAGAACACGCATTCAAAACGGTTGAGAAAAATCAGCAGGGGTGGGCCAACTGATCACATGGAGGGTTTTGCACGGGCAGCATTGGCATCCCTTCCATTTACAGTCACGACATTGAAATCTAGGCCCTCGTACGAGACTACCATTGATTCCACTGAGAACCTCGTAGCTAGAGTTTCTGTCGCTGCTGCTGGAATCATAAAATGTACGTCGACGCTGTCAGTCACGTTGGAGAAGGCTCCTAGGAACAACTACTGTAAAACGAAAATTTTGTATCACTTTCTGATCTATTCATGTGTTCAACTCTACGTGCAACAAAATGTTGCTAAAATTTTTATTTTGGTGCACCCTAGTATCCTGTAAAGTTTGGCCAGGGAGTTTCGGTATCGATCAGTTATTTAATCAAATAATTGCATTTTATCGAAAAGAATTTCATGTTTATAGGATTTTATATGAAGAGATATTTTAAAATCAGAAACCGAATACTTTCGGGGGCTCGATCACTAGTTTTCATCGGTCAGTTTCTGTCAGTGGGCCAACAACGGCCGGCGAACCACGGATTTAAGTTACCAATACTAGGAAGCAAACTGAACATTATATGAAATTCGACTCTTCAAAGTTACTTATCAAGAGCTTCAGTTTTGATGTGCATTGATCGCAGGATAAAGCAAATCCCGATTGAATTTCAAATTCTACTTATTCTCGGAGTGTAACGTTAGACGTATGGATAAGATAACGAAACAAGATAACAGGCTATTTAAAAGCAAGATCGCATAAAGCGAAACAAATGACTTTAAGAGAATCTCTGGTAATTGCCTGGTTTCGTAGGAACACAGTAAAGGAAGTAGACAGATTTGTGTTCAAGATTGGATTCGATGTTTGGGTTTTATGGCGCAAGGTCCAAAATTGGACAAGCTGCGCCAGTTTGTGTTCAAATCTCTTACATTAGGGTTGGGTTAGTTAATTAACGTCGCACTGGAGCAACACAACGAGCTATGGCGACGGTCCAAGATCAATCCCTAAAGAAAATATCCGAGGACAAAACTCCGTAATTTTGAACCACGGTCAGACTCTTATATCAGGAGTCTTAAACCAAAGTCCGTGAAAGTCCTACTGTAAAAATTTTATTCGACCCTCATATCTGCCGGGATAATCTTCATTTCCACCATGAATAAAGATTACACTTTATCCCCAGGGATAATCTTTATGGGGAGCTCGGTAACTCAGTTCGAAGAGCAACGGATTAGCAATCGGAGGGATGCGAGTGGGAAACTCGGTCCAGCCAAAGACCGTCGTGCACACGGGGGCTAGTGCACATTAAATCTGTCGTGACTTCAAATGTCCACGTTTGGAGAGTGGGGGGCCAGCTCAGGCGTTGTTCCCTTCATCCGACCGTGGTTCAGAATGATGAGGCGTTGTCCTTGATCTCTTTCCCTTCGGGATTGATTCCGAACCGACGCCAATAACCCGTGTGTTGATCCAGTGCGACGTTAATTAACTACCTACCTTCATTCATGATTGGTTGGTTTGATTTTTATGGCGCAAGGGCCATATTTTGCCGAACTGCGCCAAAAAAGGGACAGAGCGTCAAGTAATAGACATTCACATACAAGGAAAGTTTGACACAGAAGAGAGAAATACACCCAGGGAGGAATGCACCTGGCAGTCACCGAACCTGCGCCGCCTACAACTCGAAGGTTGCTAGCGCAGTGGGCATACCCACTGAACCACGATAGCCCCGCGAGAATTAGATTAGATGCTTAATTTTTTTACTTGAATGAATACTCAAAATAGTTAAGTGCACAAAAAAGTTCCATATCTGAGCATATTTATTTAGTTTTTTGTTTAACGTCGCACTGGAACAACACAACGGGCTATTGGAGACGGTCAGGTATCAAACCCCAAGGGAAAGATCCTAGGACAACACATAATTTTGAACCACGGTCAGATGACGAGGTCACACCTGAGCTGTCACCCCCTCTCCCAAGCATATCGAAGCTTAAATTCCACCTATTCTAGAAAAATCAATGTATATTAGAAAATTAAGAAACTTCCACTTACGAACGTAACTAATGTCGGAAAGCAGCATCGATCTAACGACTGCATGTTAAAGATCCATATCATTTCGCACTTTCCAGATAAAAATTTCCAGACGTTATAACTAAAAAACAGGATTGAGTTGAACGTTAAGGAAGTTCCGGAAAAAGCCATTTATCAACATGATTTCATTAAAAAGTTCAATGATACAAACTGGAAAAGTTAGCTCTAAAGCTCATTACTTTGCAATGAGTTATTATTTAAACCGTAGTATTAAGAATACTGCTGATGTGTGTTTGAGTTTCGTTAATAATTACTTTAATCAAACTTGCCACATTTCAGGTAACTTTCCCAAAAGTTCAACTTGAACGTGTGAAAAATTGTTTATCACATTGAAAGCCAGGAGAGTCTTTATGAGTGCAATCTATGATTAAACTGATTCGTGAAGTCTTCAATGTTGCCTTATTTAAAGGGGATATTTTATTATCAACTCCCCATATCCATTGCTCTTCCACATCTACATCCTCGTCCTCTGGATAAATGCTACTTGAAGTTTGTGAACTTTAACCCTCCTGATAGTCGTCTCTGAGGTATCTCGTCATTAGCAAAACTGATCGGATCTTGACAGACGAGATATCTCGTCATAAGAAAACATTACGATCATTAGAAGAAAAGCGATCAGATCATGATTTCCTCATCACAAAAATATTGGTAATATCTTGAATGATGAGATATCTCGTCATTCAAGATATGATAATGACTTGATAAGATATGATATGGTCCTTTCTTCTAATGACGAGATATCTCGTCATTAGAAGAAAACATTACGATCATTAGAAGAAAAGTGATTAGATCCTGATCTCATCACAAAACAATTGATAATATCTTGATGACGGGATATATCGTCATTATCAAAATTTGTCAGATCTTGATGGACGAAATATCTCATCGAAACAACTTGGAGGGTTAATTCGACTAACACAAAAATTTTTGTAATCCGTTTTAGTCAAATTTATTGGCGTTGTCTGTCTTGTGTCTGGTACAGCATAGCCAAATATGGTCCTTGCGCCCTAAAACTCCCAAAACACCAAACCAACCATCACTCAAATTAAAAGTGTTATTAAAATACCATAATTTACCGATTTAAAATTTTCTTTCATTTTTAATAGATGAAATAAGAAAAGATAATAGATTAAAATAAAAGAGGGTGATGCTAAAATACTATGGTAGGTTGGTATTTAATTAACGTCGCACCAGAGAGACACAACGGGCTATTGGCGACCGTCCGGGATCAAACCCCAAGGGAAAGATCCGAGGACAATACCACTAATTTTGAACCACTGTCAGATGACGAGGTCACACGTGAGCTGGCACCCTACTCTCAAACTTCCACACCATAGCAACGTGAGGACATTTGAGGCCACGACAGATTTAACATGCACCAGCCCCCTGTACATGACGGTCCTTCATTGGATTAGATGTCGCAACCCTCCGGTTGAATTTTAGATCAAAATTTAAAACCGGTAAATTATGGTATTTTATTAACACTTTAAATTTGACTGATGGTTGGTTTGGTTTTGGGGGTTTTGGCGCAAGGGCCATATTTGGCCAAGCTGTGCCAGACACAAAGCAACGTCAAGAAATTTGACTGAAACGGATTAACGTCTCCAATAGCTCTTTGTGTTGCTCCAGTGCAACGTTAATTAAATATCTACCTACCTATATTATTTCATTTTATAGTTTTATACGTTTTAATTTTATTTTATGAAATGTTTTAGCGATAGGAAAATTTTATTCTGCGAACAAAAGTTTTTTGTGGTCAACAATAAGGTTAAAATGACCCTATAAATCTTCCATGTCAGGGCAAAAGGGGTTAAGCCAAAATGGCTACTTTTCCGAATCTTAAGTTGAATGTTTCACTCTTTCTCACAAATATTCAAGAAAAAGAAACATGCCATGATACAAATAATTGTAATTTAGACTCAGATTTAGTTTTGATTTTAAGCATATATTATTTTTTTAAATTATAATGACCCACTTGACTCCTTTGAACCCATCAAAAGTCAGACTTAACCCCTTTTGCCCCGACACGGAAGATATACCAAGTTCAGCAGTCAACACAAATTTTAACTATTTTAGGAACCAACTTCAGACCTCTGACGAATTCTCCGACATTCAGACTTATGACCTAATTCATAATTGATGCATGAAATCGTATTTCACGGTTTTCAAATTTACAAAAGAATGACAACTTCCTGAAGTTTTATGGGTGACTGTGAAGCAGAGTTCATTCTGGCGAGCGTCTTTTCTTTTGCCCATAAACACGGAAACTTCAACTTGGCATTTACATATCTGCGGACACGACAGTCGAGATAATCGCTGACGTGATACTCTAAGCAAGTCTGAAACTTTTCTAACTATACTTGAATACCGATTCCCGATATCCCGATTATACAACCGGCTTAAAAGAAAATCCTTGAAAAGACGCGCCCGTTGTGTTGCTCTAATACGACGTTAATTAAATGCCATTACCATTACCATGAAACGACGCTTATTTTTTACATGGGAAAATACTGTTGGCTTGGATTTTGAATTTTATAGCGCAATTTCAAAATACTGTTGGTTGCTTTGGGGGTTTTATGGAGCAAGAGTCCTATTTGGCCATGCTGCGCCAGACACAAGACATACAATATCAAGTAACTCAACTCAACTCCACTCCAACATGGAATACCGACCCTACGGAGGGTTTACGGTAAAAAAAATTTCCCATAACGTGAAAGATGACTAGATGAGGATGAGGAATAATTTTTTTGTGATGCAAACCAGAAATTTAATGCAATGAAATGCACACGCAGATGCTGCTCTAAATATATTTTTCTGTGAGGTTTTAAGAGGCAAAAGACTGCATTTGAGGGCTGTTATCTTTAGGTGAAAAGAGGTTAGGCCCAAGGAAAATTATGTGCATAATTTTCCTTGGGCCTAACCTCTTTTCACCTAAAGATAACAGTTTTACTGACACAGAAGAGAGAAATACACCCAGGGAGGAATGCACCTGACAGGAATCGAACCTGCGCAGCCTGCAACTTGAAGGTTGTTAGCGCAGTGGACATACTCACTGAGACACGACGGCCCCCGAAATACTGTTGGACATGAACGAATGTATTGCACTTTCTCTAGAAAAGTGTCTCATCTGACCGTGATTCAAAATTACGTGGTGTCCTCGAAACTTTCCCTTTGGATTTGATCGAGGACCGTCTCCAATAGCCCATTGTGTTGCTCCAGTTAATTAAGATATCTACACTGCTGGCCACCGTAAATGCAACACCCTGAAGGAAGCATGCAAATAATATGAAATTTACAACATGCATTAGCGGAGGTGAGATATGCAAATGATTAGAATTTCAGCGCAGACGCACATCACGCGCGCCTGTGGCGCCACTTCAAAGCGCTATTTAAGGCTTGGAGATTTCGATGATTTCAAGTACGGCAATTGTGTTTTTCTTGTGGTTTTTTCAAAAAAACGATCAATTATGCCTCGTAGAAAACAGCGATCATCTTTTGATCAAGTATCCGAGTTCGACAGAGGAAGGATAATGGCCTACCGAGATTGTGGATTATCTTCCAGGGAAATCGGTAGTCGTGTTGGACGAAACCAAACAACTGTAATGCGGATATGTGATCGTTGGATGCAGGAGGGTACGACGGACCGACGTGTTCGATCGCATCCACCTCAGTGCACCACTTCACGTGATGACAGGCATATTGTGCGTATGGCAGTGACGGATCGCTCAGCCACATCACGAACCATAGCACAGCACATTCAGTCTGTACCGCATCGTCCAGTGTCTGCGCGTACCATTCGATGCCGTTTACAGCAGAGTGGTCTGTCCGCAAGACGTCCATTGCTTCGTCTACCCTTGACGCAGAACCACAGACGTTTCCGCCGCCAATGGTGCGATGAAAGAAGGATGTGGACGGCAGAATGGAATGAAATTGTCTTTACTGACGAGTCACGCTTCTGTCTGGAACACCACGATGGTCGGATTCGAGTCTGGAGACACCGTGGAGAGAGGATGCTGAACAGCTGCGTTATGCACCGCCACACTGGTCCTGCACCGGGTATTATGGTATGGGGCGGTATTGGATATCACTCTCGCACTCCTCTAGTACGCATTGCCGGTACTTTAAATAGCCAGCGCTACATCTCCGAGGTGTTGGAGCCAGTTGTCCTTCCTTACCTTCAGGGCTTGCCCACAGCCATATTTCAACAGGATAATGCGCGACCACACGTGGCACGCATTGTCCAAGGGTTCTTCGTCAATCGCCAGATTGAATTGCTTCCCTGGCCAGCTCGCTCTCCGGATCTTTCGCCGATAGAAAACATGTGGTCCATGGTTGCTCAACGATTGACCCAGAATACATCCCCAGCTGCCACACCAGATCAACTTTGGCAACGTGTGGAAGCTGCTTGGTCTGCTGTACCCCAAGAACACATCCAAAGTCTCTTTGAATCAATGCCGAGGCGTGTGGCAGCGGTGATCTCCAACAATGGCGGCTACTCTGGCTACTGATTTTGGCAGGAACCACACTTCACAGAAATCTATAAATTTAATCATTTGATACTTGGTCAACATGTTATCTACAAAATAAATTTTGTTGTGATATCTCTTGTCTTTCTTGGTGTTGCAATTTGGGTGGCCAGCAGTGTACTTAGAAAAGTTACACAAAACTCAAAATGAGAAATTTATTTTTCAGTTAACCCTCCAAGTGGTTTCAACGAGATATCTCGTCCATCAAGATCTCACCAATTTTGCTAATGATTAGATATCTCGTCATCAAGATATTGCCGATCTTCGTATGATTATGATATCAAGATCTGATCAGTTTTTTCTAATGACGAGATATCTCGTCCATCAAGATGTGGTCAGTTTTGCCAGAAGTGCCTCGAGTGATACCAGACTACGAGATACCTCGTCGAGACAACGACCATTAGAGTTCATAACCTAAAAAAACCCCTTCGAAATCGAATCAGGAAGTATGGTTTCCTTCTATGGTATGTTCATTTTAGACATGAACATATTCTAAAACTTCAAATTTAAAGCAAAATATGCTTAACATTTTTTTAGCTGCTGTTGCTCATTTTAGGCATTTGACTGAGCACGACTGTTTTACTCTGCCTCTACATCGTTTTAATTTAATTGATTCCGAATTATGTTTTTTATGTGACTAGACAAGTCTTCAACGCTGGGTCATTTTGATGGATGCACAGCATTTAAAGGATTGCAATGAACTCATGCCCAAATACTGGAGAGTTCGTGAGCTAATGACACAATTGCCAAATGCTCGGCATTTGCCAACATTTAAATTTTTTTGTCTCCTGAAAAAATTACTTTTTCGTGTTGTATCACTTTTCTCGAGAAAGTTTGACAGAAACAAATGCATTTTATAATCTGTAAATAGTAATGATTTAGGGAGAGTATAATGATTGTAATGAAACAAGAATATATAAAAGTGTACTTGGTAAATTTGTCAACGCAGCTATTTATACGAAATAGCGCTACGATTTGCCTTTGCTTTTTTCAAATATTTTGCTATGAATGAGTATCCTCTAGGACAGGGATGGCGGACCTACGGCACGCGTGCCAGAGGCACGTAGGAACATTTTGTTGGCACGTCAATGGTTTACAAGTGATATCATTTTATAAGATAAAATATTCAAGTTTATTTAATTTTTACACTGTACGTTTAAGTAGTTTTGCACGAAAGAATCTAACCAACAAATACATAGCCCACTCTATGCTAAATGGCCGGTCGCTGAAAACTACAGCCTATGTTAAAAACATCTAACGATTGACTGAGGGGCATAATGTCATGACTCAACACCCTTTGCTGGGCGGTTAGTTGTTATTTTCCGAAATGAATTTTATAAAAGGTTAGTTCTAAAAACTGAATGACTGATAAATATAGTTCGGCCTGTCTATTATTAAAAGTGACGAAACATGAACCAAATATAAAGCATTTGACTAATCTCTCCTGTTTGAACTAAGAAAAACCTGATCTGCCTCAATTTAATACCTTTTTAACTTCATGAAATTTCATCTGTCAAGCTCCAATTGTCTATATACATACATATATATATATTATATATATACACATATATATATATACATATATATATATATACATATATATATATATATATATATATATATATATGTGTGTGTGGTGCCCAGACTGCCATTAGAGGGCACCTCCGCGCTGATGTCATCTCCGACCACTGCGCAGCTATTCCGCGCATTGGAGGAACGCAGTCAAAAGCGACACAGAAGACGACGAAGCTACAAGACGGACGTAGCGTTAGACTGTGCAATGTTGACGGGCGAGAGCGCCGATGGAGTTTATGATGTCTGTGCTGTGCACTTAACTTTAATTGTCTAAACCAAATTCATTGTAAATATTCATAAATCTCATCATTAAATTTAGTTATTTTTTAAAAGTTTCATCATTACTTGCCCACAAACCAGCACCCCCCCCCCCACATCTCAGAAGCGGGATAGACGCCTAGTAAGATTCCAGTCAGTATTTTTCGAAAGGATATTAAAGAAAAACTGTTCTCCAGTCTCCAAGCTGCTCCTTGTTGCCAAGCATCTTAAAGGTACGTGAACATTCCATAATACAAGATGATATTGAATGATATTAAAGAAGTCAGCGTTGCATTGAAAAATTGCAAGACAGACAAAATAAAAATTTTGCATAGATTCATTTTCGAAAATGACTGCAATCGATCGAATAGAAGACACGTTAAAAAATTTTCTGGCTTTAATTTCGGGACGGATAGTGAAGAATTTGACGAGAAATTAAAAAATAAAGAAGATAGCTTTTCTCTAAACGAATTGATTGCAATATCTAATTTGCTAAGCATTTCTTTCGAAGGCACAAAAACGGAACTAGCAAAAAGAATTCTATCTATGTTATGTAACCTTGAAAGCTTCGTCGAGAACGAACGCGCCGATCTGTCTGAATCCGAATCAGAAGACATACGCAAAACAAACGATTTTTCAATGCAGTGCAATGAATGGGATGTTGAAAGTATTACTCATAACTCTCAGTGTGATTATATGCATAGTAGTAGAAATAAGATTGATAGTAATGATTTTTCTATGCAATGTGGTGAATATGATTTTAAAAGTAATACTCATGTTTCTCAGTGTGATGATGTATATACAAGTAGAAATAAGATTAATAGTAATTATGCTATTCAAAATGTCAGTATAAATTACTCTGATATCGAAAGTACCCTTACTAAGTTCAATGCAGAACCGCACGAAAATGTTTTTCATTGGATCGAACATTTCGAGAATATTTCTCAGTTGTTTTGTTTGTCAGATTTACAAAAATTTATTTTTGGCAAGAAATCGCTTGGTGGTAACGCTGCTTTGTTTGTTAGAACAGAACCAGAAATAAATTCATGGTCAAAATTGAAACAGGCCTTGATCGACGAATTCTCTCTTTTGAGATAAACTCTGTTAATTTACATGAACTTTTGAGTAACAGGAAAATGAGGGATTCTGAATCCACTCAGGAATATTTTTTAAAGATGAAAGAATTGTGCAGTTGCGGAAAAATCGATGCTGCTGCTTTGATGCACTATGTCATTAAAGGAATAAATGACAAACAGGAAAACAAAACTATTCTGTACGGTTGTAAAAATGTGTTTGAGTTTAAAGAAAAACTGAAAGTGTATGAAATAATGAAAGCTGATTTTGCATATGGTAAAAGTGCTTTCGACAGAAAAAATTTCGATAGAAGGAATTTCGATAGGATTAATTATTATGATAAAAATTTTGATAGAATGAAAACCAAACATGATAATCACGGTAGAATTAACTCTTTTGATAGAACAAAAAATGAGTACAGTAATAGATTTAATTCTAAAAACGAAACTGTAAACAGAGATAGAGTCAAGTTTGATAGAATGAAATACAATGGTTCAGAAAATCGTAACAATAAGATTTGTTTTAATTGTGGATCAAAAGATCATATTTCTAGATTTTGTATTCATAAAGATAAGGGACTTAAATGTTTTCGATGTGGCACGTTTGGTCACAAGGCTTCGGAATGCGGAATGAATTCGAATCCAGAAGTAGCCATTTTTGATGTTGGCGTAGAATCGAAAGTAAGGAAAATTGTAATGATTAATGGTTTAAGTGTTAATTCATTGATAGATACTGGAAGTCAAGCTACTTTGATTCGTAAATCTGTTTTTGACAAATTAAATGTTAAGGAATTATGCCCGTTGAATTCTACTTTGACTGGTTTTGGAAAATGCCGAGTAAAACCGTTAGGCTATTTTAAAGGAAACATTCAAATAGATAATTTTGAGGGAGATGCAGATATATGCGTAGTAGGAAACGATGTTATGACTTATGACGCTATTATAGGACTAAATGTGCTAATGTTGGGTGAAGCACTAATTAATGAAAACGGAATTACCCTGAAAAATAAATCCCAGTGTGTTGAGAAAATAAATACTTTGTCTATTTTACCAATTGATTTGTCAACTGAAGACGATGTTGATGTAAATATTGAACCTGACGTTCCAAATATCTTAAAGGATAAGGTACAACAGTTAGTTTTGAATTATGTACCACACAAAACAAAAACAACAAATGTTGAATTAAATATTTTGGTAAAAAATAATGAACCCGTATCTCATCAGTCACGTAGGTTACCATTTTCAGAGAAAAAGATCGTCGAGACTCAAGTTACTGAATGGTTAGATCAAGGGATAGTAGAACCAAGTTCTTCAAAATATTGTAGCCCCGTTGTAATTGTAAAGAAAAAGGATGGAACCCCTCGTGTGTGCATAGACTATAGAAGATTAAAAAAAGTGAAAATAAAGGGTCTGGACAAGTTCAAAGAAATTATCGAAGTTGAATTTCAAGCAAGTTTTGAAACGCAAAGAGAACAACTAAGGAAGCATGCAAAACAACAAATTTTTAAAATTCAAGAAGAAAATAAGACGTACAATTTAAGAAGAAAGGAACCAAAACCTTATGCAGTTAATGATTTTGTTGCCATCAAGAGAACTCAGTTTGGTCCGCACTTGAAGCTAAAACCAAAGTACCTTGGACCCTATAGAATCACCAGAATGAAAGGAGGAAATACATATGACGTTGTAAAAGAGGGATGTCATGAAGGACCCAACCTCACTACAACATGCGCTGAATTTCTTAAACCGTGGAATTGGATTTAAGGGTTTGCTAAGACGTTGAAAGAAAGAAGTTCAAGACGAAAGAAGTTTGAAGACGACGAAAGACGTTGAAAGAAGTTTGAAGACAACGAAAGACGTTGAAAGAAGTTTGAGGACGACGAAAGAAGTTAAAGACGAAAGACGTTTAAAGAAAGACGAGAAACGACGTTTAAAGACGACAAATGAAGCTAGAAGACGATTTGGCTCATTTAATCCTTTCCAGAGCTGAAGGACGATTCAGAGCTCTATAACCTAGATACATTTACTTTACAGATACTGACAGATTTTGGAACTTTGCTTCTGCTTTTGCCTTTTTTGTATATTTTCAGAAACGCCTGGTGGACCAGTCGAACCCAGGATGGCCGATCTGTGGTGCCCAGACTGCCATTAGAGGGCACCTCCGCGCTGATGTCATCGCCGACCACTGCGCAGCCATTCCGCGCATTGGAGGAACGCAGTCAAAAGCGACACAGAAGGAAGTCGACGAAGCTACAAGACGGACGTAGCGTTAGACTGTGCAATGTTGACGGGCGAGAGCGCCGATGGAGTTTATGATGTCTGTGCTGTGCACTTAACTTTAATTGTCTAAACCAAATTCATTGTAAATATTCATAAATCTCATCATTAAATTTAGTTATTTTTTAAAAGTTTCATCATTACTTGCCCACAAACCAGCACCCCCCCATATATATATATATATATATACACTGAAGAGCCAAAACATTATGACCACCTACTCAATAACGCGTTGCGCCTCCTTTGGCCTGCAAAACAGCTGCAACTCGCCTGGGCATAGATGCCACAAGTTCTTGGTACATGACTGGAGACAGGTTGTACCAAATGTCTAAGCAGCGGTCACGCAAAGTCGAGATATTCGGACATAGTGGTGTTTGAGCTCTGAGCTGCCGCTCCATGACATCCCAAATGTGCTCTATCGGATTAATATTCGGCGAGTTAGGTGGCCAGGACAAGTGGAATTCATCAGTATGCTCCTCGAACCACTTCAACACAATCCGAGCCTTGTGACATGGGGCGTTGTCCTGCTGGAAGATTCCATCTCCAGTTGGGAAGACAGACGCCATGTAAGGGTGCAACTGATCCGCAATTATGTTCAGATAGTTCGCAGCGTTCATGGTCTGTTCTACCACAACTACGGGTCCCAGAGTCGCCCATGAGAACGTCCCCCAAAGCATAATACCGCCACCACCAGCCTGTATATGACCTGCTGTACAAGAGGGGAGCAACTGTTCGCCTGGCAGACGGCGTACCCTGACACGACCATCGACGTGATGAATGAGAAATCGGGATTCATCTGACCAGGCAACTCTCTTCCACTTATCCATGGTCCAGTCTCGATGTTCCCGGGCCCACTGTAGGCGTAGTTGACGATGACGCTTGGTCAACAGAGGCACACGAGTGGGACGTCTGCTGCACAGTCCCATATCCAACAGCGTCCGCTGAACTATGTGTTCCGAAACACTTGCGCTTGGACCTGCATTGTATTGGGCTGTCAGCTGAGCCACTGTCTCGCGCCGATTTTGCTTTACCAAGCGGGACAGTCTCCGACGTCGTTTTTCTTTGATGACGCGTGGACGACCAACACCTTGGCGTCTACTGCTGGTGTCACCGTCATTTATCCACTTTGCATGAATACTAACAACGGCAGATCGTGAACACCCTACCAGTCGTGCAGTTTCGGTGATACTCGTTCCGAGTCTTCAGGCTATTACGATCTGCCCTGTATCAAATTCGCTTAGATCAGCAGCCTTTCCCATCACTCGCAAAAGTAAGTGCAAGAATGATTACTTACCTTCTCCAGCAGCAGTTAAATACCATTCTCACTTAATCAAGTGCCCTCCACGTCATCCAGACGAGTTCATTGAAAAATGTGGGGATGGTCATAATGTTTTGGCTCGTCAGTGTATATATATAGCAGAGATTAAGCCTTTCATGCAGACTAGCAGAAAGCCAAATGGCTAAAAGGCCAAAATACCGGGATATAAAATAGTCAAACCGAAGCCAGAAAGCAGAACTGTCCATGTATGCGAGCTGAAGTTGCAGACATAGCCTAGATAGCAATATAATTTAATATTACAAAACAAAGAGAAATTTAAGAATTTAAACCGAGGAATACCAAGAAAATTTCGAAAAAAATGAAGAAGTGTTGGTGGATCAGGGCGTCATCGGGGAGGAGCCTGACCCAGTAAACACAATATGGTGTTGTCTGCGTGTGGGCGGCAGTTTACCAAAAGTAGCCCACACACCCCTCCAAACACCATAAGCAGAAAGGCAAAATTAGAAAATCAAAACCGGGGACATCCAAGGACACACACCAAACACAAGTACAATACAAAACTGTAGAAGAGAATACTAACTTACCCACATTAATAAACCTCAGCTCGACAACAACCCGCCGCAACGTACATGAGGCAAATGCCATTCACACACACATAGCGCCCAAAAATCAAATTATACATCACAGTTGAGAATTCGGAACTGGAATTCCGAATCGGTTTATCGGAACCGGGAACCGAAAAGATAATGTTCAAATCCAGTCTTTAATAAATTAACAGTCCTATTATAATTAGTATATCAAATAGAATTGATAGTCAACAGGAAAGTCTCCAAAATAAGCCGTTATACCTTTATTATGATATACCTTTGGGTAGAAAAATATTTAATTATAATCATTTTTGCTTTAAGGTTAATTTATATAGGGATAATTGCGAATGCTTTTGCAACGACATAAATTATAGGCCATATTTAAATGATAGTCTAGGACATATTGTAACTGGCAATCTTGAAATTATTGATAATGAACGATTAAGGGAATTAATGTATAAAGGTATATACTAAATTCAGACCTTTATATGACATTAAAAAAGTTTAATACTTAAAACTTTCCTCGAAGACATTGATAATTTCTGTATTATGACTTCCACTAAATTTAATACCCCTATTTACCACTTCACGGAATGGAAATGGAAACTTTACGACTTTAAAATTTTTATAAATGAAAATCTCCCACTTTCTGGAAAAAAACACCGATTACTATAAGGTAATAGCCCTAGCTATTAAAGACTTACAAAATAAATTCATAATAACACCATAACACCGGTAGATAAAGCATCAGGTAACTATGCTATTATCTGTAAAAACTATATTTAAATTTACTAATATTGAGCTTAAAAATTCTGATACCTATAAGTTCTGCAGATCTACACATATAATACTATGGTTAAAAAAATTATTTCTTTAAAAATAAAAGATTAAAAATTTCTATCATCATATTAGTTTACCTTACATAACTATTGTACCTAAATTTCATAAAAATCCAATGAAATTCCGATTTATTACCTGTGGTACAAATTCTTATATGATTAAACCCGGTATCTTATATACTTTGTAAATATCTAAAAATTATCCTTAATGCCATTATTGAAGAAGGTTTCACCTGGATTACTGGCGATAATAATAACGTTTTAAATTATATATAAATAAAAATATTATTGATAATATTCTAACCTACGACTTTAAAGACCTATTTACTAGCATACCACTGGGCAAACTTAAAGATGTACTAAACTACTATTATCATGACTTTAAAAATCTAATTACTATTGATTTTGAAGATTGGGAATTTTTGGTTAACTTTTGTATCTTTAATAATTTTATTTTTAACGGTGAGCATTTATTTATTCAAGTTAAGGGTATATATACACCAGGGTTCCAATTTTTCATCCATTCTTGCTAATTTATTTCTACATTATGATGAAAAAAATTTTGCCTACAAATTAATTCTGTGTATATTGATGATTTAATTGTTTTTAATTATAGTAATTTTGCTAACCTATGGAAATCGATATACCCAGATGAATTATATATATTAAAAACTAATTCAGATAATAATAAAGTCGTCTTTCTAGACTTGAATAGATCCACTTTAAATAATAAAAGTGATATTAATATTTATAAGAGAGATGATTTTGAATTTCCGGTTTTTGAATTAATATATTAGAATTCAAATATTTCTAAATCAGGAGGGTTAAAAGAAAATACTTTTGTCCTGTGTTTCGGATAATCGGGGTACTGACATTTGAAATGTCAGAAACAAGTTTAGTCAGAGAAATCAGTCTGACTCCACTAAAGTATAAATCATTCTTAAATCAAAAATATGGTTAAAAAATCATTTTTTTACATCACAGATATAAATTGTACCTAGAGTAATATGGTGAATCTTTATTTGTTTCGATTCAAAATATAAATTATTGTCATAACCAATATAGTATACATTAAAATCAAATCTCTTTTGTATTGACTGCACACAACACAAATTATTTCTAATAATCATTATGATAAAAAATTTTCTTTGCGTTTTCATTTCGAATTCCTAACTTACTAAATGTAGAAATAAATACGATACTCTAGCTTTTGTATCATTCGACGGAACACTAGAGTTTTTATTTTACTATACAGCAATAGGATTCTATTAAATTCGAATAAAAAATTCTAATCAAATCAGGAAATATATTTCAAATTTTTAATAAAATTCAAATTTTATTCAAATCATTCGAAAGCATCAAGAAAACCGGCGGTCTGGCTATTTGTCGATTCGAACGGTATTTCTTCCGGTCAGCTATTGCTTCATCACATGCAAAACAAAGACACATTATTTTAGGACATGCATACAAAAATGAAAAGTAATTTTAAACTTTTGAAGTTAGTCAATTTTAAGTAAATAATTTTCATTAAATCAGTATAAAGTAAATGATAATAATTTCAATTCTTATTGCATTAAATGAAATTTAAACTTTGAACGCATTGGTATGAAAGACATTTTCTTTCAAGATAGATATATTGGTGGTAGTGTTTCTGAGGTGTTACGTGTTTCCTGTACGTATTCCGGACGTGACGTCAGTTGGCTTGTTTTTCGATTACGATTTCAGAACTTCGCCATCAAAAATTCCAAAGAATACATTCCGAATTGATATACTTGATTGGTCAACGTCAATTACATTAAACACTAAACGTCGCCAAAACGACGATAAATTACATTTTAAGCTAACCCCGATCATGTGAGAGCATTTGAACAGCAGAAGCAAAATCTTCGCAGACCGTCTGGTTTGTTTACACTTAAAAAAATTCCTCGTTTTTCATTTCCCAATTAGTATATATAAATGCAATCATTATTAATAATATATACTATAATATATTTAAAAATAACTTTATAATTAAAATAACATTAATTATTATTACTAATATATTAATAAATATAATTTTTAAAATAAACTTTCTAATTAAAATAGTATTAACTAATTAAGGTGTATGCATACACTAGAAATCACGAAAATTGACCAGAATATTGATATTTTTTATTTTCCAACTTCTGAGCTTTCAAACGATATCAAGATTTTGTAACATTCAAAATATTTTTCTAGTTATGGGGTTTTCAGTTATGTTTCTTGTTAGGGACTGTTACCATGTACAAACATATTTCTAAAACTCGAAACTCAGTTTCTGAAGAAATGTGTTTTTGCAATATACTTTGTTCAAACAGTGATAGCTCAACAATGAATTGATCTATTATAATTATCTCGCATCATTAAACCTATATAATACAGCGGATGTTTTGACTCTCAATCAGAGTTATTAGTTAAGAAATGAATTTTTAGTTGCTTTTTGAATTCTTGTAACAATCTTCATGTTTTATACTTCCTTGGTGAAAAAATTGTAAAAAACCCTATTCCCTCTAGCAACTTGATACAAGGTCAAAACATGAAGAATAATCTCTATATATAAAGATGGATGTGTGTGTATGTATGTTCTCTATACAAATCTACACCGTTTGACCAATCCACACCAAATTTGGTACACTTATACTTTGGAATCCTGCCGAGTAACTCAAGCTACATATCTCTTCTCTTTAACGAAGGTGGGGACTAAATCAATTCGAAATTGCCATAGGAAAAACATTGAGCATAAAACGATTGCGGTATGCAACTCAGTTTGTTTTACCAGTATTGATCGAAAATCAAATTTTTCTGAAACGTTATATTTAACAAATTTAAAATTCTAATTATGTTTGAACTGATCTTTTATTTCTTTCCACAATATAAATAATTTAGAAACATTTGAATGGTGAAAAATGGATATTTAAAATACTTAATTTTACGCAACTTGCATTTTGTTATGGAACACGAAAAGCCAAAACAAAAAACTCATTGATCATAAAAGAGTGATTTTGCAATTCGGTATCTGGCAACGCCAGAATTAATATTTTATTTTATAAATTAGATTTAGAATTCCGTGTTTGGGCATTTGAGTTAAGACAGAAATGTTGTGGTCATATTCAAGCATTTCCAAGTATTATAAATATGTGTTCTTTTTGTAAGTAAATAATTATTGCCTTTATCGAAATTGTTCAAGTACTTTGTCGAATTGTTCTTTTTCAGAATATATTCAGGAAGTCAAAATTCGACACGTTTGCACATATCTTTCTTTTTCAGAATTCTGCATTTCTTCCAAGAATCGGAATTTCGTTTCTGTTTGTATTTATATGTTCCAGATACATTTAGGACGTTTATATTTTATATACGTTTATATTTTACATATTACAGATACATTTAGGAGTTAAATTTTAATGATTTATTTATTTCCTGCAAAATATCAGACGGGTAATTTGGCGGTTCATGTATATTTCGACCAACTTTCCTTAAATCTTTGAATAAGTAATGGTTTGTAGAATTCTGTTTCATAGATATAAATAAAATATACAAAACAAAACCTTTTCAAGTAAGGTGATAACTTCTTACTTTAGAATGACCGGAATTTCGTTTCTGTTTATATTTATATGTTCCAGTATTTTACCTATTGCAGATATATTATTTAGGATTTAAATTTTAATGAATTATTTATTTTCTGCAAAATATCACACAAGACATGGGTAATCTCTTGGCAGGATATGTATATTTCGACCAACTTTCTTTGTCTTTGGTTGAATACGTAATGGTTTGCGTAATGCTCTTTTATTAATCAATTAATAATTTATTATAATAATAATTTATTAATTATTAATAATTTAGTTAATTAATTAAATAAAACTAAAAAATGTTTTTAAGTAAGGTGTGTAATTTCTTATTTTAAAATGAACAGTAAAGTTAAAAAAATCACTTTAAAATAAGAGGGGTTACGTTAAATTAAAACCAGTAGTCATACGTAGTAGTTCAAATATAATTCAACATTTTGACTTAGATTTTCATTACAAGACGATTAAAATCAATTAAATTTATATTTATTTTTCATGTTTCATGGGTGTTATTGAAAGCTGTACTCCATTGTCAAGTAACTACATCTATCATTCTAAATAGGTACCTGGTTTCTAATTAGAAACTGAATCTGAATTTTAAAAAGTACCATAAGGTTTCGATTTAACACTGAATGTCTGTCGGAGTAAAGATAATTTTAAATAAGACTGCTGATCTTGGAATAATATCAGAGTGAGGAATTTTGAAAAATTGAATTTTTTGTCTTAAGTGATAGAAGGTCGAGGTTGCGTACTCTATAAATTGAAGCTGTTCTTACGCAACTTAGATACATGTGAAACATTCGTTGAAAGCAGTGATTTTCTTTTTGAAAAAACCCTGTAAAATCGACATTCCGTTTTTTGAAAAATTGTAATCGATTGAGTTTGCTTTGTCTACACCGATGACATTTATTTTTTAACACAAGCTCCGTTATTCCACGTGGTGATGTCTTCGATCTTTCGCTTCGGGGATGATCCCTGACCATCGCCAATAAGCCGTTGTGTTGTTCCAGTGCGATGTTAATTAAATACCTACCTATGTACCCGTTATTCCACGTGCCGCTGAATGGAATTTTCAAGAAAAAAATGTGTTTGTTTCAAATAAATTAATCACGAATGCCTAACAATTTTATTTACCATCTTCTCATATCGATGATGGAATTCGAAAACATTGCATACCAGGTGCAAGAATACCACAAGTAAAACTTATATTCATAGGAAAACTAAGTGCAAGACTACGTCGAAAATTCGCCATTTTTACTGAAAATGAACGTACGGGGATATTCGTAATCACTCCAAAACTCAAAATCGACTTCTGCAGTAGCCACCTAGGAAAAACTTTTATAGTTTGTCTTACAAATGGCGATGAATATGAAATGGATTATATGAATGAATATGAAATGGATTATATGGATGAATATATCATATATACATATTTGCGTCCAAAATAAATTGTAGAAGTTATGAAAAAGCAAAAACGATGTTAAAAAATCATTTTCCGTACACTTAAATGAAGCTTACATTTCTCTATGAAATGGAAGTGATTACGCTGATCACTTTTCAATCAACATTTAACTAATTCAACCCGAGCAACGCCGGGTAATTCTGGTGGTATTAAGAATAATTTCCAACAGGAATTGTCTTTCTGAACAAATTAAAATTTGACCATTTCACTTCAAAAAACATGTTAATTAGCTAATTATATCTAAATTAGATAATTAAATATTAGCCTAATCTGATATTTTCACACTGAAAATGATTTTAAGAGCAAACTAATGACCTGCTGGAAAAAATATAATTTTAAAGTCAAAATTAAAAGAAAAATCTAGTGTATGCGTACATCTTAAGAATATCAATTAATTAAGGAGCCTCGGTAGGGGGCCCAGTCGGAAAAGTAACGAATTAGCAACCAGAGGGTTGCAAGTTCGAAACTCGGTACAGCCAAAGACCGTCGTGTACGCGGGGGCCGGTGCACGCTAAATCTGTCGTGGCCTCCAACATTCTCACGTTGGCATGTTTCTGAAGTTTGGAGAGTGGGGTGCCAGTGCAGGCGTTGCCTCGTTATCTGACCGTGGTTAAAAATTACGTGGTGTTGTCCGCGATCTTTCCCTTTGAATTTAATCCCGGACCGACCAATAACCCGTTGTGTTCTCCAGTGCGACGTTAATTAAAATACCTACCTACAGTGGCTCAGTAGGTATGCCCACTGCGCTAGCAACCTTCGAGTTGTAGGCGGCGAAGGTTAGATTCCTGTCAGCTGCATTCCTCCCTGGTGTATTTCTCTCTTCTGTCAGTAAAACCTTTGTGTGTGTATGTCTATTACTTGTACGCCTTGTGCCTGGCGGAGCATGGCCAAATATGGCCCTTGCGCCATAAAACCCCAACAAACCAAACCTCCTTATTAATTAAATATAAGGTAGGTAGGTATTTCAATTAACGTAACACTGGAGATACACAACTGGCTATTGGAGACGGTCCGGGATCAATCCCAGAGAATTAAATATAAGAGTTTTAATATAAAGGAACCTTTCCACGATGTTTTCGGTTATCGGAAGCCAATCCGAGCCTGAACTCCCTACGTATTGAGGAAAGTTCTTTGTGAATTCGTACCCATGACTCGAGCAATCGATTGTTGATGGGGGAGGGACTGAGAGCTTGGCTCTCTTCCACTGGAAAGAACAAAAAATAAAAAGGGCAATAATAGAATTTTCCCTCACATTCACTTTCCCCGTTTCAATGTAATCATTTCAAAATAATAAAAGGCCTTATGACTCACGTTGCACTAACCAAGTGAGTAACGCCGGTTTTACCGTAGGTCAAAATGGGTTAATACGCAGTTAACGCCTTCGTTTCAGAGGCATATTCTTCATTTTCTAGAATTAGAGTGCACTGTTCCAGAGGTTTCCAGAGGTGGAGCCTTGAGTTCTCTTCGAGAACCTCTGGTAGGTAGGTATTTTGATTAACGCCGCACTGGGGTTACACACCGGGCTATTGGCGACGGTCGGGGATCAATCCCTAAGGGAAAGATCCTGAAACAGCACCACGTAATTTTGAACCACGGTCAGATGACGAGGCAACACCTATCTCCAAACTTCGTTCCACGCCAACGTGAGGAGATTTGAGGCCACGCCGATTTAACGTGCACTACCCCTTTTATACACGACGGTCTTTGGTAGGATTCGAACTGGCAACCCTCCAGTTGCTAATCCGTTACTCTTCCACACGGGCTATCGCTGCCCGACGGGCAGTAAGGAGGTTTCCTTAGTTTGACACAAGGAATCGAAAGATTACATTGGTACTTTTGGATCTTGCAGCTAATTGAAATGGTTAATAGCTCCCAAAACTAAACTATTTAATGAGATGTTCCCAATCCAGCCAAAGACAGTCGTGTACAAAGGGGGCTGGTGCACGTTAAATCTGTCGTGGCCTCAAATGCCCTCACGTTGGAGTGGCGTGGAAGTTTGAACAGTGGGGTGCCAGCTCAGGTGTGACCTCGTCATCTGACCGTGGTTTAAAATTAAGTGGTATTGTCCTCGATCTCTCCCTTTGGGTATTTAGGTAGGTATTTTAATTAGCGTCACACTGGAGCAACACAAGGGGGTTTTGGTGACGGTCCGGGATCAATCCCGAAGGGAAAGATTCGAGGACATCACCACGTCATTTTTAATCACAATCCCAGTTGGAAGAGCAACGAATTAGCAACCGGAGGGTTGTGAGTTCGAAGCTCGGTCCAACCAAAGACTACACAGGGACTTGTGTGCACATTAAATCGGTCGTAACTTGAAATATCCTCACGTTGGCGTATTGTGGAAGTCTGGAGAGTGAGGTGCCAGCTCAGGTGCTGTTCTCGTCAGCTGACCGTGGTTCAAAATTACGAGGCGTTGACCATGGATCTATCCCTTCGGGATTGATCCCGGACCGTCGCCAATAACTCGTCGCGTTGCTCCAATGTGACGTTACTTATCTACCAACTAACTTCAGTGAAATTACACCGTATTTATTTGCTAAGACAGCCTCTTCTGAAAATATATTCGGAAACTTTCCTATTTAAACCCTTTTGCAACATTGCTCTGAAACAAACTCTGAAGTTCTCAAATTGTTAGTTGGGGAATTTGTCTGATAGAAAATACTAATCGAAAGTACAACAAATAACCCCCTGAGGGGTTCATACACATGTATTCCCTGCAACCTGCAGTCTTCCCTTCATGACTTCTAACCGGTTTTGACTTTCTTTACCCCCCCCCCCCAATATGTTTCTTAGAATTCTTTCAACCAACATATTTGTAGTTATTTAGTCATTGTGTGCTGTTCGGAAATGCTGCACTACTCGGAAATCTCATGATGCTCAGAGTTACTTTTTGTCATTTTTTGGCATATTTTAGGCAATTTTTATGCACTTTTAGATCATGTTTGTGGAATATTTTAGATAATTTTTGTGGAATGTTTTAGGTCATTTTTATACAATTTTAGGTCATTTTTGCACAATTTTAGGTCATTTTTGCACAATTTTAGGTCATTTTTATACAATTTTAAGTCTTCAGGTTGATTTATAAACAATTTGAGGTCTTAAGGTGGATTTATAAACAATTTTAGGTCTTTATATAATTTTTTAACATATTAGGTCATTTCTATACCATTTCAGGTTATTTTTTGGCATATTTTAGGTCATTTTTATACAATTTTAGGCCCCAAAAATCGGACCTTGCTTACCATATCTTTAAAAGGGTATTGATTTCTCTAGAGTCTATTTGTATGCTATATTTGTCACCAGAAAGTATTTAAAAAGTAAGAGAAAGAGCTTGGCGTAAAAATTGACGTATCTCAGTTGATTTAAATACAAAACTAACTATATGATTGTACCTCAATTATTCATAATGGCAATAAATACCATTAAATTACCTAAAGCATTTTGTTTCTAGAAATTCCCTTTTAACGTGTCACTATTGCGGACTGATGCGATTCGTAGGTATCTGAGTAAGAGATGATTGGCTAGCTCAAAAAAGAGACTTCTCTTTAATCACTTTCATACTTCACAAAAATGCTTAATACATTACAAAATATAAAAGTATATTAATAATTATTTTAATGACATAGTTTTTTTTTATTTATAACGAACGTTTAAAACGAATTTTGTGTTTATAGGATAATCAAACCTCATTAAGACGAACTCGCTTAATACGAACTAATTTCCAATCCCCATCAAAATATATATTCAAATAATCTTAGCGCATTCGTTAAAGAATTCGGGTTACTTTAATCTCCGGTTAAGACGAACAAATTTTCAAAACTTAAGGGCAAACAAATTCTTTTCAATCGTATTATCAGAAACATTAAGTGATTCTAAAATTGTAGAAAATTTGTTTGTGTGAGAGGGTGAAGAAAGAATAAATGAAGATTCCGAAGACAAGCGTGCCTTCGAAAGAAGCTACTGCTGGCTTAGAAATTCTCTCTGTTTTTGTTAGGCAGTGAAATTTCATTGTTCAATTAAACCATGTCGACCGCATCAAAGATTTTCTTTAAGAATATCGGGCTGTGGTAGCCCGGTTGGAAGAGTAACGGATTAACAACCGGAGGATAGCGAGTTCGAATCCAACCAAAGACCGTCGTGTACAAAGGGGGTTAACTCTGTCGTGGCCTCAAATGTCCTCACGTTGGCGTGGTGTGGAAGTTTGGAGAGTGGGGTGCCAGCTCAGGTGTTACCTCGTCATCTGACTGTGGTTAAAAATTACGTGGTGTTGTGTCCTTGGATCTTTCCCTTGGGGATTGATCGCGTTGTGTTGCTATAGTGCGACGTTAATTAAAATGCCAACCTACCTTAAAGAATGTCACGAAAAACAGAACACAAAAATCGATAACAGAACTAGTATTTCAAGACAAAAACTGCGTAATTAGGAAATATGTAATATTGTATTCTGTGTAATCAAAAACTATCTCTGTATAATCAAGAATAATCTTTGTGATGAGGAATACCATTTATCAGTGAACCAAGAATTGTTCAGTAAGTAATGTAAATTGTACAGTAAGTAATGTGCATTAAAATTCTATTTTATTGTAGAAAAAAAATGTTTTTTTCTGAATTCGGATAACACGAACTGTGGATAATACGAATTCTTTTACGGTCCTGTGAAATTCGTCTTAACGAGGTTTGACTGTATTTTTAAAGATAGCTCATACGCGTGAAGGTTGAAACGATCCTAACAGACGCGCGGCCACCATTTCATTTCGAAAGTAGAATCTCCCTCCCACAGATAAACATCTCAACCAGGGAGCCCTTAAAATTATGAATTTACGATCGAACAATATTTGAACGCCATTTGTCCTCCCTTAGGAATTTAAAAATTCCTCGGAAGACCGCCTCATATAAACATTAGCGGTGTCCCAACTACTTGGACATCTAGAGGGAGATCAGATCCACTTAATCTAGTGGTGACATCTCAGCACCCAAGACCCTATATTTGACAACTCAACAGATAAGCAATCCATTACTTATACGCAGTCTTAATATTTTAAAAAAGTGAACGGTATGAAGTTGGGCTCGAGATTAACGAGTCTTCGGGTCATGGTAATTGCCTTGGCTGTCTCATTGAACTACACTGCGATTGTTTGCATTCTCGTTCTAAATAGCGTTGCAATCACTTATGCATTACATATTTTCAAAAGGATTTTCAATCTACAAATAAATGTCTACAGGAAAGAACTAAAAATCCACGAGGAACCTCCTCATAAACATTAGCGGTGCCCCAACTATATGGACACTTGAGGGTGATTAGATCCACTTACTCTAATGGTGACGTCTCAGCACCCAAGACTACACCTTATATTTGACAACTCAACAGATAAGCAATTCATTACTTATACGTAGTCTTAATTTTTTTTTTAACTGAACGATATGAAGTTGGGCTCGAGATTAAAGAAAGTCTTCGGGTCATGGTAATTGCCTTGGCTGTCACTCACTGAATTACACTGAGGTTGTTCTCATTCTCGTTTTAAATAGCGTTGCAATCACTTATGCATTATATATTTTCAATCTACAAAGATAATGGCAATTAATTAACGTCGCACTAGAGCAACACAATGGGCTATTGACGACGGTCCGGGATCAATCCCTAAGGGAAAGGTCAGAGGACAACACCACGTAATTTTGAACCACGGTCAGATGACGAGCAACACTTGAGCTGGCACCCCACTCTCCAAACTTCCACACCACACCAACGTGAGGACATTTGAAGCCACGACGGATTTAATGTGCACCAGCCCCCTTTGTATACGACGCTCTATGGTTGGATTCGAACTCGCAACCCTCCGGTTGTTAATCCGTTACTCTACCAACCGGGATACCGAGGTAAATTACGAGGCTTTGTCCTTGGATTTTCGGGATTGATCCCGGACAGTCGCCAATATCCCGTTGTGTTACTACAGTGAGACATTGATTATCTACCAACTTACTAAATTTCTGAAACTATCGAAATCGGTATTTTGGACATTTTACGTCCCAATTCCCTTTGAATGGTTTGTGTTGTTGAAGTTCAAGTTTTTAAACTAAGTACATGCATCTGAGCTTTCACTCAGATAGTGGCTCGTGTATGCCGCCAATTGATTGATGGATTGACAACGCATTTACCGCCAAATTGGCTTTCTTTATTTTACACTTGCAAAACAGTACTCCGTTTCGATCATCGGGTTTTCAGTTTGTAGGAATGCAAACAAGTTTCACCAACGTTGTAAGCCCGTAGGCTTGAACAAGTGCGTAGTCAGAGGTATGTTTGGATTGAATTTAATTGTTTAGAGGTTTTTTTGCTATAAAACTAAGCCTTACAATTCCGTGATATATTTGTTTATGAGTCGAGTCATTAACTCTGACACTGTTTTTAACGCAACGTGTAATGACGATTTTACATGAGAAAATTGTGATTTAAGATGAAGAAATTTTATTTAGATGAAAGGCTTTTAATTAAATTATTTGTATTAAATTTAATCTTCTGGAGGATGCTTATGAAGTTTTCAACAGAAAGTACAGCATACTCCAGTGTTCGATGTGCAATGTTTTATTTCTTATCCGTTTTATCAGAAACAGGAGGGTTTCGAGTTCGAATCGAACAAAAGACCGTGTAAAAAGGGGCTGGTGCATGTTAAATCTGTCGTGGCCTCAAGTGTCCTCAAGTTGGTGTGTGGAAGTTTGCAGAGGGGTGCCAGCTCAGGTGTGACCTCGTCATCTGACCGTGGTGTTGGATTACCTGTATTGACCGCGGACCGCCACTAATAGCCCGTTGTGTTGCTCCAGTGTGACGTTAATTAAAATACCTATCTATCATAATTATGGGAATTTAAATTAAGGAAGAAATCATTTACCATACTTCTGTCAAAGCTTTTTTATACTATAAAACATTTTTATAAATGTTGAAAATTATTCTACCATACGTATTTAAGAATATTTCCAATAATTCATGAAAAATGACCATAGAGAGATAACCAAACCCAATTATCCATGGCTGTTGATACATACTGTACCCTCTTATTAATCATGTTTTAGAGTAGTAAACTTTAACTGCACAAAAATTGTATGTTATTTCATTGCCACCAAAAATCTCTGAAATTGCATTTTGCTAATCTTACTGTGATCTTGACGTTTTTTATATTTCATTAATTTTAATTTCACTTTATTAAATTGAAATTTGATTCTTTTAGTTAATTAAAGCATAGTTACTGTTAAGGAAACTACACTAATTTTTCTGGAATATTCTAGTATCTGTATATTTTCAGTAGTTTTTCTTTAAATTTCAAACTAGCAGAAACAGTAAAGTTCTCGAGATAAATACATAATCTCGATTGTATCGAAACAATGAAATGCAACTTAATAAAATGAATGAATTACAATAGTACAAAAATGTATAACATAAGCCCTGCTGATGAATGTTATCTTATTTGGTCTATTATTCTGAATTTCGACTGATCGCGACACTAATCGTGGTTCAAAATTACGTGGTGTCCCCTATCTTTCCCTTCGAGATTTATCCCGGACCGTCGCCAATAGCCCGTTGTGTTGTTCCAATGCGAGGTTAATTAACTACCTACCATCTACTAATACAACAAAAATGTTTAAGTAATGTCGTTTGTATGCAACTTTCATTCAAATTGAAGTATCAATAGCATAATAAACATTGCGCAGGAATCTGTTAATGCATAAGGTTTGACTAAAAAATGATTAATTCATTATAGAATGAAGCTGTAGAAATATGTAGATGTGAATTAGTTTTACTAATACTTCAAATTGCTCTGCCTTCAGATTCAAAAATAAATGTCAATTACAGTGTAGTTGCCAAAATGTCAATTGCCTTGTGCAATTTTCATAAGAACTATGGTAGTGGTTAATCAGAGTTAGAATGAAATAAAGAGGCCAGGGGAAAAGTATCCCAAGATTCTAATCAAAATATTCAGTAATTCACAATCCATGCCGCCCAGCGTGTTTGGTATGCAAAACTGTCGGAAAAATATTCTCCGCAGCTTTAAATGTACCACCAGGTATCTCCAAACTTAGACGCTAAAAGGTGATTTTTTTTAGCCAAAGACTGAATTTAGCAGTTGTAAATCGTAACATTCCTGAATGTTATTTTTTTGAAAGCCTCATATGACAAGCTAGTTGCTAAGTGGAACGAAGAGTATGTCCGATAAACCTGGCCACGCCAAAAATAAATTTCCTACTATTCTGCATAGATTGAACTCAATTATTTTTCTTCACAAACTTCCAAAATTACAATTTTTATCTGGTCATGGAAATTTTGCTAAATACCTATATAAGTGTGATCTTCGGACTAATATGTGCGAGTATTCATGAAAGCAGCCACAAGATGTGGATCATTTGCTTTTCAGTTGTCCTGCATTTGATAATTCAATAATGTGCCTTCAAAATGATTTGAGAAGATAGGGTAAAACATGACCAGTGAAATAATGTTTTTGTTGGATCTAATCTGCTTTCCTTTAGTTAAGTTCATTAAATCTTGTAATTTAGTTACATTTTATGCAGGGCTGTTTCTTTAATAAATCAACTTCTATAAGCCCCGTACTGCTGTACTTTTTGGTGCTCGGGGGTTTGCTTTTGTTCAATAAAAAAATAGATGCAAGATTAGATTTTAACAAAATAAGGTCGGTCTAAGATCAGAACCACCGTCTTGCAATATCTGCAGCACGGAAAATACATAGCTGCCCCAGAAGCAATAATTTCAAGATAAATTTGAACAGAAATTTAGAGGGACTGTCAAGTGAATAGAAATTGTCTCAATCCCTGCGAATAGGCGAGTCCGTTTAAACTGGAGTTGTGAACACAAACTGGACTGATTATGTCAGAAACATTACGTGATCTGTACCTTCAATCCGATATTTGAATAATACTCGGCCTTCTATTTTTCGTTTAACCCTCCTGTTGATGATGTACCTCGTCATTAGCAAAACTGACCAGATCTTATTGGACGAGATATCTCGTCACGAGAAAACACGATCGCGATTATTAGAAAACTGACTAGATCTTGATCTCGTCATCATCAAAAAATCGGCAGCATATTGATGACGAGATATCTCGTCATTAGCGAAATTGGTCAGGTCTTGATGGAAGAGATCTTCTCAAAGCCACTGGGAAGGTTAACAATGACCCATCTTACCGTTTGGAAATTTCCTAAGTTTTGTGAATTGTGATCCGACTGAATATTGTCCTTGGATCTTTCGCTTCGGGAATGATCCCGGGCGTCGCCGAAAGCCCGTTGTGTTACTTCAGTTAGACGTTAATTAATTACTACACTCGACCGAATATTGTCTGGCGATTGACTAATACTTACAGGTACAAAATCCTGACAGGTTTCTCAGCGACTAAGTCAATACTGATCAGTAGGATTGAGCCGCTTGGCCAATGGACGTTTTTGTGTTTATTTTGCGACTATGGGAGACTAAACTCTAAAGAGCCATCATTTTCATTCTATGGAAAGAGGTATGGAAGAGGGCACCCAGCCGATATCATTTCCAGAATTCTAAAACCCCTACGTGAGGTGCGATTTCAGGACTTCAACTCTCCTGGTGATTGTGTTGACGAGGTATCTCGTCATTAGAAAAACTGACGAGATCTTGATGGACGAGATATCTCGTTGAAACCACTTGGATGAGGTGTCTCGTCATTAGAAAAAAACTGACCAGGTCTTGATCTCGTGATAAATCGGCAATATCCTGATGATATATCTCATCAGCAAAATTGATCAGATCTTGATGGACGAAGTATCTCGTCGAAACCACTTTGGAGAGTTAATGACGGAAACGAGCTGTAAAATAATGGAAGACTCCCAAAAAGTTTCTCAAAACTAAAAACTAGTTTCGTGCATACAGTTGGACGGAAATTGTATTAAAAAATTGCAGCATAATAGTCAAAAACTAATAAAATATAAAAAATGCATGAAATTCCCAGAATTTTGGAAACATCCATGGCCAGAAGCAACATCTCAATGTGGTTTTTCCTTGACGTGTAACTCAGGCCACCACACTGCCTGGTAGAGCAACCAAGTAAGATGGAACCGTGCCAGATAACAGTGCTATTGGGTTTTTTCAGTTGTCATTTGTACTTTGAATTGCATGCGAATGTGATTTCTGACTGTTGTGTTTTTTTATGATCCATAGCAAATAATAAGCCTTTAAGTCGTAGGTTCCTGTCTAATTTGCCCTCGTGTTGCAAAAAATCACCGTAGAGAAACAAACTAAAGACTTTCAGCCATTGTTCTATAAAACTTTATTATTTTTGGTGAGGTCTTTTCTCGTGATGTGTATGTTCGTATCTTTTTTGCTGAGAATTTGAAGTTTTTGAAGCGTGTTTTTTCAGACAGGGTGAGGGATCCACAAGAGGTTTTGATCAATTATACCAAAAAATAGCGCAATTCAGGTAATTTTAATGTTTTCTTCTGATGTATGGATCCTGCGTACCAAATATAGGACACCAAATGCCATTTCTGTAGCTTCTCGGGTTTTCTAAAGTTTATGGTCTTGGAAAAATACGGCACTGCGCCATAAAACATTTCAGTTTCCATTGGCGGGGTTAAATGGGTTTGCCCATTGCGCTAGCAACCTGCAAGTTGTAGGCGGCGCAGGTTTGATTCCTCCCTGAATGTATTTCTTCCGTGTCAATAAAACTTGCGCGGATATATCCATTTACTTGATGTTATCTGACTTGTGTTTGGCGCAATTTGTCCACATGGCCCTTGAACCATAAAATCCAACCAAACGAAACCGTTCAGTTTTGATATCCCTTATTAGCCTTAGAAACCCATAGCACAGTTGCAAAGATTCAAACGAACTAAGACAACCATTTCAATTTTTCTATTTTCTATTATATATGCAACACTTATAGATTATAGCAGAAATAAGAAGCGATATTAGGATTAAAAACATACTAATTAATAGTTTATTTTATTTCTAATGTCCACTACTGACCCTTCAGCACTACAAGGGGCGAACTGACGGCTATTTGAAGGAGCTTCCATTGGGTAGGGGGTACTCTAACAGGGACAGTTACCAACATCCATGCGCTTACTAACCGAGATTCGAATCCGGGACCTACTGGATGGCCGACAAACGCTATGGCCACTATTCGAGAAAGGTTAAATTAATCATTTACTAAGAAATATGAAAAACTAAAAATTATTTCACTTTTTCCATGTAATCTTCATGAAAATGTAAGATGATAAATTCCTTCTGAGGATTTTCATTAAAACTGTAGCTTCACTTTGACATTTACAAGATAGACAAAGATTTACAGCATAAGACATAAAGACAACTTTTTCACTTTAAATAAATCACTGCATAAATCATGCATAGTATCGAATGTAAGTAGTAATGCAATCAAAACATAGTATCGAATAATGCCACTCCATGGTTATACAAATCACTGGTACTAATAAATACTGATAAGCGATTGTAGGTAATGAAAATAATGTATGAATGACCAATATTGGAAGTATATTAGGAATTTTAAAACGCGGGACAAAAGACATTTTTAAAACGCCGGGACGGTCAAGAGATAGTCAAACCTCATTAAGACGAACTCGCTTAATACGAATTACTGATCATACGAACTAAATTCCAATTTCTGTCAACGGGCCGTCGTGGCTCAGTGGGTATGTCCACTGTGCTAGCAACCTTCGAGTTGTAGGTGGCGCAGGATCGATTCCTTGTCGGGGTATTCCTTCCTGGATGTATTTCTCATTAACTTTCATTGTGTATGTCTATTGATATTGTCTATCTTGTGTCTGGCGCAGTATGGCCAGATATGGCCCTTGCGCCATAAAACCCGCAAACCAATCACCCCGTCAAAATGTATGTTCAAATAATGTTAACTCATTCGTTTAAGATTTCGGGTGACTAATCTCCGGTTAAGACGAACATATTTTCGATACTTAAGGGCAAACGGATTATTTTCAATCGTATTATCAGAACATTGTCACTCCGAAATTATAGAAGACTTATCTGTGGAAGAGAGAAGAAAGAATAAACGTGCCTTTTTTAAAGCTACTGCTGTCTTAAACCATTGTTCACCACTTTTGTTGGGCAGTGAAAATTCATCTGCTCAATTAAACAGCGTCGATAGCAAAGATTTTCTTAAAGAAAGTCACGAAAATAAATAAAACACAAAACCGACAACAGACTATTTCAAGACAAAAAATTGTATAATCAAGAATTGTCTGTATAATCAAGAATTGTCTGTATAATCAAGAATTGTCTGTATAATCAAGAATCGTCTGTATAATCAAGAATCGTCTGTATAATCAAGAATCGTCTGTATAATCTTTATGATGAAGGATACCATTTATCTGAATCAAGAATTGTACAGTAAGTAATGTAAAATCATTGATATTTTACTTTATTGTTAAAATAATGCTTTTTTCTGAATTCGGATAACACGAACTACGGTTAATACGAATTTTTTACGGTCTCGTGAAATTTCTCTTAACGAGGTTTGACTACATGATCAGCCCACTTATTTTCCACTTTTTCCCGCCATTACCTTGTTTTCGCCTTCCTCTGAACTTCCCAGAATGTACCCCTAGGGCACGCACACCCCTCGATACAAACCACTGGATCAAAATACGTTTAAAAATACTGAGCCATTTGAAAGTCGCTCGCGTTGTGAACTACATAAATAACAACGCTATAGTACAGAGCAACTGTTCTCCGGAAAGTTTCCCCCTCGCGTTTTTCTACCCCTCCCGACGGAGAGCGGGGGAAAGCTTGGCGCGGAAAGGAAGCGTTTGGCGAAAAAGCGCCGGCAGTAACCCCTGGTCTTTGTCTGATAGAAGAAAAGCGGCCTACCGGCCGGCGTTTCGCCCAAACAAAGGAATTACCCGGAAGGTAACGTCGTATAAAGTGTGACGCTCCGATCCAACGTCAGAAACTGTTGCGGTCGTACATCGCTCTACAGATAAGCGATATTCTTTCTCGCCGCAAAATCTTCCACTTTTGAATCATTTCAATAGTTTCCTCATGGCTTATCGTGTTGGGCATTGGTTACCAGGTAAACACTTTTCCATTAATTATTTTGTATTTGAGCGATCTTATTGCTTAAAATCCACGCAAAATTAGATCCCCAAAACGAACATTTGTTTTTGAGGGTGAAATTCGTAATTGTACTAGATGAGATAAAGATCATCTACTGATGGTTTGTTTGAAAACCAGCGATTATTTGAGCTTCTGTGCTCGTAACTGTCAAACATTTTCTTTTCTGAAGACAACGCGTTTGTACTCTTAATTTTAGCTTTGTTGAACGTTGTTATCTAAAACTGAGGATAAAAATATGAATGAACGATATCAGATCGCTATTTCGTTAGTGTCAGTTTTTGCAGTTTTTGCGCAGTTGTTTTTTCTGTGTCGCTTGTTTTCGAAAAGTGAGGCTGTCGGTTATGACAGCTGTCACTCGACGATGAATTTCTCAAAGAGCGATATTGACATTTTTCAATTAGTCCATTTCTTTGCACGTATTTAACGTTGTTTTCGGTTTATTTATATCCCGAGTGTTTTGAATGTTTTACTTAGATTGGTTTACGCGATTATTTTGAATAGGAGTTACTCGATGTATAAGCAAATAAACTATTTTGCCCTTTGTATAACTTCTAATTTTTACTTAAGTCAATCTTTCTTGGCTCAATGTTTTCTCAACTTATATCTCATACCAATCTAATTTAACATTAAAATCTATTTGCAGTGAGCTTGAAAGTTCTCGATTTTAGTTATTTTTAGTAAATGTACTTGTCTGCATGCATACTTTAAGTACAAAATATCTTTTTTATTCTACAGTATAAGTTTTCAGTACTTGAGTGTATTGATATAAAGTTTCTGGGAATATTTTGTAAGTTGACTGCATTCAGTTATTAATATTTTGATCTCACGGACGTACAACTAAAATTCTGTCCTTAGAATTACTCATTGTTTCATTGATAATTTTCAAAGAAAATGTATTTAAATAAGTGAAAAAGTGACGAGTTTTTCTCACAATTTTGTTTTAATATATACCTTTCCATATGTAATCATAACGAAAGGTATATATTAAAACAAAGTTGTGAGAAAAATATAGAATATTTTAGATTTAATCTTATTAAATCGCTCCTCGATAAAGACAATAATTTTAACAAACGATTTTCTTCAACTCGATCAAACCATTGAAATCAAATCGTGAAATATGTCAAGAAATTCTATGAAGATGAACGGAATTCTACAAATTTCAATTTGAAAAGTAAAGTACATAGATCTTTTATAGCTCTCCTGGAAAATTGAGTTTTGGTTGTCGCTTTTCTTGGAAAGGTGCGGTATGGGGACAACTTTTAAACCTAAGTTCCAATCGAATGGCTAAACATGCATGTTAGATTGAATTAAACTTCCAGAAAAGTTTGGGATTTCTCATCTGTGTACGTATTATTTATATCCATTTTCTCTGCAAACTTTATAATGTTGAAAGCTTTACAGCTTATTTATTGGTTTTACCAGCAGCAGCAAGCAAAGTAAGTGATATTACATTTATTCGACATTTACAATGTAAATGAGTCATTTTAGATAGTTACTCCTATGGGTAAGTAATATTTGCTCTAAACAAAGTTACTTCCTGTTTTATTGCTAAATTTTCACAAACTACGATTTTCGATGTTTGGTATGTCGATAGCCAGAAACATTTGAAAATCGCACTTTATCCTTTCTGGGTGCTGTTACAGAAATGCGAATGCCTTAAAATTGCGATGCAGCATCGTCAACTCCTTGGTATCTTGACTCGAAACCAAACAGTGGTCGACTTTTTTTTACTCCTTTTCTGCCAAATGCCTACAATTCTTTTCCAGAACAATTCTCTTTTGTAGCACTCAGTGATGCAGAAGAGAATTGTTAGAAGACTTGACTATAGAGTTGAGCAACTACTAAAAGTACTAAGTGTTGTAAGTAGCGGAGTGTTTTTCGGGGTCTTTCTGCTACTGAGACATTCACAGCAGCCAAAAGAAACAGTTAAATTGGTTTAAGCTAACTTCGTTTTCTGATTTTGTAGTGTCTGCATGTTGTCAAGAGTCAGCACGATTGAAAATCACAAATTTGAAGAACCGGGTACTATTTAAAATGTACTAAATTTCCAAACTTTGGGAACGCATATGACTAATCAGATATGCGTTCCCAAAGAATTTAAAATAAATCATTTTTGGCGTCGGGGAGTTTCAGTTGAACCATGACTGAAAATAACTATTTACCGTATTGTTTTCAATAAATATAGTATTTTCTTTTTAGCCTCGTAAAGTTCTCTTATTGTGAAATTTGATCTTTGATATGTTCGAATTCCGAATTTGATGTTGCTCGTTAATTTAACATTTTTCGAGGAACTTTTTATACACAAAATTATACTTCAGTTGAATATTAGATTTACTAAGACACACAGAAAGGGGCAATTTCGTGAAACACTTGAGACGTTACAGACCTTGCCGCGATAATCACCGTCCTAAGATTTCGTATGCATTCTGCATACCATTGGTGGAGAAAGGTAGCAGATATTTGACAGCAAGGCTTTATAGCTGTGTTGTAACAAAAGTATATTTTTAATCCGTTGCTTCTAGCAGATACTTGACAGCAATGTTTTATAGCTGTATTGTAACAAAAGTACATTTTATCTGTTGCTTCGGGAACAGTTCCTACCGCATTGCCATATTCATTTATATTAAGATGAATAAATATTTTCATTTGCGATTAATGTTCAAGTCGCGAAATCCAGGGATAAGATCTTGCTCATTCGTTATTTTCTCGTAATCTAAAAAGTCCTTTTTCTTTCAAGCCTGAAAAAGAGTGGATAAATCGATTTTAACAATATTTCAGTATTATATATGGACGACGAGTAAACAGTACATAAAATTGCTTTTCATATTCAAAGCTACCGTGTTCAGCCAGTCTCATACTAATCTGACTTGGGTATTAAGTATACTTTCACCAAAAAGCGAAGCTCGTGTAAAAGCTGTGGACGGTAAGATTTTGACCCGTTTGTAACATAAAGCAGTACTATTTAACCTTTTTTGCTTACGCACTCTATAATAGAAATCTTAACTTTATCCTCCCCCATAAATTTTAAACAATTTATGAGTATCAAATTGGAATTTGATACTGAATTTTACACATGGATTGCTAAACAATATTGTTTAACATCATAAATTCACACGAATTGGTAAAAGACAATGTTTATGACTACAATAGTGTATAAAAATACAATATTAATCTCAGGAAATATCCACTTAATGAGGGCTTGTTTTCAAGGCCTATTAGAGGACGAATTGCAAGGATGAGACCGGCTCTGGATCTCAGTTTTGATTGCTGTTAATGCGGAGTCAGCTCGCATATTATAGGGCCGAAACTCAAGCCGTTTATCATGTCTGCCCAATTTTTGCATCAAAATATTTTTTCTTAAAACAACATTTTTATAATCAAGAACCACAGGTTGAATAGCTCTGGCACAGCAGTTGCTTTATCGAGTAGTGAAACATTTTGAATGAAATCATACACGTAGTGTTAACTATGAAAACAGAAAAAAAAATTTTAATCTTGGAATTGGAAGATGCTGATGAAATATGTCTCAGATTCGGATGTAATCCCATGGACTATCCCATTGGCAATCTAGTCAACATTTCAAAGCTAATAAAACAAGTTAAGAACTTTCAACATTTTGACGGATTTTAAGCGATGGATTGTATGAAAAAGTGACAAGTTTTTGTAAATAAGGCTCAATTATGTTTCTAAAGTACCGTTAAATGCCTTGGGAGAGTGCCAATTCATGAAGTGAGCGTGTCTGAGTTTGTTTATGCCAATTTTAGAATCATGGAGTGGATTTTTACCTTCAAGTCGTTTGAGAATAGAAGTCTTATTAACATTTGTTAGAAGGTGCGGAGTGCCCAATCACAAGACATCCTCATCGAATGTCCTGTTTTAAATATTAGAAAAAAAATTTTAATTCTCACGTTTGACAGAAAGCCTTTTTGATCCCCACGTTTTTAACTTACAAGAAATCAATGTTTTTTAATCCAATATGAACTTTTATGTGATATATAACTTTAAAACTCGTTCCTGCTCAGCTTGTAGCCAAAATTGACTCGTGAGTCAGGTAAATCCCTATTACTTACGTTTAGATGTTTACGGTTGTGATATTTTACAATGTAAATCAGCAGATAATAGTAATGAATAGCTTTGAAAACGTAAGACTCGCTCTCTGTAACTTCCGCATTGATGTCATGGATTGGATTTCCTTACTCGAATGCGGTTGAAGGTTCCGCTAGCATTGTTTACTTTTCTATTCGTATGAGTTGCGTGTACATGGAGCTACGAGACGATATCTAAGGAACCAGCAAGCTTCTGTAAGCATTTGCATTCAACTTGAAAACAAGGGTGGCTTTCTTAGTTTAATCTTTGGCATTACATCTCTGATTACAACTAGGAGCCTTTGGTGTTAAGATCTCGCGAAATTACCGTTACGGAAATTCGGTGGCTTAGTGAAAACGCTGAACAATATATAACATTGTGCAAACCCTTCAATGTGCATCCAAGAAATTAAAGGTTATCTCTGATATCACAGAACGTAAGCGTAATGTTGAACGTAGGGCGAGAGCGCTAACCACTCAGATACAGGTCAACTTTAATCCCTCAATACACCTGCTTAAATTTGTTGAAAATCTTGCCAAGAGATTGAATTTCTCCAGAAATTTGACTCCAATACTCTACCATTCAAACTCATTTTTGTAGTGCGTAACTTCAGAGGCTCGTGAGCCAGGTAAATCCCAACCTAAGTTAGCGTTTAGATGTTTACAGTTGTGATACTTTACAATGTAAATCAGCAGATGGTAGTAATGAATAGCCTTGAAAACGTAAGAATCGCTCTCTAACTTCCATTACCTTAGAAAATATTTTTCGCTATGTGGAATGAGATCCTGACCTCGTTAAAACTGTATCTTAGCCTGGAAAAGTCCACGAGTGGTGAATTTTTGGCCATCACGGGTCACTTAAATCATTCAACTGTGGGTTGACGTTGTTTGGCCAAATATGGCCCTTGCGCCATAAAACTCAACCATGTCGTAGTAGGTTTGTGGCGTAATTAAAATTGGGGTAAAATCTCACATAGCTATTTGAATCCTTGAAATTAACTCTTCCATGCTCTATTTCGTCCATTTGTCTATTTACCTTTTTCAACGTTTTAACTTAGTCTTTTTTATAGTATTTGTATACATAACTTTTAGACTCGTTTTATTACTTCGGCTGTCTGTAGCTGTTTTTATTGGGTATATCTAATCATATATGGCGCAGCTTGTCCGCGAACGGACCTTGTGCCATAAAACCCAAACCAAACCATTTATGTCGTGCATTACTGTAGAAAATTTTTTATGTGGAGATCCTCACATCGTTGATACTTTTACGCCTCGTCAAAGCTTCTTTTGTATCTTCGCCTGGCAATGTTGCTGTTGTGAAATGGCGCGAAGGGTTGTGGCGAGAGGAAATCCTTGTTCAAAACAAAGAAATAGAAAACCCAGACATGGGCGCATATACTGTTTTTCTGTCCGTCTCGAATTTCTTGTTTGTGAAGGAAAGCAAATCAAGACACCCGTTGGCGACTCACGACGCCATCTAGTTATATTCTCCAGATCGAGATCAGAATGTTGAAGATATCAGAAAGATCCTCGTCACAAAACCTCGGTATATTTTGCGGTCTTGAAGCTGGATCTTCCTGGGCCCCAGGGGCACATCTTTAGGTGTGTACGGGCATCACAATCCCCAGGAAATCGAGTGATCTATCCTCCCTTCTGCTTTACACTGGCCTACCCATCTACTTTTTGCCGTTTTCTACTTTGTCGTCTTGTGTTTGGCGCAGCTTGGCCAAATATGGCCCCTGCGCCATAAAACCCAAAACCAAACAGCCACCCTGGATCTTCCTGGTTTTTCCCGCTCTCAGGAGCACATCTCCTTTAGGTGTGTTCGGACTTCACGAACCCGAAGTACTCTAGCGATCTTTTCTTTTCACATGGGGTTTACTGTCTTGAGTAAACACGGGGGTCGAGCTCCCGGGATACCCAAGCGATCCTTTTCCGTTTCCATCCCACTACTGCTACCCAATGCCTCTTTGAACTTTTCACGATATTTTTTACTTGACGTCGTCGTATTTAGCGCAGCTTGACCAAATAGGGTCCTTGCGCCATAAAACGCCAAAGCAACCAACCAAGCCTGTTTTTCACACGGGTTTTCGAAATGTCCCGCCCTATGGAGCATATCTTTGGGTGTGTATGGACTTCAGAGAACCCGAGGTACTTTAGTGGTCTTTTCTTTTTCTATGGGGGTTTATTTTAGTAAGGCGTACACCCAAACTACCTTTTTCTGCTTTCATCAATCCCTCTTTTCCCCCTTTCACGACATTTTTTACTTGACGTTGTCTTATGTATGGCGCAGCTTGGCCAAATATGGCCCTTGCGCCATAAAACCAACCATCGATTTGTGTCCCGTCTTCAATTAAGCCGCTGATATCTGAGTATTCTGATAACCTCTGTTTAGCGATATATAAGATGTTCCGCGGCATGGAAATAAGGAAAAATCGTAAATCCTTTGCTGGATGAAAGTATTATATAGAACTGGCGGTTTTGGTTATGAAACTAATTGATATCGCCATCGGGTTAAACAGGCGGGTAATGGCTGAGTCTTATAAAAAATGAAGGATGTTTGGTTGATTGGGGTTTCAAGGCGCAAGGGCCATATTTGGTTAAGTACAAGACGCGTAATGAACGCCGATTAAATGAAAATGCACACACTAGGAAAGTTCTGACACAGAAGAGAAATATACCCAGGGAGGAATCGAACCTGCACCGTCTACAAATAGCTGGTTTAGCTAGCGCAGTGGGGAAAACAACAGACATGGCTACCCCAAAGAATATTTAGAATGGTTCGGTCTCAATTTTATTGAGAAAATAGAGAAATTCCGAAAAAAATCACTTCTGAGGAAGAAATTGCCTTTTGCAATTTCTTTCTTCCACTCTATTCACGAATTTTAGTTTTGATAATGAAATTGAAATTTAGCAATCAGTTTAAATTTTAATATAATGCAAGGCTCGACTTGTATTTCCTCTAATTTTATCGGAGGGCCACAGTAGCCCAGTTGGAAGAGCAACGGATAAGCAACCGGAGGGTTGCGAGTTCGAAACTCGGTCCAGCCAAAGGCCGTCGGGCACAAGGGGGTTAGTACACGTTGAATCTGTCGCTGTCTCATGTGTCCTCACGTTGGATTGGTGTGGAAGTTTGGAGAGTGGGGTGCCATCTCAGGTGTTGTCATCTGACCGTGGTTCAAAATTGCTAGGCGTTGTCTTTGGTTCTTTCCCTTCGGGATTGATCCCGGACCGCCGCCAATAGCCAGTGTGTTGCTCCAGTGCGACGTTAATTAACTACCTTCCAATTCTATCGTTCGGAAGCATAACCCGAATTCGAAATTTTTGATTGGGCTAATAGGAGTGAATAGTTTGAGTCCTTGCTTTTCTGTGTTGTATGATCAGACAAGTTTCTGGGGGGGGAAGAAGAAAGTGATAATTTGCACATCTCAAATGATAGTGAAGTTCCTTATGGACGAGTTAAAAATAGGATTGCGGTGAGGTAAAGACTTTGTAGCCAATATATTGTCCACCTTGTCAAAGAATTTTCAAGATTATTCCTTAGATTCGAGAATGGAAGACTAATTTCCAGATTTACTCTCCACGTTAACTACTCATATAAAATATTTTAAACTTAGACCTCGTTAATTAAGGGTAATTAGTAAATATTCGCGTTGGGAGTCTAGACAGTTTGTTCCAGTCCTTGCTTTTCTGTGTTGTGTGTAATATTCCAGACAAGTTTCTGAGAATGTAGCGAGAATTCATCCCAAACCAGTGAGGTTACTTGCGGACTGGAGTTATAAATAGGATTACGGTGAGATGAAGATTTTTGTGACCAATTAAAAATGCCGCCATCTTGCCTAACGAATTTTCGCTCAACTTAGTGATTTTACTGTGAGACACATTCTGACTGAATATCCAGTTTTTGACAACTAGAAAAATTCTATTGGGAGTTTCTAATCCAATCTTTTAGACCTGTTGGATTAGAAACTCTCAATATAATTAGATTTTTATTTATGTAACATTGGTTTTACAAACTTTATTTGGACTCGACTAATTTCAATTTGAAATCAAAAGTTACTGAATATTGCATTCATTAGTTTTCTTAATTTATGTTCAATTTTGTCTTGTGTTTGCCGCAACTTGGCCAAATGTAGGGTTTTACTCCACACCAAGTATTCATATAAAAATATATTAATGTTTTGAATTTCACACCTCGTAAGTTAAGCTATCCAAAATCTTTACCCGATCTTTGAAACTTGTTTAGGATTTCTTGTTAACCCTCAAAAAGCATAAAAATCCTTGCTATTGATTGAAGTGTTTAGATATTTACATTTAATGAGTTTTCTTTATAAAGAGTTATTTCGCGTAACGATTTATAAGCATGAAATGTTTCATTATACAGAACACCGAATTTCATCCAAATTCAGACTCGGGGAAAATATTTTCTTTGTCTATTGTTAAATAAAACTAAACGCGTGTTCTTGCATCAAACTCAAGCGATCTTTTTCTGCTCTCATCGCTCTTCTCTATTCTCCGAGCCCTCTATTCCCTTATACGACATTTTTTACTTGACATTGTCTTGTGTTTGGCCAAATATGGCCCTTGCGCCATAAAACCCAAAACCAACCAACCTTGCATGAAAATTCAATTTTTCCTCTTTTAAATTATTAGGCATTTAAAATATAAACCTTAAAGGAAGCTCTTCCTAAAATCGCTTTTCTCTTTAAAAAGCGATTTTAGGCTATTTTCTTGAATAGATATTTTTTAAGGGTTAAATTAAAGGTCTAGAGTTAAACTTATCTGATACCAAATTTAAATTGTACAGTTTTCATCATGCTTAGAAACCGAGACAACGTTTTAGTTGCATTTCCAAATTGCTGTAAGTCCTGATTAGTACTCGTCTAGCATAAAACGACCGTGGAACCACAAACCAATTCAGTCTTAGATACATAACTGCTTGAAACAGATGAATTTTCTTTCAACTCCCAATTGGTAAAGAAACAATTCATCTTGTTTGCAAATGGAATATTAGTTGACACTGAACAGGGATGCAGACCACGGGCCACATGCTGTCCTCTGTTGATTTGCTTCCGGCCCGCCTCATTATGTTTATTTAAACTTTAACAAGTCACACACTAGGCAATTTTTAAAAATTGCACATGCGCACAACAAAGCTGCAAAAAGATGAGAAATTGAATGAAGACAATTAAACTTCTATCGTTGTGTCGATAAAAACAATTGTGAATCGTTGCTGGATAATGCATTCAAATGCGCAAGCCTCTTTGGGTAACATCGTACCCCGACTGCAATACCACCATAAGTCAAAAATGTTTAATTTTACAGGAGAGCTTAACATGACATTGAAAAGCCTCAATCAGGGATCTCATTATTTCAATGAAATTTCTTTTTTAACTTAGAGTTATTGCTTGAAGAGCAGCATGAAGAAACCAGCTTTTGCAATCTTTATGCATAATTTTATTTACTTATAACGGTATTGCAGCAGGGATGCGATATCTCTGAACAAACTTTTCAGTTATGAATAATAAATCGAAAAGCACGGCCCACTTGACTAATGACAATTTGGAATCGATTTTACGCTTCGTTACTACGAAAATCGAACCAAATATTAAAACAATTGTTAAATCAATGCAATGTCACGCATCAAATTGAAGTCTTTATTTACTTTTCACTATCTTCCTTTGTAACAATTTTATAGCAATATATAACAAAATAGATAATATATGATAGATAACTTTCGTATGTATTGGCGGCCCTCCCATTATTCAGTGAATCTATGAGGCCCTTGGTCTTAACAAGTGCATCCCTGCTTTAGAAAAACCGGTCTAACCAAGTGCAGGATACTTAGAGGAGTGACTGCTTGAAAATACGCGTCCGCGGAAACAATGTAAAAACCAAATGTATCGATTTGTGTGTTGTAATTTTCCTTCGATGTATGGACCTTGGAAAAAACCCTACCGGAATGATTCATACCGTTCTAGGCAGGGCGTTAAGCTTTATTCGAGCTTCTGTGTCTCGCCGGAGTGGCGGTTGTCATACGCAGGTAAACGCGTTGTGAGGGGCGTATTAATGGATAAGGAGACCGGGGTCTCTTGCTTTGGGTCACCGTTTTCAGTACACATGCATTGGTATTGGGCAAGCCTTTGTATAATTCCCGTTTTCCTCCTCGGGGGCACATCTTTAGGTGTGGACTGGTTTCACGAACCCTAGGTACCCTAGTGATCTATTCCTTTCCCATGGAGTTTTACTGCCTCTGGTAAATATGGGGATCGCGACCCCAGGATGTCCAGCGATCTTCCTCTGTTTTTTCTCTCCATCCTTTCTTTTCTCCATCCTTTCTTTTCACAATTGACGTTGTCTTGTGTTTGGCCAGCTATGGCCCTAGCGCATCTTCAGGCGTGTACGGGCTTCACGAACTCGAGGGTATCCTAGTGATCTTTTTTCAATAATTTTGTGGAGGTTACCTCCCCTCCTAAACGAGATCACTAACCAGTAAGTAACTAAAATTTTGCAAAACCATACCAGGGGTGCTATGTCATAGGTCCCCAATCCCCTCGGGGCACATCCTTAGGTGTGCACGGGCTTCACGAACTCGAGGTATCCTAGTGATCTATTCTTTCCCAGTGGGGTTTAGGAAAACAGGGGGGTCGCGACCCCAGGATGCCCAAGAGATGTTTCTCTACTTCTCTCCATCCTTTACTTTCACAATTACTTAACTTTGTCTTGTGTTTGGATAAGCTTGGCCAACTATTGAACCCTTGCGCAAAAAAACCCAAAACCAACCATAGGGCCACAATATTTTTTTATAATTAAAAAAATTATGGTTGAGTTGAGGGACAAATATTACAATACTGTAACCTAATGTGCATTGTCGCTCAACCTCATGCTTAAGCTATATGGCCGATTTATCAGGAGACGGGCGCCAAGTCGTAGGGCCCCAATATATTTAGGGTCCGGGCCACTTTACAACACGATGACGACAAATTTTAATCTTATGCTTTGCCATAACTTTGATTAAATTAAAATTTTTCTTCATGTTGCTTTCGTATTGTTTTTAACATGCTTTTTATAGTTGGTTTAGCTCGATAGTTTGAATTTTGACACCTATCCATTTCGTCTCTTTTTGGCGCAGCTTGTCCATTACTGGACCTTGCGCCATAAAACCCCAACCAACCTCTATGACATGAGGGATAATACTAGAAACATCGATAATGGTAGTTCCGGGAACACCTAGAGCAACTGGGGCTCTATTTCAAAAATATAGCAAAAGATGACCGTGTGTAGTATGGTGACTAACTTTCGACCATGAATTTAAAGGCGATTCGATCGCAATAAATTTTGCACGGCGTCATTCCTACAAATGTTCATGAAATGGACATAAAACAATTAATTTGCATTGTATATATAAGGTACAGTCACGGTATAGAATGCAAATTTACATGTTTCTTAGTCCTAACCTATATGCATCTGTCCTCTGATATCGCAAAACTAGGCATTTTTGTTATCTTGTGCAAGTTTCAAAAACTCGCTCGTCGGTGAAAACTCTTCCAGTACAGACATTTGAGCCTGAAATGCTTAAAACAAAGCCTAAAATCGTAAGGTTTGGCTCATCAATTTCTTAAATCACTGAATGAATCACCAACTATGTTCCATACTTCCTGTTTACAATCCGGAAACGGATATTCGGCTATCAATTAGTACATGCCAAACTTTCTATCGATTAATTGGTAATTTTTCGATATTTATAGATTACCTCCAAGTCTAAACTGCCCGCTTTAGGCAGTTTATATCGGAATTCATTTGGTGGGAATATATAATTTAAATTTCGCGGTCTTGATTGTTAATGAAATATACGGGAGAAATAGGTCAATATCAGAGCCAAGATCTCCAAAAAATTGCTCTAATACGGAAGTTTCATGGAAATACGGGAGTTGATCACCAATGTGGAGCGACAAACCCAAGTAGTAAGGAGGTGGAGTGCCATGTACGCTTTATTTTCTTTCGGAAAAACAGTTGTAATCTTTTAAAAGTTGCAGTTTTAAAATTAGAACAATTATTTTGGATGGGATTAACACCCCTGGGGCTTGAAAGCATTTGGGGCAACTGCCCGGTATGTCCATGCGGTACTGCCCGCTGCGATTGCGGAGTTTCATTCAATTGTGAGTTTACGAGAACGACTACTCTTGTTTATATCCCAATTAAGCAGCTTCTTCCTCTCAAATCTGCGATTGAATGCCACGTGCCTGGTTTAATTGTATGTTAAATACCGGAAGCGCTTGTGGAATCGATAGCTGCGATAACATTTGTTTCCGATTTCGTCTGAAGGATCGAGATTAACACAGTTCTAAGTAAAGGACATTGACTGCCCTACGTCGTGTTTCGATAGAAAATGTGTTGTATTCCTGTCTAGCAGGAAACTGACAAGGCTGAAGTGTCAATATCAAGACATGCGTATTAGGGCATGAAAATTACCCACATTCGGAATGAGAAAATTGTCAACATTCATGTTATTGTAAACATTAATGTTGAGAAAAGTGTCGACGTTCATGTTGAGAAACGTGTCGACGTTCTCATCACTATCGTACTAATCAAGTAGGCAGTATCTCCAAAATTTATAGCTAAATTGATCATTGATAAAATTTCTAAATTTTTAATTATCTCGTGTTTCGTTCTATAAAAATTCGAATTTATAGAACACGACTTTCTTGACAATGAAGATTAGGAACTTCGGAATAAAAGTATTGCTTTCATGTTCAAACCTCGAGGTACCCGCGTGATCTTGACTCCTTTTCATTTTTACCCTCGCCTGAACTTCTGCTTTTTACTTTTTCTTCCTCCCTCATTGTGTTTGTCTTGTGATTTGGCAGCTTGGCTAAATATGGCTCTTGGGCCATAAAACCCGAAAACAACCAACTTTCATGTTCGATTAAAAGCTTATTGCTTGGATTCAAAGCTGAATTGAAATTGAATCATTTATTCAATTGAAAGTTATTCAACATTTTAAAATTGAATTCACGAATTTGTAATATTTGTAAACAAATGTAGCAATCCTGGTCAGTTCTGCTGTGTCATTCTAATTTTATATTGTTTTCCCCTACAAATGCAAATGAAGTTTGACTGTTTTAAATGTAGTTTTCAAAATTAATAGATTTTTTAAACTGTATTTTCGTTAAATTGCCTGTTTGATAAAAAAAAAAACAGATTTTAATTGAGGTACACTAATATTTTCGTAGAATAGGCAATTGAATAAGTTCGCATCATAGGTATGTGTGCTGGATGAGAATCGTATTGCCCAGTTGAATTGCCAGTTTTATAGCCGATAATTTTCAAAAACGGTGGAGAAAAACCCAACTTCAGTGTTCTATCCACTTTTAATTAACTCATTAACTCGAAATACTTATCACGCAATCTGATTTAATCTCATCCAGTGCAGTAAACTGGCAAAATTGGGTTTTTAATTTTGAAACCAAAGATCTTTTTACTTTCCGGGGCTTTAACCTTAAGCTCTTAACACAGCTATTAGCTCCTCGATTTTTTTAATCGAAAACCGAATTAAGAGCATTACCACAATAAGCAGACTGCGTTTTTCATTAATTTTCTCCTTTAAGTCGTTGTGGAAAGGTGCCGTCTCGTTGCTTGTTTATCCAACAGTCTGGTTTTAAGAAATGAGCGTTGAGACACTGTCTGGCTACCAGCATTCAGCCTGGCTCTTTTAGATTAAATATCGCCTCTCTTAACGTCTCTGAGGCTATAACAACAGCTGCGAGTATGCAGGACTCATTTCGAAGCTGTTCCGAAGTTCGGTTCTCGATTGCTTGCAATTTAATTTGCGGACCTGTTCTGGGGGCCAGAATGTATGATTGATTAAAGTAAAGGACTTTGTCCTTGACAGAATGGCTTTGTTACCTTATTTCCCCACCCCTGTACTCGAACAGTTTGGGAAGACTCGTTTTAATTATCCTTTATCTTCATTCGGAGGGATTTGAATGTCATTCTGTAGAATTTAATCAGGATTATCTTATTTACAAACGGCGTGATTTAAAAAAAAAACATCACACATCGATTTGTTGGCGTGGTGTGGAAGTTTGGAGAATGGTTTGCCAGCTCAGGTGTTGCCTCGTCATCTGGACCGTGGTTCAAAATTACGTGTTGTCCTCGGATCTTTCCCTTTCGGATTGGTCCCAGACCGTCGCCAATACCTCGTTGTGTTGCTCCAGTGCGACGTTAAATAAAATACTTACCTCACATCGATTTGGGCATCGATTTTCACCCCGGTTTGAAGAGTAACGGATTAGCAACCGGAGGGTTGCGAGTTCGAAACTAGGTCCGGTCAAAGACTCGTGTACGTGGGGGCTGGTGCACGTTCACTCTGTCGTGGCCTCAAATGTTGGCGTGGTGTGGAAGTATGGAGAGTAGAGTGCCTTCTCGGGTGTTGCCTCGTCATCTGACCGTGATTCAAAATGACGAGGTGTTGTCCCCGGATCCTTCAGGATGGATCCCGGATCAATAGCGATTTTGTTGCTCCAGTGCGACGTTAATTCAACTACCCTCCCCACGCACATCGATGGTGGTTTGGCAAAAGGTCGTTAACTGATAAAATTTATTTAAAATTACCGATAGTTTGGCGCAGCTTGGCCAGACCTGGCCCTTGTGCCATAAAAATTCAATCCATCAAAAGGTTGTAACCCATATCTGCAAAAAAGATCCAGAATCGAAGTAAGTTTCTGCCCGTTTGGGAATTGGCTGCGTTTAATTGTGCTTTTCATCCCCTCTGTTGAATCAATATTATTTAGTGGTACCTCAATTTTAAAAAATACACTATATGGACAAAAGTATTTGGACACTGCAGAAAATCGGAGGATCCATCTTAGTGTGGGGTTGTTTTTCCTGGTTAGGATTCGGCCCATTGCTTATGTACCTGGTACCATGAACGCTGACGTGTACATTGACGTTCTGCATGATACGGCCTTGCCTACACTATGGCAATACTACGGCGATGAGGGTTGTTTCTTCCAACAGGATCGAGCTCCATGTCGTACTGCAAAACGTGTGCTGGACTGGTTTCCTGAAAATGAGGTGAATTTGCTTGACTGGCCTGTTCAGAGCCCCGATCTCAATCCGAACGAGCACTTGTGGGTCGAACTGGAGCGACGGGTACGACACCGCAATGCACGCCCATCTTCACAACAATCTCTTCTCACAGCCTTACAAGAGGCATGGCGAGCTATTCCTGCCCAGACTTATAGAGAACTTGTGGAAAGTATGCCTCGATGTGTTGCAGCTGTAATACAAGCAAAAGGAGGGCCTACCCGTTACTAAATAGAATAATAAAGTACTTTTCTGAAAAACATGTAGTGTTCAAATACTTTTGTCCATATAGCGTACATCTAAAAGAAAATACGATTTTGTTAAAACAGAAAATTAACGTTCGTTACTGGCTTACGGCCTTTTGTCAAAACACCATCGGTATGTTCTAATTATTTCTTTACCAGAAAATAGCCTTGTGAAGAACACTTGTTTCGTCTTCACTTAAGGTACAAACGTTCGCGCAAGTGATGTCTTCCCGGCATATTTGCAGAAGGGCCAAATATGGCCCTTGCGCCATAAAACCCGAAAACAACAACCATCAACCCAAATCAGCAGGGGCACTACTTGTCCCAATAATTTCCCATTTGTTGGCGCTCTACTGGTCCTTGGAAAATTTATTAACTTTCAGTACCTTCAAACAAAACAATATTCCTCCATTTTCAGTCTAAACTAAAATTTGCTTAAAATATTAAATATGGTCTCATAGGGCAAAGATCACACCTCAGCCTTTTCACTCAAATCACATCCAATAGTTTCGCACTTTTTTGTTCTCAGTTCTCATGCTGTTTAATATGACATTAAGGCGACGTCAATTTTTCTAAAAAGGTCGCAATAATTGCCCCTCTCTGTGCCAGACACCATATACAGCCAGTGGAAAAAACTATGCCTCACTATACAGATGAAAATCCCCGCATGAAAAAAATCAAATGTTAGCCTCTTAAACAGACTTATTGGGTCGTAATAAATGGTTTTTTGTTATTTAAGTCTTAAGAACGTCTGGAATTTTTTGACTCTTGCAACTAATAAATATGCGAACACCATATGCCGTCTCTTCCGCGTGTTATTAGTTTTGTTCAAATTTAAAGTTTTATCGGATATGGTTCAGTGAATTTCAGAATCGTGTTGGCAGTTTTGGAAGTTTGTTTTTATTTCCAGTCTTTTTGACCCTGGTGATTTGATTTCCCCCTTAAGTTATCTATCTCTCCTTGTAATCTGATTTTAATAACGGTTAAGTATGAATTTCTTTTATAACTTTACTTTTCCTAAGCCTTAAAGTTAGGAAATTCCCGATATCAATTTCCAAATTCATTAGGAAACAAAAACCTCGACTAAGTATATTTGAACGCATCCGTAGTTTAGGATCTTCCCTGAAATTTTTGCTTTTTCTTCCTCCCTCATTGTGTTTGGCACAGCTTAGCCATATATGGCCCTTGAGCCATAAAACTCCAAAACCAACTATTCACTCCCTGCGTAATTTCTGCAATATCTTATGGGTTTTTATTTAAGCTCTAGATATTTGCCAATAGGTAGTTACTTAACGTCGCACTGGAGCTACACAAATTAGCGATTGTCCGCGATCAATCCCTGCGGGGAAGACCCAAGGACAACGCCTCGTAATTTTGAATCACGGTCAGATGACGAGGTGAACACCTGAGCTGGCACCCCTCTCCAAACTTCCACGCCAACGTGAGGACGTGTAAGGCCACGGCAGATTTAACATGCACCAGCCCTGTGTACACTGTCTTTGGCTGTATCGAGTTTCGAACTCTCAACCCTCCGGTTGCTATCCATTGCTGTCCCACCTCTTTGAAATGGTTAAACCTAGTTTATAAATATTCTAAGTATACTTATAGGTATATAAGTATTCTCATTTCCGATGCCTAGGAGTATTCTAGATGGTCAGTGACACATAAAATCCCCTCCCCTTGAGGAAACTTAATTTTCGTTTTGCACAAAATACATTCATATAGATGTTATGCCTTCGCCCATCAAGTTTTTTAGCATAGTTCAAGAGTTTAATCTTTTCTTCTCGCATGATTGTGTTAATCTGAATCGTTTATTTGGTCGCTCTATGTTTTGCAACACGAGGGCTAATTAGACCACCATCTGAATCGAAAAGGGGAAACCAGGTATTAAACATACGTTTGGATGATCTTCGAAAAGAATTATCTTTTTGTGGTAGCTCTATTCTCTTTGTAAAAACTTTATGTTGTATTTAAAAAGCTTTTCGTTAACCACTTAAAGAACTCTAAGTTTGAAAGGGCGTAAGAAGCATCTCACCACTGAAGACTATTGAAGACCTTTCTGAAGACTATTGAGGACCTTTCTGAAGACTATTGAGGACCTTTCTGAAGACTATTGAGGACCTTTCTGAAGACTATTGAGGACCTTTCTGAAGACTATTGAGGACCTTTCTGAAGACTATTGAGGACCTTTCTGAAGACCTTTCAAATTAGAATGTCAAAGCACTTTTTCTATCAGTGCTTTTGAATCGAGTATTGGTACAGGACAAGACACCTATTTTCCTGTAGTAATATTTCAATAAGTGTGGTACACAGATATTTTCCTGTTGACAGCGAAATTGCATCAAAGATAATGTAACCAAACAGAAATATTGATTTTGTTTTATAGACAGTTTTTATTAAGTGAGAAATATGCAACAAAGCGGGAGGAGACTTAATCAAGAGCAAACATTGTAAATTGGAATTAACCCTCTAAGTGGTTTCGACGAGATATCTCGTCCCTCAAGATATGACCAATTTTGCTAATGATGAGATTGAGATATCGCTGATTTTTTTTATGAGATCGAGATCTGATCAGTTTTCTTCTAATGACGAGATACCTGTTCGAGACAACCGCCAAGGAGGGTTAGGTGACAACAATTTTAAACTAAGAATAAATATAAATGAAAAGACTTTCCTTGAGTGGCTTTACGTGACGTTGTTTGGCACAGCTTGACCAAATATGGCCCTTACGCTATAAACCCCCAACCAACCATTCTTTTGAAAATCTGCTCATGATTTTTTGTTCTTTGCAAGTCTAGACGGATTAAATATAAGAAATGGCAAACTAAAAATATTCACTTGAATGTTTTTGTTAGTTAGCATACCACTTTCAATTTTACACAGGAACTGTCAGAATATGCAAGTTGCATTTCTTTTGTTTTCTGGGACCTATTTTTCATTAACAAGTTCGTCTCAGACGGCAGACACTAACAAGTTGTATTCTTTAAGAGTATTTTTGACGTATAGGGATGTTTGGATTTTTTTGCTGTTTAATTCTTTTTATTTTGTAAGCATTTTTGAAAAAGCTTCTTTTAGGGGCATTTGTGGCAGTTGGTCGTAGATGCTTTTATTGGGCATTTTCTTTCAATTTTTAGGTCGTCCAAATCATAGCCTTAGATTTTTAACTCGAAAATTATCCCTCGTGTCATAAAATGACAGCCACTAGTCGCTTGGATGTTATTTTTTTTGAGGGTCACAGCAGAGTGCCGATTTGATTCGAGTGATTTTTTTTTTATTGAAAGATTCATGATTTAAAATAAACTTTAGATTTTCCTTTATTAGTTTTATATTAAGATGAAATAATCTGGGACAAAATGCATAGTTTATACGAAGTTAAAAAATTTCTTTCTACTCAGAAATACCCGAAAGAATGGCCCTTTCTTAAAAACTGAAAATAGCTGGCTTCCATACTTTGAGGGAAACTAAAGATAATAGTATTGATTGGAGAGGATGCAGTGGTGCGATCTTGGAGAGATTAGAGGTTTAAGTGAAACAAAACAGTTGCTTCATGTTTCGGACTCTTGTTCATATATGTTCATATAAATAATTTCTGATATCATGAGTATATTTGTAATATATGTTGGAGGAAAGCAGTCCCAACCATAAAAAATATTAGGACCCAAGGAGTTCGGGTTCCTAGAACTTTGCAAATTTGAACAGGAAAAAAGAAATACAACTGACAAGACTTCGCATTGGCCATACCCATTTTACACATGACACTTATTGATCGCAGAACCTGCTCCGTTATGTTCAATTTGCCATTGTGTTTTTACTGTTCAACACATTTTGACGACTGAATGTAGAATTTTTTATAACCATGGACAAATCCCATTTGGATTTTCAAATCCAACCCTAAAAGACTTTTTGGGAAGTCGGGCCGCGGTGGCCCGGTTGGAAGAGTAACGGACTAGCAACCGAAGGGTTGCGAGTCCCTTCGTCGTGTACAAAGGGGGCTGGTGCACGTTAAATCTGTCGTGGCCTCAAATGTCCTCACGTTGGCGTGGTGTGGAAGTTTGGAGAGTGGGGTGCCAGCTCAGGTGTTGCCTCGTCATCTGGCCGTGGTTCAAAATTACGTGGTGTTGTCCTCGGATCTTTCCCTTTGGGATTGATCCCGGACCGTCACCAATAGCCCGTTGTGTTGCTCCAGTGTGACGTTAATTGAAATACCCCCTTTTGGGAAGTCCTTACAATAAAATTTTTTTTTATTTATCTTTGACATCGGTTTTGTGAATTTTATTTAGATTTTATATGTTAATTAGTTTCAATTCAAAGTTGTAAATTGATAAATCTTGTCAGTCACTTTGTAGTTTTTTGTCTTGTGTCTGGAGGAAATTCGCCATGTGGCCCTTGCGCCATAAAAACCCAACCAAAGGGGAACTTTGCACCCCTTATGATAAAGTGACCAAATAAGCGAGATAGAATCACTGCTTATTTGCTTATCATTTTATATTTTTGTAACATTTATCCCTAATGTTTGGGGTCCAGGGCCCCAAACTTTAAAGGACTCCAAGGGCGTCAGGTTCCTAGGGCACCATTCTATCCCAATGCTAAATGAACATTAGTTAAAAGATTTTTTTACTTTCAGACATCTTCGTGCATTTTACCTGTGATAAGCGAAACTTCGATTCAGGTTGATTCAATTAGCTTCCGTGTTGATTGTTTTCACCATTTGAAATATTTCTGGGAGAACCGCTAAATACGTCCTTGGCCTCAAGTCCCCTCATTTTTGGCTCGTGGACCGGATATCCACCGCGTGAGTCTCGTCTCCAGAGAGGTTTCTTTAGAAATTTTTCATTTGAAGGTAGAATTGTGCGGTACCCCTCTACCTATGGAAATCAGCCGTGAGAAGCGGGGAAAGGACATCGTCTCCTCACCTGAACAGGATGTTTATACCCCCTTGCACCGGAAACTCGTATCCAATATTGGCAACCAACTTCCTTTCAGGAAGCTGTGGTTTTGCTCTACCCTTCTTTAGCATCGCAAAGAAATTTCCGGAAAATATCGGTTTTTAGGACTCTCGCAGAAGAGGTGACTGGGCAAAGTCAATGAAAATAAAAAAATTGACTGAGTTTTAAAAAAAATTAATGAAGTCGATGACGTCGTAAGAGAGGAAAGCACAGACTTGTTAAGACCAAGGGCCACGTAGATTTATTTAGTAACTTTTGGAGGGCCGCCCTAACCACCATGAAAGTTATCTATCATACTATTTATTTCATTTATTTATTACTATTTATATTGTTGCAAAAAGGATAAAAAGTAAATAAATAATTTAATTCGCCTGACATTGCATTGATTTGACAATTTTGATTATTTGGTTCGAGTTTTGTAGTAACCAAGCGCAAAATTGTACCTAAGTATTCATTAGTCAAGCGGTTCCAATTCCTTTCTTTAATATTTATGACTGAAAAAGTTTGTTCAGATATATGTTGACCCAAAGAGTCTTACGCATTTTAAAGTATCATCTAGCAACGAAAATAAATTACCTATCGTGGAACTTGTTAAGTTAAAGTAACACATGGTGTGGCGGGCCAGCAAATAAACGAAGGGTAGCAGTCTGCATCCCTGTCGTAAGGTGTACGTATACACTAGATTTATTTTTAATTTTGACTTCAAAATCCAGTTTCTTTTACAATAGGTCATTGTTTAGTGCTTAAAATCATTTCAGTGTGAAAAAAATTAGAGTAGGCTAATCATTAATTATCTAATTTAAATATAATTAGTTAATTAGCATGTTTTTGAACAGTGATCTCAAATTCTAATTTGTTCAGACATTTCCCGTTGGAAATTATTCCCAATATTCTCCATGTTTTGACCCTCAATCCAGTTGCTAGAGGGAATAGTTTTTACAATGTTTCCCACAAAGGAAGTATACCATCCACTGTATTTATATAGATTATAATGATACAAAAATAATTATAATCGATCAATTTATTGTTGAGTTATCACTGTTTGAACAAGCTATTGCAAAAACACAGTTCACACAGAAATTGAGTTTAAAATTTTGGAAACATGTTTGCACATGGTGACAGTACCAACGAAAATCCCTTGGAACTAGAAAAATATTTTGAATATTTACAAGATCTTGGTATCATTTGAAAGCTAAAAAGGAGTTGGAAAATATTTTGAAACAATAAAAAATATCTATTCTGGTCGATTTTCGTGATTTCTTGTGGGAATTCTTGATGGGTGCAGAAAACTGAGTTTTGAAAAGTTGATTTTTATGGTGTCGAGACGTCAATTTGACTTTTTCTCACTTTCCAACTCCCAGTTTCGTTCTAGGAATTAAAGTAAGATTATATATTCTGAATTTGCATATTTTCAACTTTGAATGAGGGAATAATCAACAATCGTAATTTTTACCATTACGTTGAATCAAAATATGTATTTTCACTTGAGTATAAAACACGCTTTTTAATTCGCTTTGGATAATTTTTTCTTGGTTAAATTTGCATAACTTTGCATTCTATTGAGCATTCGGTAAGCTTAAAAAGAACTATTTTATTTGTACGTGTATTGAAAGTATTGTTGCCCCACGTCTTGATAAAGTATAAGGAAACATTTAAATTTAATCAATATAATTTTTTTCACTTTTTTTATATCTCCTATTGATATTTTGTCATATTTTGATCGACTCTCCAGCATTTAACCACAATCGCCAAAACTTGAAACTCTTAAACTTACGACATTTAACTGGGAAAAAACCCAAACGGTTTTTTAATAAATTTTACATAATAGTGGAGTTTTAAACTCCATAACGGCGTATTACTATCAAACCCCTAAATCTTGAAATCAATAATTTTTCACGAACGGTAAAAAACTAGATCAGCTGTGATGTACGAGATTTAAAAATTCGGTGATAGGACTTCATAATTGATGTAGACTTAGGAACTTTTATAAAACAAGTTTAGTAAGCATATTTGTAACCAAATGTTAAAAAATCGAAAACCAAAAAGATTGAACGAACGCGGTTTTGATAGCAAAACGACGATATCGTCTTTATTTTTCATGTTTTTCATACTATATTTAATCAAAATATATTAGTCTTTATACTTTTGTTTAAAGTGTTTTAAATTTATTTTCATGCTGACCAACATATTTTGTAATCTATTGTAAATTATTAGTGTACTTGATAATTTGTATTATTTCATTGTGTGTTAAATTGAATCCATACGATTACTGTTCATTGTTACTTTTCCATTTCAATCTGTTTTTATAGAAATTTATTTCGTCTGGCAGTTTGTCCGCGCGCGTCGTTCCATTTCCCACCAACCAAACCGAGCCACCTTTTCGGAACGTAACAGGCAGATTGAAAAGTTTTGGCACCAATTCAATCAAAGATCTTCCGTACGAAAATGCGCCAAAAAGCAGCCAGTCCAAATGAAATGTCCAAGATGAACATTCTACAAATTCCTAGGCGCATGCTCAAGCTCCGAAACGGCTATTCGCTGGTGCGATCCAATCCTAGACTTAGATGCATCTGAATCGAGGAAAGTGTGCACCTTAATTGCAGAAAATTCATTTTGACGGCAGGTTAAAAAATTGTGCCCTCCACCGGGTCAAATTTCTGAATAATGTTTAAGGACACTCGGTCGGACTCAATCCCGTGTTTCGGCAAAGAGTTTGGTCTAAACCTAATATTCCATCTGGAGCAACTCTTATCGATCTAACTTAGGCACGTTTTTATTGATCCGTAGGTTACTTCCAGGGGGCTGGATTTTCAGCCAGGGTGGTAAGAAGTAAGAACTACCGCTTGGTAACCCCCTGAACGGAATGATTTTTTGCATTCTTTTCTGCAGAGAATTGGATGCATGGGTCTGGAGAGGGATATTTTTCTGATAAAAAATAACTTTTCACACTCGATTTGACACCAGTCATAGAACTAAATATAGAATGTCTTTTCGAATCGAATACATCTCAGCAGGTTTGGTTTATCTTCTGCCCAACGTATAGGGGAATCGGTATTTGTCATTCACTTTATACTGGGAAGGGGAAATATTGGAATCGAGTGAATTTGCGATTTCGGTTGACCGCATCTCTTGATGGAAAGGGGGAGGTTTGGTACTCGCTGCTGTCATCAAAAGTTATTTTGTTGAGTACGCGTTGAATTCGGTTTTCCCCTTATACTTTCGGTTAATGTAGTGCCTTTTATGCTGTGTTGGGTAAATGCACTCCCCTCACTTGAATGTCAACACTATTAACTTCACTCTACCGTCTGCATTCAGCTCTCTTCTGTGTCAGTAAAACTTTCATTGTGTGTGTCTTGACGTTGTAAGTCTTGTGTCTGGTGCAGCATGGCCAAATATGGCCTTTGCACCATAAAACCCTCAAACCAACCGTCTGCATTCAGTGCGCAATTGATGTTTATAGTGCAATTTTAATTTCGCTATTGGAACTTCAGTTTATGCGTTACGTGCTGCAAAAAGGCAAAAATATAACTTTTAGTCTATATTTTTAAATAAACATCAAGGTAAGCATAAAATGCATTTCTTCACTCAACGTCTTTAACCCTCCAAGTGGTTGTGAAGAGATACCTTGTTCATCAAGATATCTCGTCATTAGCAAAACTGATCATATCTCGTCATGAAAGTATTGCCGATTTTTTATGATGACGAGATCAAGATCTGTTGAGTTTTTCTTCTAATGACGAGATATGTCGTACATCAAGATCTGTACCGTAGGAAGCCTTAATATTAATATAACTTAAAATATTTTTATACCTAGCCTTAACCATTTCAAGGAGATTTACTTGACGTTGTTTATCGCAGCTTGGCCCCTTGCGCCATTAAACCAAGTCCAACCAACCATTTCAAGGAAATGGGGTAGCCATACACCCCATCGCCCCTGAAATGGATTAAAAGAAAAGGTTTTTACGAACTCAAGAGGCCTACAAACTTGGGTTAATGTTTCCGCATAAGATTTCATTATTACTGTTTTCGTGCAAGGAGAAATTAGAGTTAATAATTTCACACAACAAACACAACCTTAAAACCAAGAAACGAAGAGTTCTTTAATCTTCAGTTGTAATAAAACATTTTCGTGGAACAATAAGCCAGATTAATCCACAGGATAATGGGTTAACTCAAAATTAGGTGACCGTTCATACATCCGGATGAGATCTAACGTATTGTCGAAACGGATCTCTTTGGCTCCCGTAGTTCAAAATGCAGTAACTTGAGCCATCGCAGAACTTTTTTAACTCTTCTATTTTAACATTGCGAGATTTGATTCGGGAAAAACCTCATTCAAATGTTTTTTAATTTTTACATGACATTGCTTTTTAAATTATACATAAAAGTATTTTTCCTTACATGTCTTCCATCACAAAATGCATTTTATAGTAAATATTCACTATGCATCACTCATGTCTCTTATATTATACATAGTACTGCCAACTCAAGGCTACTTAAGTCTCCTTTACTAGCCTTGCTGCCAACTTGCTTTAAATGATCGTCTCATTCGCAAAATGCTACCCTTCTACTTTTTGCTTTTTTCCTCCCTCCTTGTTGTCTCCTGTTTGGCGCAGCTTGGCTAAATGTGGCCCTTGCGCCGTAAACCCCAAACCAACCATTCGCTATATGTTTTAACACTATTCCATTAGCCTTTTTATGTTGATCTTATACTGATTTTATAAAGTTGAATACTTATTGCTGTCAAACGTTTCGTTTCAACTTTTCTCGAGAGTTGGTTTTGGGGTGTTTTATGGCGCAGGGGTCATATTTGGCCATGCTGCGTTCGACACAAGACAACGTTAAATAATGGACATACACAAAGTTTTACTGACTCAGAAGAGGGATACACCCCGGAAGGAATCGAACCTGCTCCGTCTACCACTCGCAGAGTCCCTTTTTGTCATGCATGCTCATCAGATTTTAATTGACTGCCTTATTTTTAATCATCATCGTTTGAAATTCTTTAAAAGATCATTTTTAAATTTATAAGATCTTATTGGGGAAAACCCTCATCCAAATCTTCCCTTTTGTAAGTACCATTGGATTTTTAAATTTCATATTGTGCTTTTATCCATCACGATATTGATATCATCGATTACTTCCAAAAATTTTTTATATTATATGTCATGTTGATCAGCATGTTTTTAATCATAGAATTCCATCATACTGTTTCAGTTAATAATTTCTACTTTCTTTCTTTCCACGAATACTTTATTTTTAAATATTTTAAAAATCATGAAACAAATTTTGTGTTACGTAAAAAAAAGAACTACATCTACCTTTTATTTATATGTTTTTATATTTGCATTGATTTTATTCCTTTTTGTCTTCCGTTTGGCTAAGCTTGTCCGCTATTGGACCTTGCGCCATAAAACCCTAATTACCTACAAGTTGCTAGCGCAGTGGGCATACTCGCTGAGCCACGACGGCCCCACTTTTCTCGAGTGTTCGTGCATCAGTTTTTTTGTTGATTTGGCTGCTTTTTTCAAATTAATTTTATCTATTTGCTAGTGGTTTTATTTCGTTTTGCTTTTCGATCAGCTTATCCTTTTTCGGACATTGTCACCGTAAACCCCAACCATCCATCCAGATCTGCCTCTAAATATCACGAAAAATGAAAGGCGGTATTAAGCGAGACCATCGCAATGAATATCTACATATAAAGCAGAGTTGGCATCTGTCTGTCCTCTACAAATCTATACCGTTTGACCAATCCACACCAAATTTGGTACACTTATTCTTTGGAACCCTGCGGGTAACGTAGGCTACATATTAATCTCTGTTCTATTTGTCTTGGGTGTGCAGAGTGGTGTTCCGTCATCCTGGACAGCACTTGCTAGGGGGCTCTCTCCCGGTCTGGCTGTTCAGTTGACGTCAGAGTTAACATCTACAGGAGTCTTCTCCCAAGATGACCTTGGAGCTTTTCTTTAGAATCTTTAGAGTATGATGCAATCGCAGATGGGTTCGGTTGCACTGAAAATCGCTCAGTATCATATCGTTTATGTATCCCGTCTGTAAATTCTTACACTAGTTTTATTATTGGAATGTAAATTTTTATGATAATATAAGATTATTTTTATAAAAAGTGGTCTTTGTATCATCGATATGGTATAGGGGGCTAAAGACAATTCGAAATCCTCATTGGAATAACATTGCGTATTTATACGATCAATGTCAAACCAATTCACTAAATTTGGTACATTCATCCTGTAGAATTCTGCGGGACGCGTAGGCTATATATTAACCCCGTTCGATTTGTCCTGAGTCTACAGGGGGATAAAAGCAATTCGAAATCTCCATAGGAATAATATTGAGTAATATTACGATGAATTATAAACAATTCAACCCGAGCAACGCCGGGTAATTCAGATGGTTGTTTATGAACACAGATGGAGAACGAACCCGCAGCAGCGAAGACGTCTACCTTTTGTCCTAATTCATGTTTTATGTCTGTCCCGTTCTTTTTTTTGTATAAATCTATTATTGAAAGCCTCGTCTTTCATTATCACCTCTCCAAATGGAGGCTCAGCCTTTCCCGAAATCAATTCCCTAGACCAAGATAGCTAGTCAATAAATGAAAACTGCCACGACGAATGCTACAATGACGACTCCCTTTTGATCACATTACCTCCTCAAGTCTCCTGACGTAGGAGGTAATGTGGTCTAGTAGTCTCTGGGGCCGCGGTGGCCCGGTTGGAAGAGTAACGGACTAGCAACCGAAGGGTTGCGAGTTCGAATCCAGCCAAACACCGTCGTGTACAAAGGGGGCTGGTGCACGTTAAATCTGTCGTGGCCTCAAATGTCCTCACGTTGGCGTGGTGTGGAAGTTTGGAGAGTGGGGTGCCAGCTCAGGTGTTGCCTCGTCATCTGACCGCGGTTCAAAATTACGTGGTGTTGTCCTCGGACTTTCCCTCTGGGATTGATCCCGGACCGTCACCAATAGCCCGTTGTGTTGCTCCAGTGTGACGTTAATTGAAAATACCAAATACCAAATACTAGTAGTCTCTGTAGGAGATCTGACGTATGTCACAGGGACTTGTGCCATTGGATTCTTAAAGAACACTATAAACGCAGACTTAGAACGTTTAATGAACTATGAAAAGGAGTGGAGTATACACCTCTTACGAATAAATGCTCTTTTATCTTGAAATTGTAGATGTGTGTTCAAAGAAAGATTAAATAGAACACAAATACTTTTTAACACTAGAACAACCAAATCCGTAAAAATTTCAGATTTAAATTTCAGAAACTAGGGTATTTTTTGTCGGAATCTGTTTTGGACTAGTCGAGATAAAAGATGACTGGATCTGGAATTTGTTAAACACATTTTCAATAGTTCTAGTAGTATGTTTGTCTTCGCATCGGCCATTCTAGTCACGCATAGATTTTTATTGGTAGGTGAAACCGCTGCATCATACCACAGCGTTTAGCGTTGTCAAAGCCTCACCATAAATCGTATTTTAATTTCTTGTACATGTCTTGGACATTTTTATCGCCGCTTTTTTAAAACATCGCCTATTTTGTCACTGTTGGGTCATCATCCTCCGCAGGTTCCATTCCTGTAACTTACCTTTTTCTGTTTTCATCCCACTACTTTGTTCCTAATCTCTTTTTCATTCACAACTTGGAGCCGTCGTGGCTCAATGGGCATGTCCACTGCGCTAGCAACTTTCGAGTTGTAGGCGGCGCAGGTTCGATTCCTTTCATGTGCATTCCTCCCTGGGTGTATTTCTTCTGTCAGTAAAACTTCCATTGTGTGTGTCTATTACTTGATATTGTATGTCTTGTGTCTGGCGCAGCATGGCCAAATTGGTACTTGCGCTATAAAACCTCAAAAACCAGCCAACCATTCACATTTTTTACTTAACCTTGTCTTGTGTTTGGCGCAGCTTGGCCAAATATGGCCCTTGCGCCATAAAATTCCAAAACCAACCAATCCTGCAACTTACAATCTGGGTGTATTTCTCTCTTCTGTGTCAGTAAAACTGCATATGTCCATTACTTGACATTGTTTGTATTTGGCTCAGCTAGCCAAATATGGCACTAGCCATAAAATCCAAGCAGCCCCATGTAGGGTCTCGGAATTTAGGTTTCACTACCTAGTCTTAATTTCCTACTTACTGTCTTGCGTCGATTTTTCGTACCAAATTTAAAATCAAGTCCTCCAGAAAATCGTTTGAGTAATATTTTGAACAACGTGATTTACACTCAACTTTGTAAGTACGTACCCACCTGGATTATGCAGCTGTGCTTAAATCTCATTTTATATTTTTACTATTCGCAACTCACTATTTATTAATCATACCTTTTATACTATACACTTTGTTGCTGGCCAACATGTTTTAAATCATCAATTCATATTGATTTTATACATTTTTATTAATGTTGGCAAATCTTAACCTTATGCTTGGCCATATCCTTGATTAAATTTAATTTTCCTTCCTATATTACGATTTGTACTATTTTTAATGCACTTTTTATCGTTGGTTTAGCTCGATATTCCGAAATTTCACACCTTGGTTTTTATTTCATCTTACTTGGCACAGCTTTTCCAATACTGGACCTTGCGCCATACAAACCAAATCAATCAACCATGCAAAGAAATACTGTTTCAGTAATTCTTATTAGCATTTCATGCCAAACTAGAATCTTGTGACTCCGCCCTTTTCACGAAGCGACCGGTATAGACAAAACGAATAGAAAAGCGCTGCAGTATTTATAACTGCTTTCATATTCTATCAACTATTTAGTCACGTATTAGCTTACGCATGAAAACCACTGAAAAAGCATACATCATCCTTCCCAGCAAAATATTTCTCAAGGAGGAATTTTTCTTATAAGATCGACGATTTAGTAAGATTAGGTTTTGTTTCTATCGACGTATCTGCGACATAATTGGGCTTTTGTTTCATTTTCTCAAATCTGTCGAATGTCCCAATCTGATTACTCATCCAGCAAATAAAATGACTGTAGGGCGGCAAACCAAATCCCAATATCTCCCACGAACTCGTTTTCAGCAGACTATTTTCTCTAGATTTGTAAATGTCAATTTTAGATTCATTGAGTCTGAAAAATGGATTATCGAAACGCGTGAGTGGCGTGTAAAAATGTGTTGTGAACGTGACCATGGCTCGACTCAAAGCGTTTCTGTGGCGTATTGGAAGTTTCCCGGTGGGTTTCGAATTTATTTTATGCTGGGTACTATGTAAACAATAGCAGCTAATAGTATATTGGAAGTTTCTCTGGGTTTCGAGAGCCAAAGTTGCCCAGTTAGAAGAGCAACGCATTAGCAACCGGAGGGTTTTGAGCTCGAAACTCGGTGCAGCCAAAGACCGTCGTGTACACGGGGTCTCAAATGTCCTCACGTCGGCGTGGTGTGGAAGTTAGGAGAGTGTAGTGCCAGCTCAGGTGTTGACCTCGTCTTCTGACAGTGGTTAAAAATTACGAGGTGCTGCCCTTGGGATTGATCCCTGACCGTCGCCAATAGCCCGTGTGTTGCGCCAGTGCGACTACCTACCTGGGTTTCGAATTTATTCGATCCTGAACGTGTAATGTAAACATGTAGAAGAATCTAATAAGGCGGGTACTCTTCAACGTTGAGTGCAATATTTTGTAGTGTTTGAAGTAATGAATCATGGAATCCAACTATTTCGTTTTCTTCCTTTCGTAACATACCTAGATCAGCAAAACAATTTATTTTGCTGCTTTTTATTCAACTCTGATGGTCAAGTACCTAGAGAAAAAAACCGTACACAAATAAAGCATACTGAAAAGCTTTCACTGAGAAAACAATTCGCTAAGGGGCCTTTAGTAATTAGTTTCGAGAATTTTGGAACTCGGTTACATTTTTACATGAATCTAATTTTGTAGCAAGCCAACGTACCACCAGATGACGTTGTGACATTTCTCCGGGACTGTTCCCGCCATTACTGCTCAGTTGCGAGTCAGCCATGAAAGTGCTAAGTTATTCTTCGAGCTCCTACTGTTTTCTTCTAATTTCTATTTGAACTTTGTTTCTTTAGTGTTTTAAATAAATTTTTGTAAGTGTTTTTCCCCTCGTGCTCTTTTGGGTCTTGTTGGAACAATGCTGACACAAAACTGGCCTCCCCTCTGGCTGCCGACGTTCCGGCAGACAGAATTTCAATATTTTTGAACGTGATGGCAAGTAGATATTGTAGAGGAGTCTCAATATTACTTGAACTGAACTCTCAAAATATGGTGATGGTATCACATTTTTTCAAACAGCTTTTACACTTGAAATAGTTTGGAATTTTTGATAGTTGTAGTCCTACCATATCAGCACTATCTGCACGAATGTTTTTAGCATCGTAAAGATTATTTCAATGTAAAAAGTGGTCGTAATCATCAATGTGTTCTTATAACAAGAACAAAATGGTGGGACAAATGTGTCCCTTGCTCATCTAGCGGAAAACTGCGACACGGTACTTCTGAAAAGTTTCTATACGAATTGTGCGTTTTCGATTTAAAGTAATAACTTTATTTTTCACAATCTCATTTGTAAATTGTATAATGAATAATTGTAATTTACATAACTTCTTTGCATTTCTAAATTTGAGATTTATTTTTACGCTTTATATAATTAGTTTTTTGCATATACTTTTAAAATTTGCATTTTCTCCTTATAAGGTCGAATTTTTACATAAATAGTATTTTCCAATTGAAATTAGATTTTTTTAAATCTTCATATCAATACCTCTTTCATGTGGGTATATAAATATTTGATATTTTGAGAGTGAGGAGTGCTTTAGGATGGGCTATGGAACATTGATGTCCATCCTCATGTTTAAAAAAAATAAAAGAACATTCCGAAATTACATTCATGTAAGGCAAGGATGCACAGACCTTGGCCAAAAATGCAAGGGGTGGCTCGACGTCATTTATTAGATCGTTTAACCCAGGAATGCACAGACAGCGGGCCTCATGCGGCCATCCGTTGACTTGCTGGCGGCCTGCCCACCATGTATTTTAACTTTAACAAGTCACACGATAGGTAATTTAGATTAAAACTTCGTTGCTAGATGATGCATTAAAATGCGCAAGCTCCTTTGGGTCAACATATATCTGAACAAACTTTTTCAGTCATGAATATTAAACAAAGCGAAAAATGGGAACCGCTTGAGTAATGAAAATTGAGAGTCAATTTTGCGCTTGGTTACTACAAAAATCAAACCAAATATTAAAACAATTAAGTCAATGCAGTATTACGCATCAAATTAGATTCTTTACTTTTATTATCCTTCTTTTTTTGTAAGAATATAAAATATAAATAAAGTAAATAAAATATATGATAGGAAAGGCCGCCTAAAAACCATGAGAGCTTAATTCAGTGTGGCTCAGTTTGTTTACTTTTGAACCTTGCGCCGTAAAACCCCAACATCCAATCCAATCCTAAGTCACTGAATCTATGGCCCTGGTCGAAACAAGTCTGCATCTCTGATGCAAGATGATGAGTCTATCCATATAATTTATTTTAGAAAAATTTCCGAGCACTTTCAAAGGATTCAAAAACTAATGTCAATAAGAAAATTGTCGCTGGGAATCGAAAGCCAAATGAAACGATGCAGTGCATATCTGGATGGGCATCCACGTGCAAGTACTGAAGGAGGAACTCATTGTGTGGTGGAAATCTTATTTCCGTTTGTCAAACTCGCGGCTGCGTTCGCAGATGTTTCGAGTTTCCTGTAATGCCCATTTATCCAAAGGATGTCCTGTGTTCCCTAAGGGCGATGAAAGAACTGTTCGCGTTACCTTGGGCGAAGCTTCTGGGAGCCTCAAGATGTTGATCTTTGGTAAGCGGCTTGATTAGCGTGTATTGCACTAAGTTTTATGACTTAATTTAAGGTACTTAGAAATAATTTAAACCAATATACTTTCTTTCCATTGAAAAGTAAACGCGAAAGGACACGTGCCGAAATGCTTGGCACAAAGTTTTCAAGGCATGATTCTATGAACTGAGTTTAGTTTCTTACATTTATCCAAAGGATGTACGGAGAGACTGTTCCTGAGTGGCGCGTGTTTCCTTTTACTATTCAACATATTTTAATTGATTTTTCAGTTTTTAATCGTCACCGCCAATACTTTTGTAATTCATCAATTTTAAACTTACAGGATTTGATCCTGTAAGTTTCTCCACCAAAATACTTTAAAAATTTTATGCTTCGTAAAAATTTAAAATTACATTTAATGTTTTTACCTCTCGTTTCTTAAAATTCATCAAAACTTTTAACTACGACGATGATAATTTCATATTTCAGTACTTAATCATGACGTTTGAATATTTTTAAATTCAATTACTTCAAATATTATATTTTTAAATCTACTTTTTATTTTCAGTTGGACAAATGAATCTTAATTTTTTCTTCTATTGGGTTACGTTATCATGTGATTGGCGCAGCTTGTCCACTTTTGGACCTTGCGCCATTAAACCCAAATCAACCAACCAAAGGTGTCCTATGTGCCTCAAAGGTGATGAAAATTGTTCGTTACCTTAAGCTTCTAGAAGCTTTAAGATGTGGATGTTTGGTTTGCGGCTTGGTGTATCGCACTAAGTTTTTACTTAATTTAATGTACTTAGAAACATTTTAATCAATATACTTTCTTTCGATTGAAAAGTAAATGTAAAAAATACTCGTGCCAAAATGTTTGTCACAAAATTTTCAAGGCATAATTTCTACGGGCCGAGTTTCTTACATTTATCCAAAGGCTGCTTTAAGTGCGATAAAACTCACCTTAAGCTTCTGGAAGCCTCAAGATGTTGATTTTTTTGTGCAGCTTGGTTAGCGTGTATCGCGGGTAATCGCACTTGAAGTTTTATGACTTAATTTAGCACTAAACTACCAAGTCCGTCAAAAAGACGTCTCATACTATTTCTTGTTTTAAATTTTTTAACATCATTGGTATTGGAGTTTATGACTTTTATTAAGACAACTATTAAGTAACAATTCTATTCAACCACTTTAATTTTAATAATAAAACGTATTCTTAAATATATCAAACGTCAAAATATCGGGTTGGTAATTTTAGTCACAATTTTATAGAGTATTAGCAAAATTGCCCGACCTCACTCGGGTTGGTTAACTAGATTGAAAGTGACCAGAAAATAATCACATTCCTTTTTTCATAGAAAAATGTCAAATCACTTAAGGGTGAGTAAAATAATTTTTACAACTTTGGACACACATCCATCCATGTAATACATTTCACATGGATTTCGCACCCCTTCTAAAGGTACAAACTGACGAAAGGTGACAGACAGTAAGGTAACTACAAGAGAATTTTGAGGGAGGATTAGGAATTCCTTTCTTGAGTTCTATTCCCGTTAAAATGACGAATCTACGGCGAATACTCGCATCCGTAAATTACTTGCCAATATTTTTAATTTGTGGCACTCTTTTCGAATTTCGATATCATTAAGGGAAAGATGACAAATTAATTTGATAAGATATTTATCACTAAGCTTGTTTTGAAAGTGAATATGTTTTTCTTGAAAATTCCGTTTTGTGTTACGTGCAATAATAAAAGAATTTGTTTTAAAATTGAATGTCTTCAGTACAGACAAAGCAAAGTAACCTATTAACCATTTTTTAAAATGGTAAACAGAATTGACAGCATTTCTTCTAAAGAAAATCAATGTTTTAAACAAACTTTCCTTATATAAGTTTCTTAAATATAGCTTCAATTCGTATAATAAACCACCTTGACCTTTTGTCGCACGACAAAGAATTTGTACTATTTCAAAAGACCTAGTTCGGATATTTTTAATATTAACGTTTTTTAATACTGGCAAAATTCCACTTAAAATTTGCTTTATTCTAACTTACATGCCGCTTTAAATCAAATACTTTGGTGGTGGTGTGTGATGAAAAGGAATTACAATTTATTAAAAATAATAAATATTTAAAACGGAAAAGAAATGAAACAAAACAAAAGTTGGCGGAGAAAAAGTTGTTCTAAGATATAAATTCGTGATTCTTTTTTCTCTTGATCTCGCAAGTTGCCACAACTTATAACTAAAAATTAGACAAAATTTAAAAACATGAAATTAATTTTAAGCGAAAGAAAAAACGGAAAATATCACTGCAAGTGGCAAACGAATACGAGTTTCCATTTCGTTGCAAAATATCGTCTGTCCCAAACATTCTGAAATAGTTTATATATCGCAAAGAAAATAAAGCACAAAATGCAAATGTATTAGAATTTAAATTCCGTAAAAATAGCTTTTGGAAAAATGATTGATTTTTCAGCAGCACTGGTAAAACAATCCAAGTATTGCATGCTCAATATACCTTCCAGCTACTCCAAAACTACCAAATCATAGTTGATTTAAGTATAGTTACTCAGATGCTTTAGCATGAAACTTGGATAAATATGTAAGCAATGGAATTTCAATTCATTTAAAAACCTAAAATCAAATGTATAACATTGCATTAAAATATGTTGAACAAATTTTGTGATACTTGTACAAACAGACACAAAATCAAACATAGAACGGGAAGACAGACAGACTTAAGCAACCAAGTTCAGTCACTAAATGAATGTAAGTACTCACAGTATGCAGTTTCATGAAAATATATTCAACCGTTTGAACGTAGCATGGGTACAGACAGACGCCAAACGTTCAAGAGACGGATTTTGCATCAGGACCCAAAACGGATAGAAAACTTGAAATGGGTCGAAAACATTCAATGTACTAACACCCCATTCTTATATAGATAAAACACACACACGCAGCAATATTTATTCCCATTGACTTATACTAAGCTTAGCATTATTTTTCTAAAAATTTGTGATCTCTACATTTGCAAAAAACTATTTGTATGCAAGTGGAACAATATATTGCATCGTATAATGAATTCAAAAAGCGCACCATAACTATTGTCAGTTTTATTTCTAATGTGATCAGTGAGAATGGTTCTCGTTGAAAGATGCGTAAAGGGAAGAAGGGCGTAAAAAATTATTTTAGTTATCAAATTGAGATGTACTTTTGGTATATCCTGCAAAATAAAGTTGACTAAATATGAAAAGCATTTCTATTTGTAAATTGTATTTGAGTAATTGTATTTGAGTTGAATTAATGCAAAATTATACTGGGAAAATGCTACATCTTCATGATCTGATCCGTACTTGTCAGTCTAATCAGCCCTTGTGTAGCCAAAAGTGCCCGTATATAGACAAACCAATTTTACCCCTGTGAGTAATCTTTTCATATAGGTACGTTATCCATTTTTTAAAACCCATTTTGTTTCAAAGAATCGAAAATATTTTTATCATTTCTGAGTCTCAAAGTACCTTAACATTAGAAACCAGCTTGAATGTATTCTACCAATAAATTTCTACCACATTCGTTAATTTGACGAATATTAAAAAAACGTTTTATTTGTTATTTTCAATTCCTTTAATATTTAAATGATTTATTGACGAAAAAACTTCGAGTTGCAAAGATTTTAGTGTTTCACTTTTTCATTCTTAACCCTCCAAGTGGTTTCGACAAGGTATCTCGTCCATCCAGATCTGGCCAATTTTGCTAATGACGTAATATGTAGTCGTCAAGATATTGCCGATTTTTTTTTATGTTGACGAGATCTGGTCAGTTTTGTTCAAATGACGAGATATCTCGTCCATTAAGATCTGGTGGCCAAATATGATCCTTGCGCCTTAAAACCAACCATTAAGATCAGGTCAGGTTTTTCTAATGACGAGGCAACCACCAGGAGGGTAAGGAACTATTCGGAACATTTTTTGCAAGCAGATGAATTTCGTTTGTACATTTTTCAAGAGCGTGTATTTTTACATCGACTATAAATACTATCTAATTTTTATTGCAAAAATCAATTTGACAGGATTTGCGTTTATTGGTTGTCTGGTTTGAAGTACGGTGTGCCGTCCAATCTTTTGTCGATGGTTTTTAATTCCTACGACTGGATGGAGAGTTTCTTTCATCTCTTTTCTCACTAGGTGCTTTTCGCATGAGCTTTAGGTAGCGGACTGACTACGAAAATGTGATTTTCTGAACCGTTATCGGAATATACCACGTCGCGGTAAGCTATGAAAAAATTTAGCCCGTCGCATAGACTGATTTTAGCCATCACATGTTGGGATTCCGGGCAATGAGAGCTGACTTATTGGCAAAACCTGGAGCAAATAAATAACCTGGTACAAGAGAAAGTACCGTCCTGCTGTCAGAGGACGATCACTTGTCCGTACTTAAAAAAGAAATTTCGCAGATCACCTCCAGTACCCTTTCATCACTGATACCTCAGTGGAACACCAGGAGAGCTGCTTGTCTTAAACTTGCCCGGAAAACGTTCTCCATGCTTGCCAGGCTCCGATCTGGCCATTTGAAAAGGATGATATTCATTGATGGCCAGAAATCCTTTCCCACCTGTACAAAGTGCGGCTTATTACCAGCCTCTCCCTCACACATCCTGAATTGCATTGGAGCCATACACGAAGACATTTTAAGAACCCATCTGACATTGCCCAGAAACCTCTTTTTGCACTCAATGACTAATTTTTTTTACACTGGGATAAGAAAGTGTATTAACTTCGAAATCAAAGTGGTTGGTGGAAAATAAATTGGTACATATAATCATTCTTTTATCTGGGCAAAGGTTAACGCAAATTCCGACGAAACACCTTGGTTTCTGTAATTTAAAACAAGAAATCCGTTTGGTTCTAGTATAAAATAGCCGATAAAATAATATTTGAAGATGATTTCTGTGCACTGAAGAGGTTAAGGACTGCTTAAAAACATGCCATGAAAAAGAATCAAATCCCCTTCCAACTCCTTTTAAGTGTTAAGTCGCACATCTTCTATCGTTTTGTAACACTGGGGATGATTTCCGCCTCTCTCTCCACGCTCGCCAGTTTTTTATTACACGTATTTATTATTCTTTTCGTCTTCCCGGAGTCTTTGACCAGCAGATCCTTTGAACACTTGACTGATTATAAGATTCATGATGCAACATTTACTTATCCAGCTTTCCATCAGTGCGTTTACCTCTGTTTTGAATACAAGCTGTTTAGGGTCACGGTCAGACTGCCAAGGTCGTAAACCAGGTTACGTCAAAATTGGGAGAAAGCCCGCGTAATTTGGAACGGGAAGTGTTAACTTTCACGAGAAGACACCTGTGATTTCAATCGCATGCTGATGGGTGACGTTGTTTTGAATCGGGACATAAAAAAATCCATTATTTGCCCGATTGTTTCGATTTCCGAAAAAGAAACTATCTTGAACGCGATTCACTGGCTAAATTTCCTCCTGTTGCGCACCGACCGTAGCGCACGTTCACCTTTTACTTATACCACACTCAATTCGAAAACATCAGCCAGATTTGGCGTTGCATCTGCCGCGGTTGAGTGTTGATAATTTTTGGGGTGAAGAGTTGTTTGACACGGCCTGCGGTTTCCTTTTATTTACTGAATCGTTGCATGGGGTTGTTGAATGGGACAGTTGTGTGCGGAGAACTACATCAACAAACAAGAAATGTAAGTCGATCTTTCACTATGTTCCCTAAATTTTAATTTGTTTTAGTGCTGTTTAATTTTCGTTTAAATTCAGTACCAGAGAGCGGGTAATTAGTTGCTAGAGCTTGCCACGTTTGATTAGTCGTCAAAGTTAGGTTATTGATTCCAATTCTCAAAGTTTCTTAAAAGATTAGTTGTTTTCAAACATTGAGCTTAGTCTGTTTCTACATGTTATGAATTTTGCGGCGTTTGTGGAAAATTTTACTTGTAAAACAATTCAGACGAGATAGTCTGTTTTTTGAAGCATCATTTGGTGACTGAAAAATGCCCGTCTTATTTGGTCTTTTCGATTGTTCTTTGTTTCTGTAAATAACTGAAGTGTTTCCCCACCCTAGAATCTTAGAAATAAAGTCAGTACATTAGTGTTAATTTTGTTTCCACATAAAATCGTCATTTATACATTTGTTCAGAATAAGTCAATAGCTAAAAATTGTTCGTAAACAAAATAAACTTCAAATGTCAACAAGTCTACTGATCGGAAGCAAACGTTATTAATAGCATTTTATGTACGTAAAATTAAAACGTGATCATCTCATCAGATTAATAGATATTTCATAAATCTATTGTTTTTCATTGTGTAATGCGAAAAAATAACTTGTCATGGAACTTAATGATTTATTTTCAAAATACCGTCTATAAGTAAGCAAGTCAAGAAGGAATTTCCTCCTAAATAGAAAATGTTTGTTTATATAGTGCACTTTCATGTTATCTTATAAAGTAAAATAGATTTTCGTGAGCATGACTGTTCATGTACAAATTTTTTTCCCAATAAAATTCGGTTCAAACAAAAAAAATTGAACACTTGAAACTAAAATAAGAAAAAAATTGCAATTTAAAACAATAGCATCGCATCAAGTTTGTTACAAGATATTTGCATTAATAGTATACTACTCACTCGCATGAGCTTTTATTTTCACTGCATAATTTATCAACAAAATCAAATATACTCCCCTATGCAATATTTAAATTCAATTTTTGATATAGAAGTTATTAATCACTACTAACACATACAAAAGGTCTAATTAGAACTCGTGTTGGAAAAAATGGCCGTAGAACGACAAACCAACACCTACTGTGTTTGCTAATCGCCTGATATAGGAAAGTAACTTTTTCAAAATGTTTGCGTTTCTTATGAGCGAATTTATCATTGTGTCAGGACGAAGTTAGGGTTCAGGACGAAGAGATAAATGTTTAAAAACTGCTACATGTGAATAATTTATCGCGATATTAAAATTATCATCCGAAACATTTCACTTGTTTTCAGATGATCGTATTGCTTGGGTGATAAAAGAATTTTCTTTCCTCCGAGTAACTTGGCGGCCGAGCATTTTTCATTTTTGAGTGCAACATTCCTAGGTTCAAATCCCGGTTTGAATCAAGCCAAATCTAAACTATTTTACCGAACACAATTCGGTATTGAAAATAACAGAAGCAATTTTTCCCAGTGAAGACTAATACGTTAAACATTGTTCCTCATTTGGATATACTGAAATAATGATCTTGTTAATTAAAAGAAATTCTTTCATTTTTGATTTCGTGGTCAAAAAAGTATATGTTAAACAATTTTATATATCGGACACAATTCGGATTGAGAATATACAACATGTGGATAGAATGTTTGCAGTGGCACACTAAAACGAAACACTGCCCAGTTCGTTTTGTTCTACTGTATACCACGCAAAATGGTTAAATTATATGAATCCTTCATTTCTGATTTCGTGGTCAAAAAAGTAAATTTAAACCAGCATAAAATGCTTGAAAAAGCCGTATTTCCTGTGAGAAATTTTGCGAAGAGAATTTTTCGAAATGGTTCGCATGATTTTTTTAAACTGAAACAATCAAAAAGGATTCAAAAGATGACGTGATTGCGAGAGCGGTTGTACTCCTGTATACCATGCAATAATGATTTCAAACTAAAACGAATCCTTCCATTTCTGATTTCGTGGTCAAAAAAGTACATTTAAACCAGCATAAAATGCTTGAAAAAGCCGTATTTCCTGTGAGAAATTTTACGAAGAGAATTTTCCGAAATGGTTCACTTGATTTTTTTTAACTGAAAGAATCATCAGAAAATGATTCAAAAGATGACGTGATGCGAGAGCTGGGTTTGTTGATTCCGAAGTTTGGCGATAGTTTCGAATTGCAACGTTCCCTACGCCAAAGAAGTAACCCTACTCGATTGATAAGAAAGAAAATACGATAGCAGGGTTTCGGCGTCGAGGCTATGTTAATAGTACACTACACACGTAAGATGGCGGGCTAGCGCGCCTGCTCCTCCAGTTGACGGACGGACTGGATGTTCATCATGAGAAAAGGTAGGTGCGATATTCCCAAAAATTCTGCACGATATGAACTCTCATTGCAGGAGAATTTTGAGACGAAAATAATTTTACTGTCCCAGAGAATATGTGCTCGCTCTTGGATTATAAAACTGTCTTTTGCAATTTTTAATTATTTGATTGCACAATTGTTATGACAAAAAAGCAACCCTGAAAAATGATTTATGCTTTCTGGAAAATATGGGGAAATAAGTAAAATTCTCTAATTTATTCCCTTAATTTAAATTGAATTTTTAACTTCGATTTCTTTGAAGCAATTAATTTCTTTTCGATCTGTACACTTTTACATTGCATGAAAAGGAGCTCTGAGTTTTGGATAGCTATTGAATTTTTTAACACAAAAAGTCTGCACGGCCCACTTAAGAGAAAATATTAGTCGGCAGTTATTTGTGAACTTTCTAAATATTGCACGTTTCCAAATAGCATGCCGGAAGTATTGCGAGTAAAATTTTATGAGCAATAAACTTATTTCCTTTAACATATAGATAGAAACTAAATATTTTTATGTTTTCCGACTTAATTTTAATTAATCAAAATAAGATCATTTTCCATCGGAGTATATCTTTATCTCAAGATTTTGAATATCTCGCTAGTCATGGTGGAGGTTCGTTAAATAAATTATTTATAACTGTCTTTGCTCTGGGGAATCTTGATGTCGAATCAAGTCGCCTTGTTTACAATGCGTCATACGTCAATACACGTGCAATGCGATATCTCACCTAGATGTTGAATCTATAAGCTGTCTTGTTTACAATTCGTCATTTCGAAAGCAAAATCTCGCCTTCGGTAACGGGTTCTTTAATCAAATTATTTGAGATAAGCTCTTGCGAGATGTTGAGTCTATAAGCCGCCTTGTTTACAATACGTCATTACTGATACACGTGCAATGCTTAAAAGCGGACATCACTGCGCGTCAACAGAAGTTTTGAAATGCGAGCTTTGATTATTATAGTTTTGAAATTGCTTTTAAGCCACGTTTAGGAGTAGCAGGTCGGACGTCAATGGCATTTAACATTTTTCCTCGGTTGCCAAAATGTTCTATTGGTGCGATATCAAAATTATTTTATTTGCGTGGATGTGATAAACACAATGGGGCCTGCATTGACATTTGTGTTTTAAGTGGCTTTTCTTTTAATAGTATTTGTTTTGGGTCAGTTTAGTATTTCCTGTCTCTTAAAAGAAAAGTAAAATTTTTCTTTTATGCTATTTGCTACGTTTAAAACCGGAATCAGTAAATGACCAAAGCAAAAACACTCAGTAGCAAATTCCTTCTATTTTCTCTGGAACTCTACCCAGTTTAAGGGGAAGGAATTTACATTCCCCACCTTTGGAAGTAATTTCTGGGGAGGGATCTCTTCGTTTGAGGTTTAATAGTGTATTATAAATCGCGTCATACAAGCAAAAAAATTCACAAAAGTGAGGCATCAAATATAGAAGACGGTCTAAAAGCGTCATCGTCCAAACAGAATTTATAAGTGCAAGATACGACAAGGGAACTCTAATTTCGAACAATTTTAATCATCGAATACAGAAATAAGTTTGAAGAAATGTGTGACCAGATCGTTCAAATCTTATCGTCGCTTTTTTCCCCACTTTTGAATTTCAATAGTTTAAGTGCTGACGAAGGGAAATTATTGTAGGGGTAAATAAACAGTGAAACTAAATTTGCCTCGTTTGTGTTTTCGTAACTGTTTATACAGATCATTACTAATAGTATTCGTATTCCACTTACAATACGTCATCTGACCGTGGTTCAAAATTACGTGGTGTTGTCCTCGGATCTTTCCCTTTGGGATTGATCCCGGACCGTCACCAATAGCCCATTGTGTTGCTCCAGTGTGACGTTAATTGAAATACCCAACCCTACCCACTTACAATATTTATCCCTCATGATGGGAGCGTCGTGGCTTAATGGGTATGTCCACTGCGCTGGAAACCTGCGAGTTGTAGGTGTGCAGGTTCGATTCCTATCATGTTCGTTTCCTCCCTGAGTATATTTCTCTTCTGTGTCAGTAAAAGCAGTGTATGTCCATTACTTGACATTGTCTTGTGTCTGGCGCAGCATGGCCAAATATAGGCCTTGCGCCATAAATCTTGCGCCGAGCCGCAGATTTTACGCCCCTAGGACTTCGCCCTTCTGATAGCGACCTAATGAACGAGATCGAGTCCCCCTGCATACTTGCATAACCTGTTTCTTTTTAATATTCATGTTTGAAGAACCCACCAACGTAAATTATGGGGGCTCCTAGAGCTCTCTGGGTAAATGCCCACTGCTCTAGCAATCGTCGAGTAGTAGGCGGCGCAGGTTCGATTCCTGTCAGATGCATTCCTGCCTGGTTGTATTTCTCTCTGTTGTGTCTGAAACTTTCATGTGTGTGTATTGCTTGATGTTGTATTTCTTGTGTCTGGCGCAGCATGGCCAAATATGGCCCTTGCGCCATAAAGCCCCAAAACCAACCAAGCTAGAACTCGGTGCTCCTTTTATTGGGTGTTTTGAAACAACTTATTAGGTTGCTCGTTGGTAACGACTCCTTGTGGCAAGACTTGGACCTTGCGCCATAAAACCCAAACATCCAATACAATCCTACTCATTGGTGACATTTTAATATTTACCTTCCTCCCATTTGGGGGCCGCCCTCTGGGGCACATCCTTTGGTGTGGACGGGCATCACAATCCCTAGGTACCCGAGTGATGTGTCCTGCCACCTCTTTTACCCTCCCTTGCGCCTTAAAACCCCAAAATCCAATCCTGTTTACCCTCGCCTACCCTTATACTTTTTGCTTTTCTCGTTGTTTTATGTTTGGTGCAGCTTGACCAAACATGATCCTTGCGCCATAAAACCCAAAACCAACCCGTTTGGGGCCCTCATCAAAATTTGTGGGGGCAAAGGGGTCCCTTAGGAGTTAGCGCCGTGTTCAGTGGTACTTTTTAAATCTCATGACGCGGTGGTTGTGCCAAATCGGTTTGGAAAAATGCCACCTCCAGATACAGGTCTGGTGCCAAGCAGGCATGTTTCTAGCCGTTACTATGAAAAAAATTTAACAAGCATTAGAAAGGAAAGCAAGTCTAAACTGTCGTTTTCTTGTATTCATTTTAAAATTCATATTTTTAAATTCCGTAAATATGTAAAAAAATTTTGATTATAGGTATTTAAATTTTATAGTTCTAAAGCTCCAGTGTCGCATCATACATATTTCGTGTTTTACCTGCCGGTCAATGTCGTGATATCTTAACCTGCATGATTTTTACAAAATATTTTCTAAATGCTTCGATATACAACGAATTCATAACTAGAACTTCATGTGCATAGCCCCCATTCGGTTTTCGTACTTTTTATTCACTGTATGAATTATTTTGAAAGGACAGATGCCACCCATTGGCGTGGTGTGGAAGTTTGGAGAGTGGGGTTCCAGCTCAGGTGTTCTCGCCATCTGACCATGGTTAAAAATTACGAGGCGTTGTCCTTGGATCTTTCCCTTGGGGATGGATCCCAGACCGTCGCCAATAGCCCTTTGTGTTGCTCCAGTGCGACGTTAATTAAAAAAGTACCTGCATGTTTCTTATCGCGCTGAAAGGCATCGTTCTAAATTCCCAGCTTTTGTCTTTCGGAAAATATTTTATAAATTTATTAAGACGTTTATCAACCTTAACGATATATGTATTGAACTTGATGTTTAAAATTCTGAGATTCTCCTTTATCCTTGAATTTTACTTGGATCTTGTTTGACTGAAATTTTGCCCGCTTTTTGACTGAAATTTTGCCAATTCATACATTTTCGCTTATCTTTCATATTTTCTTCCATCGCATACATTTGATAATTTTATTTAGTTAAATGTATTCAATAATGACGAAGCAGAATGTATGATCTTTGTATGTTATATTTTTTAATACATAAAGTCGTAGGAATTGAGTTTACAAATATTTTTGAATGAATTTTAATTTACTGCTCGTTTCGTATATTAATTTTATTTAAAAGAATGAATGCTTGAAATATTTTCGGAAGTTTTTGAAATATCCTTTAAAGGTTCTTTCATATAAAAATGTAGTAGAAATAGTTCTCTATTTTCCCTCCAGCTAAATAAGTATATCGTTAAAATACTTGAACACAATTCAATCTTCCAAGCAATTCAAATTTTTCGGCCATATTTTAAAAATCGTCTTTTGGTATAAAGCATCTGGATACTGAATTTTTTTCATATTCCCTAAATTTTTCTTTCAATCAGAATGAGAAAATTGTAATTTAAAAATAGTAACTTGTGAGCAAGAAAAGTTTTAGATGCAGGATCTGTCTTTGAGGGTCAGCTAATTCAACGGAAATTGCCTTCAGTTACGTGCGAAACACTAAAAAACTTACATGTCATTTATAAAGAATCTTTTCCGAACTTATTAAAAGTCTACTCCCATAACAGGGCCACGGTAACCCAGTTGGAAGAGCAACCGGAGGGTTGCGAGTTCGAAACTCAGTCCAGCCAAAGACCGTCGTGTACATGGGGCTGGTGCACGTTCAATCTGTCGTGGTGTGGAAGTTTTGAGAGTGGGGTGCCTGCTTAGGTGTTCTCGTCATCTGACCGTAGTTTAAAATTACGAGGTGTTATCCTCGGGTTTTTCTCTTCGGGATTGATCCCGAACCGCCGCCAATAGCCCGTTGTGTTGCTCCAGTGCGACGTTAATTAACTACCTACTAGGTCGAATTATGAATCCTAAAGTGTTCCTCACTCGAACCCTATGAAGAGCACTTTACTAAAAAGTTTTTGAAACGATCTTTATGGGTGACAAACTTTTCTGAATGTGTGTTGCACATAACAAATTTAGTTTTCTCTTCGGGGTATGGACCTCCTTGATATAAAATATTGAGTCCCAGGATTTGGTGTTCTTGACTCCCGATATACTACTCTAATGTGTGAGGTATCATATTTAGTTATTACCTATATTTGCAATATTTATCCCTTGTGTTTGTTTCGGGGGTTAGTGGGTTTGCCCACTGCGCTAGCAACCTGCGAGTTACAGGCGACGCAGGTTCTATTTCTCTAGGGGTGTATTTCTCTTGTGTGAGCAAAACTTTCCTTGTGTATGTATTTCCATTTACTTGACATAGTCTGTCTTATGCATGGCGCAGCGTGGACAGATGTGGCCTTAAAAATATGGAGGACAAAGTATTTGGGCCCCTATGACTTAGAATTAGATTCTACATCCGGCCAAGGTCACTCTGTAAATGACTGTTTATGTGCCTCTTCCATGGCTAGTATGCAGGGTGTTTCTAAAGTAACTATCCGGTTTAGTGAAAAAGTCGAAAGATCGCTTTCTTTTCTAAGTTTTATGAATCATACTGAAGAAAGAATATCAATAGTTAAACTTCCTGGTGGTCGTCTTGACAAGGTATCTCGTCAAAATCAAAACTGATCATACCTTTATTGGACGAGACATCTCGTTAATCAAGATCTCGTCATTACGAGAAAACTGACCAGATCTTGATCTCGTCATAAAATCGGTGATATATTGACGAGATAGCTCGTCATTAGCAAGATTGATCAGATCTGGATGGACGAGATATCTCGTCGAAAGCACTTGGAGGGTTACAGCGCGTCTGCAAAGTTTAACCTACGAAAAGGTGAGACGAGAGTTAACTGGAAATTTTCAAATAGCCTCAATCCGAACTTTGGTAATCATGCTTTTAATGTTGGTCTGGTGATAATTATATCTTGAAAGCTATTTTTATCCTGCGTTTGGTTCAGCTTATCCATTTTGGGATCTTGCGCCATAAAACCCAAAACAACTCACAAACCGATCTTTGATAAAAAAAAAAATGTGTACCTCAATTCGTTTCTGACGGAGTTATCGGCACTGCTATCTTCCATCAAGATGGGGTGCCAACCCATTTTCCAGCAAGTGTCCATGACCATATGCGTGAAGCTTTTCTGGGAAGGTGGATTTGGGAAGTTTAACCAGATTTTGGGCTTCACCTCACACTAGATTTCTTAAGTGGAATTTTTGTTAGAGATCAGGGGGAGGTATATACATAGTTAAGATTAACAGAATTAATCTACTTAAGCTGTGACTAAGATTACACCTGATATCTCGAGGAAGGTTTTCTATAGTGTCACGAGATGTGGTGTTGGGATTTGTGTTGATGGTTAAGAGAACCATGTTGAATTGGTATCAATATTTGTTTGCATGTGTTTTATTCATTTGTAAAAAGGTATTAAAATGCTTCTTCACAAAAATGGATAATTATTTTAGAAACACCCTATTTTTATTTTAGTCTCATTGGAATCGTCAAATCGTGTATTATGTTTTTCTCGACTTCTCCACACAAGAGATTTTGAGAAAGCAATTTCGTTTGAAAGCATTACAAATTTTTCAAATGGGTAATTGTCGCTCTTTCCTATGGCATCACAGGGGTCTTCACTTTCGAAATCCTTAAATTTTAGTGCTTTGTGTTACCCTAAAAATGGCATGTTTTACTTCAAACTTTTCTAACGAAGTTTAGATATTTCTGATTGAATTCAGTTTGTATCAATGCTGATATTTATAGCTGACTAACGCATCTTTAAAAAGTGACAACCTCAAAAGTAAATTTTAGAGGTGTCAAAAAATGTGAAGTCTTTAAGCCTACTTTAATTTGAAATTTGTGGAAGTCGGTCGCATCTTTATTAAAAAAAATTTGTGTTCAGTTCTGATTTTATTCCATGGTTTATGGAAAATCAGACCTTGAAGTTTTCAAGGTCTTGCGAATTTTAACGATCTTTTTATGACGTTTTGAGAGATGGTGAGTCGTTTCAGATGCAGTTCTACAAAATGTATACCCACATCACAAACTTAGGAGCTTTTTACTTTTAGGGATGCGAACTCCTAGGGGCCCCAAACTCCTACATTTTCATGGCCCACCAAACTTGATAATAAATATTACAAGTATATTGACGGTAGCCTTTTTTCATAAAGTTATTCGATCGGACTCAATGTGTCGTATAACAGCTATATCATGGCGCCAACTCCTTCGGGCCCTTTCAATATTTTGGGAACATTGGAGGAAGTAGTGAGATTAATATTACAAGTATACTGATTGCAGTGGATACTGAAAGGAATAAGCAAAATATTTTTGCATACACAATATATTCAGCAACTGGGATCTTACTTCACTCACGGGGTTGTGTCTCAGTGGGTTTGCGCACTGCGAGTTGAAGGCGGCTCAGGTTCGATTCCTCTGGTTGTATTTCTCTTCTGTGTCAGTAAAACCTACTGTGCGTGTAGTTTCCATTTACTTGATGGTTGTCTTTTGACGCAGCTTGGCCAGATATGACCTTTGCGCCTTAAAACTTAACCAACTTCCCCCACATAATTTCCCCTAGTTGGTGGCACTAGTTTACTCAAATGGCATCTTTTACAATTTCTACCTCCTACCTTTTCTGGATTCATCGAAAAAATACCGCATAAACTAAACTATATGGAAGTACGCCTGATATAAGAAATGCAATATAACTCGATTTCTGCATTTTAATAACGGGAAGAAACCAAGTTATGAATCGATGGAACTTTCCATATTAAAATACTCATCTTTAAGACATGAATAGATAGTTCTGCTAATTGGGAAAGAAATGTTAACTGATTTTTTAATTTTAAAAAGTAATAAAAATTGAATTTCCTGAAGGTTTGGCTTGAGGAATTAGCTTGGTCCTTGGTATCCTATTTAGTTTAAATTCAACTTCCACGAAGTTACGATTGTGTGTCTATTTTTTTGTATCAATTAATTTTGAAAACAGACTGTTTGAAGTTTTGTCTTTTGATAATATCCCTGAAAATTGTGCAATTGTCTGATTGTAAGGATTCTAAATTGTTTCATTGATATATTTTTTCTTTGCAGGTTGGTTCATCCATAATCTGAGGCATCTCTCATAATGGCATCGCCTACTCCATCTTTGCCAGATTCTTCATTATTTGGATCTCCTCAGTTAGGGTCCTTTGGAGACCAATCTCAACCAGAGGGCTTAGGTACAGAGTGTGGTTTCTGCCACGAAACCTTTACAGTTCCAAAGGTGTTACCTTGTCTGCACACTTTCTGTCAACCGTGTCTTGAAAAGATTCAGGAGAACCATGAAAAACTAACGTGTCCTAAGTGTGAGCAAGATTGTGCACTTCCTCCTCAAGGTATTTCTGGACTTTTGTGTGACTACGCCATCAGCAACGTTCTCGAAACTTCTACATTAGAAGGCTCTCCCCTCTCTTGTACTGGTTGCAAGACCAAAGACACTCACGCTGTCGCTCGTTGTTTCGACTGTGCCAATTATTTGTGTGGGAATTGTGTCATGGCTCATCAATATATGCATTGCTTTGAAGGACATCACGTGGTGAATCTTAAAGAGCAGTCGAGTAAAGAAGACTTTAAGTCTGATAAACTGTTGTGTTGCCCTCGACATAAGGCAGAAACACTTCGATTTTTCTGTAAGACTTGTAATATTCCAATTTGTAAGGAGTGCACCACATCTGAGCATTTAAAAGGTCTTCATGACTATGATCACATATCTGAAATCGGAACAAGACAGGTCGAGGTATTGGCGGATTTGGTTGAGCAGAGCAAGGCCAAAACAAGCGATTTAAGAAATGCTGCCAAATCAGTGGAACATTTATCAACTCGTCTACAAATGCAGTATCACAAAGCACAGTCTGAGATCAACGATACTTTTAACTTTTATTGTTCAGTATTAGAAGAACGTAAAGAGGAATTGATGAAAGAGCTTGAGGATCTGTATAATACTAAAATGGTTTCTTTAAGTTTAGTGGGTAATAAAGTTCAAGAGATGGTAGAAAATGCAAACAATCTGTCCTCTTATTTCGATCGCATTTCTAAGTTTTCCAGTACTACTGAAATCCTGGTATTTAAACAACTCCTTGACTCTAAGTTGCATTGCGTTATTGCATATAATCCGGAAGTTAATGTTCAGTCAATGGATCTTGAGTTCCTGTCCAATTACCAAGCCATTCAAGTTGGTGTTCGGAATACTTTTGGATATATACGCCATAGCTCTGAAGGTGCTCAGACAGCGAAACCACAACCAATTGCAAGACCTAATGGAGTTGTTAATTCTGATCGCAACTATCAAAATGGGCATGCCTATGAGTCAAATATAATATCTAAAAGATTTGGTTCTGCCAACAGTTTGGGGCCTTTTTCTACTAGTTTAAGTGATATAAGCCCTTATGAAAAGTGGTCTAGTGGACCGACGGATATATTTCAAAATGGCTCGAGCGATTCATTTCACTTGAGTGTTGATCCTGTTATAGATCTAACATCCAAATTCATCTCTGCAACTATGTATCCTTTGAAATCCCAAATTAAAAGGCAAAAGATGATTTACCATTGTAAATTCGGAGAGTTTGGAGTGATGGAAGGACAATTCACGGAACCCAGTGGGGTAGCAGTTAATGCCCAAAATGATATTATAGTTGCAGATACCAATAATCACAGAATTCAAATCTTTGATAAAGAAGGACGGTTTAAGTTTCAGTTCGGTGAATGTGGTAAACGAGACGGGCAGTTATTGTATCCTAATCGAGTAGCTGTTGTCAAAACGTCAGGGGATATCATTGTAACAGAAAGAAGTCCAACACATCAAATTCAGATATATAACCAGTATGGACAATTTGTTAGGAAATTTGGAGCAAACATTCTTCAGCATCCTCGTGGAGTTACTGTGGACATTAAAGGTCGTATAATTGTAGTTGAGTGTAAAGTTATGAGAGTTATAATATTCGACCAACTTGGCAATGTTTTGCAAAAATTTGGGTGCTCTAAACATTTAGAATTTCCCAATGGAGTTGTGGTGAATGATAAACAAGAAATTTTCATCAGTGACAATAGAGCTCACTGTGTAAAAGTTTTTAATTATGACGGGGTATTCCTTCGTCAGATTGGAGGTGAAGGTTTAACCAACTATCCTATTGGGGTCTGTATAAACCAGAATGGTGAAATTTTAGTGGCTGACAATCACAACAACTTTAATATAACAATATTCACTCAAGATGGACAGTTAGTGAATGCTTCCGAAAGCAAAGTTAAACACGCCCAATGCTTTGATGTTGCTTTAATGGATGATGGTTCAGTTGTCCTTGCTAGCAAAGATTATCGATTGTACATCTATCGTTACATGCAAATTCCAGGTCTTGGAATTTAAAGTAAATTCACATCTTTATGAGTTGTTGTAATTGAAATCTTACTCGATTATTGCCTTTTTGAAACTTTGGCAGCTGTTACAAATGGAAAGAACAGATGCAAATGTAAGTGGGAAAAATTGCGAGGAAATGTGGCAGGGGAAAAACCATTTCTACTTTGTGCCAGGGTGAATCCAAGTTTCTGCATTTGATAACCTGATATAACAATTTACAGAAATTTCTGGAACTGTCTTGGATAAATGAATATGCTTTTTAAACCTGTATTGAACTGTTGGTGTTATTTCTCCTTTCCTTGGAATGTAATTTGCAGCCCAAACAGAACTTTTTCCAGTAGACACTAAATCCACATAGCAGCTGTCACTCGTTAGCAAAGGGGCACATAAGACGTGAGTAATTTTCGAAGTGTCCTCTGACTCAACAGACATTGTTATGTTGGATATGAGATTAAAATAGTTACTTTTAAGATATACCATATTTTTTTGCAGTTGTCGAATGGTATTACTGGCCCTAGTCATAATAGCCAGCAGCTACTATTGAAGCTTCTTCCATTGCTTGTTCCCACAAATTTTTGTGCTATGTTAAAATGTAATGGTGTTTTAACTTATTTATTAAATATGAAACACAACTTTTTAAGAAAACTGGAAGCCAAAGATGCATTATAAAATTTCCTGTGATCTCTTTGAAGATTGGGGCCACTTGTTGAAAACAGTTGTTGAACACTATGCCAGCCTGAATTTTCTGCCTTAATAAAAATGCTTGAACTACAGCATCTACCTTTGCCTTTGTGACCTGTTTTATCCACCAGGTCTGCTCTCTTCCAATACCGTGCAGGTATTTTTTCTCCTGTACTGTCAATTTACAGGTTTTATGAGTTACGTTTAACATGGGTGCCAATTTCCCTGTTAATTTTAGTGTTTATTAAATTTTGTGTTAATTTATTTATGTTCACTGCTCGTTCTTTCCAAACAGATTTGTAAGTCTAATACATGAATAAGTGTTGAAACCCGTTATATTAAGATCTGATAGTTGTATTTTGAGTCCTGCAAACTTTTTGCCTTGGCAAACTCGGCCTCTGTTATATTCCAAATATTTGAGCATTTAACTTTTTAACTAGTTAATTATGAGCAATGAAAAAAACAAGTTACCGTTGTGAATTTGATAGAATTAGTTTTGTTTTTTGTTTAATTTTTGTATGCTGAGGATCGCACTAATTGATGGACCAAGTTACAATGGATACAACTGATCCTTTCAGCAGCCACCGTGTGAAAAGAATAGAATGGTTTGTACTTGTACTTTAGTTGTAATGTGTCTCTTGCTTATACTATACAATCATATTAAAATTGATGTTTACTCGTATGTTACTCTTAATGCGTGAAATAGAAATTGGTATTTTTACACTGGTCTTTATAATACTGTTTAATCATTGGTCAGTATGCCAGGAATTGCACCATTTCTTTTCACTTAAGATAATTCGTTTTAGCAGTGTTAGTAATATGTATGTTTGCAAATGTTTTAAATTGTGAGTTATGCACTTTTTGTGTTAGTATTTATGAAAATGCTTAATATAATTGGCAGCAGACTTAAATTTCTTTTACTTACAAATGGTTGTGTATCTGGCAGTTGATTTATTGTTTGTTGTTTGTTTTCAAACTTAAGAGTTAATATAATCTCTCACTTTAGATGTTTTTAAAATATTCTACCTCGATGAGTTATATATGCAATAATTTGATTTTATGCAATCATTCCTTTGTTATCACCTCTTTGAGGTTTTTTAATTGCTGGTTTTTGCATGCTTGTTAGTAGTTCATCTTTTCTCTTATTGCTTTAATATGAAATGATCTCAAATTACTATGATACTTTATATTCTTAGTAATTGTGTATTTAATTTTATTAGTGTATATTAAATGTAACTTATTTTTAATGTTTCAGTTGTTTGTCGTAGTTTAATGTTTTTAACACTTTATTTTTTGAACATTTATTCGTTAAGCGTGTCTACACTCAATGTAGGGCTCAGAGAATTAAGTGTTCAGAATTCCTTCAAATGGAATTGGCAATCTTCTGCATTGTATGTAGAACTGTAGTGCGCATTGTCACAGTTTGTTTTTAGATCTATGAAATTTCACAGTATGTAGCCATGTAGTGCTCAATTCTGTGGACAGTGCTTTTTACACCATGTTTGAGCTATTTTCGGATAATAGTAATTTTTGTACGTGTCTTTTACTGCAACGATGTTGTAATAATGAAAAATCCATTATTCCAGATTTTGGTGTTTTGAAATAGCCTTTTTAAAATGTTGTGCATTTACACATGCATTAAAATAATTTTTGCAGTAAAGAGCTAGTTGCATTCATGTTCCATTGGCACTGTTAAAACTTGCTACCGGTAGTTTTGTGCCAAGGGAAGCACGTTTAATTTTGGATTGAGTTTATTTTATTTTACATTGGGCTGATAAGTTAACAGAAGAAAAATATATTAAATGCTGCTTGCACAATGTTAGAACTTATTTTTGTAAACTATCTAGACTATTTTTTCTACATATTTTCTGGCCTCAGTTTTGTATTCACTTACAGAATGTGGAGGTCTTTTTTGTCAGCCACATGTGCAGGCTCAATTTTCATTGTTCTGAAATTTGACAGATTTTTTGTGTTAAGTTGGTGGTTATGCTGTTTTGTTAATTTTTATTAAATTTTTCGTGTGTTGAAATCTTAAATGTTAAACCTAATATATATTACATCATTAATCAACATATCTTGTAAAAGTGGTAGTGTTTGTATTATATGTGTAGACGAATTATATACCCTGGATGTTTAGTCATTTCAGTCACAATGGCCAGGTTTCCTTCACTATGCAATGCTTCTTTTACTTTTCAATTTTGTTTAATAGCCTTCCGAAAGAACAAATGTATTTTGCCTTGGCCGATTTTTGATAATCGTGTTGAATATACAGATCTGTTAATTCTCGTGGTGGCTACATTTTGAGCTGCAGTCTGTGTTCTTCGAAACTTCAACTGTTTCTCGCGAACACATAGTTAAACATCCTATAAATGTATTTGTATTGAACTCGAAAACAAAAGTAAAATGAAGCTTAATATTTTAAAATTGCAAGTTATATAAATCATTGTGCATGTGTTGTGATTGGATACATCTTTATAGTGGTACAAGAGCTTATTACACATTTTTAGTGTACATTCCATTTTTTTAACTCTGAAATCCAGTATTACAATGTGAATTCTGCCATCACAAGTAGTTTGAGCAAATCCATACTTGTTTTTCCCTCTGCAGTTCTATTGTACAGATAGCTCCTGTTCCCGCCTAAGGTGCTCATATAATTTCTCAGTCTTCTGGTGCTTTTTAGAACCATACGAAATGCTAAAGTTGTATTTTCATAAGCACTTCAAACAGCTTAAATATCAGATGAAATTTAACTCGGTGTTTTTTAATGTTTTTACCTCCGCTTTCCCTCTGTCTACCCGAATACTTTTGTAAATTATGAAAACTGGCCGGAAAGAATGGCTCCGATTTCTTATGACTAGTCAATAAAGTTATCAATTCGAGGAGTTTTGTTGTTAAACAGCTGTTGAAATAATTTGTCTATTGAACTATTGTCTTACTATACAACTGAAGAAAACTAAAGTTATTCGCGTGCACAATACAAAGATCAATTTGATGTGCCGTGGTGGAGTGTTCGATACATCTCCTTTTTCTGAAAGTCATTTTTATTCATTTGTTTGTTTTAACTTATATAACATTTGAATTTTCATGAAGTATGTTTTATTGTCTTTCATATATTTGTTATTGTACTACTACTGCATTAAATAAAGTATTTTTTGTTTTGCTGAAAAGTTGACAGTGTCTTTAACACTGGACTACTTTTTAATATTTTTTTCTACAGTTTTAGCTTTGCAGCACTATTAATAAAATGTGAAATGAAAATGTTTGTATTTCTTTTGAGTGTTTCTTGCTTATAATTTTAGCTAGTATGAGATGAACTAGGGTTTTAACGCAAACCACTGTCCAATCGGTACATCCTCAGCCCATTGTATTAGATTATATTAGTTTACAAATTTAATTTTTCAATCTGGATACATAAGATAATACAGGGGATTAAAAAGAAAATTTTAGGGGCTATTTTTAACTACATTCCAATTGCAAATTCAATGAATAGAAATATCTAAAAATTAATTCATAACAATAAATTATATGGACATGCAATTGGTTATTGTATGATTTTGAATATCTTGAAGTAATTTAACGATTTGAAAATATCTGGCAAATAGAGCAGCAGTATTTTATCAATTCAAAAAAAATTAAGTTGTCAGACAAAATAATTGGGTGTTGATATTTTGCCTACAAATCAAAATTTAGTTAGGTAATGGTCAGCAACTTAAGTGAACAAGTAAAATCCAAATCTCATTTCGGTAAATATTCAATGACTATTTGGGAAAGTGATTTCATACAAGTGTTACCGAAATCCTAAAAATGAGATTTACTATTAGGAAATATGAAAGCCCACGTAGGGGTTTCCTGGAAAAAGTCGGCAATTCTCGATTTTTTCGTTAATATCACAATGGTATAGAATGGGTTCCTGTTCAGCTAGACCCGTACTATTATGCTAAAGTACTTGGGAAGCTTTTCACTACTTAAACCAACAATACCTTTGAAAATTGTTACCTTTAAAAGTAATGCATTTCAATAAACAGCTTGGCTTATTTAAGTCTCGCCACTTTGAAACGATTGAGGCTGAGTATAGTAAGACATTGATATATTTCGCTTCTTGGGCAAGAAAAGGCATTAATTACGCGTTTCTATTTAAATTTACGCAAAAAATGTTAAACGAGTGATAGAATAATTTTTGAAACGAATTCCTCATCGACACATCCAAATCTTTCACAAATTCAGTTTGGGTAACTACTGGAAACAAATGACCTTGAAATCCCAATTCTAAAGCAATTGAAATTTTTCAAACGAAAAAATTCGGAGGACAAGAAGCGCTATAACAAAGGGCATACTGTATATCTCATTTTTTGTTATTCTGATGTCCAAGAGTGCCTCTAATGGGCGTGAGGCATAAAGGGGCCTCACCACCCCTTAGAAAACTAGATTTTATGTGTAAAATACATTCATAAGATGGGTCTTCACCCCCATAAACCTTTTAAAAACTTAATGTGTATCAGCTGGAATGGTCTGATAATTGAAGGTGTGAGCCTTAAGTGGGTTTCATTGGTTTTTAAGACTTATTCAAACAAAATCTAAAAGCTTGTCTTGAAATCAAACGCGTAATTAAATGTTCATTACGAAACATTGAGGGAATAGTTATGGGATTTAATTTCCCGCAAGCTAAGCCATTTCCGCATGTTCACAATCTACAGCTTGGTCAAATACGGCTCTTGCGCCAACCAATCTACATCGCACCAGCCCTAGGTGACGCAGAGAAAAGTTCCAGAAACAAGGTTTGCTTGTTTAAATATTAACTTATCCTTATAAATATTGCGTGTAATTCAAAATTACGAGGCAATGTCCTTGGATCTTCCCTTCGGGATTGATCCCGGACCGTAGCCAATAGCCCGTTGCTTCAGTACGACGTTAACTACCTACCTTATACATATTTAAGGAAAAATCCTATTGTAATGTCGGGCCGCGGTGGCCCGGTTGGAAGAGCAACGGACTAGCAACCGAAGGGTTGCGAGTTCAAATCCAGCCAAACACAGCCGTGTACAAAGGGGGCTGGTGCACGTTAAATCTGTCGTGGCCTCAAATGTCCACACGTTGGCGTGGTGTGGAAGTTTGGAGAGTGGGGTGCCAGCTCAGGTGTTGCCTCGTCATCTGACCGTGGTTCAAAATTACGTGGTGTTGTCCTCGGATCTTTCCCTTTGGGATTGATCCCGGACCGTCACCAATAGCCCATTGTGATGCTCCAGTGTGACGTTAATTGAAATCCCCCCCCCCTATTGTAATGTCATTTCGTTGCTCGGATCAACCGCGACTTTCCATGCTCAAAGGTGGCTCAGTGGGTTTACAAACTGCGCTAGCAACATGCTAATTGTAGGCGGCGCAGAATGGATTTCTCTTGTCTTTCCTCCCGAGTTTATTTTTCTCTTGTGTCAGTAAAACTCATTGTGTCCTGTGTCTGGCGCAGTATGGCCCTTGCGCCAAAAAACCCAAACCAACCAATTTCTGTCAGTAAAACTTGTGTGTATGTCCATTACTTGAAATTGTATGTCTTGTGTCTAGCGCATCATGACCAAATATGGCCCTTGCGCCGTAAAAACCCAACCAACTGTTTGGGTTTTTTACGGCGTTTGGACGGGGTGAAGTTTGGTCAATTTCTGTCAGTAAAACTTGTGTGTATGTCCATTACTTGAAATTGTATGTCTTGTGTCTAGCGCATCATGACCAAATATGGCCCTTGCGCCGTAAAAACCCAACCAACTGGTGTTAAAGTTGCAACAATCCATTTACTTGAAGTTTGGTCAAACATGGTCCTTGCACCATAAAACTCAAACCAACCAACCGTGCTTACTGTAATCCCCTTAAAATTAAGTTTCACCAAATGTAACGGGCAGAGCCCAAAGATTTCCTTAGAATGCTCCAGTGCGACGTTACTTAAAATACCTAACTGTCCAACTCCCTTAAATTAAAAAGCACAAACTCTTCTATTAAATAACGAGTTTCTGAATAGTTACAGGGGCCGTCGTGGCTCTCGGTATGCTCACTGCGCTAGCAACCTTCGAGTTGTAGGTGGAGCAGGTTCGATTCCCGTCAGGTGCATTCCTCCCTGGGTGTATTTCTTCTGTCAGTAAAAATTTCATTGTCTATTACTTGATATTGTGTCTGGGCCAAATATAGCCCTTGTCCATAAAACACCAACAAACCAAACCAACCAAATAGTTGAAAAAATAAATTCTTTTAACCTTAAATATCGAACTATGAACAACTCAGTGAATGGTAAAATACACTGCTGGCCACCCAAATTGCAACACCAAGAAAGACAAGAGATATCACAACGAAATTTATTTTGTAGATAACATGTTGACCAAGTATCAAATGATTAAATTTATAGACTTCTGTGAAATGTGGTTCCTGCCAAAATCAGTAGCCAGAGTAGCCGCCATTGTTGGAGATCACCGCTGCCACACGCCTCGGCATTGATTCAAAGAGACTTTGGATGTGTTCTTGGGGTACAGCAGACCAAGCAGCTTCCACACGTTGCCAAAGTTGATCTGGTGTGGCAGCTGGGGATGTATTCTGGGTCAATCGTTGAGCAACCATGGACCACATGTTTTCTATCGGCGAAAGATCCGGAGAGCGAGCTGGCCAGGGAATCAATTCAATCTGGCGATTGACGAAGAACCCTTGGACAATGCGTGCCACGTGTGGTCGCGCATTATCCTGTTGAAATATGGCTGTGGGCAAGCCCTGAAGGTAAGGAAGGACAACTGGCTCCAACATCTCGGAGATGTAGCGCTGGCTGTTTAAAGTACCGGCAATGCGTACTAGAGGAGTGCGAGAGTGATATCCAATACCGCCCCATACCATAATACCCGGTGCAGGACCAGTGTGGCGGTGCATAACGCAGCTGTTCAGCATCCTCTCTCCACGGTGTCTCCAGACTCGAATCCGACCATCGTGGTGTTGCAGACAGAAGCGTGACTCGTCAGTAAAGACAATTTCATTCCATTCTGCCGTCCACATCCTTCTTTCATCGCACCATTGGCGGCGGAAACATCTGTGGTTCTGCGTCAAGGGTAGACGAAGCAATGGACGTCTTGCAGACAGACCACTCTGCTGTAAACGGCGTCGAATGGTACGCGCAGACACTGGATGATGCGGTACAGACTGAATGTGCTGTGCTATGGTTCGTGATGTGGCTGAGCGATCCGTCACTGCCATACGCACAATATGCCTGTCATCACGTGAAGTGGTGCACTGAGGTGGATGCGATCGAACACGTCGGTCCGTCGTACCCTCCTGCATCCAACGATCACATATCCGCATTACAGTTGTTTGGTTTCGTCCAACACGACTACCGATTTCCCTGAAAGATAATCCACAATCTCGGTAGGCCACTATCCTTCCTCTGTCGAACTCGGATACTTGATCAAAAGATGATCGCTGTTTTCTACGAGGCATAATTGATCGTTTTTTTTAAAAAACCACAAGAAAAACACAATTGCCGTACTTGAAATCGTCGAAATCTCCAAGCCTTAAATAGCGCTTTGAAGTGGCGCCATAGGCGCGCGTGATGTGCGTCTGCGCTGAAATTCTAATCATTTGCATATCTCACCTCCGCTAATGCATGTTGTAAATTTCATATTATTTGCATGCTTCCTTCAGGGTGTTGCATTTACGGTGGCCAGCAGTGTATTTTTGGTTGATACTTTATTTTTCAAACGTTACCCAAATTTTTTTTTTAATTTTGCAGTTATTGCAATATAAAGAATTAAATATATATTACAACTAGTAATATAGAGTACTGGATATAAAAAATGACGTATAGTTTCGCTAGTTTATACCATTTTTTGACACTAGCTGAATTACCCGGCGTTGCTCAGGTTGAATTGTTTATAATTCATCGTAATATTACTCAAAATTGTTCCCATAGAGATTTCGAATAGTTTTTAGCCCCCCTGCAGACCCAGGGCAAATCGAACGGGGTTAATACTATATAGCCTATGTGTCCCGCAGAATTCTACACGATGAATGTACCAAATTTAGTGTGAATTGGTCTGACATTGATCGTATAAATACGCAATGTTATACCTATGAGGATTTCAAATTGTCTTTAGCCCCCTGTGCCATTCCGACGATAAAAAAGACCACTTTCTATTAAAATAATCTTATACTATCATTAAAATTTACATTCCAATAACAATGCTACAGTTTAAGAATTTACAGACGGGATATATAAAACGATGATACTGAGCGATTTTCAGCGCAGCCATACCCATCTGCGATTGCATCATACTCTTGTATTTTTTGCTTAATTGATTCTGTCTCTAGCATCCAAGGGCCGTGGTATCCCGGTTGAAAGAGTAACGGATTAGCAACCGGAGGGTTGCGAGTTCGAATCCAATTAAAGACCATCGTGTACAAGGGGGGCTGGTGAATGTTAAATCTGCGTGGCCTCAAATGTCCTCACGTTGGCGTGATGTGGAAGTTTGGAGAGTGGGGTGCCAGCTCAGATGTTGCCTCATCATCTGACCGTGGTTCAAATTCACATGGTGTCCTAGGATCTTTCCCTTGGGGGGATTTATCCCGGACCTTCGCCAATAGCCCGTTGTGTTGCTCCAGTGCGACGTTAATTAAAATACCTACCTGTAGCATCCAAAATTCTACTGAGTCCCAATTAATGAATATGTTTGCGTTCATCACTGATCATTGTATGGAGCATATTCTCGGAGTGAAAAAAGTATGCATTTTGTTTAAGATGGGTGAATAACAGCTTTAAGTTCGTCACTTAAGGAGGATGCATGTATCATTTCAAAACCCTTCAAAGCTTCATCTTTTCAGAAAAGATGGTACTTTATCTCTCACATACCTCATTAATGCAGACTCCTAAATTGTAACGTTAATTAAAATACCAAATACCTAAAATAAATTCTAAAATAATTTTTTAAGTTCAACGACGATCCTTTCACATGTAATATCTTAGGATGCGATTTGCTATTGTCAGCCATCGAGCCTGTGTAATTCTGCGCAGGTTGACAAATAGCTAAATTCGAAGATTCTTCAGACAATATAGCTTTGCAAATTTTGTACAAATATCGTTAATCTAAACTTACGTCCAGTTGGTCGACCTCGGATTTAGATCATAAGAAATTGTCAGATTGTACATTAAGTTTTTTGCATTTGGTTCATGTTTTCCCTTTTGCTCTCAAATATTTTTAGGACTTTCAGATGCTCCATCTAAGTGTTAAAATAAGTGCTTCAGAATCAATTCGGTGGTAAGTCCTGTTGACACAATATTGATCACACCCTTGTAAGTGTTTTAAGCAATTTAGCCTACCTCTACCAGTTGTATCTTTTCATTTATAGGTATCTTATTTTTACTAGTTGTTACTTAATTTACGATTATCCGAATTTGTGTTAGGATCTTAAGGCTCTAATATTTTCATGTCGAAGGTTAGGTTCTCTAGACGGTAATATTGGTAACTTTTGGCAGCAGCGCGTACTTTTTCACTACTTCGGCAGTCAGGTATACATTTTGAAGCAAGTCACCTATGCTTCTTCCCTTTCGCAACGAACCAACATTACTTTCTAAAATTTTATTCGTTTCAGCAAAATCTATTAAACTTATTGCCACTTTTCGTAATGTTCTGATTGTTCGTTAAGTGGTACCTTTTAAAATCTCTTACAAGAACATGTAGAAATAGGACACATTTACATGACGCAATGTCAAAGAAGGTCTTAGATGGTCTATAAGAGCTTTTACTTTCTAATTGTGTTGTGTTTCACTCTAGGATATCTTAAAAGAACCATTTGTCACAGAACTTTTATATCGTTTGTAAAACTTTTTCGGCAAACAATTGGTATGTATGCTTTTCTCTACATTTTTAAACGCAGCTTCTAATGCAACACGGATACTGGATTCTTTGTCAGAATCTGGTATTTTAGTTCGTGTTATAATTCTAAAAAAATCCTCGATTTTTGGTAAAACTGAAGGTAGAAATTTACGTGGAGTGCCGAAAGTGGGGCATTCTACTTGATGCCTTGTAGACAGAATATAACTCTCTTTTATTTTAATAGTTCGTAAAACAAAAGTCCCTCCCGGAAGCTCATGTTCAATAGTATATATTACTCCCAGAATTAACTTGTAAAAGGTATTAGGACTCTTTGTATAGGGGTGGGGGCTGATGTTAGTTACACAAGTGTTTGAAGCTGCAAGTGATTCCCAGAGGATAAGTTGAACGCGGGGCGTGTGGAAATCTGTGAAGATCGAGCAATATAGTTCCTGACGTCTGATATAATTATTTCGATCTTTGTGGGTACGAAGGACATGGTTAATGCACACAAAATGTTGTACATAATGTTTCATTCTAAGACAAATATTATTTTAAAAATTGTGTTACAAGTGCTTTTTTTCCTATTTTCAGCCTGGGCTGGTGCACGTTAAATCTGTCGTGGCCTCAAATGTCCTCATATTGACGTGGTGTGGAAGTTCGGAGAGTGGAGCGCCAGCTCAGGTGTTATCTGACCGTGACTCAAAATTACGTGGTGTTGTCCTCGGATCTTTCCTTTCGGGATTGATCCCGGACCGTCGCAAATCGCTCGTTGTGTTGCTCCAGTGCGACGTTAATTAACTACCTACCACAGTTCTAATCCTTAGAAAATAACGCATTAGTACTGTTGATAAATTTGAATAGATATACTGATTTATTTCCTGTTTGTCTTTCTCGTAGTTCAAAATTACGACGTGTACACAGATCTTTCCTTTCGAGATTGATTCCGGACTGTCGCCAATAGCCGGTTGTGTTGCTCCAAAGAAGCGTAAATTCAACTACTAACCTGTTTGCCTCTTGAAACATCCAGGAATTTGGCCATTTAATCTGCAATAACCTAATCATTTTGAGCACTGAATTCGAAAATCATAATTATGTAAATTTTCAACCTTCGCAACTTTTTATTATACACTTACCACATTGAAATTTAAATAAATTAAGATTTGTTGAACAAAATTAATTACAAGATGATTAAGGTTTTTTAAACACTTTTAATCATTAGAAGCGGACAGAAAACAGGAATTAGCTTCTTATTTTTCACAGGATAACAGTTTATTGCAGGGGTACTATTGGTTTGATGCAGAATTTTGACGCTGAATATAAAGCCTATGAATGCTGCTGGTCACTGACCCTTCTAAGGCCTTAGTTCTTTGTCATTATGGAAAAAATATACCTTTGTTCCAGTTCACCATTTTATAAATCTGAGAAAGCTGTAAAAATCGAATAATTCCTCAAAATGCAATGATCAAGATTGAACGGTTTGTGGAGATTGTTAAAGTAATGTATCTTCTTAATCAACTGGATGATTGCAAGTTCCCATACTTTTATATTTCAGTGGGATAGTCAAGCAAAAGTCAACACTGGTCTAGAAATTCTCTTGAATCTGTCAGCAAAAATATTTTACTTAAAGACCATGTTAACAAAGTAAATTCTTTAACCTGGCTTCAAGTTAAACTGGGTCTGATAAAACAGTTTATGAAAACACTGACAAAAGTGACAATCGCTTTAAATGCTTAAGCTCTCACCCACGTACCAAGTTGAATTTTGTCGGAACAGGCAAGAAATTAATATGAAAACTTTATTTTTGCTGAATAAATTTGAAAAAAGATGTTTGGCTAGCCTTAAAAACGTATTTATTTAGTTTTTGAGTTACAATAAGGACCTGGAGACATGTGGGTCAAATTTTAAAAGTTATAGAAATTCAAAGCATTAGAATGCTCAAAAGTATAAAATTTCATTTTTCAAATTCAAATTTGGACTTCTTGAAAATCTTGATGCAGTAAGGAAGTACAAAAAACACTCCAAAAAGACACTAAAGAAATTCAATAAAAGAACCAGGGTCGTGTATTGGAATGTTAGTATAATTACAAAATACTGCTAGATTTTTACTGAAATCCGTAAGTAGCAGTTCAGAGAAAATCCAACTGTACTCTAAAGCTCTCTCCTATTTTAAAGACTTCTGAAAATATTTGTATCTAATATTTCCACTGAAATCTCTCTCATTTTTGATTATTTTTAATTATTAATTTTATATACATAAAGGAATATAGCCTTGGATCTATATCCCTTTGATTACTAAAAACACTAGTCTAAAATGTGTGAACCCATTGTGAATAAACCAAGTCATGAGAAAAAATATTAGGTCATTTTTGGATTCTGTACCCCAAAAAACTAAAACCAGCACTTTTATAAGTTTTCACAAACTAAAATTTTACAGATCCATGTAGTTGGTTTCATAGGACATTGTTTTTTATCTAACAGATAGAAACCACTATTTGGATCTTCAATAGCTATTTAAATCATTTAATAGCTATTGAGTTCAATTACGATTATTCTAACCAACAGGAAACAATGAAGTAGTTCTAAATTAAGTTTATGATCAACATTGACAACTTCTCACAGAAATTACAAAATAAAATAAAATGCTAGTGGTAAACTATGTACTAAATTGCGATATATTTGTATATTATCCGATATTTGTGAGTGCAGATTGGTTTAGGTATAGGTTTAACATAATAATTCTGTTCTACAAATCCTTATTCTAGCAGTTATGCTTAATTGTTGGTTTTCGGTTGGGTTCAATGGCGCAAGGGTCATATTTTGGCCAAGCTGTGACAAACAAGACAGACAACATCAAGTAAGCTTAATTGTTGGAGATCAGTATATTTAAGTACTACAAAAAAAGGAAATCAAAGTAGTACCTTAGCCTGTACTGGCCTGCCTAAAACATTAAAATAAAAACAAGGTGACAGTAGAATCGCAAGGGCAATCTACATTTGCATGTGAATCTGTCATAGCAATTTTGTTCATTTATTTTTCATTTTGCTTTGTCAACCTTAAACTCGTAATAGTTTAAGATTTTAGTAATCAAAACAGCTCCAGAACAAAAGCAAAAACATTGGTTTGGATTTGCATTTGGGGCACCTTTTTTACTTACCCAATCATATGATCAACTGTTTTTACTAGCCAAATCGTGATTAAATGTCAATTTCCATGCTGTGCTGTTTTTCATTTTGGTGAACACAGTAGAGTTTATTCTTGAAAATTCAGGTTATGTAGGATACATAATTTGATATTAATACGTGAATATAGAAACAGACATGCAACATGAATTTTGATTGCAAATAAATTGAGGTATACTCAATCAGAAAAAGGCAATGAGTAATAGTTGTATACTTGAGCAATCTGAAATGAAGTACAAGGTAACACAATTATCTTGCAACTAAATAGCTTTAGCAAGTGTTTATTTTTAAATACATTTTTCATTCCTAAGAAAAAGCTTACACCCAACCAATGATAAAATTATTAAATGAAATGCATAATGTCCATTTTTATGAAAAAAGAAAACAGTTCAAATCTCTCCAATATTTTATATATTACAACAAATTATCTGTGCAGAAAGAATAAAGTTGTTTACAAAATTTGTTCAGAGGAAAGCCAACAACATTGAAATAATCTCCATGAATCCATTCTATGAGTGAACCTCCAATACCCTGAATACCATATGCACCAGCTTTGTCTCTGAAAAATAGTATAATAGAATAAAAATATAAGAGATACTAATAACCACAATACAATAAAAAAAAATTTAAAGTGAAAGCAATGAGAAAACTTATAAATTATGTACTCAGCAGACAAATAGTATTTTAGGAATTGTTTATGAAAAACAGAATCTGTCTTCAATGCTGAGGTCGTCTGAGTGGGTGAGAAAATGGGCTCCTACGATGAATGAAGGTTAATATGTATGAAAAGAATAGTTTATATATTTGAGTTTATCCCTTAAACAAAATTAATTATTTTGAAGAACTCAAAATACATCTTACCAATCAAAATTTCTCCATTAACCATATTTTAATTTTGCAGCTGCACAATAGCACATTGCTCATATGATGTAGAAAGTAACATATCTCAAAAGTTATAATTTAAGACAAGTTCCAGAGAATGAATTGTTATGTTAAATGTAATAAAAAGATGCAATGTGCAGATGCATCATATTTGTTTGGATAAAGGACCAGACACACTAAAAAATAAGTAGCCTACACTAATGACTTCACGACTCATTATTCAATAAGATTACAAGCAATTAATTAAAAAATAAGTACCCAAAGTTAAAACAGCAGAAAAAACTAAACAGGAGTTTCTTGAGATACACAAGAATACAAAATTGAGCTTGCAGTTTCATAGAACTATTTTATGAAAAACATAGCCCCACTATTGGCATATCAATCATATAAAGGGATCTATAAGAAACTTTATTATTTTGTTCCTTTTCTTTATTAATGCAATAATTTTATCAACCAAATTTTAACATGTTGGATGATAAATTGAGCACTGTTAATTTTTTCAAGTGTTGTGATCCACCATATATTTATCAGAGTATTAAATATGATAACTATCATACAATGAATATGATCACACAATCAATTATCAAAAATTCAGAACCAAATGTAATTGAAATGGACAATTTTCTTCCAGTTTGAACGAATATTTTAGTTCATACAAATAAAAATTATATACAATTGTGTTCTATCTACAAATTACTGTTGTAAAATTATACTAAAATTGCATAAAATGTAGGCATGGTTTTATGAAATTAAATTAAATTTTAAATTAAATTAACAATTTAATAATTGTGTGTATACTTAATGTTATCTAATTTGTTCACTGAAATTTACATGAAATGCGTTTGGTACCTATTCTGATATCAAATTTAAATATTTAGCTAACTACTCTAAGATTAAAAATGTTGTAAGAGTAATTATTTTAGCATTTAATTTGCAATATTGGTGGATTCTCCAGCTTCCTCATGACTTAAGAGTGTTAGTTATTCTATAACTGTTACCTCAAATATACAGCTCTTTATTTTTCTTTCCAAAATTCTTAAGCATTTGAAATGTTTAAAAATGTTAGGAATTTTGTTTTCTTCAATAAGCAGCTGTACTGGAATTTATTTTCAATTGCACATTATTTATTAACTAGATCAAATTTGAGTATCATTTATTCAATTATTGTAATAAATTGAATCATCTATTATGTTCACTTCAAAGGTCATTTTACACCCAATGACTGAATCATATTTTTCATTCCTTATAATCTGAGGGCAATGGCGAAAACAAATTTATCCTTGCTCCAACACATATAAACTTGGTACTATGATTGACATATAAATTAACTCACTATTTAGAATTGTTTCAAGCCTACTAAAAATATTTTACGAAAACATTTTTGACTTGCTTTAAGATGATCAATTATACATAACTCAAATATTGGATATCCTCATGATCTTCACTCTGTTCTTAAACAGTGATATTTATGAAACTTGTATGTGTTTTTAAAAGTTGTTTGCATGGCCTCTTGTCTGCGAAAATACGTCCAGGTCTGTTCTTAATCATGGCTCATAGAAGTGAGTAAATAGTAATTTAATCTGAATTCAAAAGGAGTCGCTATTATACTTTTCTTAAAGCAATTTATTGAAGCATCTGAAATATCACATAACATAAAATACATTCGTTTACCTCCAAATCCTGTTGAATTGTATGTGGCAAAATCTCTAAAGCACTTTTCTTCAACATATTCAATTTCTATTCCCTATTCATATTTCAATACTTTTTCCAGCCAGATCATTAATTCAATGTCATTACATTCCTCTCACAGAAGTGTTAGAATGAACCTTGAAATTGGATGATTTAGCACCTTTCTCAAGCCATTTCACATACATTTCTTATGACTGATCTCTAAGATCAAATGTTTCACCCCTGGGTCTACTATCTGTTATTTTTAATTTAAGTTCTCAATGTTGTATTATGCCTCAAAATAAAGTAGCAATTTGATTACCCACTTGGCCTACCCAAAGTAATTTTTGTAATATAACATTTATGAGGATGAAATTTATTTTGGTTTGCAACCTTAGAAGATATTTATGGCAGTTCAATCATGAAGTTATATGGTACAATGCAGTCATGCGTAAAATATAAGTCATGATGCTGAAAAATTGTTGAGAAGACAAGAAAATTACATATAGATATAGAAATATTGCTAATATAAAAACAGCAAATATGAAGAAAGAAAAATACTTTTGGGGGATTTTGTAGAGAAATTTCTCATATGGAGACAGGAAATGTACAAAGTTTACAGCAATGATTTTCTTTTTCAGCTTCTAGTATCCTGAGTTTCTCGAAAGTTTATTGATAATGTAATGGTAGTATTTTTGTTATTCAAATGTATCTGTACAGGTTTCATCTTGTGGACTTGGGAAGGTGCCCTTATGTATGATCGAAGGAGACATTGGATCGTATCATAGTTTTCTGCATCAGAAAGAACATTTTTAGAGAAACTTGACAATATTGTGTACCTCTCAGTCTACTGTTATTGTTTCTAGTTTTTATTTGATGACCATTGTTCTTAGAGTGTAAAGTAGACACCGTAAAATCGGAACTAATAGCTATAGATTCACATATTAAAGATATATTGTTATGGTAGAATTCATAACAAATGAAATTTACATATTCTATCCAATAAGTAACACTTCCTAGATGTATTACAAATACCCCTGTAAAAGCCAAGATTTGAAAGATCTTATTTCAGTAAGCAAAACGTGTAATCAGATAAACTTGGGTTTAAGGTAGATATAATCTACTTTATAAAGCATAAGAAAATGTTGACATGAAATGTATAAAATCAACTTTCAATTATTATGTGCAATGCATATTGACTTTCGACAGAAAATGTTCAAATTTGTACCACTAAAATAAAAGCTTCTTGTAAGACACTCAAATGCTGGTAAGTGTTTTTTCAGCCTTTTTGGTAGCATAGTACTGTAATTATAACAAAGGGGAAGAATGCAGTTTAGCAGTATCAACAAATTTAGAAAAAGGTAAAGGTTGGCAATACCAGAACTGACTAACTTCGAAAGTAGAGTATTGAGATTCTTTGCTACGGATTATTTGGATAATTTGCTTGGGCCTAGTGCAAAAAACTTGGCTCATGTGTCAAAAGGATCTGAAGGAAAGCTTCAGCAATGTACAATAATCTAGCCAAGCCCCTCTGGCCTTGAAAAGATAGAAAATTAAAAAAGTGTTTTAAGATATAATTTTTAAAAATCGATATTTTATTAGTAATAATTGGTAATAGAGGAAAACAGTTGATAAATGGGACCCTTAGGCTGTAAAAAAAGTTTCAGGAACATGAATATCTAGTCAGACCCCCTATGACCTTGAAAAAAATCGAAAATCACAAATCAGTGTTGTTTAGAATTTTTTAAATAATTAATGATTAATAAAGTATTAAACAGCTGAAGAATGCAATCTGTATTCTATACAAAAAATTTCAGCAACATACATAAATATCTAGCCGAGCCCCTCTAGCCTTGAAATAATCACTAGTGAAGAGAAAGGTTTGTGACACAGGTATCACATATTAATCAAAAAAAATTCTGCAATTCTGCAAACAATATGCTGCCTGGCCCCTTGGACCTTGAAAAAGAATTAGAAGATAACACAAAATTGAGCAAATTTCAATTGCCAGAATCTAATGTAATATATATCATTTTAATACAGCAATGCAAAATATTGCATAGCATCTAAATGACTTACAATACTTAACACATATCATTTAGAAATATTTAACTTATCAAAAAATCTGAGCACATTTTGAACATATTTCAATTACAGAATCTGTATTGTGATGCAAATAATTTTATACAGCCTTACAAAATATTGTAATTTGAATGAGTTGGCACAATGACACTCGCTTATGTTGCTAGTATAGTATAGTAGCACAGTATGTAAATAACTTACAATAATTAACACACAATTAAGAAATATTTGAAGAAAAAAATTGTTTAGTCATTGTTAGTATTGACCCTTACTGTGCGTCAAAATATGGGGCAAATCTTTCCTATCTTCTAACTTTACTTAGATGTGGCTACTTGTGCTATCTTTCTACAAACTTGAACTGCTGCTTCTATGATCACTTTAATACACCTTTCAACAGCTTGCATATGGCAGCCTCAGGCACTCTTGTTTCTTCAATTGATATTTTAGTCTGCCAGTAGTAATTTTTATAGATATGCATAACATACATAAATATTTATACATGTACTCTTCTCTCCTTTTTAAAGATGATCTACTTCTCATAGCTTTGTACCAGTCTGTAGGATGTGTTTAGTAAATATTTCTGCAAATGGAATTGCTTGTTTATTTCTTGCAATCAGCCGCAACTAATCAGCCTTGGCAACCAGTGATTAAAAGGTAACATCACTATCTTTAAGAAAATTCACAAACTTCAATTGAAATGTTTTTATTTTAATACTTTATACTTGTTAAAAAGTCAGTGTCTGCAAGTAGTATTTATTTTTTCTTAAGTCTTTTAAAGTTCTACATCAAAGTCTAAAAAGTTATAAGGGTGAATCCATTCAAATTCTCTCTCTCTCATAGGTAATACATAAAATATTCACCTCACCATCTTCAATTTTTTAAATGCAATATGTGATGGCAAATAGTGTATGTTGAACTATGCCATGTTAATTTTTGCAATTTTTTCATGGAAATAAGACCCTTTGAAAGGTGGTCAAAAATATTCAATTTTGTCGGTCAAGAATGTAGCATTCTGCTTAAAATTTTGCTACACTCAAATTATTATAGATACATTTATTTTATTTTTTGCTTGTGATACTTAAATATACTCTGCTCATAAGTAAAAATATTTTTTTAATGTATTAGCTTTTAACAATTTGTCATGGAACTTGTAGAAGTTTGGTCAAGATTTTTTCAAAAAAGACATCGTTAAAAAGTCTGAAATTTTTGTATAAGTTCATTACAATGTTGTTAAGTTATTCCTCTAAAAAGCTAATGCAGTTTTGCAAAGATTGATTTTAACAGCCTTCAACCTAAAATATTAAAATTTCAACCTCAGACACACATTCAAGCTGCGCCAACAGGGGTATTCCTCCACTCAAGTACTTGCTCAAATCCCTCGGCTTGCAACTAAGCACCTACTTGAATACACACTTTTAATACGATTCATTATTTCTACACATGTATCAATATAGTGTGATATCTGTGATTTTCGATGGTTTAATACTACAGTAAATAGTTTTAAAAAGATATCAGTCAAAATCTATTTTCGATTATTTGCCAGGAAAAACATTTGGGGTGCATATTGCTTCTGGGTTTTGCTTGCATTGAAATTTTCACTTGGTCATTAATACAGTACCTGATGCAAGAAATGATAAAATAAAATAACAAGAGATATTATTCTAATGGACTAGACTGCTGATGATTTTTATCCTACAGAAAGCTAAATCTACCCAGTTGCTCAAGTGGGAGATTATTTATATAGTGAAGGAGTAACTTTTGTGTCAATCATTAAATTTCTCTGATTAAAGTTTATTTCTACTAATTTTAAAGGTCATAATTCAACTACAAAAAACTCTACAATCTGATAGCCTATTTACATAGGAACTTTAAAAAAAGAATCATTTTTTTTTAAATGGCTTTTTTAAGAAAAATTAATTTTAAATTGATCAAAATAAAAAATCTATATTTTTAACCTATTTTTCCTACTAATGAAATTAGCATCAATATTTGCTCTGAAGTTTTAAAATATTTCTGAAAAATAGGATTATCTTAAATACTTAAGATGTAATTTTTAATTAGGTGATGTATGCTAAGAAATATACATTTTAATTTGGGACATCACTTTCAGACATGTATTTAAAAGAATAAAATTTTGTCGAGATTATAAAAATACGTTGATTCAAGGTGACCCAAAATGCACCTGAGTGCAAAATATCATTTGATTCGAAGATGATGAGCTTTATAACCTTGCCTGGATTTGAATGGATTCACCCATAAGTATGTTGTAAATCTCTAAGTATGCTCCAAGTCCAAGTTTTTAAAAATGGGTTCCAAGCATTTCTGTTTCAAATCAAAGTTAAGTTTTGTCCTATTTAAAATTTCAATGAGAATTTGTTTTATTTTAAAATCAGAGAAAAACATTAGTCCAGTGATTGTTATTTAATCAATCAAAAATTTCTAAATGCTTAACTGGTTGATTAAATTACAACCTAATATTATGAAAATTTCAAGATAAACCTACAAAGGGGTAATTAACAAAAAAATATTTTCACCTGGAATTGTAAGAAAATGGCAAACAGCATTTATATTGTTTTCTTTCTCCTGTCAGACTTCAGTTTTGGGATTCATTTGTTTTCCACTTCACCCTTCAATTGATAGTCAGTATAGTCAATTACATAAAAATTTGAGGTAAGCAATTTGAATTAAACATTCTCTTTTTCTTATATTGTTGCATGAATAATTTTACTGATTCCTAATACACTGATATGTAGTCAAGGATAAGTAACCGGTGCTAGTAATAGGTTTTCTGGATGCAGAATTCCTTGCAATTAAATTGAAAATTACATGTTTGATGTAATCTGGGAATTGCCTTGAAAGTGTTATCACACATTTTCCACAGATGTAAATTACTAAGCATCAAAGTATTTGGATTGAATTATGTGTTTAAAAGGAAACACATTACACTACTTTTCCAGAGATGTTAAAGCATGAGTATCATAACCCTTTTTCTTTGCTATTTGTGATTATTTCAAGGCCAGAGAAACCAGGCTAAATATTTACGTTTTTCATTGAAATTTTTTTACAACATGGGTTCCATTCTTCATCGTTTTTTTTCATTCTAAAGTCTTTTTGCGATTTTCAAATTTTTAAAGTCGAAATATCCTTAATTGCAATTTTTTTTTATAGAATGACGATCCCTCATTCATCAACTGTTTTGCAGTATTACTAACACTTATTAATAAAATATCAATTCTTTAATTCTATCTTAAAACATTGTTTTGTAATATTTTTTTATTTTTTCAAGGGTTAGTGGGGCCCAGATAAATATTTTGGTACATCACTGAAATTTTTCATCAGACCTTTTTGACACACTTATAACATTTTCTGCACTAGGACTAAGCAAAGTTTTTCAAGTTTTCTGCCTATCCTAATGGTTAATCTGGCAAGCATGACTCTCAAAAGGTTTTATCATTAGTATTCCCATTGAAACATCACACAGGTGACATTTGGTATTTCTCATAGCCTCATATAACATAAGTCAACAGAGAGAACTCTCAAGCAACACATAAATGCATTTTATCTGTATATGCATAAGGATGTTTGTAGGTGACTTGAGGCTGAAGCAGATATCTTTAAATATGAGTTTTACACTACTTTTAAGGGGTCATTATTGCTGAGGGGATAAATTTTGAAAGTTTAACACTGAGCGTTCAAAACACCATTTTGTACCGAATAATCAAATATACCCTAGGATTCATCCACAATAAAACTCGTTATTTACATAGCCATAAAATATGACATGGTAAAAATAAAACAGAAAATTTCAAAATAAGACTAATGATCTATCTTATTAAATTAAATTTGAATGATTTTTTATTATATTGATGTTATTTTATTGTTCTTATCCATATTATGAAAGACTTGTCGATCAATGAGTGCTGAAAATTTAAAATGTTATCACTGAAAAATTTTTTCTTATACCAAAGGGATCATAAAGGATACTTACAATGGTTCCCCAGTTTTCACATAAGCCTCAATTACGTCATTGGTAAGAGATGAAAATTTTACTTCAGTTTCGTCATGAAGAATTGTCACATCATAATAATATGGACCTAAAACAAAAAATGATTAGAAGTTTCAAAACTTTTAACTTTCATGTGACACCAAATTTTCAATTATTCAATACAAGTTTTGACTAGTTCGTTTATTACATTAGATAGAATTGATTCTTTCCACTAGAATATATATGAAAGCTGATGAATAAAAATTACTGAGACTGAGAAAAAAGAAATCTTTCTCAAGCCTGAAATTAGCTTTTCAAATTTAGGGTGCAGTATGTGTAAACTCCCTTTTGTTGCAAAAAAGGTAAACATTTGATTCAAATACAGAAAACAAGATCTAGAATCCTTCTTTTGAAAATTCAAGAGAATGATAGAATTCCTAGATTCAGATCACTATATATCAATTTGAAACCTGTAATTTTATATTGTTTAGTAAAGATTTATTTTCTTAACTTTAGAATATTAGTTGCGGCTGATTGCAAGAAATAAACAAGCAATTCCATTTCCAGAAATGTTTACTAAACACATCCTACAGACTGGTACAAAGCTGAGAAGTAGATCATCCTTAAAAAGGAGAGAAGAGTACATGTATGAATATTTATGTATGTTATGCATATCTATGAAAATTACTACTGGCAGACTAAAATAAGACCAATTGTCAAATGTACAATATGTGTATGTGTGGGCAAATACACAAAAAGTTTGATAATTGTTTTATAATTTTCAACCAAGAAAAACCAAGTCGAAAATATAATGTATGATCATTGAAGAATTCAACTTCTGGAAAGTGTTTTCTGCAAGGTTCAGAAAATGCTGTGTGAGGATCACTAAACCTACAGCAAGGGCATATTCAGAGGGGAACCAGGGCAACCTGGAAATGTTTTTTATGTTACAAAAATAAATGCTGGAGGTAGCTTAATCTACATAAATCAAAGGTTAGTTAAGCACATAAGAAAAATGTAGACCTAAAAATAGTCAAAAATATCAACAAACTAAATGCTCCTTTAGCATTTTTTCAATTCAAATGGTTGCTAAAGCAAGGGTAAGTGAAGATCCCATCTATGTGCTGGGTAACTGTCTTTGAATGGGAATCTGAGCTTTATGGCACTTCTGGAAGGGGTTCTGCGTTGATAAATGAGATATTGCTTCATAATCTAAGGAGACAAGTTTCACTTAGCACATTCTGTTTTAGAAAAACTTCGACTAGTTGAAAATAAAAAATAACTCTGAAGAGAAGTTACAAAAGATATTCATGCACAAGTGAAGAGCAAAAATGCCATTCCTATTGCTGAAAAATGATGTGCTGAGGTAAGCATACTGTGCAATGTGATAATATATAAAAATCCAAAACGTTTCTTCCATTCATAAATTTTAAATTATCCTAAGCAATATTTCATTTATTTTAAGTTCTACTTAGCAATGTGATAAAGGGTATAAATCAAACAAAACAAATGGCCTGGTGATCCACTTTGATTATATCAATGTATTCAGATGGAATATGAACCAAGTGCTGCTGTTGCTTCAGTACAGAAATGTCAGAAGAAAACTGTCCTCTGATACTGTATGATAAATTTGAGAAAAGCTGTCATTCATTACCAAAATTACAAGAAAACAAGTAATTGAGTGGTATTTGTTGTCTATCACACTTACCCTAAAACATGTTTCTCCTTTATGCAGGTTGCAAAGTGGAATTGAGTGGAAAAATAGGATAATTTCCAGAATTATTTCCTTTTTTCACTAAATCAATTTTTCTGTCAGATCTATCATTAAAAAGATGCGATATTTTCATGCTTTTGCTCAAATATGACCCTTGCATTCCGAAAAAAATCGTACACCTCAGTTTAAAATTCACAAAGTGAAGTTTTTGCCTTTTCATTTTATTGTCACAGGTTCAAATGTGATTAAATTTGACTAAAATTTTGAATTCTAGAAAAACCCATGCTACTTTGCAAACAGTACGATACAAGGCAAAAATAAAGCTGTCGCCGATAATACAAAAACTATCACTTTCATGTAGATTACATTTTAGTTTTTCTGAATTTAATTACGAAAAGAAACTTAGTTTCGTAAAATGCTGCATTAGAACATATGCAGTTGTTGCAGTGTTATTTGTTGGCTGTGTCAATTCATAATTTAAAATGAATTGTATTAGGTATATATATAAAACATGTGTTCCTTATGTCCTTTTATTTCCCGCATATAGTAGAATATATTTTTGCATGTTTCTAGATTGATCTGAACAAGACAAGATGACTGGCAGTTTGAGATTTTAGTTATGAAAGCAAAGATTTCAAAAGTTAATTTGTTTTAACATTAGGTGCATAGTACTGATTTAATAATTAACCTGAATAGTAAAATTATCCAACATATTTCTAACTTGATAATTGTTTTGTTATAAACAGTATAGCTAAAAAATTGAAACAATTTTTTAACAATAGCACTTGAAATACATTCATTCGCTCGAGTAAACACTCAACACGAAAACATGGAGACAAAGAACAAGGGGACAAAACATCAAAACAGGATAAAAACATAAATAAACTGCAGTTAACCACTCTGTAGCTTTGAAGGAAATATCTTGCCTGCTAATCTTAGAAAAATGCCTTCAGACAATTTTGGGCAAACCCCAAGGAGGGCGGAGTCCATTTCATCACTACATCCACACGCAGGATACAATTTGGACTGTTGAAAACTTTGATTCTGTACAGGTCTTTGTCTAGGCAGTCATGTTCTGTCTCTAATTTGAAGGCAGTAACAGCATCTCAATGAGGGGTAGCCCAAATTTCAGAAAGTGTATCCTTATAAGTTTTGTCTTTGATTTCTTCTGCCTACCTAGTTTGGGAATTGTTCTCCATTGTGTTTTATAATTCATGTAATAGATGAATGAGGGATGGCACTCTAAGAAAGTTACAAAATAACTCTTTTTTGCCAATATGTCAGCCATCTCATTTTCATAAATACCACAATGTTCTGAAACCTATTGTAGAATAACTTTATTTTATGATTGTAGTTTCCATAAGTTAATTTTACAGCTTTTAAGTCTGACAATCTGAGAAACTGCTTTAACATTAGGAGCTCTAATCTTTCTGTACTCATAACTTTGAAATGGTAAGATCTAATGACATGAAATTTGGTATCTGAAGTTAAATTTTGATAAAATTGGAAATTGGGTGTCAAAATAAGGGGTTTCCATTGGAAATTATGAAGTTGGTGCTCAATTTAATATGAAGACGGCCCTTTTGCAAATTTTATGCATTTGAATTAATAGATGTGTTAGTTCCTGTCAAACACCATCTTTGAATTTTCTCACTGTTAAAATTGTTCGAATGTAGGGTGGTTCGTTTTTTCTGCCTACTATACATAAAACATTAAAATATATTTCTATGAAATGCTCCTTAGCTTATCAGCATATATTACAAATGATAGGGAGGGGGACAGGGAAGAATATGAGCCCTCCTGAAATTATTTTTCCTGAATGCATGACTGACTCACAGAATGACTAACTTGAAAATCTGTACTTAAGGAAGGTGAGAATTGTTGGGTGCTATGGCACAAAGTGAAATAGGGGACAAGATGCATCAAAAACTAACAAGGAAGGTGAGGCCTCTGAAGTCTCATGAGTAGTGAAACATGGCCTTACAAGCTGATTCTCGAGATCAAGAAAAAAATTCACAATCCATCTTTTCAAGAACTTGATTTGAATGGGAACACTACAGGGAAGGAAGTAATAAATTGATGTACATTGTGTGTGATAGATGTCTTTATACTATTGGTAACTATATTGACAAATATTGGGGTATGTAGTTTTTCTTGACTTTTCCCCCTGATCATTTTCAAATGTTTTGCTGCTCTCCCTCATCATCCTTTACCTAAATTTTCACATTGCAATTATATTTTTATCTAAGCGTAGTACAGCAGACTTGCTTTATAGCAACCTTAAAATTTACAACTTGCTACAATATAACCAATTGAAAAAGCATGGGAATTCTCTTACAGCTGTAATGTTATTTCATGATACTGACCAGAGAGAAAGTAAAAATCTCATGACAGTGACCTTCAATTGGTAGTGTCTCCTAATCCTGAGGCAATTTAGATTTCATTGATTCCTTAAAGGTTTCTTTAAGCAAGATTTGGTGGTTTCCGGGTCTTACCATATTGCTAAATGCCTCGTTTCACTTTGGTTTTTCTTCACATATCTTGGGACACTTCACATATCATGTGACTTTTATGAAAGTTACTTTCATGGCATCAACCATTTCGAAAATGGCATCTTTGAAACAGATTTTACACAGTAGATACAAAACAAATCTTGCTTTTTCCATTTCTGCAGTGCATTGCATTAAATAGATTTTTTTCAACAGTTTCTTTCGTGACAATGTTCTTCTGAAATTACAAAAATTTGAAACATGAAAATCGGCATTCCCTTCTCTAAAAAAACGGAAGAGGAATGTTAGAAAAAACAATTATTTGAGAAATGTCCCTGGAGAGAAAGTCCCTTCTTGAGTCTACTGTATATCATTTGAAGTTTCATGTTAAGATTCATTTGTTTCTGGTCCTTGATGGAGCTACAGCTTTTAACTTATTAAATAAAAATTATATTAAAGGTATCGGGTTATTGTTTAGAAAATGAACACTTTTAAGGAACTTAGGTGCATTTTATTTTTCAACCTTAACAAAATGTTATGGCCAGAACCACAGTTGGTTACATTGTAATAATGTAAATAATAGTATTTCCCAATTTTCTAGTTATTGTTGGTAATTTATTCAATTAATTTGGTTTAATTGTTAATAATTTATATACAATTTAATTAAAATTTGAAAACAGAATTCTTAGGGTATTTTAATAAAGAAAGCAGAGGTAAGATTATGTTGCCCAATACTTTTATAAGTTTTTTCTGCTCAGTTCAATGCATAATTTGAATGCTACCAACATACGCTGTACAACATTAACTACCTTTTGTACAAACTATAAGTCTGATTCTTCATTAACAGAATGAAGGAATTTCAAAAAGTAATAATTTACTCCTGCCCACAGCTCAAATGGACCAAATGTTAAGTCACCAAGAAGGTTATTCTTCCAAGAATTTCTTTTGAGGTGACTTCATTAAGTTCATAGCCTTTCAGGATCTATTTAAAACAATGGATGCTAATGCTGGTTGAGAAATTTTTGAATTTTTTCATATTCCTTCAGTATGGCTAACCATCCTTCCAAATAGTGATTCAACAGTTAATTCAGATACCCCTTCACCAAATGTCTGTATATAAGAATTTCATACATGCACTGTTTAAAGTATGAAGAGGTAAGAACCTGTTATCAACAAATCCAAGATCTCAATTCAATTGAATCTTTATTGAAAAGTCTGAACTTTCTTCTTCACAATGGTTCACCACCAATCATCAGAAGTGAACAGTTGTGTTTGCATTTTTCATAGAAGAGTGAATTTTAGCAGCACCATATTTTCGATTTCTTGACCACTTGAAGGTGCAAAAAAGGATAAACAAGAAACTTATTCTCAAGAGACTATAAGATAACTAGAAGAGACTAAAAGCTAAGAGGGGTAGACTCCTAGTCTAGCCTGGCTCCCTAGGTAGGCATATGGTCTGAAAATTAGCACTGTTAGATCATCTAAAATTATCCTCACAATTTCACAAAACAGATGAAAGAGGGTAAAAAATGTACTTTCAAAATGAAACTTTAGTTTGTATTGGAATTCAAAGGAATGAAAAATCAATTAAAACATGACAAAACACGATAAAATGTCCCACTGCAATCTGCATTGCATATCGTCGGCTTAGAGGAAAAACTCATTAAATGACAAAGAGAATTTTGTACTGTACAGCTGTTTAAAGACTAATTAGATTTTAGGTCAAAAAATAAAAAAGGTTTTTATCTTTTAGAGATTACAATATGAATACATATTTCTCATCATAATGAAAATAAGCATTTAGTGTATCTGAAAAAATGTCAGTTAATGAGTTTCTGCTCTATGACGATATTGTGATAAGAAAAAGTGGTGATTAAAGTGGTTTTTCAAATAACCAATTATCAAATTTTTAATAACAGGAAACATTTTGGAAAACAGTAATTACTATTAGGAATAATTTCTATCATATAAAAGAAAAACTTCAGACTACAAATAGCACAAAGGGTATGTTCATAATTGTTCTGATTCTATTAAATAAATAAGTTCTGATGAAATAACAAGGTTTTAAATATTTAATACACTTGCAAAAAAGTGTTTTCTATAGATTTACTGAAATGAAAAGTGATATGTACATGAAAATTTTACAAGTGTTATATTACATTTTAAAAACTGTACCTGTAACAATAGCCAAAATTAGACAGAAAGAATCTGTTTGAAAAATTTTCAATCTCATATATTTACCTTTTTGGTGATTAAATAGAGCAAGAGTTAAACAGGTATGAACTAAATGACTCCGTCCATTGAGCCTAAAATGCAAAATCAGTTTTTATTTAAAGATAAAAAGTAATCCTATAAATAATTAACCATTTATGATAAAGTGAAAGTCACAATAATTGGAAGAAATAGTGAAGATCACAGAAAACAAAGATGAAAAAACTTAGATAAAATTTTCAAAACATTACATGGAAGTACATATTTTACAAACTATACTATGCAGTGTCATGCAGAGTGCATGTTAGAAGCACCGGTTGAAATGGTAAAAGGGCTACTTTTATTTTGGTGGGAAAGATTCTCAACTGCAAAATATCAGCTCTAAAACTATCAATCTATACTAATTTTAAAATTTAGCATTTATAAGTCAAATGCATTAATTTAAACAGTTCAAACAAACAAAAACGCTGTTTTTCGTTTTCATAGGATTTAATAAAACTACCACTTTAGATTATTAGATAAGTTCTACAATACTTTAGGGAACCACACCACTTCAATAGCTAACTTAAGTATACAGTATGCCTCATGATCTATTTTTCCTTTTCTTCAGAACATACTGAGTTTTGCTATTATTATATATTCAGCCTATACTAATTAATCTATTGGCTTTTTAACACTTAGAAAAGTTTGTCATTTCAAGCTGTAATACTTGAAACACGAATCATTTACTAGTGTGCAAGAACACACAGCACAATTACCATATTAAAGCCAATATAGAAAATATATTAAAACCAGGAAAATAACATTTAAAAACAAAGGAAGAAAGTAAAAAAGCAAAGAGCAAACAGCAGTTTTAGAAGGTCAATCAGACTGTAGGACTGGAATTATCTCCCTTGCGCGGCAATATCTGTCATACATATTTCCCACCAAAGTCAAACAGTTCTCAAGATGGGTTGCATCCATAAGAAAACTCCAGAACCATGTACCACGCAGTTGGGGCTAGGAAGGAAATTAAATCAAAATAAATATGTAGTCATGTCCTGTCTCCAATCGAAAAGCTGCGAGTGCATGCCGTCTTGGAAAACTGGATATTTTATTGAATTCCTCCATCCCTTATTCTTAAATTTAGCATTTAGAAGTCAAATACATTAATTTAAACAGTTCAAACAAAAACACTGTTTTTTGTTTTCATAGGATTTAATAAAACTATCACTTTAGATTATTAGATAAGTTTTACAATACTTTAGGGAACCACACCACTTCAGTAGCTAACTTAAGTATACAGTAGTGTATAAAATAAAGCAACAAATCTGTCAGGAAGGTTCTTTTTGCAGATAGCTCCACGTGTTCTGTCTAATTAGTCCTTAACTTACCCTAGTGATAAACCAACAATTCAAACTATGAAACAAAACACCATTTGGTGCTCACCAGAGTAGCTAGGGGGTATGACCAGGGCAGCTGTTCCAAGTGCAAATCCTTATGTGGGCGGCATTTGGGAAATATTAATCTTGTGGTTTTCAAGAAACTTCTTTTAAATTATTTTTTTGTAGAATTTTGTTTTTCTGGATAAGAATTTTTTTTACTGAGTTTTGTGTTATCTTTTCTGACATTTCATAAAAAATATCCATTTGTTGTTGTCGAATCTCAAATTCATTGAGGGTGCCCAGTCAGCACGTAAATTCTCATACGGCTAGGCAGATGTGTACTAACGATGGCATAATTATGTCTTAATTACTGCACTTGGAAGGGAAAGTCTGATGAGCTATAAAAAAATTATTGGGAAGATTCAAATGAAGAACATCAGGTTCACAATGATGCAGACTTTCGACCCGGAAAAATGGGCGAATCCCTCAGGGAGGCGTGCAATTCAGACAAGACTTCAGAGAACCTCTATCTAGAAATAGCATAAACAAACTGGCGACGGCTGAAAGCTGTCACAAATTCAGGGCTTCTTACTCCATCTAAATGTCTATTATCTCAGTGAGATAGGAAAATATTGTCATTTCATTTATAAGTAATCGAGATTCCTGCTGACTACATGTATGAAGTAATTCAAACTGACAGTTCATTACAATTGATGAGTGTGAAAAAGAATCAATTCATCAAGTAAATAATTTAGAGGGGTAAATGGTAATGGGACTATTTTTTCTGAAAACTAAACTACCTTATCAGGGAAAAACACGTGTTGGAATACTTTTTACCCATCTGGGAAAAGTTTGAACATTTCATTCTCCGTTCTTGCTTAGTAAAGTGTGTTAAGTTCGCGTTCCCACTTTGCAGTTTATTGAACAGTCATATCCAGCTATTATAGTATATCGGGATTTTTTTAATAAAGTCTACTTTACTCTTTTCTGAGCAGAAAGTTTTGAAAAGCGTAATTTTCTAGCAGGGTTTCCACTCCTTTTTCAAAAAAATAAAGAGTTTCTAAGGACTTTCTACGGACACAAATAATTTTTTATAAGGACTAATCGAGATATACCAAAAACCATATTGCACCTTCATTACATGAGTCAACTTAGTAGGACAAAAATTAGGGATGTATGCAGGACCGTTGGCAGATTTATAGTAACTTAAAAGTTATTTTTTGATGTTGTCTGTTAAATACATTGTGTGTCTTGAAGTTAACTTCCTAAAAGCAATGCACAAAAAATATAATGTATTTTACACCCTATAAGCTTTCTAGCCCCATTTAACCACAATAAAACTAATTTTTAAGGATGTCATCTCAAGGGGATAAAAGAAATGAAATTCTAAAAATCATTGCATTTTTTTTCTAGAAAATAAGAGCATTTTAATAACAAAGATTTATTTTCCGTTTTAAATACAAATACATTTATCTTGTTAAATATTGCCCCTGAGAAAAAAGTCCCGTGAATAAATTTCAACTGATTTGTTTTTTTTTAGAAATTATTTTGTCTAATTCCTTTATTTCAGCTGCTTTTTTCTTTAATTTCTTTACGTAGTGCATTTGCACTTTCAAAAGAGAAAAGTCCTCAGAAGCTTCTGCCTCATTAGCCAGTTCTTCAGCTGACTTTTCCATTCAGATTATATGATCCTCAAGACAAATTCTCTTTGATTTTAAGGAATTAAATTCTTGTAGCTGAAGTTTTTTTTATTTTCTAAATTTGTCTTCGCACTTTTGCGTTGTTCTTCTAAATGCATAACATATTTCTGCCCTGAAGAAACAAATTTTCTTATTCCTTTAGTAATTACTAAATTTGGAATATCATTAGCATTTTCATAAATCAGTCTGCAATATAGGAGTCTCCTTTTAAATTTTCAACTTCTAAGGACTTGTTGATATTAAATCCACGTTCCACAGAAGCCTGGCCATGAGATAAGATCATTATGGTTTTCATAACTTTTCAGTTTTCCCTTTGTATCATCTAAGAAAGAATCTACTATTTGTATCTAAGAAAGCCATTTAAAAAACTATCTAAACGCATTGCTTTTGGTTCAAAATTCTGAAACAATGAAGAGGATTTGAAAACGGTGCTTTCCATAAAATCTTTGAATTGAAGTAATATATCATCACAATATTTTCTGCAATAATCTTTTTCTGAGTAAAGTGCAATAATACAAGCTCATGAAGTTCATGCACTTGGTCTGATCTTTAACCATACGTCTAGGATCAAGACATGAAGCATTTCGAACAAGCAAATATGCTGCAGGAGATTTAGCCACATGAGACGTAGTAGCATTTGTATAACAAAACTTCTGCAATCAGGCCGGAAATCAAAGGCAGCACAAGGCGTTATTTTTTCTCCTTTAACTTTTCCTTTACTGTTCTTTTCCCAATGAACCCTATATTGATTTTGTCCACAGGAGAATAACAATTAGTCAGAAAAATCAAATTTGGAAAGCTTCTGAATGGTACTTATGTCAACTTTTTCTTCTGGTTTTAGAAGATTAAAGTATTCCACACATTGCTTTACAAGCTTTAACATATCTCCAAAAAAGGCAACAATGGTTTATCGTTTTGATAAAATTCAAGGAATGGTTTTAATAATTTTGTCACAGCTAAGAAAAAAATTAAACTGCCAGATTTAACTCACCCTTTGTAGCGTCTTGTACTGTCAGAAAAGACTTGCAATTTACTTTATTCAAAGTACCCTTTTCTACACTTCCAACGTATTTGATAACATCAGTCCAAATTAAAATTGCAAGTTCTACAACTGGTACGTTCTCTAGCCATCTATGGCCACAGAATGTTAAGGGAAGCTTCTTGACATCAGACAAATTACTGAAATCTTCCCTTCTTGCAGGAGAATCTTTAAACAGCCAACATAAAGATATTAAAATGCTGCTGACATTCAAATCAGTACTAGCTCCACCATGCTTAAAAGCATTTACAATATGAATACCACAACTGCTATTGAAATGATTTCCCGCTTAAATTGTTTTCTCATATCGTCTTGCAAAAGTTCATAGAATTTCCAGTTAACATTTGGACCGTCCATCGAAACATGCAAAACTTTTGACTAACTTAATTTATCAACCGATTTGTAAAATGATAAAATATCACTAGACCTTGAATGACCAATGAATGCTGAGGTCAAGTATTGCGTTTTAACCTGGCATTCCCGTGAATTCCAGTATCTGGTGTGGATGTCCATTTGCTTCTGTTGCGTAGATTTATTTAGTTTCATCAAACAATAGTGTATAAAGATAAACTTCTTCTAAACACTTCAATAACACACTTTTGAAGTATGGTGCCAATCCAAAGCAACAAATATAAGCACATTTTGTGGCTCCACAAGTAAACTGCTTTGCAATGACACTGTCTGGGAACATTCTGTAAAATAACTGATTATTTCCCTCAAGCGAATTATAAGAGTAATAACTCTTCATGCACTTCAGAGCCTAAATAATCTCAGCATCCATAACTTGATCGCCAGATACATAAGATTGCTATTAGCCTCCTTGGCTGGGAGAGACTTAAGGGCTTGGGAATCAACGACAGTTGGAGTGTCTTGAGAAGTAGATGCTCCAGATTTTTCAGAAGTTGGAGCTTGTAAGAACAAACTTGTCAAACCATGGCATATCTTCCTTGCACTAAGCAAACCCATATGCTTTATTCCTTTTAAATAAAGAATATTATGTTAGTGATTTTAATCATTATCTCCATTAAAAATTATGCAATGCTCAATTTTTGTACAGCCCTTCGTTAAAATAATTCTAGTTAAATTTTTATGCAGCCCCTGATGACCACTAAAATTATATTGGTTCAATTTTTATACAGCACCAAATGATAACTAAAATTATGCATGTTTAATTTTTATATAGTCCCTAATAGGACTGGACGATAAATCGTGAAATACCGGTTCGACATCACGATATCGGTTTTCTGATTTTCGATTCAACGTTATATCGAGATTCCAATAATACACTATGAGCATGCGCGGCATCAAATATCGAGAAACCGATTATTAGGAAAACCGATATTGACATATTCACGATATCAAAAACCATAAACTTTCAAAGCGATTTTTATCCCAAATCTGCTTGTTCGATTATTTAAATGCACGACACGATGGTTAGGATTGGACGATATGATCCATGATAAAACCGGTATTTTTCATTCCGATATTGATGGGACCATCCTGAAAGTACGTGATTTAGACAGAACTAAATACGGTTCTACCAATCCATTCGCATCCATCTGAGTTTTTTTTCTATTTGAAGGGTGTAGGGGGAAAACGATCTAAGTCCAAAAAATTTTATTTCGTTTTTTCTTGAATCTTTATTTGAACTGTAAAAAATGATAGCAAGAAAGAATGATCATTCCAGCTAAACACACTTTGAGTTAATAAAATTAGTATCCATCACAGAAACTCAACTTTAAATTTAGTTTTTCTCAAAAACTAGTTTTTGTCACTTTGATCGTTTTCCCCCTGTACCCTTCATTTTTTTCCATTTTAAGAGGAACGTTTATGTTCGTTAAATAACTAATTATACTGAAACACATTTTTCGGTGCTTTTTTTTCTCCGTTAGCGAGACACCAAACTTTTTCGTTAGCGGGAATCAGCCAAAATGTGTGCCAAGCATGCAAAGTATCAACTTTCTGTTTCGCGAAAATTAGTGTGAGTGATAATGGGCAGCTCTGGTAAAAAATAATCGAATGACAGAACTTCTCTTGTCGCAAATAATTATTTTATAAAATCCATAAAGTATACTAAAGACAAAATGAAACTTAAATAGCAGGTATGAAATTACAAATATCTTAGCATTTCTGAAATCAGTTTTTAGATATAAAAGTAGACTAATGTACCTAAGGATGACACTTGGCGTACATTTTGGCTGGTTCCCCGCTAACGGAGAAGTACCCACTTTTCGAATATCGGCTCTTATAAATAATATATGCACACAGAACATGTTCTTGTTTTTCAAAAATTGTATTTCATTGTGAAAATTATTACATTTCTTTAGAAAATGATAATCGCAAGCCGCTGCATTAGTTTTCATTATATTAGTACCTAGTTTTGCAATCCATTAGCATCTGAGTTTTTCTATTTATTTCAGTTTTTAAAAAAATGTGTTTGTTAATTTTCTAATATCGGAGCGAATTTTCGGAATATAGGCTCTTAAAAATCATTTTGGGCACGTTTTTAATTTTATTTTATTAAAATTTTTTCTTAGATTGTAAAATGGATTATGCCCAGCATCGTACGTGATTTTAAAAATATATTAGAACCTAAATCCGGATTTACAATCCATTTGCATTCATCTGAGTTTTTATTTTCATTATCATAAAGGACTTTTGTTTGTTAATTTTCTAATTAAATCGGAGTGCATTTTTGGAATAGGCTCTAAAAATAATTCATTTAGTGAATACATTTGTAATTTTATTTTATATGTAAAAATGATCACTAACGATTGCAAAATGACTAATGCACAGCACATGCATCATTTAAAAATTATATTCGAACCTAAGTATGGTTTTACAATCCATTCGCATATATATATATCCATCTTAGTTTTTTCTATGTTTTTCATTTTAAGAGGAACGTTTTTGTTCGTTAATTTACTAATTACAGTAATACCCCGAAGTTACGCGATAGGTGGGTCCGACGAAAATCGCTTAAGTCGAATTCGCGTAAGTCGGGGTACAACTTTGCATATAAATACATATAAATTTTGTTTAATTGGGACCAAGGTCTAACAAAAACACTAGTTTAGAACAAAAATATTTAATAAAATTGCAGTTCTTTATACATATTAATACAAAACATTAAAAAAATAAATGAGTTACGCAAAAAAGTTATCTAATTGCCTGTCAAGATTGACAAATTAAGAGAGGTTTTAACTTGCAGTCACCAGCTCATTCCCGCCAACCATCACTGTCAATCGATCTTTAGAAACCTTAAAGCCTGGAAAGTTTTTTCTTCACGTGCGACAAAAGTTCTTTTAGGCATCTTTCAGAACAGCCAGTCTCATTCACGTTAAATACGGTTTCACTGTTAGTCACCTTTTATCATAGCAATGAGTGTCTCAGGAAAAGACGCAGCTTCTTTATCGGCACTTACCGCCTCTCTATTCACCTCAATGCTGTACCAATTACAGCGAGTTTTAAATCGGTTGAACCAACTGTTACTAGTTACAAATTTTTCATCTTCGCCTGCCTTCCCAGCTTCCTTCAACCTCTCAAAAATCAGCTTAGCTTGATAGCATTGTTCTGATCGACTGGATAATTCTTCACTTTTATACTTGATTATCACACCATAATTTCAGCATTGTTTCCATCTCAGCAATAATACCATGACGTTTACGAATTATGCTTGAGTTCAAGGATTGAGCATTTTCCACCGCATCTCGATTCTTTCTTTATCTTTTATTATTGTTCTTACTGTGGATTCCGGTAGTTCAAACTTCACAAATTTTCATTCTGCTATCGAAATCCTTGATAATGTTAAGTTTGCATTCCAAAGATATCGTTTTCCTTTTCTTACTAGGTGCAGGAGAATCAGATTTACTTCGTTTGGACGAGTTTTTTTAACGGTTTAGAAAACGTACAACAAATCAATCTTAACTTTCGTCGATCGTAGGATCATAATCGTGCACGTATAGTTCGTGCGAAACGCGTATCACAGCAAGAGAAACACTGAAGATAGCGGGAAGTGTTGCTAAACGAAAAAATCAAGAACTTTAACTCTAACTCATATGAGCTTTAACAGCACTTTCCCCCATTCTTCCAATATCAAATTCTTTTTGGCAAATAAGGCATTTTGCTTTATGGAGATCAGTTGAAGCTGCAATCCATTATCGATACTTTTCATTTGTAGTCCATAAGCTGTTAAAAAAGCATTTCCCAGGCATACTTTTTTAATCCTCCAAGGGCTTCGGCTCCGCATCGAAGTCTGCCCAAAATTGCCACTCCCTATCAGCGGTACCAAGCTGGTTCTCCTCCAAGTTCTTCATTCCCCACGAAGCACCTAATGCAAACCCATCTGCCACGTATTTTGCTTGTGGGGACAATGTGGAAATAACGATTGTTATTTATGTGCTTTTTCTTCAGATGTTTAGAAACTTTGTCATTATAAAAATTATCTGAAAACATCTGGGAAAAATCCGATAAACGCGAGAACACGAAGCATGAGCAAATCTATCAATGGAAGCCATCTATCTCCGGAAACCCAATGAACTAAATGGTCATTACCCGTCAATCAACCTTGCGGGGTGTCCGCAGTCACACACCCCTTTGGAGGGTCAATCAGTGGTCCTCTTTGTATTCGTTTCTGAAGGGAGGATAAACGTTGTCTCTCTCAGTGAAACCTGCTGCTTCCCGTCCAAGATCAGACAACAAAGCTCGAAAACGGGAGAAATCGGAAATGCCTGTGCGGTCAGAAAAATTTAGTGTTCTAATTTTGGGAAAAAATAAGGAGTTTTAAGGACTTGATTTTAAAATTAAGGAGTTTTAAGGAATCTTAGAAAGGGTAGCTAAAAATAAGGAGTTCTTAAGAAGTTTCTAAGGAGCATGGGAACCCTGTAGCATTCTCGTAAAGGGTACGCATTTATTTCTTTAACATTTATATTCACTAAAAATTTATACTCTGCAAGCACTGTATTTTGTTATATGTACACGATAAAACATGTTTATATTTTTGAGTGTTGTTTCCAATTGCTGATTTCTGCTGATATAATATACGTATATACATATCTTTAGCAGTGGTGATAGTTTCAAACAAACTTCAGCTAGAATTAAATTTTAGCATGTGTTCGTTATTATAATATGTAAATGATTTTACAATTATCACTTAATCTATGCTATATCATGCATATAATTAAATTGTGAGTTATTGAAAGTAATTATGTATTACTTTGTTTTCTTACCCAAATTTTGGTATACACGATATTAATGTTCTTTGATTTCGTTCATTCTTAAATATCACATTTGCTTTTTGATATAGGCTCATTTTATTACTTAAAAATTTTATGGGTTGATCCTAACTATTGCAAAAAATTTTCTGGTTAAAACATAGAAAACTGGATAGGGATTAGTTTTGTATTAGGAATTACTTTAATGAAATTATTTACATTGTGTCAGATGAACTTTTAAATATCTTCAAAAAATTCAACTGTATAATTGATTAGCAAGTAAATCCTTTGACCTATTTAATGTTAAGTTTCTGTTATGATAAGTTTTAAATATTTTTAAGGTGAATGTATGACATAGCGTTTCTGAATTGCAAGTAATTAGTGTTATACTGATACAGCTATATGCTGAATTACTGTGTACAACAATAAACTGATGACTGAATTACTACTAATGTTAAAATTATGACAGTCGATGAATCCCCAAACATATCTAAAATGCTTGAAATGATTTTAGAAACTCAACATAACATTTCAAGGTCCTATTATAAAAATAATTTTAAAAAATATTTTTTTAATGAAATTCCTCCAATGTTTATTATACTCAACTACACTTCCTCTGCTAAAAAAAAACATTTAAAAATGTAGCAGATTTTTTTAAAATTTTAAACATGTCATGCTTTCGGATATCACATGCCATACTATACTACTCACTGTACGGTAGCATTTTTTATCAAGAAATTGCATCGGATGTCTGTGCAGTGATTGCACGAATATTTTAGTATTAAGATAAAAACTGAAAATATCGAATGGTAGTAATAAAATAAATTGGAAGTTGCTTGTGTGAGCCATTAAATATCACCAGAAAACCAACCCCCAAAAAAATATTTTTAGAAACAAATTTTCCACCATCAATTATGTTTTCATCCTATTTCAATGCTACTATCACTTATATAATGCTTTATAGATAAGCAAACAGAAAATTTGCTACAAAATGAAGCATTAAAAACAAAGGGGAAAATAAAGTAATGATATTGTTTGTAGAAAAAATGTTTTGCTGAAGTGTTTAAATGGGAATGTAATTTTAGTTTTGTTGAAAATAGTTTCCCTATAAGATAATTTTTTTAAAGGAAGATAAGTATTTGTGTAAAGATTGTCTTGATAATATTTAGAATTCTTGTGAAATGTAACATGCTATAAATCTATTTGTATATATTTCAACTGAATAAATTCAGATTACATGATTCCAAATTACATGATATGCTGCTGAATCTCATTGTTCACTTTAGAATAAATTTTTTTTCATTATCGCTTGAGTAAAAGCAAATCTTAAAACATTTGGACCTTTTAAAGTCAATGTCTATTTTAAAATTGTAGGAAGATAAATACGTTTTAGAAAAAGTAATTTATCTGTAATCAAAGTGTTTAAACATACTTTTTATATATAATAAATAAATTACAATGAAGAGTTTCATCTAAATTCTTGGTTGCTTAATTAATGTGTACAATAAGATCTCACTATAAAGGATAATTTTATTTAAAAAGTATAGTAATTACTACCTTGTTTGAAACTAAATCTAAACCATTGATAGTACTTATTTAAGTAATAGAGGGGTTAAACAACTTTATAATACATTTGGTCAAAATACTCGAGTTCAGTTATTTTTAAAGTTGTGTAAAGGTAAATTTGGCGTGCATTTTAGCTAATGTAATTTATTGGTAATTAAAAATTATATTAAACATAAATTGAATAACAATAATTGATTATATAGATGATCAGTAATTAAAATTGTGAATAATTGATTTATGAAAGTTTATATGGTACTAATTAAGATATTTTATCTGAATTATTTAAATAATTTACATTTTAAATACACAAATTTTGTTTCAGACAAGGGGAGGCATCAGCATCATTCGCCCACCTAAAAAGTCTAGTTACTGTACTGGTGCTCACCACAATAGGTCAATGAAAATTATGCCACAATGCCAAACTTCTATCAGAACAGCAATTTTTCAAGCAAAAACCCATGTTACACTGCAAAAAAAATTACATTTTTGCAGTTTTGATAATTTTAGACATCTAATGGCATGATAACGCTAACATTATTTTATTATTAATTAACTCATTGGATAATGGAATACAGAAAACTTAATGAAATAAATAAGACCTATAAAAAAATCAGGGACATAAGTTCGAAAGTTTGCTTTAATATGAGCAAAGTTTGACAAATATGAGAAATGACATTTTAAATAGAGTACAAATTTGGTTCTACATCTAGAACATAAGACAGATTAAAATTCCCAAATTTTCCATTGCAAACTGTGAAACACTGTATCAAGATTTGTGCAACACTGTTCCTTTGAATTGATGAAAAATTAATAGCCCCTTTCTACAATGCTCAAGTTACTGTGTATGGTAAGAAATTAAATTTACATATTTGCTTGCCATTTAACACTCAAATACAAAATAAATTTTTAGGAGGGAAAACTCCTACAATCTCCAAAAACTAACTCACTTTAGTCTTGAAAAAAATGTGTAATAGTACATGATCATCAGTCAGCAGCAAATTTCATCTGAGAGATTTCAGTACCTGCATCTCGGATCATTCTTCACTTGTATATAGTGAACGCAATATACAGGGTGTCCCAAAAAGGTTGTTACGCAATTTATTTTTTTACCATTTGGAGATAGGTAGGCAATGTAAATTGCAAAAGTACATTAAATAAGGTAAGTAATTAAGATATGTGAATACAATTATCACGTGATAACAATTTAAGAAGATTCAGTTTTTAATTTGTATACAACCCCTCTAGATAAAAATCCGAGATGGCAAAAATGTTCCTTACCTGCATCCCTATCGTTAGCAAAAAATCGCATTTCTGTAGGTTGAATAGTAATGGAGATACAAGAGGTTCCATTTTAAGGGGGCCGTATCTAAATTGAGAACGGAAACTGACCCATGGCCAAAAATGAAGAGCTAAGTTCTGCATTGCTACAGATAGGGATGCAGGTAAGGAACATTTTTGCCATCTCGGATTTTTATCTAGAAGGGTCGTATACAAATTACAAACTGAATCCGCTTAAATTGTATCACGTGATAATTTTATTCACATATCTTAATTACTTACCTTATTTGGTGTACTTTTGCAATTTACATTGCCTACCTATCTCCAAATGGTAAAAAAATAAATTGCGTAACAACCTTTTTAGGACACTCTGTATACTTGCTTTACTGTTTTAAAGTGTGAACTTACTAAGAGACTCAAGTTTTCTGGACACAGTTATGGCCACTGTCCCAGGCATAACTGACTCATTCATCACTTGTTTGAGATCTATCATCAAAGGCAGGCAGCAGTGTTCCTTCTAATCTTATAATTGTGGCTGCTAAAATTGGTTAGTGTGCTTTTAGAAAATCCAAAATATTAACTATTGAAAAAGTATCTGATAACTAGTTGGACAGCTATGATGTCAACTACATATTTCATCAGTGACACTTCTTAGTGGCACCACTGGCACTAACACTGGAATGATTAACTCCCTGATATCCTATTACAGCTGTGTGTTCATAAAGAATGTTTATCATTTTTAACGCTATCTGGAATTTCTTTTCATGTTTGATTTACCAAAGCTCCAACATTTGTTTAATACTTTATCAATTATTTTGCTAATTACAAAAATTTGAAGAAATTACCACAACTGCTACCATTAAGTCCTTTAATTAGTATAGATTCATGAGTATTAGCAGTAGGATTCAGCTAATTTCTGACCTTAAGGAGATTCATTTTTAATTTTTAAGAAAACACATTTAAAACATTTTCTTTTTCTAAATCAGCAATGCAAAAGTAGTGATATTTATATGCTAGATAGATGGTCCTGCTTCAATGAGAAATAATCATTCGTAAATTATTGGTTATAACTGAATACAATTACATATAAATCAATCCTAAACTTTAAAATCATTGTAAATTTCACTCACTGAAGTCACTAAACGAACATCAGGGGTAGTACTGCCAAATTTCAAATTTCAGGACAGCATTTTTAGTAAATTTCAGGACATTTTCAGGACAATAAATTACGAAAACTGAGTTAACGCAATATGACCTCTTTTGTTATTCAAGCTTAAATAGGGTCAGGTGGGGTAAAATGACCATAAAATTGGCTTTTTTCAACTTTGCTAAGCTACACTCCTAAAATTGTATAAAATATTTACACTTTTGACACATATTTTACTTTACACTATCTGAGAATTGCTACAATTTTTATTTGCTTTTTTAAACAATAAATCTGTTTAACTGTTACTTTTTTTAGGCTAATTATTATAATCATTTTACTTCACCTGACCTATGATTTTTGTTTAAAAATCCAAGTTTTAAAGAAAAATAATATTACATTTAGGACTGATGACATAGTCAGCATACAATGTATTATTATACAAATACACATAATTCAACTTAAAAAATCAAATGTAAATTTTCATATTTTTAAGATAATTAATCTTTTACTTAAGTTTATACACTGCCCAAGAATTCATCACCACAATAAAGGAACCCCAAATTTGGCTACAATCTGTAAATTTGCAAGGTTCCCGGCGATAAATCAGGTATCACAAAACCGATTCTGCCTCAATTTTACATATTTTTTTGTATATAACGGTAAAAAAATATTTGCAGAAAATTTCAAAACAAAAATTGTAATGTCATTAATTAAAAAATAATAATAAAAATAAGAAAGAGAGAGAGAGAGAATTGGAACTCGTGTTATGGTGGTTGAAAGTAGATTGGTATTAGTATTTTTCAATTAACGCACACTGGAGCAACACAACGGGCTATGGTTAAAAGTAGAAGCAATGTTCTTTAGAATAAAATAAAAATTTATAATAGTTTCTTTTTTAATTTCTGCAATTTTTTGTCTAGTAGCTGCTAGCTTTTGTGATACTAATTTTATTTTTTCATTAGCAGCTTCCAACATTATCTGGGCAACTTTTACTGCTTGAAAGTCATTATTCTTTACAGCATCATTTAATTTCTCAGATGCATCTTTCATTAGATGATGAGCAGCAGCTTCATCTTTTAGATGTTCATTTTCTTGCACATTAAGAGCAGAAATACATCATTAAGTGCTTCTTTCTCCCTCTTAAGATTCCTTGCTTCTTCCTTTTCTAATTCTAGCTTTCTTTTCCTAGAATTATTTTCTTTCTCCTTTCTCAACTGCTCCAAATACGATGTATACTCAGCATGTGCTTTCTGCATAAATTTAATCAACTCCTTTCTAATCAAATCTGATATAGAATTTTGTCTTTGCAAAATATCTTTGCAAACACGCAATGATCGAATACCTATATCTGACAGTGATGACCTTTCTTGAGTAACAATCGCATTGTTGGATGAAAATCCACGCTCTGGTGTCGAATTGCCATGAGATAAAGTTAAACATGCCTTAACTAATTTCGTCAGATGATCATACTTTCGTACTCCAGAAAGGTCTTTCATTTGTGATATTTGTTCCCAGTAATGACAAATGTCATGACTTATTTCGAAAGAAGCAAGTTCTTTCTCTACATTCTCGCATAGGTGAATTTGTACCTCAGATTTCACAGCATCATAGAATTGGTTTGTTTTTGTGACCTTTAACAGGTGATCAGCAAGGCGGGTTATAGCCTCCTTTGATTTGGAATCCTGTTGTTTAGATGGATGTATATATTGCAGGTCATGCAATAATGGACTGGAAAGAGGCAATTTTTTCTGTAAATAGTTGCATGTTTTTATGTACACACTTCGGATGTTGTGGAGGAAATTTTTATGATCTGGCCAAACGAGCAATTTCTTTGCTCCGGAACCAACTTCAATACGTTTTAGGGGTAACCAAGAACTGGCTTCACTACAATTAACATTGCAAAGGGGCAACCCTTCTTTTATTCCAACAACATCAGTTTTTATAAAATTACGCATTATGTTCCTCACTAATTCATTCGGCTTGCTAAACGAAATATAAATCAGGGGAGTCACCATCTGGAACAGTATGAGATATGACACAAAAGTATTAGCAAAAAACAGTGAAATGTAAATATAGTAAATTTATCGGATCTCAAAAATTTTGAAACTTTGCATTTTTCACTATTCTTCTTCTCAATAATAAGAAAAAATTCTTAAAGAGCAGGATATTGCTCAATTATCCTCTCACAAACAGGGCCTAGGGTTAACCATCTGCTTTCAACATGCCTCCTAAACACATGGTCTGCAGCAGAATCCACCAATGTTTCAATCTGAACTTTGTGAAAGTCCTCTTCTCGCTGCTGACAACTTAAACCACTGAAAAATATCCAATACAAATCTGTCTATATCACAGTCTAGTTCTTCCATACCCTTTCTCATGGCATTGTGAACGACGTGCAGACTACACATTCTAACATCAATTAAATTTGGAATGCGCAATGAATTTAAATGTGCATTTAACTTTTTCAGAAATGATAGATTGACTTTAGGACCATCCACAGAGCATTGAATGACTTTATCAATGCTTAGTCCATTGTCTGAAATTAAATTAAGAATCAATTCAAGAATTGGTGGAGATGTCGAATCCGAGGCACTAGCGACTTATCGCCAAACATGGTAACCTTGGTGTTTTGATCCAGCTTTATGGCAACCCTATGCAAAGGTTTTACGTGTAGGAAGGTCCCAGTTTTTTTTAACGAACATACTGGCTTTGGACGCCATCTTGATTTGGCGACAAAAATTGCTTGGCGACAAACATGCCTCGGATTCTACATCTTTACCCTTTCGGTTCTTTTATTCTTTTTTGATGTTTTGAACACTTAGCATGAGATATTAGTTGAGCAAATCCCATATTTGCAACGCTGAACTTCTTATCACATACTTTGCAAAATCCGGCGAACTTGTCTTCCGAACATCCTCGGCACCAGCTACTGATTAAATCACCGTTTTTATCTGTTCTTTCAGAAGAAATCCACGTTTCTGAAAATTTTGTATTTCGAGGCATTTTTAAAAACAACGCGAGGAGTTTGACTAGACATAAATTCGGATGGAGAGACGCTAACACATCATTGGTTGAGGAAGAAGCAGCGTATGACGTCATGGCGAACTTGGGTGTTTTTCATTCGTCCGTAATAGATAAGACAGGCCGTCCGTAAGGGGACGAGCAAAAGAGGGAAAATGGACACTTTAACGGGTAAACATTTAATGTCGGAGAAAATTTCAGGAATTTCAGGACAAAATATAAAAATTAAGGACATTTCAGGACGTATTATTTTTTTCAGGAATATCAGGAATTTCAGGACAAGTACGACCCCTGGAACATTAATTTTAAGAAAAATCTTAAACAAATTAAAGGTATTCAAGTTCAGCTGAATGAAAAGTAAACACTACAAGTTGTTTTAAGATCAAACGAAACTTAAAAGAGAAAAACGAATAAGGTACTTCAGTGTTTCTAAATGACACTAAAGGACATTCTTGTATTAATGCAAGATAATCATGTTCGATTAGATAAAATGTCCTGGTTTCAACTTTAGATTTCATTACTTAATATAGTCATGTGTGTTATTGAAGTTTTCATGTGCGCTGTACAATTTCAAAAGTGCACTTTTTGATAATTGAAATAAGGCAAATTTTTTAACTAACTTCATTTTGAAAAAGCTATACTCAAAACGCATTAGAGTCGGGAAAAGTATTGAAAAATATTTTCTTAAAGTCTAAAAAGTCATTTTAGGACTTTTTTAGCACTAAAGCCATTTTATAAATCATAAATCCCAAGTCATACATTTTAGGCACAGTAAAATTTACATATTTCATTCAGGATATCTCAAATTATGTAAAATATGTTAGCAGATTCCAAATAAAGAGCATATAACTAAAAATGTGAAAACCCAAAAATCAGGGCCTTGTTATAAATAATGTTCTTAAACTTCACTTGGCTTCTGTGAGCTAATTTTCAAATAATGTGTCTTCTTAATGGTGCTTTTAGATTTTAGAATAAAGTTATTTAGTCATAACCTTCAATAGAACGTGTTGATAGTGCTCCATATGGTATTTAGATAGCATTCAATGAAATTCTAATTATAATAACTACAAGGATTTTGATGACAGGACATCTTTTTATGAAAAAGCTGAAACATTATTTGTATGAAAAGAAATAAGTTTCATGGTACATTAAGATGATTTAAGTGCCCAAGTTAAGACATTTTCATGCATTCTTCAAGGTTTTTACACAAATTGGCATTTTTTGTTTAGTTTTTTGATCATTTTAGAGCATTTTATTTACTTTTGAGTTATTATTTTGCATATTTTGGTAGTTTTAAGAAAAAGGACATTTTATGATGAATTTCCCTAAAACATATCTTTCAACCCTGGGAGGAAAACTTTTCCCTTGGTGTAATTTCAGTAAAAAAAAGCTCAAGTAGTTTATTTAACCTCTTCCAAAATTGTACATTATGTACAATCACGAATGCTCATTATTTTATCTGGAATGAAGTCATCCATTCAGATTTCAAAATCAAACCCATAGCTGAATTTTACACCTTTGGACGAACTTCCAATATCAGGTGCCAAACAAAGCACTTCAGTCATTACCACATCACCCAACTATTAAGAGCTTGCAGAAGAGACCTCATGCTTTTCTGTATCAACAGTTTAACACCTTCCCACATCAACCAAAACATCATTGTGATGTTATGTTTGGACCCTAAAATCAATAACTTCAATTTCTTAACTTAATTTTCTATTAAATAACTTCTCTTTTCAACTCTGATCACCAATAAATAGGGTATAGACACAATGAGACCTCTATTTGTATCACTACTTTCATTTAATTTTCCAATAACTTAATCCTCTTTACATCAATTCTTAATGCTCCTAAAGCAACTCAAACAGCAGTACAGGGGATTAAATCCCCGACCTGAAATCGATCACCGAAACCTAAGCACCCTCAATCATGGTCATTGACCACCTGACTGCCTCTTGACTCAATGGGTGTATTTAAGTTGTACTAGCTGATTCTTATGTCAAGCATCCTATATCTAAATTTTTATTTCCTTTTTGCTAGTTTCTTTCAAGTAAACTTAATTTTAATTATGACATGGAGATGATTTGCCTTGCAGCTGGTGCTCCAAAAATGATGTCCTGTCCTAGTTTATTTAAAGTGTGGTTATGGGGTTTGAGTAGAAATGAAAAGAAGCTTTACACTCCCTTTGAACCCTCCAATTTAAATATTGCTGTCTCAGCACTAACTGTAAATTTTCTCTTAGGCTCTCTTCCTTTACATCCTCAGCCTCAGACATATCATGAATATAGGTTCATTTTACCAGTGACTATCATAAGTAAGGAGCTCTAAGTGAAGCTGCCTCTTGTAACAGGGCAAAAAGTATAAGCCTTACTAATACAATTTGTATGATCATCAGCAGCCCTCAGGCCCATTTTACATCACTACATTCTTGACATTTGCCAGTTAGCCAGTCCCCCTTGGAAATTAAAAACTATGGACATTTCACAGAAGTTAGCAGGTATGTTTCTTAACTCTTAAATTGATATTCTTCATTCAAAACATGTTCTGGATTCATATTCTTTTAAAAATTAGCTTTTTATTCCACATCTGTAAGAAACCTATCATGTATATATGTATACAACATTTTCTCACCTGTGTAATATGCTGATTGCATCATCCTCACTTTTCGGTTTTCCAATGATTTTATTATCCAATAAAACCACAGTATCAGCAGAAATGATCAGATCAGGAGAGACCTAAATATTGTTTTCTAAAATGAATTATTTCTAAATTATAACAAGATTTTTGCTACATTATAAAGATTAAGAGTATGAAACTAACATTTCAATTTTCAGAACTTTTAAGGTCAAAACAATTAAAATTAGACTTATAATTTTGCCATAAGTGCTTCATTTGAATTCTATTCTATATTTCATAATATTTGAAATGAGGGAAGATAAAATTCAACTTTAAAAAATTGTAGCTTCTTAGGATACATAACTTGAGCTTTGCACACACAAAAAAAAAACAATTTTCCTGGCTATTCCACGATTTCTCAAGGACTAAATAAAGTGTTGGTATTTTCAAGGACTTCCCCCTTGATACTAAGTCGGAATTCAAGTACTTTTTGAAGACTAAAGGACTGTGAGAACCTTATATTTAGAACAATTTTCATATTGAATGTTTAAGAAAAATGATTAATTTGGAGCTTTCGACAACTCAAATATGCACAGTAGTTTGGAAAGGGGTTAAAAAAATCACTATGTTAAGTTTTACTTCACTTATATTCCATAAATTCTTGTTATAGATTGATTCCTTTCCTTTGAACAAAAAGTTAGTAAACAATATTAGTTACGTTTGATGGTAGATACCCTATCTCCCTTGCCACTATAAAAACTCCCAGTATGAGGATGGGATATAGATTCAAAGAGACTTAAAAATTTCTTTTAAAAATTTTTCTAGTTCAATGGTAAATGGTATGATGTTCCTTAAATTTTAAACCACTTACAATTCAATTATTTTAAATGATAATGGTAATTAATTAACGTCATACTAGAGCAACACAACAGGCTATCGACGACTTAAACATTTTAAAATACTAAAATGAAAACAAATGATAAAATGAAGTTTTTAAGTTATCTTTCAAAAATTGAATATCTTCAAACTTCCAATGTAAACATTCAATGGCACCTGTCTACAACCAAAAAAGAAGTATACCTTGAAATTGCACTTCTTACCAGTAAGTACACTTACTAGATTTTTAGCTTTAAAACTATTAGCTACTTCAATGGCTTTCAGTTTTGATGTTTCTTGAACAAACATATCAGTGGAGGGGAAGTTTTTCACATCAAGGTTTTCTTCAAAAGTGGATGGTATTACAACAAATGATAGACCCTATAAAAGTCAAAATTTGTGTGAGAGATAGAATTTATTTAGTATAAAATATTTTTGAAATATACGAACAAAAATTAAATAACACAAAAGTTTACACTTCATTGCTTTAAACAAGTAAAAAGTAGATGATTTAAAGTAACATTTTGGAATGAATATATATATATATATATATTATAAGATTAAACATAATGTAATGAATCCCTTTCTCTCCAGAAATTAATGATGATACAGAAAAAAGTCAAATATATTGCAGCCACAGGCAGTGTGTATGAAACAGATTGTGTCACGTTTCATTAAATTTTTAAACTTTGAATAGAGTAAATGCATTTCTGGGGAGTAGAGAACCAGTGGTTGGTTGTTTTGGGGTTTTATGATGCAAGGGCTATATTTGCCAAGCTCCACCATACACAAGACAAAGAGGGAGAAAAGCAAAAAGCAGAAGGGTAGGCACGGGTAAACAGAAGGAAGGACAGATCACTCTGGTATCTCGAGGTTGTGATGTCCATACACACCTTAACATGTGCCTCTGGGGGCAGAGGAGCAGTGATTTCAGTTTTAAATATCATATACAATGAAGTACCTAATTGTACATGCAGTTCCCATTGGCTTATACGACCTTGTTCCATTAATCTTTAAGTTCAAATATCACATTGTAATACACATCTGGTAAGCAGGAGTAGATAAAGTCGTTCAGGTAATGTTTCATTCAAGCAGATTTTCTCCCCAAGAAAATTTGACAAAGATGGGAAGAAATGAAAGTCTGATGGTCCAAAATCTGTGGAATAAAGTAGGTAAGACAATATTTCCCATTCTAGCTTGTACAATTTGAAACTGTGGCATGTAGACGAGCCTCATTCCGATGAAATAACTCCATGTTCGTAACATGCAGGCCTATACTTCTGCTTTGAAAACTAAATCCCATGGCTTTCTTTATTATATTCTCTAATTTGTAAGTTCTATAACCAAGTTTTTAAGAGATTTAAAATGTGAAATAAATTTAAATCTGAAATTTTTTAAAAACACCCTATTTTAGAAGAGCTTTGTACTTACCACTTGTAACTATATTTTTGGGAGTTTCAATATAATTACTAGTTATGACTAGTGATTCAATTGTTGAGTTAAGGTGGAATTCAAACTCAACGTGGAAATAACTTAGGAAAAACGAGCTCAGCATTTGGCTGGTAGATGCTACCATAATACAGAGGGTGAGATGTTGAAATGTTTATTTTAAGGTAAGACTTCAAACAACGCACACATCACAATCAGGATACTTTTCTTCTTTTTTTGTGTTTTACCCTTTTTCTTTATAAATGCGTTATACGGGAACACAGAATTTTTAAAGATGTCCACTAATTTTCCAAACAAATTTTCACCTTTCATTACTGTGCATAATAGTTTTTAGGAATATGGCAGCAGAGAAATAATTGTAGCAAAAATAATCTACAAGTGGATTGGGTAAACAATTTGAAAGAAAGAAGTCCACAAGAGCTGATGGCTAGAAGTGCTTTTACTGCTCAATTGAAAATTCTATTCCTAAAGTACCAATAGATTTTTCATGTTAAAATTATAGCAACTTCTGCATCCTTTGAATGAGCATTTTTCAAATACTGTATTTCATAACAATCTCCAATGAAAAAATTGTAATATATCATTAATTGAAATATTGTCTGCTGATAAATTCGTAATTGTGTGACATAATTAATTAACTTATAAGTATAAATGCAGAGTGGCAACAAGCTTAGAGCAAGAGTAGTTTGGAATAAGCATGGAATAAAGTGTTGTTTTGTGATAAAATGGTTTTCCTGATTATTGCAGTATTGCAGTTGCAATAGTAGCAAAGAAGAAAAAAAATATTTTTTTTAATTTGCAAGTTCTAGCAGAATACATGTTATCCAGTAACATGGCGTATTTTACTGGACACAACATCAATCCAGTAATATAATCATCCTCCAGCATTGGAGGATATGATCAAAGTTCAGAGGAATTAGATTGCTGTTATTAGATTTGAACAATTTGCTTGCTAAATGAAATCGAAGTACCACTTTTCCTGACTTAACCAGGAAAAGATAATTTTAAATTACTAGTAGATATGCTGCATCCTGGTAAACTGGAGAATACAACTTGCAAATAGATTATTTAGAAGTTGAAATCCCATTTTCAACCAGAATGATCTGTAATGGCAGAGCAGTGATCACACAACTGTGTAATAGAACTCAACATGCAAGTGAAAGGGTAGAATTTCTTGCTGCATTACAATGGAGAGTGTCAAAGTGCAAATTCGGACAATTTTTAGAGAAAGCAATAAGAGATCAATTTGTTTGGAGATTGAAATCCCAAGCTAAGATGAATCAAATTTTGAGCATGAAACCTAGGTTCCATTGAAATGGTAGAAATTTCAGTCGTCATGGAAACAGCAAAGAAACAAAATAACCACACGGTAATAACATTAAAGTAAACAATGTACAAGCTTTGGAACGTGTTTGGAAGACCAGGGAAAACAAGTAAGAATGCATCGAAGTTACACAAAAGAGAATAATGAATGCTTCAGGTGCAGAGCAAGACACTAATCCCAGAAATAATAAGTATATTAATGCGAATTGTTTCAAGTGTGGGAAAAAGGGACACATATCTCATGTAAAGGAAGTGCAGGTGTACCAAAGATGAACATTTTCAGGAACACTGTGATGCATGAAATGGAAAAACATGAACTGAAGGAGGAACTGGAAATTTCAACATTGGAAAACAAAAAGAAATAGACAATTCAGAAGTTTAAGATTTTGCTGAAGATTAACAGGTTCCTGCTAATGCAAATGGTTACAGCTACAGAAGTTTCAAGTAAAGAAAAATTTACCAAACATGGAAATCAAGTCCATAAAATTTAGATTGAAATAGACAGTAAAATTTGCTTTATGAAAAATAGAAGAAAAAGTGAACTTTTTAATGACTTCCACTCCTGGAAACCCTACAACACATTAGCAGGAAGTAACAAAAAAGAATGTATGGTGTTTCTCAAGCACAATAGGCATCTTCAACAAACTCTTCCCCTACTCCATGCTTCCTACGGAGGCTAGCATCCAGTTCAGATAATATGGGTCGTTAGTCCTTGTGCATATGGTCTATCATTCTCTCCCTGTTCTCTCATTTTCCAGCATTTGTAGAGAGTCTTAAACTCTAAAACAGCGCTTGGATCATCCACAGTTGCCAGGATTGGTACAATTGCATCGTTTGGGTTCCTTTGTAACTTGGGATTAAAAATCATGATTTTATTTTCTTTGAGGAAAAGAGACAATGAGATGAATCTAATTGACTTATAAGGTTGTCTAAAGCTAAGTATTAGATATCTATTTTTGCCTTAGATCCAATCTCGGCATCCCAGTTATCAATGTTATACAACTGGAAAGTAATAAATGTAAGACAAATCAAACTATTTTTCTCAAAATGCTACTTTATAAGAAAATTCAAGAGAATGCATTTGTTAATTACAAAAGCACATATAATACTCAGTTTTGAAATTTTTAATAGGAGGAAAACAGAAGTTTCAAAGATAGTGAATAGCCTTAATAAGTGAAGGGAAAGCATTGATAGTAAAAATATAATGAATGAGATTAAAATTAACTTACAATATTTTCAAGAATCTCTTTTCTTCGAGGAGAACCACTGGCTAATACTATATGTCGATTAGCCAACCGGTTTAAAAATGGCTGAATCATGTCTAATCTATTAAAAGTTTAACAAAAACATTACATTAAAAACATTCACAGTAAGTTTTATGAAAACTGAAGTCAGATTTGATAAATAATAAATGTAACAGTATTATTTTTAGTTTCTTTTCATAAATAACTATTATCTTACAAATAAATAAAACATTCAGCTTTTAAATAAAATAATTTTTCGGGAAAATCAAATTTTTGACACATTTAAGTTTTTATTCAAACATAAGATTTATATTATATTCCTAAGACTATATTACGGATTACTCAGCTTTTATGCTATAAGATTTTTAATACATCATAGGAAGACAATAAATTTGGAATAAAATGTAATTGTAATGCCTAACTTTTTTGATACATTTTCCCATTAGAGCGATTCTGTTTGCAGGCACATGGATGTTAGTGATTGTCCCAGTTAGGAGCAATGGCAGCTTACCCACTAGATACTTGCTCATAAATAGCCACGACTTTGCCCTTGTAGTGCTGATGGCTGAAGAGGTCAGTTGTCGGGCATTAAAAAAAGGCACTATTCTAATCTTTCCTTTTAACAGTTTTCATGCTAAGGTGAAAATCTCATCTGAATAATGCTGGGTTGCATTTCCTGTAAAATCTTATCCATTGTATTCTATTATTAAATATACAATAAAGAAGGAATGGTAATAAGATATCATCGTTATCAAATAATATTAGGTAGGTAGATAGGTAGTTAATTAACATCGCACTGGAGCGACACAACAGGCTATTGGCAATGGTCCAGGATCAATCTCGAAGGGAAAGATCCAAGAACAGCACCTCGTAATTTTGAACCACGGTCAAATGACAAGAACACCTGAGCTGGCACCCCACTCTCCAAACTTCCAAGTCACCTCAACATGAGCACATTTGAGGAAATGACAGATTGAACATACACCAACCCCAGTGTACACAATGGTCTGGCAGGACCCGAGTTTCGAACTCGCAACCCTCTGCTAATCTGTTGCTCTGCCAACTGGGCTACCGTGGCCCAAAATAATATTAGGATAAACAGGGATAGGAATCATTTTCCAACAATGTCACGCCTGTTCCCCATGCATGCCAGAACAGGAGCATATACAAGAGCAAATAAGACCATAACATATGGTTCAATTTTTAGAGTCAGTAGGACATCCTGGGTACTATTACTAAAAAAGTTACTTAATTGAAAGAATTGACTTCCCAGAAGCACCAAAACATTTCAGTAAAATGCAGGTATAATAGATTTTGTACAGAAAATGTTTTACACTGGAAATGGAAAGTTTGGAAATTTTCGATCATACTGATACATTGAAATATATATATTGCATGGATGTTTTTACACTAGATAATTTTAAATTAAGTGCTTATAATCACAAAATTTATATTTATCATATTTTTTTTAATGGTGGAACGAAAATTAGCATATTTCTACCAACAGACAGCAGCATGGCATTTCTGAAAAGTTTCGGTTCAAATTGTGCTTTAGCTATCGTGATTATGTATTTTTGATTTAGTAATAAAAAAATTTGTACAATCTTATTTATGAGTTAATTTTCATAAAGAATACTTGATATTAAATTCTAATTCATAAATTTTATTTCCACTTTCATATTTGAAACTTAATTTTGTTTTATAACTCTTTTATTTTGGTGCTTATTCTTTTTTTTAATTTGTAATCCTTATACAGTTGAATTTTTACATGAATAGCATTTATAATATTTGTATCAGAATGGTTTTTATTATCAACTGAAATTAGACATGTTTTTTACCTTATTTTATATTAATATCACTTTCATGTATGTATATTTTCTCATTTGATATTATGAGTCCCAGGAATGTTCCAGCAACTCCCCAAATACAACACAAAAAATACAAAATTTTATAAAACCCAAATACATTCACTTGGCCAAAAACAAAATATATTCACATAAGGTGACAGGTATCCACCCAAAATTTGTTCATTGACTAAATTTTTCTAGCACAGTACCCTTCAAAGGGTTGAAGTGGATTTCGAACGCTAACGAACATCTATGCACAGACCGGGATTCGAATCCAGATCACGTTAAACCGAAGGCCAGACGTACGAAAAACTCAAGTGTTCCTCTTGGCGCCAGTTTTTCGCAACCTTGGCAATTGAAGAGCGATGCAGCCAGAAAGCATATTGATTTATTTCCAGGAATGTTTCAAAGTACATTTCAGTCATTAGACTCCCCTCTTACACATCTGTTAGGATTTACTGTTCATTCAACAGCATAGAAAAAAATCCGGAACTGAAACATAATTTGACCCACAAGCCAATGGAATTATCCTTTAATAATTCCATTGGCTTAGTCTTGGAACAAATAATCATTTGAGATGATTCAACAATGCCGATCTAAATTGAACATTTACGAACTTCAATTAAATATTACAAAATATTGGTCGATCAAGTCTAAAAAGGCCGATTGAGAGTATAAGTAGTAAGTCTGCTTATAGTTGAGTGGTTATATAGTTATGGCAAATGCCAGATAAATAGCAGAGTTTAGCTTTCAGAAAAACTAACAGCAGTTACCTCAGGTTCGTGTAAAAAAAGTAGTTAATTTTCAAATCCAAAACTACCAGACGAACTATTGATGAAAACAACCGCAAAGCACCCTATAAAACTAACATATAGATACAGGACATTGAGAGCCAAAAATGCGATGCGCGTGCGTAAATTTTATTTGAAGTTTTACTTTCGTCTGCCGGAAGGGAACAATCACCAATCTGATTCGTAGATGGGATGCTGACATAAAAGGCTTGAGAGCTGACGTTTAAGAACGAGCCGGTAGGTAGGTATTTTAATTAACGTCAAACTGGAGCAGTACAGCGACTATAGGTGACGTTCCGGAATCAATCCAACAAGGAAAGATCCGAGGACAACACCAATTTTTGAACCACATAAATGATACGGGGAAGATCACGGCCATCTAGATAAAAGGTTCAATAAAGAAAAAACATTTTCAAGGGGAAAATGTCTACAAGCCTAACCCTGAGTAGTGATAAGGGGCACGCAAGTACCCCGAAGATCTTAATTATTTCATTCTAAAGTGGAAGGTACGTAGGTATTTTGATTAACGTCGCACTGGAGCAAAACAACGGGCTATTGGCTACGGTCCGGGTTGGTTGGTTTGGTTTCGGGGGTTTTATGGCACAAGAGCCATATTTGGCCACGCTGGGCCAGAAACAATACAATATCAAGAAATTGACATAAGACATACAATATCAAGTAATTGACACACACGCACTGAAAATTATACACTCATGTCCAAAAGTTAAACATGATTACTGTTTATGTGAATATTTCAGAAAATCTGCATCGGAATGGAAGGAAACGCGGTATGCGGTTGTAATAGGGTTATAGAAGGAAATAATGCAAAACAAGGATAATAATGACTTTTATTATCCAAAGAAAAGTGTTGAAAGAAAAAGGTTCCCAATACGAGTGTCAACTTTAGTGAAACAGAATGATTAAAACAATGTGATGCTGAAGTTTAATACAGTGTGGGGAACCTCTGGTAGCCAGGCATGCTGTACAATGATTTCCCATACTTTCGATGAGGGTATGGTGAGTTCTGTGCTCAAAGAGTTATAAGCATCGTGGAGAGCAGTTTTCAATTCCGAAACGGAATTTGGTGGGTGGCGGAGGGCTGCAATGTTTCCCGGGCATTTCTCACACATGCTCTACAGGATTCAGATCGGCAGAGTTGGCAGGCTATTGGATATCTTCACTTTGAAGGAAGGTGTCGACCAGGGCTGCAAGGAGAGGAGGCGCGTTATCATCCATTAATATGAAACAAGGGCCGACAGCACCTCGAATCAGGTGAAGGGTTCTTTCAAGGACTTCGTCTGTATCTTTGACGGTAACAGACCCCGTGTCATAGATGTGGAGGTCTGTGTGGCCGTCCAGCATGATGCCTGCCCAAACCATGACTCCCCCTGAAGGAAAATGATGTCTTTCCGTGATGTTCCCGGGTGAAAAAGCGTTCCACGTTCTCTCAGATCGTGGTACGACAAGAATCGCTTTGCAGACTAAATCTGGACTCGTCACTGAACATGACATTGGCCCACTGTTGTCGACTCCACTGCATGTTCCAAACTCCACTTTAAACTCGCGCGTTTATGTGCAGACATAGGGGGATACAAACTGCTGGTAGTCTGGCATAGAGACCAACGTGTATGAGTCCCCTGTAAATAGTTTGTCTCGAAACTATGACTACTGTGGCGGCTGTCAGGGCTGAACCCAGTTGTCTGGCAGAATGGTTCCTCTGACGTCGCGATGTTATCACCAAATATCGGTTTGCCGAGCGGTTGTTACGCTTGGCCGACCTAGTACTCGGGTAACATCTGCCAGTCTGGAGATCACACGCTGAGGCACATTCAAAATTCGAGAAGTTTCAGTTTGGGATCGACTGGATTCCAACATTCCAAAAATGCGTTCCTTCACAAACATGTCCAGTTGGCAACTTTCGTCCTTATTGATGGTTTCGGATCTTTCGCTCTGGGATTGATCCCAGACCGTCACCAATTGCCCATTGTGGTACTCCAGTGTGACGTTAATTAAAATACCATACCATACCTTATTGATTGATTGTTAACAACGCTCCATACCACAGCAATTGCGAAATTTCTGTCTAAACTGGCCATGCTTCTTGAGGCCGTTTTACTCTTTCTGAGTGTGTCGGTGCTTGGAGCATATCGACTGAACTGTTTTGCATATGCACAATGTTTTACCTTCGTCCTACGATTCTCCACGTGTGATTCTGAACCATTGTATCCATATTTACTCCGATTTTTTCGCATTTTACTAATTATATTCAACTTTTGGTATTTGGTATTTTGGTATTTTCAATTAACGTCACACTGGAGCAACACAACGGGCTATTGGTGACGGTCCGGGATCAATCCCAGAGGGAAAGTCCGAGGACAACACCACGTAATTTTCAACTTTTGGACATGAATGTAAAAGAGAGATATACACCCAGGGAGGAATGCACCTGGCAGGAATCGGAAAGTTACTTTTGGGAGCGAAAATGCAGCACCTGGGTTACTATAGATTTTCGGAGGTTGCTATAGATTGCGCCGTCTTGGCTCGAAAACTTTTGTGGCGTGGAAGCCAATTTGATTTCAGCCAATTTTGATTTTGGAACGCGTTGCAGTGGTCAATCACGCCAGTAGCTCAGTACAACCTTGCTTGATATCAGTGCTGTCAGTGGGTTTGATTACGCTTCTGGTATTGCGAAGCTTGTTTGGAATCGCTTATCCTTTTTCTTGCATATTTCGTTATTTTGAAAATTATTTGTTTTTGATATACATTTTTATACTAATTGTGTTTGTCAGTTTTCAAATATTTTTTACTGTTTAGCGCTTTTTTGTATTTCCATTGATTTATTGTATTTCCATTCGTTTTCGTGATTTTTACTATTTGTTGAATATTTTAAGAGTTCATTTTGCATTTTAAAAATTGAATGATTGCATTTGTGCTGTAGTCTTATTTGTTTGATTGTTTTTCTGTGACCAGTTTCCATTTTTTAATTACTTTTCCTGTCTGTAAATTATTTAAGAATTGTAAAGTATAACTATGAAGGTTTTAATTACTGGCGATCTATGGTTAAATCTCATTAAGATCAGTATTTACCATCGTAATTACATGGTAATGTAATACATGAGTAGTAAGCAGAGGTCCTACTGCGGCGGAAGTGACGTCATCAAAAGGGGCGTGGCTTAGTGACGTCACAGCGTGACCGGAAGTGACGTATTGACGTGCTGTTGAGTTGTAGGTGTCCTGCTTGTGGGGGAAAACATTTAAGCAAGAGTTGAGTTGTTTTTTATGGGAATGGAGTTGAGTTGGTTTTGTAAAAATTTCTTTTTTGATGAATGGCAACACCCAAACGTAAACACACGTGACGTCAGTGTGTTTACGCTTGGGACTTGGATTTTTTTTCCTTCTGAGATTTCGATGTGACGTCATATAAAGTAAAGTTGAGTTTTAGGTGTCCTGCTTGTGGGGGAAAACATTTAAGCAAGAGTTGAGTTGTTTTTTATGGGAATGGAGTTGCGTAGGTTTTGTAAAAAAATTTTTGTTGATGAATGGCAACACCCAAACTTTAAGTAACACGTTAGAACATGAACCAAACTTTAAGTAACACGTTAGAACATGAATGCGAGTGGCAAGCTGATGCAATCATACCGTGACGTCAGTGTGTTTACGCTTGGGACTTGGATTTTTTTTTTCCTTCTGAGATTTCGATGTGACGTCATATAAAGTAAAGTTGAGTTTTAGGTGTCCTGCTTGTGGGGGAAAACATTTAAGCAAGAGTTGAGTTGTTTTTTTATGGGAATGGAGTTGAGTTGGTTTTGTAAAAATTTCTTTTTTGATGAATGGCAACACCCAAACTTTAAGTAACACGTTAGAACATGAATGCGAGTGGCAAGCTGATGCAATCATACCGGTTATAGGGTAGGAATGTTGCTATTTGTTGAAGACCAGGTAGGAGGGATTTTCTTAGTATCACGTGATTATTCAAGCTTCTCTGATTGGTGGATTAATCTTGTGCTCTTGGGAAGTAAGTTATACCCCCTCAGAAATCATTTCTATCAGTGGCTGCAAGGTTTGTTGATCAGTTTCAGAAGTAATTTTGCATTGAAAAAACTATGAAGCGAAATTCTGTTCAGTCTGGTCCTATGAAAAAGCTCGTATTGCTGAAAAGAGTGCATTGTCTGTTCTTGGTGAAAAACCAAAAATAAAGACAAAGTCTTTACCTATGCCTGGGGAACAGCCAAAAATAACGATGGATTCGCTGCCTGATACGATGTTACATCTTGGAGACAACATGTTCCTGCTTGTTAACAAGTTCACTGGACTTACCAGAGTCCACATCAGGAAGTACGTTACGGATGAGAGTGAAAGCTTACAGCCCACGAAGGAAGGTATTTCACTTTCGCCAAAAGTGTGGGATTCTTTTATAAGTAAAGTGAATAAATATTTCACTTTTGGTACTGTGGAATCTGCTAAGATTCTTGAAAGAGACCTGTGCATGTCTAAAGAAGTTGTGGGAGACACGACATTTCTCATTCTACAAAGACTGTTTCGCAAAAGTGATATGTCATTTCATTTTGTGCCCGAACGTGTTGTGCTGTGTTGGGAGCAGATCTTTAAAATCTGCGAAAACTACCAGCGTGTTGCTGAATGTGTAAATACTTCACTATTCACATACTCCTTGTATTATTTCGTGAGACACGAACTTGAAAAGTGTTCAACATTTAATTCAGAAGAAACTTACAACGGTGACCCTGACAATCCAGAAGGGGTGGATGAAATGAAATTAGCCTTGTGTTCCCACTTAGAGGATATAATTTCAAAGAACATATCTAAGCATGTGGATTGCTTCGGATGTAAGAATTACATTGTGAACAACATAGCTCATACCTGTTTAGATAAGAGTAAGGAAGATTCTTTTTCCATGCATTTTACTTCCATTCTTTACAGTATTGATTGGCGTGATTTTGCTGGGACTTTTGTTCAAAAATATAGTACTCAGTTAAATTTTAGGTATTTGATTTTCCAAGGTGACTTTTTTGAATGTTTGAATGTAAATGAACTCATGGAGTCCGTGCGACAAATGTATGTAAATACCGACTGTATTCCTCCATATTTTTCATCAGTGTAATGTATTTTTTTTTTACTTTTATTACTTATAAATAAATTTTGTTGATTCTTATTACCCCTGAGTGCGTTTTATTTAGACTTTTATATTACTTCTTACTGTGTGTACTATATGTTTGACCTATTTAGTGTTTAATTTGTTATTGCATAATTGTTTTAATTATTATTTTTAAATATTATTTAGTTTAGCTACATAATTTTAATATTGAAATTCTGTTCATAAAGTGAATGTAGGAGAAGTATATAAATACTGTATTTCTTAAAATTTTAACAGTCATTATGAATATCAGCTTTAGGTTAGACCACAACCGCTGCTGCAATGGAAGAAATTCTGAATCAGACATATCGGAATCCCAAACTTCCCGGCAGCTTTGGTGGTATCAATGCTTTACAGCGTGCTTTAAAAGGTCGCGTGAAAAGAAAACAGATAAAGAATTGGCTACAAACGAAAGATTCGTATACTTTACACAAGCCTTTACGGCACAAATTCCAGAGAAATCGTGTAATAGTAGGAGGATTAAACGAGCAGTTTCAATCTGATTTAGTGGACATGCAATCTCTCGCCCCTCAGAACGACGGGTATAAGTATTTACTTACTTGTATTGATATTTTGTCTAAATATGCATGGGCCATTCCTCTGTTAGATAAAAAGTCTACAACTATAATGAGAGCTTTTGAAAAAATATTTTTGGAACGTACTCCTCAATCCTTACAGACAGATGCTGGGAAAGAGTTTACAAATAAACTAGTCCAAAATTTCTTAAAAAAGAAGAAAGTTCATTTCTTTACCACACATAATTCAACAAAAGCTTCAACGTACGTTGAACGCTTTAATCGTACTCTTAAAACTAAAATGTGGAAATACTTTACTGAAATAAATACGAAGAGATATATTGACGTCATAGACCAATTGATGTATAGTTATAACCATACTTGGCATCGTAGTATTGAAACAGAGCCTTCATCAGTGACATTACAAAATGAAGGAAAAGTATGGGATACGTTATACGGTCAGCAATCTGTTGTAGAACAGAGCAGTTCAGAGTTAAAGGTTGACGATACTGTTCGTATTAGTCGGGAGAAAATGCACTTTGAAAAAGGATACGAACAAAACTGGACAAAAGAAATTTTTACTATTGATAAAATAATACATCGGATACCTGTTGTGTATAAACTGAAAGATTTAGCAGGGGAAGTGATACAGGGAAGTTTTTACAAAGAGGAATTGCAAAAGATCTCGGATTCCGGATTTTATCCAGTAGAAAAAGTTTTAAAGAAAAGAAAGCGTCAGGGGAAAACGGAATACTTTGTGAAATTTCAGGGTTATCCTGAAAAATTTAATGCTTGGGTTGAGAATGTCAAAATGATATAAATAGAGCTGTCACTGTACTTACCTTCTCATTTTCACTGTACGATGTCGTTCTACATTACACTTCCCAGCGACAGCTCTATCGAGTTTTATCCTGGCAACACAATGTCTCACTTCTACACGAAACTCCCTAAACGTCTGGAACTCTCAGGTGAATGGGAAGTAGGATTAGTTGAAATGATTTATCCCAGAATGTGGAATAACATCATTGATGGTGAAAATTCTTTCGAATATGATTTAGGAAACGGAATAAAAATTGATGGAAAAATAGCATGCGGATTTTATGATTCTCCGATTGACATTTTAAATACATTTCCAAAGCACATAAAAATTCAAATGAAATATAACAAACACACTAAAAAGGTGATGGTGCAGCTCACTAACGGTGCAACGGTGAAATTATCCAAGGGATTAGCTGAAAACTAAGGTTTTGAACCTAATAAAGTGATTGGAGAAAATTTTATTCCCGGAAATGGAGGCCTAGATACAGTAATCACTGAGAGTCCTTTTGTTGCGGATCCTAATGTTGATTTACATTTGTTGTACGTTTACACCGACATCATTCAGCCTGAATTTGTTGGTGGGATCTTAGCTCCTCTTTTACGAACTCTGACAGTGAAGGGAAGAGATGGTGATATGATTCAGGAACAATTTGAGAGACCTCATTATTTACCAGTTTCCAGAAAAAATTTTGACTCGATTGAAATCATTATAAGGACGCACACTGGTCGTTACGTCTCATTTGAACGCGGAAAGTTGATAGTGAAACTACATTTTCGCTTGAAACAAATCATATAAAAAGAGTATTCCTTTCTGAATTGATTCATTTTTCATTTTTCACATTCAAGAAAAGAAGTAACAAAATGTTGGTGCCTTACACGTGTTGTAGTAAAAAGTTTGAAGATTATTATTCAGGGCAAATTGGAAATGGCTTGCCTTACTATAAAGGAGTTGTTTTTCAGAAAGGGCACGGAATAGGAGGATTTTTTGCAAAACTATTTCGCAGAGCATTACCTTTTTTGATTAGTGGTGCAAAAACGGTTGGAAAAGAAGCTTTACGGACAGGGACAATGGTTGCTAATGACGTGTTATCGGGCGAAAATTTCAAAACATCGGTTAAAACGCGTGCAAAAGAAACTGGGAAAAAATTAGCAAGAAAGGCGGTTAAGAAAGCAGATGAGATGATTGGTCATGGAAAGTTTAAAAGGAAGCGCAAACCCTCGAAACGTATCATTTCATCTAAAGTCAGGAAGGTACAAGGACGTGATATTTTTGACTCGTAACACCATGGCTTTTCTACTAAAAGATTCTCCAGAATGTGTAAAATCAGAACTAGAATTATTCTCTTTACCTCCAACACAAACTGTCATCGAGAGAGGTCAGCGGGTTGAATTTCATCCCCTAGCCAACGTTTCTGGTGGTAGCCCTATCGAATTCAATGTCTCTGGAAGCGGAGACGAATACCTCGATTTGTCACAGACCCAATTATATGTTAAAGTTAAAATTTTAAAAAGTGACGGCAAACCAATCACAACTGAAAGTAAAGTAGGCCCTGTAAATCTCTTTCTGCATTCCATGTTTTCTCAGGTGGATATCAGTCTAAACGAAAGACTCGTTTCCTCCAGTAATAACACTTATCCATACCGAGCCATGATAGAAAAATTACTGAATCATGGTTATGATACTAAAACTTCTCAATTGTCTTCAGAACTGTTTTTTAAAGATACTGCTGGACGTATGAATGTTTTTGATACGGCAGATGCTCAACCTAACGATGGATTCAATAAACGGTCTGAAATGTTTAAGCTAGGTGCATCGGTGGATATGATTGGCCGTTTGCACTTGGATATGTTTCATCAAGAGAGACTCCTTTTAAATATGGTGGATGTGAAAATTAAGCTTATACGCAGTAAACCGGAATTTTGTTTGTTGGGAGACGGGGAATTTAAAGTTTCGTTGGAATATGCTTCCTTGTTTGTTCGCAAAGTCAGAGTGAGCCCCGGTGTTGCTATAGGACATGCAAAAGGTTTGGAAAAAACAGCAGCTAAATACCCCATTAACAGAGTACTGTGTAAAGCTTATTCCATTCCGGCTGGTAATATGAGCTTTGTTCAAGATAACATTTTTACGGGACAGATGCCTAACCGCATTGTGATTGCCTGTGTCGATAACGACGCGTTCAACGGACACTATAAGAAGTCACCCTTTGAGTTCAAACATTACAATATTAATTTTATAGGAGTCTATGTGGATGGTCAGCCCGTGCCTCATAACCCACTCCAACCAAATTTTGAAAAAGATCAATTTGTAAGAGCATATCAGAATTTATTTACGAATGCAGAAAATAGAGGTCTGTACCTCTCAAGGTCGGAATTTTCGAAAGGTTATTCTTTATTTTGCTTTGATTTATCCCCAGATTTCTGTGATGGTTCACATCTAAATCTTGTTCGACACAGTAACTTAAGAATAGAAATAAAATTTGGAACTACGTTACAGCAAACAGTTTCATTGTTGGTGTATGCGGAGTTTGAAAATTTAATTGAAATCAATAAAGCTCGAAATATTCTCTATGATTTTGGAAACTGATGAATTCGTCAGACCTTTATAAAATCTTGTCTCGTGACCCTATTTCCATGAGATATTTTGCGGGTGTTTTTCCTTCGGACAAAATACCAAAAATTAGAAAGTTTCCCTCTGCTATGGTGTTGAATACCGATAAACATGATGAAAAAGGAACTCATTGGCTTGCCGTCTACATTCAGGATAAAAACACTGTTGAATTTTTTGATTCTTATGGATTGCCTCCCGACGCATTTGGGCAAGACATAACAAGATTTGTCAAGACGTTTCAGCACGTTCATTGGAACGAGGTTCCGTTTCAAAGCTTAACATCTAACGTATGTGGACATTATTGCATTTATTTCATTGTTAAACGATGTCAAGGGTCATGTATGAAATTTATTCTTACTCAACTTAGTGGAAAGAAGAATGATTTTAGAATGTTCCAGTTTGTCAAGAAAAGATACGGTGTAACAATGATTTTTAAAAAGTAATAAAAATTTGTTTTATATCAGAAAAAAAATATGATCTGGTCTTATGTATTTATTTTGTTGTGATTTTTACATGTGTTTGTTATTATTTTTCTGACAAATGGTTTTTGGGGTTAAAATACAAGAGTTTAAAAGGGTTTATGTAGAGAAAAGACAACACTTTGTTAAAAGTATTCACCAGAGTAAGTCATACAAAAAAATGGACAACACAACCATACGAAATCTTTTAACAGCATTGCTTATATTTTCCTACATTGGTTTTTCTGTGTTTATTATTTGGACTTGTCTCAACTGGCCAAAACATGAATCATGTAGTTTAGCACAAAATAAAACGACGGTTGAAATGTATAAAATTTACCAAAAAATTGATTCAGTGGGATTTATTAAATGCAACGAATTTTCCAATCTGTTCTTCAGTCACTCAGTTTGTGGGAAAACAATATGCGATTGTGTTCATAATTCTTTAAATGTCTTTGAAAACCACTGTTTGGAATTTACTCAAAATATTGTCGATTCAATCAGCGAGTGTGAGCTCGTGGCACGCACAATTAAAGGTTGCACAGACATTGCCTGTAAAGTATAAAAGTCAAACCTTTTTTTAAATTAAACACATATTGGAAAATGGAGCTCCCTAAGCTTGTTCATCCTTCTACATGTCTTCTCAGTGGTCCTACGGGTTCAGGAAAAACCGTTTTCGTGAAAAAACTATTAGATCATAAAATGTTTGATCCTATGCCTACGCATATTGTATACTGTTACGGAAGTTATCAACCTATTTTTAATTCCATGAAAAATGTGACTTTTGAAGAAGGTTTACCTTCTAATCTTAGTTCCATTCAAAATGCCTTAATTATTATAGACGATTTAATGACAGAGTTAGCCAGTGATACTCGTTTAAGCAACCTCTTTACAAAAGGGAGTCATCACCGAAATCTTTCAATTATCTTTATAACGCACAATTTTTTCCATCAAGGCAAAGAAATGAGAAATGTTCATTTGAATTCACATTACGCGGTTTTGTACAAAAATCCTAGAGATAAAAGTCAAATAATGCATCTAGCCAGACAAATGTTCCCTAGGAAAATCAAAGCTTTTCAAGAAATATTTGACGATGCTACCTCAACGCCCTTTAGTTATTTGCTCATTGACTTAAGACCCGAAACGACTGAACGGTTACGGTTACGTACAGGAATATTTCCTGGTGATAAGCATTTCGTGTATGAACCTCGATAGGTAATTTTGTGTTTTAGACATTGCGTACGTAACATGTCTTCTGTAGTGATTGATTTTGAAGGTTTTCAAGTTAAGTCTGGGTGTTACATTATTAAAGAATTATCTTTTTATTCCATAAACGAAGGACATCATGCCTGTTGGACATTTCTTCCCCCTCACCCTTGGAAGAGTTTATCGGTGGTTCAACAAAGGTGTTTCGCCTGGGTTATAAGAAACAGACATCATCTGGAATGGAACAGTGGTACGTTGCCCTACAGTACTCTACGTATTATTTTACAATACTTGTCATCGGTTCATTCTGCTATTTATGTGAAAGGACTAGAAAGGATCAAGTTTTTAGAAAATCTGTTAGGACAAAATATTGAAAGCTTGGATTGCCCCAAGATCAAAGATTTATCTGCAAGCAAACTTTCAGTGACTTGTTCTCATCATCTGATTGGATTTCATTATTGTGCTTTGTACAAAGCGGGTGCTTACGCAGCTTATATAAAACAAAGTGTACAAGCAGGTGAAATCATTTCGATTCAGAATGCCCTCTCAGAAGGATGTGGAATATCTGAAACTCTTACAGAAGAGTCGAAAAAAAGCAGCTGTATTGAAAAATTGCCCAAACTGTCTCGTTAAATTAATTTGTGAATCTGTATTAAATCTTTTAAAGGGAAACATTCCAATCAGTAAGCGTTCCAAAAATCGACTCGTTCCTTTTAAGAGAACTTTGAGAACACTCGCTGAGAAGAGAGTGCCTCTCTATAGAAAAAGGCGTCTTTTAGTACAAAAAGGTGACGGATTTTTATCCTTTCTCCTCCCCGCTGCACTAACTGTCCTATCATCCCTTATCCATGGAACATAGCAAAAAGTTTGCACTGGTACCGCTGGACCGCATGCAGCAAATGGAAGAGGACCATTTGAGTGATTTAGATACTCAGATTCATCATATCTTAAAAAAGAAAATGGACGATGATGAAAAGGCCAAGCTGTACATCCAGATTTTGCAAAAATATGTCACATTACCAAATTATAATATTGTCAATCAACCTGAAGAACAGCCTTCGGAGGAAACTTTTGACCTAGAAAATAGGATTCTGGAATCTGCTCCGAAGAAACATAAAGATACTGCCCAGAAAATTGTTGAATTTTTAAAGGAACATAACATTTCATGGAACAAGAACAGAGAAGTTATGCTAAATAAAGAGGGGATCCCTGGCTCAGATATAATTCAACTTATAAATTTTCTATTGAGAAATAGAGTTCGTAGGCCAGTTGCTTTTCAACAGTTTGAAGAAATATTAAAGGGAAACAAATTTCCACGAGATTTTATAAAAAATAACTATTTAACTGAAGTTAAAAATATGTATGCAAAACCTAAGATAGCCAGAAAAAGATTATCTTCGAAGAAATGGCAAACATTGTAACCTTCTCATTTTCATTATTTTTTTTTAAATAAATATCATGAATTCTTATTTTTATTGTGTGTTTTTTTAACTTTAAAATTCACAAAAATAAATAATTAATTATACACATCTTTACAAATTTACATTTATTTATTTACAATTTTTTTTTATTTTACATTACAATTTAATACCCGTATGGAAGGGTTGACAGATCAGGCTGGATCACTCTCTTGTTATACACGATACGGTAGACTTTTGTTTCTTCTCTATTTACCACCTTTCTTCTCTTTGCCTCCCTTGTTATTTTGGATGGATTTTCTACCTTCATTGTTCTTGACTCGTCTAGCTCCTGAATCATGCTTCGGATTGACTCAAAATTCAGCTTCAGGGAATTTCGAAAATTTAAAGTAAAGCCTCGTACTTTACAGCACGTTTTTCCTGAAGCTGTTTTGTAGCCATAATTCTTTGGCCCACCTGAGAAAATAAAAAACTTATAAGTATATGAACAGTTAGTTATAAGTTCATGAATAATAAATACATAACTGATTACCACCTATCATATGTTTTTTAATAATTTTTTTTGTGCCATCAATTATTATCATTACTACTTTACAATGAGTATTAAGAACAGTCGGTTAGTTAAAATAAAAATATAGCACTTATGATTATTTTTTTCTTCTTCTCTGAAATGGTTAAAAGTTTTTTAATGATAAGTTTTCATATAAACATTTTGCTTACCAGAGACGAAAGTTTTAATCACATCTCCATCCAATTCGTCCGTGAATTCACCCAAGAAGTTTCCCAAGGGAGGATCATTTTGGCCATTTGTGGCGTAGATGATAGAATCCGTATCGTGGTACAAGACGTTGGGACCCAGTCTGTCCATCTCTTCATACAGCTTGAGACGAGCCCAAGCTGTAGTGAAGGCCGCCAGAAATATGTTCGTGGTGGCATCTTGTTTTAAAAAGTTTTTTGATGTTTCCCACTGGATGGCAGCAACTTCCGCTGTGGGTAGATATACGTCTTTTATCTGAAAAGAAAAATGAAGTGTTTCCAAAAGAATTGTATTCGAATTAAAAAAGTATAATATATATATATATATATATATATATATATATATATATATAACGTAAATTACTCTTACATTTTTGGTTGTATCTGCTAGCATTTTATTAAATTCAGATAAATTGTTGACGTATGTTAACTGCCCTCTTTGTGTATTCATTCCCCATCTGTAAGAAAAACAAGAAATTATGAGAATGTGTTTCCCTCATACTTGCTATTTTTTTTTAAATTTAACTTTTAATGCCTACCTTCCCCAAAAACTATTAAGGGCCAGCTTGGCCACTTGTCGGCGCCCCGGGTTTTTACTAATTTTTTCGGGTTCTAATCTCACTCCTTCCCGTTCCTCGTACTGGCGAATGTAGTTAGCTTTCTGATCTTCAGTTTTGCAATTTGCAGGCCAACCGCTGCTCTCCTGCTTGATTTTTAAAAATAGGTCTATATATGACCTAAACAGGGTATCAGAAGTGGCCTCAAAATTGTAAACTTCATAAATCTGAAAAATATATATATATATATATATATATAAAAAGATATCATTAACAATATTTTTTTTTCTGAAAACAAAATGCTTAAAAACTTAAACACTAAACGCACTTACATGGGTAAAACGATACCCTTTTCTCTTCGCCAGCTTGAGTTCTTCCGATACCCAAGTGCCAACCAGTGCTCGCTCATCGTCCGTGTGTGTGCACGGGTTTTGGTTTAATGATTCAACACATGTCCGGCATAAAGGGAACATGAGTTTATTTTGGCACCTGTATGGGAGAACAGGATGGTACAGTTGATGACAGGGGAATTACTCGGCAATGTACTATCCCGAAGTATTCTTCCACATCTCCGAAATCCTCGGTGATTATAGTGGGGTGGCCAACGGGGTAGGTGCAATATTTGTTAACCTGAAAGTGGAAAAAAAATTAAGTAAAAGGGAACCAATTTGTTCCGTGTAATACCGAACAACTTAATAAAGTATGAACTTACCCATGGGTACAACGACGTAAAATCAATGTATTTTGAGTCACCCTCATGATACAGTTTTATGGCGTTTGTCCTACCTCCAAAAAACGCATCTCGAGGATTTAGGCGGTTAGTCAAACCATGACCTTCAAGGAAGGTCTTCAACTCACCATCCTCCTTTTTTTGTGCCATGAAGTCATGCTCCCACATTTCAACGACCTCATATCCCAGGGCCCGTAGTTTTTCTGTCAGATGAGCTGTGGTGGCTCTTAACGTAGCCATGGGAACGTTCTTCAGTGGATGTATAATGTCCCCATCATAACATTTTCCACAGCGTGGAAGAAACATCCCTAAAAGAAAATTAAAACAAAATACAGATTTTTTTTCTTGTTTGATCGTTCCTAGTAGTGAATTTTTTTTTACAGAACAGGCTGAAGCATTTTAAATGAAATAACAACTTGTGTAATCCTTACATGATATTGGTAAACTGTATTTGAATTTGCGCAAAATCCATCCACCGATACCCCAGCTACTTTACATTCACCCGCTCCATTCATCCCATGCTGAATAGCAATCTGGTACTTAAATGCTAGAAAATCTAACCACCGAATGCTATCAACACTGAAAAGGGTTTTGTTGATATAGCCGTACACTGGAATCATGCCAATAGTGTTGGGCTGTATGTGGTTGTGCCTGTATGTTGCCATGCAGGCCGATGCAATTGTCACATACCTGAAAAAAAAAACAAGTTACGCATATATGCATTTTCTTTAACAAATTTTTTAATTAGGAAATGTTTTTTAATTCATTTCTTTCATTAGGTAATGTTTATTATTATTATTATTTCTTTTTTTACCGAAAGGGATCCACACCAGCCACTTCAATAAATTGAATCCTAAATTCTAGGCAACAACGGCGGAGGATATCTACATCAGATCTGGAAGAAGAAAAAATATTTTTTTAATTCTTTTAAATCTTCAATTTTTTTTAAGTCACAAATAATGCCTGATAGAAGAAAGGAAAATTTAAAAGAAAAAATACACATACTTGCAATAAGAAAGCATTTCTTCTTTAAAATTAAAAGAGTCATTTTTGTGTTCTGCATGCCAGGACAAGAATGCAACACGTGCTGTACCTGACATTGTGTCTGGGCTGTAAAAATTGCACTTGGGCAGAGCCCCAATATAATTTTGATTTACCCTAGTATTAAAAAGATGGGGGAAATACCCCTTCTTTAACTCGGTCAATCCAAAACATCCCGGCAACTTGGCCAGAGCCATGGGAAGAAAGTTCAACGAGTCAATGACCCGAATATCCAGAATTGGGTGTCGAATTGACATGATCAGTGATCCATTTGGGATAACTTCCGGTGCACAGCCCTGTTGCAAGAGGTACGCCATTATAAACTGGCCATCAAATCTAAAAAGAAATAATAATAATTAACTTATAAAATATAATATACAATTATCTGATTTCAGTAAATTCACTGATAATTATTATTAATAAACCTTGATAAAGAAAATCTAAAAGTTCAAGGTTTTTTTGTACGCACACATACTCTCTTTCACAATATTAACTTATGTTAATATTTTCTTTAAGCCTTACCCTTTCATGTTATGCGCTATGGCGGTGTATTCTTTGTGCTTGGGGGAAAATAACCAAGCACAAAAATCCTGGCATGCCGAATACCCCGGGAAGACCTGCTCATCTCCGTTGGCATATTGCGAGACTGCGAAATTTACCAAGTGTTCACCAGAAGACTGATCAGTTTCAAAGTCGAAAAAGATCAGCTTCTCACTTGGTTTCTTTGCTCCCACGGTTCGGAGAAAACACAAGTGCTCCGAAGACACCACAAATTCAAGGCAGGAGGGGCACTTAGTGGCTTCACATCTGTGGTTTTCGCGGGCACAGTCACGTCTTCGAATTACACGGCTGCACTTCCTACACTGATAAACCTGTAAGGAATAATAATCGAATAAATGGACATTCTTGCTGAAAAAAGAGACATGCACCTGTACCCTTCGCATCACGGATAATACACTTACTCTATCACATAGAGAATGAATTTGCAAGCCTGTGCACATCTTGTGTGCATCAAAGCAGTCCTTCGACCTGCACAGCCGATAGCAATCGAGACATCGAGTGGGCATATCTTCGGGACACTGCGTCCTATTGCATACATGGCAGGAATTGGCACAAATGTGGTCTTCCACATTTTGAAAGGGTTTTTCACACCTCTCACAATAGTGATTTGATCCAAAGAACCCTTTCAAGGATCTTATAACATCGTAATGGTCATCGTGAAACCATAAATTGATCCTGCGTGGTCTTGTGTCGTTTTTGTAAGCTACCTAACAATCCAAACAAAAAGGATATACATCAGATTTTTTAAACTATATATTATGTAGATGTAAAAGGATATAATTAAAAAAGCACAAATAAGTAATGTATTAATTCAACGAGTAAAAAAGTAAAAATACAGCAAGCATTCGATTTTAACACCTTAAAATAGATAAAATTTAAGTTCATCAAAAGAAGAAATAAATATAAAACTTACTTGATTTAGATTTTCCGAAGAGAAAACTACAATTTGCACATCCATGTATTCTTCGAAAGCCCTAATTTCCGTGAAGGTGCAGGGACCTGGCGGAACTCCGGCAGCTTCATGAAGAGCTCGGGCCCTATTCAACAGTGCGGGGCGTCTTTTATCCCTAATGGCATTGAGGGCCGCGTTGTCTTGTTCCAAGTGAGCCAATGCGTATACAATGGACTTAGCACAGCAAAGGTCTTCACTGTCGCTAGGGATCGGAAAAATGGATTTCTTCCGTATACGGTCCAACGAAATGTTAATGACCCTCCGATTTTTTCCAGCGCCTATAGGTCTGTGGATGGTGATTACGTCTACTTCAAAATCTTCGTCCAAAACGATTTGTTCCTTCGATTGTAAAACTTTGAGCACCTTACTTAGTAGCGTCTCAACAGTCACCTCAGACACAGCCATAAGAGTTGTTGAGATAGGCTTGTCCAGTCCTTCTGCTCTTATACAAAACCGTATTAAATCTGAAGGACTTAAATTTTCGGTGGATCGTCGTATCAAGACAGAAAAAAACTCTCTAACCGAGTCAACAACGGCTGAAAGGGTATTTCTCATGGCTAGAGGTAGCCTCTCTGGATCTATATGAGCTCGATAGATAATTTCTTGCGCCTGATACTTGAGGTTCCTGCGTCGAGATCGCTCCAAAATCACAATTGCATTCTCCATCTTATTTTAAAAAAAGATATATTAATTGACTTTTAAAAGAAAGTTATTAAAAAGTTTTCATTACGAACGACATTAACACTTACACTAAATACTTCATTGGTACGTGATGAACTAGCTTCATTCTCTACCGACCTCTAGTTGTAAAAAAAAAATAATAATTAGAATATATGCGAAAATTAACCATGAAAAAGATCCGAGAAAATAAAACATTTTCTTAATAACAAAACATAAATAATAACAATGATACTTCGAATCCCGATCCCACTTGTAAATATAAAGGCAAGGGCATCGGTTGTTCCATAAAGATCTGCGAACATTCATCCAATAGCAATGGGTTTTCCATAAAAATTTGATCGCATTCATCTATTATCTAAATATATAGAAACATTGTTACAAAACGGGGAATCGGAATACAAAAAATACAGAAACTGAAAAATAACTCATGCAATATTACAAAAAAGAATTTATCCAAAAAAAGTAATTTTGTAAGTTAAAGAGGAAACTTTAAAAGTATATAACTTTATTTCAAATAAAATTTTACAAAAAAGTAAGTAAAAATAATAATTTTGTATTGTAAGTTAAAAAGGAAACTTTAAAAGTATATATCTTTAATCTTTATTTCAAATAAACATTTACAAAAAAGTAAGTAAAAAAACCTTCTTTTAGATACATTAAATGACAAATAAGAAAAAACGTAACACACATCATCATCTGAATCTCTCATAGGAAAATCAGGGTCTTCGAATAGTATCTACATTAACAAGTACGTAAAATTAATAATAATAATATTAATAATCAGTATATTTAAGCTATTTTTTTCTTAATAGTATTTAAAATTATAGCGTACTTACCGAACTAGCAGTAGTAGTATTCTTTGAAAAATCCATCGTTGAATAAATACGTGAGTATACTAACCCTAAAAATGCACCAAGATAAAAAAAGGCAACAGCACGAGAACTGGATGTACAAGTAAAGAAGTTCAATCAGCTTGCCACTCGCATTCATGTTCTAACGTGTTACTTAAAGTTTGGGTGTTGCCATTCATCAAAAAAGAAATTTTTACAAAACCAACTCAACTCCATTCCCATAAAAAAACAACTCAACTCTTGCTTAAATGTTTTCCCCCACAAGCAGGACACCTAAAACTCAACTTTACTTTATATGACGTCACATCGAAATCTCAGAAGGAAAAAAAATCCAAGTCCCAAGCGTAAACACACTGACGTCACGTGTGTTTACGTTTGGGTGTTGCCATTCATCAAAAAAGAAATTTTTACAAAACCAACTCAACTCCATTCCCATAAAAAACAACTCAACTCTTGCTTAAATGTTTTCCCCCACAAGCAGGACACCTACAACTCAACAGCACGTCAATACGTCACTTCCGGTCACGCGCCCTTTCCCCGTGACGTCACGCTGTGACGTCACTAAGCCACGCCCTTTTTGATGACATCACTTCCGCCGCAGTAGGACCTCTGCTTACTACTTACATGTTCTAGCTTTTCCAGGTATCACCACTGAACGTCTAACGGAAAAGATTTCATCTTTAAAGAATCATTACGACTTGATTCTGTTGCATAACACCTATTATAGCCTTGACGGATGCTTCTCAAAATTTGAGAACCTGTTTCAAGCCATTTTAAACCGAAATCAAGAGACATGTATTATGATTTCAGCTTTATTGTTTCGGGATCAGGATAAATACCTCTCCCTTGAAGAACGAGCTGTAATGAGACCTCTTCAGAAAATTAATAAAAAAATTGTCTTCTAAACCAAAAGCTGTTTTCCTACTGCCAAAAGAAGCGAAATGTTTCTTTTTGTAGACCCCAAGTCACTTGGAAAGGTTGTATGGCATGGGATGGCCTTCATTTAAACAAGAAAGAGGAACTTCAACTAGTGCTACTGTTTATTGCAACGCTAAAGGAAGCTCTGGCGAGCATTTAAGCTTGTGACGTAGAAATGCAGCAGGTTCTCCACGACCTACCTGCTCAGTTTCCCTCTCAATTCTTCAGTTGAGAGTTCGAATCAACCTGTCGTTCCCCTGAGACTAAGGCTGTTGAACTGTATTTTGCTATTGTTACCAAAGGTTCTGTTCAGTGCAGGTATTAATATCCATTATATTGTACATCAAATATTACTTTTAAATGTGTAACTTTGTTTCCACATTCAAGCTTTAGTTGAGGCTTAGCTAACAAGTTCCCTGATTTTCTCTAGACGTCCTAGTCCAACTTTCAGTAGTAAGAACTCTGGAGTTATAGGATTGCTGTTTTGTCAAAGCGTCAACAGCATCCCTGGATTGAGCAGTCTAAAAACAAATATTAAGAATAACTTTTTCTAAGATCTGAAGTTTATTTTTCAAAAAAATATGAGTCACAACTAGTATTTGAAATATATAACTAACAGTTCCAGCATATTAAAAGCCAATTCTTTTATTTTCACTTAGACAAGCCAAGCCTCAACTACTCCATTACTAGTGAGGATAATGATGGCTGGATCACTGTTTTGCCGAAGGAGAAACAGAGACAGAGTTAAGCAGCCACAAATTAAGAGGTAAGTATGTTTTCTTTTTCTTGAATTCAGAAATGAAATTTCTTCTGGAAAATACATGAATCACAACCTGTACTTAAAAAAATGCAATGAATCATCACAGTATATAAAATGTTATTTTCCCCGTAGACTTCAATCTGACTCTCCAAAGACCAGTTGTGAGGGCCATAATGGTTGCATCTGTTTCCCCAACGAGTGAACAAAAATCAAAGCCTGTGGAATACAAGAGATGTGGTAGTGGTAGCTGTGATGATATGGTGAATGGTAAGTAGTATAATGAGGGAAGTAGTCTGTAATCCTCTATTAATTTTTCCAAAACTTGAAAATCTAAAGTTTCCAAACCTGCAGAATTTGTTTGTAATAAGTGCCAAAAGGTATATAAACATCGAGGTAGTCTATTTAGGCATCAAAGAATTTGCCAAATTTCTGATAATAATAGTGATGAATATTGTCCTTGTGTCTTTCCTGAAAACTTTCCGTTCGAAAAATGTACGTGATAAACATATAGTTGATGTCCATGACAGTAACATAAAATTACAGGAATACCAGTTTGATTCTATGGAGCAGTTTCAGGCATGGTTAGATGAAGAAAGCTCCAAAACTTAGTTACTTTAAAAAAATCTGGAAGCAAATATGTTGCTGGTAAAACTTACCATTATTATGTATGTCAGTTTTATTCATCTGAGTCTGAAATTCAACGCCTTGAACAAAGAAAAAATTTAAGGCATAATATGCTTCCTAACTGCAACTGTCCATCAAGAATATCTGTATGTGAAGAAGTGGATCAAATTAAAGTCAGTTTTTTTTCTGGACATAATCATGAATTAAATTTTGATAACGCTAAATTTCAACCTTTGAGACAAAGTTATCGAGATCAAATTAAAGCTTATGTAGAATTGGGAATCTCAACTTCCAAAATTCAAGACATTTTACGAGATGGAACAGGATCACGAAATAAGATTTCTTCAATGTGAAGAAGTCATTCGTATCTCGAAAAACAATAAATTATTGTATGAAACAAAATAAATCATTTTATAATGACATCCTTTCAGTAGTTGCTGTAATTGAAAAACTCAGCAGTCTTATAATCCCATACTTATATTTACATAAACCACAAAGGCAGCCTACTGTATATGGACCCAAAGGTCTTGATAAGCTGCCCTCATCTCATGAGTCTTTTGCTCTTGGTTTACAAACTAGAGAACAAAATAATTTGATGATTGAAGAAGCACTAGGGTATTATGTATTGATTCAACACATCAAACCAATCAATATGGTTTTTATTTATTAAATTTGATTGTTCCAGATGAATTTTGATGATGTTTCAGAGCATTAAAATAGTAATTCCTGATTTGAAAGTCAATTGTGTCATGACAGATGATGACCACGTAACAGGGCCTGTATTCAAAAAAGTATTTGATGAAAATGTTCCTCATTTATTGTGTAAGTGACATATTTTAAGAGCTTGTTAGCGTCAATTGTTGGCCTAAGTTTCCAATTGTAAATTGAAAGAAGAGTTATATTGTGTTCTATTAACATTGCTTGAAGAAAGAAATTCAATTAAGTTTCAAACAATGATGGACATTTTTTTGCAGAAGTTTCAGACCATTGCACCCTCATTTATTGAGTATTTTGAAGAATATTATTACAGCAGTGCAAATCTTTGGGCAATGGCTTATAGGAATTTTTCCCATGGCTTCACTGAAACGAACATGTATTGTGATTCATTTCAAAATAAACTTAAAACTACTTATTTGCAACGAAAATTTAACAGGCGATTAGATCAGCTGATTAAAACCCTCTTACAAATTGAAGATATATTTATAACCCATAAGTATAATATTTTAACCAACTGCCCAAAGAGCATATAGCCATCAACATATCGAAGACGACATTTATCAGCAATGAAAATTCCTGATCATCACATACTTGAAATAAGTTGTCAATCATGGATAATAAAATCTGCATCTAATGATCACACTGAATACATCGAAGAGCAGATTTACAAAGCATGTCCTCAAGTAGATCATTGTTTTTAAAGTGCTTAGATGGGAAATGTTTAAGTCTATGCAGTCACTTGTATATTTGTAATTGTCCTGATAACAGTCCATTATGCAAGCATATCCATAAAATTCATTCGATTTCCTTCTGAGAAGCTTTGTCTATAAAAGATAATTCTATCGAAAAGATGGAAATTTGCCTCTCTTTAGAATTAGTGGCAAACTCAAGATTTCTCCAAATACTATGCCACATTTTGTTGAAGACAAGCTTGAGTCATGCAGAAATTTAATGTCTGAGATACTTGTTCTTATTTATGATCCAACTGTTAAAAAAGTGTTATTGTCTAACATTACCAAAACGTTAAAGAATCTTGTATCTGAATGCAAAGGTGCAGTTAAATCAGACTTTGGAAATTTAGCAATAAAATACCATTTGTACCTATATCTCCAAATCAGAAGTTGACTCTTTAAAACAACAGCCACTCAAGCTTCCAAACGCAAAGCAGGTAATTATCCTACATTTACTCAAAAGAAAAACCATGCACGACAATTTGCTAGATTTGACTCAGTTATTTAAGTAAAGCAACAGTTTATTGTGTCAAAAAGCATTTAATAATGAAAACACTGCTGAAAATTACAAAACTTTTACTCCGAAACTTGATTTAAACAATATTACTAAGCCTATATTCTACACTGACATTTCCATTAGCTTGCTAGAAATCAAATCTCTTCATCCCTATATTCCAAACGAAAAAATTTTGACCTTAACAGTTGCAACATCTGATTTTAAATGTGGTTGGCTTTATGAATGTTATTGATGGATTTTTAAATAAGATCCTTTATGGCAGTGGTGCGCAAACCGTGGGTCGCCATATTCAAAGAATTTATTTGACAATAAAAAAATATAAGGCTTTTCTTCAACATGTAAAAGGCACCAGTAAAATAGTGAAATGAGATATTATTTATAAAAAAAGAACTATAATTTTTTACGAAAACAATTGTCTATTAGTATATAATACCTATACTTCGGCAACCGGCAGGCGAATAGACATAGTGATAAAAGATAATTGTCAATTTGAGATGCCCTTTACCAGCTCTCCGGTGGGATTCATATGCAACTTGGGTCGGTCTGACGTTTAGCAGTGGCCATCTTTACTACAGCTTTTTTAATCTAGGTGTGCACCTCTGCTATTTAGTCTTTATTGTGATCACAGCTAGGACCGTGCAGTTCTTTCCGCCTGTGCCTCTGTAGTTCGGTTTTGCTGCTTCTTTTGTTCATTCAAATACATTCTGTAGTTCTGTTTAAAAAATGCTTTTGCTAATTTTAAGTATAATTTGCAATCGGGTATGTACATAACATATTTTTTAAGTATAGGACAGTTCAGTAGCGTGCTCGAAGGGCAATAATGAACAATTAAAAAATCAATATAGATATTAAAATGTTTATAAAGAAAAACTGTTTTTAAAAAAGTATTTTGCGTTATTTTTTCGTTTTTGATTTTTTCGAAAATCAATTATCCTCAACTGATATTTCGTTGGAAACGCTACCAGCGTAGTTACTAGTTTAAAACGTGAAGAGAACAGTTAGTTCTGTTTCTGGATTACAGATGGCGGCTCACTAAACAAAGCCTGCTTTTGCAGTTTAAGTGCGAGTACAAATTTAAGATCATAGTAAGATGAATTTTGAAAAATAAACGCTAATTGAATTTTTAAATATATATTTTACCTCTTAGGAGTAAGTAATGTCAAGCATAATTATATAAAATCACAAAATTAATTTTGTACTCGTTTTGTATTTTTTAAGTAAGCTCCAATATTTGTATGTTATGATTCACTAACTTCTGTACAATATAGATGTGTACTCGACTGGCAACACCAGTTGAGATATTTACTTGCCTCGATTACCATGTGTAAATTTTTACTTTAGCGTTGTATTTTTTATTTTAAGGAGCGAGCATGTGCAATTGGTATAAAGAGATGTTTCTTTTATAATTAAGTTTTCTTTTCTTTAATTCTCGTCTGAATAAGCTACAAATAAATATGATTTATACAGAGTAATCCGGACTTTATTTTCTTCCCACGTGGTAGCCGCACGTGATTGAACAAACGCAAAGAAATGAAATATTGTATATTTATAATTTTGTTTTTAGTTTTAGTTTTAATACCCTCATGATGGATAAATGCCTAAAAATAGGTACCCAACGTCCAGAAAATGAAAAGAATGACAATACAAATGAGAATGATGGACCAACATCCAATGAACTTAGAAAAACTGAATGAATCAATGGTACTCTGTTTCTACATCAAAAAATATCAAACAGAATGTGCTATCTAATAAAAAATTGAGAAAATATTAAGAAGAGTTTATTAAATATGGATTTACATATTGCGTTGTTAATGGGAAAGAACATCCGTTGTGTGTTAATTGCAGGGATAAATTCGCAAATATGAAAGTATGAAACCTGCTAAATTAAAAAGACATTTGGAAACCAAACATAAAGAATTAGCAAATAAATCTGAAACATTTTTTTTTAAAAACGAGCTGAAAGTATGAAAAATCAAAATGTATTTTTGAAAAAATACACAATTCCTGAGAAAGCTTTACGGGCATCCATAGAAGTTTTATATTTAATAGGGAAAAGTTTGAAACCACATACAATTGGAGAATCATTCATTCTTCCTTCAGCAATTAAAATGACATCAATTATGATTGAAAAAATATGGCAACGATTTAAAAACGATACCATTATCAAGAGATACCGTTTCTCGCCGAATTTCCGCCATATCACTTAATATAGAATCAGTTCTGTTAAATCGATTACAAAACTCTCCTATATTTGCTCTACAACTTGACGAAACTACTTACATTTCTAAACTGTCAATTAATTGTTTATGTGAGATACGTTTATGAAGAAGACATCATCAGAAGATTTTTATGTTGCAAAAAATTGGAAGGAAAAACAAATGGAGAGAAAATATTTGAAAATATTAATAGATATTTTGAAACAAATGACCTTACCTGGACACACTGTGTCGCGGTTTGCACTGATGGTGCTGCAGCATTAACAGGTAGTAATAAAGGACTAAGGGGTTATAGAAAATTGCTCCCCATAAGTATTCAACCATTGCATGATACATAGACAAGCTCTTGTTGCAAAAGATATGGATGAAGAATTGCACGAGATGTTACAGGATGTTGTTATCGTAATTAATTACATTAAAAGCAACAGCGCCCTAAACAGTCGTCTCTTTTCAATACTCTGTAATGAGATGGGTTCTGTGTATAAGACATTACTACATACCGAAGTCAGATGGCTCTCACGCGGCAAAATACTGCTACGTATTTTCGATTTGAGAAACGAAGTTTACATTTTTTTGGTAGAAAAGAAACATATATTGGCAAGTTCATTCATTAATGAAGATTGGCTTGGAAAACTCGTTGGTTGAAAAACAACATGGTTGACATTTTCGAAAAACTTAACGATTTGAATTTAAGTATACAGGGAGAGAATACAAACATTTTAACATCGAGCAGCAAAATTGAAGCTTTTAAGAATAAGCTGATACTTTGGCAAGAAGAATTGAACAAAAACAGACATGTTCCCGTGCTTTTCAGAATTTACTAAAGAAAATAATATAGATTTCTTGATATTTAAAAACACCATTACCCGTCATAATAAAATTGGGAGAAAACTTTTCGTAAAGGTTCGAAAAATTTCCAGATAATGAATTAGGATGGATACGTGATCCATTTTCGTTTGACATTTTTCAATCCAATCTCTTTAAATGAAAAACAACAGTTAATTGATGTTTCAAGCGACGAAACACTGCGCATTCAATTTAAGTCTGACTTGCCAAAAATTTTGGTTATCGATTGGAAATGAATATGACGATTTGAAGAAAAAGGCAATTAATATTTTGATTCAGTTTGCATCGACCTACTTATGTGAAACTGGCTTTTCAAAATTAGTTGCCATTAAAACAAAATATCGATCTCGATTGGATCCAGAGGATGACTTACGGCTTGCGATTTCCAATACAGATCCGAACATAGAAGCAATCATGAGCTCTTTTCAAGCGCATACCTCACATTGAATTCTTATGTTGTAAGTTTTTTAAAAGTATTTTCCCATTAAAAAAATATTTATACCCATATATGCATAAATAAAACCATTGCTTCATAAAATTACGTGTTTTATTCAAACCTCTAATAAGGCACAAACATAAGCGCAAATCCCAAAAAGAATTCAACTTTAACTACGTTGATGATTAATAAACGTCTATTGTCTATCCAGGGGTCGCGACAAAATAGTACACAAAATTGGGGGCCGGAAATGAAAATAGTTTGCGCACCACTGTTCTAGAGGATGATTAGGATTTTCAACCGGATGCTAAAGGAGGTTCTATGACACACCAGGTTACCGCGCATTTGGCTAAATAAATAAGCTCGAAGGTTTAAAGGAAAGTTCAGAAGGAAATGTTTTTAAAATTCGCTTTTAAATGATGCTAGAAATTTGTTTTCTATTTTTTGGTTTCGTTAAAACAAAAAATTTTCTTTTTAGCCTCTTGTAAATTGTTTTTAATTCCAAAAAATGAATTATGTGTGTAAAAGTAGGTGCCTCTGAAAGCCTTTATAAATTGAATGGGTCTAAATCAGGGGGGGCAGAAGATGATTATTTGATTTCGCTAGTGAATAGAACATGGCTGCATGCTAATTTTTTACACTGAGAAATTTCTTTTATTCTGTAAGACAATTTCACTCTCTTCAGTTTTACCTACATGCAGCCATGCTTTAGAATTCAAAGATGAATTATGGGTATTAACAAAGGGAAGAAAGAATTTTAAAAGTGTGTGAAGGTAACGTGATTGAAATGCAATCATAATAATTTTAAAAATTCGTCATTTTTCATATGAATAAAATATGCTTTCCATGGTAACATAATTATTTAAGAAGCTCTAATGAGCAATTTACTCTCTCATTTCACCCTTTTATATTCTGAATCCGAAGCTGCGTTTTGACATTCATTTCTTGAATACGTAATTTTTTACTGTGCATTTCTTCATCGTTTTATGAGTTTCTGCATTCTTTAAAGTTTGTCTGTTAAGAGGAAGCAGGTTAAGGATCAACACAATGATGTTTATAGCGGTAATGAATGCATTCTGAAGTATTGTAATGCGAGTACAAAACAGTATGACTGAATGTTTAATTTTTAAAGCGTGTAATAAATTGTGCATGGCCATGGCCGACGAACAATTTACTACAAATGGCTAGCGAGATCTTTTGATAAAAAAATACATTTTGACGGAATTGCAGAAACCTTTTGAGGGTAGAAAAATGCCATTTTTATCTTTTTTACTATTTCATTTATTTTTTTCAATAAATGCCGGGAACAGAGACGGGCACCAAGGAAATTGTCTTTTTACACATACGGTGTAAAATTTTTTTCTTCAACTAACCAATATTTTAGATAAGAGTAATTAATTTAAACGACACACATGCACTTTAAGAGTAAAAATAGGTATGTGAATTATTTATTTAATATAATTAAAATTCAATAATTTGCATTCAGTTAGAAGCAAATTAAACAAGTATTGTAATGCATATATCTTGATTTTAATGTTTGATTAATTATAAAATTTAATTTATATGAAATAAAAATGTCGATATATTTTAATCTGCAAAAACCAGTTATGAGCAAGGGTTAAGTTACCTGCGCCTAGTAGCTCAAAATGACGATCCATCACTGTCAAGAATGTGTCTGCATTAGTTTATTGAGGGGAAAAGAATCTTTAGGGAAAGAAATAACGGGCTTAATATAAAAACGGCTCATCGGCGGAAAGAAAATGTTAGTCAGTTAGTAGTGAAATCAGTTTAAATTGTACGTTTATTGAGTGGAATCGTGTTTAGCTAAATTAAAAAAATATAAAGGATATTTCGGTTGTTCTGGACGAAAGAAAAATTGGGATTCGATCTGGGTTCTCTGGCGTAAGCCACGACACTACTAACTGAGCCATGCACTCCTATTGCACAATGAACTACTAAATAAATAGAAGCAATCTATTGCTACGAGTGACATATTTTACAATCAATCAGATTCAGTTTGTAATCACAATTACAGTTTAGAATCACAGATATTCATCAGTAGCAGTCACAGTTAGAACTGTTACTGTGAAATCACTGTTTGTAACATCCCTAGAGTCTATTGCCTGAATGCTACCCACGCGCTCACACAGCGCCCTCTACAATAGATTGGAGATTTAACACACCCATTACGTCACTTAAACCACATCCATATCATTTATTCTATAAACGCGTTGTTTTAATCTACTTTTCATAGTTGGTTGCGTTATTTTAACTTTTTATACAAGCGATTTCCGCGATGAATAAAGTTGACTGCGACATTCATTTAATTAACCCTTCTCTTCAAAATATGAAAGTATATTGTGAATTTTCTCTTCTCGCTTACGTACGATATCAATATTCACAAATCTACGTATTGCATCAACGATTGATAAGTGATAGAAAATACAAAGTGACTAGAACAGGTTTTGATTGGTGAACAGATTGCCCTTTCTTAAAAACATTTGTCAAACAACCTTTGTAAAGCGATTTCTGTATTTTGATTTACCGAGATGCGTTACTTTTAAACGCTTACAAATAGAAAAACATTCATACGATAACCGCATGGTTTCTGTATGGTCAGAACGATAAAATCATGGAAATGGTTCTTTTTAAGACGAACCGAATAAAATCTCTTGATGAAATAGATTAAGAAATATCTACATATGCTCCTTTAAGAAGTACTTTTTATCTTTTAAATATGGTACTTTTAAAGAATTTTTATCATAAAAATTTTGTAAAAGTAGCATATTTAAAGGGCATTATTCTAAATGTCGACAATTTCGTGACAGAAAAGCGATCAAAAATGTTTGGACGGTAAATGTGGATTTACTTTACCTTGAAAATGAATCATTATGCAAAAGGCTATACATTTTCAGGGATAGATGTAAATGTAATAAAAGTAATCCATGAAAGATTCGTTTTTACTGGTCTACGACAATTCGATTTCCACTTTCTAGAGTCAAGGCATTTATGTGATTTTGAAAATTGATTTTTATTCGTCAGACGTTATATCATTACATCCGATTATTATATTACATACCACACTCTACAAAACTAGAAACTTACCATCCCTTGTCTAAGTTCGAGGCCGATGGTTAGTCCCCACCACGTTGCATCATAATCCAACAACACTTTGTAAGATACCAGAATCACAGACGAAGGGAAGCACCGTTGGTAACAATTGAAATCCAGGGTTTATTTCTGATCAAATGTATTGAAATGAAGAATTGAGATCAGCAGGTGCTCTCCGAAGGCCAATCTATCTTTTCTTATCCAGTTTTTAGATAAATGAATTCAACATATGATGTCACTTAAAAGCGTTTGGTATTAAGATTACAGTGGGGGCATCTCTACGCAAAGTAAAACGGCGCAATACTCGCGAGATCTCCAATTTCTAATTCTTCAGTGAAGTCTCGTGTATTTTTTCAAATGGAAAAATACAGTAAAATGTTTGGTTAATTTAATAAAGAAATTTAATGTTGAAATCAACCAAATAAAAAAAATTGTTCAATATTCCCTCAAAGCAGACAGGTTAGACAGAACAAAGAATACTTTCTTTTCATAAATCCACCGATACAGATGCATCGGTTTTAATTTATAACTGGAACTAATTTCTCCACGAAACAAAGTACTAAGGCCCTCAGAAAAGAAAGTTATATTTCGAAAATATTAATTCATGAAGTGGTAGGAACTGGAATCCAACGTGTGGGGGAAGCCAATAAAATCAAAAAGAAAATAGTTAACTCTTGAGCAAGCTTTTTTTTTCAGCGCATTAAACATATTAGATCGATCAAATTTTTATTCATATTGTTATATCGTCACACAATCATGGTTTACCCCTAATTATCCCAGTGGTCTCCGCCTTTTCAAGTGATCTGGGTGTATTGTTATACAATGTAATACAACGCCATCTATTGAAAATTTTGAACACATTTTTGATACTGTTGTATGGATTAGAGCGCCATGACTTCACGCCTTCAATGCGGACCTGCTAATTTGGTGCTCGACTCGAGAGAGAGAGTGAATTTTCCATGGAACTCCAGAGACGAAGGCCCTGTCTCCATATAATAAAGTCCTTGTGTTCCGAATACATTTAGGATATCAGAAACTTTCGACGATGTAGCAAAGTCTTGGGTGTCAGGTTATCAAGGGGTTGCAGTTGGTGCTGTAGTAGAAGGCGTTACAATGAGCGGTAGGCAAGCATAGTAGAAAAGGGTTTAAAAAATGGCAGCGGTGATTCGGTCGTTCTATTACAAGTTAGGTGTTATTAAATAGTTAAATGACGTGTTTTTCTGTAAATAGAAAATGATCAGAAGTAGTATGAGTGTTCCTTAGGCGCTTTTTTTCAAGATGGCGCCCGTTTGTTTACATTTTAGAGGAAGAACAACATAGCAGGGTTTTTGATAAGAGGGGACAGAATAAGGTTTCGACTATTTAAGTTTGTTGATATCGGAGTGCCAACTGGCGGAGAAATGAGAAACCACATATTTTCGGAATTTCTTGGATTCGAACCATAGGATCCGAAGGGAAGTACGTTAACCGTTGAGACACGCAGCCACTTGGAAGAAAGGAGTATTTAAATGTACTAATGCGGTATGATAGAAATGGACTTGGTTTTATTTTTCTTATGAATAATTAATTTTCGAATGAATAGTAATTGTGTTTGGACAATGAAGGACTAGTAGCGCCATCTAGCGGTGGAAGAAGTAACAATTAGTTTTAAAGGAATTTATTTATTTTAGATTTAAATGTATACACATTTGTTCTCTTGCATAAATTAAGTTTTTTTATTTTTGTTAAATTACTAGTACCGCCATCTAGGGGTTGATTTTTAAACGAACTATTCTACATTTATTTAATAGTATCATGATTTAGTGCATAGGTTAAAATTTTTGTTTTCTAATTATATTTTTCAAATTGACTGGAGGTACCTCCATGTAGTGATGGAATAAATTTGCAACAAAATATTCTTTAATTTAGCTTTTTTTAATATGATGCGAGGATATATGTATGAAAACATTTGGAATAAAATAAAAGATTTTTTTTAAAATAATACTCTAACGCTGGAACTCGGAACATAAGTAATTGAGGCCAACCGATTGTATGCGAAGGTTTTAACCGTATGAGCAATGCATATAAGATAGAATTTATAATACGGAAACCTTTCTTTATATTTTAATAAATTTTTATAAGGCAGGTTCTTGAAGAAAATGTGCATGTTTAAGGTAGGACATGTTTTGTAGGGAAATCATTACTGCAACTAGAAGGGAGGACTGCAATCCGAATAGGAGACAAATGCATAACGGTATATGAAACATTACATTTTTAGGTAAATAAAAGGCAACTAACCAAAGATTTATAGTATGCATATTATAAGCGATGGCAAGGAAACGTATAAGATTGATATTATTAGAAGCCTCTGGAACTTGGGACAACATGACTAAGGTATGTGTGTGACAAATGTGGGAAATTGTTTTATTGATTAGATGCAATCTTAGGCAAATACATTCTACCAAAGGTTTGTGAGGGTAAAGTATCAGATTGAAAGTCTAGAAGCCTCTGGAACTTGTGAGAATATGACTAAGGATTGTTTTGCACGTGTATGCTAATTAAGATAACAGAAGGAACGGAGTTAAACACGGAGTCACAGATAACGATAGAAACTATTTGATAAATAAGAGGCTTTTAAAAGAATAGTTGGAGCATGAACTTATATGAATTTCTTGGGTCTTGCAAAGAAAATGCGTGCAGACAAAGAACTGCATTTGCAGAAATATTGTAAAGATTATTTATGTTATGAATATGGTAAATTGTTTACAGATCGTGAAGGCTTGACATATTTACATAGATTAGAAACCAATTAACGTACTTAAAGAAAAAAGGAACTACTATAGAAATTTGCGGTAAAAATATACTCGACGACTTGTAGCATATGGAGACGAAGGAATAGGCCAACAAACAAATTTTGGTTTCATAGCTTGCCCCGTGGGAATGCATAATGTCCTAGAATTAACTTAACGATTCGTAAAATTCTTGTATAAAGCAGCGATAACCACTTATGTGCCCCCGAACTGGAACTCAGTGTCGACAGGGATATTCACTAGACGATATTTTGGAGAACGTTGCAATTAATCTTTGCCTTTCTGAATATTATTTTTATAAATGCTTACACGTTGCTATTTTAAATAAACTTTTTGCGTCTTACCACATACACTGTATTATTTGTTTTTATTTCAGTTTTATAAATTGTCTTTTAAAATGTAAGATCTGAACTGAAATTTTCTGTGCTATAAAGATTTATTTTTAAATTAGATGTTTTTCACTCAAAAATTAATTACACATTAGATGCTATAGCACATATTTTATTGCATAAATTTTATATTTAAATATTGTACACTTAAATAAGAGTAAAATTTTTGAAAACTTTACAAGACCCGTACTATGAACATGCACATTTTAAGAAGTTATATTGAAACCATGTATCCTACAAAATTTAAATCAAATGTTATTTTTTAATTAACCTTTCCTTGCAATTATCTTTTTTACTTTGTATCCTAAATTTAGTGATTTAATTTTCATTACATAGATTTACAAACTTTTTGATGACTAGATGAAATTTTCTTTGATAAAAGGATTTTTATTTTAAAAGTTAGATGTTTTTACTCAAAAAATAATTATGTATTAAAAACTCACTATATTTTACTCAAAAATTAATTATAGATACTATTACACAGATTTTAATACTGAAGATAAAAAAAAACGTTTAAAAATTGAAACATATACTTTAGATATTATTACAAACATTTAAATACAGATTTTCTTTTGATTTATTTTAATTTTTTAAATTTTACAATTGAGACATTTTTAAAAGTCTGATTCTGAAAGTATAGTAAAAAAACTAAAAAACCTGCAAGAGTAAAAAATATTTGTTTGCTTTTATTTGAAACTTTGTATAAGATGAAGCATGATGATTTGCTATGAAGATGTTTCCTTGCACATTTGAAGTAGTAACAAAATAGTATTAAAAGCCATTTGTCCTTGAAGTTCTAAATTAAATGTTCTTTTTTTTTTAATGCTTTTTGCAAACCGTACATTTTACTAAACACAAACTTAGTTTTATTTACTTGAAAACCTTGTGCATATTGTAGTTTAAGTTGCAGAGCAAAATTCCAATACTGTACGAAATTATGAAGTATTTTACAAGATACTTTGCACTTTTTGTTCTCTTAATTTTAAATGTACTACATTGTTACGTTAAATCTATAGTAAGTGGGTTTTCTGTTTTGAAAATTATGTGTACATTTTTGTGCTGCTAAGCCAATTAACTTTTGCCCTTTCTTGATAGTAATGCATATTCTAAAGATTTACTCGCACCGTTGATAGTTTTTCACCTGAGTAAAATTAAATAATTACTGAAAATTTTAAACATTAATGAATTTTAAAATGACCAAAAATATTATTGAAATAATGAATTAAATCTGAATTCTATGTATTCTTAAAACACTCTCTACAAAAACAAGCACATACAATTCTAAACAAATTGAAGGAAGTCACATGGAAACAAAGTAAATTAAAACATATTTTAATAGGAAAACATCATGATTCATATATTTTAGAAAAATAAAACACATAGTAAAAAAAACCCTATTTTTTACATACTTGCATTTTCTAAGAGACACATATTTACGACGAGCCAATTATTAAATGCTGTCACAGCTTTAGAACAATGCAAATTATTTTTGTGATGACCACATGATAGTTTTTGGATCTCTTTGTTGCTACTTAGAGCACATAGTGCATCGAATTTGGGACACCCATATTGTTCCAAGTTGATGCTCGGAATATTCAATGAATCTAAGCAATGCTTCTCCACACAACCACCTTTCTAAGCAACTAGGGGTACTGAGTGGAACTCTTGGTCTGCTCGTACAATTCTAGAAGCTTAGAGTCTAGACTTTCCAAGGGAGATACTTTCCCATGCCATGGGACAGAAAGGAAGTTCACATATGTAATTTTCAACAGATCGTAGTTTTATGATCTTTGGCACTAAGTTTATGCTTATAAGGAGATAAGTCAAAGCGAATACTTGAAGCTACTTGCAATTTTATAGCGATGTATCCGTATTCACGTACTAAGAAACCTTCTTGAGTCTGAAATCTATCAAAATCCACAATTGCACAAATATTAAACATTGCTACTGAAATGTGTTAGCTGTTCTTGGAAAATATTTGTAAACTGGAGGCACGAAGAACCATACACTTACTAATCAGTAAATAACACCATACACTTACTAATCACTAAAATTAAAATTTATCTCAGTCTCATCTTTTATGAATAAGTATGAACGCATAAGTGAAGAATGTACTCAGAAAACATGTGCTTGTGATAATGCGCCAAGTAAAATTTTGTGTTGTAACACAAGATTTTAACGAAAGGATGTACTTAAATGTGCATGTGATTTTTCTTTTTACTCTACCACTTTTATGCGCTGAATACAATTTAATTCTACGACTAAACTTGAGCAAGAAAACGAAAACATAACCAAATATAATTTATAAGAGAAACGTATTTTGATTTTCTTTAAATTATACCTAATTCTCTTAATTCTGCAGTTTTATTTTCTAAAATTACATTAGCAAATTGAATTATTTATTTGTGGGCACACACGTCTTTGCCTTTGTTGAAAGGAAACTAGTATCTGACAAGTGCCAGATTTTTTAAAAATTGACGAAGATAACCTTTTTCATCTCAATCTGCACTACAATTTTACACTTAAAGAGTAACAGAGCATAATAGTTTTAAGGAAAATGAAGAACTATTTTGTTTGTTGACGCAACAAAGAATTCTTTTATGAGAATTATTTATTGAATACAAATAACAATCATTCAACCCACTTGGTTAACATGATAATAAATTAAGAAAACATGCGGTCTATCCGACCAATCTCTCGAATAGAGAGAAGAACGAAGACGAATACAGAAGAAGAATAGTTCAGACAGTAAGAGAATACATATACGTATATACATTCACAATCGCCACAACCAGTAGGAACCGGTGGAAGGAAAACTGTCTGAAAAAGAATGACACCAGACGGCACAAACTATTAATGCATATTGGGTTGAAAACGACCGACCCTGTTTAATAGAAACCAACACATTATGTAAATTTGAAGCCAAAAGTTAAAAGCATGTCTATGCTCAATAAACGCCTATCTACGTTTAGAGATTGGCCACGCACAGATGTTGACATTAGGGACCTGGCCGAAAATGGATTGTATTATACGGGTGTCTCGGACGGGGTTAGGTGCTATTGGTGTGGAGGAGGGCTTGAAAATTGGCAAAAGGAGGATGTAGTCAGACATGAACACATAAAGTTTTATCCAAAATGTTTGGTAGCCCAACAAGTACCGATTGTTGACCCTAGACTAAAAGGAACACCCATAGATGAAATTGTACAGGTGTTTGATGAAACAAACAATAATGCCAATGCTTTTATAAAACCTGATGTAAAACTTTACTCCTCATGCAAAGACAAGGACGAACGACTTTGTAAAATTTGCATGGAATCGGAAATGGATGCTTCTTTACAGACTTGCGGTCATCTGGTGACATGTATGATATGTAAACGATATTGCAACTCACCACTTTATTTAATTAGTGCTTAAATTATAAAGTGGTGAGTTGCAATAGCGTTTCAGTTGATCGGCTTTTATTATCAACTCTAGCTTTTATTATAACGCAGAACGACTTTATTTCCCGGTTAGTTGAAGCTGCGTGTAGCTCAAAGTTCTGAAAGTAATGCGTTTTACAAATCGACCAAAGTGTGTGAAAGAATGCATTTCAACGATCAGGCGTTTCCCAGGGAAAGCTTAAATTTGACGTCGCAATCACTTCCTGGCAATATGTTTCACCTAGGCGACTATTTATTCGTGCTAATCAATATATATATAACTCCAAAGGTTCCCCACGTGTCCACATACGTAAATATACTTTGGATAAAAACAATGTCTTGCAACCATCGAAGGAATGCGTTTCCCTGCATCCAAAAACATGGTACATTCTGATGGAAAAGGTGAGTAAATTTTTCGCTTTCGCAACTGCCTCCGACGTTAAAGTTATAGAAAAAGAAGTCCGTCTTTCTACAATGTTTGATGTGGAAAAAATGGACTTAGTTTTACAACGTGTATTTCAGAAAAGAGACCATACTTTTCACTTCTCGCCCAACTGTGTGTTTGTGAATTCTGATCAGTATTTTAAACTGTGTAAATTCTACGGAAATGTGTCAGATATATTGAAAGTATCACTTTTGATGTATTTGCTGCCATATTATGTGAAAATGGAAATCGAAAAGGGTTTTCTGGTGAAAGTTACAAACCTTATTGCAGTGATATCAATAAATCTGATTGGTAGAGAGAAGTTATAGCTTCTCTTTGCAAGTGCCTAAAGGATATTGTGTCAAAAATTATAAATATTTTTGACTGTTTAGGCTGTAAGAATGAAATTGTCAATCAATATGTACATAAATGTATGACGATGAGCGTTGACGAATGCTTTTGCGAATTTTTCGCCCTTGCTTTATGTGCTGTTAACTGGAAAGAGTTTGCTATTAACTTTGTAAGACAGAGCAATAAACTGTTAAGATTTTGTTACATAATAATGGAGGAAATTTTTTTTGAGAATTTGAATACCACAGATATTTTCAATACTGTTAGAGAGATCTTACAGGTCTTTTACATGCATCTCGTATGTAAAAGACCTGTAAGATATGTTGTTACAAATATATAAACTGTTGATTCTTTTTTTCAATAAATTATTTTTTTCTTCAATTCATTTTCAAAAAAATATTCTACACAACAATTATACTAATTTTGTATGACAATGTTTATTCAACAATAAAAAAAGGCAAAGGTAAAAAAATTAATAAGAAAAGATATGTTAAAAATGCTTTTTTAATTTTGTGTTTACTTTTCTAGATGGTTACTTTTTCCTTTCTTTTTGTTTTAAGATTTAAAAGTACAAAAGGTTTAATTTAGAAAATAAACAATGCACTAAGATGATTGACAAGTACTCGTACTAAAAATAATCGCAAAATGAATATTTAATTCAAGCGTTCTTTTTCTTGCATTAAAGTACATTTACACATTTTTCCTAAAGCATTTAGTAACTCCTTTTTTAAGGCATTTTAAAATTTTAAGCTGTGAAACCAAAATTGGTTTGTTGCATACTTCATCACAAGCAAGCTTCCATTTTCCAGAACAATATTTAAAGAATTGTAGTCCTTTTCTAGAAAACACAAATTGCCTTTTCTGTCCAAATGAAACAGACGCTATGGGTGCATTAAGATCCGAGTCCTTCTCGTTGTCTTTATGGCCACCTATACAGTCCTTACCATCTTTATAACGGTTCACCAACACAAAATTAAATCTTGTACCAATTATTTGTTCCACTTCTGCCTTAATTTCCAATAGTAAAGGAGACCAAGGCTTGACTGCAATACAAGATCCGCTAAAGGCATAGCTTATTCCTACGTCTCCGTATGCTGCAAGTTGCCGAGGCACAGTACATTTTTTACCGTAAATTTCAATAGTAGTTTCCTCTTTCTTTAAGTACGTTAATTCGTTTTCCAATCGACGAAAATATGCCCAGCCTTCACGATCTGTAAACAATTTACCATACTCATAACACAAAGAATCTTTACAGTATTTCTGTAAATACAGTTCTTTGTCTGCACGCATTTTCTTTGCAGGTCTAATGTCCTTAGAATCCATGGTTTATTTAAAAACAGTAAAAAAAGGGCAGAAAAACCCAAGATGCTCCAACTATGCTTTAAAAAGCCTCTTATTTATCAAATAGTTTCTATCGTTATCTGTGACTCCGTGTTTAACTCCGTTCCTTCTATTATCTTAATTAGCATACACGTGCAAAACAATCCTTAGTCATATTCTCACAAGTTCCAGAGGCTTCTAGACTTTCAATTTGATACTTTACCATCACAAACCTTTGGTAGAGATGTATTTGCCTAAGATTGCATCTAATCAATAAAACAATTTCCCACATTTGTCACATATATACCTTAGTCTTATTGTCCCAAGTTCCAGAGGCTTTTAATAATATCAATCTTATACGTTTCCTTGCCATCGCTTATAATATGCATACTATAAATCTTTGGTTAGTTACCTCTTATTTACCTAAAAATGTAATGTTTCATATTCCGTTATGCATTTGTATCCTATTCAGATCTCAGAGTCCTCCCTTCGAGTTGCAGTAATGATTTTCCGACAAAACATTCATCCTTAAGCATGCACAGTTTCTTCAAGCTCATGTTGTATATAAATTCATTAAAATATAAAAAAAGGTTTTCGTATTATAAATTCTATCTAACAGTGTTCAAACGGTTAAAATCCTTCCCATACAATCGGTTGGCCTCAATTACTTATGTTCCGAGTTCCAACGTTAGAATATTAAGATAATCCTTAATTTTATTCCAAGTGTTTTCATACATATAGCCTCACATCAAATTAAAAAAAGCTAAATTAAAGAATATTTTGTTGCTAATTTATTCCATCACTACATGGCGTCAATTTGATTAGAAAATAATTAGAAAATAAAAATTTTAACCTATGCACTAAATCATTGTGTATAAATATAGAATAATTCGTTTAAAAATCAACCCCTAGATGGCTGTACTTTCTTCAACAAAACTAGAAACTTCTGTCTTTTAACAAAACTAGAAACTTAAAATTTATGCAAGAGGATAAATATAAATATTTAAATCTAAAAGAAAGAAATTCCTTTAAAACTAATTGTTACTTCTTTCACCACTAGATGGCTGTACGTATCTTTTAACAACACTAGAAACTTAATTAAAACCCCACGACAACTGTTCAAACCATTTTCTAAAAATAGCACATTTCCAGAATTAATGACAAAAATAAGAAATAAATTCGTTCCTTAGATTAACTTCTTTTAAAATCACTAGATGGCGCTACCAGTCCTTCTCAACACAATTACAACTAATTGGAAAATAAAATTAATTATTCATCAGAAAAATAAAACCAAGTCCCATAACGCATTCCTAGTATTAAGAAAGTACAAGAGAAAGCAAACACTACATTAATTCACCACCCATAGCTAATTCTCTTACAGCTTAACGGATAGCGCACTGGACTACAGATCCCATGGTCCCCAGTTCGAATCCAAGAAATTCCTTTTTAATTCCGAAAATATGGGGTTTCTCATTCCCCGCCAGATGGAATTACCAGTCATTCATTAAAACATGACAACACAACAACGCCATCGTTACAATGACGTCACCACCTCAAGGCATCAACCTCCTTATCACCAATCATCCCCTTCTCTTATCTACTTCAAGTTCTCCGTATCAAACGGCGGCCATCTTGGATTTGCCGCTCAAGGGGCCCCATACTACTCCTATACTTTTTACTTTACAAGGTTCCCCGTTCGTTTCCATAAAATGATGTTACCTTACCCACGAGCAACATATTTCGTAAATATGCATATCACGGCTTAGAGCAGAAACTAATTACTGATAAAAATGTTACCATAAAACCGTTTAAAGGCTAACTATTAGTTTTAGGTAAGAAAATAAGAATTATGAGTATTTTGATGGTGTTATATTTTTTAAACATATTTCAATATAGCCATGCATTTTTCATCAGGAAAATAAGCATTTAGTGTCCCCTAAGGAATGTCAGGTAATGAGTTTCTGCTCTAAGCTGACGATGTGGATAATAATATTAATGAAAGCTGTCGAATACAGAAACTCACATAATTTCAGATGCCATTTTTATTTTATTCGGAAAGTAATTTTACAAATCGAGCGAACAAGACTTGAATGGAAGCTTATGAACGGAATATGGAATCAGACCGTCTTTCGTGAGAAGCCAGTTTTCACTTCAGTGTTATACATGTACGTAATGCAATGCAAAGGTGGAAGGGCTACGTGAGCTTAAGTTCGAAAAAAACAAATACACTACTGTTTGCGTAAACTAATTTACTTCTCCCCACATGAAAGATGCAATATTCTCATATAGTATGTATACACTACTGTTTGTGAAAATTGCAACACCATGAAGGAATCATGCAAATTAAACGAAACTTGCAGGAAATGCAAAAACAGATTAGGATATGTAAATGATTAGAATTACAAAGCGATCACGCATGTGTGGGCCGAGAAACACCCTCTAAACTCCCAAGTGAGCCGTGTATAGGGATGGGACATACTGTTCTTTTCGGCTAACAGTTCTTTTTAAAAGAACTGTTCTTTAACCTGCTCTTCTGTTCACCACCGTTCTCAAGTGCCTCTCTACTCGAAATGTGCAAGCTCTGTTCCTTCTCCTAGACCATGTGGCGCCAGCAGTTTTTGCGATAGACAGACAGGGACAGAATTTTGTTGACATATCATCTTTGTTAGTAGTACTTTGTAGGCATGCATATATAAACAAAATACAACTGACTCGTCTGCTAGCTTTTTTATTGGTGAGATTTTCTCGTTTTGACAGGAAGAAAGCGAAAGACAAACTAATTTGGAGTCTTCGTATTGTTATTCGATTGATTGATTTTTTATGGCGCAAGGGGCAAATCTGTCCAAGCTGCGCCAAACTATCAGTAATGAAGAAAAAATCAGAATATATCCGTAAATTTGAAAAATTTCTTGCAAATCGAAACGTTTAAATTCTATCTTGATCCCCAGTGGCAACTAATAATGTCCTACATCTGAACCATCTCAAGTACGTTTTCCCAAACAGATATGAGATGCCTAGAATAAAACAAATTCGCAAACGAAAGTAATAATTTTTTTAGATTTTATTGTCATTTTTAAGTCAACAAAATAGTCATTTAAGTCAACAAAAAAGACGGTCCGTGATCCATCCCGAAGGGAAAGATCCGAGGACACCACCACGTAATTTTGTAGTAGGGAGTTACCCTATAAAAGATTATAAACACTTAAAAAACGCATACCGGATTACCATTAGGAAAGTAAAATTAGTTTGTCAGAAAAAACAGGTTAATTAATATATAATCTATCTAAACACGTTTAAAACATGAAAAATGCAAGTCAAAGAATCACTCGCTTTTCAACACATTAGTTTTATGGTGGGATGCTTGTTTCCGAGATGTCTTTAAAATCGTAATAGCTGACTTAATGAGATCCCTTTTCAACTTATAGAGAAAACATGACATCCGATCCGAATCTCCCTTTCACAGTGAAATACGTATGTCCACACATTTGAAATTTTGCTTTCCATTTTGTAAAATTTAGTTTTAAAAGCATTGAAAACAAATGGACAACAAAATCTTGATCAGTATTATTTTTAAAACGGTTTTAATTTGTTTAAAACTAAAATTTCATCCCCATGTCATTGTTAACAATTATAAAATTTCACAATTATTACGCTAATTTCCTCGCAAATTCATCAAACGTCGGGTCTTGGTTCAGTCGAGAACAGTTCCGGGGAGCAGTCAGCGAGATCAGCTCCGCGAACATCGAGAACTGCTCTGAGAACGGAGAACAGCTCAGAGAACGGAGAACAGGGTCCGAATAGTTTGAGAGCAGGAATCGATTCCCGAACAGGAAGTAGTCTCAGAGCTGGGATTTTTTTATGAACAGAGAACGGGTGAATGAATCAACAGGAAACAGTGAGTTAAGAACTGTAGGATGAACAGCTGTGTTTCGGAATTAGCATAATTTAGAAAATACGAAAATTTTTAGCGAATTTAGAAAATTTGAGAAAAGAGAAACTACTTTCTTTGCAAAATTCCCATTTCAACCCGTCATAAACGGTGTAGATTTATATAGAGAACAGACAGACGCCAACTCTACTTTATATATATTGTATATAGATTAAAAAGTTATCGAGATCTTACTATTTGTAACTTGATTCATATTAAATTTATAGGTTCAGGTTTAATACATTTTATTTTCATTTTTAAATGAGATTGAACTTATATTCATGGAACTTCACAAAATAAAGCTTATACAACTGACATGTTAATATATAAGTTAACTAAACTTTCCGGAATGTCAAACAACCACACTGATTGCAAAATTGAACAAAAGTTATGCTCAAGCTCCCGAAAAGTTTCACTATCCTTTGTAGTTTTGGATAACCTAGAACTAAACGAGTGTATTAGAATGAATGAGCGGAGTCTATCTGAAATGGGAATATTTCCTTATCCAGGCACATGTATTCCTGACCCTTGGTTGAAAAGGCTCTGGGTTCGAATCTTGATCTGGGAAAGAATGTATCTATTGGTTTGCAATCCACTTTAAGTCGTAGGTTCCAGTCTAATTAGTCTTCATTTAGGAAAAAATTACTATAGAGCGACCAACCATAAATAAACCCAAACCCAAGTACATAATCAGAAAATAATTTCGGAATTACTAGGTCTTACTTCTACCGTTTCCTCAATCCAATAGAATTGAGCTAACGTTCTATGAGCATTGCATTTAATAATTTTTTCGGATGCCTAAACCTAAATAATCCAGTACTGAGTTAAGGTATCGAGTTGCAATTTATCATCGTAATAAAGGTATGAACCACCAAAGTATTCCCCTCTCACACAAAAAGTGTGATGTTTTCGTGGATTATGAAATCCAGAAAATAAGAATTATATTTAGTGGTTTTGAATCATTAATATTTTAACAAAGTTAAAGGCTACAACATGAGTTTTTTCATACTGAAAGAAAACGTTTTCCATTCACAATAAATTGCTTTTATCTAAAAAAGGAACGAGTTTGCTTTAAAACGGAAACATTTTTGCTCTAGTGATTTTAAAAGTGAGAATATTTTGTCATATCCCGGATATATATCATGTATCCGGAATTTGTTATTTGAATCAAAACTGTAGAAGCAACTCCACATTTTCTTCACTCCTCATGGCGTCTACGACACAGAAGAGGTTAAAGATTATTCCTTCTCTATGGTCCCCTCCGATTCGAACAACTTCGGTACAAGAATGAGGTATTTTTCCCACACTAGAAAAACCAATTATAGCCAAAGGGGATGTCCGAGGCTGTCTTGTTAAAAAAGGCCGCATCCAGACCCCTATGTCTCCCACATAGGACACTTTTCTGAGAAATCTTCCATACCCATTTCAATGGGAAAGGTTTCAATATCGGAAGATTCCTGCTGTATTGTTTCCTCAGTTAAATGATCTGTCAGTGTGATGGATGGATTTAGTCATTATGTTTTCCAGTAATCCAGATTCTTATTGTGTTGATGGTCTGTGTAATTTAAGTGACGCGCAAATGTGCTACTCATTGTAAAAAATGTGCGCCGTAAAGGAGAATATGTTCGAATAATTATTAATGATTACCGCTCCCAAAATTCTTAGAGGACTGATAACTCAAAAATGTCTTTCTTCTCAATGGGTCAGATAGTCATTTTGTTATCATATGTACGAAATATTCGTGCTGTGCTGATACTCCTAACCAGTGATCGCCAAAGTAGTCGATATAGACCCCCAGGGGTCGATATAACATTGTTCGGGATCGATTCGGGCTCAGGGGTCGATAGAAAACATCATTGTATGGGTAATATTTAATTCGGTTCATATTTTCTACTTGGCTGCCTTATTTTCAAAATTTAATGACATACAGACCCGTTTACAAGATAAAGCTGTCACGATTATTCAAGCTCGGACGATTCTTTTAGATTTCCAAGCTAAATTAGCCTTATTTAAATCATCATTGTTACGAAAAGATTTTCAGAACTTTTCGAATCTACGGCAATTGAAAGTAAAAGAGGAAGACTTAGAATTATATACAAAACATCTTCAAAATTTGAGCGACGATTTTAAATTGCGCTTTTAGATTTTGAAAACATGCACATTCCAGATTGGGTTATTCCATTTTCTACAGATATTGAAAACATCTAATGTAACAAACAAGATGAACTTATCGAATTGTCAGTTGATCTTGAAGCTAAGTCCGAACATGGTTGAAGCTGGTTTCAGCCATGTTAACTCCATTTTAATAAAACAAAGAAATAAGCTATATAGAATTCCGTGTTGTAATGGAATGAGCATGAGTCGCTCTAGTTACAGTGGCGATTTAAGGCTGAAATTTACTAATTCTGAACCCAGCATTGCTCATCTTGTCAAGAGTCACGAAGCACACCCTTCACATTGACAACCTTGGTAAATTGTATACTGTTAATAAGTCGGCAAAAAAGAACATTTTTATTTCAAGTCCTGGGAGTATTCGAATGGGTCACCACCTTCGGGATGTCACCTGGGTTTGATGGTTCTGGCTTCCGGAAGAATCCCAACTCAAAATGCTGGCTAGCAGCATTCAATTATTCGATGTTATTTGCGTGTTATCAACTGTTCCATAAGCATCTCAGGAACAAGGAAACAATTTATTCACACAACAATTAAAATTGGTAAATGAATACAGAGCAAATCGTTTGACATGCGTACGGAGAAAAGATGCGCGGTACACTGTTAGTCTAAGAATTCTTAACCCGAACACTTGTAACGTTGAGAACGTTCTTAGTGCGAACAATTGCCAACAATAAGAACACAAATTCTAGAGATGATTTTAAGTGTTGCCACAAATTATAATAATGATTGTCATATTTGAAGACTAAATATAGTTAATACATGTTTGTCCCCTTATATAAACCATTGTCTGTATCCTATCTGGAGTTTCTCACATATCTTTTCATATCCTCAGACTTCTTAGAGGTAGGTATTTTAATTAACGTCGATCTGGGGGAGCAACTCAACGGGCTATTGGCGATGGTCCGGGATCAATCCCGAAGGGAAATAACCGAGGACAACACCTCGCAATTTTGAATTACGGTCAGATGACGAGGTCACACCTGAGCTGGCACCCCACTTTCCAAACTTCCACACCACGCCGGGGACCGTCGTGGTTCAGGGGGTATGGCCACAGCGTTAGCAACCTTCGAATTGTAGGTGGTGCAGGTTCGATTCCTCCCTGGGTGTATTTCTCTCTTCTGTGGTATGGTAGGTATTTTAACAAACGTCACACGGGAGCAACACAACGGGCTATGGTCCGAGACCAAACCCAAAGGGAAAGATCTGAGGACCACACCACGTAATTTTGAACCACGGTCAGAAGACGAGGTCACAACTGAGCTGGCACCCAACTCTCCAAACTTCCACACAACGCCAACGTGAGAACATTGGAGGCCAAACAGACTTAACGTGTACCAGACCCCTTTGTACACGACGGTATTTGGCTGGATTCGAACTCCCAACCCTCCGGTTCCTAATCCGGTGCTCTTTCAATCGGGCTACCGCGGCCCTCTCCTCTGTCAGTAAAATTTTTATTGTGGGTGTTTATTACTTAATATTATGTCTGGCACAGCATGGCCAAATATGCGCCATAAAACCCCCAAACCAACCAACCACACTAACGTGAGGGCATTTGAGGCCCGACAGATTTAACGTGCACCAGCCCTCCTGTACACGACGGTCTTTGGTTGGATTCGAACTCGCAACCTTCCGGTTACTAATCCTTTGCTCTCCCAACCGAGTTTGGGCCGCGGTGGCCCGGTTGGAAGAGCAACGGACTAGCAACCGAAGGGTTGCGAGTTCGAATCCAGCCAAAACACCGTCGTGTACAAAAGGAGCTGGTGCACGTTAAATCTGTCGTGGCCTCAAACGTCCTCACGTTGGCGTGGTGTGGAAGTTTGGAGAGTGGGGTGCCAGCTCAGGTGTTGCCTCGTCATCTGACCGTGGTTCAAAATTACGTGGTGCTGTCCTCGAATTTTGTGCTCCCTTTGGGATTGATCCCGGACCGTCACCAATGGCCCGTTGTGTTGCTCCAGTGTGACGTTAATTGAAATACCCCCCAACCGAGTTACCGCGGCCCCAAGTCACCCAGCGAACCCCGAATTCATTACCTATTGCTTAAAGAGGATGGTATTTCGGTATTTAATTTAACATTTTATTCATTCCTACAAAAATTTCCTAGCAACCGAAGGGTTGCGAGTTCGAATCCAGCCAAACACCGTCGTGTACAAAGGGGGCTGGTGCACGTTAAATCTGTCGTGGCCTCAAATGTCCTCACGTTGGCGTGGAAGTTTGGAGAGTGGGGTGCCAGCTCAGGTGTTGCCTCGTCATCTGACCGTGGTTCAAAATTACGTGGTGTTGTCCTCGGATCTTTCCCTTTGGGATTGATCCCGGACCGTCACCAATAGCCCATTGTGTTGCTCCAGTGTGACGTTAATTGAAATACCCAACCCAACCCAACCCATTTATGTTTACTACTTTTATAATTGTTTTCTCTTCCGTATGAATCATTAAAAAATCTCTCAATCTATGAGCTAGATATTTTAATTAACGTCGCACTGGAGTAACACAACGGGATATTGGCGACGGTCCGATATCAACCCACAAAGGGAAAGATTCGAGGAAAACACCATGTAATTTTGAACCACGCCCAGATGACGAGGTCAAACTTGAACTGGCATCCGTCTCCAAACTTCCACATCACGCCAACGTGAGGACACGAGATTGATCGTGCACCAGCCCCCCCCATGTATACGACGGTCAGTGGTTGGACTCGGGCTCGCAACCCTCCTGTTACTCTTTCAGCAGATCTACGAGGTGTTGTCCTCGATTCTTTCCCTTCGGGATTGACCCCGAACCGTAATTGAAATACCTACCTACCTCTAACCGGACTACCGCTATGTCTGTATTTAGGTTGGTTGGTATTTAAATTAACGTCGCACTGGAGTAACACAACGGGATATTGGCGACGGTCCGATATCAACCCACAAAGGGAAAGATTCGAGGAAAACACCATGTAATTTTGAACCACGCCCAGATGACGAGGTCAAACTTGAACTGGCATCCGTCTCCAAACTTCCACACCACACCAACGTGAGGACATTTGAGGCCACGACAGATTTAACGTGCACCAGCCCCCTTTGTTCACGACGGTGTTTGGCTGGATTCGAACTCGCAACCCTTCGGTTGCTAGTCCGTTACTCTTCCAACCGGGCCACCGCGGCCCCAAACCCGAAGGGAAAGTCCGAGAACACCGCGTCCCCTCCTCCCGTAATCCGCTCAAAACCTCCTGGTGAGTAGGGAGGTGGGTCTCGAGAACACCGCGTAATTTTGAATCACGGTCAGATGACGAGGTCACACCCTGTACTGGCACCCCTCTCCAACGTGAGGACATTTGAGGCCACGACAGATTTAACATGCACCAGCCCCATGTACACGGTCTTTGTTTGGATTCGAACCCGCAACCGTCCGGTTTCTATTTCAGCTACTCTTCCAACAGGGCTACCGTGGCCCGTCTATATTTAGGATAAAGGAGATGTGGCTATTGTAGATATATTTCGACATTTTTTACAGTAGGAAAGAAATTTCAAATTGTTGCACAGCATTAGGAAATTTTACTCTTATCACGTTTTATCATCTCATCACAGGAATATTGACATACTTTTCATGGTATGAATATTCGCGACTAAAACTTCGTCCCTCTCGGTCTAGTACTATTTTATTTCAAACTATTTATGTCCCCATAACTTAGGGATAAGCATTTAGAATATATTTGGAAGCAGTTAATAGTTATGAGGCAAATCTAAAAAGCTCAATACTATGCATTACTTAAAAGTCAGGAATAAAAGAATCATTCGAAATAGCAATCAATATTCCAAATGTCATACCCTTGCTCCTTAAAAACCGATTTATGTAAAGTGATTCCTATAAACTAATTTCTTCACTAATAGATAGACCCAAAATAGGAAACGTGTGGAGTAATATTATCAATGGTTGATTGTTTGTGTTGGGTTTGATGGATTGAAGCCAGAGGACATTATTTTAAAAATAAATTTTATTGAGAACCAACTCGTATGGTTCAAAACATACATCTAAAAACCAGAAGTCTCATCATATTTCACATTATTTCTTCTATCTTTTATATACTCAAGATTTACATATCTTCTCCACTTTCACACGCCCCACAACCTCAAGTCCTTTGTAGAGGTTAGAGACCGATTCCAACATGCGGCCCCATCGGTTGTAAAACCTAAGCAGATGTATTATAATTCAACATATAAGTCTAACAAAATATTTTTCTAATATTTTTAAATTTATTTAACAATAAAGGCTTTGTTAAAAAGTCAGCCAAATTATTTTTCGATGAAATATAATTTACGTTGAATAATTCATTTTGTATCAATTTACGAATAAATTTATACTTGATATCAATGTGTTTCGTCTTAAAGTTTTCTTGATTATTTTTCGAAAAATAGATAGCAGATTGATTATCGCAATATACTTGGGGTCTTATGTAATCGCACAAACTTAATTCATTTATAATTCTACTAAACCAAATAACTTCTTTAATGCAATCGGTTAGTGCAATAAATTCGGATTCCATTGAGTTAAGAGCTATGCACTTTTGTTTAGATTTCCATGATATTGGAATGTTACCAAAATAAATTAAATAGCCTCTGCTTGAACGTCTGTTTGTGAGATTACATCCCCAATTTGCATCAGAAAAAGCAATCAAATTTGAACTTTTTACATTGGAAAGATTAATTTTAAAATCCTTTGTAAGAAAAACATAGCTCATAATATCAACAACGTAAGAGCAGTGTTTGTAAGTATAACCATTACAATATTGAGACATTATGTTAACAGCAAATGCAATATCTGGTTTGGATCTGTCTGACAAAAACGATAAACATCCTATTAAGGAACGATAGGGAAATTTTCTCATTAATTCATTTTCGATTATTTCTTCCTCTTTAACCTTGTCAGGTAAGTTACAACCAACTTTAAAAGGTAAATTCACAAAACTTTTAGGGAGATCTTTGAATTTTGATATTAATTTTTCAATGTAGCTAATTTGATGTAAACAAACTGAATTTTCAATCTCTTGAAAGTTTACGCGTAACAAATATTTAGTTTTACCTAGGACTGTAAGATCCAATTTTTTTTGTCCAATAATTCGATTACGTCATTTATCAAATGTTCTCTTTTTGAAAACAAAACCATATAATCTACATAAACAATTAAAATTACATCTTTAAATTTGTAGACACAATTACACCAATGTAACTGAGAAAACCCTAATTTAGTTAAAATACCATCAAATTCCAAATTCCATTCTCTGCCACTTTGATGCAGACCATATATAGCCTTTTTCAATAGACATACTTTGTTTTCGGACCCTTTCGGCACAAATCCTTTTGGCTGTTTCATATATATAGTATCCTGAAGGTGTCCATATAGATAAGCACTTTTCACGTCAACTTGACAGTGATACCAACCCAACATAGAAATCAATAGTACAAACAATAATTTAACAATAGAAAAATTCACAACTGGTGAAAAAATATCTTTAAAATCAATGCCGGGTTTTTGCTTGAAACCTTGAGCAACAAGACGAGCTTTATACCTTTTAGGTATATTTTTTTCGTCCATTTTTAAGCTGTACACCCACTTACTTCCAATTATGGTTGTATTTGGGGGTGTCCACTAATTTCCATACTTGCCTATCCTTCATTATTTGAATCTCTTCATTCATGGCAGCATTCCATTTGATTTTATCCTTACTTGTTTGCGTTTCTTCATAACTTTTGGGGATTTCGACATTGTAACACTGATCATACATGTCGTACAGCTGCTGGTCTAAAAAGTTGGATTCATCACTAGAAGTAGATGACACATTAGAAATATCCACATTAGGATGTTCAGTCTGGCTTAAAATTGAAATTTACAGGATCAAACCTAATCTTATTTTTAGTACAATACCCTTTTTAATATCATTTAAAGATCTCATTCTCAAATTTTTAGGTATTTGGTATTTTCAATTAACGTCACACTGGAGCAACACAACGGGCTATTGGTGACGGTCCGGGATCAATCCCAGAGGGAAAGTCCGAGGACAACACCACGTAATTTTGAACCGCGGTCAGATGACGAGGCAACACCTGAGCTGGCACCCCACTCTCCAAACTCAAATTTTTAGGAGAATAATAGTATACATCAATCCTATTGCTTTTATTTCTAGGTTTTTCGATTCTTCGCCAATTTGAAATGTTAAGACATTTCAAGTTCTCAGTTTTAACTAAATCTTTAGAATCTAAAACTTGAGTTTCACTTTCCGATTTTACTTTTATATTTTCATTTGATTGATAAATAGGGGGGTATTTCAATTAACGTCACACTGGAGCAACACAACGGGCTATTGGTGACGGTCCGGGATCAATCCCAAAGGGAAGATCCGAGGACAACACCATGTAATTTTGAACCACGGTCAGATGACGAGGCAACGCCTGAGCTGGCACCCCACTCTCCAAACTTCCACACCACGCCAACGTGAGGACATTTGAGGCCGCGACAGATTTAACTTGCACCAGCCCCCTTTGTACACGACGGTGTTTGGCTGGATTCGAACTCGCAACCCTTCGGTTGCTAGTCCGTTACTCTTCCAACCGGGCCACCGCGGCCCGATTGATAAATAGGAGTATCAGAATTAAGATCAAAAGAAACGTACTCAAAGTTTTTACGAAATAGTACATCAACAGCTTTCTTACTTTCGTCGATATGAACATGGACAGTTTCAACTATTCTCTTTTCGTTAGGAATATATATTCTGTAACCTTTAGTTTTTAAACCATATCCTGTCAAAATACTAAGTTTTGCTCTGGGTTGTAATTTATTTCTGTATTTTAGGAATATGAACATATGCCGAAGAGCCAAAAATTCTAAAATGTTTTGAAACCATTCCGTATTTCGTTAGGTGATATACCCTCAGTTAATTTGTGTTCGCATCTATTTTTAGTAAGAATAAATGCTAAAAATGCTTCTGATCAAAATTGTGGTTGTAAACCACTGTCCTGAAGCATAGCTCTGACACTATCCATGGCTGTTCTATTGAACCTTTCTGCAACGTCATTTTGTTCAGGGGTATAAGTTGAAGTTCTTTCGATTTTTATTACTAGATCATTTAAAAACTTTTCGAATTCTTTGTGACAAAATTCTAAACCATTGTCAGTTCGGACACATTTTAACTTAACATTTAGCTGTCTTTCAGCTTTAACCAAGTATTTTTTAAAGTAATCAAAAACTTCATTCTTATTTCGAAATCGAATCGAATCTTATCGAATAATATAAACAGTTACTTTACGTGAAAAATCATCAATAGATAAAAAGTATATTTCCACCTAGAGAGTTAACTGGAGCAGGACCCCACAAATCCATATGGATCCTTTCCAAAACATTTTTAATTTTCCTTTCGTAGTTTCTTTTTAAGGATATTCTAGTGGATTTAGCAATAGCACAAATCTTACAATTTGTATCTATATTTTTACAATTAAGTTTTTCAATTCCCTTTTACACAATTAATTTTACTCATATTTTCAATTAAGGGCATGTCAATATTACAAAACCTACGGTGGGCTATTTCTAGATCTAAACCTGTTACATATACATAATTTTTAATCTTGGGATAACCTTTCAAGATATACAATTTTCCAATTCTGGGAACAGTAAACAAATATTTATTATAGCTATTATAAATAATCATTTTGTTATTTCCCCATTTAATTTGGTTTCACACAAGGTCAATACGAGCACCACTAATTAAATTTCTTCTCATATTAGGTGAGTATAACACATCTTTCAAAGTTACATCAAAATTTCTATTTCTATCTAAAACTGTAAATTGAATATCACCCATACCTAATACTTCCGAGGTGCTGTCCTTGTCTCCGACTAGGATCTTGTGTGGTGGTAGTTTTTGGAATGTCGTAAACATATCGCGTTCGTTACAGAAGTGAGCAGTTGCAGCAGAATCAATGAGAAATTCCCTCGGTCTTTCATTTTGAAACTGCATAGGCACGTTGAGGATCAGTTCTCGGATTGTCCTCCATGTAGAATAATTTACCACCAGGTTTCTGCTGATTGCATCTCTTAAAGCACTTCGATTCGTAATGTCCCGACTTTTTGCAGTAGTTGCAAAATGGTCGCGGCCCCATACGACAAACTGTCGACTATCTTGGGTTTGAATGAATTAATTCTGGGTCCAGTACGCATCTGCTGTGATCAGGAGTAGACGCCCGTGTCTCCTTGTATCTAGGTGACTTGTTTCTGGTAGCATAAGCATCGGCCACGATACTTAATTTTGTGCCTTCATCTTTCCGCTTTAGCTCGATCCGGCTGGATTCTGTCATCAAATGCTTAGACAAATTGTCTAGCGTGAACTCATTGTCATCCATCCTGTATAGCAGTTGTACCAGATTATCGTATTCGTGAGATAAATGTCTTATTAGTTGGAAGCAAACTAAGAGGTCTGGGATTTCGAATCCACCTTCTTTTATCATCTATAAAAGCTTTTCATGCACTCGTTTGAAGAATAGTCCAATGGATTCGTCCTCCGTCTGGTAGCGGATTGAAAAGAACTCGTCCACAAGACCTGCCCATCGTGCTCTAGATACTGGTTCAAAGTTGGTCTTTAATATATCCCAAGCTTCCTTACCGTCCTCAGTAGATGAAATTAAGATTTGATATTTTCTGTCTATGCCCTGGTAGATAGTCGTGTATGCTTTCTGCTTTCTCCAACGGTAGTTTCTTTTTCTTGTTCTGGAGCATCGTTCAAGAGGTTCTGTTTTCGTGATAAATTCCCAGCAGTTACGGTCGATTAGCAATACCTTCATGTCCGTCTTCCACGTGGCATAGTTGAAATCCGACAACTTCGGGAAGGAAAACATGGATGTTTCTTGAGTCCCCATCATACTTGATACCGGTAGTGGCAAATTCAGGTTTCAAACTTCAGCTTAGGAAGTAACGGAGGGTAGCACGAAAAATTCGATTTTGAAAAAGGCAAAGTTCAGTTTAAGCTTAAGGCCCATAACCATTGTTGGGTTTGATGGATTGAAGCCAGAGGACATTCTTTTAAAAATAAATTTTATTGAGTACCAACTCGTATGGTTCAAAACATACATCTAAAAACCAGAAGTCTCATCATCATATTTCACATTATTTCTTCTATCTTTTATATACTCAAGATTTACATATCTTCTCCACTTTCACACACCCCACAACCTCAAGTCCTTTGTAGAGGTTAGAGACCGATTCCAACAGTTTGGAATATTTTTAACTACATTGCATTAACAAAGCGTTGAACATTTCCTCTTTGGATAGGAGTTGAGTTTCTCATGTCTAACTCAAATGTGATAATTTTACTATTTGATTTATTCAAAACATTTCTGTAAATATGTGTAATGCGCAAAACAAAAACTTTTGTGTGTGGAAAATCAATTAATGCAAGAATTTTATTTATTTAGAATTACTCATTTTAACTGAAAAATGTATTTCTAATTTCAAAGCTTCATATTTTTATACTTGCTTATTTATTCTATTTGTTAATTACATTGTATTTTGTGCCCTGACTCAGTTATAGAAGTTTACCAGCTTTCAAAAATAGATCAGATTTATGAAAATCATTTTAAAACTACACATTTAAGAGATGGTAGTGGATGCTACGTTGTCAAACTACCGTAACCCCCTTGTGTGGCGGCTGAAGTCCCCACTACTCTTCTCTGGCTTCTGACGCTTTCAAAAATTTGTTAGCTAAATAATAATAAAAGAAATAAGAGATGAAACGAATATTTAAAACCTGTTTTATTAAAATAGTTTTATCACAAAGGCAGGAATACTGTAATTGCTGTAACAATTAACAAGCTCATGCTTTTAAATACAAAATTAACAAAGAAAAAATGTGAACTAATACAATAAATTCCTCTAGTGATTATATTATAATCAGAAGACTTCAAATAGATATCAAGCACATAAACACAAAGTTAAAGATCATAAAAAATTAAGTATAAAATGACTACACAGAAATGCAATTCAAAAAATATTTTGAAAATGCATGATCACAAAAAAGTTGTAAACCTTTTAGAACAGATTGCGCAGTTTAAACAAAGTTTTCACTTTTGCTCACAGTAGCTCAGAATCCCAAATCACTACTACTCTAGCAAGACATCACTGCCTTCGAATGTAAATAAAATAAATGCACTTAATCAAAACATGAAACAAAGACTATCCAATACAAAACATACATAACTCTTTTATCACACAAACAAGTATCAAAGCAATTAAGCTTAATGATAACAATAGACTAAGTATCATAAATTAAGAGATTGCTGAAATACTTTTATACAGTGATCGAAAAGTCCTCAGAAATGAATTTTTCTTAAATACTAATTGTGAGAGAACGTTAATATCAGTTCAATGTACTTTAATCTTTACTTATCATTAGGACTAAAAGCACTACAGAATAAATATGCTTATTCATGGTTTGCATATTGATGTAGAAAGACTCACAAGAGAAATGTTAATTCCATCCACCCAAAAGAAACACTGCACATGCATCAAGTGCACAAGCAGAACACATAGTGAGCCCGAGTTCCTCCCTTGTCGAATGACAGGTACTAAAACATATTGTACATATACATAAAAGCATTCATTTGCAACACTACAGCTGCGGAGAAACTTTTGAATCACTGTATTTAGTGCTTCAAACCCGTTTAAGAATATACCCGTTTAAAAATATAGCAGTTTAAAATATATAAACATGAGTTGTTTTCAGCAGTGAAGTAAAAAATATCAGTGCAGTTGTATCACATTTCTTCAAATATCTAAGGCACTACTTAGTTGCGGCAAAAGTTATAACTCAATTTGTACTTGGTGTGAGAACATAAGTGTTATACATTTAAGACTAGTTTATAACATATTTTAAAATATCAGATAAATAGTTCTAGAATATAAGTTTATATACTATGCAAGAACTAACGTTTTTAAATAAAAGCAAAATTTCAGTTTTAAAGACTGAAGACAAGGTGAAAAATTGCTTCTACACTCAGTCAGACTTTATTACATAAAACCTTAACAAAACATATCAAGTTATAAACTCTGATTAGGAGAAAATCCTTGATCATAAGGATAGATGGTCACTAAAGCATGAAAGAATGAGATTGCATTAAAATGCAAAGTTAAAAAGAGTAATTAAATGGCACAACAAAAATAAGAAAAATTAGAATTTAAAAGGTGCAATTTTATAAACAGTATATTGATACTATAGTCAATTTTTAAAAATATTTTTAAATGTATATCTTGTATACAAATATAAAAGTATTGCTTGAAACAGCTCGATTTTAAATTATTTATCAATTGTACAAATTTCAGAATAAAAATTACTTTTATATAAAATTAATCCTGACAGCAATAAAAATAATTATCAGTATTTTCAAATACAGGTGAACGTTATTTAAGAATATTTCAAGGTCAAGCTCACATCTTAGAGTTTCTAGTCTCAGAATATTAATCCTGCTCAGGAGATGATGATGCAGCACTCTGAGCACCAATATAAACAACCCTGGGAATCACAATGGAGGCTAATGGAGAGAGACGTTTCATTTTTTCACGATCGGCTTTGCATTTCCTGAAACAAAAAAATTCAGTCTGATCTCTTAAAAAGTCAACTAGTGAAATATACAAAACAGGCAATTTACACTATTAAATGATGTTCTTTTATCTAAATTATTAGACTTTTAAAGACAAACCTAGTGTCAAAGAACTAAAACTGAGTAGAAAATATTAATACAAATTTATTTTCACACAAAATTCGATTAAAGGAAAAAAGTTTGTTCTTTCCTATTAATAAATCCATGAATGTTCAAATTCAATATTTAATGCACTGAATGCAAGAGAAACAGCTACATTTACATGAACTTAAAATATACTTTAATTTCTTTTCCACTCTTTTTTTCCATCTGTACACTGAAGGGAATGTTTTTTCATCAACACAAACATCGTTGCTACGTACAGCAAGTAAGGCATACACTTCTTGTCTTGTCAAGCTGAATCTTTTATGAAAAGGAAATGACAAATTATTTTAATCTGAAGAGAATAATAGTTATAACATATATAGAGGTACAAAATAGCTACTAGCTACACATGTACAGCAGCAGGGAAGAACGAAACACCCCTCTTCATTCAAACAATTTTAACAGTAGAGCAAATTCAAAGATGGCATTCTACAGGGAATAACGCCTTCTGTAAATTCATAGGAATAAAATTTGCACCTGGGAGCCATCTTCATATTGGTTGGTTGATTTGGATTTAATGGCACAAGGTTCAAAAGTATGTAGTTCAAGACATAAAAGATAATAAAAACATTAAATGTAATTTAAAAATTTTATGCTTAGTAAAAATTTAAAAATATTTCGGTGGGGAATTTTACAAATCAAATCTAGTTCGTTTAAAATTGATGAATTAAAATAGTATTGGCGGTGACGATTAAAAACTGGACAATCAATTAAAATATCGGATAGTAAAAGGGAACACACACAGGCAGTCTCTCCAAATAAAAGATGTCTGTGGGTAAAATGTGTGTATCCTATTCGAAGCTGAGTTATACATCAGAGTGTCGTACAGGCAAGGTAAGCCAAAACAAAATGATTGGCCGCATGCTGTAACTTTAATTGCTCCAGTTGTTCTTCCATTTGTTCCACACGATGTTTCAGACAGATTGTGCGAGATCATCGTATGGAACGTTTATAGTTAATGGAGTCACAGCATTTCCAGCTGCAGCATCCACCATTTCATTTCCAGTAATTCCAACGTGTCCCGGTATCCAACAAAAGGCGATACTGAAACCACGTCGGATGAGCTTTCTATGGATTTTGATAATGTCGAGTGCCAGGGAATGTTTATAACACTTCAATACACTTTTGGAATTCATGTATAATAAAATTGCCAACATTTAGACTTAAAATATATTTTAATGCTTTGTATATGGCTAAAAACTCTGCAGTAAAAACTGAAACAATAGATGGAAGTGAATAAGTAAAAGTAATAGTGCCACAAACTAAGGCTCAGCAGGCATAATTCACTGTCTTTGACCCATCCGTGTAAACGGCTAAGTGATGACGATGGGAATTAAAAAGTTGTTTATAAATGATCGTACTTGTGACCTCTCATAGCCATGAAATAAGTTGAACAAGGATAAATTTGAGGATCCCCAGGGTGGATAGTTAAAAAGAGGTCGTTCAGCAACATTTATAGAATTAAGAGGACTATCTCTCACGGCGTTTCTCATGTGTAAACCAAATGGAGGAATATAAAAAGGGCGATTATTAAATAGGCGGTCATGTGAATTGTCCAAGAGTAAATTTCACAATGGATGGAGTTGGACTTAATATGCGGTAATAAAGTCGAAGCGACAACAAAAGACGTGTAGAAGCCAAAGATCGTTCTTGGCAAACTAGATATAAGCTTTTGACTGGTGAGGTCCTGAAGGCTCAGCTCAGTGCGGTGTGATGCACAGTATTGAGCTTTCATAACAGACTGATGGGTGGAACCATAGGTTGTACACCCATAGTCAAGTCAACAAATTATAGCTTGATAGATATTGATCATGGACGATCGATCTGCTTCCCAAGATATTTTTGAGAGTATCTTTAGAATATTAAGCTTTTATCACAAAACATCCGCAACTGCAAGATGTGGGGAGAATGGTAAGTTTCTGGTCGAAAAAATACCTAGAAATCTTACTGTCCTCCACTTCACTCCTAATACCACCCAAGAAAATCTCTGGGTCAGGATGCAGGTTCCAACGTCAGCAGAAATGAACGCATGATGTCTTCTGAGCAGAGAAGCTGAAACCGTTGTCAATACTCCACCTCGTCAAGCGAGAGACAGCTGCCTGAAGTTGTCGCTCGACGTACCGCATGTCATTTCCTTGGCAATGAATGCTCAAGTCATCCATGTACAAATTACCTTGGACGGTTGGAGGTAGTTGGTTTAAGATATTATTTATTTCGATGGAAAATAGGGTCACACTGAGAACGCTTCCTTGAGGAACACCATCTTCTTGGATATGAATCTGACAAATGTGAATCAATTCTAACTTGAAACTGTCGAAGGGCTAAGAAATTCTGATTAAAAATCTGTAGATTTCCCCCGAAACCCAAGAGAATGTAAATCACTGAGGGTTCCGTATCGCCAGGTGTGATTGTACACTTCCATATCGAAAAAAATGGAGACAAGAAGGTTTCGACATAGGAAACATGGCGAGCTTGAGTCTTGAGGGATAAGATGTTATCCATCATTGAGCGGCCAACCCTAAAATTGCTTTGCAAAGGTGACAGAGCCTGATTTGTCTCTAAGATGTAAGTGAGACATGAATTTTCAAAAAGCTTACACATGCAGGTAGTGAGTGCGATTGGCCTATAGTTATATGGATTAGTTGGATCCTTCCCAGGTTTTTGAATAGGTATAACAATGGCCTGTCTCCAAGCCAAAGGGAAGGCATGTTCCTCCCATAAGTGATTATACAGATGCAACAGGTTACAAAGGGAGCGACTGGAAAGATGTATCATTAGATATGGAATGCCATCAGGACCAGGTGCAGTTATTCTGGTCCTTTAAGACATCACATCAACTCCTTTTCTGTGAATCAAGTTAAAAAAGAGCTTGGATCGAGGATAGAAATTAATCTGATGGGATTCTACATGTTTTGTGTGTTGAAATGCCTCTGGATATGTGTTAGAAGAGGAAGCAGCAGAGAAAGAGTGCAATGGCATTTGCTATCTCGACAGCCTGACACATGTTGACCATTCTCTTCAACGAACGAAATCGAATACTTGGAATATAGTCCCATCGTTTTCCGAACTCTGTACCATAACTGTTTTGAGGGGGTGGCATGAGTTATACCAGAAATATATTTTTGCCCCGATTCCTTTTGGCTTTGACGTCGTACTCTTCGAGCATTGGCTTTTGCTCGTTTGAAGGTTATAAGGTTTTGATCTGAGGGGTATTGGTGGAAAATACCCCACACCTTCTGTTGGATCTTAATCACTGCAATGCATTCTGAGTCCACCAAGGTTTGTAGCGTTTGTGAAAAGATGGAGATTTCTTAGAGATAGCCATATCAGCAGCTTTAATCATGACATCAGTGACTGAGCTGCTTCATCAATATTATTTCCTACAATTTGCTCTGTAATGGTGGCCAGACGGCTGCTGCAAAAATGTAGTGGGATAGTCGGTAAACAGGATCATTGCCGCCAATATGAGTGACAAATTTCAGGAAATGATCACTGTTCAGCAGGTCACTACCGACAAAGAGAGATAGGGTAGTATAGACGGGGAGCAAATTGCAAGGTCTATATACAGGGTTCCCACTTTTTTCAAAATAAAAAATAGAGTTTCTAAGGACAAAAATAATTTTTTATAAGGACTAATCGAGATATACCAAAAACCATATTGCACTTTCATTGTACAAGTCAACCTAGTAGGACAAAAATTAGGTATGTATGCAGGACCGTTGGCAGATTTATAGTAACTTAAAAGTTATTTTTTGATGTTGTCTGTTAAATGCATTGTGTGTTTTGAAGTTAACTTTCTAAAAGTAATGCACAAAAAAGATAATGTATTTTACACCTATAAGCTTTCTAGCCCCATTCAACCACAATAAAACTAATTTTTATAATTTTTAAGGATGTCATCTCAAGGGGATAAAAGAAATGAAACTGTAAAAATCATTGCATTTTTTCTAGGAAATAAGAAAGAATTTTAATAGCAAAGATTTATTTTCCGTTTTAAATACAAATACATTTATCTTGTTAAATATTGCCCCTGAGAAAAAAGTCCAGTGAATAAATTTCAACTGATTTGGTTTTTTTTTAGAAATTATTTTGTCTAATTCCTTTATTTCAGCTGCTTTTTCATTCCTTTATTTCAGCTGCTTTTCCTTAATTTCTTTACGTAGTGCATTTGCACTTTCAAAAGAGAAAAGTCCTCAGAAGCTTCTGCCTCATTAGTTCTTCAGCTAACTTTTCCATTCAGATTATATGATCCTCAAGACAAATTCTCTTTGATTTTAAGGAATTAAGTTCTTGTAGCTCAAGTTTTTTTTATTTTCTAAATTTGTCTTCGCACTTTTGCGTTGTTCTTCTAAATGCATAACATATTTCTGCCCTGAAGAAACAAATTTTCTCATTCCTTTAGTAATTACTAAATTTGGAATATCATTAGCATTTTCATAAATCAGTCTGCAATATAGGAGTCTCCTTTTAAATTTTCAACTTCTAAGGACTTGTTGATATTAAATCTACGTTCCACAGAAGCCTGGCCATCAGATAAGATCATTATGGTTTTCATAACTTTCCAGTTTTCCCTTTGTATATCATCTATACTAAGAAAGTCATTTAAAAAACTATCTAAACGCATTGCTTTTGGTTCAAATTCTGAAACAATGAAGAGGATTTGAAAACGGTGCTTTCCATAAAATCTTTGAATTGAAGTAATATATCATCACAATCGTTTTCCGCAACAATCTTTTTCTGAGTAAAGTGCGATAGTACAGGCTTCATGGAGTTCATGCACTTGGTCTGATCTTTAACTATACGTCTAGGATCAAGACATGAAGTATTTCGAACAAGCAAATATGCTGCAGGAGATTTAGCTATGAGACATAGCATTTGTATAACAAAACTTCTGCAATCAAGCTGCAAATCAAAGGGAGCACAAGGCATTATTTTTCTCCTTTAACTTTGCCTTTACTATTCTTTCCCCAATGAACCGTAAATTGATTTTGTCCACAGGAGAATAACAATTAGTCAGAAAAATCAAATTTGGAAAGCTTCTGAATGGTACTTATATTAACTTTTTCTTCTGGTTTTAGAAGATTAAAGTATTCCACACATTGATTTACAAGCTTTAACATACCATCTCTAAAAAAAGGCAACAATGGTTTATCGTTTTGATAGAATTCAAGGAATGGTTGCAATAATTTTGCCACAGCTAAGAAAAAATTAAACTTTGCCAGAATTAACTCATCCTTTGAAGCGTCTCGTACTGACAGAATAGACTTGCAATTTATTCTATTCCAAGTACCCTTTTCTACACTTCTAACATATTTGATAACATCAGTCCAATTTACAATTGCACGTTCTACAACTGAGACATTCTCTAGCCATCTATGACCACAAAACGTTAAGGGAAGCTTCTTGACATCAGACAAATTACTGAAATCTTACCTTCTTGCAGGAGAACCTTAATGCACACAGAATACGTAATATATGCATGCATGCACAGAACATGTTTTTGTTTGTCAAAAATGGTACTTCATTTTGTGAAAATTATTACATTTCTTTGGAAAATTATTATCGCACGCTGCTGCATTATTTTTCATTATATCAGAACCTAAATAGTTTTGCAATCCATTTGCATCTATGAGTTTTTCTATTTATTTTAATTTTAAAATGGAAATTTTTTGTTTAAATTTTCAATATCAGAGCGAATTTTCGGAGTACAGGATCTTAAAAATCATTTTGGGCACGTTTTTAATTTAATTTTATTAAATTTTTTTTCTTACGATTGTAAAGTGGATTATGCCTAGCACCTGTGCATGATTTTAAAAATATATTAGAACCTAACTCTGGATTTACAATCCATTTGCATTCATGAGTTTTTTTATTTTCATTATCATAAAGGACTTTTGTTTGTTAATTTTCTAATTAAATCGGGGTGCATTTTTGGAATAGGCTCTAAAAATAATTCATTTAGTGAATACATTTGTAATTTTATTTTACATGTAAAAATGATCACTAACGATTGCAAAATGACTAATGCACAGCACATGCATCATTTAAAAATTATATTCGAACCTAAGTATGGTTTTACAATCCATTCGCATATATATCCATCTGAGTTTTTCTATTTGTTTCCATTTTAAGAGGAACGTTTTTGTTAATTTACTAATTATATAGGAGCACATTTTTCGAATATCAGCACTTATAAATAAATTAACGCGTTTAGAAAACTTGATTGTTTTGCACATTTTTATGTGAACAAAAGAGCCTTTGCAACAGCTAACAATCATCAAATAACAGTTACTCAATTTACTTCCCAGTCACGAGCTTTAACAGCACTTTCCCTATTCTTCCAATATCAAATTCTTTTTGGCAAACAAGGCATTTTGCTTTATGGCGATCAGTTGAAGCTGCAATCCATTCTCGATACTTTTCATTTGTAGTCCATAAGCTGTTAAAAACGCATTTCCCAGGCATACTTTAACCCTCCAATAGCTTCATCTCCACATTGAAGTCTGCCCAAAATTGCCACTCCTTATCAGTGGAACCAAGTTGTTTCTCCTCAAAGTGCTTCATTCCCCACGAAGCACCTAATGCAAACCCATCTGCCATGTATTATATTTTGCTTGTGGGGACAATGTGGAAATAACGATTGTTATTTATGTGCTTTTTCTTCAGATGTTTAGAAACTTTGTCATTATAAAAATTAGGTGAAAACATCTGGGAAAAATCCGATAAACGCGAGAACACGAAGCATGAGCAAATCTATCAATGGAAGCCATCTATCTCCGGAAACCCAATGAACTAAATGGTCATTACCCGTCAATCAACCTTGCGGGGTGTCCGCAGTCACACACCCCTTTGGAGGGTCAATCAGTGGTCCTCTTTGTATTCGTTTCTGAAGGGAGGATAAACGTTGTCTCTCTCAATGAAACCTGCTGCTTCCCGTCCAAGATCAGACAACAAAGCTCGAAAACGGGAGAAATCGGAAATGCCTGTGCGGTCAGAAAAATTTAGTGTTCTAATTTTGGGAAAAAATAAGGAGTTTTAAGGACTTGATTTTAAAATTAAGGAGTTTTTAAGGGCCCTTAGAAACGATAGCTAAAATAAGGAGTTTTTAAGGAGTGTGGGAACTCTGTCTATAGCATAAAATGTACGTGATAGTTCGTGGATGTAGGTAACCTTGCGGACAAATATCGGAAATATCAGTTGACTTCAGGCATGTCTCCTGAAGTGCAACACAGGTGAGATGGTACTCTGCAATCAGGGTTTTTATGTCATTCAGCTTGTTTTGGTAGCCACGACAGTTCCAAGAAATAAAAGCTATTATTTAGAAGAATGTGGAGGAGCAGCTATAGGCCGCTCTAGAGGGTTTGGGACATTCATATTGACTTCTATGTCATCCTCTGAAAGTCCCTAGGCATGCATGTTGAGCAATCTGCCTAGGAATTTTATGTTCTTTTGAGTGAGGAATTTTCGTGTCTCTTTTTCTGTTGGAATACAAACTCTAGCCTGATGTTTGCTTTTAAATGTGGGGCGTGAGGACAGTTTTGGAATATTGGAGGCACTGACCTCGAGACATTCAGAGGAAGTACTAGAAGTGGATGTGGCAGTATCTTTCTTTGGTAATTTTTTTTCTAAAGCTGTAGATTTATGTAGTGGTGGTAAAGAAAAATTCGGAAGTGGAATATTAATTCCGAAAGAGGGATTTGTTTGGGTTGATATACTTCGTAGTTTTAGAAGCCACTGCTGCGTATGAAACCTCAACTTTTGGAGTTCGTGATTCAACCAGCTTGTGGGCTTCTGGGTAAGATAATTTCTTAGTGACTTTAACAGACTATTTCCTTCTCTTCTATCTATTTTGGACAATATATAGAGTATGCAGGGTGCTCTCCTTTGCAGTTAACGAATCAGCTTGAGGCAGTACAACTACCAGTCATGGCCGGCTTGACCACAATTAGCATAAGTTTCGGTTCCATGACAGCAGGCTTTCCCATGTCCAAACTGTTGGCAAATGAAGCACCTTATCGGGTTTGGAACATAAGGGCGAACTGGACAGCTCAAGTACACCACTTTTAGACAAGATGGAAGAGTTGGAGTATTGAAGGTCAAGACAAGATGTTTGGTGGGAATGGTGACCTTCCCCTCTCGGTGTAGTTATTCTGTATACTCGGCAAATGTTTTGTTCACTTAGACTTGAGAATCTCTTCCTCCAACGTGGATATAAGTCAGATTCAGACATTACTCCTCGTGAGTGGTTCAGCATTCGATGTTTGGTTACAGATACTGCAAAGGATTCCCAAAGTAATAGACTTAGAAAGGATTACAGCCTGTTTTGAATTTGAACTTCGATCAAAAGGTCTCCTGAACAAAGCTTTTTTCGCGATTTTATTTCAGAGTGTATGGTTTCTTTTATTAGGAATGGAAATTCTTTTTAAAATGAATTATTATTTCTGGATGCATCAAGAGGTTTAACTATGAAAAAGCATGCATTTGAATTTTGAGTTTCGAGACTTTGTTGCTTCCCACTAGGGGAGAAGAATTATAATTACTTTCCATAAGGGAAGGAAAATTCGGTCACTGACAGTACCACCCACCACTACAAGGGGATGCAGACACCTGCACTGGCACTTGTCGGTGACTATGCGAACGGCACACTCCTGAAACAGCCTCCACCCTTAGTGAGGTGTCCAGTAAGTGGCCGATTGCTTAACCCTAGTCGACGACCAAGGACAAACGTCCAGCTGATTGATGCACATGGAACCAATGTACACCTCCCGTTTACCTGAAGCTGGGACCAAAGCAGTGTGTTGGATCAGTATATCGCCCCTCAACAGCCAGGATCCCCTTTTCCAGGGCCACGGGACTCCACGAGCGGCAAACACGTGGGTGATATAATCTCCAAGAGGAGCTGAAAGCAACAGAGTGGCGAAAAGCTTCTCAAGAGCCCTCACCACCGAAGAGGCAACTACAACGAGGGAGAAAGAAAAAAGCAGAAGGGGGTAGGGGAGGTGAAAAATGAAAGGGAGGGAAGATCACTCAGGGACCCCGGGGCTGTGAAGGCCGTAAAAACCTAAATCCTGTCTTCGTATTAAATTGAACACCAACTTCATAATTTCCAATAGCAACCCCCTATTTTGACACAAAATTTCGAATTTATATCATAATTTAACTTCAGATACCAAGTTTCATGTCATTCATGAATACACAAATGTTTGGAGCTCCTAATGTTAAATCAGTTTCCCAGACTTTTATGGATATCTTCCTAAATATTCCTATAGCACTGACATTTTGTAGCATGTTGCTATTGGGTACCCAAACAAAATATACATATTTTAGTTTCTAATTTTTAGCTTGCAATATTTATTAAATTAATATTCAAAAAAATTACGAATAGGAACCTTGATATATTTCAATAGAAATCGATTAAGAAAGATCGAAATCGATTACATATTACAAGAAAAATTTAGCTTTCCTCTAGATAGTTTTAGCACTATACTTGAATTTCAAATTCATAAAATATGAAAATAACTTTGTAAGAGAATTTACATTTTTCGGTACTCAATCAAAAATTTATTATCTGCAAATACTCAACTCGAATAAACAGCCATAGATGACTTACCCCCCATCGATTAACAAATTAGGAGTATTCGCAATGGCCTGTTCAGAATCCTTAGAACATGGTAGAGTGAAAAACAGTTTGGAAGATGTGATTTTCTTATATCGTTCTACAAAGGAAAGAGTAACTTGTATTAATGAATACATGAGAGTGTAAAATACTAACAATACAATGGAGATTATATAGAATACATGGTACAAATTTTGAACACAATGACTAGTATAAATTCTATTCAAATAAAAGTTTAAATTCATAACTTAAAAATAAAGTAAATTGAATGAATTACAATGACTGAGGTACAACAAAATTTAAAATACCTCGTTGTAAATGTACATTAATGTCATGTCCAAATGAATTGACATGTGCTTTAGGATCTAAGTAAGCAGCCACAACTGACTCTTCGGCTGCAGGAAGAGCAATGTTATCTGGACATGAGTTTGGTAGTCCATTGATATACTTTTCTAGAGTCAGAAGACCCTCTTTCTTGGACAAATTTGTGAACAAATTTAGCATTGGAAAGAACTCCATATAATCCACATTCAAGTCATCAGCTAGTAGCCTGAAATTTTTTTTTATAGTATGTTAACCTAACAGTGAAACTGGAAACAAATAAAAAATTACAAGATGTAAAATAAATTATATTGTAAAAATATATATAATAGTATCAAATGTCACTTTTCTAGTACCAATGTCAAACTTCAGAATTTGACACAGCAGCACTCAATTTTAATGCCAAATTTCAAATACTATTTAAGCAAACAAAATCTTAGTAATTTTTTATATACAAAAGATAAATTGTTAAATTAAATTTAAAAATATGAAAACCTTGATATATTTGTATAGAAATGGAACACTTGAATATAAACAAATGGAAACAAACCTCAATCAAGAAATATTAAAAAATGTACAATTATAAACTTATATTTTATGCAATTCTATTAATAACTTAATAACAAAATGACAACATTATTGTTACCCCTTTCCCAGAAATGTGACAGTATTACCGAGCAATTCGATGCAATCCTTTTTCAGGATCAGTCTTGCGTATCTGGCTCAATACAATAAGGTCCTTGGTTTCGTACATAAAATTTCCAAGTGACTCGAATGATGGATTTTTCAGAAGTTGATAAAAGGTGTCTGCCTAAAAACAAAAATTATAATGTATGGTAATACATAAAAATTATGCATACTTTAAATGCTAACTCCATTTAATTTTCATCTCATTTACCAACTTATAGACACTGAAATAACTAAAGGTCAGATCAAAAGAAAATAACATTGGAGATCAGTAACAAGTAGGGAATAGCAGGCCAGTAAAGGATGATACATTTGATTAAAGCTTTCTTCCTTAGTTAAGTGCAACAAAATTTCAAATATTAAATTTCATTCCATGCTTCTGCTAAGCATTTAAGAAATTTGATATTTACTTTTTTAAATCTGATGTTGCCAAATAAAGAATATAAGCACCTAACTTTTATTCACATATTCTTTAGGTTAAATTGTATTAAGAAATTCAGCTTATAGTTTCAACTACCCAAGAGAAAATTATAAAGCTCTACTTTGCAAGGGAGAAATTGCCATTTTGATGTAAAAAAGGGATTACCAAAATGATAAACACATCAAGCAAAAATATAAAATGTCTTTGTTATTAAATGCAAATGTATATTTCTTCAAGGTCTTTATTGATGTTAGTCAATTAAGATATAAAAGAAAAATTGTCAAGTAGACGGACAATTATAATTTTAAACATTAAGGAAAGCAAGAGAAAATACAAACTTTCTCCATTGTCATTGGTCCAGCAAATGCAGTTATTTTCAATGCAGTTTTGTTCAAAATGTCATGTTCCCCGTCAGTTCTGATTGCATCCAAAACATTTCTCTTTAGAGATGGCCTTTCAACAACAGAAGGGCTCAGAATATCATCAATCCTCAATATTGTTACATAGTAGATAAGTTTGAAGGCTTCTTGAATTTTGAAAATCAAAGTAACGTCAGCTTGTTTAGAAAGGCTGCAAATTATCTATGGAGAAAAAGAATAAGAAATTATTTAAGAGAAGTGGTCCTCAATATTTAGTCTTACTTCTTAAATTCTACTTAAGATACTTTTCGTTGAAATAATTGAGTTATATAGCTGGCAAAATAGAAGGCAATTCACATGCTCAGAATGAATAAAATCAGTAAGACAAATATAACTTCTGAGTAACAATTTTCAGATTTGTTTACAATTATAACTGCAAAACTTTAATGTTCATTTTTGTTACAAATATTTTATGCAGTAAAGTTTAATACTTTATCAAAAAATATTTTTTGCACTTCAAAAGTTCTTCATTCTATTAAGGCTAAGAAAAATGTTTTACGAGTCAATATTATGGTATTTTGCATCTGGAGAAAAGTTTTCAATACCCCACATATCAAGCAACTCAATACAGGTGTTGATTATCTATACAAATAAGAATGGAGTGTTTGTACATTGAATACTTTCGACCCCAAGTTTTCTATCCGTTTTGGGCCCTTCTGATGCAAAATTTGTCTCTTGCACTTTTGGTGTCTGTCCATCTGTCTGTATGTGTGCCATTACTACGGCCAAGCGGTTGAATATATTTTCATGAAACTTTGTATACTGTGAGTACTTACATTCATTCAGTGACCAAACTTGGTTGCGTTAGTCTGTCTGTCTTCCAGTTATACGTCTGATTTTGTGTGTACAAGTATCACAAATTTTATTCCATATATTTGAATACAATGTTTTTTATTTTATACATCATATTCTATATTAGAGAATACATTAAATTTTCTTTGTTTACATAGATAAGTTGCATGCTAAACATCTGAATAACCATACTTAAATCAACCATAATTTGGTAGTTTGGGAGAAGCTAGAATGTATATTAAACATTGCGATTACTTCGATTGTTTTACTAGTACAGTGGACTCCCTCTTAACAGGCCACTTCGGGACCGGACCCAAACCGGATAACGATTTGGCCGGTTAAACTGTCGTTCCCTTAATAGCATTAAAATACTCCCGAAATCGTTTTTATTAGAATAAAACTAAGTATATAGCCTACTTTATTGTAATATGATATATATAATTAAGAAAACTTAACCTGGAAGAACTTCCTTTGTTGGAAAAAACTAAACACATGTTACTGTATTTACAGTACATAATTGGTCAGTGGCGGCCGGTTAAGAGGGAGTCCACTGGGTACTGCTGAAAAATCTATTTTTCCAAAATTTATTTTTACGGTATTTAAATTATATAATTCTTTATTTTTAGCCTTATTTCTTTACAAAATATAAAAAAATTCTGAATATATGGGACAGACGAAAAAGAGAATAAAATATGCAGCACAAAGAATACAAAATGCAGCACAAAACGTTTTAGAATAGGACTGGTAGCTATTATGGCAACCCTGGTATTTTTAGAAATTATTTTTGGCATGTGCAACTAAATTAGTTTGAAACAATCATTATTAATCCTTTGCTTTCATTATTGCTTGCTTTCATAATCGTTTTATTTTTTAAGTTTCTGTAATACGTTAGCTTTTATTCCAGGAATATTTTTTGTGGTGAAAGAACAGATGGATTCGCATTGATTTTCGTTGGAGAATGCTTTTTATTAATCTACGTTTTTGAAGACGGATCTCTGGATTTTCTATTTGATGTTTTTCGTTGAGTATCTGTAATCAAGGTAAGTAAACGTTTAATTTCTTTAAATTTTTGTTAGAATCATTGTATAATTTTGGGATACATATTTGTTTTTAAATGACATACAATGCATTTATATTTATACTCTCAAATATTCTATGCATTCTGTGTAACATTTGCACTCTAGATTTTTCTTTCTTGCCAAAAATTTAAATTCTACAAAAATCTAAAATTTGACATTTATTTACTTTTGTGAAATTTTGTATTTAACAATTGTATACCATTATTAGAACGTGGTAGTTATTACATGTGATGAAAAATAGGAATTACAAATTATTAACAAAACTACATATTTATTAAATTTACAACCACAGAAAATAATGAAATAAAGCTTAAGCGAAGTCAATGGAGAAAAAAGTTGTTCTGAAGCTATTAATTCGCTATTCATTTTTATCGCGTGATCTCGAATAGTTGTCACAACTTACAACAAATAGAACAAAGTTTAAAAATGTGAAATTAATTCCATGCAAAAAAATCAGAAAGTAATATTGATGTAAGTGGTCAACAAATAAGAGTTTCCGTTTCATTGAGAGGGTGCTGCGAGTTTGAATATACAGTATATATTTATGATTTTCTTGAGAAAGCGGAAATAGTTATGTTCCACTAAGTTCTCAAATTAGCATCAAATCATTGGCTCTATATAATGGTAATATTGTAAAATTTAACAACTGTCGTTGTTACTTTTTAAAGCGCCTGCGCGACTTACTGTATTCACATCTAATATTGAACTGTATATGTAATCTGCATATAAATCAAGCAACTGTAAACATCATTTTGCTTTCTTACATCAATTTAAGTAAAAAAAATTATTTAATGTAAAAGCACTCATCCTTTTCAATTTTTTGCTTGCGTACCTGAACTGTAATGGGAATTTCATACACAAGGAAAATATGTGTACTACAAAAACTTATATATGTATACCTACAGCATAACCTATAACTTTTTGGATGAAGTTTGTAATCAGAATTTTGACCTACTGTATCTGAAGCATCGCGTCAGATATTCTCCTGTTCTCTTGACTGTTTGTAAGCAGTCCAAGTTCACTTCAGATCATATCACTCTTGATCGATCGGATCAGAGTGGGTAGCTACACATGCATAGATATTTGCTCTGTGGATAGGATCTTTCAATAAATATGCAAATCAAACCAGTTTTGCATGTGAAACACCCCTATATTCTGAGTGGTCAGAGACTGATATAAGCAGAGTTCGCTTGTTTCTTAAGTTAGATTCTAAAACGTACTGGACATGTCCTTTAATGTTTGTGAGCCGAATTGGCTCACGTTTCTAATTTGCATGCAATATTTTATGTAGTTTTAGATGCTGGGTTTTTATGTACATTTTATTCTACTAATAAATTTGTAAGTCTCACCGTGCTGTGTTCGTTTCAACTATGCTAAACCATGCATTCTCCATTGCTTTGCTAAATTGTTAGTCCGTTAAGTTAACATCTTGGACAGTATACTCTTCTCTGATACCAAGTGCTTGTAAGCATGAGTCAAATAATAAATGTTTGCGAGAGCACATTGATATCTTGGTTCATGAAGAATTAAGAATCATTTGCAGTTTAGTTATTTTTGTTTTATTCTTTAGATGCCAGTTGTTGCAGCATTTAAAATTAGAATATGTTCTTATTATCGTAAGAAAACTGTTCATGTTCGGAACTTTTCAACTAGTTGTATGCCAATTTAATTGTCTTAGTACAATTGTAGGGACATATGGAAGCATTCATTATTTCAGATCCATGGCCTGTTAATGCACGTAAAATTTTGTAAATAAACAAGCTTTTGTAATTCTTTGTTGACAGGGTAGGTATTTAATTAACGTCACACTGGAGCAACAGAACGGACTATTGGTGCCAGTCCGGGATTAAACCCAAAGGGAAAGTTCCAAGGACAACACTACATAATTTTGAACCAGGCGGCTTCAGTGACAGGGAAAAGGGGTTAAGTCTGACTTTTGATGAGTCCAAAGGAGTGTTAAGTGCATCATTAACTTAAAAAATTCTATAATATGCTACAAATCGAAACTAAATTAATTTACGAATCCAAATTACAATTATTTGTATCATAGGAGGCTTCTTTTCCTTCCTGAATATTTGTGAGAAAGAGTGAAACATGCAACTTAAGATTATGAAAAGTAAACATTTTGACTTAACCCCTTTTGCCCTGACCAGTCCATTTATTGGAACCCACTACAATTCCCAAGACACCAAGTGTTTAGGGCAACTCTTTGTTGAGGGCTGGTATACAAAAAAAAGCATTATTTCGATCCTCCAATGCTGTAGAGTTGTTTCCTTAAAATATAAAATGTTATTATATTTTCTTGCAGGAATCTGTTACAATGCCTCCCGAAAAAGAACTAATTTGTCTGTTCGATCCAGTAAAGTAAAAAACTAAAAGCAGAGATTCTGAAAGCCGTGAAGAGAGAGAATCGAGATTGACTAATAAAAGGGTTAGGCAGTCAGCCTCTAGAGCTGCTAACTCCCAGGAATATAACGAGGCAAGGCTTCCAGGAAACAAGCGGCATGTTGCGTTATACCGCAGTGCCAGGGATCAGTAGAGCATAAAGCAAGGCTAGAAAACGATAAAGCTCACCACACTACATTGCACTCTCAAATCAGCTTCAGAACGCTCGGCTCACCTAGAAACTGACAGAGCATGCCACATCGCATTGCATATTCTAGAATCAGATTCGGAATACAAGATCAGATTTAGAACGCGAGGCTTGCCTAGAAACAAAGCTTGACACATCACATTGCGTACTGTTGAATCAGATTCCAAAAGGAGGAAAAGGCTAACATTGGACAGATAGCGCCACGCTGAAGCAAGAGCTTCCACATCTTACACACTGCATGAGGATGACCTGTGCATGAGACAAGAAGTTTACACCCAGGCAGTTGGGGCTTGAAACAAGCATCTGGCCATGGGCTGACTAAGGATAGCCTTTGAATTAGCATCTACTCGGGAAGGCATTAGTCGCACTAGAGAAATCGAATCTGAAGAACAACGCTCACAATGTGTCTTCTGTTACTGAAAGACAAATACGTACATTAAAGACCTGGCATAGCAAATGTCTGCATTTTCTTATAACGAAATAGTTAATTACACTGAAGATGCATTCATTGAACCAATGAACATTACATATAATTATTGTGAAGCTCTTACATTAAAAAATGAACCCAAAAGTTTGTTCTGTTCCTCGAGAAAAGTTAAGTTGACAGATTAGACTTCCACCAGAACCATTAAAATCTCTTTTGCATGGGGAGCATCCAGATTCCAAGCACTTCTTAAAAATATCCGAGCATACAATTCTGCATTTCAAATGACAAGTTTTGGGTCAACTGAAGTCTCTGAAGGTCACTTCATGCCCACATTTAAGATCCAGGGCCAAGTATATCATCGGTTCAGTATCAAATCGGTTCCTTATTACCTTCTGAAAATAATCCTTCTAAATTCCTCCAAAATTATTTTTCGTCAGATTTTTAATCTCAAGTAAATGCCAGAATGAATCACATCCCCAATTTAAAAGAGAGATTAGTCATGGACTTGCAGTTCATGTTACATGATATTAAACCATACATAACAAATCTAAAAACAGTTTTGGAAACACTTCCTGAAGGTCAAGCTGACAAGTACAAAATAACAATAAATGCAGATCGTTGACCTGCTACAGAACATAGAGGACACTAAAATAAACTAACAACAGATGAGGCTGCAGTTCTGCTGATGGGCGAAGATTGTGGCAAACAAGATATCGTACTGAGATACAGAGATGAACCTTTTCAGAGAATCCCATAAACTCACCACGCATACGATACCCTCCAGTATCCTCTTATGTTTCCACGTGGTGATGGGGGTTATAACTTCATAATTTATCAGACCAATTCTTTGACTGGTGCAGAGAATGCAGGGGAAAAAGCTTCTGCTCTTCAATTTTATTCTTGTAGAGTGATGGTCTGCCAAAATGTGAACAATTATTTATCATCTTACAAACATATGTTAAATCAGTTTTGGGTTGACCAATATACCAAAATTGAAGCAGAATGGTTGCTATACATCAAGATAAATCAGAAAAATTGAGGTCAGAAAATTATATTCTCCTACAGGATGCTATAAGGCAAGACGAGAATAATGATAACCTAGGCTGGCTAGTTATCTTACCATCAAGTTTCACCAGAGATCCTAGGTATATGCATGAGAGGAAGCAAGATGCATTTTGCTTCCTCTTATGCATGTTAGGAAGTATTCTCACCCTGACTTATTTATTACAATCACCACTAAACTCAAATGGGAAGAAATAAAGAAAACTTCCTCATCAAACCCCGCTAAACAGACACGACAGTATCACGCATTTTCCATTTGAAGTTAAAAAGGTTAATGGAATTATTCACCAAAGGGCAAATTTTTGGTGAAATAATTTGCTATATGCACTCAGTGGAATGGCAAAAGAGGGGACTGCCTCATTCACATTCTTTTGAGGCTCAAGGAGAAAATGAGATCTGACCAAATTGACATAGCTATACGAACTGAGCTTCCTTATCCAACCGAAGACCTGGAACTGTAAGAGATTGTAATATCTCACATGATCCATGGTCCGTGTGAACTTCTCAATTTGGAATCTCCTTGCATGAAGGATATCTGATGGTTAAAAAAATTTTCCAGGTGATTTATAAATGAAACAGTGACGGGCGATGACGGTTACCTAAAGTAAAGGCGGAGACCCAGCCAAAAAATGGTGGTGCAACTACCAATATTCGAGTGCGAAATAGACATTCAGATTGACAATAGATGGGTTGTTCCGTATTCCCCTGTTCTCTCCCATTCGTTTAAGAAGCATATAAACATTGAGTATTGCAATAGTGCGAAATCAATAAAATACATTTGCAAATACATAAAGGGAGCGATAAAGTGTGCTTTGCAATGCAAAATGAAAACGACGAAATTTTGAAATATCAAAGCTGCAGATACCTGAGTACTTCAGAGACAGTATGGAGAATACTTTCATTCCCGATACATATGATATACCCGTCACTCACCTAGATGTACATTTAGAAAACCTCCAAAAAGTTTATTTTACACCAGAAAATATTAACAGAGTAATTGAAAATCCCCGCAATACTACATTAATGGCTTTTTAAACTGTACCAGGTAGATGATTTCGCAAAAACATTGCTCTATAAAATTTGCCATCACTTTACACTTTTGACAAACAGAGGGGTGGGTTCTGTTGGAGGAAGAAAAGATCTCCGGTAGAAGGTCATCCCGACATTAAAAGAGAACATTTTAGGAAGAGTTTATACTGTACATCCCACTAACAAATGCTATTATTTACGAATTTTGTTACATGTAGTGTCAGGACCTGATTCATTTCATGCTTTAAGAACTGTCGATGGTGTAACAAAGGAAACTTACCAAGCTGCTTGAAAAGCCCTAGGTTTGTTGGAGGACGACTCACATTGGGAACAGGCTCTGATGGAAGCAAAGCTGTGATAGTCCTCCCAAAATGAGATATATATTTCAATTTTGTTGTTTTGCAACTTGACGGATGCAAAGCATTTGTGGGATAGTTATAAGGACAACTTGGCACAGAAGATATTGTACGAAATCAGAAAAATACTTTAAACAATTCTGTTGTAGTACCATTTCAAAGCAGTCATTAATTTCTACATTTCAGGTCATATACGTATATACCAGTACTATGTTTAAGCTGTTGGATATATTTTCTTGAAGTGTTGCAGTTTGAATACATGCCGTAACTTAGTGGATAGTAGTAGCCAGGACTTAGTGGATTCAGGGTCAGCATGTCCACTTTTTTTGCCAGTTTGTGAGTCTGTATTAGTTTCTTTCATTGTATAAGTGTGAAGAATTGAAATAGATAAGTATATTTCCATGAGATATTGTATATATTTAAAATGCGTGCAGTTATTAGGAATCTATACACAAAAAATGGAATGTTTATGCATTGAAAATTTTCGTCCCAAGTTAGTTATTCCTTTTAAGGCCATTTGTATGCAAAACCGGTGATTTCTGCAATTCAGGTCTGTCAGTCTGTCTTTCCATATCTTCTGTTTATGTGTATATTAGTTTGTGTAAGCATCACATAAAAACAATTTGATATATTTTCACATCAAATGTAAACATTTTAAAACCCATTTTAACTTAATGAATAAATTATTTAGCATTTCTTCATCTCTGCATTTTTATTCAGGTTCCATGCTAAAATGTCTGAATACCCGTACTCCTTCACAACACTTGAATCGACCTTAACTTGGCAATGTTGGATAAGTTTAAATTTAAATTCAGCATTGCTATTAATTGAACTACGCATAATTCAAAATTGTAACCACAAAATTGAAGTTGTAAGCTTTGTATAATTACCCAGATTGGATTATAATTATTTACTACATAAATCTGAGGTTCTTTTAGGCGCTCAACTAAAATTAATTTCCCCTAAGTATTTTATGTTTTATCTCCTTCCCACATATGTGAACCCTGTAATCAGATGACAAAAGGTAAGAAATAAAATTGATTACCTCTGCTGGAGTTTTGTCATCGATGTTCTTTGAATCAGGGGTGCTAAATTCATGTGCAACAAGTATTATTACACACTCCAGACTGCCAAACTTTGAAGCATAATGGAGAGGAGTATCACCGAGCATCTTATCAGGTGTGTTTAAATACAAATCCAATAAATGATGTCTTCGCTTTCGAATCCTCTTTGATGTTTCACGTGGATACAATTTCTCGAGAAATTGTCGATTTTGTAATATATCCAAAATCAGTTGGCACAAAATGGGTTGGTCATATTTTGCAGCGATATGAATTGCATTCATACGGGTTCCTTCCTACGGAAAATTCAAAAATTATACACATCTTTTCGGATTAAAACAGTTTTTATCTAAACAAGAAAGTTAGATTTAAATTCAAGTACTTGTGGCAGAGGCTAGGGCAGGATATTTGCTAAATTGGCTGATTTTTTAAACAATGTGGCAACAATATGTATCTTAACCTTTACACTACGCGCTTTTATTCCCGCTATCTGAATTTGGGATGACTGTTGTCCCGCCCGTAGTCAAAAGGTTAATTATATAAAATATAATTAAGAATTATATGAAAAATAATATATCTCTTAATTAAATATGATAAAATGCCTGAAGCTTTTCTGGCAATTTTGCCTGGACTTGAGACTGCATTTCTGTTTTGACTTTATCCGCTCAGGGTCATAGGTAGATTGTAGATATTTACAGTAATTGATAGGAAAATTTGTATCATACAACAAAAAATATAGTAGAACCTTGATTATTTGAGGTAATCTGGACCAAATCCACCTCAGATAGCCAAAAACTAAGATAATAAGGATGTAGTAACACTAAACAGCCTATATAAAATACAGAAAAATTTATTATGCTACATGAATTGTGAAGTCAAATTCCAAGACTAGTATAACTGTCGAAATTGTATGAAGTTTAATGTCGCATGACACTAGAATTGGAAATCTGATTTGGAAGAACGATTTAAATGAGTTTTCAATCAGAGCAGTCAATGGTAGGCATCATGTAAATAGGCAGTTTAAACTTGGCCATCAACTCGGATGTTTGTGTATGATCCATCTCTTTATATTAAGTTCCTTTTTGAATGTGTTTTAATTCACTAAAACATAGGAATTGCCAACGAGAATGGGATCTGATTTAACACTGACACCCATATGCATGTCGAGACCAAGACGTCAAAACCCAAAACGGTCCAATTGCCAATTATTTCTTCCCCCTCCTTTACAACTTAGTTTAGACCTCACCGGAGGACCCTACACCAGGTCTGAAACCCCCGCTTGTTTTGATGGGGGGGGGGTCGTTCAGAAAGTGCTCTTTTCAGCTCATAAGTCAAATTAGGAATTAGACATGTTCGTGTTTGCTGATGTTTGACATCTAATACATAACATTTTTCAAACTTGTAAGGAAACCTCGAATTATATAAAAGAAATTGTGGTTAGAAAAACAATTTTATCCATACATGTAAGAGCGCTTTCTTTCGATAAAGTATAGCGCAAAGTTAAAACAAAGTGAAACTATTTATAACAGAATTAGGGAAATATTTTTCTATTTTAGATCAAATACATTATTCTAAGATTAAGTTTTATGTCAATATTTATTCAATAAATGTTTTAAAAGAGCAATTTCATTTATTTATTTCCCTCCAATACCTTTTATTTCAAAGCTTTCACTACGGAAAAACAATGGGTTGTTTTTGTTGTGCTATTTGCAATTATTTACTTTATTTTTAAAGCAGTGTATAAAAATTCATGATAATTTTTTTAAGTAAAAATACGTCTTTTGCGTTGCAATTGATGTCTAAAAAAGAAAATCAGAAAAATAATGGAATGATACAAATGGTCATTTTTCAATAATTCTTACCTATAAACAGAATCTCAAAACAGTGTGAATTTTTTGGTAATGGTTTTCTTTCCAATTGTAGACCCAAAACATCTAGGTACATCAATGAACTTTCACTAGAACTACAGCCCAATTATATTCCTGAAATGGAGGCTTTGGTGGTTTGCATTTTTCAATATCTTTTCCTAAGAACACTAAGATAGGCACTTTTAAGTGCGAAATGACATCTTGAATGAAGCAATACTTCGTTGTAATGCACTTTGAGGGGAGGCATAAAGCCGACACAAGCAAGAAAAATTTGCTTATTAGAAATATAAGTCCCTCATTATCACTATCACCCTACTGTTGCTAATAAATCGCGAAATTAGCATTTCTAGATCGTAATTCAATTTCGGAGCTATTCTTTACGCAATATATCTTTTCCAGCTGTTACTATACATGTGCAAGCAAAAGAATATCATAGAATTAAATTTCCTGTAAAAAGATAAGCAAAACATGTGCTTCATTCAAATTCTGTGTTGAAAGCAATGTGAAAGCGAGGTCATGTGCACGTTTCACAAAAAGTAGTGCAGGATAGTTTCATTTCCATTGTTATAAATTCGTGAGAACTCCCATTCTGAAGTATGGAAGGGTCTGGAAATGGTTTTAAATGTTTAAGGGCAGATTACTTGAATGACATCGGGACATCAGTTGCAGATTATTAGAATTTAGCTCTATTAGAGTTTAAGAATAAGGACAAGAAAAGGTGTGGGATACTTCCTACCTTTTTTTTAAATCCATGAACCCCCTATCTAAAAGACCAAAGGGGGCTGAAATTGATTTTTTCGATGAGGAAAAATGTAAAAGTCAGTTACTGACAAGGTCATCACATTCTTATGTTCATGGGCATACCCTAAGTGACAACACCTGGGCTAATCTTTTCACGATTTCTAGAATTATTTCTGACTACCAGTCGGAGGACGCAGTTTTGTATATAAGAGGTTCGGTTGGTTTTGGGGGTTTTATGGCGCAAGGGCCATATTTGTCCATGCTGCGCCAGACACAAGACATACAACGTCAAGTAATACACACACAATGAAATTTTTACTGACACAGAAGACAGAAATACACCCAGGGAGGAATGCACCTGACAGGAATCGAACCTGCGCAGTCTACAACTCGAAGGTTGCTAGCATAGTGGACATACCCACTAAGCCACGATGGCCCCTGTATTAAGAGGAGCTGACATGAACAAACTCAATTGTTCACTCAAGAATATGTCTCTCAGGATTTGATTCCCTGGTAACCTGTAATTTACACAAACAGTAACACTGGGTCTTTTGTATATTTTAACTTGCATCAAAAATCTCACACGAGGTTATCCGATCAACAAGCAGACTGAACAGATGTACGTAGATGGAAATCAACCCCTAACACATGATGATCATTTAATAATGCTTCAGGTGACAAGGAGATGTTCAAGAAGCCTTTGTAGAGTGTGGGTGACTGATTAACCTCCTCAATGGTAAAGGGGAAGAAAAACATTACTTTTACGAGCACACAGGCAGGGACTGGCTGTCTGGATGTAAGACAGCTTTGGCTACCATGGAAGCCAGGGGGTTAATACCCACTTGTAGGATATCTACTTTCGGGCAAATTTCAGAATTCCAAATTGCAGTGGAGCCATGGACTCACTATACAGAGCCTACAGCAGTATTTCACTGCGAACAACATTCAAGCACCCGAATGGAGCCAAACTATTTTCTTGACTGTTGTGCGACCAACTACCCAAGGATCACTGAAGAACTTAATATCTCCTGTGCAGCCGATTACATTAATGCTGCAGGAACTGTTAAATGTGCTGAGTGCTCATTGTGGACCAGTTCCATCTGAGATCGCGGAACATTTCAAATATATATTTTGATATTACATGCAGCCTACTATAAACATGTTTGCCAACTTAGAAAATTTCGGAACATGTGTTCAGAATGTTCTTTAATAATCGATTTGCAGACAAATCAGGAATGTTTAAAATGCTTATTTTTTCTTAAAAAGTCCAGAACTGGCTCTCAATGAACTCAGGATTAACTGTCTTTTCGACCTCATCTAGCTCAGGCTAGGCAAGGGATAAGAGAATTTATATCTATCTTAATGTCAAAATGTAAATAAGTTAAAATTGTAGAACTATAAGTAAGTGATTGAATGACTCACAAATGTCATGAGAATTAATTTATCAGCAATACAAATTTTCATCTTAATGTATAAAAGGCAAACTTGTGATGATGCACTTTTGATCCTTGCTCCAAATATGATTTTAACTAATGATGTATATAAATATGTCCATGAGAAATTGCTCACAGAAAATATTAAATTAGGACATAATAGGGATAACTGCTCGAGTTTAAATTTACGAGCTAGGTTTCACAAGTCTGGTGGTGGAGTAATGTGTAAAAATCCCAGAAATATATTTTACCACATTTATTCCAAAGAATTCTGATTTATATTTTGTCGCACAATAATTATTCATTTATAAGTACAAATTTGATGTTTTGCAAATTATTTTAATTTTTTCTTAGTTTATCAGTGCATTTACTTTTCTTTGATATTCTTTTGCTATTGGCAAAAAAAGGGAGCTTTTTAAGTATTAACTAGTAGTAAAGTATTTTTGAAAGCAACATTATCTTTTTTTAGATTTTAGAAATGGAAACCGATGCATCAATTCCTGTTGACACACCCAGAATGAAGAAGTTTATTGTTAGAAAGAGGCGTCAGCCTCCAGCATCTGCAAAAGCATTAAGTGAACTAGCAATGCAACAAAGGCAAGAGGAACATGATTTAATGAAGAAAAAATAAGCAATGAAATTAAGCAATCACATGAAGAACATGAAATAAGAATGCATGTTCATCAATAACATGAAATAAGGATGAAGGTTCTTCAAGCTAAAAGTTTTTACTCTCAAAACTAAAATCATTAGTTTTTTTCACTCATTTCCCCTTATTTATAAACCTGTTATATATGTATGTATTAATTCAAACCTTTTGTTTTATTTATTAATTAAAACACATAATGTGAGAACATTGTGTATTTTACGTGTAGAAGTGTATTTTATCAAGTTTATTATTTAGCATGTCTCTTAATTTGAACTTACAAGGGGCTAGCTAACTGGTGGCTATTTGTGAGGGAACACCCACCAGGTAGGCAGCAATATGAACCTGTATCCAGTATTTGACCAGATTACTGAAAGAGGTGATCAAGCACTGATGATAAATACAGAAACAATGAAAGTTTTAAGGAAAGTCTGTATAGTATTTTAATTTACATTAAACCTTCTTTCTGTTAGTTCTACATTATAATTCTATATCATGTGCTATATACCCTAATGAGTCCTACCTCAAAAGAAAGGTTTAAAATGAAAATAAAGATGACCCATGCAGCTGCTGGGACAAAAGGTGGTTAGTATATTTGAAAGAAAGGACAAAATAAGAAAAATTTCAAAGAGGAATCAAGGCAGATTACCTCAAACCCAGAGAAAATAATATAAAATTGGTAATATAAAAATAAATTTTGGGAAGGTGATTAATTTGTGAAAAATGTGAAAGTAACTGGCAAAATACAATATAAAAGCATGTGCTATATAAATACGGTAGTTGTTCCAGAACATATGTAAAATGCATTTCAAAAAGACACCTTGCAGTTTGGATACGATGATTTTTGTCTGATGACAACAAAGATGTTGATTTTGTGTGTTTTCCAGAAACTGATGGAATTTGTAGTGATTTATTTTAGTTTGTTATAATTAATGCCAAAGAATCCTTTAATATTGCAACATTTATTTTATGTTTGAATAACATTAAATATTAATATTAGTAATAACCATTATCATGTTTACTTGGTTAATATATTTGATAGTCTGTTCTTTCATTAAATTTTACTTAGAATATCATGTAAAAAATGTTTAGCCTAACTATACTTCATTCAAATATACTGATGATCGCTAAAATATTTACACAAATGTTTCAATTTGAATTTTATATAAAAAAATCAAATGCTCAATAACTGGATGTGGTGTTCAATTACTCTGGTCCAATCACTCTTCTGAACTTTGAGATAAAAACTCTAAAACACTATCTAGTATTAAGAATTCTGTTCATTTTAATCACCATCTTTACAAGATACTAACTACAAAAAATCTTGTTAGTGAAATTGCAAATTTGCTCTAGGAAAATTTTTTTATGAAAAAAGAGCATTAACTGGTCAATTACTGGCTGGCTTACCCTAGATTCCTAGTGAATCCGAAAGCTAATAACATAAACAAAGTTTCATCACAAGAATAAATTTTATAAATTTGGTGCTAATCTCTCAGCTACCATACCCAATACTTGAGGATCTTAGTCAGAATGCAGGCATTGATGTTTGGTGAAAAATAAAAGGGAACTTCAACTTTATATAAAAATTGATATTTTGACGGGAAAACGATACACACACAAGTACAAAAATAGTCATTCTCTTTCAAAATATCATGTAACTGTTTTTTCTTCTACTTTAATGTCAAGAAAACAGAATGTTTATTCTTATTGTTGCTTTTTTATTTTCATATTCTACCGTTCGCTCTCATTGGGTGATACTCTAGTGAGACAGAACATCACATCTGGAGATATCTATTTTCTAGAAAATGTAGTCAAGTTCTTGTACTGATTCATATAAGATCAGTTGAATGCTCGTAGCCACAAGAATATTATAGCTTAGCACAGAATGAAGAGTCGTCCATTTTGATTTGTTTACAAAATATATGGTTTCCTTCGCAAAAAGATAGCACTGCACATGCATTAACCCTCAACCTACATATTATTAAACCGCTGATTTCAGAGGATTAAATTTAACACCGAAACGACTATTTCAACCTCGGATCAGGCATTGAGAATACGGTTTCTTCGATAATCGGGAGTTTAACTTGGATTTGTGAATACAGCCATAAGAGTAACAAGGCCCAAAGGTAAATTTCCTCGTCGTAAATCTTTCAAAACTTCGCCACTGCTGTATTGTATAAATCCTTATATATATTAATGTTTAACATATCAACAGTTCTAGTACTCTTGGAATTGAACTTCACAACCACATGTAGGACAATAATCTTTTCTGTATTTTGCATAGGTTGTTTAGTGTTACTACATTTTTAATGAATTTTTAAAATCATTTTTTCATATCCTGTTTAACAAATCAATACTATCTAGAAAACAATACTATGATTTGCATGTTGCATATCTAACACAAGTTTAAGCATAGAGGCAATAAATTACCCGATATTTAAATGATGACAAGATTAAGATTGGTCAGTTTTTCTAATGACAAGATACCTCGTCGAGACAACCACCAGGAGGGTTAAATAAAAAATTCTGATTTAAGTAAAAAAAATCTGATTTCGATAATTTTTTAAATCATGATTTCTTCATACCCTGGTTTGTTCAGTTGGAAGGGCTCCAACACCCAGTATTGTGGAATTTCAAGTTCAAGATAATACACTGCAAATGGAAGTAGATTCAGGAGCACCATTTGCTATCATTCCGCGATAGTGACCTACAGTAAATTTCAAAACCTCTTACCTGCTCTTCATAGATAATATCGGTCTTCAACTGTACACCAAATATCTATAAAGACAGGGATTATTGGATGTTAAAGTAATCATAAGTAGCTCATAATTCATGCCAGGGGAACTAACCCCTTCTAGCTGCAAAACACGAAACTATAAACTTAGCTGGTCCAAATTGGATCAAAGCATTTTCACTGATGTCAACAGGAAGCAATACTACTCAACAATACTACTACTTGTCATTTTGGTAGCATTCCAAGAGTTGATATACCACTTTCTCGCCTCTTTGAACAAAGTGTGCACTCATGCTCGAAGAGTTAAGAACTTTAAAAAAACTATTATCAAATTCAGCTTGGATAACACAGCCACTCGTTAATCAGAGCTTGGACAGTCAAAGTTCTACTGTACTCTGAAAACAAAATACGAACTACAAGTGTTAATTTCAAACCCTGTTAGCAGTTAAAAATTTTGTAGGTCTTAAAAAAGAAATAACATTTCATAAAATTTATTGTGTTGATGAATGCCATAATTTTCCATTCAGCGAGTATTTTGTTGATACTTACGAAATTATTGAACTACAATGTTAAGTTTTCATGCCATGCAGATCATGTGCTTGGCAAGCACCTAGAATATTGCTCTTTTCAGTCAGCATATGATCTCTCAACACGATAGTAGATATCACCAGAATTCCTTTCCAAGAGCCACTCTCAGAGTACTTAGGATAGAACAGTAATTACCCAGGACCCCCATACACCATTTCATTCTAAAAGTTAACTTGTTAAACTTTCTTCCACTACTTTGTTAAACTGGAATTGTAAATTTAACAATTATGATTAACATTCTCAAAAAGTGTCAGAAACTTACTTCTAAAACTGACGGATTTTCAGTTCTTCCGATCAGTATTCTCGGATTATTCCATACCATCTGTGCAAAGGCTTTGGCTTCACCATTTTCAATGGTTTTCCTCAATTCAATTAGCATTTGACGGGTTACTTCAGTACGATCTCTATCACTTAAATTCTCATCTTGTACTTGAGCAGAAGCAAATGCAAGTGCTTCCGCTTCATTAGGAAATCCCTTCAAGCGACTTCGTTTATAAGATCTTAACTTGAGTAATGCCTCTTTCAAATCTTCAAATACTAATGTACCTTCTTCTACAAGCTCTTCTCCATCAGCCAGGGCTAATCCATAAAAAGTGCGAGACACTTCCCTGAACACCTTACTGTGATCTGAGAATAGAAAATATCAGTAATATGTCAGCACCTTTGGAGAAAAAGTAACAAAATAGGAACAGTAGTCACATTTTAAAGTGGATATTAATTTGTAAATAAATAAATTGAAACAATTTCCAATTAGTAGCAAAATGAAGGAATATAATTGCTCATACTTATTTTTAGATGCACTGATCACTAGGTCCGATTCTTAGGTTTTCCTCTATTTAATTTTTTGCATTGCGAGTTATTATACTGCCTAACTTGTATAGTGGTTAATGCTTGTCTGCCATCCGAAATTATGTGTGTTCGAATCCTGGTTTGTAAGTACATGGATGTTAGTAATTGTCCTTGTTAGGAGTAGCAGCTCACCCATTGGGTACTCCTTCACAAGTAGCCGTCATTTTGCCCCTTGTTGTGCCGAAGGCCAGGCTTGGAAAAACGTTCTAAGCACTCTATTAATCTTTGTTTAGATTTGAACCCGCTAACATATTTTTGCACTTTGGATGTCCTGAATAAAATGTGTAAATTTTATAGCTCTTAAACATGTCTAATTTGGGGATTATAACCTGTATAATTCTAAAACGGCTTTAGGGCCTGAAAAAAATTTGAAAACAAAGTTTTTTATATTTGACTTCAAATGTATTTTGTGTACAATTTTCTTCAAAATGAATCTGATTTAGAAAAGAAAAACTTAGTTTCAATCCTCCATTTATAAATTCAATGACTGATGGAAGTAAGAAACTCATACTTGCCAACCTCCAAGGGAAAAAATGTGGAAGGATTTTTAGCAGCATACAAACCTAGAGTTGTTAGAATATTCTCCAAAAACGAGAATGTTCTCCAAAAATTTAAATTTTGAGAATATTCAAGAGTTTGCAATTTATTGATTGCAGAAATGAACCTGAAGCCTTTTATGTATATTTCACAATAGTATATATAAGCACTGTTTCATAAAAATTATTTACGATTCTTACTTTTTATTGAAAACCGTGATACAATTTTCATATATTACTGATAAAATCACTGCCACATTGAAGTATAGATAGAATAAGCAACATATACCCATGTTTTAGCATATAGTTGTGCAGTGCACGCAATAAACTTATTGGTTGAGGATATATTAAAACTAAGTTTGTGTGCGAGTGAACTTGAAAATAACTTCACATATTGTCACTGCAATAATTCACATTTCAAGCAAAATTTTGGAACAGAGTACAAAAATAACTGAAATGTTTATTTCTTTTTCTTTTATTCAATATATATATATGTTAGCCTTAGAAGTATTCGAAGTTAAAACTCTTATTTCATTTTTGTATTCATTCATCGTTCAAAAGTATATTGCCTGGCATTTAAAAAAATTTTGCTTTCAGAACATTCTCAATTATTCTCCTCTAGGAGAATATTCTCTGAAAGATTACTGAGAAATTTACATCTCTGTGACAATTAATGTCAAAATTCCAAACGAACACACCATGTTTAAGTTATAAGATATCTCACAAACAATTTAGAAGATGCTAAATAAAACATACATAAAAACCTACATTATATTTACTCATATTGGCAAAAATTCCATACAAATTTCAAGACAGTTCCACTAATGCTAGAAAAGTCAAATCCAGAACTTGACACAGCAATGAAAAATAAACTGAACGGTCAGGCTTTTCTCTTTCACGTTATATATGAAAGCCTTGTTTCCCAAATCAAATTTTTCTCGCACCCTGCCAACCGGATTCCAATGCTTTCGGTTGAAAATAAAACGGCTCATACTATTATAATGTATGTGAAATTTATTTCCCAAATGCAGGTTTGCCCAAATCAAATTTTGTTGACAACCCACTAACTGCTTCTAATATATATGCTGGTTCTTCAAATTTGAATATTAAATGGTGCTTACCAGCTTTCACAATTTGAGCAAACTCCTTGTTTCCCAAAAGTGACTAGAAAATTTTCTAGCATTTGAAAATTTTCAACCTTGAAAAAAATCAGGAAGATTATTTTTCTGTTCAGTAGACTAAAAAGTGGTTTTCCAGAAAATTCTGCAGTTTTGCAATATCATGGGTTTACTATACCGAATGACATGAAACACGTAGAAGCCCTAATGAATCAGATAGGCTTATTTTTGTTCAGCTTTAATTAATTTTGTTGAAAAAGTTTTCCTGATCAAAATTTTCAGTTAATGTTTTTCCCAATAAGCTATTATTTTGCTATCCTAGTTTTTCCTATTTTGTGGCATCCTAATATTACGAGTTTTCCAAAAAGTTCTAAAAATGTTATGCTGGTGGATAGGGTAAGCCAATTTAAATCACCTTGGTTCAAATCTTGATTTAAAACAAGTGATTTTTATTTTAAAAAATCATTATTTAAATCAAATTTTACATTTTTCTTCATTAAAGTTCAATATTGAAAATGAAATTACCTGGGACATTATACATGTCAGTTAAAACAAATAAAGTAAAAAAATCTCTTCTACTCAGTAACATCCAAATAATGACCCTTTTTTAACTGATGAATGGGGGATGCAGTGGTACCAACTTGGAGAAATATATTGGGGATGTAAGTACTTAATTCATGTCTAAGTGTTTTACAGAACTGTTCATTTTGTGTACATAGATCATTACCAATATTATTAGTATATTTTAACACCTATCTCACATGTTGGGAGGTGCAGGCCCCAACATGTGAATTCCAATTTAGGTCTCAAGGTATTCAGGTCTTTAGGTAAGTATATAGGTAGTTGAATTTACATCACACTGGAGCAGCACAATGGGTTATTGGCGATGGTCTGGAATCAATCCTAGAGGAAGAGACCCGAGGACATCTTGTAATTTTTAACCAGTCAGATAATGAGGTCAACACCTGAGCCACACCCCTCTAGACTTCCACACCATGCCAACGCTAAGACATTTGAAGCCACAACAGATTTAACATGTACCAGCCACCACATACACGAGTCTTTTGGTTGGATCAAGTTTCAAATTCGTAACTCTAATACGCAACTCTACCACCTGGGCTACCAAGCAATACGTTATTCAAAAATAAGTTACTATTGACTTATTGACAACAAAACTATTTCAGCTATCCTGCAGATATTATTTTCAACTTTGTATAGTTGAATCTGAAAACATTAACTAAGCAGTAAAAAACAGCACAAAAAGTTAATTTTAATCTTTCATATTTGTTACTTTGAAACAATTTTATACATTCATATCATTAATTACCTCCTCCTCTTTTCGGTAATGCTCCAGACGAGTCATCAGAAATGTTTAGTTCAGAAAGCTTTTCTTCAACTATTGAAAAATCTTGCAAGCCACCCTTTCTAAAACAAAAGTGTTGTTTTAAATATAGTTGTTGGTAAAGGCTGATTACATTTTATTTCTCTCCCATTTTTTTCATTCCCTTTTTACCAAAAACAAATTAGTATATTCATATTCATTTTTGTCACAACTGTCACATAACATTCATCGAAAATAAATGCTTTTATGCAACAAAATACTTCATTTTATGTTTGTCATAAGAAATATTGCTGCCAAAGGAGTCAAAATGTGTTTCAGTAAGATTAAAGTTAAATTGAAAAATTATTTACATAAGGAAAATCGTATTGTTCCCTAGAATTAGGTATTGATCTGGAGTAAAATTTTCTGCAGATTTAAAATGTGTTGACATTTTCACTCTATCTTGAATGATTGCAGACAGAAACTTGGAATACGAGAACAAAAACACAAAATTTAACCCAAACTGAATGTGGTCTAGAGGCTCCCCCCAGACTGCATTCGATTTCATACCCCAGATCAGAAGTCAGTCAAAATGCATCTGGATGCATATGATAACTCCAATATATTTCTATACCCCTTGGAACTTGCAGCGAAATTACCGTCATTTTGAACATGTTTACCTGTCACAGGTCTTTATTTCACAAGTGTTATGTTTGGGTACCAAGGACCCAGCTTAAAAACATCTATTTTTAGCTATCCTATAAACATTACACCATCGATTTTTGATGTCACTTGCAGTTGGATGAGTACTAAGGACACAAATTTCCCCACACTGCAACACGAGTGATAATATTCCCTAGAAACTAAAAGCAGTCGAGCTTCCAAAAGCGTGTTAAGGGAAACCTCCAACGAGGCAACCACAACAAGAAAGGAAAAATAAAGACTAAAGCATATTAAAAGGCGAGAGTAAAACTGAAAAGATACATCACTTAGGTACCTCAGAGTAAAAGTGAAGGCTGTGTTTACTTGAAATAAATTCCCTAAAGGAAAACATATCAGATCTCTTTAGAAAACAAAAGTTAAGATTTATTTGTAAATATCAGGGATACCATACAATTTCATCGTGTGGCTGTACATTTTAGCCAAAATCCATACATTGTACAGCCAAACAAATTGGCAGGAATGAAAAGTAAACATACACATAATTGATTTTCATGGAGTTTTGTAAGCAAAAACATTTCTATCATTAGAAAACATAACAAAAATAGTGATCAATGAGTAATAATAAATCATGTACAATAACAGGATCCAACAATCCCAAAATAATGTGATGTGATTATCAACATTCACCACTATCCTTTCACCCAAGGCAAAGATCTGATGAATTTGGAATTGACGTTAAACTGGATAGTCAACTGTGTGAAGGATGAGTTTCTGAAAAAGCACACCAGCTTAAACCTAGTCCTCAGGAAAGGGCAACTGAGCCAGAACTCATACAGATGCTTGTGGTTTACAAGGTAAAGACAAAGCCTCTATATAACCCTACTTTTGCAACAGGACAAATCTAATACTTTTAATAATATGAAATTGTTGAATGAGGGAAAGTGTTCAAGTATCTTTCATTGGTGCAGCTGTGGTAGACTTTTTTTGCCAACACTTTTAGAGCTTTTTTTTTGTGGCCAAGGAGGAATAACTTTGTAAACATGCCTTTTTAAGCTTAGCAGTAAATGAATGAAGTAAAACTGTCTTCAGACTCTTAACATTAAGGTAGGTAGAAAATAATGAAAATTACTTGAAAAGATTTAGATAGATAAGAAAATATGAAATGCAATTAACAAATGACTATATGCAAAAACAATTGCAAATGAATATGCAATTAACAAATGATGAATAGTCTATGATTAAATTCTTCCTAGAAAAAGTATCATCCATATTGAGAGATTTCATTTGGAAAACCACAAAATGAAACTGTATTTTACTTCTATGGAAGCACCAAAAGGAAAGATCGTGCCATGAGATAATTCCGCAGCATAAATAAAATAGTCATATTTTTATTTTGATAAAATAGTCATTCTTTTCATGAAGCTGTATATTTCATTAGGGTTGAGATTCTTATCACAAATTGAATTTTCATTCAACTTTTGGCACACAATTACGACAGGCACCCCACTAACCGAAAAGTACTAAATAGTCACATAAAATTGAATCTGCTTGCACAAAAAATCCGATTGAATTAAACCCGATTCTTTAAGGAAATTAGAACGCTGTTCATTCTAACATAAATGAATACAAAAAAATTTATTAGCAACTCCCTCATTTCCTAAAGTGAGTGGAAGAACACCCTGAAACTTATCTACAACACTAAAAACAGAAAGCATGGTTAAATAAAAAGATTAAGATTTTACAAAACGATTAAAGGAAATTAAAATTTAATCAAGAAACGATACAACCTGTGATGCAGCTGCACTGTGTTTGAAATACAAACAGTAAGTTACACTTCAATTCCTAAAATTTACAGGAAACTAAAAAAATTGAAAAGGACCGATGAAATCAAAGGAACATTCCAAAAAAATTCTAGAAGGAAAAAGGGTGGGAAATGAAAGGTTCATCCTAACGAAGTTGCTATAATGCTAAGATAGAGTTGTGAATGATTGTCACAATTTCAAACAGAAAGCATGCAAAAAATGCACCAATATTGTTCCCACAAAATAGTTTTTATACACACAACAGCTGTACCTTTTCATTTTTATAATTTCACTTTGTGTGCAATATTTTGGTTTATTTAAAATATAATCTGGAAAGTTCATGCTATTATATTTTCAGTGTTCTTATATAATCGATATTTTCCTTGTATCTAGCAAACTTTTAAAAGAATAAATCCTTTTACTCTACTCCAGTAACTCTAACAGATGAAATATATGAGGTCAACACAAAGCGAAAGCATATAACAAAATAATTACAAAACAAAGTGGAATGTATCATTAAATTTCAAGATTACTTTCAGTTAAGTTTATGTGAATTAAAACACATCCCAAAAGGAACTTATTCTTTAATTTAAAATACACAAAGAGATAGATTATACATAAACATCAAAGTTGACGGCCAAGTGGAAACTCCTATTTATGAGGCCTGCTGTTGACTGTTCTGATTGAAAACTCATTTTTATCGTTCTTCCAAATCAGAATTCTGAATTATGGTTAAGAATCAGACATCACTAAATTCTGATCATGTTTTATGCAATTTCGACAGTTCCAGCAGTCTTGAAATCGAACTTCACCCTTTATCAGAATAAGATCACTATTTTTATCTGTTCAAGATTCAAGTTCGAAAATTGTGTTCTGGAATAAAGTGATCAAATCATGATTCCTGAGAAAATTAAAAACTTAATCTAATAGTAAGATTAAAATTATTCATTAAATCAAGACTTTGCTATTAGATCAGAGCTTTGACTCTTATTTTTGTGAGGACTTTGAAAAAAATATAACAAAATGAGGGTTCATAAAATTTAAATTCCACCATAATAATCTAACCAATTTTGTTTGTAAAATGTCAGATCTAAAATCTTGTTAGTGCAAGTATTTCATAGGTTAGTGAGCTAAGCCATCTATTCCATTGAAGTTGTAAGCTTTTTGGTAAAATGATATGCAGTGGATGAAAAAGTTTTCGTACAGAAATGAACTTCAAATAAATTATAATTTCTAAAAAATCTTACCAGATTCAGAAACTGCACAAGAAACTAATTTCACACTAGAGAATGTTGGCAACAAAAGTTCCTTAACTTTCACAAATAAAAAATAATTAAAACTTTGAGAAAAACATACAAAATTATAGGAAAAACAACTGCATACATACTATGCAAATTGATTAGAACATAGAGTTCAGCATTCAATTATCATAATTATCGAATGAAAAACCACTTTAATATAGTGTAAATAATGATTTAAACTGATTTTCATGCCAGTGGATCACCTAAACTGGAAATTTTTAGATATTAGAGAGCTGGTGATAAAGTTGATAAATGAGTTTATCAATGTGAAAATTTGGTGAAATGGTAAACAAATTTAAATCTTTGGTAAGAATCATTAAAAGGTATAATGAAGTAAAAACTGGAAAAGAGGAACCAATCCAGAACACCTCAGGAATTGCTGTATACACAAGAATATTCTGTGAAAGGTTAGCAATAATCCACAAATTAGTATACCACAACTTGCGTGCTTGCTGAAAAGTGATTAAAATCTTGCAATATCTCAGATTGTAAGAAAAGTAATAAAAAAAGTTGACAACAATGGGCGTGTGGCACGTTGTAAGCCATTCATTAGCAAACTTAACCGAAGAAAGCATTTTGACCTTGGAAGCATGTAATGGTGCCTTTACCATGTCGTAGCAACTTCACACACCACCAGACTCCTGATTTTAACCCCATGGAACATTTATGGGAAGAAATCGGTAGAGAACTGAAAAATTATGCAAGCAGCAAAGGTAAACTGAAAAGAGGCATTCTGGATGTCTGGAACGAAATTACTCCAGAAACAAAAGGACTTGTGGGAGTTATACCTAAACTCCTGAGACGTCATTAAAGCAGGTTCAATTGATCTTTAAATAATGGAACATAGGAGTTTTATAACATTTAATGAAATATTTTTCACCGTATGGAGGCTTTTTTTTGCTTTTTGCCAAATTTTTCTAGAATTGTGAATTAAATTATATTAATATTTTTGTTTAGATACTTTCTACGCAATTATGCTCATCTGTTTTCTCATTTTTCTTTCATCAATATTTACATTCTGCAAATAATAAAGTCATTTATTTCAAATAGTAAGTGCGCATGGAAACTTTTTTACTGTAGCTCCAGCAAATGTTAAACAAGGATGAAAAGTAAACGTCGGTTCAAAAATAACAGAAGTAATCTAAAAATTATCGATCAGACAAACTTGAACCAAAAATTGGAAAATTAAAATACCAACTTCTTCGAATTACTAAAACGAAAGTGACTTAAGGTATGATATTGAATTTACAACATTTCCTTACCAAGATCTACAGTTGATAAAATGTTCAATAAAGATCAACAAAAACAGAATAACGATTCTTACTTTGGGGATGAAGTGCGTCCAGCCATGTTTATTTTTCGGAGTTTTAACTTTTATTTAACTCAGAACAAAATTGCTGAAGAATGAAAAACACTTCGAGCACAAATGTGAGCTTCGAAAGTACCGGCGTAAAACTGTTGCCACTAACTATTGAAGTATGTAATAAAAGTAAAAGGTACAGAGGCTTCACTCAAGGCATGACTTACAGCGCCCTCGTTGGGGATGTGTGATCCTAATTGTAGGCCCAGAACTTGACACGTTCCACTCTGATTCATTTGTTGCTGATGCAAACGGAGACCTGTGTTCATGTTTCCCACTTCTCTTGAAAGGTAAGTTTCTTTTTAGTTTTTCATAAAATATATTCATAAATTACAAAACCACTAATGTGAAATTGTGTGTCCTTTTAAAAATCGTTTTACAATCAAGTTAAATGAATTACGCTAATATTTTAAATCCCAATTGTTTGATAGAAGATGAAACGAAATAGTTCTATTTAGTGTTAAGACATTATTCGTCCAAGATTATTGTTTTTGTTAACAATCTTTCAAAGTGTTAATTTGTGCATTTTTCATTTAATTAAAATCGTTCGTAATTGAACTTACGAAAAATGTGATATTCAGAATTCTGGGCAATTATGCTCTGTTTAATACATTTTATTTTCTGCTATTCGTTGGTGATTTTATTTGTATCCTCTTTTTATGTAATTAAAATTGATCTTTTTCTGAATTATAACCTATTTTACAATTATGATTATAAATATTTATGTGCAAAATTACAATACTTGATACATACTTTCATGGAGTATTTGTAGTTAAGAACCTTGCTAAGAAATTGAATTTTTTTCTTCTAAGAACTTGAATTTCAGTTTTCTCAAGCCATTAAGAACATAAAATGGCTGCACAGATGTATTTTGTGCCAGCATTTGGTCGTATGATGGTCAAACGTAAAGTAAAAATATTAAATGCATTACACATTCGAAAATAAGAATTCCAAAAAAAAATTTTAATTTTATCGCACATTTAATTTACATACATTTGTATTTTTATGTTTATGTCAAGATCTAATAAACTTTTCCCTTTTGTGATGTTATTGTATAATTTGCTATCTGATGCAGGGAACACTATGTTCGAGGGTGCCAGATGCTCGAGCAACTAGTTGTGGATTTGGTGGCCAACTATAGATGCGATTGTCTTTCGAATTTCAGTCGAAAAACTGCCAGACTAAATTGTCAGGATGCATTGATGTCTTAACGTGTCGTGTTCGCTCTCTTCCTACATCGAAGTGCCAGACATTTGCAAGCTGGAGTTTATGTTCCGTACTACCCTTCCCAGTGGCCTGTGTTGTGTTGAGGAACTCAGCGGTTTCTCAAGGTTCGAATAAAAGAATTTATTGACATTAAAACATTAATATATTTACAAGTTAGCTGAAAACTACAAAAAATGAGCAGGCAATTTCATTGCCCTACATATTGCATACTGCCCATATTAAAGTTCTACATCGATGGAGTTCTAATGATTACATGAGAGAAGGAAATCGCCTGCGCGCGGAAAAACTGTGGCGCCTAGCAGAGGAAATGAATAATTTATTACTTTTTCTTCTTTATACTCAACTGCGAACGATATTCGACATTCTGATTAGTTTCGGATATGAATATGTTGGCGGGTGGGAGAAAGGTAAACTAAAGTCAACCATAACAACGAATTTAATAAAGTTACTTTAAAGGCATGCATGTGCCTTGCACAAATGTCAAAACAGAAGTCCTTTTAGCTGCATCCAAGGCGAGTGGCCTGAGCATTTTTCTAGGTGCCGAGAGCAAATGAAATTTTATCCCCGTTGCAAAATCAACACTGTTCCTTTTTTAACAACCAATTGCAGGAACCCAAACAAGGAAAAATATCGTTCAGATATGAAACCGAACTCATGTTCTGATTCAAGCTCATTCGCTGTGTGCAAACGGAAGCAGAACTGATGTTCTGATTCAAGCTCATTCGCTGAGCCTAATCATAAAAGTATGTGCAAAGGATTTTAACGAAATAAAATTAAACTAATTGTGCGCTCCAAGAGATTACTTCATTTCTGTTCCTTTTTCAAATTATATAAATTGTTCAAAAATGGATGATGTACCTGATCGCAGATTAAATACCTGATTATGTATGAATAAAAAAATTCTAATGTTCTTTTTTGTTCAAATAATTTTTCAGACTACAGAGATGAGTGATTGCAAAACCGGTTAACATGGAAACCGACCCAAATTTCGAAATCGGAAAACCGGTTTTATGAAAGAAGGAAACTGGGTTTTCAGTTTTACGCATTGGCAACCCATAAGAGAAACTCATCACAAGGTATACCATACTACGCACACTGAAGCAAACAACTAAATGTTTAGTGTTTACTGCCCTATCAGAATAAAAATTCAACATTATTACATGTCTGGGTAATAATGCCACATGAGTCACACATCACTTTCGTGTGACACAACATGACCTACTTCTACGCTAACCAATCATAATAATATGCAGACGGATTCCCAGCATCAGTACCAATGAGCCAGACAGTGGTAAAAATATAAATAGAGAAGAAATTTATATCTCATGTCATTTAGGAAGCAGCTCAACTCGGCTACCACTGCCGCAAACAATAAACAATCATGCTATCAAAACCCTTCCTACTCCACAGAGACCAACGTAGATTTCTACGCCTCAGCCCGCTCCCTGCGCGTAATTGACAATGACATTGTGGCGTAATGCCACAATGTCATTGTCAATTACTGCTGTTCACTAGGTAATTCTGATTTGAAGAATTATTAGTCTTGTTTGCTCAACCTTTTGTAATTTATAATAAACATATTTATTCAGAAATAAGAGGTAGGTGTACTTAATAACCGCAGGACGATCCCCTCACCTCCCGCCTTGGAATGGCCGGTTACGAGTGGTACGAAAGGTCGCCTATGTAAATACAGTTGCGAACACCCGCCCACAGGGAACGCAGTCCTTGGGGCGACCGCATGTCACCCTCCTGAACCGCGACTAATCCAATGTTTTGGGCAACATGCGTCGCCAAGATAGACCTATTGTAGCTCGATTACTATAGAGTAAACAAGAAATAATGAGTCTTAATGAGCGGAAAAGTGGGACCCTCTCATTTTTATACCCTCCACGGCACGCACGATCCAACAGGCCACACACATCGGGCCGCCATCCTCCCAGGGTTGCCCGAAGGATTGACCCCGAGAAGGGAGACCACTAGTACGCGCACCGGCCGAACCCTGCTATGACGGGAGGTACGCCATTAGTCGCCTTCTACGACACACAGGGCTGCGGTGGGGTTATTCTACTACCCGCCCCCACACGGGGAAGGTAGGTGTACCTCACAAACTCGATTTCGCAATCGTACACCGACTAGAAATAAAAAATAAAATAATATTTTTTTATTTCAACCCACAATAGAGCATGGCCAGTCATATTTTCGGGGAGTTTAAACGTAGCAGCGGTGATGATTATTCCATTTGGTGTCATTATTTTCGTGAAAGAAATGGTCAACTAGCCAAATGCAAAGAATGTTCTAAAGAAATAAAATGTGTTGGCGGCTCAACAGGTGCATTGCATACATACCTAAAAAGATGCATAGTATTTCCATCTTAAAAAGAAAAGAAGTACCTATTTCGGAAGAAAGCCAGCAATATTATCTTCGACAAAAATAACAGAATATTTTAATAATCTAGTTGTCAGCAGTTTTATCAAGAATGACCGCGTTGGATGGACTTCCTTTTTCCGTATTTTGCACTTCTACTGATCTTCGTAAATCTCTCATTGCAAGGAAATTTCAAAATATTCCTGTAATATCTTAGTTATTAATATATTTAGTTCAATAATTTGTTTATATTTGATATCCTTAATTAATTATTTGTAAATATTAACTGTTGCTGTCCAAGCACAACTCAACTCGATATAGAGAAAAACACAACAGTAAGAATGTCTAATCTTGGATATGTATACGACCTGTACTAGCACTAATTCAATAAAGTTCCTTCTTCACTTGTATGAGAGTATTTCTCAGTAATCATAAGTCTTACTACGGTGGAGATGTCGGATCCGGGGCACTGGCGATTTCTCGCCAAACATGGTAACCTTGTTGTTTTGGTCGAGCTTTATGGCAACCCTAGGAGGTGATTTTTTTTCGTTGGGAAGTTCGCTCCTTATAAGGAAATTCGGATGTATTGCGTTCTATGATTGGTTAGCGGTTTAAAGTTTGGATTTTTTTTGCGCTCTCTGATTGCTTAGCTTTTGAGAATGATTTTAATTGCTTACCGCTTAAACGGAGTTAGCAAAGGTCACAACGGATTTAGATTTTGTGCTTTCCGCTGGATTTTCAAAATTTGGAATACCATTTTTTCAAGTAAGTGGCAAATTTCTATTGATTTTTTGGTTTTTTTTAAATTTTTAATTAGAAATTCAATTCATTAATTAGACTGGACGAATAAATGCGTTTTTTGGGAAAAATGTATGATGAATCTTTAGCGAAAGCCACTCACTTATCCTTGATTGGGTATGGCAATGGATGGTTTGACTGGACGTATAAATGCGGGTTTTTTCGGGAAAATGTATGATGAATCTTTAGCGAAAGCCACTCACTTATCCTTGATTAGGTATGGCAATGGATGGTTTGACTGGACGTATAAATGCTGGTTTTTTTGGGAAAATGTATGATGAATCTTTAACGAAAGCCGCTCACTTACCCTTGATTGGGTATGGCAATTGTGTTGTAAATTGCATATGTGTAAGATTCTTTTGATTACGTGGTACTGGGTGAATGAAACGCCAATTAAATGTGAATGAATGAAATGGATGTGGCGACCCATACGATGACTCATTGGTTTAATTTTTGTAGAAAAGTGTGCGCTGTTAAATTTTTGTAAAAAATTGTATATATTTTGTAAAAAAAATTTAATTTTTAATTAATTTTTGTTAAAATTTTTAACCCTGAGAAACCTAATTAAATTGGAAAATAAGTTTTATTTTTCTTTACTTTATATTGCTTATTTCTGCATTCCTCATTTTTACTTGCTGATGTAACGAATCAAATCGGCAAGTTGGCCGCCATACTGGTGTTGGATGCCATCTTGATTTGGCGACAAAAATTACTTGGCGACAAGCATGCCCCGGATTCTACATCTTTACCCTTACTACTTCCAATATATTATAGTGGCGACGAGGATAATTCGAACTCACAAGCTTTCTTTATTGCTGTAATTAAAGTTTAGCATCACCATGAGTAGGTTAGGCCTAATCGGCGCGTTACATTCATTTGACGTGGAGGTGGACGACTTCAATCTATACGTTGAACAACTGGAACATTTTTTTCTCGCAAACGATATCGAAGACGGCAAGAAAGTGTCCGTATTTATATCAGCTATTGGATCAAATACCTACAAACTTCTACGGAATTTGCTTCTTCCGAAGTCGCCGAGAGAATGCTCGTACGCTGAATTGACGGACATATTGAAGCAACATTTCAAACCTGCTCCAATCATCATTGCGGAACGCTTCCGTTTCCATCGGCGGAACCAGACAGCTGGGGAATCTGTTTCTCAATATTTAGTGGAACTGAGAAGGTTGGCTTCTACATGCGAGTTCGGTGCGTTTCTCGATGAAGCACTGAGGGATCGTTTCGTCTGTGGATTGTGCAACGAAAACATCCAAAAGAGACTCCTGGCAAAGAAAGCTCTAAAGCTATCGGATGCGGTGGAAACAGCTGTCGCCATAGAAATAGCTGAAAGCGACGCTGCAAATATGAAGACACTTACACCGGCCGTCAACAAAATCCGCCAGAGCTCTTCAGATGTGCCAAAGAAAAATCATCAGCCATCAAGAAATGCTTCGAATAAACAGTACAAGAAGTTTTCCAAATGCTACCGATGTGGGGCTGCTCATGACCCTGCCAAGTGCAAGTACAAATCTGCGACCTGTCATGCTTGTGGAAAAAGTGGACATATATCACCTGTCTGCATGAGCAAACACAAAGGCTCATCTACAAAAAAGGTAGAAAGGGTTGAAGATGACTCTGAGGCTTCCCTTTATGCCGTGAACACCATAAATCAAGTTTCAGGCAAGAAAAAATACATTGTTCCTGTTATTGCTAATTGCAAACAGTTAGACATGGAACTGGACACTGCAGCTGATGTTTCCATAGTATCTGAAGTGTGGGTGAAAGACAATTTACCCGGAACTGAAATTGTGCCATCGTCAACCAGATTGAAAGACTACAACGAAAATGAAATCCCAGTTGTTGGAGAATTCCTCGTTGAAGTGCAGTGCAACAACCAAAGTCATTCGTTACCACTAATTATTGTAAGTGGTAATCGACCTGCTCTCTCTGAATTGGTTGTCAGTGTTCAAGTTAAATTGGAATGAGATATTTTCAGTATCCTCAAAGTGTGTGAACAGTGTTGAAGCACTCAAGAAAAAGTACACAGATATTTTTCAAGTAGGTGACCAACCGATTAAATATTTTAAGGCTGTTCTTAAAATGAAAGAAAATTGTCAACCTGTTTTTTGCAAAGCTAGGCCTGTTCCGTATGCTTTAAAAAACTCTGTTTCTGATGAAATTAAAAGATTGGTGAAGAATAATATTTGGCAATTTGTTGAACATTCTAAGTGGGCAACACCTGTAGTTGTGGTACCGAAGAAAAATAATGCTGTGAGGTTGTGTGGCGATTTTAAGGTAACTGTAAATAAATACCTTGACCCGAACCAGTATCCTCTTCCTACTCAACAAGATCTCTTTGCTACCTTGAGAGGAGGCAAACATTTTAGTAAATTAGACCTGTCACAAGCATACCAACAGATTGAATTGGATGCCGAATCTCAAGAGTTATTAACTCTCAATACACCCATGGGTTTGGTTCGCCCAAGTAGATTGATGTATGGTATATCTGCAGCCGCAGCAATTTTTCAATCAGTCATGGAGCAAATATTACAAGGTATACCTAGAGTTATATGCTTCCAAGATGATATTTTAATCTCATCTGCTACTGAAGTAGAACATTTTTCTACATTAGAGACTGTAATGACAAGACTACAAAAGTATAATGCAAAACTAAATGCAGATAAGTGTCAATTTTTTAAAAGTAGTGTTGAGTTTTTAGGCCATATAATTGATGAAAGTGGTATTCATCCAACCCAAGAGAAGCTAGAAGCAATTAAGAAGATCAAAACCCCAGAAAATGTTTCTCAACTTAAATCATTTTTGGGTTTACTGAACTATTACTCTAAATTCATAAGAAATTCATCTACTTTATTGTCTCCTTTATACAGCCTTCTAAACAAAAATGTTCCTTGGACATGGTCTGAGGAATGCCGCAATGTATTTGAACAGTGTAAACAACTTCTAACATCTGATGCAGTATTGGCTCACTATAACGAAAATCTTCCTTTACAAGTATCTTGTGATGCTTCGCCTGTTGGTTTGGGTGCCGTTTTATCACACATTGTAAACGGTGAAGAAAAACCTGTAGCCTATGCCTCTCGAACATTATCAAAGGCAGAAGTCAACTACTCGCAAACTGAAAAAGAAGCCCTAGCCATAATTTTTGCTTGCAAAAAATTTCACCAGTATCTGTTTGGAAGAAATTTTGTGCTATACACTGATCATCAACCTTTGGTTACAATATTTTCTCCTACTAAGGCAGTACCAACCATGGCTGCTGCTCGCTTACAGAGGTGGGCATTACTCTTGTCTTCGCATAACTACACCATAAAGTATAAAAAAGGTGTTGCACATCAGAATGCTGATTCTCTTTCAAGAGTGCCCAATGAAGATGTAACTAGAGACTTGTACCCATTGGACGTTTACAAGATTTCCCATTTGTCAGAATTACCAGTAACTTCTGATGACATTGCCAGTGCATCTAGAAATGATAAAATTTTGGGAAGCGTAATGAAATATGTTCAGAATGGTTTTCCATCCAAAATTGAAAATCCTGATTTGAAGCCATATTTCCGCAGAAAAGATGAATTATCTGTTGATAGGAATTGTGTATTATGGGGCATGAGAGTAGTAATTCCCAATGTCTATAGAAAACACTTGCTAGAGCTGCTTCATGATACTCACCCTGGAATTGTGAAAATGAAAGCAGTTGCTAGAAGTCATTTTTGGTGGCCTAATTTAGATCAAGACATTGAAAACATGTCTACTAATTGCGAAACTTGTCAAGTTGTTGCTAAATCTCCTCCAGTCACACCGATGCAATCATGGGTCTGGCCCAAGGCACCGTGGGATCGTATTCACCTAGATTTTGCTCAAAAAGACCAAATCGATTACCTTGTTGTAGTGGATAGTCATTCAAAGTGGTTAGAAGTGGCAAAGATGTCGTCTACATCGTCAGCAAGCACAATTGCTGTATTGCAACAACTGTTTGCCAGATATGGACTACCACTAGAAGTTGTTTCTGACAATGGACCTCAGTTCATTTCCAGGGAATTCAAAACCTTTTTAAATCCATGGGAGTTCTACAGACGCGCATTCCAGCGTATCATCCCCAATCAAATGGTCAAGCAGAACGTACCATTCAGACTTTTAAACATTCTTTAAGTAAGATGCAGTTAGACTCCAATGACGGTAGTACAGTAACTGTCAAGGTGAATAGATTCTTGCTTAAATACAGATCTTCACCTCATTCTACAACAGGCTTATCTCCAGCAGAGCTTTTCCTTAATCGTCCCATTAGGACTGTCTTAGAGTTACTGCATCCATCTACAGCAAGGCATGTTGAAAAGAAACAAAGATGTCAAAAACAATACTTTGACAGGTCTCACACCAGTAACAAGAAGTTATCATGTGGACAAGACGTTTGGGTAAAATCCCATAGGGATCCTTCTAACAGGTGGATTCGTGGCAAACTAATTAAGCCCAAAGGACCCAAGACTTGGTTGATTGAAATAAGCAATAAGAAGTATCTCGCACACATGGATCAGATCCGTCCAGCTAGCTCTTCATTCCCTGAACATCGAGATGATTTCATTCCTGTTGATTTACCGGTCACATCTTCAGCTTATAATCAACCTACTTCCATCACCATGGCAGATATAGAACTCCAACATGATGACCCGTCTCTCACTCCTGAAAGTCAACAGTCTGCTGATCTTCGTACAGAAGGGTCAAATAATGATACTCCTGTTGCAGATGTCCCAGGCAGACGTTACCCAACACGAATCAGAAAGAAGCCAGATAGACTTGATCTATAATGACTTTTAATTTTGTATTTGTGACTTAAGTGCCTTTTTGTTTATTTAAAAAGGAGGTATTGTAATATCTTAGTTATTAATATATTTAGTTCAATAATTTGTTTATATTTGATATCCTTAATTAATTATTTGTAAATATTAACTGTTGCTGTCCAAGCACAACTCAACTCGATATATAGAAAAACACAACAGTAAGAATGTCTAATCTTGGATATGTATACGACCTGTACTAGCACTAATTCAATAAAGTTCCTTCTTCACTTGTATGAGAGTATTTCTCAGTAATCATAAGTCTTACTACTTCCAATATATTATAATTCCAAATCCTCAAATACCATTCAGAAATTAGTGGTCGCCTATTCACACAAAGTGCGGGCAGCTGTTGTCAGTGAATTTAATGGGCTAAGGTTAAAAGGATATAGAGCTAGTCTAGCTCTTGACGAATGGACATCAGTAAGGAATCGACGATTTGTGAACATCAATGGTACATTGTCAAAAACAATTTTGGAGTCTAGGTCTGGTTTGTGTACATGGAAGTATACCAGCTGAGGGATGCGTCGAAGTAATTAGAAGAAAATTGGAAGTTTTTAGTCTGTGCTTTGATAGTATGATATAGTATGTATCGCTACAGACGGAGCGTCGGTCATGAAAAAAGTAGGCAAATTGATCAAAACTGAGCAACAGCTCTGTGTAGCGCATGCTATTCAGCTTGGTGTAATCAAAGTGCTATCCAAAAAATTACTTGTCGAAGTTGAAAAAAAAACTCACAATCGGATAATGAACCTGAATCGGAATGTGACTATCAGAATCTGAAGGAGAGAATATTGAACTCGATATTGACAATGATGACGATTCGGAATTGGAAGATGAAAATTCATTTGAAAATGGGTTCAGTATTGCTTACTCAGATGAAAATTAGGCTTCAGATGTTAAACATGAAACCATCTTACCACTTATAACAAAAATTAGAATGGTGGTACGGTTGTTCCGCAAATCCCCTTCAAAAAACGATGACATACTGCAAAAATATATGAAATTGGAATTTGGTAGAGAGTACTCATTGATTCTAAATTCAAAAACACGATGGAATAGTTTACTCACCATATTGGAAAGGTTCAACAAATTAAAATCATCTGTTCAGAAAGCCCTAATTAATTTGTCATCGAAAATTTCATTCTCTGAACAGGACTTTAATTTATTAGAGGATACTATTTCTGCCTTTTTGCCAGTAAAACTTACAGTGGAAGCATTATGTAGAGCAGATGCAAATCTATTGACTGCTGACGCTGCTTTAAATTTCACGTTGATGTCTTTAAATGATCTTATACTACACTTGGTAATGAACTGAAAGAATCCCTAGAATTAAGAATTCAAGAAAGACGCACTAACGCGTCAGCAGTACTTCAATTTCTACATAATGGGTATCGAACCGCTGATAAAAGATCGGAATATGTGTTTAAATGTTGGGGAAACCGGCTATCTGTCGGTTTATATATAAATAACCTGATAAAACGTTTATCGCAGTCTTCTTTAACGCCATCACAATACGATGCAAGGGATATCAATTTCGATGACAAAGACGATGATGTTGGGGAAAAATCTTCTGTTTTATACATGGGACAATTGCTGCAGAGGGCAATTGACAAGGAGGTTGCTGGTTCGGCATCACTGGATAATTGTACAAATAGTGATTTTGAAACGGAAATTGAAAAAGATGTTGCAGTATTGGAAGGAGGGGAGCCAAAAGCACAATTATGGAGCTGTGCCCTACAAATACTTGCTCACTATTCCACCGACAAGCGTGGAGTCGGAACGGGCATTCTCATCGTCAGGTCAATTCGTAACCAAAATAAGATCGAAGTTGAATGATGTCTCCATAAATTCACTATGTCTTCTGCGAGCACACTTTAATGCCGAAAAAAATGCGAACTGTGCTGGCAGGTGATTTTATAGCTCTCAATGTTAGACAATAATCGTTTTATGTATGTATATAAGTTACATACTTAAGAAATAAATTTATTTAATGTTTGCTACACAAATATAGCGTTTTTCGTATCTTTTACAAAACCGGTTTTCGAGTTTTAGAAAAAATGAAAACCGAGAAACCGGTTTTGCATTTTATTAAAACCGTGCAATCACTAACACAGATCGACAATTTTGAAATATTTTCGTATTTTTAAAAAGCCCATTCACTTAAAAAAGAATCAACTAAAATTGAAGAAACAAGTTCACACATTAGTAAAATTTTATAATTCACAAATGGCTGTCATAAATTAAGGTTCTTTCTAATTTCAGAAAATATTAAAAAATTGCTAATTTAAAACATTTATGCTAAAAATATATAAAGAATACTTAGATTTTAATTAGAAATACAAAGCAAAAATGCAAATGGCCTTTCAAATCGTAGAGAATGAAACAGCCAAAGTAAATAAACAGCTAATGGATAGGGATGTATTAAATCAAAAATCTCTCTGTTTTATCGTATATTTGAAGCTTGTGCTCCAGCAGTCCTGACCCCATCTATTCCAGAATTAAAACAAACAAATCTGTTGACATTGTTTGAATAAACAACATAAACTTATAATGTATATACGAAATAAATAACACCAAAACAATAAATAAACAAACCTCACCTACTTCGGTTGTTATGCAAACGAAGCTAGATCGGTTGTCATGGTAGTATTGACACCCACTTCCACCAACGGCTCCACCGTCTATGCGATTTCCCATGTTATTTAGTAGACCATGGCTTCCTATGGCAGTGATCCCTCTGTATGCGTTTGGAGAGTGGGTTGCCAGTTTAGGTGTTGCCCCGTTATCTGACCGTGGTTCAAAATTAAGAGGTATTGTTCTCGGATCTTTCCCTTCAAGTTTCATCCCGGACCGTCGTTAATAGCCCGTTATGTTGTTCCAGTGCGACGTTAATTGAAATACCTACTAATCTCAAAATAGAGCGGAGCCATGGTTTCCCGATTGGAAGAGTAACGGATTAGCAACCTGAGGGCTGCGAGTTCGAATCCAACAACAGACCGTCGTATACAAAGGGGCTGGTGCACGTTAAATTTGTTGGGGCCTCAAATGTCCTCACGTTTGCGTGGTGTGGAAGTTTGGAGAGTGGGGTGCCAGCTCAGGTCTGACCTCGTCATCTGACCGTGGTTCAAAATTAAGCAGTATTGTCCTTGGGTCTTTCCCTTGGGGATTGATCGCGGACCGTCGTCAATAGCCCGGTGTGTTGCTCAAGTGCGACGTTAATGAATTACCATTACCATCTAAACAGGTATGGTATTTTAAGAAACGTCACATTGGAGCAACATAACAGGCTATTGGTGACGGTCCGGGATCAATTCCAAAGGGAAAGTTCGAGGATAAAACCACGTAATTTTGAACCACGGTCAGATGACGGCAACACCCCTGAGCTGTCACCCAACTCTCCAAACTTACACACCACGCCAAATACCATCAAAACAGAGCGACGCCGTCGTGGCTATACCCACTGCGCTGGCAACCTTCGAGTTAAGGCGGTGCATTCCTCCCTGGATGTATTTCTCTCTTCTGTGTCAGTAAAGCTTTCATTGTGTGTGTGTCTATTACTTGATATTGTATGTCTTGTGCCTGGCGCAGCATGGCCAAATATGGCACTTGTGCCATAAAACTCCAAAACTAACCAACACCTAAACAGAGCAGAGCGGCTGCAGCCCGTCGGAAGAGTAACGGACTAGCAACCGGAGGGTTGCGAGTTCGAATCCAACCAGACCGTCGTGTACAGAGGGGCTGGTGCACGTTAAATCTGTCGTGGCCTAAAATGTCCTCAAGTTGGAGTGGAAGTTTGAAGAATGGGGTGCCAGCTCAAGTGTTGCCTTGTCATCTGACCGTGGTTCAAAATTACGTGGTGTTGTCCTCGGATCTTTCCCTTTGGGATTGATCCCGGACCGTCACCAATAGCCCTTTGTGTTGCTCCAGTGTGACGTTAATTGAAATACCCCCCAGACGGTCGTTAATAGCCCGTTGCGTTGCTTCAGTGTGACGTCAATTAAATACCTACCTACCTAAACAGAGCACGGGGCGCGGTTGGCAGAAGAACGCATTAGCAATCGGAGGGTTGCGAGTTCGAATTCAACCAAAGACAGTCGTGTACATAGGAGCTGGTGCACGTTAAATCTGTTGGGTTAAAATCCGTTTAATCAAATCTCCTCACGTTGGTGTGGAAGTTCAGAGTGGAGTGCCAGCTCAGGTGTTGTCTCGTCATCTGACCGTGGTTCAAAATTACGTGGTGTTGTCCTCGCCTCTTTCCCTTTGAGATTGATCCCAGACCGTCGTCAATAGACCGTTGTGCTGCTTCAGTGTGACGTTAATTAACTATCTTCTACCTACGAAACAGCGAGGGCCGCGGTAACCCGGTTGGAAGGATTAGCAACCGGAGGGTTGCTAGTTCGAATCCAACCAAAGACCGTCGTGTTCAAAGGGGAAGCGGGTACACGCTAAATCTGTCATGGCCTCACGTTGGCATGGTGTGGAATTTTTGAGAGTGGGTGAGAGCTCAGGTGTGACCTCGTCATTTGATCATGTTTCAAAATTACGTCGTGTTGTCCTCGGAACTTTCCCTTCGGGTTTGATCCCGTGCCGTCGCAATAGCCCGTTGTGTTGCTCCAGAGTGACGTTCATTAAAATACCTACCTACCTACCCGAACCGTCGCTAATAGTCCGTTGTGGTACCACGATTGAGGCCATGACAGATGTACCGCGCACCAGTCCCCCTTATACACGACGGTCTTCGGTTGGATTCGAACTCGCAACCCTCCGGTTGCTAAACCCTTCCAACCGGGCTACCGCGGCCCGTATCATATCTGGAATTTGTCACATATCATTTCATATCCTCAGACTTCTTAGAGACATTCATTGAGTTGTGAACATGCCTTTCTCAAACGAGCAACCTCTATACAGTTGAGGCATCTGCGAAACGAGCATGACTTCGGCCAATAATCGGCGTATTTCATCTCCAGAAAAGGGGGGGAGGGGGGGAATTTCAATTAACGTCACACTGGAGCAACACAATGGGCTATTGGTGACGGTCCGGGATCAATCCCAAAGGGAAAGATCCGAGGACAACACCACGTAATTTTGAACCACGGTCAGATGACGAGGCAACACCTGAGCTGGCACCCCACTCTCCAAACTTCCACACCACGCCAACGTGAGGACATTTGAGGCCACGACAGATTTAACGTGCACCAGCCCCCTTTGTACACGACGGTGTTTGGCTGGATTCGAACTCGCAACCCTTCGGTTGCAAGTCCGTTACTCTTCCAACCGGGCCACCGCGGCCCCATCTCCAGAAAAGATGGACATCGTTCAAATTAGACAAGAATTAAATGTTGAAGAAAGTCAGCTTCTAACAAGTCTGAAGATCAGCTACGTCTAACCCACAAGACTCAGAAAAGTCAAGGCAGAACTCAAGTCCATACTGATAAATTCATCCGGATGAGAATCCCTAATGGACTATCTATTACTTAAGGAAGACCTGGAGCAACTCTTCTACCAAACAGATGGTGAGATATTTAGTCCCTGCCTTAATCCTAGTAGCAGTCAACTCGAAATTGCAAATTTCCGAAATTTGATTGAGGAATTCCCTCCACTTCCGATCTCCCCCACCATAAGCTCCGAAATACCGTCAATCCCCTAGAAAAAAGCTCAGAATAAAACCCAAACTTATAGCGTAACAGAGTACACTAAAACTTAAACCACCCAACTTGTGGCAACTCAAAGAAATTCAATCCTCTAAATCAGGGGGGGGGTATTTCAATTAACGTCACACTGGGGCAACACAATGGGCTATTGGTGGCGGTCCGGGATCAATCCCAAAGGGAAAGAACCGAGGACAACACCACGTAATTTTGAACCACGGTCAGATGACGAGGCAACACCTGATCTAAATCAGGGGTGTCAAACTCAATTAAAACACGGGCCATTTAATGCAACTGGTAAGATTCACGCGGGCCACATCACATTTACAAATTTTCTTAAAATTATATTTTGAAGTGAGGATTCAGGAATATGGATAGGATAATTAAAACACATTATGTAATTAAGTGAATTTAGGGTAATAATTTATAATATTGCTATATACACTGCTGGCCACCGTAAATGCAACACCCTGAAGGAAGCATGCAAATAATATGAAATTTACAACATGCATTAGCGGAGGTGAGATATGCAAATGATTAGAATTTCAGCGCAGACGCACATCACGCGCGCCTGTGCCGCCACTTCAAAGCGCTATTTAAGGCTTGGGGATTTCGACGATTTCAAGTACGGCAATTGTGTTTTTCTTGTGGTTTTTTCAAAAAAACGATCAATTATGCCTCGTAGAAAACAGCGATCATCTTTTGATCAAGTATCCGAGTTCGACAGAGGAAGGATAGTGGCCTACCGAGATTGTGGATTATCTTTCAGGGAAATCGGTAGTCGTGTTGGACGAAACCAAACAACTGTAATGCGGATATGTGATCGTTGGATGCAGGAGGGTACGACGGACCGACGTGCTCGATCGCATCCACCTCAGTGCACCACTTCACGTGATGACAGGCATATTGTGCGTATGGCAGTGACGGATCGCTCAGCCACATCACGAACCATAGCACAGCACATTCAGTCTGTACCGCATCATCCAGTGTCTGCGCGTACCATTAGACGCCGTTTACAGCAGAGTGGTCTGTCCGCAAGACGTCCATTGCTTCGTCTACCCTTGACGCAGAACCACAGACGTTTCCGCCGCCAATGGTGCGATGAAAGAAGGATGTGGACGGCAGAATGGAATGAAATTGTCTTTACTGACGAGTCACGCTTCTGTCTGCAACACCACGATGGTCGGATTCGAGTCTGGAGACACCGTGGAGAGAGGATGCTGAACAGCTGCGTTATGCACCGCCACACTGGTCCTGCACCGGGTATTATGGTATGGGGCGGTATTGGATATCACTCTCGCACTCCTCTAGTACGCATTGCCGGTACTTTAAACAGCCAGCGCTACATCTCCGAGGTGTTGGAGCCAGTTGTCCTTCCTTACCTTCAGGGCTTGCCCACAGCCATATTTCAACAGGATAATGCGCGACCACACGTGGCACGCATTGTCCAAGGGTTCTTCGTCAATCGCCAGATTGAATTGCTTCCCTGGCCAGCTCGCTCTCCGGATCTTTCGCCGATAGAAAACATGTGGTCCATGGTTGCTCAACGATTGACCCAGAATACATTCCCAGCTGCCACACCAGATCAACTTTGGCAACGTGTGGAAGCTGCTTGGTCTGCTGTACCCCAAGAACACATCCAAAGTCCCTTTGAATCAATGCCGAGGCGTGTGGTAGCGGTGATCTCCAACAATGGCGGCTACTCTGGCTACTGATTTTGGCAGGAACCACACTTCACAGAAGTCTATAAATTTAATCATTTGATACTTGGTCAACATATTATCTACAAAATAAATTTTGTTGTGATATCTCTTGTCTTTCTTGGTGTTGCAATTTGGGTGGCCAGCAGTGTAATTTGCTTTTATTTAATTTAATGTATTTATAAAACTAAAATTAATTTTATAACCGGAAACTTGCCATCGCTTTCCTCCTACTAGTTTTCCAATATCTGGATTCAAAGACTGAGAACAATCTTCAATATGGCAGATAGATGTTTATCTGTTAATCTTGATCTGTAGGCCGTTTTATTTAATTTCATAGACGAAAATAGTTGCTCATACAAGTACGTACTCCTAAAATAGCATAAAATTTGTGCAGCAAACTTCTTAATTTCCGGGTATTTTTCACCAAATAAGAATATATTTTGGGAATTCCTACTTCTCGATATTTGTCTTTTAAAACTGAATTATTCTGGAAATCAATTAATTCCAGTTGTATCGAAGTGGGAGCATTTTCAACATCAAAGGATAAAGGCCTAATAAAAAGATAAAATTTTTTTTAACTCTTCGAAATCATTAAAACGTTTATCGAATTCGTTTTTAATTTCTTCAATTTTACCACAATATTGTGAAAATGAGCAACTTTGATTTTGTGCTTTTAACTGCCTACACGTAGGAAAATAAGTCAAAACGTTTTTTGTAGATGATTTTCAAACAAAGTCAGTTTTTGTACAAAACTTGCTATTGCATCGTACATATTCGTTATTAATTGATCTTTGCCTTGCAATGTAATATTAAGATTATTCAGATGACCTGTAATATCTGTTAAAAATGCCAGATCTTTTACCCACAAAGGAACTTTTATAATCGATATATTTTCGTTTTTTTTTCATCTTTCATTTCAAGAAATACAATTATTTCCTCCAAAAGCAGATAGGCGATGGTTAAGTGCTCTCGATCGAATAAAGTTGACTGTCTTTTTTAAGTACTTCGTCCATTTTTAATATTTTTAAATAGAACTTGGTGAATAAGGCAATGGAAAGTCATGATTTTCGGTTTATCTGGATATTCATGTTGTAATTTTCTTGTCAGTCTTGACACAAATCTTTTAGTTGTTTGTATGTACGGTATTGCCTCGATCTCCTCTAAGTGCTATTTTCTTCGTAATATATTGTTCTGTTTTCATTTTATTTCAGAGCATCGTGGGCCGCATGCGGCCCGCCAGTTTGACACCCCTGCCCTAAATAACCCTAATCCCATTCCTAAATCGTTAAACCTGTCTTGATAAACGAATTTCCCCAAATTCTGATATTCTGTTCAAGTACAGAAACGACAAAGAAAGCACTCACGAGAAATTTTATCAAATGTTCACCAAAACCCCCGAATATGAAACTATCTCGAAATACATTAAAGAAAACAAAATTGAATAGTATTTAATCACCCCTACTACGGATGCCCCATTAAAGTTGTCATGTAAGGATTCCCAAGCAAGATATCGAAAATATCCGAATACTTAAAACCTGAAGAACTCCCCATAACTAAAATATATCAACTCAAAGTGTTCGGAATCAAACAGAACCTCCCCACCTTCCTTATTGAATTCCAAAAACTCCAGAATCTGAAAATATGTTTAGACTTGAAAAATGCTTATACATAAAAATCGAAAAATTCAGAGGTAGCAGACCATCCAATGTTTTAACTGCAACGGCTTTAGTCAGTTCATGTCGCATGCCTCATGAAACAGAAATGTCTAAAATGCGGAAATGAACATCGCACTAACGAATGCCGCAATACCCGACAGAAAATTCACAAATGCATAAATTGGAGCGAAACTGGCCATGTAGCATCCTGATAGGGAATGCAAAGTTTCCAAACAAACCCATTCGAAATAAGTAAATCCTATGTCCCCATTCAAAGTTGTTTTCCAGTACAATATCTAAAGAATTAACATTTGCAAAGATTACCAAGCATAATACTCTTGCTACTTCTCAAAATCACGCATGCACAGCTACAAAAATTCCAAGTCCAAGACCCATCCCTGATGAACATCAACGAAATTCTCACTGTACTTAAGGAAGTTTCAAAGGTTTTCAGCTTTAATTTATCTTTTATAGAATTTTTGTACTTATTTATAAAATTATTGTGTATTAATTATGAAGTGGAAGATAAGCTGTTAAGTTAGAGGTACTCCGTAACTGATACGTCCGTTCCGTCTGGCCATTTGAACCTTGACTCCACTGTTAAAACTCGCATTTAAAAAATTGTTGCACAGCAATATTAGGAAATGTTACACTTATAGCGTTTTATCATCTCAACACAGGAATATCAATGTACTTTTGATAGTATGATTGGTTGTTTTGGGGTATTATGGCGCAAGGGCACATTTGGCCATGCTACACAAGACATACATACACAATGAAAGTTTTATTGGCACATAGGAGAAATACACCAAGGCAGAAATGCACCTGTGAAGGTATGAATATTAGCGAATAAAACACCATTCCCAGGCTAGTACTATTTTATTTCAAACCATTTGTCCCCATGATGTAGGGATAAGCATTTAGAATATATTTGGAATCAGCTAATAGTTATATACAAGGCAAATCTAAAAAGCTCAATACTATGCATTACTTAAAAGTCAGGAATAAAAGAATCATTCGAAATTGCAATCAATATTCCAATGCCACATACCCTTGCTCCCTTAAAAACTGATTTTTGTAAAATAATTCCTATAAACTAATTTCTTCACTAATCGATGAAGACTTAAAATCGGGAACCTGTGGAGTAATATTATCAATGGTTGATTAGTGATATGAATATATTTAACTAAATTGTATTAACAAAGCAAGTGTTCAACATTTCCTTTTTTGTTTAGAGTTGAGTTTCTCGTCTCTCAAATGTGATAATTTTACTTTTTGATTTATTCAAAGCATTTCTGGAAATATATGTAATACAAAACTAAACTTTCGAGTCAGAAAATCAACTAATGCAAGATTTTTAATTATTAAAAATTATCTTTCTAATTCCAAAGATTCACATTTTTATATTTACTTGTTTATGGTATTTGTTAATTACATTATATTTTGTGCACTGACTCAGTTATAGAGGTTTACCAGCTTTCAAAAATAGATCAGATTTATGAAAATCATTTGAATTACACATTTCAGAGATAGCAGTGGATGCTACATTGTGAAACTACAGCAACCCCCTTGGGTTGGCAGCTGAAGTCCGCATTGCCCTTCTCTGGCTATGCCACTAGTACTTTCAATTTGTTAAGTTAATAAAAAGAAATAAGAGATAAAACGAATATTTAAAACCTGTTTTATTAAAATAGTTTCATCACAAAGGAGGGAATACTGTAATTGCTGTAACAATTAACAAGCTCATGCTTTTAAATACAAAAATCCCCAAGAAAAAATATGAACTAATACAATAAATCCCTCTAGTGATTATATTATAATCAGAAGACTTCAAATAGATATCAAGCACATAAACACAAAGTTAAAGATAAGAAAAAATTAAGTATAAAATGACTACACAGAAATGCAATTCAAAAAATATTTTGAAAATGCATGATCACAAAAAAGTTGTAAACCTTTTAGAACAGATTGTGCAGTTTAAACAAAGTTTTCACTTTTGCTCACAGTAGCTCAGAATCCCAAATCACTACTACTCTAGCAAGACATCACTGCCTTCGAATGTAAATAAAATAAATGCACTTAATCAAAACATGAAACAAAGACTATCCAATACAAAACATACATAACTCTTTTATCACACAAACAAGTATCAAAGCAATTAAGCTTAATGATAACAATAGACTAAGTATCATACATTAAGAGATTGCTGAAATACTTTTAGTGATCGAAAAGTCCTCAAAGTGAATTTGTTACTTAAATATTATTAATTATTGTGTTAAAGAAAATTAGTTAATATCAGATCAATGTACTTCAGCCTTTACTTATCATTAGGACTAAAAGTACTACATAAATATGCTCATTGATGTAGATAGACACAAAAGAGAAATGTTAATTCCATACACTCAAAAGAAACACTGCACATGCATCAAGTGCACAAGCAGAACACCTTGCGAGCTCTGGTAAGGTCCCTCCCCTTCTGAATTCCAGGTACTAAAACACATTGTAAAGATATATAAAAGCATTCATTTACTACACTACAGCTGCGAATCACTGTATTTAGTGCTTCAAACCCGTTTTAAAACATAACAGTTGAGGAAAAATATACGAACATAACAGTTTTGAGCAGTGAAGTGAAAAATATGAGTGCAGTTGTATCACATTTCTTCAAATATCTAAGGCACTACTTAGTTGCGGCAAAAGTTATAACTCAATTTGTACTTGGTGTGAGAACATAAGTGTTATACATTTAAGACTAGTTTATAATATATTTTAAAATATCAGATAAATAGTTCTAGAATATAAGTTTATATACTATGCAAGAACTAACGTTTTTAAATAAAAGCAAAATTTCAGTTTTAAAGACTGACATCTGGCTGAAGACAAGGTGAAAAATTGCTTCTACACTCAGTCAGACTTTATCACATAAAACCTTAACAAAACATATCAAGTTATAAACTCTGATTAGGAGAAAATCCTTGATCATAAGGATAGATGGTCACTAAAGCATGAGATTGCATTAAAATGCAAAGTTAATAAGAGTAATTAAATGGCACAACCGAAATAAGAAAAATTAGAATTTAAAAGGTGCAATTTTATAAACAGTATATTAATACTATAGTCAATTTTTAAAAAATATTTTTAAATGTATATCTTGTATACAAATATAAAAGTATTGCTTTAAACAGCTCGATTTTAAATTATTTATCAATTGTACAAATTTCAGAATAAAAATTACTTTTATATAAAATTAATCCTGACAGCAATAAAAATAATTATCAGTATTTTCAAATACAGGTGAACATTATTTAAGAATGCTTCAAGGTCAAGCTCACATCATCTTAGAGTTTTCTTTTAGTCTCAGAATTTTAATCCTGTTCTGGAGATGAAGTTGCAGCACTCTGAGCACCAGTATAAACTCTGGGAATCACAATGGAGGCTAATGGAGTGAGATGTTTCATTTTTTTAAGATCATCTTGGCATTCCCTGAAACAGTAAAAAATGTAGTCTGATCTATTTTTAAAAGTGAACTAGTGATATACAAAACAGGCAATTTACACTATTAAATGAAATTCCTTTATCTAAATTATTAGACTTTCAAAGAAAAACCTGGTGTCACAGAACTAAAACTGAGTAAAAAATATTAATACAAATTTATTTTCATATAAAATTCTATTAATAAGGAAGTAAGCTTGTGTTCTGTTCCTATAATAAATCATGAATGCTCAAATTCAATATTTAATGTATTGAGTGCAGGAGGTTGGTTGGTAGGTTGATTTGAGTTTATGACGCAAGGTCCGACAGCGGACAAGCTGCGCCGAATGCAAGAATAAATGTTCAATAACCTAAATAAAAATATTTTTTAAAAGTAAAAAAATATGCAAGTAAACGATAAAGGAATATAAAAAATTTGTTAAAGCTAAAGCTTAAAAGAGTTTAATTATGAAACAATTAAAATATGATGTATTATACACTGAAGAGCCAAAACATTATGACCACCTACTCAATAACGCGTTACACCTCCTTTGGCTTGCTAAACAGCTGCAACTCGCCTGGGCATAGATGCCACAAGTTCTTGGTACATGACTGGAGACAGGTTGTACCAAATGTCTAAGCAGTGGTCACGCAAAGTCGAGATATTCGGACATGGTGGTGTTTGAGCTCTGAGCTGCAACTCCATGACATCCCAAATGTGCTCTATCGGATTAATATCCGGCGAGTTAGGTGGCCAGGACATTAAGTGGAATTCATCAGTATGCTCCTCGAACCACTCCAACACAATCCGAGCCTTATGACATGGGGCGTTGTTCTGCTGGAAGATTCCATTTCCAGTTGGGAAGACAGACGCCATGTAAGGGTGCAACTGATTTGCAATGATGTTCAGATAGTTCGCAGCGTTCATGGTCTGTTCTACCACAACTACGGGTCCCAGAGTCGTCCCCCAAAGCATAATACCGCCACCACCAGCCTGTGTATGACCTGCTGTACAAGAGGGGAGCAACTGTTCGCCTGGCAGATGGCGTACCCTGACACGACCATCGACGTGATGAATGAGAAATTGGGATTCATCTGACCAGGCAACTCTCTTCCACTCATCCATGGTCCAGTCTCGATGTTCCCGGGCCCACTGTAGGCGTAGTTGACGATGACGCTTGGTCAACAGAGGCACACGAGTGGGACGTCTGCTGCAGTCCCATATCCAATAGTGTCCGCTGAACTGTGTTCCGAAACACTTGCGCTTGGACCTGCATTGTATTGGGCTGTCAGCTGAGCCACTGTCTCGCGCCGATTTTGCTTTACCAAGCGGGACAGTCTCCGACGTCCTTTTTCTTTGATGACGCGTGGACAACCAACACCTTGGCGTTACTGCTGGTGTCACCGTCATTTATCCACTTTGCATGAATACTAACAACGGCAGATCGTGAACACCCTACCAGTTGTGCTGTTTCTGTGATACTCATTCCAAGTCTTCGGGCCATTACGATCTGCCCTCTATCAAATTCGCTTACATCAACAGCCTTTCCCATCACTCGCAAAAGTAAGTGGAAGAATGATTACTTACCTTCTCCAGCAGCAGTTAAATACCATTCTCACTTAATCACGTGCCCTCCACGTCATCCAGACGAGTTCATTGAAAAATGTGGGGATGGTCATAATGTTTTGGCTCGTCAGTGTATATGCGATAAAAATCCAGTGATGCAAAAAGGTAAAAAGTGATGGATAAGGTGGGTGATGAAACAAATCAGATAAAACAGGTGATGTGTTAAAGAAAAGTTGATAAAACCGTTTAAGACCAGAACAAGATGTTAAAATGTGACCAATGGAAAGAGGTTGTTGGCAATGCTGACACAATGTTAAGTTTCCCCAACCAATAACAATCTGCCTGAAAATGCAAGAGGAACAGTTACATTTACATGAACTTAAAATATACCTTAATTTCTTTTCCACTCTGTTTTTCCATCGGTATACTGAAGGAAATGTTTTTTCGTCAATACAAACATTGTTGTCACGTATTGCAAGTAAGACATCCACATCGTGTCTTGTCATGCTGAATCTTTTTTGAAAAAAAATTACAAATTATTTTAATCTGAAGAGAATAATATTATCACATATATATAGGTACACATGTACATAATGCCTAAATCTGTATATGAATATTGTGGGTGAGATTTAATTTCAAACTAAACTAATACTGCTTGTTTACAAAGACTATCCAATCTGATTTCCCTGTCATGGAGGATTATAAGTCCTTTGTTTCTGGATGACTGAAAACATGAATGTGATGAACATAATGTGTAACAATGGATTTCTTGTGGTGACTGAAGGGCTGTATGGACTTGAAAAAAATCAGACATGTGATTATGGTACTAGGTTGTATGTGTCAAAGTCCTGTCTTTGAGCTGCAACTTGTTAATGCACTTAAAAATAAGGTTCCTCTGCACACAAAGATACTTTTTGATCAAAACTTTTATTCAACTTAAAAAGTGATAAAGTAATTACACAAATAAAAATCAAATTAATAAAATATGAAAATAACTTTGTAAGAATTTACATTTTTCAATACTCAATTAAAAATTTATTATCTGCAAAAGGTAAACTCGAATAAACAGTCATAGATGACTTACCCCCCTTCGATAAACAAATTCGGAGTATTCACAGTGGGATGATCAGAAGCTAAAACATATTCATGGTCTGAATTCGGAGAACTTGGTGGAGTAAAAAACTGTTCTTCGGAAAATCGTTCTACAAGAGAAAGAGTAATCTATATATTAATACGTGAAGAAAAAACTTTGTACCCCTTTTTAAGCACATTGCACGCACGGAGGAGTATGAGATTTGGCATAATTTGCAGCCACATAAGTTAGTATTGAAAGTTAATTGCATCGTTTTGCTGATCAGAAACTTAAATACAAAGGAAGAATTAGTCAATGGATCAAGAATGCGCATCAAATTTATGCATCGTAATACTATTGATTGCGAAGTTTTAACTGGAACCGCACGCCATAAGAAAATTTTGATTCCACATATAAATTTAACATATTCCGGAACTATTTTACCATTTAACTTTCAAAGAACTCAATTTCTAATTATACCTGCATTTGCGATGACAATAAATAAGTCTCAAGGACAAACATTCGAAAAAATTGGAATTTTATTGAGGCAGCCAGTTTTTACACATGGTCAATTGTACGTCGCAGCAAGTAGAGTTCGATCATTCGATGGTTTGGGATTTTATATTTCAGAATATAACGGTCAAGGGCATTTAGCAAACGATGAAAGAGTTTTTACAAAAAGCATCTTCTACACAGAAGTTTCGAATCATTAAATTCATTGTCGAACTATTTCAAGTTCAATGGACAACATTTATTTTTTTAACCACCCGGTTTTTTAGTTTCAATAAAAAATACGAAGCATGTATTCCTTATTTCATTTTTTGGATTTATTTTTTATTTAAATTTTATATAATTTGGAAAAGATAGGCAAATTAACTGTGTAGCATTGGTGAAACCTGTGGCCAGTATAGCAATAAAAAACCCCAAGAAAATGTCAAACAACACGTTATTGTTTTTTAGATATGGCTTAACCAAGCTATACCGCATTTTTCCTATGATGTATTTGTACATGCTCGCAGCTTACGTAATAGAACAAAATTAAAAAAAAATTACATGCAATGAATATAGAGGTATACTCTTTGACAAAAGAACCTCATTAACGTTCAAACTTAAAAATTAAATTAATTATGGTCGAATTTCGACCACTAGTTTGTATTAATACATGATAGCATAAAATACTAACCAAGCAAAGGAGATTATATAGAACAGGGATGGGCAAACTACGGCCCGCCGGAAGGTTTTATGCGGCCCGCGGATAGAATTTTAATTTGCCGGTCCGACGGAAATTAAAAGAAAATATAATTTATATATTCATCTCCTTTTCTACTTTGTTAAATATTATTTTTTTCTCCTTTTTTTCAAAGGACTGATGATCTTTTTACTTTCTCTATTTTTGTTCTACAAAACATAAATCGACGGAAATAGCAAGCACAGACAGCTTTCAATTGGTAAAGTGTTAAAAGCGGAAGTTCTTTGTTAGTTATAGCTGTAGACTGGCGCCACAACAAGCGTTATCTCTTTCTCGGGGAGCAGACATATGGGAATCCAATATAGGTGAATTAGACCTCACATGTGGCAGACTGCGCATTTTAAGCTCCAGCCAGCGGCTTTTTCTTTTGGCGCGAGTTTTAATATTATTGATTGCGTATGGAAAGATTGCGGACATATAGCATCATTGTGAATAGTGGTGAAAGTATAAAAAGTATAGCGTAGCTAGTGCTTGTTTGGGTTATTCGTAAAATATTTCAACCCCAAAATGGCTACTAAAAAACGTAAAGTTGATTCAGAGTGCCGTGTTTTTAATGATGAATGGACCTGGAAATATTTTTTTACAGTTGTTAAAGATAAACCAGTGTGTCTCATCTGCAATGAAGCTGTAGCAGTCTTCAAAGAATATAACATTTCCCGTCATTTCACATCTAAGCATTAGAATTCCAATTACGAAGCAATGTCCGAATATGAAAGAAAACAAAATGTAGAAAGTCTTTGTAAAAAATTATCAGGCCGACAAAATTTTTTCAAGAAGGTAAACACTATCCAAGAAGCAGCTACACATGCAAGTTACATTGTAGCATACAATATTGCTAAAAATAATAAAGCTCTCAGTGATGGGGAGTTCGTTAAACAATGCATGCTCCAAGTTTGTGATGTTTTATGTCCAGACAAGAAAAGTAATTTTGAGACTGTAAGCTTATCTCGAAAAACGGTGACTTCTAGAATCGAAGCCATCGATAAAAATTTGACATCACAATTAGAGTCAAAGATTGGCCAGTTTAAATTTTGCTCCATAGCTATGGATGAAAGCACTGATATAAATGATACTGCTCAATTAGTATTATTTATAAGAGGTGTTGATGTGAACTTTGAAATTACCGAGGAACTGGCGTGCATGCGTTCTTTAAAGGGAACTACAACGGGATGTGATATTTTTCGTGAATTTCAGGAAGGGCTTTTAACTTTGAAAGTGCCTATAACAAATATATGTAATATTACGACCGATGGAGCACCAAATATGACAGGAAAAAAATCTGGATTTCTTGGACTCTTTAATCAAAACTATCCCGGGAACAATGTTCTTTTTCTACATTGTGTTATACATCAAGATGCTCTGTGTAAATCTGCATTGAATATGAAACCCGTGCTTGATGCAGTCGTGAAGCTTGTAAATACTATTCGATCTCGTGGGCTTACTCACAGGCAATTTCGAGATTTTCTTCAGTCCGTGCAATCTGAATACTCTGATGTACTGTATTACACGAAAGTAAGGTGGCTTAGTGCAGGATGTGTTTTCGAGCGAGTTTGGCAGCTGAAAGACGACATTGTGTCGTTCTTCCATGAGAAACAGTGTTCTGCGGAGTGCGAAATGTTAGAAGATACAGAATGGCTTTCGGACTTTGCATTTTTCACAGATCTTCTTTGTCATATGAGCAACTTGAATGTCAAGATGCAAGGGAAAAATCAATTTATCGACGATATCTGGGCCCATCTCAAAGCTTTTAAACTAAAACTTAATCTGTTTGCTGGGCAGCTAGCTAAGAACGACTTGTCTCATTTCTCGAGGTTAAATTCAATACCCTCAGTAAATGAAGAGAAGCTTAAGAATTATGAAGATGGCTTGAAAAAACTGCATTTTGAGTTCGAACGCAGATTTCAAGATTTCAGTGCCATTCAAACAGAATTGGATATTTTTACCATGCCTTTCAACGTAAATTGTGAAGCAGTGAGATCAGATTTGCAGCTTGAATTAATTGAGTTGCAAGCTAACAATCATCTCAAGCAGCTGTTTCTAAATATGCCAAAGTTAGAGTTTTACAAATCATTATCGAAAGTAAGTTTTCCAAATTTAATATCTCACGCCCAGAAAATTAGTGCTATGTTTGCTTCATCTTATATATATGAACAAGTGTTTTCAACTATGAACCTTAGAAAGAATTATTTCAGAAGTAGACTGACAGATGAGCATTTAGCCTCGTTCCTTAGAATCAGTACATCTCACTTCGAACCTCAATATAAGGAACTTTTAAAAATGAAATCGCAATTTCATTCATCTCATTAACATATTTAAATTGCAATACTTGTATATTGTTTTTAAAATTTTAGAAAAATTTATCTTGGCCCGCCAAACTTTTTTTTTTTTCGATTTTTGGCCCGCGACCGAAAAAGTTTGCCCATCCCTGATATAGAATATATGGTAAATATTTTGTACACAATGATCTGTATAAATTGTATTCAAATAAAAAAAAGTTTAAATTCATAACTTAAAATAAAGTTAAATGGAATAAATTAAAATGACTGAGGTTCAACAGAAAATTCAAATTTGAAATACCTCGATGTAAATGTACATTAATGTCATGTCCAAGTGAATTGACATGTGCTTTAGGATCTAAGTAAGCAGCCACAACTGACTCCTCTGCTGCAGGAACAATAATTTCTGGACATGAGTATGGTAGTCCATTGATATACCTTTCTAGAATCAGAAGACCCTCTTTCTTGGACAAATTTGTGAACAAATTTAACATTGGAAAGTACTCCATATAATCTACATTTAGGTCGTCAGCTAGGAGCCTGAAAAAATTGTTTGTAGTAGGTTAACCTAGCAGTGAAACTGGAATAAATGATCATTAAAATACAAAATTACAAGATGTAAAATATATTCTATTATAAAAAGATATATATACAATAACATCAAATGTCACTTTCTAGTACCAATGTCAAACTTCAGAATTTGACACAGCAGCACTCAATTTTAATGCCAAATTTCAAATACTATTTAAGCAAACAAAATCTAAGTACTTTTTTATATACAAAAGATAAATTATTAAATTTAAAAATTATGAAAACTTTGATATATTTTGGATGGAAATTGAACACTTTTGAATATAAGCAAATGGAAACGAACCTCAATCAGGAAATATTAAAAAATAACTATAAACTCATATTTTATATATGCATTGTATTAACAATTTTTAATAACAAAATGCCAACATTATTGTTACTCCTTTCCCAGAAAAATGTGAAAGTATTACCGAGCAATTCGTTCCAATCCTTTTACTGAATCTGTCCTACGTATCTGGTGCAATACAAAAAGGTCTTTGGTTTTGTACATAAAATTTCCATGTAACACTGATGATGGAGTTTTCAGAAGCTGATGGAAACTTTTAGCCTAATAACAAAATTATAATGTATGGTAATATATAAAAGTTATGCACATATTTTAAATGCTAACCAATTTAATTTTAATCTCATCTATCAATTTATGAACACTGAATAGAAGGTAAAAATAGCATTAGAGATTAGTAATAAGTGTGAACTAGCAGACCAGTAAAGGATCATACGTTTGATTAAAGTTTTCTTCCTTGGTTTCAGTGGAACACAATTCAACTATTAAATTTCATTGCATGCTTCTGCTAAGCATTTTAATAAAATTCAATATTTACTTGTTTCTAAAATTTGATGTTGCCAAATAAAGAACCGAAGCATCTAACTCTTATTCACTCGTCCCCCCCAATATTTTTTGAAAAACAATTCACATTTTTTAGTCTTAGTTTTAGGAGATTTAAGTACCTTTAAAATACGGTTGGAGGCATTCAGAATGCCTCAAAAAGTGTTTTTAGTCCTTAATTTTTTCAACATTTTTAAGAGGGACCCCTTTAAGACCCCTGGTAATCTATACCCTATCTATTGAGTCATCCCCCAATAATTTGGTGCTGGTGACGACCATGCCTTGTTGACAAGTTGGATCCATAGCCTCGTGGGATTTGCGACTTACCCGAACTTGACCATCAGCTTGCACCAACTAGAAACATGACTCATTGGACCATGCTACCTTTTTCCATTCATCTAAGGTCCAATGCATATGTCCCCGAGTCCAGGTGCAGCATTGAAGTCAATAATGTGCAGTGAGTAAAGGCACTAGAATGGGTCTTTTGCTGCTATATTCCATCAGCACCAAATTTAACTGCATGGATCTCACCTCTAGTGCATCCCTCATTGAATGTGGCAGTTAGTTCCAGCAGTGTCGTTCGTCATGGACATTTCTGCTCAGAAGTCGCTGGTCTCGCTCATTTAGCAGAAGTGGCCGGACACTGCTCTGTCAATTCTCGAAGGTAATGTCTTACATGAGGTACTCTTAATACACCCTTGATACTGTGGAGTAAGGAATCTTAGAGATCTCAACAACTTCCCATGCCCCATGCATCAAGCTCCAATTATCATTCTGTGGTGAATACTCCCGTGGAACATTCTGCGTAACTGTTCCGCAGAAACCTCAACTAGCTCCACAGAAACTAAACAGCAGCAGCGCGCGAATACGAAAACATTCATTACACTTTTTGTCGCAAGATTCGAACGCTGATGCATAGTGTTTGCAATTCCGTAAAAGTAAGTTACGTATTTATGTTATCTTTTCGTCAAATGTAAATTTTTATATATTAAATTTTGTTTGTTTCTTGAGCCAGTTGCCTAATTCTATTCTATATATATTTCTATATTCAATATTCTAATTCAACCAGTTTATCAGTGTACCAAGGCTCTGGACATATTCCTTTGTTTAGCCATCCATGAATACGCCATTTTTGGTCCGTCGAGCCGGAGGCAACCTTGATTCATGGAATAGATAAAATTCTTTAAATCTAATTAGAGTTTAATTTGTTAAAATGGCTGCAAAAAAGCTAAAAAATTCAAAAATTAAATTCGAACTTAACTTAAGATTAATTGATTAAACTGAAGTAGATGTCAACTTAAATATTGATTCCTTATTAAAAGAATATAAATCCGGAATTGTAAAACAAGTAATCTTAATTCTTATTTTGAGTTATGTCAATGCGAAATTCAGACTGCGGAAGAACTAGATTCTCATTTCGTACATTATTCTAATACCAAACGTCTTCTTTTGAATCTTGGTGCTAAACTTGAAGAATCAATTCATAAAAAGGCACCAATAAAAGTCAAATTCTAGAGTTCCCCACAGGAAAGTTTCCCTCTAAATTCGAAAGTTAATCTTCCGAAATTCGATCTTCCTACATTTGATGGTACATTATACAGTTGGTTTAGTTTTAAATAATTATTTTTTACCACAATTCATGAAAATAATTCTTTAAATAACATTCAAAAATTACAATATTTGCAAGCTTCAATAAAAGGTTAGCAGCTCTAGACTAATCAAGGGTTTTATAATAATCCCTTCTAACTATGCAGCAGCGTTTGAAACACTAAATAAATATGATAACAAGCGAGAATTAACATATGCTTTGTGTACTCAATTATTTGGCATAAAACCTATCAAAGTTGCATAATCCAAATCTCTTTACAAATTGCTAGATATTTGTAATGAAGCTAAGCGCAATCACAATTCATTGAGTCTAAAACCTGACAGAAATATTCTTAGGGCATTTTCTTAAAAAGCGAGTTGGTGCAAACATAATAAATCAGTGGGAACTCATGCTTGAAGATCAAGCTTTCCCTAGCTACAATTTCATCAGTTTTTAGGAAATGCAAGCTAAAAGCACGCATTCAACTATAGATTTTGTTCAATTAGAAGAAAAGGCAAAAGATCTGTTGCATACAACACATGAGTTAACCAAACGGTACCAAAACAAATCGGGGTCAACAAGGCCACTTTCAAACTATACAAATGCAAACTATGCAACTCAAATCATCTATTATTTCAATGCCAATCTTTTACAACCATGAAGGTCAAAGAAAGGCTGGAATTCATTAAGAACAAGAAGCTATGTGTAAATTGTCTTAGAACTCATACTGTTCACAACTGTAAAACCCACTTTCGTGGCAAATTTTGCAAAAATAAACATCACACTTTACTACATGATAATCAAAAAGATATGGTTACTGATTCTAACTGCGCACTTCAGTCAGATGAAGTCGTGTCTCATTCAAATCTAAATCAAACCACTAACATCCTGTTATCAACAGCAATCGTACAAGTTAAAAATGCATCTGGAAAATGGATTAAATTCTGAGATCTTGTAGACAATGCATCACAAGCATCTTTAATAACAGCGAAATGCTCAACCAAGTAGAAGCTAAATCAAAAACCAACAAATCGGGTTATACGAGGTACTGGAAAACTGCATTGTAGAATCATCAAACTCCTCAGTCAAATTAAATTTCAAAACTTGGTTCGATTCGGAAATCTACAGAACTCAAGCTTCGGTAGCAACCAAACTTACTTCAAATTTTCCAAACTTTCTTATAAACAAAAATAAGTTTCCCATACTAAGCTAACTTAAATTTATCGGACCCTGAATTTCAAACCACAAGACCAGTGAATATAATCTTGGGAGCAGATGCTGGGTTAATTTTTAAGTATGAATTGTATATTGTCTAATATTTATTTTTATGTATATATTGTGTTGTGTACTGCCTTTGCACCAACTTTTGTGTGCTTGGTAACTTTTCTCATGGGTTAGCCATGAGAAAAAATGCATATAAGGAGTGTAATCGAGAATCTCTGTAGATGAGAAAAGCAGGTCAAGCCGTTTTCATTAAGGGGAAATCGCTCATTACCCATCCCTGTTGAGGGGAAAGTGTTCATTACCCATAGCAGTTGAGGGGAAGCACTCATTAGTACTGGTGTCAAGTCTGACCCATTAGCTGTATTTTGTCTGGGTGTATTGTCCGCTCATGAGAGGGGGATTCTGATAACTGACCACTTAGAACAGGTGGGGTTATCTTTTACAGGGTTTACCTTTGATGAGGGTTAATTGATTGAAGTATGATATAAGTAGTTGTACAAGCCAACAATCACACACAGGGTACTTTTTCCTTGGCAGAATATGATCCGAAGAGGAAGCAGTGAAGAACAGATTGCCCTAAAGAATTTCCTGGTGACCTCCCATATTGACTCAGATAGAATCATCTAAAAAATCAGGGAACGACTTCTCCATGGGTGGTTCCTGCTACTAAATTTGATGTGCTACAAAAGGTAAAAACACCTTCCTCTTGACAACTGGATCCTATGTATGACACCCAGTGTGCCGAAACCTCACAGTATTTTCCCAAGATCCTTTGACGAGGGTGAGTCTATCTGTTCTTTGGATTTTGCCATCAGTATCCATCTCCTTTCTTCTGGACTTTTATAATGTATTTTAAAGCAATATTTGTGAAAATTTATTTTTCTGTGTTTTGTCAGGGGTCTCTTTTATTTAATTGTTAATTTGCATTCTATCCTTTAATTTCTATGTAATAAATTTTCTTATTTAATTTCAAAAGAACTGTGTTCAGGTGCTTTATTTTCCTATGGAGGCAATTCATTGTTTAAGCTTAATTATTGCCACTATATGATCCAAAGATATTTATAACAGAACCCAGATGTATTTATTGATCTTATTCTTTCCAAAAAAGAATGGGTAAAGCCAATCAACCATCCGCTTTAAATTCAAAATTAGGTTGGTTGTTACCAGGAAAAATCAACTCAAAATCTGAAGTGAAATCTCATCATGCAAATTTAGAAGTCGTTCTAAAAGGATTTGGGGAATTGGAATCTATTCCTGGCGTTGAGTCAAACAGATTCAGAAAACTGATGCGAAACATTTTATAACAACTCTGCAATGAGAGATCATTCTGAAAGGTACATGGTAAAATTTCCTTTTAAGTCAGAAGATCCTTCGGGTGATTCCAGTGGAATCCAAAACAAGACTCGTTTGGAATACCAATAAATGAACCTCAAGAAGTCACAACCAAAAGAAAGTTGCTTTCAAGTATCACAAGAATTTTTGATCCATTGGGTTTTCTATTGCCTGTAACAATTGCAGCTAAGATGATTCAGGAGTTGTGGTCAGTCAAACATCTTGGGATGAACCACTCAACACATCCATTCTAAAAAGATGGGATAAATTTGCCTCACAATTAAAATTCCAAGGTTTATCATGGACACCTCTGAAAGTATTGAAATACATGGCTTTTGTGATGCATTACAAAAGGCATATTCAGCAGTGATATATTTAAGACCAAAATCGAAGTAATCAAACAAGTGAGTTTGTTGCAGCTAACACAAGAATTGCACCTCTGAAAACTACTTCATTTCCCCTCCTTAAACTTTGTGGAGCATTACTGCTCAGTCAACTGTACAAAAGTATAACTGATTCCTTTTCTTTACCTATAGCAAAAGCATACTTTTGGACAGATTCAGATAATCCCTGGGGTGGATAAGATCTAATCCCTACAAATGGAAAAGATTCATCTCTAACAGAGTTGTGCACATTCACAAGCTCACATCAACAGATGCATGGTACCACGTTCCAAGTCAAGATAACCCAGTAGACTGCGTCAAGAGGCATGTCTTCTAAACTGCAAGGTAAAGAACTCTGGTAGCAAGGTCCATCATTCCTTAAATCACCACAACTAACAATTTCACAAGCAAAAACACATGTATGTGAAATCCCAATGTTGGAGGAGGCTGGAACTTACATTCACCACACACAAGTTGAGCAATTCATTGATTTTGGCAATTATTCTAGCTATACAAAGGTCATGCGAATCATAGCATGGTGTAACAGATTCATTAGGAACTGCAAAACTGTTCCAGAAAACAACCCATCTTGATTCTTCTGAACTAAAATCTGCACTTCTGCAAATTGTCAAAATAATACAACACACCGAGTTCAGATCAGAGATCAAATGCCTGCAAACTAAAGGTTCTCTTCCAACTAATTCTAAGCTTTTGTCTCTGAGTCTCTTTCTAGATCCAAATGAAGTACTTAGAGTCAGTGGAAGACTCAAGCAATCTGATCTTTAATACGAAAAGAAGCACCCTGCACTCCTGTCAAAGAATCATCCATTTACTGAACTCGTTATCCAGTACTACCATGACTCTACATTCAGGTACACAAGTAGTAGTGCCTCAATTTCGAGAGATTTTGGTTTCTATCTGGAAGAGATCAGGTAAGGAAATCTATTTTTAAATGTTTTATTTGTTTTCGTATTATATAAACCTGGTACTCTTAATCAACTCATGGGAGGGCTTTTAAAGGATAGTTATTTCAAAGCCATTTTCTGAGATAGGAACAGATTTCACTGGACGCTTTACAACTAAGTACATGTTACCATGAAGCAAGGTAACCTTTAACTCATACATTGCATTACTCATCTGTTTTACAACTAAAGCCATTCACTTAGAAGTTGTGTCTAGCCCTACCAGAGGCATTTATTGCCTGTCTAAGATTCATGGCTAGAAGAGGCAAACCTTTTGAAATTTAGTGATAATGTCACTAATTTTAAAGGAGCAAATAACTTCATAAAGGCTCAAATAGACATTTGTAATTCTGAAGAAGTTTAAAATTTAGCCTCAGAAGAATCCATAAACTGGCATGCTAATCCTCGAGCAGGGCCTCATTTTGGCGGTTTATGCAAAAGTGATATCAAAACAATGAAAGTGATATCAAAACAATTTCAAAAGGTGTTTTGAAAACATGCAAATTAGCAATTTTGAACTTGGAGAAACTCTACTTTGGTGACACAGATTGAAGCTTATTTAAACTCCAAACCTCTAACACAAATAAGATCAGATCTTAATAATTTGGAACCATTGACTCCAGGACACTTTTTAGTTGGCTCACCTCTTATCTTTTTCACAAACACCAACTGACGATTTATCAGTTTCCTCTAGATGGAAGTTGATTCAAGCTCTAAAATCCCAGTTTTGGCAGCTGTGGAGTAGTGAATACTTAACTCAACTACAAGCAAAGGCAAAGTGGAAGAGTGTCAAACCAAACATCAGAATGAATCAACTTGTCCTTCTTAAAGAGATGCCTAGGATGAATAGTGAATGCGTATCCAGGAAAAGATTATTTAATTTGTGTCGTTGATGTCCACACAGCCAAGGGACAAGTTAAAAGGCCCATTGCCAATAGACCCAGAGCCCCTGGACCATTGTCCAGTCACCGGAGGAGTATGAATACTACCGCAAAGCATTCTGTGTAACTGCTCTGCAGAAACCTCAACATTAACTGCTCCGCAGAAACTAAACAGCAGCAGCAAGCGAATATGAAAACATTCATTACACTTTTTCTGTCTCGCAAGATTCGAAAGTGCTGCTGCATAGTGTTTGTTATACTGTAACGTAAGTTATGTATTTATGTTATTATCTTTTCGTCAAATGTAAATATTTATGTATTAAATTTTGTTTCAGGAGCCAGTTGCCTAATTCTATTCTATATTCAATATTTTAATTCAACCAGTTTATCAGTGTACCGAGGCTTGACATATTCTTTTGTCTGGCCCTCCATGCACACACCACTTGGTTAATTCTCATCGGGTAGCCATTATCACGTTATTAAACGTTTTACAAGACATTCAAGAGTCCAACACAGTACTGATATAACTATGACTCTTTATACTCTTTTAACACGATGCAAGTGCCCCCTGCAGATTTGCATACCGTTATCCCATGACTTTTGGCATGTCAATGTATTCTTTAGGTTATATTGTTAAGAAATTTGGCTTATAGGTCCAAACAAGCACTCAAAAGTTATAAAGCTCTACTTCACAAAGGGAGTAATTATCATTTCTTTACTTACCAGGATTAAATATTTCGTTCCAGAGAAAGATTGTGAAAATGAATGTTGCAAAAAAAACCAAGGATTACCAATATCAGAAACACATCAAGCAAAAACATCAAATGTCTTTGTTATTAAATGTAAATTCTTTTCAATGTTTTGATTGATGCTAGTCAATAAAGATATAAAAGAAAAATTGTCAAGATGGACAATTATAATTTTTAAACATTAAGGAAAGCAAGAGAAAATACAAACTTTCTCCATTGTCATTGGTCCGGCAAATGCCTTTAGTTTCAATTCAGTTTCGTTCAATAAGTCATGTACCCCAACATCAGATATGATTGGATCTAAAACATTTCTCTTCAAAGATGGCTTTCCAACAACAGGAGGGCTCAGAATATTATCAGCTCTAAATATGGTTACATAGTAGACACATTTGAAGGCTTCTTGAATTTTCAAAATCAAAGTAGCGTCAGGTTGTTTAGAACGGCTGCAAATTATCTACGGAGAAAAAGAATAAGAAATTAAGAGAGCGGGCCTCAATATTTAATGTGACTTCTTAAATTTTACTTAAGATATTTTTTGAAACAAGTAATTGAGTTAAATAGCTGGTAAAATAGGAGGCGATTCTTTTAAAATCATCTCAATATTCAGAATGATTGAAATCAGTAACACAAACATACAACTTCTCAGTAACAATTTTTAGATATCTACAAATATAATACTACAAAATTTTACTGCATAAAATATTTGTAACAAATTAATATTAAACTCTAATTTCTTCATTCTATTAATTTTAAGAAAAATGTTTTGACACAAAATTATTTTATTTTACACCTGGAGAAAAGTTTCCAAGACCCATATATCAAGTAACTCAATACAAGTGTTGATTATCTTATATAATTTTGACTTTAAAATGATAAAGTAGAAGAAAAAGGAGAATGACTATTGGCTAAAGCAAATGTCAAATCTGGCCAGATGTCATAGTAAAGAACCTGCAAAACAGGATTTGTCAGCAAAAGCTTCAATTTTCTCCCATGAGTTTCTTTTTGAAAACCAAAAATTATTTAAGCTTATCTCTTTGAAGTTTCTTATATTTTGTCAGCATGAAGGACCAAAAGAAAATTGATTCAAAAACACAACAGAACTTAAAGTAGTCATTGTAGTATAAGAGATTTTCTGAGTTTAAGGAATTTTTTATATTGAAAATCAGAAGATAGATTATGGAAGATAGATCTACAAATACTGAGAGGAGAAAATAAAACTTCGTAAATCGTCGAATTTTAACTCTGAACATTTTCCAAAAAGAGTGCTTTGTTTTAATTCAACATCACATTGCATTGCATAGTTACATTGCATATAGCTTTGTTTGTTTAGACAAAATCTGAAAACTTAATCAAGAATGCTAAAAATCATTAGAACCCATGAGGTGAAAACTGAACAGTTCATGGAATAGTCTGGCCCATTGAGAGGGTTAAAGAAAAAATATAAATACTTCAGTTAATTACAGGGTTTGTACTCTACAATGACATTGAACTTCGCATAATTCAAAATTGTAACCACAAAATTGAAGTTGTAAGCTTTGTATAATTACCCAGATTGGATTATAATTGTTTACTACACAAATGCCTAAACGATAATCAGATTTAACTAAAATTCATTTCCCCTAAGTATTTTATGTTTTATCTTCTTCCCAGATATGTGAACCCTGAAATTAGTTATGACTAAAGGTAAGAAATAAAATTTATTACCTCTGCTGGAGTTTTGCCATCGATGTTCTTTAAATCAGGGATGCTAAATTCATGTGCAACAAGTATTATTACACACTCCAGACTGCCAAACTTTGAAGCATAATGAAGAGGAGTATCACCGAGCGTCTTATCAGGTGTGTTTAAATACAAATCCAATAACTGATTTTTTCGCCTTTGAATCATCTGTGGTTCTTCATGTGGATACAATTTCTCGAGAAATTGTTGATTTTGTAATATGTCCAAAATCAGTTGGCACAAAATAGGTTGGTCACATTTTGCAGTGACATGAATTGCATTACCATGTGTTATTTCCTATGAAAGATTAAAAAATTATATAAATTATACACATTTCTTTTCTGATTAAAACATTAATCTTAACAAAGAAGTTAGATTTAAATTCAAGTACTTGTGACAGAGCCTAGGGCAGGATATTTGCCAGATTGGCGACTTTTTTTAACAATATGGAAACAAAATATTTCTTAAATAGGCTAAAAATGCTTGTAGATTTTTTGCCAATTTTGCCTGGACTAGATGACTTTGCATTTGTGTTCTGACTTTTTTGTTCAGGGTCATAGGTATAACACTTACAGAAAGTTCGGAATACAGACGGTTCGGGAACAAAAAACAGTTGAACCTTGATTATCGGAGGTAATGTAGACCAAAGCCACCTCAGATAGCCAGAAACTCAAATATGGATGTAGTAACTCTAAACAGAGTATACAAAATAGACATCATTTCATGTGTTGTGAAATTCAATTCTAAGACTAGTAGAACTGTCGAAATTGTATAAAATGTGCTTAAAGTTTAATGTCATTTGATACTGGAATTGGAATTCTGATTTAGAAGAACAATAAAAATGAGTTTGCAATCAGAACAGTCAATGGTAGGTATCATGTAAATAGGCAGTTTCCACTTGGCTGTCAACTCAGATGTTTATGTATAATATAATCCATATCCTTTTATATTTTAAATAAAAGAATAAGTTCCTTTTCGAATGTTTTTAATTGACTAAAACAAGAATTGGCGATGAGAATGGGATCCGATTTAATACAAGTACGTTGTGTGTCATTCGTCAAGCCTTCGGAGAACATGTTCTTCCCTAACTGGTACCCGCTTGTACGATTTCAGAAGTCAAAAGTGCAGTTTAGCCATGGGCTCACTTTAGAGCGGCTACATTAATATTTCATAGTGAACGACATTCAAGCACCATAATGGAGCGAAGGCATTTTCTTGACTTTTGAGCGAATGACTACCCAAGGATTGCTGAAGAATTGAATATCTCCTATGCAGCCAACTACATTAACACTGCAGAAACTGTTAAATGTGCAGAGTGCTCATTGTGAACCAGTTAATCTGAGATCGTGGAACGTTTCTAGGGCGATTCCCTAGACATGATGCTCCGGAACCGGCAGGTCTTCAGAATTTAAGATGACAACATGCAATGAAAATTATAGTAAAAAAACAGGAACCCTGGTGAGCTACAGAAATCATCGTTGATCTGAAATCGTTTGCAGTAGATGCGAGTACAATGAAACAAAATAACGTCGCAGAGTTGTGATCCGAATTCGGGTGCCAAATCGATTTGTTTCAGGTGTGGAGATTCCTTCCATTTTTCTTCAAAATGCCAGTGTATAAGACAAAGTGTAATGTCTGGCAAGATAGGCCATTCGGCTTGTATTTGTCAGTCCTCCAAGGAACACAGGAACAGAAAGTCAACTTTGAAGCTTTTAGTAATTGTATAACTGATGCACCAAATACATTCTCAAGTTGCAGGAAGACACTCAGTTAAAGAACTTGTAGATTCTTACGAATTTGTTACGTTTGTTCCATGGTATGCCGATTAAGTGATCTTTATTTTAAAAAATCATGATTTAAATTAAACTAAGTTTTATTTGTTTCTTAATTGAAGTTGAATGATATTAAAAATGAATTATGACTTGGGACAGAATGTATGTTATTTTATTCAAATAAGCTTAAATATTTGCATATACTCAGTAAAACTTTAAGAATAACCTTTTTAACTGAAAATAACTAGATTCCCTAATAAAGATGGTAGTCATTTGTATCATTAAAAATAATTCAAATGAAAGAATAAAAGTAACAATGCCCAATGGTAAATTTCATTGTTTTAATCTTTTAAAAATGTGACCCTGCTATATTTCATAAATTCTCATATATATTAATGTTTAACCAATCGATACTATCTAGGAACTATACTGTGATTTGTATTTCGCATATCTAACAAGTTAAAACATAGAGGCAATGAATTAGCCAATTTTTCGATGATTACAAGATTAAAATTTGGTTAGTTTTTCTAATGACGAGACATATCTTCCATCAAGATATTTAGTCACTATTACTAATGACGAGATACCTTGTCGAGACAACCACCAGGAGGGTTAAATAAAAATTTCTTATTTAAAATAAATTCGACTTCTATAATTTTTTTAATCATGATTTCTTCACACCCTGGTTTGTTCAGTTGGAAGGGCTTCAAAACACTGTATTGTGGAATTTCAATTTCAATGGAAGTAGATCCAGGAGCACCATTTGCTATCATTCCGATAGCAACCTACAGTAAAATTCAAAACTTCTTACCTGCTCTCCAAAAGACGAATATTAGTCTTCAATTCTACACCAAACATTCTATAAAGATTGGGATTATTGGATATTGAAGTAATCATAAGTAGCTCATAATTCATGCCAGGGGAACTAACCCCTTCTAGCTGTAAAACACGAAACTATACACTTAGCTGGTCAAAATTGGATCAAAGCATTTTCTCTGATATCAACAGGAAACAGTACTACTTCAGCCTCTGTCGTTTAGGCAGCATTACAAGTTGATACCCCTTCAAGATATCTTAGACAAGAATCAAGACTTTTCTATAGGATAAGGTTTTATCAAAGGAGTCCAAGTTCATCTCTCCCTTTGTCATTCAGCTGTACCAAACTTTCATAAAGCAAGACCTGTGCCTTATGTGTTACATAAGGTAGATCATGAACTCACTTGACTGGTGGAAGGAATTACTGAACCTATCGACATCTTGAGTGAACAGCACCTGTTAGTCTGCCAATGAGTGAATCTGGATGTCAAATGTTTGGAACTGAACCCAAATGGATTCAAGGTACTGTACAATCAGTAGGAAGGGGTAATGTTATGCATACGTTCCCCTAATGGAATGATGTTCCTGCATTTTGATCAAGTTCAACAGTGTTACCTCACCAGTGGAAATGCCTTAGCAGATAAAATCATCACTTCCACTTTCCCATCCACTAAACACACACACAGAATGGAGATTCCTCCAACACCAACTCAAGCTACTATCAACACAATGAATGATTCCAGTCTAGATGAGTCTGAGGAACCTACTGTTTCTGAGAGGAATGTCATCCCATCTGCTGAAACAAAATACAAAGTTTAACTAGCTTGACACTATGCCATTCAACAAGACATCGTTGACCACCTTAATGCTTAAATTTGTAATAGAAACTCTTTTTAATGAAAGGGGATGTAGTGAAGTTCAATTACTAGAAACGTCAAAATGAAAAAGCGTGTTTAAGAGTTTAATGTCATGTGATTCTTTAACTGGTATTGCAATTCTGATTTGGAAAAATGATAAAAATGAGTTCAATCAGAACTAGAAACATGTAAATAGGCAGTTTTAACTTTGATGTTTGTGCAATCTGTATCTCTTTATATTTTAAATTAAAGAATAAGTTTCTTTTCAAATGTGTTTTAACTCAATAAAACACAACATGTTACTACTACTGCTTCTGAAAGATTAATAAAGCTACGATAAATAATCTATACGGGGATATGCGTCGCAGTATGTATTTATTGCGCTAATTTCACAATAAATCTGGATGCAAATTGAGTACCTTTTAAACTTGCTTGAAAAATCCTAAACAGTCTTCTGTTAAGCAGCACTTCCTCGCTGCTTTGAACAAAGTGTTTAAAAGCTTTTAAAAAACTATATCAGATTCAGCTGGGATAACATGGCCACTCGTTAATTGAAGCTTGGATAGTCAAAGTTCTACTGTATTTTCAAAACGTAATCAGAAATGATGACTTGGCCTAAAAACTCAGACATCAGAAGCAAATTAACATGTTCAAAATACAACCTACAATTGTTAATTTCGAACCTGTTGTTTTTTTGGTAGGTCTTAATAAAGAAATCATTCTTAATTTTAGAGTTGATGAATGCCATCATTTTCTATTCAGCGAGTATTTTGTTGATGCTTATGAAAATTATTAAGCTACAATGTGAAGTGTTTATGCCATGCGGTTTTTTGTCACAGTTGTTGACGACGCTTTTAATTGGTAACTTTTCGTGTACTTGGCAAAAACCATGAAAGTTGCCATCTTCTCAGTCACCATGTGATCTCAACACAATAGTAGTAGAGCACAACCGTCAGCATTCCTTTCCAGGAACCACTCTCTGTATACTTAGGGTAGAACAGTAATTAGAATCTGTTAATGTAGGATGGTGCAGCAATGTGAATCAATGTCAATAAATATTGTTCCGGTCCACTAAAGCTGGTGTTTTTACATGAGCATTACATTAACAAAACATTCTTTCATGGAAGCTTACAATAATAAGCACATAGTTTTCCAAGTTGTAAAGTAACTTTGTTCTTGACATTTTTAATTTATACGATAAACAAAATCAATATAGTGCAGTGAGATATCGAGGCACAACATAAGAGGGATGACCCTGTACCTTTTAATGCTAAAAGTTAACTTGTTAAACTCTTCCACTACCTTGTTAAACTGCCATTTTCAATTTAACAATTATGATTACCATTCACAAAAAGTATTATTCCAAACTTACTTGTAAAACTGACGGAAAATCCGTTCTTCCAATCAGAATTCTTGGATTCTTCCACACCATCTTTGCAAAGGTTTGAGCATCACCATTTTCAATGGTTTTCCTCAATCGAACTAGAGTTTGAGATGACACATGAGTACTACGATCTTTGTCACTTAAATTTACATTTTGTAATTGGGTGGAAGCATATGCAAGTGCTTCCTCTTCATTAAGAAATCCTTTTAAGCGACTTCCTTTATAAGTTCTAAATTTGAGTAATGCCTCTTTCAAATCTTCAAATACCAATGTGCCTATAAGAAATGACAAAATATGACCCCCAAATATTTCAGGTGCATTCTGGATAACATTAGTCTATCCCTAATACCTGAATTTCTTACTAAAAATAAATGAATATTCAAATTTAAATTTTCAAAGTAAAGCAGAAACAGTTGACTACAGCCTAACTTGACACAACTTTTTCAACCCTCTTTTAAAAAATGCAATTTTAGAAATTTCATATAATACAATTAAAGCAATTATATTTTAACTAAAACAAGTATAATTTTATGGTTTGTTTTTAAAATTACTGAGTCAAATGGCGTTCTGAATTTTTATGCTCATGAAATCATGAAAATTGTGCTAAGAGAAAAATGTAAAAATATTGAGATTAGAATTGCAGTTTTTGCAAATTGATTCATAGTGCTCAACTTTCAGGCAAATTACCAATTAATTTTTAAGACAAATCATATATTAAATTTTAGGAAATCATCATTTTTCTTTACAACTTTTGATTTAGCGCAGCTTTGAGGAAGAAAAAACATTTGGCATAATTGAGGTGTCATGTTTAGAGATTGACTAAAATTAATCAAATGTTTCTCTTAAAACTTACTTTTTTGTAATAGCTAATGTTTTCAACTAAATTTTTGTTAATCATTAATTTTATTTCTGCCCCAATTTTCCAATTGGACTTACCTTGAACATCTCCTTCTACAAGCACTTGTCCTTGAGGAAGGGCTAATGCATAAAAAGTGCCAGATACTTTCCTTAGCACATTACTGTGATCTGACAATAGAAAATATCAATGTTAGCATCTTTGGGGGAAAAGTAACAAAATAGGAAACCATAATGGTCATACATGGAAATATACAGCATAGCTACATTCAAAAGAGGATATTAATTTGAAAATAAATAAAAACAATTTCCAATTATAATAGCAAAATGAACTAATATAATTGCTTATACTTATTTTTGGATGCACTGATCACTAGGTCAGATTCTTAGGTTTTCTCCTATTTAATTTCCCCATTTATTATACTGCCTAGATTGTATAGTGGTTAATGCTTGTTTGCCATCCAGAAGGTCGTGGGTTCGAATACTGGTTTGTAAGTGCATAGATGTTAGTGATTCTCCTTGTTAGGAGTAGAGGGAGCTCACCCATTAGGTGCTCCTTCAAATAGCAAAAAATTATTACCTTTTCAATCTTCCATTTATATATTCAGTGACTGCTGGAAGTAAGAAAAGTAAGCTGGAAGAGTAATAAAATCATACCTGCCAATCTCCAAGGAAGAAATTTGGAAGACTTTTAGCAGCATAAAAACCTAGAGTTGTTAGCAGAGAATATTCTCCAAAGATTGAAATTTGGAGAATATTCAAGAGTTTGCAATTTATTGATTGCAGAAATGAACTTGAAGTCTGTTCTATGTATCATTCACAGCATATATATAAGCACTGTTTTATAGAAATTATTTGAGAATTAGTTTTTATTGAAAACAGTGATACACATTTTTCATGTTACTGATAAAGTACCTAGCACAGTGAAGTACAGATATAATAAGGAACACACCCACCCAATATTTCAGCATATAGTGGTGCAGCACACATTAAACTTATTGGTTGAGGATATATTAAAAACTAACTTTGAGTGCGAACTTGAAAATAACTACACATAATATCAAAGTAATAATTCACATTTCAAGCAAAATTGTAGAACAGCAAAAAATAACTGAACTATTTATTTCTTTTATTTAATATATATGTTAGCCTTAGAAGTATTGCACGTTTAAACTTTTTCATTTTTGTATTCATTCATCGTTTAAAAGTATATTGCCTGGCATTTAAAATCTTTTTTGCTTTCAGAAGAACATTTTCAATTATTCTCTTCTTGGAGAATATTCTCTGAAAGATCACTGAGAAATTTACATCTGTGAAAATTAATGCCAAAATTCCAAACAAACACGCATTTAAGCACAAACCATTGAAAAAATTCTTAACAAAACATACATAAAAGTGTACATTATATAGTTTTATACTCATATTGGCAAAAATTCCATACACATTTTAAGTTGCAGTTCCACTAATGCTAGAAAAGTCAAATCCAGAGTAATAACACAGCACTGCAATGGAAAATAAACTGAACTGTTAAGTATGGCATTTTAATTAACGTCACACTGGAGCAACATTGAACTGTTAGGATTTTCTTTCACGATATGTGAAATTCTTGTTTCCCAAATGAAATTTTTCTCGCACCCCGCCAAGCTGATTCCAATGCTTTCGGTTGAAAATAAAACAGCTTATACTGGCTTTATTATTACAATGTACGTGAAATTTATTTCCCAAAAGTGGGCTTCCCAAAACCAAATTTTTTTGGCAACCCACTAACTGCTTCTATAATGCTGGTTCTTCAAATTTGAATATAAAATGGTGCTTACCAATTTTCACAATTTACAAAAAATTCTTGTTTCCCAAAATCGACAAAAATCAGGAAGATTATTTTTCTGTCCAGGAGACTAAAAAAAGTGGTTTCCGGGAAATTCTGAAGTGTTTGTAGGCCTGCAATATTATGGGCTTTACTTTACTGAATAATGACATGAAATGCATAGAAGCCTAAATGAATAAGATAAATTAAAAATAAACTTATTTTGTTTGCTGGAAAAATTTTCCTGATACAAATTTTCTGTTGTTTTCCTAATAAGCTATTATTTCGGTATACTGGATTTTCTTATTCTGTGACATCCTAATGTTCTAAGTTTTCCAAAAAGTTCTAAAAATGTTATGCTGGTGGATAGGGTATGCCAATTTAAATCACCTTGGTTCAAATCTTGATTTAAAACAAGTGATTTTTATTTAAAAAAATCATTATTTAAATCAAACTTTACATTTTTTCTTCATTAAAGTTCAATATTTAAAATGAAATTACCTGGGACATTATACATGTTAGTTAAAACAAATAAAGTAAAAAAATCTCTTCTACTCAGTGACATCTCAAGAATGACTACTTACACCAATAGCCGTATTCACAAGTCCAAGTTAAACCACCTATCAATGATAATCCCTGATTATCGAAGAAACAGTATTCACAATGCTTGATCCGAAGCTTAAACAGACGTTTCGGTGTTAAATTTTAATCCTCTGAAATCTGCAGTTTAACATTAGGTTGAGGGTTAACGCATGTGCAATACTATCTTTTTGCAAAGGAAGTGAGATATTTTGTAAACAAAACGGACAGCACACTTCATTCTGTGCTAAATTACAGTATTCTTGCAGTAACGCACTTTCAACTGATCTTATGTGAATCAGAACAAGAACTTGATGGCAATTTCTGCAAAATAGATATGCCCATATGTGATACTCTGGTTCAAACAATATTCTGGCTAACCAGAATATCACCCAATGAGAGAACGAACGGTAGAGTATGAAAATAAAAAAAAAGCAGCAATAAGAATAAATAATATGATTCTTGACATTAAAGTAGAAGAAAAAAAATAGTTACACATGAAATTTTGAAAGAGAATGACCATTTTTTGTACTTGTGTGTAGTTGTTTTCCCGTCAAAATATAAATTTTTATATAAAGTTGAAGTTCCCTTTTATTTTTCACCAAACATTGGCGCCTGCATTCTGACTAGGATTCTCAAATATTAGGTATGGTAGCTTGAGATTAGCACCAAATTTATAAAATTTATTCATGTGATAAAACTGATGTTATCAGATTTCGGAATCACTAGGAATAAATAGTTCCGAATATAGTCGATTCGTAAACATGCAGCTGCTTTGACCAGGGCAAATGCAAATTAGTCGAACAAAATTGCTTTTCTATATTCATTATGTATAACAGAAAAATGACAATGCAAATTACTTCACTCTTTGCAATCAACACACCAATACTGACGAGAAAAAGTAATCGGAATTTAATTCTACCGACGAAGTATTTGTCCAGTATGGAATGTTTTAGATCCGGGAATCATAAGAAATGTAAACATCATGTGGTCAAGAGAGGGGAGACATTATTCTTGTATAATTCCCAGTATAACACTGACCAGCGGATTTGCTGATCTACGGATTAACTTGAGACTCGTGAATACGGCCGTAGTGTTTTAAAGAACTGCTTATTTTGTTTACATAGATCATTACCAATATTATTGGTAATATTTGTAATATTTATCTCACATTTTGGGGGGTGCAGGCCCCAACCATAAAAGCAATAGGTCTCAAGGTATTCAGGTAGCTATATAGGTAGTTGAATTTACATTGCACTGGAGCAACACAACGGGCTATTGGTGATGGTCTGGGATCAATCCCAGAGTGAAAGACCTGAGGACACCTCATAATTTTTAACTATGGTCAGATGAAAAGGTCAACATCTGAGCTGGCAACCCCTCTTCAAACTTCTACACCATGCCAATGCTAGGACATCTGAGGCTACAACAGATTTAACATGTACCAGCCATCATATATTCAACGGTTTTTTGGTTGGATCGAGTTTGAACTCTTAACCTTACGGTTGTTAATCTGCAACTCTACCAACTGTGCTACAGCAGCCCAGTAATGCTATTCAAAAATAATTTACTATTGACTACAAGACAATTTCATGAAAAACATCTATCAGCAGATATTATTTTCAACTTTATATAGTTGAATCTGAAAACAAACATTGACTAAACAGTACAAAAGTTAACTTTATAGTTATTAATATTCGTTACTTTGAAGCAATTTTATTCGTATCATTAATTACCACTTCCTCTCCTTTTCGGTAACACTCCAGACGAGTCATCAGAAATTTTTATCTCAGAAAGTTTTTCTTCAACTTCTTGCAAATCTTGAGAGTCAGACATTCTAGAAGAAAAGTGTTGTTTTAAATATAGTTAGCAAAGGCTGATTACATTTGATTTCTCTTCCATTTTTTCCTTCCCTTTTTACCAGAAAGGAGTTCATAAAATTTAGATTCCACGATAATAATCTAACCAAATTTGTTTGTAATGTTAGATCTAAAATATTTAAGTAGCGCAAGCATTTCATAGGTTAGTAAGCTAAGCCAGCTATTCCATTGAAGTTGTAAGCCTTATGGTAAAATTATATGCAGTGGATGAAAAGTTTCCATACAGAAATGTCAAATAAATTATAATTTCTAAAGAAATCTTACCAGATTCAGAAACTGCTCCAGTAACTAATTTCACACTAGAGAATGTGCTGGCAACAAAAGTTACTTAACTTTCACAAATAAAAAGTAATTAAAACTTTGAGAAAAACATAAAAAATGATAGGAAAAACAACTGCGCACACAATATGCAAATTGATTAGAACATAGTCTAGCATTCAATTATTATAATTATTGAATGAAAAAGCACTTCAGTATAGTGTAAGTAATGATTTAAAACAATTTTCATGCCAGTGGATCACTTAAACTGGAAATTCTTGGATATTAGAGCTGGTGATAAAGTTGAAAAATGAGTTTATCAATGTGAAAATTTGGTGAAATGGTAAAAAAAATCCAAATCAACGGTAAGAATCATTGAAAGGTATAATGAAGTAGAAACTGGAAAAGAGGAACTGATCCAGAACACCTCAGGAATTAGCTGAATACACAAGAGGAATATTCTGTGAAATGTTCACAATAATCCATGAAAAAGTGCATCACACAACTTGCATCCTTGTTAGAAACTGATTACAATCTTGAAATATCACCTCAGATTGTAAGAAAAGTAATCAAAAAAGTTGACAACAATGGGCATGTTGCAAGTTTGAGGCCATTCATTGGCAAACTTAAAAGAAAGGGTTTTAAGTTTGTAAAGTATGTAAGCCCTTAACTTCCTGGGATTCTTTCAGGAATGAGTTATGGCATGGAGAAAACCAAACCATCAAATGCAAACAAAAAGCTTATGTAGAACTGTAAAACATGGCAGAGGAAGGGTAATGGTGTGGGGTTGTACGAGTTCCTCTGGTTTGGGTAATTCATGTTTCATTGAAGGTAACATGGATAGATATGTGTACCTAGACAATTTGAAACAAAATGTCCTTGCTATTGCTACACAGCTGTCTCTTGGAAGAACATTTATCTTCCAAAAGGACAACTATCTAAAACACACTGCAACGATCTGTGAAGAATGGAGCCTCTACCATGTGTCGTAGCAACTTCACACACCACCAGACTCCTGATTTTAACCCCATGGAACATTTATGGGGTTAAAAATATACGAAATGAAAAATTATACCAGCAGCAAAGGTAAACTGTAAAATGGTATTCTGGAACAAAATTACTCCAGAAACAACAAAAAGTTACTAAGTGGTCTGGAACAAAATTACTCCAGAAACAAAACGTTACCAAGTGGTCTGGAACAAAATTACTCCAGAAACAAAAAAACTTATGGGAGTAATGACTGAACAGCTGAGACGTCATTAAAGCAGGTTCAACTGAACATTAAATAAAACACAGGAGTTTTATAACGTTTAATGAAATATTTTTCACCGTATGGAGACTTGCTTTTTATTTGCCACATTTTTGAGTTATTGCGAATTGTGCGTTAAATTATTAATATTTTTTGTTTAAATGCTATAGAAAATTTCTATGCAATTACGCTTATCCGTTTTTCCATTTTTCTTTCTTCAATATTTATATTTTGCAAATAATAAAGCCATTAATTTCAAATAGTAAGTGCATACAGAAACTCTTCTTATTCAAGGTAGCTCCAGCAAATGTTAAAGATTAAAAGTAAACGTCGATTCAAAAAGTAACAGAAGTAATCTAACATTATCGATCAAACTTAAACCAAAAATTGGAAAATTATATCAACTTCTTTGCTAAATAGCTTCATAGCTAAAACAAAAGTAACTTTATGTATGATATATTGAACTTTCAACATTTCCTTACAAAGATCTAGTTGATAGAATGTTTAATAAAGATCAACAAAAACAGAATAACGATTCTTACTTTTGGGATAGTGTCTAACCTTGTTTATTTTTCGGAAGAAACTTAAATTTAACTCAAGAAAATTGTTGAAGAACGAAAGACACTTCGAGCACGAACGTAGGCTTCGAAAATACCGGCGCAAGACTGTTGCCACTAAATAAGGAAGTATGTAATAGTGGTGAGACAAAAATCAGTGATTCGTTCAATTGAATCGAATCTTAAAGTGAACGAATCGGTCAACCAACTCCCTTCAAAATGAATCGAATCATCGACTCCCTACATGTGCTTTTACGAGCGGCAGTCTGTAGAGTAACTAGTTTCCACTGTAAGGCTACTATATTTTTAGGTTAAGTGCTTTTTTTTCTCGTCGAAAAGTAGTTGAATAAGTTCTGAGATGTATACATATTGGACGACAAAGCACACAACTGAACAAAAGAATGTTTCCGATCGCCAGATTGGCGTGGTGTGGAAGTTTGGAGAGTGGGGTGCCAGCTCAGGTGTTGCCTCGTCATCTGACCGTGGTTCAAAATTACGTGGTGTTGTCCTCGGATCTTTCCCTTTGGGATTGATCCCGGACCGTCACCAATAGCCCATTGTGTTGCTCCAGTGTGACGTTAATTGAAATTCCCCCCCCCCGATCGCCAGAAGTCAATTCATTCGATTCTTGCACGAATCGGATCAGTTGTTTCGATTCGTTCACGAATCGGATCATTTGAATCATTGGCTCATTAGACTCATCGGATCATTTGAATCATTTAGGGGGTATTTCAATTAACGTCACACTGGAGCAACACACCAGGCTATTGGTGACGGTCCGGGATCAATCCCAAAGTTGAATCATTTAGGTATTAAGTATTTGGTATTTTCAATTAACGTCACACTGGAGCAACACAAAGGGCTATTGGTGACGGTCCGGGATCAATCCCAAAGGGAAAGATCCGAGGACAACCCCACGTAATTTTGAACCACGGTCAGATGACGAGGCAACACCTGAGCTGGCACCCCACTCTCCAAACTTCCACACCACGCAACGTGAGGACATTTGAGGCCACGACAGATTTAACGTGCACCAGCCCCCTTTGTACACGACGGTGTTTGGCTGGATTCGAACTCGCAACCCTTCGGTTGCTTAGTCCGTTACTCTTCCAACCGGGCCACCGCGGCCCGAATCATTTAGGATCTGAATCACTTGGGTAGGTAGGTATTTTAATTAAAGTCGCACTGGAGCAACATGAGTGCTATTGGCAAAGGTCCGGGATCAAACCCGAGGTTACGGTCCAGGATCAATCCCAAAGGGAAAGAGTCGAGATACACACCACGTAATTTTGAACCACGGTCAGATAACGAGGCCACACATGGGCTGGCACCCCACTCTCCAAACTTCCACACCACGCAACGTGAGGACATTTGAGGCCATGATAGATTTAACGTGCACCAGCCCCCTTTGTACGCAACTGTCTGGTTGGATTTGTTGGCTAGTCAAGTTGTTTGGAAAATCAGAAGGCAATTTTATAACTGTCACTTCAATTTAAGTCAAGTGTGACACCAGAGGTTCTTTTAACCGTGAATGACTCCACAAACTCGGAAAATCCAAACAGAAACATTTATTATACGGAAGACGTACAAAAAAGAACATGACAGGCTACATTACATACATCAGAATACTCAACGGAAAACAAAATTGTTCTTATTCTTCCAATCTCAAATTCAATGGAGTTGAGTTGTTCGCCACTTCTTTTCCGAAAATTAATAATTCTTGTGAAACTCCCAACTTTTGAGTTTACATGCAATTGGGAAACTCAAAACTCGGTACCGTCCATGGCTTAAAAGATCTAGACGTCTGACGGGACGAATCTGTTCTTCCCACCAGAGACGTAACTAGACTAGTTTCCACCCAGGGCAAGAACTCGCCTTGGCGCCCCCCTACCGACCAACCAAACCAACAAACCAAAACCCTCTCCGACAACACCCCCCCCCCTGATATCGCCCCACCACACAATAATTCCACTTGTCCAAAATTTTTTATTCAACTTGGATGGTAAATGCTTGATTTCAAAGGTAAATAGATTAATTTGCAGTAATTTCATTTTTAGTACAAGATAAAATACCTTTTTTTCTAAGATATTTTTATTCAAATATTCAAAAACGCTGTAATGGTTTTCGATATCTAAAGGTACGATAAGTAATATTATTAATGAGAAAGGAAAAACGTAAAAGTGGAAAAATACTTCCAAATACGTATCCAAAAAAGAGAAGAATTTCTGAGAATATTTGTAAGGTAAAATCTTTAATTTTAAAAGAGGATCCGCCAAGTCAAAGGACTATTACAAAGTCATTAAAATGTTCAGTTTCAACTGTAAATAAAATAATTAACAGTGATTTGAATCTTAAAAAGGCCAAAAAGTACAATGTTTATCGTCTATCTCCACGACATATCGCAGAAAGCAGAACTCGCTGCAGAATTCTGTATGAAGCATTTAGCTGGAGAAAGATGGAAAAATGTGACAATAGACGAGGCGTGGGTGTATTTAAATGATTGCAATACGAAAGAACAATTTATTGTCATAAAAGAGGAGAAAAATCTTAAAACGTGTGGTAACAAGTGGTTCAACTTGGTAACTTTAACGTGAGAACTTTCTCTAAGAGATTTATGATTGTTGCCGGTTTTGCATATAATGGAAAATTAAAAGTAAAAATAGAGGAAAAAATGTAAAAATCAACTCCCGCATATTATCAAGACCATATTTTATCCCCAATATTCAAAAAAGAAATACCATATCTTTACCCAAAGTGCCAACAATCAGTAGAACTGCATCAGGATAAAGCAAGTAGCCACACATCTAAATCCACTCTTAAATTCGGGGAAAAATTGGAAGAAACTGGTATCAAGTCAATAAATACCCTTTACTGATATTCCTGCTAAATCTCCAGATGTCTCACCCATGGACTTTTAGACTTTTATAAAGAGCATTATCGAAACGTCGACAGAAAACCATTCAAGGATTTTGGAAAACTAAAACAAGAATTAGGAACAACAGATTTTACTCAAGTTATTATCTTGAGTATTATACTTAGACATTTTACACAATCTCTTATTCTATTGACAAAATGTGAAAAAAAATTAATCTAAACACAGAAAGCTTGAACTAAAACTTAACTTTATGGGCTTTTTCGGCTGCAAACATTTTTACAATGTCCTCAAAAGATAGCTTTGAAGCTAACTTGTGCTCTATTGATATGATGCTTAGGTTGGTTAGTCACTGTTGTCCTGTTAAGTTTCTGAGGTAATTTTTTATGATCTTTAGTTCGCTAAAACTCCTTTCATTTGAGGCGACTGAGACTGGTATTGTGAGGAAAATTCTCAACGGCTGTCGTTGTGTTGGTGGACGCGTCTTCAAGTCCGTTCTTGTATATTAACGTCAGAAGACCTGATGGTGTAGCAGTTTTCATATTAGGGCTTAAATCCAAGGCATGACGCTTAAAACTCTCCACTTCTATCGCCAGCTAGTCCCTGTTTAAGTCTTCTTTATATGTGGTAGCTAACTCAAGTGCCTGGTTCTTCAATTCTTCTCCATTGTTTCAAACCAAGCTCCATTGAGGAAACCAAATAAACTATCCACGTTTTGAATGACTTGAAACCTTTGCCTCAGTTCATTCAGAATCCGATCTATTATTTGTATAATCAATAATCTAAACTTTTTTCTTCTGAGAATTCATAGCTTTCAACTTCGACCTTCTCATCAAACCTACGCTTCTTCCTCCTCCGTACTTGTTTAAAAAGAGGATCCCTAGGTTAAGATTTCCTGCTATTTCTTCACACATTCTGCATTTAGCTCCTTTTATAGTTTTTGTAGTCTACTAATAAGTTTTCCCTCTTCATTTTTTATCATACGTAAATATCTATAGTAAAAAAACACTCGGCCAATTTAGCGCCCCCCAAATCCGGCGCCCGGGGCCCATGCCCCCTCTGCCCCCCCCCCTAGTTACGTCTCTGCTTCCCACAATAGGTTCTTGACTGGAGCTATGTTCGAAGGACTTCTCCAAGTTCTCACGATTTTGAACGCGTTGAAGTTGTGTGTTTCACCTTTCTTCTTGGATCTTCTTTAATTCTAGAAACAATTTGCTCTTGAAAATTCTTTCCTGAGGGTGATTGGACCTCAAGTACATACAGCCATTGTATTGGCCTTAGGAATTCGCTGTTCTTGGTTTTAAGCTTCACAAGACGAACAGATCCATCTTTTCCTGGGAAAATCTGTTATTTTCCCCAATGGCCAAACGCTTTTGGTTGTTAACTTCGACCAAAACCACTTCTCCCACTGTGAATTCGTGGGTGCTCCTGATCGTTTTCGTTTGCTGTCTAAGCTGCCCTAAATATTCTAATCTGAAACGACTTCGGAGATGCTCTCAAAGTTTCATCCGATAGAGCTGCCTCTTTAGTAGACTCAATGATTCCAAATGGTCAAAACCGGGAACGCCACTTCCTTTAACCTCTCGTAAAAGATAGATAGAGGGTGCTATGGCATCAAGTTCGTCGTTCTCAGAGATGTAGGTTAAAGGTCTTGAATTTAAAACCTCTTCACAATCAGAGTACTGTGTTCAGTTCTTCGCATCTTAAGGATGCTCTACTCAAGACTTTCTCTTTAGATCTTTTACAAGTCCAATGAGGCGCTCCCACCAGCCTCCCCACCATGGAGCTGATGGTGGAATAAATTTCCAGGTGTTATTTGTTTTATCTCTCCATCTTCGTTTACCCGCTTCCAATCAATACTCTGAAGCAATCGATTGGCTCCCACAAAGTTTTTACCATTATCAGAGTAAATAATGGACGGCCTTCCACGACGAGAAATAAAACGTCCGAGTGATAGACATCTGCCTGTCGATAAAGAGACGAGTTCGAGATGAATCACACGGTACACCTCCCACGTAAAGAGCACAATCCACGTTTTGGTACCATTCCTTAGAAAGAGGGGGCCAGCAAGATCAACGCCCGTCACTTCAAAAACTGCTGCATCCCGTACACCAGGGGTGTCAAACTGGCGGCCCGCGGGCCGCATGTGGCCCCCGAGGTAATTTTTTTATGGCCCAAGATGCCTGAAATAAAATGAAAACAGAACAATTTTACGAGAGCACTTAACCATCGCCAATTTAATTCGTTCCTTAAAGATTTAGAATCTGATTTCGAAGATCTTCCTTATTACACAGAAGTTCGTTGGTTGTCCTACCACAAAGTCCTGAAGAGCTTCTATCTGCTTTTGGAGGAAATAATTGTATTTCTTGAAATGAAGGATGAAAAAAACGAAAATATATCGATTATAAAAAATCTGGCATTTTTAACAGATATTACAGGTCATCTGAATAATCTTAATATTACATTGCAAAGGCGAAGATCAATTAATAACGAATATGTACGATGCAATAGCAAGTTTTGTACAAAAACTGACTTTGTTTGAAAATCATCTACAAAAAACGTTTTGACTTATTTTCCTACGTGTAGGCAGTTAAAAGCACAAAATCAAAGTTGCTCATTTTCACAATATTGTGGTAAAATTGAAGAAATCAAAAACGAATGAATTCGATAAACGTTTTAATGATTTCAGAGTTAGAAATTTGTTTCTCTTTATCAGTCCTTTTTCCTTTGAAGTTGAAAATGCTCCCACTTCGATACAGCTGGAATTAATTGATTTCCAGAATGATTCGGTTTTAAAAGACAAGTATCGAGAAGTAGGAATTCCCAAAATACACTGCTGGCCACCCAAATTGCAACACCAAGAAAGACAAGAGATATCACAACAAAAATTATTTTGTAGATAACATGTTGACCAAGTATCAAATGATTAAATTTATAGACTTCTGTGAAGTGTGGTTCCTGCCAAAATCAGTAGCCAGAGTAGCCGCCATTGTTGGAGATCACCGCTGCCACACGCCTCGGCATTGATTCAAAGAGACTTTGGATGTGTTCTTGGGGTACAGCAGACCAAGCAGCTTCCACACGTTGCCAAAGTTGATCTGGTGACCAAGCTGGGGATGTATTCTGGGTCAATCGTTGAGCAACCATGGACCACATGTTTTCTATCAGCGAAAGATCCGGAGAGCGAGCTGGCTAGGGAAGCAATTCAATCTGGCGATTGACGAAGAACCCTTGGACAATGCGTGCCACGTGTGGTCGCGCATTATCCTGTTGAAATATGGCTGTGGGCAAGCCCTGAAGGTAAGGAAGGACAACTGGCTCCAACACCTCGGAGATGTAGCGCTGGCTGTTTAAAGTACCGGCAATGCGTACTAGAGGAGTGCGAGAGTGATATCCAATACCGCCCCATACCATAATACCCGGTGCAGGACCAGTGTGGCGGTGCATAACGCAGCTGTTCAGCATCCTCTCTCCACGGTGTCTCCAGACTCGAATCCGACCATCGTGGTGTTGCAGACAGAAGCGTGACTCATCAGTAAAGACAATTTCATTCCATTCTGCCGTCCACATCCTTCTTTCATCGCACCATTGGCGGCGGAAACGTCTGTGGTTCTGCGTCAAGGGTAGACGAAGCAATGGACGTCTTGCGAACAGACCACTCTGCTGTAAACGGCGTCGAATGGTACGCGCAGACACTGAATGATGCGGTACAGACTGAATGTGCTGTGCTATGGTTCGTGATGTGGCTGAGCGATCCGTCACTGCCATACGCACAATATGCCTGCCATCACGTGAAGTGGTGCACTGAGGTGGATGCGATCGAACACGTCGGTCCGTCGTACCCTCCTGCATCCAACGATCACATATCCGCATTACAGTTGTTTGGTTTCGTCCAACACGACTACCGATTTCCCTGAAAGATAATCCACAATCTCGGTAGGCCACTATCCTTCCTCTGTCGAACTCGGATACTTGATCAAAAGATGATCGCTGTTTTCTACGAGGCATAATTGATCGTTTTTTTGAAAAACCACAAGAAAAACACAATTGCCGTACTTGAAATCGTCGAAATCTCCAAGCCTTAAATAGCGCTTTGAAGTGGCGCCACAGGCGCGCGTGATGTGCGTCTGCGCTGAAATTCTAATCATTTGCATATCTCACCTCCGCTAATGCATGTTGTAAATTTCATATTATTTGCATGCTTCCTTCAGGGTGTTGCATTTACGGTGGCCAGCAGTGTATATTCTTATTTAGGTGAAAAATACCCGGAAATTAAAAAGTTTGCTGCACAAATTTTATGCTATTTTGGGAGTACGTACTTGTGTGAGCAACTATTTTCGTCCATGAAATTAAATAAAACGGCCTACAGATCAAGATTAACAGATAAACATCTATCTGCCATATTGAAGATTGTTCTCAGTCTTTGAATCCAGATATTGGAAAACTAGTAGGAGGAAAGCGATGGCAAGTTTCCGGTTATAAAATTAATTTTAGTTTTATAAATACATTAAATTAAATAAAAGCAAATTATATAGCAATATTATAAATTATTACCCTAAATTCACTTAATTACATAATGTGTTTTAATTATCCTATCCATATTTCTGGATCCTCACTTCAAAATATAATTTTAAGAAAATTTGTAAATGTGATGTGGCCCACGTGAATCTTACCAGTTGCATTAAATGGCCCGTGTTTTAATTGAGTTTGACACACCTACCGTACACGATATTCTGGTAAGGGTGGTGAGTTCATTTCCGCGGGCTTGGCAGGGAAACGTTGCAGCGGCCAGTGAAACGTTTGCAACGGGAGGGGCCTATGTAGCCACATAAACCCCTCCCACCATTTCAAGAGCAAGAATTGCTCTGCTGAGCATCCTCTGCTTGGAAGATCTGCTGGATTCAATTTACCAGGAACATGCCTCCATTGTTCAACTGTGTGAGAGCATGTATCTCCCGGATTCTTCTATACAAATGTTCCCCACTGAGTATCTCTTTTGATCCAGTTTAATGCAATGAATCGCTCCAGCAGACCTTACAGTTGCGTATTTTAAGGTCTGCAGTAACACTCGCACTCAGTCTGGCACCAATGCAACATGCCAATAACTCAAGACGAGGTATCGTAATCCTTTTCAAAAGGAGCTACTCTGGCACGGGACTGGATAAATCTGACAGTAACTTGTCGATTCACTTCAACTCGCAAGTAAATGCAGGTGGCGTAAGCTTGGGCACTTGCGTCACAAAACACATGAAGGCTGACGATTTTCATTCTTGTCCAAGTTTGATCCACCGGGTTATCTTGACTTCTGACAGCAGCTGTATTTCCGTTGGCCAATTCAAAAATCGTCTTGCTAGGTCGTCAGGAAGCGCATCATCCCAATTCAGTCCCAGAACCCAGGATTCTTGCAGCAGAAGTTTCGGAATAATAGTCACTGAGCCAAGGGGATCAAATATACTTTACGCCAAGGAGAGCAACATTCTTACTAAGAACTCATCGTTCTTCATTCAGAAATGTTGAAATAGTGAACTTTAATTTGTACCTTTGTTATTGTACGATAGATGGTGGCACAAAGCAGATTTTATCTTTTAACACTCCTGAGTATATCGATTGGATCCTTGAGTTGCTATCGATATCGTTAATTATTTTCTGTGTGCCTTTTTAACTGTAACTTTTTTAACTAGGTTATGTTGTTCATTCTCTGTTGTAAGATGTGCAAGTCATAATTGTAATTGTTCCTTTTTTGTTCTATTTAATTAAAATTCAATTATTTCTGCTGCAATTATTGAAGTTCTTTAGTTAATATATCAATAAGAAAAACAATGTTGCAAGACAAAGTGTCTTCTTTCAAGTCCCAGTTCAGATCCAGCGAAGGCACGATTTCGGGGTTATCAAATTGATCGATGACTTCAAGAGGAACGTTTGACCGCCAACCTCGAAGATTAAATTTCCCTTCGGACATTAACGTGTTTGTGACTCGAGAATGAATCTGTTTGCTTGTTGGGAGTCTTTCAAACTACATACACAATTATCAACGTAAAAATAATCTTTCGAAGTTCTTGCAGTATCCGAAAGTTTCTCTGGGGCCTCCTCAAGGTGATGATTCAATGTCGTTGCCAGAAGAAACGGACTGCAGTTAATTCCAAACACAACTCTTCGATGTCTGTAGATCTTAGTTTCATTTGCTTCGGTTCTCCATACGAATCGCAGATAATCCGTCCTTTTTTCTTATTCCAATCTGAAGGAAAGCCTTTTCAATGTCTGGTGTTAGTCCAACAGGAAATTGTCGAAAATGATTCAGGACAGAAGGAACAAATTATATCAAATTAGAACCCTTTTCTAAACATATATTCTGTGAGGGTGATCCTTTTAAGTGCGCTGAAACATAGAACACAGGTCTCACTTTGGTGGTCTGGCTACATTCCTTGAACACAGGTCTGTGAGGAAGATAGTACACGTTTGCCTCTTCCCTGTCGTCGACTTCTATGATCGCTTCCGAAAACCACTTGATGTGCTTCCGACTTTCTGAGATTCTAATAGCCTTTCATAAGTAGAAGCAGGACGTTTTTCGGCCATTTCTCTGTTGTCGGGAAGATTCCAAGATCCACGGCAAAGCTACTTCGTATCTGCCTTCTTCATCAATCGTCAGTGAGCTTCGGAAATACTCCAAAGCCTCTTGATGAATTTCAGACTTCTTTCTAGACTCTACAGGATCTGTAATTCCGATTGTTTCCAATTTCCACAAGTCACTTATTGTGCTCTTAATGAGTAAGGTGGTCACCAATAAGGAACTACTTTCGTGATCTGACTCATCTGGCAATTTTCCCATCAGTGTCCAGCCAAGCAACGTTTCTATTGCTGTTAGTCCACAAGACAAAGTGAGGATCCTTCCCGTCAGAAGTTTACCAGCAATATTAGCTCCAATAAGTAAGTGAATAGTTAGTGATGAACAAGACGATAAACATTCGTGATCAGAAAGCTTAATTCCTTTATCTTCTAATTCCTTTGACCAGAAGCCTGTTTTCATCTGAGGTATTTCTGAACAAATATTTTCTTGGTCAAGAACATTGAAATTTCAATGGTAATTTCTGTCAAAATCACTGACAAAGATCTTATACTCTGTTTTTGTAGGGTTTTTACCCCTCCAAATAAATTGTGAATTAGGGTGTTCTCCCTTACAGGAAGATATTTCAGCTTCGAGACAGCTTCTTTCGTTATGTAAGATTTTTGACTTCCGGTGTCTATCTATCCGGTCTCTTACTGCAATTTCTTGGTTTTTCCCTCGAAACAGCACAACTAGAGTTTGGAGAAAAACACTTGCAGAACAAATTGGGTTAGTGTATTTGACTGTTCGATTGGCTTATCATCGGCTCCAGTAGTGTTTCCTTTTCGTTGAAAGATCTACTAGTTCCTCTATCGGGGCACATCACAGTATGTCTTTTGTCACAGTGTACACACCTGACATAGGCTCTGCATTGCTTTGCCACGTGACCACACTGGAGACATCTGTAACAGCCTCGTTTCTTCAATCGAATTGTTCGTTCATTCAAATCCGAATTTCGAGCAAAATTATAGTCCTTTGATTCATGGTTTTCTCTATCACAGAATACACATTTTAAAGTAGTTCTTCGGTTCCCTGAAAATAGTCCTGCAGCCGTTGGTAAATCTTGTTTCGGTTTGAGTTTTCGTTAATTTCCAAAGTTATTCTGTCTTCATTTTCAACTTCATTCTTCAGGACACTCATTAAACTGTCCAATCAAGATTCTTTTCCCTGTCGATCCATTTATTGTTTCTCTGCCAAGCTCTTTAAAACTTCACTCAAACAGAATTCCACGAGTGGAAAAAGCATGGCTGCATACTTTTCGGTAGTGACGCCAAGAGTCTAGTGATCTCAATTGCGTTTCAATGCGATCATAAACTGTTGAAAGCTTCACGTGTTTCTCTTGCAGGTTGAATGTCAAAGTCAGTTTCAAAAGCTCTCGAACATAGTATTCAACTAAGAGATCGTCTCTGCCAAAGCGAGATTTCAAGCAGTCAACTGCTTTGTAATAGTTTCCTGGGGATGGAGGAAAACTTTCGATGAGTTCTCGGGCTCTGGAGCTCGGTATAGTGGCTTGAACCAAGTATTGGAACTTGTCAGCCTCATCGATGTCGGGGTCTTTATCCACTTTTTAAAAATTGTCCCCAAATGGCAGCCAGTTTTAATTTCCCCGCCAAATTTCTTTAATTCTAATCGAGGTAGTTTAAAATTTCGTTTAGAAACACTGGCTTCGGAGTGAGCATCCATATGACCCAAGGAACTAGACTTCGAATTAACAAGCAAACTTATCTTTCTAAATTTGTGCAAATATTCATCTGCTCTCATCATTTCATTTTCTAAATCTTATTCCTGCACACTTTCTTCAGTCAGTATAAAACCCAAAATACTCTCGTTAAGCATTGAAAGTTCTTGATGATTTTCGCCAAGCAGCTGAAATGTCGCCAAAAAAAATCTAAATCTTCGGTTATCTTGGCGCTTTCCGGCTTCATTCAAGACGTTAAACAAGCGAGTAAATGCAGTTCGAACAATCTTCCGTTTCAATATTAAGGCATCCATTTTCGTATGAAAAAGTTCAAAAAACAGTTCAGAAAAATAGATAAATCTCTAATAGAAAACAATTTACCTTCAAATAAGTTCACTTGCCTTTCAGAAAGTTGCCCTTTGACAAATCACGGACCTGTCGCGGACGCCATGTCACTTCAATTTAAGTCAAGTGTGGCAACAGAGGTTCTTTTAACCGTGAATGACTTCACAAACTCTGAAAATCCAAAAGAAAACATTACACGGAAGACGTACAAAAAAACAGAACATGACAGGCTACACTACATACATCAGAATGCTCAACGGAAAACAAAATTGTTCTTGTTCTTCCAATCTCAAATTCAGTGGAGTTGAGTTGATCGCCGCTTCTTTTCACGAAAATTAATAATTCTCGCGACAACAACCAACATTTATTAAACATCAACGCTACGAAATACAGTAAAACGTTTCCTCCTCGAGAGAAAGAGCACGAGTAGTTCTAGCATGTTTACTTTTATTCTGATTTACGATCTTCCGCTGATGCCACTCGAATTGAAACTTCGTTGCAAACGATTAGCAGTTTGCTTATCGGCAGGATTGCCAGGTAGTCACATTACTCCCCCACCAGTGAACAGGTTGAACGCTAGAATCGTCTGGGTTTCTTGACAATACGTCCAGAACGTGTTAATACTGGGGAATCAGCAAACGTAACACGTCTTGAAGGTACTGCTCAGAGTAAAAGGTAGTATAGATAGTATGAGTAGCTATTTACTCTGGTACTGCTGTGGAGAACTAGAAGTCGAGGCATCTTTTTCAGGTATCTTACTTGACATTTGAGATGTTTCATCATCGGTTGAGATCGTTCTTGTTCTTATGACACATTGGAGGTACAGGACGCATGTTTTCAAAGGTGCTTCGTAACTGTTTTACGAATTCTGATTGAGGTATGTTCTTGCATTCAGGCAAAAATTCTCCAGGTAAACGAATGTTTTAACCGTACACTAATTCAGCTGGTGTCGCTGTAAGGCTGTCCTTGAGAGTTTAACGTAAGCCATGCAGAATTTTTGGTAGTGCACGAAAGCAGCTTTCATTACGGTGACACATGATTTCTGCTTTTAGAGTGCGATGTCATCGTTCGACGAAACCGTTGGCTTGGGGATGGTATGCAGTTGTGCGTTTTCGTTTGAATCCCAAAAATTTAAACAATTCTTAGAAAAGCGCTGATTCGAATTGTGTGCCTTGGTCAGTGACTATAAAGTATGGTGTTCCAAACCGTGAAATTCAATTAGTGAACAGAGCTGTTGCAACTGTTTTAGCTCAGTTGTCTGTCACTGGGAAAGCTTCCGGCCATCTCGAGTATCGGTCGATGAGTCACACAATAGCGATATCCTGAAGCAGGTGGTAGAGGACCAATGATATCCAAGTGGAGTTTATCGAATCGCTTGGTTACAAGAGGCTTTTTGGCAGCTTAAGCACCGCGAGCCCACTCACCTACATCTCGTCGCATATTTGGCCAAAAAAACTTGTTTGAAAGTAATTTAATAGATGATTTTTGAAAGTAATTTAATGATGGATGTGAATTTCCATGAAATGCATTGAAGACAATTTTCCTAAAAGGTAGTGGAATATAGGGTCTTGCTCTAATGTAGAAGTTTCGCACATGATGTTGGAGTCTGTTCCGACTACTGGACATTCTTGAAATTTCAAATTCGGAGAATTCAATTCGATTAGATTTGTCAATTCGTCGTCTTGTTTTTGATGTTCCGAAGCAGCAGCATAATCAATAGCCTCTGGAATATATATTTCTTCAACTCTGAATAACGCATTTGCTACGACGTTGTCCTGACCAGAAATGTGCTGGATGTCAATTGTGAACTGACTCCTAACTTGCTGACTTTCCCTAATTTCTCCAGGTGGCGGCAAACAGTTGATTGTTATGTATTCAACCTTCCTGCTATATCTCTTGTTGATTGACGTGGATTTTGCTCCAATATTGCCTTTAAAAGTTTGTCGTCAAGGTCGGAAGGACGTCCCGCCCTCGGTTCGTCCTTTAAAGTCGTATCTCCAGAACGGAATTTGGCAAACCAATTTATAACTGCCCAATCGCTTATTAGACCTTCACCGAAAACACTGCATATTTTTTCAGCTGTCGCCTTAGCACTATTGCCTTGCTTAAATTCCCAAAGCATCACATGACGAATATGCACTTTTTCACTCTCCATTTTAGGGGTTATGAACAGCAGTTTAATGAAACATGCATCACACAAACCAGTTGTCAGAAGACTATAACTGAACCCTTATCTATTTAGTGAAAGCAAAAACTCGTTTGTCCCGGTGACTTATAGTGGGTAGATACGAACATAAATTCTACCTAGCTGCATCGGAAGTTATTTATGACTCGGCCTAATATATAAAACAGTATGGAAGATCTCGAAGAACGGAATGAAGAAATCTGAAATGTCTGAGCAGCATTTCGGAGTCCAAAATTCATCAAAGGAAATTCATAAAGGCCAAAAGGAGTACAAACTGCAGCCGTCTCAACGTCAGATGGTTCGACCGGTATCTGGTGATAATCACGAATGAGATCTAATGTAGAAAATACTGTACATCCATCCAATTGATGAGGAAAGTCATGTAAGTGAGGTATAGGGTAGCGATCCAGTTGGGTGACAGCATTGAGAGCGCGGTAATCACCGCATGGTCTGCAAATACCTTTTTCCAGCATGAATGAAAATTCTTTTTGCGATCTTCAGCATTTTTGGTGACAAACGTCTTACTTTGGAGGAAATTGGCGTACATGTTATGATATGGTGGGTGACGTTATGCTTCCTTTCTGTACTGTTAGAATTTTCGACTGTGATTTCTTTAAATTCTACCAGTAGCTTCAAAATACCGGGATGGTACATAGAAGTGTCCAAAGACGTAAGGAACGACTGCGAACTCAGCATTGGTCTACCTGATGATTGCAGAGGTTACAGGATCTAGGGTCTGCTACACTTCAGGTCCACGAGCAATCCGAAATTCTTTAAAAAGTCCGCTCCGATGATCGGCTTCGACACATCAGCAATAATAAAAGACCAAAAGAATCTTCTGTGTAGACCTCTAAATCTAGCTTAACGTTTTTCGTTCTGTAAGTTCGAATTGGTGAGGAGTGCTGCAAAAAGTTTAAAGTCTGATTTCTGGCGTTTTTCTGACTTTGTAGGAGGAACTGAAACATCTGTACCGGTATCCACAAGATAATATCGATTACTTGAATTATCAAAGAGGATGAGGCGGTAGTCTTGCCCTTAAGTCGCTTGCCTCTAGCGACTGGGCAATCAGTTTTCCGATGTTGGATCTCGATCAAGAAAGCTGTAAGGTTTGTTGCACTTCCGCGCGTTGGGTCCGAATTTAAGATGGTACCAGCAAAGCCCTTTTTCCTTGAATCTGGATCGAGTGACTGCCAGAACGATTACGACGTCCACGATCGGTACTATTTGATCTGCAAAAATTTCGAAACTCCCGAGTTAGGCTTGCGATACTTGTTTCAAGTGCCTTCAAACGTGACTCATCGCCAGATTTTTATTCACATTAGCGGTTGAAGATGGTTTCTCTAGTGATGAAATTTCAGAATCACTATAAACTGACATTTTGTCTGCCATTTATGCTAAGTTAGTCAGTCTTTACTCACAGAAAGTATGGTATGAACATGCTTTGGTAAACGTTGAAACCATAAAGTTTTAAGCATTTCATCCGAAAAAGCAGGACCAGAAAGGCTTCTCATCTGCCTCCACAAATCGGAGTGTCGGCGATCACCTATCTCTAAATCGCTTAAAAGTTTTTTAAGTTTCGATTCTTCAGAATCGCTTAACCTAAACAAGTGAGCAATTTTTAGTGTCGTACTTTCCTTCGTGAGGCGGGTTCGATAAAGTATCCTCTACGTAATCCAAGACATCTTCAGGAAGGCAGAAACAACCATGTCATATTTGGTTTGATCTTTCACTGTTCCGGATATTCCAAACTTTTCTTCGAGTTGAATAAACTACAGTTTTGGTTTATTTTTCCAAAATAGTGAAGGTTTCACAGCAACACGATTCACTTCAGGCGAGTCGATTGGAGCACTTTCGTTTTCATTTTGATAGTCCGTGTCAATCATTTATTCCAAACGATTAAAAGTTTAGTTAGCGTAAATCAATACAATTGAAGGCGAAGAGAATGCAGTTCACAAATGAAGGGATGATAATATTCCGATTGCAAGCAAAATGTTTGTAAAGCAAAAAGTTCGAAATTCTACTCTCTTGAATAAAAGGAATTCTTTTTAATCACGTCCGAATGAACCATTTGTTGGCTAGTCAAGTTTAGAAAATCAGTAGGGGCAATTTTATATAACCAACATTTATTAAACATCAAAGCTACGGAATACAGAAAAACGTTTCCTCCTCGAGGGAAAGAGCACTAGTTCTGCATGTTTACTACTTTTTATTCTGATTTACGAACTTCCGCTGATGCCACTCGAATTAAAACTTCGTTGCAAACGATTAGCTGTTTGCTTATTGGCAGGGTTGCCATGTAGCCACAGATTCGTACTCAACCCTCTGGTTGCTAATCCGTTACTCTTCCAACCGGGCTACCACGGCCCCGGTCAGATGACGAGGCAACACCTGAGCTGGCACCCCACTCTTCGAACCACTTGGTATGCGAATCTTTGATATTTTGATCTTCGATAGTTTTTTGATTCGGTTCGATTGGACGATCGTTTCATTTTTTTTGCCTTGATTTTTTTCTTTTGTTTTTCTTTACACAATTTCTTCACAAAATATGAGTTTAAACTTGAGTATCACACTGTAATTATGAAAGCTTTTACTTTTACTTCCAGAAATGAATTTTTTGGAGAGTGGGGTGCCAGCTCAGGTGTTGCCTCGTCATCTGACCGTGGTTCAAAATTTCGTGGTGTTGTCCTCGATTCTTTCCCTTTGGGATTGATCCCGGACCGTCACCAATAGCCCTTTGTGTTGCTCCAGTGTGACGTTAATTGAAATAACCCCCCAGAAATGAATTTGCTTTCTTTTCAAAAACAAAAATTGTTTTTCATAAGAAATAAAGTTGTGCTCATTAAATATTTTCTAATTTACTTGTTAGCTTTGAATTTGATTAAAATAGCTTTGATGAAAATTGACGACGAAATTTTTCTTTTAACATTTTATTCATTTTCCTACAAAAATTTTGTCAATGTAAACATTTCTGTATTTTACACCTTTCTATTTTTTAGATCAATCGAACTACCTTTTTTGCAATTATATTTTGAGGTCATTTATATTTACTACTTTTAAAATTATTTTCTCCTCCGTATGAATCATTAAGAAATCTCTCATTCTATATGAACTAGAGAGATATTTTAAATAACATCGCACAAAGCAACACAACGGGCTATTGGCGACGGTCCGAGATCAATCCCGAAGGAAAGGATCCGAGGACACCACGTAATTTTGAACCCCGGTCAGATGACAAGATAACACCTGAGCTGGCACCCCACTCTCCAAACTTCCACACCACGCCAACGTGAGGACATTGGAGGCCAAACAGACTTAACGTGCACCAGACCCCTTTGTACACAATGGTCTTTATCTGGATAAGAACTAATCCGCTCTTCCAACCGGGTTACCGCGGCCCCCATTGTATATGAGCTTCATATATAACGCTAGATTTTAATTAATTAAAATGATCATGCAACTAAGTAAACTATTTCAATCATTGCACTAATAGGTATAATATTGAATTGCATGTTAACCTTTAATTTGAAATTAATAGGGAATATAAATATTGATTAATACTACGCAATAGAAATATTTTGACACTCTAACCTGTGATCTATCAAGCATAAAACAAATGTATCTCAAAAACCTAGATATTAAAGTTCCAACATGAGGTAAATTCAAGTTGCGAGAGGTATGATACCTGAATCTCCAATCTCGAACACGAACAGAAAATCTTTCAAATTTAGATTCAACACACATTTATAGCGTTTCAATGCTGTTTTTTGTCATTATTTTATCGAGGACCAATTGTTGGTAGTTGAATTTAAGTTTCACTGGAGCAACATAACGGGTTGTTAGTGACGACAGAAATAGGAATCACGATATGATTATTGTGTTTTAGCTTTTCTAATATTAATGAATGATAGTAAACGAACAGAGCTTTTATTGTAATTGTAAAATTCAAAGTTTATAACAGTATGAAACAGAATTGCATTTATTCATTAAATCAATTCTAACAATTTCAAATTGAAATTAAAATGTTATTTTAAAATTTTATTTCTAACATCGATTTTCTAATTTTTAATGGTAAAATTAATAGTGAAGGAGGAGCAGAGAGAATCAAATCCTTTTGATTTCATGAATTGATTGAAGTTCAAAATCATTTAAATAAAACAAGTAATTTTTGAAACTTTTAAAGGTACAAAATAAAAATACTAATTGATTTATTTATGGACATGTGCTTTCGAGAGAAATCTTGCTATTCAACTCAAAGCGCTGTCCTCGGTTCAACAGGCTCTGGGTTCAAGTCCTAGCCATGGCATGGATGTTCGGAACGGGTTACATAATTGGAACTGTCAAGTGACGTGTGTAGAATTCTATATACCTACCTACCTAATGAACCAGTTTTGAAGGTTTCTCTGGAATTCCAGCACGTTAGAAAAATCATGTTTACTAGCTTGTCGCAGTTTACCTCGTTGTAACGACTTCTCTGGGTAGCGTGGTAGATTCAAATCTACAGAGAACAGTCTAGCTTAAATAATAAACATTAATTTTATTGAGAACAATTTCTTGACTATATTTGAATCTATTTACAAGGCACTTTTACGAATTGCTATGCCTCTGCTAACTGGATGCGATAGGTTGTCGAAATCTCAGACACGTACGAAAGTCTCTGAGTGGGAGAAAGGTCTCTCAATTGTCTCGGGTGGAGACTCTACTCGTCGGGTGACGATTACACAAGATCAGCACCGGATTCTCACGGGATGACGGGTCGATTCAGGTTCCCTGCCGGACGAGAAGTCGGCACCGGACTCTTCGCAGGTCGTCGGTTCGGCACAATCAGGGATCGGCTCCACTGGGGTCGTCGGGTCAGCACAAGACGGGAACGGTATCTCTCCGGAACTCCAGTACGTTCCTTCGTTTCTCTAGGTGAGAAAGCAACTCCAAGCTATTTGCAGGCTAAGGAGTTAGACCACTCGCAGGGTCGCTGGATCGAGCCTCCCGGATGGGACCAAAGCAGGAACTCGAGATAGGCAGCCTACGCCAGGCTACAATAACGCGTCCTCTCGGGGTGAGAGAACCGTCTTCCAAATTAATAAGAGCTCCCTAATGAGGTTGACCGCTCAAAGGGTCGCTGAGTCAAGCCTCTCGAACGAGAACACAAGCAAGAACTGACGATTCGACTCCCTTCTTTCCCCTCGAAACTTCGCAGCCTTTGTTCGTTGGTGGTTTTTTTGATTGGTTGTTGCTTTCAATTGGTTGCTGATTCGGCGGCGACTGTCTGACGTAAAATGGGATCAGCTACTTAGTGCAGGTGGGCTTAATTACCTGGCAGGTGGACTTAATTACCTGGCAGGTGGAACCTAATCACCTGGGCGGTCCGGAATGAATTCCCTTTGTCCATCTTCGGTACAAGTCCAGACCGTCTGGTGCCAGAGAGATGGAAACGCATTGTCCGTGTCTCTTGTCGACGAGTCCTCGACTCTTGTCGGCGAGTTTGCCTTAGGAGGGTTAATTGAAGGGTCCATCAATGAATCCTCACAATCCCTCCCCCTAAGAAAGATTTTGTGGTATGGCAAAATCTATAAGGCAACGGTTATGATTTATTTTTATGATTTAAATAAATATCATGATTTTTTTCCACATACCCTGGTCAGAAATGAATGCTAAAAATAATTCTGAAAAAAGTCAAATTGGGTTTTACAGCAGCAATTCAAAACAGAAAAATAACCATAATCTCTAGTATTGTTTAGAGGCAGTTCGAATTAAGACATAACAGATTTGATGATACATTTACATAAAATATTGTCAAATATGTGCAAAAACTGAGGAGTTAAACTTTTTGTTGATTGCTTCAGATGCATTTGTATGTTTCCTTGAATGTTAGTGCCAAAGAAGGTCTTAGTGCGGCTCTGATGAGAAGGCAGTTGATTTTGGGTTAATCTATGTTTGAAAAGATGTGAAAGCTCATTAAGAGAGGGCTTCCATATGCAAAAGTATGAATGGCGATCTGCATGGAAGTTCCACTACCAACTCGATATCACTAACGCTTTCGGCACCAAACCGATAACTTAGAGCCAAAATCCATGCTAAAGACGCCAGTAGTGGAAGTGCTTTGTTTATGATCCAGCCTATCACTTAATTTAAAGAATACTCATTCAAAACCATGGGATTCGATTGCCAACTCGCAGGAACTGGATTTGGTTTGGTTGGTTGATTTCCTTGAGACTTATAGCTGCAGAATCAGGCTTTTGTCTCCATTCTTCCTAATTACAATATCCAATAAACGACACAATATAATAACAAGTAATTGACACACACACACAGTGAAAGCTTCACTGACACAGAGGAGAGAAATACACCCAGGGAGGAATTAGGAACTGGACTATAGCAACCATTAATACTGATGTTTATCTTTTACAGTTGCCACAGCTTGGTGCCAAACCATCGAAGTTGACATTTTGGCCTTCAAAATTGGAAAAAGTTATCCTTTAAGAAAAATATATTTCTTGTTTGAAAGATTTATCATAAAGTTGGCAAGTATGCAAGTGTTAAAACCTATGCAAAAAACTGTCTGGGAACTCACTCTAATTCAATCTAAGCAAGTAAAAACTTATACTTCTTACCTTTTCCTTTCCCATTGAAAATCTTGATCTTATAACTAAATGTGGTTCAAGAGAATGAGCAGGTATCACTTTTATTTTTTTCTGAAACATGTCTTGTTCCAATGACAGCGTTTTTGATAATTTTCTATTGACTCCACTTGGTTTTGCCTTTTAGACTCGAGGGTGGTGGGACCTTACTCTTTCGAACAGGGGTAACGAATTTGTCAGTGGAATGGCTTTTCACAATGTTCCATCCAAACCAGAATGCAATCCAGATGCTGGCTTGGCTTCTTCAACAATCGTGCAATCAGAGACGTGTTCGACTCTGTTGAGAATTCTTTTTGTCCTTTGTAGAAGCATTACTAGACGATGGTCAAGTTTTCAGCATTCACATTATCACTGTACCCATTCTCAATTTTCCGTGTGTTCGTTTTCTTTCCGTGTAGATGATCTCTTTCGAGAAGAGGGAAGAAAGAAGACACCCTGGTACCATACTTCTCAGCTTTGCCTTTGGTGAATGTCAAGATATCTGGAATTGTTGATGCTGAAAACTCAGAAAAATCATTCGATGAATTGCCCATTGATCCCAACTCTCCTTGTGGTAATCTGCAAATAAGAAAGCAATACATGAACAAAAAATGAATGTATTCAAATAAAATGAAAGCATTGAAGTAAATGTTGTCTAATCACTGAAATAATTTTTTTTATTTGAGCTGTAGTGTTTGGCACCACCTTAACTGGCGATGGACGATGTAATTAGAAGGAGATTCTAGTATTTATTGAGTTGAAAAAAACTTGAAGTTATGAAGTCGATATTGACTTAATATTGAAGTTATTAGATTATTAAACCAAATATTGCTGAGTTTATTGCTAAAATGGAGCTTCATTGTTCACATTAGATTTGATTTATATATTTTGATATAATTAATATCATAATTTTGCAAGTTAAGAGCCTTTTGATTTTAATTGTTAAATAAGAGTTTGTAAAATATTTAGTTTCATAGCAACTTAACTGGTCAGCTATATAAAATCAAATCTCAGGACGAGACACAACGTTTATTGACATACAAGAAATGAAACATATATACATCTCCAAACGGAATACAGAACTACGCATTCGTCTTTTAACGGAACAGAAAAACAAACGGGGTACATGCGCAGAAGAGAGCACGAATAGGGGCCTTGAGCCCAACTGTAAACAGTTCATCGCTCCATTTTGGGGAGGAGTGTTGTCCTACTACATGCGAAGCACACACGAAGCAGGATTAGCAGAAATAAATATGGCAGCAGGTATACGCTCCATATCAAATAGCAGCAGATGAAAACAAATAAAAGGAAGACTTCGTAAAAATAAGACTGAAGTATTTAAGTTAAAAGGTTTATTTGAACTAAATAAAAAATTACATTAACTGAAACGTTCCATCCTGGAACTACAAACTGCACAAAGCAGTAGCTGACACAGGCAGCGTATAAACGCGATCACAAAAGCATGAGATTATTTCAGTTTACAACCTTTATATATCAGACATCATTTGTGCTGTGACCAGACTTTGCATAATTACGATGTGACGTCATCAAATAAATTTACATGATCGACACTTCTGATTTCAACCAATCAGTATAGACACGTGCCGATGACGGAAGTTGAAGTCAGCATGCATGAGATTTGCATATCGATTAGGTGATCAATTAAAACACGAGATTCAATAATAAACATAAACATCCGGATATATTGTAATGCAAGAAATTATCCCAGTTTTGTTATTGAATTCTAACAATCGACTCCCTCTCATGTGCACGCTGATTCATATAAATATATTTCATATAATTAAACTGACATTCAATATTCCAAAACAAAAAATCTTTTTGATGTATATATTGAAATACGAAAAATATTAGATTTTTTTCCTAAATTATTGAATTCACACAATTGTATGTAATCTTAACATTGAAACAACATATACAATTCTAATATACATTATATGAAAAATATTTATAATCAAATCAAATTCTTCAATTTTTTTAAGTCCACTTCATTTTCTACATTATATTGTATAATCAATTGCATTTCACATACCTATATAAAAAGAGTTTTACGTATTCATAACAATTTTCATACAGAACTTCTTTAGTTCCTCTTTAGATAATGGTTCAGTAAATATATCAGCCAAATTATTTTTACTACAAACATGTTTTAACATAAAAAACTCATCATATATTAAATTTCTTAGAAAATGGTATCGAACGTCAATATGCTTTGTTCTACTATTTTTTATAGGAGAATTAGAAAAATCAATAGCAGATTGATTATCACAAAGTATATTACATTCCTTTAAATTCACATTTTCTATGCCTAATTCTTTACATTCATCAATTATATATTTAATCCACATAACTTCTTTTGCAGCTTATGTTATAGTTACATATTCTGCTTCCATGGTAGACAAACTAACACATTTTTTAATGTCCTCCATAAAATAGGAATTTTATCCAAAAATAGAATAATGCCCCCATGGATATTCTATCGTCTCTATTAGCAGCAAAGTCTGAATCACAAAACTATCTGAATGTTTAACACCTGAGTAGTATACGGGCCCGTATAGTAGGCGGAAGTGACGTCATACCACGTGACCGGAAGTGGGCGATGCCAAGTGACGTCATACCACGTGACCGGAAGTGGGCGGTGCCAAGTGACGTCACACCACGTGACCGGAAGTGGGCGTGTCCGAATGACGTGACGTATTGTTTGTTTACATTTTGGACTTGGAATTTTTTTGTCATCGACTTCGTGCAGGCGTTGAGTTGTTTCAAGATGGCGTCGTTTCGTTGCCATGGTGATGAATCACTCGTAGTGCCATCTGGTGGAGAAATTCGAAACCCTATTATTTTTAATTAAAAAGGAATTTCTTGGATTCGAACCGAGGACCATAGGATCCGAAGTCAAGTGCGTTACCACGGGGCCATTGGTCAGTTAGCAATAGGTGATGAATTAATGTAGTGTTTCTCTCTCTTTTGGACTTGTATTTTTTCTTAGTATTAGGAATGAGTTATTTTTAGAAAATGGTTTGAATAATTGCATAGGGGTTTTAATAAATGCTTTTACAAAATGACTTATGGCGCCATCTAGTGATTTTAAAAGTAATTAATCTAAGGGACGAATTGATTTCTTAATGTTTTTACTTTATTCATCACCAGTGACGTCAGTGTGTTTACGTTTGGGACTTGGATTTTTTTCGTTATTCGTACCGCCATCTATTGTCATTTACTTGAGTGAAATCCTAAGAAAATAAAAAATATTTGATATTTTATTGGGGCTCGAACTTAGTACAAAAGTACTCATGGTCGAGGGTTAGTTGAATGACTATAGCCGTTCGGCCACGAATACCTATTCTACAGAGATTTAAATGTTTAGAGACCTTTTTTTTAGAATTGGCGCACGCATGACGTCAGTGTGTTTACGTTTGGGACTTGGATTTTTTCCTTCTGAGATTTCGATGTGACGTCACGATTATGTCCATCAAGTCTGAACTTGAAAAGCCAAGTCTGAACTTGAAAAACCTACTCACAGTACATTTCCTACGCAGGTTACGCGGAGGAATACATGAAATGGACCAATGGGAGGACAGGAATGTGACGTCATTACCGTTTCGTCGAATCGGAGTAGCGGATAGCTTTCAGTGAATCACAACACCGTATGATTACAACATGAATTAGAATTAGTTACTGTGCTATACCAGTCAATCTATACAGTTCTGTCGTCGAGCCCGAGTGCACACACACACACATCGTGTCCATTTTAATTGTGATATTTGCTGTTTGCTTCCTTGACTTTTCGTAAAATGACCACAACTAGCCATAATAAGAAACGAAATCTTACAGAAAATATGCCGACTGAAGAAAGTCACAAGAGAATTAAGAATGCACATAAAGTAAGTAATAGTCTTTATTTGTTATGATTTTTAAAATTTAATCTCTATGAATTTTTACTTCTTTTACATGTAATTGATATCTTATTATTTTAATCTTATTTTGCAGGGTGGAATCTTTACAGAAGATGGAATTCCAGAAGAGATGTTTCATATCGGAGATTCCATATTCGTTTATCCAAATACTTTTCGAGGAAACGTATTGGTGCACATCAGACGGTTTACAAAGTATGGATCAACTTTCTATCCGACGAAAGAAGGTGTGACACTCTACCCTGGATGGATTGAATTCATCATGAAACCTGGTGCTTTACCACAAGAACCCCGTGATCTGAGAGGAAGTTTTTTCTTACCCGAAGATGAATTCAAAGTTGATAGTGTGGACTTCGAGAACTTTACATTCACTCGATTCCAAACTACACAAAGTGGTGATACCTTGAAAACAAAGCATAACTCTCTCTTCTTCTCAGTGGACTGAAATGAAACAACAGTATAATTTTATTGCTGCGAGTGTCTTGGATCATGTTTATGGCGCTATGGACCTTTTGAGTGCCTACAAGACTTTCGAACAATGTGTGAACATCGATGAAAGTTTGCCGGACTCTTTAGATGTTAGTCTTGGGACTCAATGCCTGATAGAACTGCTGAAAGATTCATTGAGCCATTGCCTAAAAGAAAGGGGTTTGAAAGAACCCGAATTATTATCTGAGGAACTATGGGCCAATAGGGTTGAGAGTTTTAATTCTGCCGCATTTTCTTTGGAAGTTACTGAAATCGTCGATTATTTTTACCACAGATTGTGGGAACATAAAGACTTTTTGTGCTTGTCAAAACCTGCAATGTATGTTACATCACAATTCTTAAAGGACATTCGATTAAAAGATGTTCTGAGAGAGGTAAGAAATGTGCTCTGTCCTCCATATACGTTTGAATATTTTGACGATTGTAACTGATTCATTGCATTTTTTTTTCTGTGCACAATATGTTTAAATAAATAAATAATTGTACTAGCATTTCTCTTTGGTGTTTTATTTTCTCATAACTGATTGTCTTAATACTTTTGTACTTGATTATTCAGTTTTAATCTCTTAAAAGAAAAAACTTTATTTCCTTTTGTACTTGGTAGTGGAGATTGTCATGAGGAGTATATAAATACTGTATTTCTTAAAATTTTAACAGTCATTATGAATATCAGCTTTAGGTTAGACCACAACCGCTGCTGCAATGGAAGAAATTCTGAATCAGACATATCGGAATCCCAAACTTCCCGGCAGCTTTGGTGGTATCAATGCTTTACAGCGTGCTTTAAAAGGTCGCGTGAAAAGAAAACAGATAAAGAATTGGCTACAAACGAAAGATTCGTATACTTTACACAAGCCTTTACGGCACAAATTCCAGAGAAATCGTGTAATAGTAGGAGGATTAAACGATCAGTTTCAATCTGATATAGTGGACATGCAATCTCTCTCGCCCCTCATAACGACGGGTATAAGTATTTACTTACTTGTATTGATATTTTGTCTAAATATGCATGGGCCATTCCTCTGTTAGATAAAAAATCTGCAACTATATTGAGCGCTTTTGAAAAAATATTTTCCGAACGTACTCCTCATTCCTTACAGACAGATGCTGGGAAAGAGTTTACCAATAAACTAGTGCAAAATTTTTTAAAAAAGAAGAAAGTTCATTTCTTTACCACACATAATTCAACAAAATCTTCAATCGTTGAACGCTTTAATCGTACCCTTAAAACTAAAATGTGGAAATACTTTACTGAAATAAATACGAAAAGATATATTGACGTCATAAACCAATTGATGCATAGTTATAACCATACTTAGCATCGTAGTATTAAAACAAAGCCTTCATCAGTGACATTACAAAATGAAGGAAAGGTATGGGATACGTTATACGGTCAGCAAACTGTTGCAAAACAGAGCAGTTCAGAGTTAAAGGTTGACGATACTGTTCGTATTAGTCGGGAGAAAATGCACTTTCAAAGGACAACAAAAAGGATACGAACAAAACTGGACAAAAGAAATTTTTACTATCGATAAAATAATACATCGGATACCTGTTGTGTATAAACTGAAAGATTTAGCAGGGGAAGTGATACAAGGAAGTTTTTACAAAGAGGAATTGCAAAAGATCTCTGATTCCGGATTTTATCCAGTAGAAAAAGTTTTAAAGAAAAGAAAGCGTCAGGGTAAAACGGAATACTTTGTGAAATTTCAGGGTTATCCTGACAAATTTAATGCTTGGGTTGAGAATGTCAAAATGATATAAATAGAGCTGTCACCGTACTTACCTTCTCATTTTCACTGTACGATGTCGTTCTACATTACACTTCCCAGCGATAGCTCTATCGAGTTTTATCCTGGCAACACAATGTCTCACTTCTACACGAAACTCCCTAAACGTCTGGAACTCTCAGGTGAATGGGAAGTAGGATTAGTTGAAATGATTTATCCCAGAATGTGGAATAACATCATTGATGGTGAAAATTCTTTCGAATATAATTTAGGAAACGGAGTAAAAGTTAATGGAAAAATAGCGTGCGGATTTTATGATTCTCCGATCGACATTTTAAATGCATTTCCAAAGCACATAAAAATTCAAATTAAATATAACAAACACTAAAAAGGTGATGGTGCAGCTCACTAATGGTGCAATGGTGAAATTATCCAAGGGATTAGCTGAAAACTTAGGTTTTGAACCTAATAAAGTGATTGGAGAAAATTTTATTCCAGGAAATGGAGGCCCAGATACAGTAATCACTGAGAGTCCTTTTGTTGCGGATCCTAATGTTGATTTACATTTGTTGTACGTTTATACGGACATCATTCAGCCTGAATTTGTTGGTGGGATCTTAGCTCCTCTTTTACGAACTCTGACAGTGAAGGGAAGAGATGGTGATATGATTCAGGAACAATTTGAGAGACCTCATTATTTACCAGTTTCCAGAAAAAATTTTGACTCGATTGAAATCATTATAAGGACGCACACTGGTCGTTACGTCTCATTTGAACGCGGAAAGTTGATAGTGAAACTACATTTTCGCTTGAAACAAATCATATAAAAAGAGTGTTCCTTTCTGAATTGATTCATTTTTCATTTTCGCATTCAAGAAAAGAAGTAACAAAATGTTGGTTCCTTACACGTGTTGTAGTAAAAAGTTTGAAGATTATTATTCAGAGCAAATTGGAAATGGCTTGCCCTACTATAAAGGAGTTGTTTTTCAGAAAGGGCACGGAATAGGAGGATTTTTTGCAAAACTATTTCGCAGAGCATTACCTTTTTTGATTAGTGGTGCAAAAACGGTTGGAAAAGAAGCTTTACGGACAGGAACAATGGTTGCTAATGAAGTGTTATCAGGCGAAAATTTCAAAACATCAGTTAAAACGCGTGCAAAAGAAACTGGGAAAAAATTAGCAAGAAAGGCGATTAAGAAAGCAGATGAGACGATTGGTCATGGAAAGCTTAAAAGGAAGCGCAAACCCTCGAAACGTGTCATTTCATCTAAAGTCAGGAAGCTACAAGGACGTGATATTTTCGACTCGTAACACCATGGCTTTTCTACTAAAAGATTCTCCAGAATGTGTGAAATCAGAACTAGAATTATTCTCTTTACCTCCAACACAAACTGCCATCGAGAGAGGTCAGTGGGTTGAATTTCATCCCCTAGCCAATGTTTCTGGTGGAAGCCCTATCGAATTCAATGTCTCTGGAAGCGGAGACGAATACCTCGATTTGTCACAGACCCAATTATATGTTAAAGTTAAAATTTTAAAAAGTGACGGCAAACCAATCACAACTGAAAGTAAAGTAGGCCCTGTAAATCTCTTTCTGCATTCCATGTTTTCTCAGGTGGATATCAGTCTAAACGAAAGACTCGTTTCCTCCAGTAATAACACTTATCCATACCGAGCCATGATAGAAAAATTACTGAATCATGGTTATGATACTAAAACTTCTCAATTGTCTTCAGAACTGTTTTTTAAAGATACCGCAGGTCGTATGAATGTTTTTGATACGGCAGATGCTCAACCTAACGATGGATTTAATCAAAGGACAGAAATGTTTAAGCTAGTGCATCGGTGGATATGATTGGCCGTTTGCACTTGGATATGTTTCATCAAGAGAGACTCCTTTTAAATATGGTGGATGTGAAAATTAAGCTTATACGCAGTAAACCGGAATTTTGTTTGTTGGGAGACGGGGAATTTAAAGTTTTGTTGGAATATGCTTCCTTGTTTGTTCGTAAAGTCAGAGTGAGCCCCGGTGTTGTTATAGGACATGCAAAAGGTTTGGAAAAAACAGCAGCTAAATACCCCATTAACAGAGTACTGTGTAAAGCTTATTCCATTCCGGCTGGTAATATGAGTTTTGTTCAAGATAACATTTTTACGGGACAGATGCCTAACCGTATTGTGATTGCCTGTGTCGATAACGACGCGTTCAACGGACACTATAAGAAGTCACCCTTTGAGTTCAAACATTACAATATTAATTTTATAGGAGTCTATGTGGATGGTCAGCCCGTACCTAATAACCCACTCCAACCAAATTTTGAAAAAGATCAATTTGTAAGAGCATATCAGAACTTATTTACGAATGCTGAAAATAGAGGCCTGTACCTCTCAAGGTCAGAATTTTCGAAAGGTTATTCTTTATTTTGCTTTGATTTATCCCCAGATTTGTGCGATGGTTCACATTTAAATCTTGTTCGACACAGTAACTTAAGAATAGAAATAAAATTTGGAACTACGTTACAGCAAACAATTTCATTGTTGGTGTATGCTGAGTTTGAAAATCTAATCGAAATCAACAAAGCTCGTAATATACTTTATGATTTTGGGAACTAATGAATTCATCACAGATTCATAGAATCTTATCTCGTGATTCTATTTCGGCGAGATATTATGGTGGTGTTTATCCCTCAGATAAGATACCAACTATTGAAAAGTTTCCCTCTGCTATAGTGCTCAATACTGATAAGCATGATGATACGGGTTCTCATTGGCTTGCTGTGTACGTTCAAGATAACAAGACTATTGAATTTTTTGATTCCTATGGATTGCCTCCCGACGCATTTGGAAAAGACATCGCAAAATTTGTCAAGAAATTTCAATACGTTCAATGGAACAAGGTTCCACTTCAAAGCTTAACGTCTAATGTATGTGGACACTATTGCATTTATTTTATTGTTAAACGATGTCAAGGATTTTGTATGAAATTTATTATCAATCAGTTAGCAGGAAAGAAGAATGTTTTTAGAATATTTCAATTTGTCAAAAAAAGATACGGTGTAACCATGATTTTTAAAAAATAGTAATAAAATTGTTTTATTGCCAGATATTGACTCATTTTTATTTACTTTTTCGATACTTTTTAGATGTGTTTTATTTTTTTCTGACAAATGGTTTTTTGGGGTAAAATCCAAGAGTTTAAAAGGGTTGACGTAGGAAAAAGAAAACACTTTGTTAAAAATATTCACCAGAGTAAGTCGTACAAAAATGGAAAGCACAAAAAGTCAAATAATATTAGTTACATTACTTATTTTTTCCTATGTTTGTTTTTCTGTTTTTGTTATCTGGAGCTGTTTTTATCGGACTAAAGATCAATCACACATCTTGTTTCAGAATGAAACGACACTTGACATATATAAAATATATCAAAGCATTGATTCAGTTGGATACATCAAATGCAACGAATTTTCCAACCTTTATTTCAACAACTCCGATTGTGGGAAAGAAATATGTGATTGCGTTAAAAATTCTTTAAATGTCTTTGAAAACCACTGTTTAGAATTTATTCAAAACATTGTTGATTCGTTCAGCGAGTGTCGTCTCGTAGCAAACACAATTAAAGGGTGCACAGACATGTTCTGCAAACTATAAAAGTGGAAACCTCAGCAATAAATTTATTATTATAGAATATGGAACTCCCCCGGTTAGTTCATCCTTCGACATGCCTCCTCAGTGGGCCTACAGGATCAGGAAAAACTGTTTTCGTAAAGAAACTGATAGATCACAAAATATTCCATCCAATGCCTACACATATTGTCTACTGCTACGGAAGTTACCAATCTATTTTTAATTCTATGAAAAATGTTAATTTTGAAGAAGGTTTGTCCTCCAACCTCAGCTCCATTCGAGATGCTTTAATTATCATAGATGATTTGATGGTAGAGTTATCAAGTGATACTCGCTTAAGCAATCTTTTTACAAAAGGTAGTCATCACCGAAATCTTTCAATCATTTTTATTACGCAAAACTTTTTTCATCAAGGCAAAGAAATGAGAAATGTTCATTTGAATTCGCATTATGCAGTTCTATACAAAAATCCTAGAGATAAAAGTCAAATAACGCATCTAGCTAAACAAATGTTCCCCAGAAAAATCAAGGCTTTTCAAGAAATATTTGACGATGCCACCTCAACGCCCTTTAGTTATTTGCTCATTGACTTAAGACCGGAGACGACTGAACGGTTACGATTACGTACCGGGATATTTCCTGGTGATAAGCATTTCGTGTATGAACCTCGATAGGGTCATTAAACGGGTACCTTCGAAACCTATATAAAACAAAGTGAAAAAAGCAGAAAAAATCATTTCTATTTAGAATGCCTTCTCAGAAGGATGTGGTATGTCTGAAACTCTTACAGAAAAGCAGGAGAAAAGCAACTGTATTGAAAAATTGTCCAAACAGTCTCATTAAATCAGTTTGTGAATGTGTACTGAATTTATTAAAGGGGAATCTTCCTATCAGTAAGCGTGCTAAAAATCAACTCATTCCTTTCAAAAGAACTTTAAGAATACTGGCTGCGAAAAGAGTACCTCTCTATAGAAAAAGGCGTATTTTAGTACAAAAAGGTGACGGATTTTTATCCTTTCTTATTCCAGCTGCAATAACCGTCTTATCATCTCTTATACATGGAACACAGTAAAAAGTTTGCACTGGTACCGTTAGACCGTATGCAGGAATTGGAACAGGATCATCTGAGCGAAATAGATGCACAGATTCAATATATCTTGAAAAAGAAATTAAGTGACGATGAAAAAGTGAAGTTGTACAATCAAGTTTTACAAAAATATGTCACGTTCCCAAACGTTAATAGAACTAAACCACTCGACGAGAAGCCTCCCGATAAAGACCCTGAAAACAATTTTGATATAGAAAATGAAGTTCTTGGATCCGTTCCTGTGAAACATAAAGAAACTGCAGTGAAAATTATGGAGTTCTTAAAACACCATAAAATTTCCTGGAGTCAGAACAAAGAAGTCAAAGTGAACGATGAGATTATTCCAGGCTCAAATGTTATTCAATTCATCAATTTTCTTTTGAGAAACAGAATTAGAAGACCACCGGCCTTTGAACAGTTTGAGAAAATACTGACATTCAACAATTTTCCTCAAGAATTTGTGAAAAATACTTATTTAACTGATGTGAAAACTATGTATGCCAAACCTAAAAAATCCTTAAAGAGACTGTCTTCAAGAAAATGGCTGCAGTTATGAAAAGCAACTTTGTAATTTTTTCTTGAAAGTTATGAATAAAATACTTTTTTTCATTACTTACTTGTGAATTTTATTTTAAAGTAAATATTCATAAAATTTAATAGTTAGGTCAGTTTATTTTTTACACAATAAATTAACTTTTTTTACTTTAACATTTTAACAAAAGAAAAAATCTTAGAAAAGGTCATATAAAAGATACTCGTTTTTGAAAAGTGAAAACAACATTTATTTGACACGATATATAACATTTTTTTACACCATTTTACAAATAATTGCAACACGTATTTACATTAATATCCGTATGGAAGTGTGGAAAAATTGTCTTGCCTTACTCTTTTTTTTGTATATAGTTTTGTATGTTTTATTTTTCTTCCTTATTGATAACTTTTCGTCATAATTTTTCTTGCTCCACCGCCGCCTATTTCTCTCCTGACAGTCATGACATCAATATTGAAACCTGAATCTAGGGCAATTTCCTCCTTGGACTGCAGGACTTTCATGACTGAAGTCATTACTTTCTCCACTGTTAAATCGGAAACAGGCATCAAATGCGTGGAGATGGGTTTGTCAAGCCCCTCAGCTTGGATGCAAAAGCGTACCAGGTCCGAGGAAGCTAGCCCCTCGGTAGTCCGACGAATTAACGTAGCAAAAAGCTCGCGAACAGCATCCACGATCGCCGCCAAGGGTACGGCCTCGCACACCTTCTGAAAGCCTTTCTGTATCCACACGGGCACTGTACGTGATTTCTTCTGCCTGGTACTTCTTATTTCTCCGCCGCGATCGCTCGACGAGTATCACAGCACTTTCCATCTGTAAGAAACGAGGTAAATAAAACACAATAACTAAATAACAACATAAAGGATAACATAAATTAGTATTTAAAAATATGGACAAAATGTGTAATTACACTAGAAACCGGGTCATCAGCAATATTCCTGGGTCCCACTTCAGATGATTCGCTGCGGCCAGTCTATAAAAGAAAACAATTAATAAAAGTACATTTTTCCATAGGATCAGGAGTTCAAACAAAAAAAAATGTAAATTACCTCAAATCCTGAACCCACTTGGTAATACAAGGGAATAGACATTGGGTTTTCCAGAAAAATCTGAGACGTTTCATCTAATAACTAAAAAGGACATTATAAATAGGCCAAATAATCAATAAAAGAAATATATATTACAGGAAAAGCAACTTACATCATCATCATCTGAATCCCTCATGGGAAAATCAGGGTCTTCAAATAAAATCTACAAGAATAAGGGCAAAAAAATGGAGCATACTAGCATGGCATCATTAAAATATTCACGTACTGCATTTTCAATGTTAAAAAAAAATGAGGTATAAAATAAGAGAGTTTAAAGAAAATATCTAGGAAATTCCTTTTTAAAATATATTTTTAAAATGTTTCTAATTAATCTAAACAAGGTTATTAAAAAAAAGTACTAGGGACTTACCATATTGGTGTCATCCATAGATCGCTTCATTTTTTCAAAGTAAAAATCCCGTTGTATAAACACGCGAAAACTAGCAACGAGTTGCAACGTAGTTCAAAGCGTTGTGATTCACTGAAATAGTATAATACTGCTATACTATGTATGTCCTCCTATTGGTCCATTTCATGTGTGCACTCGGGCTCGACGACAGAACTGTATAGATTGACTGGTATAGCACAGTAACTAATTCTAATTCATGTTGTAATCATACGGTGTTGTGATTCACTGAAAGCTATCCGCTACTCCGATTCGACGAAACGGTAATGACGTCACATTCCTGTCCTCCCATTGGTCCATTTCATGTATTCCTCCGCGTAACCTGCGTAGGAAATGTACTGTGAGTAGGTTTTTCAAGTTCAGACTTGGCTTTTCAAGTTCAGACTTGATGGACATAATCGTGACGTCACATCGAAATCTCAGAAGGAAAAAATCCAAGTCCCAAACGTAAACACACTGACGTCATGCGTGCGCCAATTCTAAAAAAAAGGTCTCTAAACATTTAAATCTCTGTAGAATAGGTATTCGTGGCCGAACGGCTATAGTCATTCAACTAACCCTCGACCATGAGTACTTTTGTACTAAGTTCGAGCCCCAATAAAATATCAAATATTTTTTATTTTCTTAGGATTTCACTCAAGTAAATGACAATAGATGGCGGTACGAATAACGAAAAAAATCCAAGTCCCAAACGTAAACACACTGACGTCACTGGTGATGAATAAAGTAAAAACATTAAGAAATCAATTCGTCCCTTAGATTAATTACTTTTAAAATCACTAGATGGCGCCATAAGTCATTTTGTAAAAGCATTTATTAAAACCCCTATGCAATTATTCAAACCATTTTCTAAAAATAACTCATTCCTAATACTAAGAAAAAATACAAGTCCAAAAGAGAGAGAAACACTACATTAATTCATCACCTATTGCTAACTGACCAATGGCCCCGTGGTAACGCACTTGACTTCGGATCCTATGGTCCTCGGTTCGAATCCAAGAAATTCCTTTTTAATTAAAAATAATAGGGTTTCGAATTTCTCCACCAGATGGCACTACGAGTGATTCATCACCATGGCAACGAAACGACGCCATCTTGAAACAACTCAACGCCTGCACGAAGTCGATGACAAAAAAATTCCAAGTCCAAAATGTAAACAAACAATACGTCACGTCATTCGGACACGCCCACTTCCGGTCACGCGGTGTGACGTCACTTGGCACCGCCCACTTCCGGTCACGTGGTATGACGTCACTTCCGCCTACTATACGGGCCCGTATACTACTCACCTGGGCTTTCTTGAAACTGTGATAATATATTAACTGCATAACAAATGTCAGGCCTTGTACGATTAGCAATATATGAAAGACATCCTAATATATTTCTATAAGGTAATTCCGACATTAGCTTTCTCATCCAACAGGATTTCGGTGTTTTCTATAAAGCTCCACATGCCACGTTCCATAAGCACTGCTTTGACATCGTCTTTCCAGCTGTTCCAGTTATTCGAATTCAACTTCTGAATTCTTTCTGTACTCGTCTTCATAGTTCTTAAAGTGATGAAATGCAATTAATTAAGGCAAAGGAATGCCTTTGAATCATCCAGGAAATTCCCCGAATTCGTTTATTTGCAGATGTCAAAATGAACGCCACGCTGTTTCTTCCCCACTTCAATTGCCGATATGCGAAGAAGCTAGTGAATTGACGTCATCTTGAAATAGCGGCCCACATCGAAGATATCCTTTGGCTTTAGGCTCTTCATCATGGTTTTATTTGCAGGTTGATTGGTTCAAAAACTGCTCTACATAGTCCAGGTAATTGCTGAGACTAAATCGAATGGACACACATTAGTTCCTGGGCCCATAACCGTGTTGTCCTACTACATGCGAAGCACACACGAAGCAGGATTAGCAGAAATAAATATGTGCAGCAGGTATAAGCTCCATATCAAATAGCAGCAGATGAAACCAAATAAAAGAAAGAAGACTTCGTAAAAATAAGACTGAAATATTTAAGCTAAAAGGTTTATTTGAACTAAATAAAAAATTACGTTAACTGAAACGTTCCATCCTGGAACTACAAACTGCACAAAGCAGTAGCTGACACAGGCAGCGTATAAACGTGATCACAAAAGCATGAGAGATTATTTCAGTTTACAACCTTGATATATCAGACGTCATTTGTGCTGTGGCCAGACTTTGCATAATTACGATGTGACGTCATCAAATAAATTTACATGATCGACACTTCTGATTTCAACAGATCAGTATAGACACGTGCCGATGACGGAAGTTGAAGTCAGCATGCATGAGATTTGCATATCGATTACGTCATCGATTAAAAAACGAGATTCAATAATAAACATAAACGTCCGGATATATTGTAATGCAAGAAATCATCCCAGTTTTGTTATTGAATTCTAACAAGGAGAGAAGAAAAAAAACAGGGATTCTGCTACAGTTTATTTTATTTCAGAACTTTAAATAGTCATAACTAGTCCTTAATGTGAAGTTTTAATGCTTTATAATTTATTTAACAAAGATCTAAATATTTTATTCCCAATATTAAGGTGAAAAATAAGGATCACTATGGCATAAAGTTAATCCTCATGTGACCCAATTCTAAAATCTCAAAGAGTCCGTGAAAATTTTTCAAGGGGTCCTTGGACTGAAAAGTTTGGGAACCAGCAAGTTAACATTATTCATGTAAATGCCATACATGCTTATTATTTAAATGTCAACTCAAGTTTCTTGTTCTGCATCTCAAAAAATGTTTTTTAATCAGGGAACCTTTGCTACCTGGCACATGCCGACTCTTTGGACACCTAAAGCCGCCAGTTGACAGGCGGCTACAGGTGTCCATAAATGTTTTAAATAGCTGCAAAGACCAATGTCTGGCCCTAAGCATTACATAGTACTTATATGCAGCTTCAAAAGCAAAATAAATTAAAAATTGCACCCAAGTGGAACAGATTTGGTAACTGGGAAAATGTTTAGTTGCTGTTTGACGCACGACTTTCTGCTCTAAATTTTTAACACTGGTCCCCACTCTTTTAAATAAAAAATGTAAGTACTTTTCAAAATATTTTCAAGGACCTTATTTAAAAGTAGGCAATTTGAAAATGATTTTCTGGGATTACTAGTTGAAAATATGATGTGCAGAAAAACTTTGCTGAGTAAGGAATAATATTCTTTAAATGGGGAATGCATACCAAGTTTATCATAAACACTCGATACTTCAAAATTCACTAAATATTCACTAAATAGTTCATTATATCAAGAAAATCATATATTTAAACTGGCAGCATAATCTCTAGTAGCGATGGCATTTGATAAGGTTTTATGGCATAAGGGCCCATATTTGGCAAAGCTGGTCTCTGGAATGAGATAGACTGAGGATTAAAAATAAGGGAACACAATTTAATATAATATACCCTCCATCCACTATTCTCTGGGCCATTTCTTTAATTAACACGAATCGTTCCTTTTCTCGTGGAGGGGCTCTTGCATTTTCTTGTATCAATTTGTCAGATATTTTCATCAACTCCTCAAGCATTTTCGGTATCTTTGCCTGAAAAAACCACATTTATGATTGACATGAAATTATGAAAATGAAAGAAACAAAAATACACACACAATCAGCAGAAAATAATGTATGCTAAATATAATAGGGAAACCAAATTTGAAAGCATAACACCTTGATCTTAACATTTTGAAACAAATAGAGCAACACAAGAGGTGTTTTTTTCCCAAGACAATGGCAAACCAGATAAAAATGAGAAAATTATATTGGAGCATGGAACAGAATATTTACGGTGAACCAGCCAGTAGTTGACCACCTAAAAGTAATTGACCATTCCATCAGATTTCTCATTTAAACAAGCAGGCTGGTTTATTTTAAAGTATATCAAATTGACTCTCACCACAACTAATGGAAAACTTGAATAAATGGTAACCAATCTGAAGTTCACTAGTTTCTTTTAATTGGCAAAAAATAAAGACAAGTCAGATGTTGAATCATAATGAAATTTGCAATAAGAAAGTCTGTGTAGCACCCCCCCCCCCTATTTACACTTAATCTGTTAGTCTAGCATTCATGATCATGTGCAAATCTCCTCAAAAGAAAAGTTCAAGGGGGTTGGGTTTTATGGTGCAAGGGCCATATTTGGCTGTGCTGCACCAGACAGATAATATCAAGTAATGGACATACACAAAGGAAAGTTTTAATGACACAGAAGAGAAATACACCCAGGGAATCTAGTCGTTGCAATATGACCTGCAGCAAAAAATAGATATTTCTCCTCATATTTTTTATAAATAGAAATTAATCCACATGATATTTACCTTACATGACCAGAATATCCATATACTATATCTCAGAAAAAATTAGAAAACCAATTTTTCCATTTGAACATCAGTGATACTGCTTAGTACCATCAGTCTTTAACAGTCCCTTAATGCTCAAGATAAAAAATACACTGATCTAAGAACAAATCTCCTTAGATATAATTTTATTAGAATATATAGTAGGAGTAACATGGCATGTGGAGGGGAGTTGCATGTTAAGACAAAATTTCAGTTAAAAATAACGTTTTTGATTCTAAATGCTAGCACCTCAATCAGCTTTGTGGAAGAAATTAGGTTTAAACTAACTTATACTGAATAATAGTTTCATTTTTCAGGAGTTTAACACTAGAGGAAGCTCTTGTATTTGATGAGGTAAATTCATATTCAGAGATAGACATCTGTATTGAATCTCGTGCTGCAGTGCTATCAGACAAGGACTCAGTAGAAAACGAATTTGGCCATGTGAATAATTTGTCTGGGTGATAGTTACGTGCTCCAGTTCAAATTTCATTAAAAGAAAATCAGTACGGCTTTGATATAGACTTTTGTGGCAATGCTTTTGGTGTATTTTTTGGAATACTTTTTGCAGTGAGTTGTGGGAAAGGCAACCTCTCTAAAAGGATTATGGCAACCTTGTAAAAATAAAATTTTATGTGAATTTTATTCAATTTTTAAAATTATTTTAATCAATTTTTTAATTATTTTCCACGAAGCTCAAAACACAGTTTTTCCAAGAAATTCTTCCTTGGTGATATAAAAAGCATGCCAAAAGCATTGCCACCAAAGTCTTTATATCAAAGCTGTACTGGAAAATTAATGATTCAGAGGATGAATTTCGCTCAGACAATCTAACTGTGCCCACCATAGCAGGCACAACTGCAGCAAAGAAAGTGCGAAATACAATTCGCAATGCTGTTTACAAATATTCCTGATCCTAAGGTAGTCACAGGAGACTTAAGATTTCATTGGAATCTTTATTTTAGTGCGTACAATACTGTTCCTGGCAGAAAAAACGTCTTTTGGAAAATGCACAGGATCTTTGAAATGATCTAGTATGCAATATGATGTGGCGAGAACACTTTATTCAAATTAGTAAATATAAACACCGACAACAACACTAAAATAGATCTTAATGACTGTTAGATATGGTTGTAATTGTAACCGCGAAACCTAAGTGGTCAACAAGCGGATGGACACAGCAAGAATCCTAATGTTAAAACTTAGACGAAATTTCGAAGGTTAGCGCATGCACATTAGTTGTGATTTTGTATGGGGAAAAATACTTGAAGGAAGATTATTCATGAAAATGGGGAAAATCTCGGCATGCATAAGTTTAACATTAGGATTCTTGCTCTGTATAACCTGGATTCCATAATTCCATTAGTCTCTTGGATTTTTCGGTGTCATATTCCATTACTAGGTGATACCCAAACATATTTTCTTAATCGTTTTACTTTGATCCGTTTTAGATAGTCTTCATCTGAGTTTTTCTACTTTGTTTCATTATGAAGTTTTATTACATTAGGATTCCTGCTCTGGCTAATCTCGCGAGGTAGTTAGTTTATTTTTCATCACATTCATTCGAGTATTTCAGCATTCTTTGGTTCATAATTTTGTAAAATTTTAAATGTCATTTCTTTTGTACTTTGCTTTTAACTTGATTTTTATAACATTACGTTGCGTTTTGTATTTCCTGTTCTGCCGTATATTTTCTTGTTCGCGAATCAACAAATCCGCAAATTTAATTTTTATCTTTTTCAAGATATAAAATTTCGCTCATTGTATTTCATAATTTAACTGTATTCAAATATAATTAAAGCAATTCATAATTCGATCTAATTTCGTGAAACTTGTATAAATTAAAAAGTTTGACAATTAATTCCCCCCCCCCCCGAGTCCTTCCTTTCCTTTCAAAAACAAAGCTTTCTTGTGCTTCTACCTCATATAAATTTAAGGGGTTTTATTTTATTAATTTTGATTTGAAAGCATTACTTGATATAAATTAAGGGAGTATTGTTTGTTTATTAAGTGAGTATATATTGAGTCATTAATTTTGATTTGTAGGCAGTCACTCCTTTTGTTGATATATATGCAGCATGATTGAAATGAAGTTCCTATGTGTGTTAAGCATGATAAAGCATTCTCGACCATACCAATTTGTTCCCTCATCAGAAAGTGTGAAACTCAGTTGAATGTAAAATGTGTCTGTTCCCCAATTACATTTCGCTCCAAAAATTATTTGGAGGAACACATCTAAAAATGACTTCACTTGGAAAACTGAAGAATTTTTTCCATCAAAAAATTAATGGCTTGGAAAAGTGACTGAGAAAGAAATATTTTCAGGTTTGTAAAGAGCAGAGGAACAGCAAAAGTAAATGGGATCTGCACCACTCATTTTTAGTGTTATTGTAATGGTCAATTTTCTACAGCATGGGAAAGAGAAGTATTGAGTTGAAAAGTTCCAACAAAAGTAGTTCTACATATACTATGATGAAATTCGCAGAATAGCAGTGATTTGTATGTGTAAAACTATGTTGGTCATGATGACTTGGATAGAATGAACATTGGCAAGGAGGTATTGCTTTGAAGCTAGCAAATGGCATACCCATCACAATTCTTGATTACATTAGAGCTCATTTAGAACCATTCATCTCTTAACTCCCAATTTTTTTCTTATAAATGCTAAAACTGCATTGGTTTCCAACTGTCCCTGCATTCACGAAAACAAAATACACTGCTGGCCACCCAAATTGCAACACCAAGAAAGACAAGACATATCAAACAAAATTTATTTTGTAGATAACATGTTGACCAAGTATCAAATGATTAAATTTATAGACTTCTGTGAAGTGTGGTTCCTGCCAAAATCAGTAGCCAGAGTAGCCGCCATTGTTGGAGATCACCGCTGCCACACGCCTCGGCATTGATTCAAAGAGACTTTGGATGTGTTCTTGGGGTACAGCAGACCAAGCAGCTTCCACACGTTGCCAAAGTTGATCTGGTGTGGCAGCTGGGGATGTATTCTGGGTCAATCGTTGAGCAACCATGGACCACATGTTTTCTATCGGCGAAAGATCCGGAGAGCGAGCTAGCCAGGGAAGCAATTCAATCTGGCGATTGACGAAGAACCCTTGGACAATGCATGCCACGTGTGGTCGCGCATTATCCTGTTGAAATATGGCTGTGGGCAAGCCCTGAAGGTAAGGAAGGACAACTGGCTCCAACACCTCGGAGATGTAGCACTGGCTGTTTAAAGTACCAGCAATGCGTACTAGAGGAGTGCGAGAGTGATATCCAATACCGCCCCATACCATAATACCCGGTGCAGGACCAGTGTGGCGGTGCATAACGCAGCTGTTCAGCATCCTCTCTCCACGGTGTCTCCAGACTCGAATCCGACCCTCGTGGTGTTGCAGACAGAAGCGTGACTCGTCAGTAAAGACAATTTTATTCCATTCTGCCGTCCACATCCTTCTTTCATCGCACCATTGGCGGCGGAAAAGTCTGTGGTTCTGCGTCAAGGGTAAACGAAGCAATGGACGTCCTGCGGACAAACCACTCTGCTGTAAACGGCGTCGAATGGTACGCGCAGACACTGGATGATGCGGTACAGACTGAATGTGCTGTGCTATGGTTCGTGATGTGGCTGAGCGATCCGTCACTGCCATACGCACAATATGCCTGTCATCACGTGTAGTGGTGCACTGAGGTGGATGCGATCGAACACGTCGGTCCGTCGTACCCTCCTGCATCCAACGATCACATATCCGCATTACAGTTGTTTGGTTTCGTCCAACACGACTACCAATTTCCCTGAAAGATAATCCACAATCTCGGTAGGCCACTATCCTTCCTCTGTCGAACTCGGATACTTGATCAAAAGATGATCGCTGTTTCCTACGAGGCATAATTGATCGTTTTTTTGAAAAAACCACAAGAAAAACACAATTGGCGTACTTGAAATCGTCGAAATCTCCAAGCCTTAAGTAGCGCTTTGAAGTGGCGCCACAGGCGCGCGTCATGTGCATCTGAGCTGAAATTCTAATCATTTGCATATCTCATCTCCGCTAATGCATGTTGTAAATTTCATATTATTTGCATGCTTCCTTCAGGGTGTTGCATTTACGGTGGCCAGCAGTGTAGTTATGTATTTTATGCTGGCCAAGAGATGAGTAAATTGAGATTTATTAACTGTACCAATAGGGTGTAGTTCTTTAGGAGTTGCATCAGGTGCCAGTTCTATATGCCAAAAAATGCATAATTAATGATTAAATATATCATTTTTCATTGCTATGAGGTACGATATCTTGCTGACGTAATTTTTCTTATTATAAACAGAAGAAAAATATTTATTTTATAATAAAATGACAAAATATTAATCTGAGTAATTCTTATTAATTACTAAGTGTGCAATAATTTATTCACAAGACTTCACTAGTCATTCCATGTTACTGATTAGTCCATGACCTCTCAGATTTTGATGAAACTTGGTTTATCTAATCACCTTACCTAGTCATGAATGGAAAAAGAACGAGAGGAAAACTTTTTCACCTTCTGTTCGAAAATCATTAAAGCTTTGATTTTAATGAAAATTACTGTATCTTGAGATTGTTACTGTCATTTTCTCAGAAAACAGATAGGATACATATCTGGAAAATGTCTCACTTTAAATGGCTTTTAATTAACTAAGAAGCATGATGCAAATTTAATTTATTTCTAAATTAAGTATTTCAAAAAGGGCAATTCAAAATTCTGATACAAATTACAAAATTATTTTGTCCAAAATTTTCATGTTCGGATAAGACACTGGGGTTATGAGTGAGTCACATGTATGGAGATAGCCCAAGTGTAGTATGTAATGTTTCACAGAAGTCCTACTTTAAACAAGTTTAGAATATTATGATAGTACAATACAAATTTAATTAACATATTACTAGAGTTATAATATTTATTTATAGAGTAGTGAAAAAAACTAAATTTTTAAGGTTAAGAGGGAAAAAAATTCAACAAACCAGGCAACGGGAAGACCTATTTATATTCCATTTTACCACTTATGAGAGATTGTGAGTGTGTAATTTTTGTCAGTTTTTTGGGGGGTTATGAGTATTCTTAGAATCTTCGCTTATACGTTTTATTATTGTGGTATTACTGTTATTATCTACTATATTTTTCCTATTTTGTATTAGATTTTTTTATTTGCCATTCTAGCAGTTTGTCTTTTTGTTTCCTCTTCTCGATCTTGAGTGGTTTGTCCCTTATTCTCTTCCTGTATCATCATTTCATTTTCATCTGTAGTATTTTCTTGGTTTTCGTAAATTACATTTTCTTTTGGTATTATATTGTTTTCAATCATTTGTGTTAATATGTACATTTGATTTCTTTGAATTTGTTCGATTGTAGTTAGTATTGGTTTTAATGTTTCAAGTAATATTTCTTATTACTTCTCTTTCTTCTCTGTGTTGATCTTTTTTCTGTTGAGTTATCGCCTTAGCATATGAGGTTGCGAGTTTATTTTTAGCTTCTATGTAGGATATTAAGTTTTCGTTTTTATTTCAATATTTCTATTTCTTCCTTTCTCTTTTCGCAATTTTCATCATCTGCTGTGATTTTTTACAATTTCTGCAACATTTTTTTCCTGATTTGTGCACATTATTTCTCAATGGTCTTCTGAACAGATTTTACATTTTTTGTTGGATCTACATCCTTTCATGCCATGACCAAATACCCAGCAGTTTTTGCATTGCCTTGATTATTCTATGTATAGTTTCAGTTGGTGCATCATCATCCCAATGTGCACTTTATCTCCAATGTTTTTCGAGGGGTGGAGGTGTCAAATTTTAGTTTTAATGGAATTTTTATTTGATTGATCAAATCTGGTTATATTTGCGATTTTAATTCCCTGTTCTTCTAAATCCTCAATTATATCTTCTAGTGTTATTTCCATTTCCTCTATTTCTATTCCATTTATAATATATTGTGTTATTAAATTGTCCTCCGTTAATTTGGTATCAACTATAGTATTCAAAATATTTTTAATTTTGGAAGCTTCGTGGGCGGCGACCTTACCTTCTACTGTGATGATAATGTTCTTTCGAGTTCGTCGGAATACTATGATGTTCTTGGGTACAGAAAAATGTTTATATATTTCTTTTTTAATTCTATATGGGTTTTTATTAAGTATAGGTTGATTATAGGGCGTATATAGGGTTAAGTATAGGACGAATGATGAAATTAAAAATGTTAATCCCCTCATCACTGCAATAATTAATAAGATCATTGACTTGTAAACGTCCAGGTGAAAGAGTCGCTCCCGTTGGAGACGACGTAAAGTCGTCACTCATTAATAGGGGTTAACCTCTGTTCGCTCAAAATGTCAGTCAGCCGATAAGAGAATATACTACTTACCCAAGTAGCAGAAACAAAAGTAAAGCCCTAGGGAAATTTCACTAGGGAAATTATAATCTCAAAACGACCAAAGAACGAAGCAGCCAAGAAGCTTCAATTTCCACAAACTCCAGAAATTGTAAAAAGAGAATTCTCAAACTAAGTAGCTGAGACGTAACTAGGCTAGTTTCCACCCGGGGCAAGAACTCGCCTTGGCGCCCCCCCCCCCCACCGACCAACCAAACCAAAACCCTCCCCGACAATACCTGACATCGCCACAACACATTAATTCCACTAGTCCAAATTTTTTTATTAAACTTAGATGGTAAATGCTTGATTTCAAAGGTAAATAATTAAAAAAATTAATTTGCAGCAATTTCATTTTTAGTACGAGATAAAATACCTAATTAATTCTAAGATATTTCATTGACAAATAATCTAAGAGTAGCATGTTTGGTATATTCTTTCATACTTATAATCGCTGGGTCTTTTCTTAACATTTTCTTAACTTTTATTCATATTTTGTAATACTTCACGTACTGGTTTTTACTTATACATTTTTACTATTTTGGTTAGATTGATTTGCCGTATACTTTAAGAGAAACGAGAAGAAGGGTCAACGCTCGCTTCCAAACGGAAGAACGGACATTTACGGCCCATATAAATCCTGATCAAATTCCCCACCAGTATAGAAACAGTGTGATTAACACTGCTTTAACGTTTCTGCAGATGCTACTAACAGCCCTCATAGCGGAAACAACATTTAATTTGACGGAGAACGATTTCATAAGGTATTGTTAAAAGAAATGGTAACAAAGTGTTAACACCTCTATATGTATTTATTTCAGGAGAATGTATATATGTTTGTTATTTTACAGATTCTGTTTCTTTTCTGATCATTTGGACCGGCCCATATCCACATGCTTAAGAAGGATACGGGACATATCGGTGGAGTTCATTCTTTCAACTATTATGAAAGTGTTGCAGGTAATTTTTAAATGATAAGGGGTTATTAATGGAAGGGTGTAATACGGGATCGAAGGCTTACAGTTTTTATTTCTTCCTTTCTTAAGACAGCATTCCACTGGACGACAGGAGTTTACGAATTGATGTGATTACGGTACGCAATCCTCAAGTAGGTGGAAGGCGACGCCTTTTAGATGTTGCTTCCAATCGTCTCAACAAGCGTAGTATTGTGAACATACCCCGAGATGACGACGGACTCTGCTGTGCACGTGCGATTATTGTTGGTTTGGCCTACCAAGAGAAACGTGTGAACTACAAAAGCATTGTAGACAGCCGCAGAACTCTGCAAAAGAGAATGGCCGAAGATTTGTGTAGGAACGCTGGAGTACCCCTGGGACCTTGCGGTTATACAGAAATTAGAAAATTTGAAGATTACTTAAAGGCACAGATCCATGTAGTTTCTTCAGACAACTTGAATAAGGTAAGTTCTTTTTTTATTAAGGGGGAAATTGTTTAAGTTAGAGAATTTGGAAAGGAATGGCTAAGTAAACTAAATTAATTTAAATGTTTTAGGTTGCTTATAAAGGACCCAAACGCCCATCTTGTCCTGAAATTTTTCTTTATTTCAACGATAACCACTATGACCTTATACAGTCTATGACAGGTTTTCATGCCTCTAACTACTACTGTTCTGAGTGCGATAAAGCCTATTACAACATCCACAAGCATAGATGTGAACGCGTATGCCCCATATGTTACTCGGGGGTGTGTGTAGAGGGCGTTTTGAAGGCTTGCGCGGACTGTAACCGTGTGTGTAGGTCTGATGATTGTTATGCCCGTCATAAATCGGTAGTAGGTAAAAAGGACAGTTTTTGCCAACAGTTTTATATTTGCCCCAACTGTCATAAATTTTTAAATTCCAAACAACGACCCCGTCACCTACATAAATGTGGTGAAACACTGTGCCACAACTGCAATAAATATTCGTTAACGGAGCATTGTGTTATTTAAAGAAAATTGCCCCTAAATCCCCTAATGAAAAGTTTATATTTTTTTTATTTTGAGACAGATCAGAGTGATTCTGAGCATAGGGTCAACTTTGCTGTCGCCATGTATGCGGATGGTTCGGAATCTGTGTTTAAGGGATATGAGGCCTGCGACCAGTTTTGCGCATTTTTGTTTTCCCCCAGCATAAAGATTACACGGCAATTGCTCATAATATGCAAGGTTTCGATGGGCAATTTGTTCTAGCTTATTTGCTAAAACAAGGTCTCACTCCCTCTGTTATACCAAACGGAACCAAAATTATGCATTTAGAATTATGCTCCCATAAAATTAGAGTCATTGATTCCTTTAATTTCTTACCCATGGCCCTTTCCAAATTTCCCAAAACGTTTGGTATAGCTGAATTAGCTAAAGGTTACTTTCCCCATTTGTTTAATACCCCCGATCATCAAACCTATATAGGCGAGTTACCGAATGCCTCCTTTTATACACCCGATACAATGCTTACTGCTGACCGGCAGAAATTTTATGCCTGGTATGAGGAAAGGAAGGAGAGTTTTAACTTTGCGGAGGAAATGTTAAAATACTGCAGGTAAGTAATTTTTTTTTAAGTTGTAATCCTACTCGTTGAGGGGGATCATTAAAGTTTCTGCTGCCTAATTTACGACTTTATTTTTAAAGTTGTGTTAGTCTTCTCTTAGTGTAGAGTTAAAACTTAGTGGTGTGATTTAAATCAATGAATGGGTTAAATTTATTATATGTTTTTAAATGTATGTTTTTTAAATACACTGCTGGCCACCGTAAATGCAACACCCTGAAGGAAGCATGCAAATAATATGAAATTTACAACATGCATTAGCGGAGGTGAGATATGCAAATGATTAGAATTTCAGCGCAGACGCACATCACGCGCGCCTGTGGCGCCACTTCAAAGCGCTATTTAAGGCTTGGAGATTTCGACGATTTCAAGTACGGCAATTGTGTTTTTCTTGTGTTTTTTTCAAAAAAACGATCAATTATGCCTCGTAGAAAACAGCGATCATCTTTTGATCAAGTATCCGAGTTCGACAGAGGAAGGATAGTGGCCTACCGAGATTGTGGATTATCTTTCAGGGAAATCGGTAGTCGTGTTGGACGAAACCAAACAACTGTAATGCGGATATGGGATCGTTGGATGCAGGAGGGTACGACGGACCGACGTGTTCGATCGCATCCACCTCAGTGCACCACTTCACGTGATGACAGGCATATTGTGCGTATGGCAGTGACGGATCGCTCAGCCACATCACGAACCATAGCACAGCACATTCAGTCTGTACCGCATCATCCAGTGTCTGCGCGTACCATTCGACGCCGTTTACAGCAGAGTGGTCTGTCCGCAAGACGTCCATTGCTTCGTCTACCCTTGACGCAGAACCACAGACGTTTCCGCCGCCAATGGTGCGATGAAAGAAGGATGTGGACGGCAGAATGGAATGAAATTGTCTTTACTGACGAGTCACGCTTCTGTCTGCAACACCACGATGGTCGGATTCGAGTCTGGAGACACCGTGGAGAGAGGATGCTGAACAGCTGCGTTATGCACAGCCACACTGGTCCTGCACCGGGTATTATGGTATGGGGCGGTATTGGATATCACTCTCGCACTCCTCTAGTACGCATTGCCAGTACTTTAAACAGCCAGCGCTACATCTCCGAGGTGTTGGAGCCAGTTGTCCTTCCTTACCTTCAGGGCTTGCCCACAGCCATATTTCAACAGGATAATGCGCGACCACACGTGGCACGCATTGTCCAAGGGTTCTTCGTCAATCGCCAGATTGAATTGCTTCCCTGGCCAGCTCGCTCTCCGGATCTTTCGCCGATAGAAAACATGTGGTCCATGGTTGCTCAACGATTGACCCAGAATACATCCCCAGCTGCCACACCAGATCAACTTTGGCAACGTGTGGAAGCTGCTTGGTCTGCTGTACCCCAAGAACACATCCAAAGTCTCTTTGAATCAATGTCGAGGCGTGTGGCAGCGGTGATCTCCAACAATGGCGGCTACTCTGGCTACTGATTTTGGCAGGAACCACACTTCACAGAAGTCTATAAATTTGATCATTTGATACTTGGTCAACATGTTATCTACAAAATAAATTTTGTTGTGATATTTCTTGTCTTTCTTGGTGTTGCAATTTGGGTGGCCAGCAGTGTATTATTGTAAAGGGTTTTCTCATTTGAATATATATATATATATATATATATATATATATCTTTAGGTCGGATGTGGATATTTTACGAAGGTGTTGTATCCAATTCAGAAGGGAATTTTTAACCGTGACGGATGTCGACCCCTTTCAATATATCACCATTTCTAGTGCCTGTATGGCTACATATCGCTCTAAATTTATTTCCCACGAGGCGATAGCACACATACCCAAAAATATGTACGTGAATAGAACACGACACAGTTTAGGGTCAATCCAATGGCTAGACTTTCTAAGTCATAAAAATGGAACAGCCATTATACATGCAGGTAATGGACTTGGTGAAAGAAAGGTGGGTGGCATATCCGTTGACGGTTTCTGTGAAGATACCAATACAGTATATCAATTTCAAGGTAAATATTTTTTCTAAAAGAGTCTAACACTATTACTTTTTCAAAGAAAAAGTTGCTCATAACTTTTTAAAACATTTTAGGTTGTTTTTTTCATGGCTGCCCCCAGTGCTACACCGATCAGGACGTAATTAATCCGTTGAATGGCCATTTTATGTGGGAGCTGCATCAACAAACCATTGCAACTTAAGCCAAACTGCAGTCCTTAGGATTTAATTACGTCGAAATGTGGGAGCACACTTTTAATACACTGAAGAAGACAGATGCAGATTTGCAGGTCTTTCTGTCCACACACGATGCGGTGGAGCGTTTAAACCCACGAAACTCGTTCTTTGGAGGCCGGACAAACGCTGTACATCTTTTCTACGAAGGAAAGGCTAAGTATATTGATTTCACGAGCCTTTATCCCTACGTAAACAAGTACAGTCGGTGAGATATATTTTACTTTGAAAACACAATTTTAAATGCATTTTTTTAGATGTGTGTATGACTAAAACGTGTTTTATATATATTTTTTTGCAGTTATCCTATAAAACATCCGCAAATTATAACCTCGGACTTTGGCAATCTAAATCAATACTTTGGGGTCATAAAATGCCGAGTTTTACCTCCTAGGAAATTATATTTTCCTGTTTTACCCCATAGGTATTTATATAATTATGTCGTTACCCTTTTTTTTCACATAAAAATGTAATTTTGTCTCATTTAATTTTTTTTTAAAGCAGAAGATTAAATTAAACTTTTTTAATACAGATCGAATAACAAGCTGACGTTTCCACTCTGCAAAATCTGTGTGGAGACCTACCAGCAAACTGATTGTCAGCACAGTGATAGCGAAAGAAGTTTTGTGGGGACATGGGTTACAGAGGAAGTGAAAAAGGCAGTGGAGAAAGGCTACGAAATTCTTAAAATTTATGAGGTGATTAATTACATCATTAAAACTAACAATTTATGATAATATGTTTAAGACTCTTAATGCAACGTTTTCTTTTAATGTTAACAGATCTATCACTTCAAGGAAACCCGTGTAGGGTTCTTTTCTGCCTACATCGATACTTTCTTAAAGTTAAAGCAGGAGTCCTCTGGATGGTCTACAGAGTGCATTTCTGATGTACAAAAGAACCTGTACATACAAAATTATAAAGAAAAAGAGGGAGTTGACTTAGACCCTTCCAAAATTGGAATTTATCCTGGGAAGCGGCAAGTTGCCAAACTGTGTCTTAATAGGTAAATAATGCATTTTTTTTACACGAACACTGTAAACGAAAACGATGATACTAAAATATTAATTACATTTATTTCTTATAGTTTCTGGGGGCGTTGGGGTATGAATGAAAATAAGACACAGCTGAAATACGTCACAAAGCTCTCTGATTTAAACAAGCTGATAACGGACCCTACTATAGAGGTAATTTACTTTTAAAAACATATTAGGACTACGATTGAAGAATGTTTGTAACAGATGCAGGAGTAAAAAACAACTGTTAATATTAAAGTTTCTAATATGTGTGTGCGTTTATAATTGTTACAGGTTAGTGATCTCTATTTACCCACCGAAACTGTAGCGGCCGTACAGTACAAAACCAAAGAGGAATATGCACTACCGTCCAACCAAACCAACATCTTTCTTGCCACCTTCACCACTGCATGGGCTCGCCTAAAATTATATGAGGAGTTGGACAAATTGGGTGAAGACGTTTTATATTTCGACACTGATAGGTAATTATCACTTTGTAATGATGTTAGCACTGTATTTCTACTAAAACTGTATATAAAGTGTTTTATAACAATTGATATTTTCAGTATATTATATATAATCATTTATTTTGCAGTATCATATACGCGTCAAACGGCAACAACGACCCTCCATTAGGATCCTATCTGGGTGATTTCACAGATGAGTTGGATGGCAAAACAATACAAGTGTTTGTTTCTGGTAAGATATTTTGCAATTACATATTTAGTTTAAGTGTTTTTTAAAAATGTACACCCACTCACATATTTAGTGTGTTTAATAATCGTTAAAAAAATTCTTATATTATTTCTTATGTCATAGGTGGAGCAAAAAACTATGCCTACCAAACCGAGGACGGTGTCCAAAGTTGTAAAATCCGAGGATTTAGTTTGAACTTTAGGAATTTGCAAATTTTAAATTTTTCCTCTATGAAGGAGTTAGTGCAGGATTTGGACATGACAAGCACACTTTCAGTTAGGAACGAAACGAAAATTACTAGACACGTTAAAAAGCGTAAAGTTATTAATGTATTTGAAGAAAAAAAAATATCGACTCGTTTATGACAAACGAGTCATTAAAGAAAATTATAAAACTCTTCCCTATGGTTTTTAAGGACGCTTGTCATATTTAAATCTTGTTACATAGAGTGTATATATATTTTAACTTTATACCCTATGGTTTTAATGTAAATATTGTATTTAAGTATATATTTTTTAACTTTGTGTATTGAGAATAATATTTAATGTAAAAGGGGTTTTGAGGTTATATTTTACTACTTTAAAAAAGAATGCTCACGTGTAGAAATGGTCAGTGTATAGAAAAGCATTTGCCAGAGCAGTCATATAAAATGGAACTAGCCAGGACCCTTATGTTGTTAACTATATTTTCTTATTTATGTTTTACTGCATATATTGTATGGAGCTGTTTTTATGGAACTAACGACCCCAATTTAATACAAAATGCAACGACCTTAGAAATATATAAAATTTATCAAAGCATTGATTCAATAGGTTATATTAAATGCAACGATTTCTACAATTTGTATTTTAACAACTCGCATTGTGGCAGAACACTATGTGGTTGCGTACAAAATTCTATAAATGTATTTAAAAACCACTGTTTAGTATTTACTCAAAACATAGTGGATTCGTTTAGCGAGTGTGATCTTGTAGCAAGCACACTTGAAGGATGCCTAGACGTATTATGCCAGAGTATAAAAAAGGCAAGCTTTCTTAAAATGTAATCATATATCATGGAACTCTTAAAGTTAAAACATCCTTTACTATGTTAGTCGCAGGCCCAACGGGGTGTGGCAAGACTTATTTTGTCAAAACCATTATTGAGCAGAAAACTATAGATCATTTTCCAACGAAAGTACTTTGGTGCTATGGTGCTTATCAAAATTTGTATACCCAAATGCCTACGGTACAGTTTCACGAAGGATTGCCTGCTGTCTTAAACACAGTTTCGGACGCTTTAATAGTCATTGACGATTTAATGACAGAGTTAGGAAACGACACCAAGCTGACTAAGCTGTTCACAAAGGGCAGTCACCATAGGAATTTAAGCATTGTATTTATCGTGCAAAATGTGTTCCATAAATCTTCTCAGATGAGAGATATTTCCTTAAACAGTCATTACTTGATTTTATTCAAAAACCCTAGAGACAGATCTCAGATAACCCATTTAGGCCGGCAACTGTACCCCTCAAACACTAAATTCTTTCAAGAAGTGTTTCAGGACGCGACAAGTAAACCTTACGGTTATCTGCTGATAGATTTGAAGCCAGATACGGATGACACATGGCGTTTACGCACTGGTCTCTTTACTGAAGATACTTTCTATCTTTATCAGCCTCGCTAATGGAATGTAAATACGTGATTTGTCAAAACATTCTTGCTGATAGTGAATCAGAGAACTCGTAGATCTAATGCTTTGCAGTTTTAGTGCCAACAGCATATAAATACCCTTGTTTAGTTTGCATAGCTTGTAGTGAATCGCCAAGAGAGCGAGAATGTACGCGCCTTTAAAAATATAGCAACCCTGGTATGTGTAGTGGGGTTGCAAGAAAGTACGGAGAGAAGAGTGCGCGCTTATGAATTAATGTAAAGGATGGAAATAAAAAAATTGGTTTATCTTACAATGAATGGAGTTGAATTATGATTGAATATATTCACTGTTAACGAAGCACGTAAATATACCATAATGGTGACCCGGTGAGAATATACAGTGATTCTTATGAAGAATTTCAATGCGTGCGAGCTACATAGATTTGTGAAGTAGTTTCGTTTGGACAGCTCATTTTCAACTTTCTCTAGCGCCGAGGATTAGATACGCGTTACGCAATAACGGAATATCTCTCGGATTAAGACACGCCGGCTATTAGAAGAAAGGCGAACGGGGTAAGATCGAACTTTTTTATCTCTGGGTTACTTTTCTGTTTTGTTTTTACTTGCAATTTGGATATCTTGAATATTCCCTTGCACTATGTCTGAGGTCAGTGCAGTTCAAATTCCTGTTTTTAATAGATCGGATCCCGCCTTATGGTTTATCATGTGCGAAAGTACTTTCGCTTTGGCGGCTCCTAAACCTATTACAGAGTCTATGACAAAATATAATTATATTGTTTCTCATATACCACCTGAAATTGCCTCACTTATTCGTGATGTACTTGTAAAACCCGACTCTGTTGATCCGTACACTAAATTGAAAACAGAACTGATAGCTCGTTCCGGCGAATCTTCGCAACAGGAAATCAGACAACTTTTGTCAGGAGAGGAATTAGGATCTAGGAAACCCTCCGAGTTGTTGCGAAATATGAAACGTCGCGCTGAATCTCATAACGTCCCAGAAAATTTAATGTTGGAACTATTCTTACAACGTTTGCCGACTTCTGTTCAGTCTATATTAGCCGCCGTTACTGACCTCAAATTAGATAAGGCTGCTGAAATTTCTGATCGCATTCTGGAAGTTACTCCTTCTCCAATGGAGAATTGTGCTGTTTCACGTGAAGAGCATAATTCAAATGAGGAAAAATTTTTCCGTGAAATTGAGAAGTTGAACAAAAGAATCGATCAACTTTCGTTTCCGCGAGGTCGCTCCCCGTACCGAGGAAACAGAACTAGGAGTAATTCCAGGCGTTCATCGGTTTGTTGGTATCACCGTCGTTTTGGTGATAAATGTAGGGCCGACAAATGTGTCCAACCCTGTTTTTATCAGGGAAACGAGAATCGCGAAGAATAGAGGCGACCTATTCTTTGCCACAAATCTCGCGTCGCCTGTTCATTCGAGACCAGACAACTAACGTATCCTTCCTGGTCGATACGGGTAGCGACGTATCTTTGCTTCCTGCAAATAATTTTCAAAAACGAAATTCTTGTCAACAGACACTTTCAGCTGCTAACTCTTCAATTATTAAGGTATATGGACAAAAAACCCTTTCTTTAAACTTTAAATTACGGAGAATTTTTACTTGGACATTTTTAATTGCAAATGTAAACACACCAATTCTCGGAGCAGATTTCCTCCATTATTTTGAATTGGTACCCGATCTCCGAAATAAATGTATAAGAGATTTAAAAACAAAATTTCAGACAATTGGGCAAATGAAAAATGCTGATATTCATTCAGTAAAAACAATAACTGGAGATTCTGTTTATCACAACCTTTTAAATAAATTTCCATCGATTTCTAAATTGCCGGATCCTAATCAACCGGTTAAGCATAATACTGTCCATTACATCACAACTGTAGGTTCACCTGTTGTTGCAAAACCTAGAAGATTAGCACCAGATCGCTTGAAAATCGCCAAAACTGAATTCCAACATATGATGATGCTTGGTCATTTACGACCTTCAAAGAGCAATTATGCATCACCACTTCATATGGTTCCTAAAAAAGGAACATTGGAATGGAGGCCTGTGGGCGATTATAGGGCATTAAATGCACAAACTGTTAAAGAAAAATACCCAATCCCACATATTGCTGATTTTACTTCAGAATTGCACGGTTCCAAAATTTTTAGCCATGTCGACCTTATTAAAGCTTATCATCAAATTCCAATACACCCTGACGATATTCACAAAACAGCAATATGTAGCCCGTTTGGATTATTCGAAAGTACGAGAATGCAATTTGGATTGTGTAATGCCTCTGCAACTTTCCAAAGATTTATTGATGAAGTTACTCGCGATTTAACCGGCGTTTATGCTTTTGTCGACGACATATTGATTGCATCAAAAGATGATAAAGAACACTTAGAACAACTTGAAGCTTTATTTTCAAAATTTCAGGAGTACGGTCTTTGTATCAATGTTTCAAAATGTACTTTCGGTAGACCTAGTATAGAGTTTTTGGGATTTAAACTTTCCGAAAAGGGAATAGAACCTCTTCCCGATAGAGTCCGATGCATAATGGAATTTCCCCAACCCACAACTTTAACTCAGCTCCGTAGATTCTTAGGCATGTATAACTTTTATAGAATTTTCATACCTAAAGCTGCTCACATACTTGCCCCTTTGGTACAATTTTTAGAAGGACACAAAAACAAAAAGAAATCTCGCTCTAGTGTTCGAACTTCTTCCGAACAAATAAAATGGAACGAGAATGCTGAACAATCCTTCAATGCTGCCAAACAAGCTATTGCTCTGACAACTCTTTTAAGACACCCTATTCCCGGGGCACAACTTAGCGTTTGGGTAGACGCTTCAGACTTTGCCGTCGGAGGCACTTTGCAGCAACTTTCTCACAATCAGTGGGAACCCATTGCATTTTTCTCTATGAAACTGAACAGAAGTCAACAAAAGTGGTCAACATATGACCGTGAACTATTTGCACTTTATTCCGCAATAAAGAAATTTAAACACATGCTAGAAGGCAGAAGTTTTCAAATTTACACAGACCAAAAACCATTAATTTACGCCTTTAAGCAAAAATCTGATAAATGTTCACCTCGGCAATTACGCCATTTAGACTTAATTTCACAATATTCCACAGACATCAGGCATGTGCAAGGTTCTAAAAATTCTGTCGCAGATGCACTTTCAAGAATCGAAATTGATTCGATTACAAAATCTCCAAATTTGAATTTTAAAGATTTTGCAGAAAAGCAGAAAAGTGATTCAGAGGTACAGAAGTATCTTCAAAACAATGACTCATCTCTGACTTTGGAATATAAACCATGCCATTCATCTGACTGTGATTTACTTTGTGATACATCAACTAGTTCACCTCGACCTTTCGTACCTGAATGCTTTCGAAAGCTCATATTTGAGCATCTACACAATATTTCTCATCCAGGAATTGCAGCTACCACAAAGCTGATATCCTCCCGATATGTGTGGCCCAATATGAAACGTCAAATCAAGTGCTGGGTACGCTCCTGCGAACCCTGTCAGAGATCAAAAGTCCAACGCCACACGAAAGCACCACTAGGAACTTTCGCACTTCCTGATGCACGTTTCTCGCAAATTCACTTAGACATTGTAGGTCCTTTACCCCCATCTGATGGTCACGTCTATCTTCTGACCCTCATCGACAGATTTACCAGATGGCCTGAGGCCATACCCATACCTGATACGACAACTACTACCATTTGCAAAGCAATATTCACCACTTGGATTAGTCGCTTTGGATGCCCATTATTTATAACCACAGATCAAGGATCTCAAATGAGATCAAATTTGTATCAAGAATTTGCAAACATGTTAGGCACGAATAGAATAAAAACGACTACATACCACCCAATTGCAAACGGCCTCATCGAACGTTTTCATAGACATCTTAAAGCATCTATCAAAGCACATGAAAACGATCGATGGACTGATATCATTCCCATCGTACTTTTAGGTATCCGTACCGCGGTTAAGGAAGATATCAAAGCAACTTGTGCTGAACTTGTCTATGGCAAAACATTAACATTGCCTGCAGACATGTTAGAAATCCCAGACCACAAACAAATCGTTGATACCTCCTTTGTGACTCAACTCAAAGAGCGGATGCGGACTCTTAATCCCATTGCTACTTCACGACACGGTGAAAGTCCAGTTTTTGTGCATCCATCTCTCACAGCATGTACGCACATTTTCTTACGAGTTGATTCAAACAAACCACCCTTGAGTCAGCCTTACACCGGTCCTCACAAGGTAATAAACAGAACCAATAAAACAATTACCATTGAACTGAAAGGAAAGAAATCGACTGTCTCTTTGGATCGAGTTAAACCCGCTTTTCTTCTTGGAGAGGATAATGTTCCTATCAAACGTCAATCCACTGTTACAGAGACACTTCCTACAAAGTCAATATCTCTTGCAAAACCATCTGTTTCCAAAGAAACTATTAAGAAACCAACAACCACGACACGAACTGGTCGTCGTGTACATTTTCCACAGAGATATACTGCCTATATTTAACTGTTAATTTACATCATATTTCTTTCTATTTTCTGTATGTCAAATTACATGTGTTACCTTATATTTATATATATATATATTTAAGTTATATTGTTCGTTCCATCGTACCCTCTGTCACTGGGGGGATACTCTGTAGTGAATCGCCAAGAGAGCGAGAATGTACGCGCCTTTAAAAATATAGCAACCCTGGTATGTGTAGTGGGGTTGCAAGAAAGTACGGAGAGAAGAGTGCGCGCTTATGAATTAATGTAAAGGATGGAAATAAAAAAATTGGTTTATCTTACAATGAATGGAGTTGAATTATGATTGAATATATTCACTGTTAACGAAGCACGTAAATATACCATAAGCTCTCATTTGCTATCAATATGACTAAGTGCACACGACAGCAATTAGAACGGCTGAAACTGGTGCTAAAGAGTAAAGCAAAATCCGCTCTTTTGCGAAAGTGTTCAAATAGTACGATAAAATCTGTGTGCGAATGCGCATTAAATTTATTAAAGGGTAACGTTCCTGTTTCAAAGTACACAAACTTGCTCTGTATAAGCAAAGTATCAGAAAACTAGCTGATAAATCAATCCCTTTGTACAAAAAGCGCAAAATTCTCATTTCCCAAAAAGGAGAAGGCATTTTAAGTGTATTATTGCCAGCAGCCATTTCGGTGATAGGATCCCTTATCCATGGAGTACAGTAAGAAATTAATGATTGTGCCTGAAGACAGGCTTCCCGCTTCTGTGAATGAACATTTATCCGAACTGGACAGAAAAATGCACAACATACTAAAGCAAAAATCTTTGAGTGACAGTGAAAAGGCCCTTCAATTCGGGCAAATTTTGCAACATTACGTAAAGTTTCCAATCCAGACAGAAAACCCCCCAGTTCAGGACAAAAAGGTTCAGCAGGCAGAAATTCCTACAGAAAAGGCAAATCAACAAGAACCTCCCAATGATTTTTCAGACAAAATACCACTTAAAAGTGAGGAAAAGGATACTATTTTGGAAAGTGTTCTAAACACTGTACCAGTTAGGCAAAAGCAGGTTGCTGTAGAAATGTACGATTTTTTAAAGAATGCACAAAATACTTTAAGGTGGTCTGAAAAAGGGGAAATCATTTATAATAACCAAATTATACCCCGTTCAAATATAGTTCTCTTGATTAACTACATCTTAAGAAATAAAAAGAAAGCTCCCTTTGGAACTAATGTGTTTATGAGTGCTGTAAAAGAAATAAAATTACCTGTTAAATACATTGTTAATAAATCTATGCTGTCTAGTAAGGAGCATGTTCCTAAAATGTTTGTTAAAAAGTCCAAAATGTATGCTAAAAAGAATGAATGGATTAGTTATAAATAAAAAATATCTTTAGTTTGTATATTTATGTGTCCGCAGATTATTTATTATTAAAAAAAATTACACACACACACACAACTTAATATATAAAATTCTTTATTTTTTATAAATAAATCTTACACCATATCTTTTTTTCACAAACTGATACACTCTAAAATCATTTCTTTTGCTATGTTGCAAATATTTTAAAATAGAATACATAGATTTTCCTTGACATCTTTTCAATAAATAATATATGCAATAAGGGCCACATACATTGGAAGTGACACTTTGGTAAGGAAACAGGTTCCAGTTCACTTTAGCATATTTGGAAATAAAACGCAAAATGGCTCCTTCAAAGTTTTCTGGGGAGCGACCATATGAATCAAATAACTCTAGTGTATTGTCTTCTATGTACAGGGCTAACCAATGCGATCCAGGTTTAGATAGAGGATCCACATTTATAACCATTGCACATCTTCCACGTACATGAGGAATCCTGTCTGCTGCAAACACACCTTTAAATAACGGAGCCGTTTGGGGGTCTTGGGATAAAATACGCTTTATTTGGTGTGCATACATCTTAATTGCTAAAGTCGTAAATAAAATTTCTAGATTTGTTGATTTCAATGACGTTTTCAAATTCTGCATACACTATTATGTTAACAGAGTGTGTCAAAGGTTCTTTAAATTTCATTTCTAACCTCATGTTACTATGTTTAATGAGATTGAGGTGTTCACCATCACATAGATCTGGAGACAAATCAAAAGCAAACAGAGTGTAACCTTTGGGGTATTCTTCCCTCGAAATGTTGTTTCCGTAATTGTCCCCTGTTTTATCTGTTCCTAAAAACAAACTCTGATAGGCTCGAACGTAATTGTTATGGACAAAGTTCGGCTGAAGGGCATTATAGGGTGTAGGTTGGCCGTCTACATAGAGTGCTATGAAATTTAAATTGTAGTGTTTAAATTGAAACGGAGACTTTTCATAGGTTCCATGAAATGCATCGTTATCCACACACCCAATTACAACTCTCTTAGGCATCTGACCCACAAAAATATTATCTTGGGTAAGGGACATATTTCCTTTAGGCACGGAATAACTTTTACATAATACTCTATTGATAGGATATTTAGCTGTTTCTTTCTCCAAAGCCTTACTATGTCCTAAAGTAACCCCTACACTAACACGCACTTTGCGCACAAATAAAGAGACATGTTCAAGAACTACTTTATAATCTCCTGTGCCCATCAGACAAAACTCTGGCTTGCTGCGTATGAGTTTAATTTTTAAATCCACTAGATTTAATAAAAGTCTATCTTGGTTAAATAAATCGCTGTGTATTGCACCGATCATATCAACAGTTGAACTGTGCTTACAAAAACTGCATCGTTTGGTAAATCCCTCATTCGTTTCATTGGCCAAATGATTGCCTGTATCTTTGTAAAATAATTCAGAGGTTAACTGCGAGGCTTTGCTATCAGACCCGTGATTCAGTAAAGTTTCTATATAGGCACTGTAAGGATACATGTTGTTTGAACTGGAAACTAAACGTTCGTTTAGATTAACGTCAACTTGTGAAAACAAGGAATGGAGAAACAAATTAACAGGGCCAATGTTCTCATCTGGTGTCAATGCCTTTCCGTCGCTTTTTAAAATTTTGGCTCTGACATACAAGTGTGTTTGAGATAAATCGATATAATCCTCTCCACTACCTGATACTTGAAATTCTACGGGTCCGCCGTCCGCTACGTTCGACAATGGGTGAAATTGTACCCATTGCCCGCTTTGTATAACAGTTTGGGTGGGTGGTAGGTGAAATAATTCCAATTCCGATTTGGCACATTCAGGAGAGTCTTTTAAAACAAACGCCATTATGCATCAAATATATCGTGTGCTTCCACTTTACGTTTCTTAGACAAAATGAGACGTTTTGCAGTTTTACGCTTTCGTTTATACTTTCCTTTTCCTAACATGTGCTGAGCCTTATTGATAGCTCTCCGAGCTAAAGTTTACTCTCTTCTTGCACGCGCCTCTGTGCTGATTGTTTTAAATCTTGCCCTTCCAAAACATCGCTTGCTATTTGTGCGCCTGTGCTTAAAACTGATTTTCCTACTGTTTTAGCCCCTTTGAAAAGAAACGGCAGAGCTTTACGAAATAAACGACGAAACATGCCGCCAATTCCATACCCTTTCTGCATATTGTTACCCCTGTAGAAAGCCATTCCGGAACCTGTCTGACCTGCATAATGCTCTTCAAACTTTTTAGAACAACACACATACGGAACACAAGCCATGATGTTACACGGTCAGTGTTCATTACTAAAAATGTTTACATTCACACTTTTCAATGGCATTTATAGTAAATGTCGCATGCGGAAATGTAAAACTACAAGCAGTTTACCCCTCTCAAAAGGTACTAACTCTCCAGAATTTAGACGCAGCTGTATTTCAATGGTTTGAAAATGCTGACGTATGACAGGTACGTAATGAGGTCTATCGTACAAAAGCACTCACTATTTCACCATCATTACCAGTTATCTTAACAACTCTGAGAAGAGGAGCCTGTACATCGCCAACTGTTTGGGGTTCTACAATACCACTATACACATATAATAGGGGGTAGGAAATGTTTGGATCGGCCACAAAAGAGCTTTCCTTTACACCTTCTATAACTTGAGGATAAAACCCTATGAGATTACTGAGTCCCTCTTGCAAGATAACTTTTGCTCCATTTTCAGTTTTTATCTTAACTCGTTTGGTTGTGCTGTTAAACTTAAATTTTATCTTATTTTCATGAGCAGTTATGTACATAGCTTGTAAGATTTCTGGCACGGATTCGTAACATCCTGGGGGTAATTTTCTTGTAATTAATTTTCCATCTCCTAAATCAAAACCGAATATATTGTTGCTTTCATTAATATTATACCACGTGTGCGGATAAATTATTTCAGCTAATCCTACCTCCCATTCACCATTTAAACTTATAGGAGTCGGTAATTGTGTCGAATAACTAGAAATCTTGTTCTCTGGAAAATATTGTAAGGAGCTATCCGAAGGTAACGTCACGTAAAAAGACATTTTAAGACTAAGTCAGTATTATACACTTCTGTAGTATTTAAAGGTGCCTCACATCAGAAACCCAGGCATTAAATTTTTCAGGGTAGCCTAGAAACTTCACAAAATACTCTGTTTTATTGGCTGTCTTACGTTTCTTTAATACCTTTTCCACAGGGTAGTATCCAGAATCCGTCACCTTTTGAAGTTCCTTTTCATAAAAAGTACCCTCTATTATTTCATTCGGTAAATCTTTTAGTTTATAAACTATAGGTTTTCTAGGTATTATTTGATGTATGGTAAAAATCTCTCTAGTCCAATTGTTTTCATAACTTTTCTCAAAGAGCCGCTTTGTTTTACTTATACGTACTGTATCACCTATATTAAACTTGTGTTTTGTTTCAGATTTTGTTACGTCTCCATATAAATTTTTCCAAACTTGCTGCTGATTATTTATGTTTACTGCTATGGGTTCCATTTTGATACTACGATGCCCTGTTCTATTGTAACTGTAAATCAATTTATCAATAACATCTACATATTTATGTGTATTGTATTCAGTAAAGTACTTCCACATTTTAGCTTTTAAGGTACGGTTAAATCTTTCAACTACACTCGCTTTGGTTTCATTGCTTGTCTTAAAGAAGTGTACATTCATTTTCTTAAAGTACCCTTGTACCAGTTTATTCTTAAATTCTGTCCCCTTGTCCGTTTGTAATACATCAGGTTTCCGTTCATTAAAATTTTTCTTAAATTCCATTAAAATGCTATGACCTGTTTTGTCTTTCAAGGGTATTGCCCACGCATACTTTGAAAATATATCAATGCAAGTCAGTAAATACTTAAACCCTTTATTGAACTTGGCTAGAGATTGCAAGTCAACTAAATCAGATTGAAACTGCTCGTCTATACCTCCCACAATAACACGGTTTCTTAGGAAATTGCGTCTGGCCGATTTGTGAAGTGTGTAAGTATCTTGCTTGCTGAGCCATTATTGTACCTGTTTCCTGGGTATTTTGCTTTTCCCTTTTTGTAATGCACTGAAAACAGAATTTATACCACCAAAGCTTCCTGGCTGGGCTGGATCTAAATAAATGTGTCTGATTTTCTGATAGGTCATTGCAACAATTAAAATTTAAAGTTACTCCACTGAACATGTGTGTTCATCATTAAGTGCCCTGAGAACAAATGCAAATAAAATTTAAATGTCAAAGTATTTAAATCAACACAACTAGGTATTCTGCTTTATACACACACACACACACTTACTTTTTCTTTTATACTTTTAAAAATCTAAATTATTATGTCAAAGTACTCTTGAACAGAAATTCGTATGGTCAAGTCTCACTCAGTATATTGAATATTCAAAGCTTAACACTAACCTTTTATATCTCTTTTGAGTCACGCCCCTTGTAATCTTAGTACGTACCCAATTAGAACATACCATTAAGAATCATGTGTTTACCCCTTTCCCCCTCTCAAACATCAGTCATATCCATGTATTGCTTTAAACCGTTACCACTATCTGTAAATTTCGAATTGCCTCCCTTCGTCACTATTTCATAGCTAAAACCCCTATAGAAAGTTCCAGTTCGGGCATGTCATATGTGATTCATTGGGTGATGTAGTTCTAGCATGTCATTCATTCGCTTTTCTCACAATCAGAAAAACAACATTCCCTTAAACAGCAATGTGTTTAAAAGACCCCCTTTCTATGGTGATTACTGTTTACTTAAGATTGTATCCTATCGGTGACTACGTGCTTAACTCCTTCTGTTATCTTAATTAACCTACACGTGTAAAACAATCCTTAGTCATATTCTCACACGTTCCAGAGAGTTCTAGATTCTGTCATTACATATAATTCGCAGACTTTGGATATAAACTTGTCAATTCAACGTTATGTTCATATTCATTCTTCACAGGGGCAATAAGGTATTCACAATAAAGAAAACATACTTTCACTTCCTTAAGATGTAACTTCACGAGCTAGTATTCTATATGTATTCTAAAAAGTAGGTGGTCGAACGGTTAAAGTGCTTGTGTAAAACGGGCGGCCGCGATTACCTTTTGCTGAGTTCGAATCCCTCATAATATTGTTTTTCTTTAAAAAAAAATTCTCCTGTCTAAAGTATCACGTTAAAATTACAAGTCTAGAGCTAGAAAATAAATCTTTTTTGTTACTTCTTCCACCTGGCTGACATGTCTTTTAAAATTTAATTAAAAACCCCTACCATTTTTTTCTAAACATAGCACCTTCCCAGAATTAATGACAAAAATAAATTCGTTAACCTTTTAAAATCACTAGATGGTTCTACGAGTCCAACACACTTACAACTAATCGGAAAATAAAAATTAATTATTCATCAAATAAAACCAAGTCCCATAACGCATTCCTAGTATTAAGAAAAAAGCAAACACTACATTAATTCACCACCCATAGCTCTTACAACCTAACGTATAGCGCACTGCACTACAGATCCCATGGTCCCCAGTTCAAATCCAAGAAATTCCTTTTTTAATTCCAAAAATATGTGGTTTCTCATTCCCCCACCAAATTACAACGACGTCACCACCTCAAGCCTTCTCCTTATCAGCAATCCACCCCAAATCCTTATCAGCAGTCAACTTCTTATCAAACGGCAGCCATCTTGCATTTGCCGCTCAAGTGGCTTCCATACTACTTACGTAAATATCTATATTAAAAAAAATGCTTGGCCTATTTAGCGCCCCCCAAATCCGGCGCTCGGGGCAGATGCCCCGTCTGCCCCCCTCTAGTTACGTCTCTGCTAAGTAGCCATTCCACATTCACGTTTCGAACCACAAACTAAGTAGCCATTCACGAGAAAACTACACACACTGATGATGATGATGCTTTTTCCCCTGGGAGAAAGCAGATTTTGAGGCTTGGCTGCTTTGCCTTGTGCCTCTAGAGATAAAGAAAATAATTTCGAAAGGAGAAGAATTAGAAACGAGGATTAGAGCTTAGAAATAAACAAATGGAATTACAGATAGTCAAAGAAAAATTGGAGTAGATTTCTTTCAAAGAATGTGGAATTTTCAAGGCGGAGAGTGTACTTAGCAACTTGTTACGGCCTTTGAAGAAAGTTGGACATTGGAATAGGATATGATCTAAGTCTTCGTAGGTGCGACATCTGAGGCAATTAGGGGTGTCTGAAAGTTTAATTTTATTTTTAATCGAATTCACCATCAGGGTATTTGCCCGAAAATTTTGAAAGAGGGTCTCATAATTTCTATTTAAAATAATATTTTCATACCCTAAACTGTTAGGGTTAATATGAGGAAAGTGATCACTTCTATGGTATCTTTTCCATTTATTATAGATCTAATTATTATATTCAGTTTTGTGGTATTTTATAATGTCTTCAGCCGAGACACCTTCAGCAACGTTGAAAAGTTCATCCATTCGAGCTACCTGATCGGCCTTTTCGTTTATGGTTATTCCTTTATGTCCAGGGGTCCACACTAACATGATGTTATTGTATTGGCTTTTTTTGCTTAAAATATTATGAATTTACAAAATGATACAGCTTGAATTTTTACTTATATTTTCCAAACTGGATAAAACACTGTAACTATCGCTTATTAAGATGAAGTTTTGGTATTTTTGGACCAAGTCTTGGATTGCTTTAAAAATTGCCATAGCTTCTATTGTAAAAATTGAATTGAAAGTATTCACTGAGTAGCTCCTTTCTACAAATAGTTTGGGGATTACGATTTCAAATGAGCTGGTTGTGCTAGTTTTTGAGCCGTCCGTCCTTATGATGATGTGATTTGGAAAACTTTGTAGGAAATCTTCGCAGTAGGCTTGAATTGCACTATCAGGTAGATTCTTATCTTGAAATGGGAAATTCTGGAGGTGTATTTTATAATTAAAATCAGAAGTAGGACACCAAGGGATAATATCCCTTTTAGTAATGCATATATCATCGCAATAATTGATCATATTTGCCGAGATAGGTTTGTTCTTGTTTTTCCATGGAGTAAAAGTGATAGAAGGGGGATTGTAAATAAGGTCGTATATCGGAGACCAGTCTCTCAGGCAAACATGTTTTATATAAAAAATCATATTTAATAGTTTATGTCTTTGCTGTAAGGATGAGGTTTGAGTTTCAGCATGCAAGATATCAATAGGAGTATATTTAGGTAGTCCAGTAGCAATTCTTAGCATGGAGTTGAAGATTGGATTGATTTTTTTGTAATGTGAATCTGCAGTTGGGTACGTAAGATAGGAGCTCCGAAATCAAATTGGCTGCGGATAGTAGAATTACCTATTTGTTTAAGGTGTTTGGTACTTGCACCCCACCTCTTTGAAGCTATGAATTTAAAGGCGTTTAAAGCACGCGCAGCTTTGGCCTGTAGATATTTGAAATGATGATTCCAAGTCAAATTCTTATCAAAGTTGAGGCCCAGGATTTTGATTTTATTAACTTCTGGAATAGGAGTATTGTTAATTTTTATGTTGCATTTATGATAATTTTCTTTTCGAGAAAAATTGATAATATTGCATTTGTTCAAACTGATTGTTAATTTCCAGCGGTTACACTAATTGTTGATGATTTTAATTGTGGTTTGAATAGCATCAGTGGATTCGGTTAAAGTTTGAATTTCACTATAAATAAAAATGTCATCCGCATATATTAAACATTTGACGTGTGAAGGTATATGTAAGAATAAATCATCGAGGAAGATGAGAAAAAGAAAAGGGCTGAGAATACATCCTTGGGGTAAACCTCGAGAGCTCTGTTTTGATTCTGATATAGTATTGCGCCACTTCACCTGGCAAGTTCTTTGGTTAATAAAATTAAAAATCCATAAAGCTATTTTTCCTGCAATTCCTTTTTTTAATAATTTGTACATGAGACCATCTCTCCAAACCGAATCATAAGCTCCCTTTAGATCTATTGAGGCGAAAACTATATTATTTTTCCTTTTCCTAGCTATCAGTATGTCATTGTGGATATGAGTTAAGAGTGTAATGCAGCTTCTGTTTTGTAAAAAACCATGGTTATTTTTATTAATGCATTTCCTATTGTAGTAGATGTCTTCCATGAGTCTATTAAGGATCATGCGCTCTAAAATTTTAGCAAAAGTGGAGGTTAAAGAAATAGGCCTATATGAGGTTATGTCCAGAGGATTTTTATGTGGCTTTAAGATAGGGATGATAAGCGAATGGGTCCAAGACATGGGGATAGAGCCGGTGTCAAAGCTGTAATTAAGAATTTTAAAAATGCTCTTCTGGATATTTTCAGGTAGGGATGGGGAAAAAAGAGCGAACTGTTCTTTTTCACCTGTTCTTCAAAAGAACGGGAACAGCCTGTTCCCACTTTTCACAAAAACCTGTTCTCGGTTCTTTTTGTTAAAAGAAACATTGCAATTTTTTTATACTTCGATTTTAAACAGGTGGGAATTTTGCAAAGTTATCTTTTCTCGAATTTTCTAAGTTCGCAAAAATTTTCGTATATTCTAAATTATGGTAAGTCCGAAGCACAGCTGTTGATCCTACAGTTCGTGACTCACTGTTTCCTGTTGATTCATTCTCATCCGTTCTCTGTCCATAAACCTACTCCCTGCTCTGAGACTACTTCCTGTTTGAGAGCAGAAATCAAATTTACCGAAGGAATCGATTTCTGCTCTCAAACTTATCAGACCCTGTTCTCCGTTCTCGGAGCTCTTTTACTTCCTGTTCGGTAAATGATTCCTGCTCTCAAATTGTTCCGACCCTGTTCTCCGTTCTCGGAGCTGTTCTCCGTTCTCAGAGCAGTTCTCTGATCTCGGAACTGTTCTCCGTTCTCAGAGCAGTTCTCTGTTCTCGATGAACGGTTCGCGGAGCTGATCTCGATGACTGCTCCAGGAACTGTTCTCGATTGAACCAAGCCCCGACGTCTGATGAATTTGCGAGGAGATTAGTGTAATAATTGTGAAATTTTATAATTGTTAGGCAATGACATAATGATGAATTTTTAGTTTTAAACAAATTAAATTTTTTTTTAATATTGCTGATCAAGATTTTGCTGTCCAGCTTTCTCTCTGGCGATGTCGCCTCTACTCGTTCTTAGGATTTGCAATGCTTTTAACTTTATTTTAAAACCAAATTTTTCAAAATGGAAAGCAAGATTTCAAATGTGTTGACATATTTCACTGTAAAAAGGAAATTCGGATCGGGTGTCATGCTCTCTATAAGTTGGAAAGGGTCATTAAGTCAGGTATTACGATTTTAAAGACATCTCGGAAATAAGAATCCCTCCATAAAACTAATGAGTTGAAAAGCGAAAGTGATTTTTTGACTTATATTTTTATGTTTTAAACGTGTTTAGATAGATCATATAATATTAACCTGTTTTTCAAACCAATTTTACTTTCCAAGTGGTAATCCCGGTATGCGTTTTTTGTGTTTATAATCTTTTATAAAGGGCAACTCCCTATTGCATAACGTGATTGAAAATTACCTGTTGTTGTCCTCGGATCTTTCTCTTCGGGATGGATCATGGACCGTCGTTTTATTGAGTTAAATGACCATTTTGTTGCTTAAAAATGACATTAAAATCTAAAAAAAATATTACTTTCGCTTGCGTATTTATTTTATCCTAGGCACCTCATATCTGTTTGGGAAACTACTTGAGATGGTTCAGATGTGGGACATTATTAGTTACCACTGGGGAGAGAATTTAAACGTTTCGATTTGCAAGAACGTTTTCCAATTTACGGAAAAATTCTGATTTTCTTTTCTCAATTACTGATAGTTTGGCGCAGCTTGAATCGACTTGCCCCTTGCGCCATAAAAAAAATCAGTCAATCGATTAAAAATTTGAAGACTCCAAATTATTTTATCTTTCGTTTTCTTGTCAAAACGCCTGAGACGACGGTACACCAACCACATAGCAACAACACGTTTGGGATTCATTTTCCATACAACTTGAGATGAGTAGTCACGAGCTTTTAACAAACGACTGCGCTTACTACACATAAAAAAACCGTAGTGTGTGCAAGCACGTAATAAAATAAACACACGATATAAAATATCGTTCGATATTTTTCCGAACGATCGAAAATCGATGTGTGCAACTAGCCGTAGTGGCAGTGGACGATAGCAAAACGTCCTGCCGTGTGTAGATCGAACCTTGTGCAAGCTCCCATGCTCTTCGTTCCACTAAAAGAATTTGATCGTACGACATTTTTCCGTACGATCGAAATCGATGTGTGTGCAACTATCCTTAGTGGCTAGTTTAATGATACTGCTTTTGTAGGGAACAAATTTACGTTTTTGATGTTTGGATAAGGGTATGTTACCGTGCAATAAATTAAATGCACATTCACAAGGATTTAATGGTATTGGTTGGGCACTTTTTAAGAACATTTCTTTTATTTTTACTTTCCACAATCAAGCACAGCTGCTGCAATTGTTGTCCAGTGCATTGGGACATGCTGATCTTAAATGACACAAAATTGGTGTAGTCAGTCTTTTATAGCAATGTTAGCATTAGAAGCAATACGTTAGCTAACGAGGCAGGTAGATGTAAATCTTATCCCAGGGGGAAATCTCATCCGTAGACGTTAGCCTCGTCTGTTGAGGATTTTAAATCAATTAACAAGTAACTAAAGGGCTTAAAGATAGCATCCTGGTATACTTCTTGAAAAAATTTGCTTTAGAAATATAAAGTTGACTTCCCAAATGTGACACTTTGACACATCTCTGAGATTTTTACCTCCAACAACACAACCTCCAGATAAGGACTGTTGAGATAAATTTCTCTCATCTGCCTTCCTTTATGGAAAAGATTTTGAACAATGAAAATTACACTCAAATCTTTATGATGTTTACCTTTAGTAAATAAATTTGCTAATTTTGAATCACTTCCCAATTCAACCATTAAATCATCGATCACAATTAAAGCATTTGTCTGTTGACTTAAATTGAATGGTAATCTCTCATGAAATTCTACGTTAGGCATTTAACTATATAAATTTTGGTAGGCACTGTAACACCAAATTACATTTGGAGGAAAAGGATTGATTTTCCTATGGTCTGATCTTTTTCACAAAATGTGTTTTACCACAACCCGTAGAACCACGCACCATCATGGTGAAAGAATGTTTCAGCTTTAAGATGTCTATATCTAATTAATTCATTTTCTAGTGTTCTTCTATAAATATGTCCTATAAATTTAGTCTTTGTAGGATTTTGTAAATATTTTTGTCTTTAGCGACTGTTTTACAGGTTGTATACCAAAATTCTTTTTTAAGTTTCAGAATCAATTCTTTTAACTTCTTTTTATATTTTTTATATTGATCCCAGTCGGTTGTACTTATATTTTTTTTTAGTTCTATTCAGATATTGTCTACTTTTGGCTCTTAATTGACTACATTAGAATTCCACCAAGGGGCCCTGGGTGGCGGAAGTTCTTTTTTAGATTGGGAAATCTCTATGGCCTTCTGGAAAGTTTCGTTGAAAGAACATGGATCACTTAGAATATTAAGGTTATCGTTTAAGAATTTGCTGAAGATGTTCCAATTAAACTGTATAGTAGAATTACGTTTATTGTTCGTCGGAGTATTATAGGAAAATTTTATGGGGAAATGATCACTTCCGAAATTATCTTGATGCACCTGCCAAGAGGTTATTGAGGTACAATTGTTGGATACCAAGGTAAGATCAATAGCAGACATGATTCCCTCATTGCTGATATGAGTTCCACTTTGGTGATTGAGTAAAATTAAGTTCTGGTTATTGATCCATTTTATTAAATTTCTTCCGCTGGTATTATCCTTGAAACCCCAATTACTGTGTGTTGCGTTGAAGTCTCCAGCTAGAATATAAAGGTTATTCGGGTCCAATCTGAGGTCGTTGAGCATTCTTTCATCTCTAACTCCTTCAGGACAATAAATATTGATGATGTGTATGGCTGTGTTGTTATAGTGAATTTTTATTTCTTGAAATTCGAAAAATTGATTCTTTTCCTCTTTGATGAGTTGAGCACTGATGTTACTATTGACGGCTATTAATAAACCTCCTCCTCTGAAAGGACAGGGTCGATCAAAACGAAAAATGTTTTTTTTTAAAAGAGTAAAACGATTATTCGGTATTAAAAAAGTTTCTTCTAAAATTAAGATGTCAGCCTGGTTAAAATATTTATTATAATTTAGGTCAAAGTGGCGCGCTCTGGCGCCTTGGCAGTTCCATTGAATGAGGTTGATTCCAAACACGGTACAAAAAGAAAAAAATAATTCAAAGAACCAGGCAGCGGGAAGACCTATTCATATTCCATTTTGCCACTTGTGAGAGATTGTTCTGTTGGAGATTGTGGATGTGTAGTTTTTGTCAGTTTTTTTTGGTTATGAGTATTTTTAGAATATTCGCTTATACGTTTTACTATTGTGGTATTACTATTATCTACACTATTTTTCCTATTTTGTATTAGATTTTTTTATTTGCCATTCTAGCAGTTTGTCTTTCTGTGATTCCTCTTCTCGATCTTGAGTGGTTTGTCCTTTATTCTCTTCCTCTATTATTTCATTTTCATCTGTAGTATTTTCTTGTGTTTCGTAAATTACATTTTCTTTTCTTTTTTATTATATTATTTTCAATCATTAGTGTTAATATATACGTTTGATTTTTTTTGAATTTGTTCGATTATAGTTAGTATTGGTTTTAAAGTTTCAAGTATTATTTCTTTTATTTCGTTATTTTTTATTACTTCTCTTTCTTCTCTGTGTTGATCTCCTTTTTTTTGTTGAGTAATCGCCTTGGCGTATGAGGTTGCAAGTGTACTTTTAGCTTCTATGTAGGATATTAAGTTTTCGTTTTTATATTTCAATATTTCTATTTCTTCCTTTTTCTTTTCACAAGTTTCATCATCTGCTGTGTGGGATTTTTTACAGTTTCTGCAACATTTTTTTCTTGATTTGGGCACATTATTTCTGGATGGTCTTCTGAGCAGATTTTGCATTTTTGGTTGGATCTACATCCTTTAATGCCATGTCCAAATAGCCAGCAGTTTTTGCATTGTTTTGGTTTTTCTATGTATAGTTTCAGTTGGTGCATCATCATCCCCTATGTGCACTTTATCTCCAATTTTCTTCCGAGGGGTAGGGGTGTCGAATTTTATAGTTTTTAACGGGATTTTTATTTGATTGACATTTTTTTCGAATCTGATTATATTTGCGACTTTAATTCCTTGTTCTTCTAAATCCTCAATTATATCTTCTAGTGTTATTTTTATTTCTATTCCATTTATAACGTATTGCGTTATTAAATTGTCCTTCGTTAATTTGGTATCAACTATAGTATTCAAAATATTTTTGATTTTGGAAGCTTCGTGGGCGGCGACTTTACCTTCTACTGTGATGATAATGTTGTTGTTTCGAGTTCGTCGGCATGCTATGATATTCTTGGGTACAGAGAAATGTTTATATATTTCTTTTTTAATTGTATATGGGTTTTTATTAAGTATAGGTTGTATTGGGCGAATGATGAAAGTGAAGTTATTATTCCCCTCATCACTGCAATAGTTAATAAGGTCCATGTCTTGCAAAAGTCCAAGTGCAAGAGTCGCCCCCGGCGGGGACGATGCAAGATCGTCACTCATTAAGAGGGGTTAACCTCTGTTCGCTCAAAATGTTGATCAGCCGATAAGAAGAAAATACTACTTACCCAAGTTGCAGAAACAAAAGCAAAGCCCTAGTGAAACTTTCACTAGGGGAATAATAATATCGATAAGACTAAAGGAGCAAAGCAGCCAAAAACCCTCACTTTCCACAAACTCGAAAAATTCGAAAAAACAACTACACACACATGATAACCTCTGTTCGCTCAAAATGTTGATCAGCCGATAAGAAGAAAATACTACTTACCCAAGTTGCAGAAACAAAAGCAAAGCCCTAGTGAAACTTTCACTAGGGGAATAATAATATCGATAAGACTAAAGGAACAAAGCAGCCAAAAACCCTCACTTTCCACAAACTCGAAAAATTCGAAAAAACAACTACACACACATGAAGGTAAACAAAAACACATGTTACAGTTACAGTGAATACGTACTTCAATTCATTATACAAGAAAAACAAAGAAAGAATTGGTACATAAAATCTTTATTTTCAATCAAATATACAATGTAACTTGAAACATAAAGTAATTCATTCGTACCGTGCAAAAATTTATTTTTCTTTAATATGATTAATTTTTAAAAATTATCATTCCAAAACTCAAGGAGAAAATTTTGCATGGCAAAACTTGACAATTAATGACCATTAAATAATTTTTTTAAATCTAGAAACTTCAACTTTTTTATTTTCTTGATATCTTAAAAAATTTCATTTTTCAAAAATTAAAGGGACTTTATTTTTGTAAAGGTTTGGTCATTTTAAAAATTACTTAACATTTGGTGAAATTTTCGATAACAGTTGACAAAATAACACTTAATTTAACAGCTACAAAAATAACAGTCCATTTGTAAACAGACAGAAGGGCAAACTTTTATTTTATGATAAATACATAGGCTGTTCGGACATTTTTTGAACGATTTTAATGGACTGAAGCTCAATTTTTTACATGAAATTTTTGTGTTTTAAATGTTCCATTTGATAGCTCTTATTGTTAACTATCTTTCTACATCTTAATTTCCTTGATAATAATGACTTTTGTAGCATCGACAGTGGTATTTTGTCCCATTCTTGTTCCATAGTTTTCCAGTCCTATAATGGTTTTCGGTCGACGTTTCGATAATGCTCTTTTTAAAAGCACAAAAGTCCATGGGTGAAACATCTGGAGATTTAGCAGGAATATCAGTAAAGGGTATTGACTTGATACCAGTTTCTTGTTCCATTTTTTCCAAGAATTTAATAGTCGATTTAGATGTGTGGCTGCTTGCTTTACCCTGATGCAGTTCTACTGATTGTTGGCACTGTGGGTAAAGATATGGTTTTTCTTTTTTGAATATTGGAGATAAAATATGGTCTTGATAATATGTGGGAATTGATTTTTTTACATTTTCCCCCTCTTTTTACTTTTAATTTTCCATTAAATGCAAAACCGGCAACAATCATAAATCTCTTAGAGAAAGTTCTCACGTTCACTTTGCTATAGTCTTTTGACTTGGCGGATTCTCTTTTAAAATTAAAGATCTTACCTTACAAATATTCTCAGAATTTTTTTCTTTTTTGGATACTGTTTTAGAAGAATTTTTCCACTTTTACGTTTTTTCTTGTCTCATTAATAATATTACTTATCGTACCTTTTAGCTATCGAAAAACCATGAATTTTACAGCATTTTTGAATAATTGAATAAGCATAATTCTCTTCGGAAAGAGGAAATACAGCCTTCCATCCATTGCTTATTTAAAAGCGTCATTTTGAAAGTAAACAAAACTCTGAGTTAGCAGACGATAAGTTATACTTTAACTATTTAACTGCTGCGAAAATAAAATTCTTTCGTAGCATACAATTTTTTACAGCTTATCAAAATCGTTCAAAAAATGTCCGAACAGCTTCTGTATACTTGATTTGTTCAACAATTTTCACTCCTTTGGAAAAACACCAGTCGTTTTCTATTAATTTTTCAATAATATAGTCGGTAACTGATGTGCAATAACTTATATAAACTGCTATCGAAATATATAACACCTGCCTCAAGAAATAAAAACAAAACCATATTAAAGCAAACATTTTGAAAATAGAAATTACATAAACACATTGCATCACAAACGGACAGTCAGAAATATGATGAATGAGGAACCTAAAAATATAAAGAGTGCACATCAAAAAAGAGTACAATTCAAATAAGATCACATACCTTTTTGTGTCAACTGAATGTAATAATACACACAAGGAAAGTTTGATACAAAAAGAGAAATACACTTAGGGTAGTCACAGGACTCGAACCTGTGCCGTCTACAGCTTAGGCCACTAGTGAAGTGATCAAACCCACTGAGCCACGACAGCCGGAACCCAAGTTGTTCTGCTTTCTAAAGAAAATATCTGGATTACAATGTTTTCAGAGGAAATCAAGAAACTCATCTGCTTTTTCTTAAATTTTCTTAATTATAGGCATATTAGATGATGATATTTTGCTTTCGTGAATATTAAGATGTTCTTTCTACCTAAATTTAGTTAATTTTCTTCCGAAGGGTTTACTAAATAAGCTAGAAAGTGGGGGCACCCATACTAGTTTTCAACATACTGAAAACTAATGTTAAAGAGTGTTTCCCTCTTGAAAGGGCATCAGTACAAGCCTGTGCAAACTTTCCACTGGGAAGACTCAAAATTAGCCGAAAATATTTTGCAATGCATGAACTAAACTCAGCCTCTGCCTATGTTTAGTGAGCAGAAAGAAATATTTGTTGATCAGTTGTCATTTCAATTTAGAGGCATAAACTTCTTGTATTCCCATAAACAGGAGAGGTAAATATTTCCAATGAGAAACTGAATAACTTGTTAAAAAACATCTACACCAGGTATGTCCTAAGAGCCTAACCCCCTTGAAAAAGTTTATGATAGACCCCAATATAAGGGGTAAATATTAAAAATAATACAACTAACCAAATATGCAGAGTAATTAGATCTCTTAAAGGATCACTTTACCAGAAGAGGCACAAAGTTGTAGAGACCCGAACTCTTTGTTTCCTGAAATATTTTGTTTGACCTGGTCCCTCTAACATGAGGTTTAAGCATTACAAATACACAGATAATGTTGGTAATTACTTATATTAACAAAATAGTTCATATGAAGTTATGTTTTACTTCTCACAATAATTTCTCAAAGTTGGCACCTCTACATCCCAATTAATACTACCATCTCCAATAGGGAATCCAATAATTTTCAGATAAAAAGGTCAAGGTTCATCTTCAGGTGTTACTGAATAGGAGAAAATTTTTAAACTTTGAATAAAATAGCACATTTGTCCCAGGTTATTTCATTTGAATATTAAATTTCAATCAAGAGGAAAAAATATTTAAAGTTTGATTTAAATCAATTATTTTTAATAAAAATCACTTGATTTAAATCAATGATTTTTTAATAAAAATCACTTGATTTAAATCAAGTGATTTTTATTTACTGTGTAATTATTTTTTAATAAAAATCACTTGATTTAAATCAAGTGATTTTTATTAAAAAATAATTTATTTAAATCAAACTTTAAATATTTTAAACTTTATTTTAATATTTTTTAACCCATGTTTTAAACCTTAAATATTAATCAATGATTTTTTAATAAAAATCACTTGATTTAAATCAAGCTGATTTAAATCAGCATACCCTGCTGTAAAAAGTAGTCAAATATTCTACAGTATAAAACATTTATGTTTGTGTTGTGTACATTCATGTAGAGATTTCTGTACTTTCTATAGAGGTTACTTTATAGAGCTTATAGAAAAATGGTCCATAATTCTAGACCACATTTTATAGAAATATTTATAGATTTCTATAGAGATTTTTCACAAGGATTTTTGGTAACAATTCCCCGTGAAATGGTATATTATATCAATATAACGAATGTACAGGCTATTTTCGATTGAATAATTGTGATAAAGAAGTTCGATTTTTTTATTTGTGCTTCTCAAAAAAATTGTAGTTATCAGCGTTCTATTTGTTTTCAATCTTACGAATACACAGCTTTCACCAATTTCATACTTGAAAATATTAACATTTTCGAGTGAGGCTGAATTACTTTGATTTATATAGCTGCTCGACGATGAGAATTTGTAATTCAATTGTTTTTCGATTTTCTTTAAACAAAATCTGCATCCATCTTCACTCTGCAATGGAACAAGACTCTATCAAGAAACTGATACCGAATATTATTGAAGCCACCATCATGACTGGACATGACGAAGACGTATTCGTTCCAAGGATCCCAATCATCCCTTCGGATCTTCCATTCTAATTTAAACGACTTCAGTTCCCTGTTCGTTTGAGTTTCGCCATGAGCATCAATAAGGCACAAGGACAATCGCTGAAAATTGTAGGACTCGATCTCATTAAATCGTGTTTCTCCCATGATCAACTGTATGTGGATTGTTCGTTGGAAAAGCCAAGAATCTTTACATCCTAGATCCAAATGGAAGAACATTCAACATAGTGTATCATGAAGCTCTCTAAGCAAGGATCAGTGAGATGGAAGTAATGAGCGACATACCCGTGTTATATCGGGTAGTGGTGGGACTCATTCTTAAAATTATTGTTTTTTCTTTTTAATGTTTTCAGTATCAGTGAGGACATAACAAGAATGATGTCACGGGCAACGCCGTGTGGGTACTGCTAGTTATGTCTAAAAGAACACTTGCACACATTAAATGATTACAAATTTTGTTTAAAACATGCCTATTATACCAAAGGTAATGAGAAAGGGGTTGCATGTCATTCACCCTGGGGCTGGTACACGTTAAATCTGTCCTGGTTTTAAATGTCCTCACGTTGGCGTGGTGTCGAAGTTTTGGAGAGGTGTTGACCTTGTCATGTCCGTAATTCAAAAGTAAGAGATGTTCTCAGATCCTTCCTTTCGTTATCGATAATAGCCTGTTGTGCTCTAGTGTGACTTCAATTAGTGCTCACCTATCTCGGCTTTTTTACTATGAATTTTTTCTCAGGCGATTGGGTTTTTTCAGGATTTTAACAAATACATACCAGAGAGGTAGGCAGTTAATTAACGTCACACTAGAGCAACACAACGGGGCTATTGGTGACGGTCCGGAATCAATCTCGAAGGGAAAGATCCAAGGGCAAGGCCTCGTAATTTTGAACTACTATCAGATGACGAGAACAATACCTGAGCTGGCACCCCCACTCTTCAAACTTCCACACCACGCCAAATTCTTACTGAGATGTTTAAGAGGCAGGCATTGTTATATTGTTCCATCGAAACACCTACTTTACTCTTAGTTCATAAGAAAGCATTACAGAAATTAAATCGCAAATTCAGTAATGTTTTTGACTTTTAAAATATTTTTTGGCTAGAGTTACTAACGAAAGTAAACGAGGGTTCAAGTCGAAAGCTAAGGCTGTTCAGTGCTTTGTTCCATGATAATTCAGTAGCTAAACGAAAGGAGTTTCGTCTGTAAAAGGAACTGAAGTGATGTCTTGATAGTGAAGTCAGTTTTCCAAAATATAAATGTGGAATACTTAGAATTCTTATTTGTAGTAAATTGGAAGGAAGCGACATTATTAATAATTAAAGATATTTATTTACAACGCCATCTTCTTTAGTCATTCTCTGGAACTGTCTCTGCGGAATTTCAGAACAACTTCGGCGTCCGGTCGTCTAGACATCATGGTGCTTGTTTACTTCCTGTGAAGGAAGTGGCAGGTGTTCTACTTGTTCTTTTTACTATATCCCACATAAATGACACTATGTGCTATCCTCAGTCAATTTGAAGCTTCTGCAAACGTAGCTTTTGACAGATTTTTAGATTAAAGTTGAAAACTTTTTTAGTTTGATGGTTGTGATTAATTAAGAGTGATTTAATTTTTAAATATGGACGGCCCTTTTTATTCCTTGGATGAACCTGGCCAGACTAATGAGGGATATCCGACAGTTCAATCGCAACTACAACCGGCGATGAAGGAGCAAGGGGATTGCGTAAATACATTAATGCCAATCCATCATGATTCCGAGCAGTCAAGAATCTTCAACACACCTGAGTTTCTCGAAGGAACTCAACTATCTTCCTTCGACAATGTTTGGTCTCACGACCACTCCAGATTCGTGTCATTAGGATATGGCAACCCATCGGGGTTGTCTGCGGATTCAAGTATGATTCCGAACGCTTGTCAAACGGCTCAACAGCTCAGCTTTGTAGAAGACGATTCATGTTTTCCTGCTGAAATGGAGAAATCAGACGAACATTTTCCACCAGAACGAAGTTATTTTACAAGTATTCCAAACTCTCTTACGCCTCAAATTTTCCATGACCTGCCAAGTTCTGCTCCTGAGGATCGAATGACGGTCGTTGATCTTACCAATAATTTAAACGAAGTGAGAACATTAAACATGGATGTCGGGGGAATAGCTCAAGGATGCTCTTTTGACTCACGAACCATGCAGACTGTAAATCCTCCGACTAAATCCACTCCAAATCTAATGATTCCAACGAACTATTCGGTATCAGAAGATACATGTAATAATCCCGTAGCACAGAATCGGAATCATTCGACTGTAAGACAACATGAATGCGCCGTTTGCGGAAGAACTTATATATATAAGAAGGATTTAATTAAACATCAAAGGATGAAACACGGAAAAAAGGAATTGTTACCTTATCCATGTGAATATTGTGGCAGAAGATTTTTACAGATTTCAAATTTGAAAAGGCACCTACTTGCTCATAGTGGTGAGAAACCGTTTACATGTACAGTGTGTTACAAAACTTTTTCACAAAGTTCAAACTTGAATGTACATGCACGTGTCCATACCGGAGAAAAACCATTCTTGTGTACAATATGCAAGAGAGGGTTTTCACGTCGGGAACATTTACGAAAGCATGCTTCTACTCACACTTAGCAGCCACTAGCATTACTAGAACTTTCCGGAGAAAAATGTGTATAATGTTGGCTGATTTAAAGGTACTATTCAATTCAGAGATGAAACATACTTTCACAAAACGCATTACATTGTTTTCAAAACTTTCGAGCTAGTTTGAATCATCTCCGACCAGGAACAAAACGATTTAAGCACTTTTTATAGTTAACGACTTTTTAAAGCGATTTGTGTTATTGACTGATTAAATAGTTTACTGTCGGATATCCTTTTTAAATGATTATGGATGAAATCTTTTGGAAGGTAAGTGTGTTTTAGGTTCTGGTAAACTAAATCTAATTTTCCTATAATATTGAGGGGCCGCGGTGACCCGGTTGGAAGAGTAACGGACTAGCAACCGAAGGGTTGCGAGTTCGAATCCAGCCAAACACCGTCGTGTACAAAGGGGGCTGGTGCACGTTAAATCTGTCGTGGCCTCAAATGTCCTCACGTTGGCGTGGTGTGGAAGTTTGGAGAGTGGGGTGCCAGCTCAGGTGTTGCCTCGTCATCTGACCGTGGTTCAAAATTACGTGGTGTTGTCCTCGGATCTTTCCCTTTGGGATTGATCCCGGACCATCACCAATAGTCCATTGTGTTGCTCCAGTGTGACGTTAATTGAAATACCCCCCCTATAATATTGAGATGCTTCCTTTGAGTTTCACTATCCTTATTTTAACAGTTAAAGTATCTTCAAATTTACATTATTTACTTCTAAATTTTTATTTGCTATGTCTGTTCAAAAGTTGCATATTTTAACAAACATGTTTGTATACCCTTATGAGTGCAGAGCAGGGAATTATTTTTAAACCTGTATTTTGATTCGTGCTTAAAATTTGCGTTTCAATATATGTTACAAAATTATTTTTAACTAGAGAATAAAAAAAAAAAAAGAAAAGTTTAAAAATTTTGTTATTGTAAAGTTTTATAATTAATTTCTTTCAGCATTTTAAAATTTGGCTTTTCAGAAAATAATCGCTACACATTCACAACTGCAAATACTTTTATTGAGATCATGCAAATCCAGTATTTGTTAAGAATCATGTATAGAAAGATGTAACTACTTTCAAGTATTCATTTGTTGATTTCATCTGTTAAATAGTACGCGTTTAAGGCAAGATTAAAGATAAACTACCTAGAAGGTTTTATTTTGAAATTTATGCGTTAGAGTAGGCTTGAAACTTGTGCTGAAGAATTCCAAGAATTAAAGATTTTATTTCATAGAAAAATTATATAAAACAAGATGTAGCGAAAGCTGCATAAAGTAATTATCTAATATTTGTTATCAACAAGCGCATGGACAGAAAATCCAATTTTAAACAGACGAATTTTCGAAGTTTCGCACATACGCATTGGTTCCGTTAGTGTTAGGGAAAAGTTTACACAGGTTTGAAAAAATTCCTAAAATAATGCCGGTTGTTAGTGTGCATGTTATTTCATTTTGTTCGGTCTTTTATGAAGGATTATGGTTGGAAGAGCAAACAACTGGGTAGGTAGGAATTTTAATTAACGTCGCACTGGAGCAAAACAAAGGGCTATTGGCGACGGTCTGGGATCATACCCGAAGGGAAAGTTTTGAGGACAATACCACGTAATTTTGAACCACGGTACAAAATTTGGATCTCTGCGATATTTATATATTTTTCTTGACTTATTCTCGTCATCTGACCGTGGATCAAAATTATTTGGTGTTGTCCTTTGATCTTTCCCATCGGGATCGATCCCATCTCTAATAGCCTGTTGTTTAGCTTCAGTTTGACGTTAATTAAGTACCGATTTATTTTTTCCAAGATTATTAAAAGATCTAGAGTCCTCTTAATAGGCAGGTAGGTAATTAATTAACGTCGTATTGGAGCTACTTTCTCTTTCTAAGAAACGAATTACACTTGACCACTGACGCTTTAATGCAACTGCAATTTTGCCTGTAACGGCTTTGGCGAGTGTTTTGATACTTTGTAATATACATTTTAAGATGTGATAATTTGGGGGAAAATCTTTACTGCTTTTATTCTTAAAATGCGATTCTTTTCTATCATTAGATGGGCGTATGGTATTGATTCTTGTTTCTGAAAAATTAGTTTACTCTCAAAATATGTATGTTGTGTGTCACGTTTATGCTTACATCTCTGTTGGCTTAGTACTTTCCTTGCTCGGCAGTATGTGAGGCTGTTAATAAATCCTATCGACTATACCTACTTTTGTTTTCATATTGCTGTAACTTTCAGTCCAAAAAGTATAACAAACTAATATTGCAACCAAATAAATGTAGCAATAATAATAAACTCTGGTATTTATTATAACAAACTAGTCAATCACTGCAAATTTCATCAGTTTCTCCAAAACACATAACCCCAAATTCAATTTCATAATCATTTGACAGATCCGATCAAACTGCAAAGCATGTCTTTTTGGAACATACTTCGTATATATTTTGCAACAACTTTCACATTTACTGCATTTGCTTTTTTCAATATTTGTTTTCGTTTTGCCAGCTACTTTTGCATTTTTCACAAATTCATTTCCTCCACTTAAGTATTTTCCCTTCCATTATCAGTTTGAAAACTTTTTCTCCTTTGGTTTGATGTTTCCTGCCTTGATTCTTTTTTGCTCTTTCAACTTTTTCATTTTATCCTTTCTTTCTCAATACAATAACCACCTTTCAGATGCAGCTGCATGGGACAATTTCACTTCCACTTTGAACCTTTCTTTTGAGGTAGGACTTACTAGGGTATAGCACATGGCCTAGAGTGCAGGACTAACAGGTTTAGTGTAAATTGGGATATACTATGCACTCTTTATGTACTAAAAAGGTTGTTGCTTCTGAATTTATTCTCAGTGCTTGATTAATTCTTCCAATAATTGTCCCCTTGGTTAAATACTGAATATTGGCTCATTTTTATATTTAAATTACCGGATAATTGTCTTTTACTTAATCATCAGGAAGTATCCAATTTAAAATAAAAATTTTCCTAAAATTCCAGTTATTGACCAGTTTGGTCAATTACTGGAACTTATGCGGTTTTGTTCTACCAGTGGATTGACCACAATGTTGATGATTTAAAATGAATTTATATATAACAAATTACAATGTATAGTGGTGCCTTAAGATACAAGTTTAACATTCATTCCACATGACTGAGCTCGTAATTCAAAATGCTCGTATCTCGAATCAATTTTTCCATTGAAATTAATTGAAATGAGATTAGTTTGTACCAGCCCCCAGAAATCACTAAAAAATTTTATAATGTATTTAAAATGAACAAATATTGTAGCTGGAGTTAGCCTTTATCAAGTCCTGCTTCAGAATAGTACATATTGTAGAAGTAGTGCAATCGTACTGCATTGCTAAGTCTATTATTCTTATGCCTAGCTCATGTTTGTATATTATCTCACTCTTTAATTCCATGGATATTACTTTTTCCTTTTCTCACCACTGTTCTTTACACTCACCAAAATTTTGTTTATTTTTGGTGCTCTTTTCTATTGGGATCAAGCTTAAAATTTGGGAGGAATACTGGGAAGGCTGCAGAACAGATATTTTCAGGTGTGCTCCTCACAATGTTAAGATCTATTATTCATTAAGAGGATATCTGTTCAATGGGAATGCAGTGCCTAATTGGCATGCATATGCCAATAAAAACAGCTTGATTTGAGTGAGTTGAATAATTAAATAATTGATTTAAATGAATTCATTCTTAAAGTTAAGTATGAATATTGGGATAACCAGGAACTCTGGATGCATATTACATTCAAATAAGTTTAAGTTTCTTGTAGCGAGAATCATTTTTACAACTGAAAATCATCCACCTTCCTTCCTTGAAAATTCTCATTAGAAAAGTAATAGCATCTATTGATTGAGATAACTAACAACTAATGAACAATATGTTCACTAACAAGTATATTCATCATCAGCTTTATTCTTACAGCTAGCCAATTTTTTCCCCTACAGGCATCTTGGCAGTGAAGCTTTCTTTTATGAATAACTTTCTTGATCCACTGTTTTGCATTTCGTAGAGGAACCTGTGAAGCATTTTGAGTTAAGGAAGATGCATATTTAGACTAGCAACATACTGAGACATCTAAAAACAATTGGAAACCTCATTAAAGGCAATACTGTTATGGTAATTCAACTTGAATAGGGCACTGAGAAGACTTAGTTTCCTCTAAAATTTCTAAATACTTACTAATGGGCTTAAAAAGTCATTGAAACATTATTCACAATTTTTGTTTAATAAAAGACTTGTCATTCTTGTGTGCAAATCTTGAATATTGCAACCTTTTAGATTATTAGAATCAAATTTGTAATATCCTGTGTACTTAACATTATGCATCTAAACAATTTTCTATTAATTTAATGTTTATAAATACAAAGCTTCTGCATTTTGGCTCCATCTATGACATAAACAGAGCTCCTCATTGTATACAGTGTAATTGCAGTAAACTTATCTGTGACTTTGCTGTATTAACATTTTTGTCGATGAGCTCCTCACTCATTTTCAGATCTGTAATAAGACTTGACTAAAGAATCTGCAGTTCTTGTAACTCGATATTTCATACCAAGCTCCTAGATCTGTCGAGATTCCTAATTTTACTGTTAATTTTATACAAAGAAATTAACTCATGTTTGCAATTTGTCACAATCTCTTTCATTCAGTTCTACAAAAAGTGTATTACTCTTACTTGTCAATTTTTTATTTAGCAATGTTTTACTCTTGTAAATGTTTTTGCATAACCTTGTCCCTTACGTGCTTTGTATGTATGTCTTATAAAAACTTGAGTCTTATCCCTAAATATCTTTCTTTCTAGCACAATGGACTCTTGATTGTTCGAAGTGGATGCATCAGGACTAGTCTGTCAGATTTATCTTTAAATCAATTTTAACCAATAGATCAATATTTATGGTTCAAATTGAATTGTGCTTAGCTATTGTGATTATGTATTTCTTGTTTAGAATAAAAAACTTTATACTGTACAATATCTTTATTAAGTTTGTCTTTACGCAGAAAAATTGATAAAATAATTGTAAAATTCACATATTTTGTTTTTACTTTTGTATTTAAGATTTAATTTTTGGTTTTATTACAATATATATTCAGATTTCTCTTGAATATATTAAAATATAATTTGTGATCCTTATAAGGTTGAATTTTAAAATGAATATTTATCACTTAAAATTAGGCATATTTTTATCTTTTCTTCCTTTTGATTAATACCACTTTCTTGTAGGTGTAAAAAATTTTCTTACGTAAGCATGCATTGTTTTTAAAATTTACTGTTTTGAACGACTAAGTCTTATTGATAGTCAAGATGTTATATATGTTTGCTATTCATTTTGTTATACTTTTATTTAGTGAACAAACATTGAAGTGTTAAATTTGTTTTCCTTTCTTTTTTATGCTTTAGTTAAACAAGAAATTTAAACTTGAGAATGCCAATTATATATATATAAATGGTTTTGAAATTATAAAATGCAAATAGAGTATATACAAAATGAGATAAAGTATTGTTGCCCGTAAAAGATTTTACAAGTTGAATGAGGCACTAAATCAGAGCCATCAGATAATTATCCAATTTCCGTAGAGAATAGAACATGACTGAGCTATTGATTTTTTTACACTGAAAAATTTTTCAATTCTGTAAAACAGTTTCGTATGGTTCAGTGTTGCTCTAAAATCTGAAGAGGGGAAGTCCGCTGTTTCTTTCAATCTGAATCCGCCAGTACATTTATTTCCTAGATACTTAATGCTTACTGTTTTATGAGATTCTGTGTTCTCTAAAATTGAGTCTCTTAAAACAAAGCAGTTTTAGGGGAAGTATCAAAACAAGGATGTTGATAGTGGTAATGAATGCATTCTCAAATATCTTATGCAAGAACAGTTTATAATGACAGGCTTTTATCTTTTAAAGCTTATAATTGTATTCCTTCAATCATACAATTGCGAGCGAGAGTTGCATGGAAAATACAAATAATTAAATCTGAAGGGGAGAAAGGTTGGTAGAGAAAAAAGGGTTATCGAGACCATTTGGGGATGTAAAGAGCTGTGGATGTAGTATATATAGTTTATAAAGAAGGTTACAAAGAGTTTTATTTAGTTTTCAAGTTCCATAAAATAATTTCTATTATGCATTTGTGCTTTCTTTAATTTGATTAATAAAAATAATTAAGTGTATCATTAATTTAAGGGTTTGTTAATGATAAACTTGATAACTTCCCTACATTAATAGTACAGCTTGTCTGCTTTTGGACTTTGCGCCATAAAACCCAAACATCCAATCCCTACATTAATAATTGCACATTAACCTCTTAACAGTTTCTTTTTTCTGCCATATTGTGTCCAAAAATAAGCACATTTTTGATAAACAATTTTGTATTCAAATCGATTATATAAATTCAAATCAGTAGTCAAAACTGTTACAAGTATTGAATTGCATAATTTATGATAATTTTTAATTATAGCGAAAAATTGTCATTTTTACTTAAAGATGGCTTTTCCAAACAAGAACCTTTAAGAACATTTGACAGAAATGGATGTGAGAAAAGAGCATGCATTTAATACTTACATTTTTATTTAATTTCAAAACTCAGCTTTTGTATAAATTTTAAAACATGGAGATAAGCAGAGTCCTATATCACAATCGGGACAAAAATATCTGGTTTCAGACAAAATTCAAAAGAAATATTCACAATGTGTGATACACTACACAAGTAAAAACAAAATTCACTCCTCCCACGTAAACGAAAAGCTGTAAAACCTGATCTTAAAACTGGCGTATGCATGTTTTGCATTTCGATCTTTACTGGACTACTAGAGCCATCTATTAGAAACATTGCCGATGAAAAAAGTTAAAAAGCCGGGCAAATCGTCTTGTAGTCTCTTCAACTGTTGAGATACTTATTTAGTCTGCCCTTTTTCTTTGAGTGCTTGGAGCAAGATTTGAATAAATTCATAATTGGTAAATACATCCCTTTAAGCCAAATCAGCTGTAGCTCAGTTGGTAACTGCCCTGCAAGCCTTAAAGGTAAGGGTACTTAGTTTATTTACCTATGTATAGAGAACCTACATACCTCAATCCTTTAATATTGTTATTTCAGCTTTTGAAAGTAATCAAAGTTTCATTGTTAATTTCTTTCAATATAAAAAATATTGCACAAAATTGCACCTGCATCATTTATTTTTGTTTACCTTTTTAAAATGCAATCCCCATTCATTTTAATACTTTACAAAGATTGTCATCTAGTTTTCAACGTATACAACACCAGTTGGTTGGCTTGTATGTGACTTTTCATAATGTCGGTTTATCCTTGACAAACGTGTGGACTTGTTGCCTATCTACTGAAAGTTCATCATTTTATCAATCTGGTTTTTAATTAGTAATGAATTTTTAATTTTAAAATATCCTTCTTTAAAATATGAGTGTTTTGTGTTATAAACATATCTCATTACAAAACTGGATTTCTAAGTTTTTCAGAGCAAAAAATAAGCTACCAGGTGGAGAAGAATACTTGTAGCAGTTAACTAAAATTTGCAAATTTACAAAGCTTGATTGAGGAATTCCCTCCACTTCCAACCTTAAGCTCCGAAATACCCTTTCAATCCCTAGGAAAAAGCGCAGAATGAAACCCAAACTTATAGCGTAAAGTAAACTAAAACTTAAACCACCATAACTTGTCGTAACTCAAAACAAATTCAGTCCCCTCATCTCATTCCCCAAATCGTTGAACTTGTCTTGATAAAAATAACAAACGAATTTCCCCAAATTCTTAGATATTCTGTCCAAGTACAGAAACGACATTGAAAGCACTCACAAAAATTTTTACCAAATGTTCCCCAACATCAAACTATCTCGAATTATATTAAAGAAAACAAAATTGAAGGGTATTTAATCATCCCCTACTACGAATGCCCATTAAAGTTGTCATGTAAGGACTCCTAAGCTACACATACATCGAAAATATAAGCTGTTAACAGTTAGGTACTTCATAACTGATACGTCCATTCCGTCTTTGGCGATTTGGTTACTCACTGTTAAAAGCTTATTTAAAATTGTTGCACAGCAATATTAGGAAATTTTACTCTGATAGCGTTTATCATCTCATCACAAAAATATCAATATACTTTTGATGGTATGATTTGTTTTGCGGGTTTTATGGCACAAGGGCCATATTTAGCCATGCTGCGCCAGAAGCAATACATACAATATCAAGACACAATGAAAGTTTTACTGACACTGGAGAAATGCACCTTTGATTGTATGTATTTGATTGTATTAACAACTTAAATTCAGTTCCGGTCTAATACTATTTCATTTCAAACCATTTTTATCAGCATAATTTAGGGATAAGCCTTTATATTTTTGGAAGCAGTTAATTGTTATATACAAGGGGCTCTGGAAAATGTTTTTAAAGCATGTCTTTAAAAATCAAAGAAATATGTGAACAATACATTGACAGCATTATCCAGAAATTTTTAAGACATATTAAGCACAAATAAAAAAGGCCACCACATTAATATTAATGGTAAAGTTAAAAGCATTATAGTATGATTTAATGTCTTGTAGTTTTGGAACAATAGTTCAATTGACTTGCAGCATATGTTCCAGTTATGGAAAGATACTATTTTTATTATGTATTCCTAAGGAATCTCCAACATGCGTCTAAAGGCTCTTACTGTACCGTTGCGGTCTAGCATTCCCACATCTGGAATTCAGATTTTCCCCAACTGCAAAACAAGTTGTCAACTAAATTATCTTGGGCCCTCCATGAGAGGAATGCAGATGGCCACCCCCAGGAAAAAACGTGTTTTTCAGTTCTGTGGAAGCCCAGGCCAAAGAGACATTAAATCTGTCCTCGGGTCGGGAAGTTGTCGAGGTTCTCATGACCTTCCGATGGAGGGGCGTGAAACTCGGGGGATTAACATTCCAAGACGGAGACGAACTCCCCCGCAAGAGAGCAGAGTAGATTGAAACCATGAAGGGAGTAGTCGCATCCTTCAGACTCTCAGATTTTGGCGAGCCTCCGGGCTCCTTGGAGATGAGATTGTTAACAGCTGTACCCACCTACCTTTCAATTAATCTAATATGTAAATAATCTTTAAATTTCTCTATTCTAAATAAATATTGTATTGTGTTGAAAACAGTCTTATGCTTAATTAAAGACAGGAAACGTTACATTACCATACATAGGATGTACTTGGTCCATGATGAAGCATGAACATAATTTTGTAATCATATTCCTCACAATAAACCCAAATATTCCTTATCCACCAATTCCAAGATATTGTTCATTTTGGAATGTTGGTAATTTGATGGTTTTCTCCAATCCCATGGTAGCAACAAATGTTGAAGAACCTGAAACCTATATCTGACTTTTTTATTGGTGTAAAACAGTAATTAGTTCTTGATCCTGTTATTGTATTTGCCATTGCATACCTATCTGCTAATTGATTACTATAAATTATAATTTCGCTACGAAAAAGTATCGATTTCTATACTCGTAAAGTTGTCCAAAAGTATTTAATATTACATCCTTACACGAACGCTTAAAGTTATACCATACACTTTATGGTTCCACCAATATCGTCAAACTCCTATTCCATGACAAGAGGCAAAAAGTACCACTCAGCTTTTACACCATGATTTTTTGTCAAAAATAATTTAAAAATTTATTTTTGTATTGGTCTGAGTTCCCATCACTGAAAACTTGTATGATTAAATGTTCGATAATTCTTTTTTTTTAAGTCCAAAATGTTGAAGTGTCATGTACTAAATTGTCACTTGTAACAAAAACAGATTACTTGTAACACAGATTTCACAAAAAAAGTATTCAAATAACAAGCAGGCTTAAGGAAAAGATCCTTAAGCCTGCTTGTTATTTGAATGAATGTTTTGAATAGCATCTTGTATAATGCAGGTATAATTTTCAGAAAAATCTGCCACTATGATAGCAGTATCCAGACTCAATTCATCTTTTTTTCTTAATGGCATTGAGATTTTGTGAAAAAGGGATGCATACATAAAGCAATGCTTTTATCAAGCAAATTAGCAATGATAAAATGCAATATTGAAAATATGCATTTAATAATTTTACTAACAAAAGTGGTTCCTAAGCATAAATGTAAATTTTTTAACAGAAATATTGTAATTAGATATTATAAAACACATAAAATTTCGTAAAGTATTTTTAAAAGTAATATTTAAATAAATAAACAATATTTTTCAATGGTACTTGATATACTTTTCCTGACACCTGTGATAAAATTAATTAAAAAATGCATAGGACTAATTTGATGTTCTATTGATATTTTTACATTTAATGTGAGCCTGCTTAGAATTAGTACTTCATAAAAACTGAAATGTAACCATAATTTTTTAAGCTATGGTCATTTTTGCACTGTAGTTTGCACCACTGTTCTTAAATACATATGCTATCATTAGAATAGCTTTTATTCAGAAATGAAGAATTTTACCTCTGAATTTTCTTCAGATTCAAGTACATATGTTAGTACTTTCAAAAAGTTTCAGAAAAAAAATAAGGGTTCATTTTTCTATAGCCCTTTAAAGTCGACTTTTTAAGGGATTTTTTTTCACTTTACATGTAAAACAATCCCCCTAAAATGTAAAATTGCCATTGCTTTTGTGGCTTACATGCACTCCTGAAATAAATGGCTACCATTTGGTACCAAAATTACTAAATTTGAACTATTAGTTCTGAAGTTAGGGTCATTTATAGTGTGGCAAATCCAAGATGGCCACCATTTTGTAAAATTGACCAATTTTTAAATTCCCTTATCTCAGCTAATATTGGACAAAATATTTAAATACAGGTAACCCCCGTATAACACGGGAGTTACGTTCCAAAAAATTGCCGTGTTATACGAAACAAAGAACTAGTACGAAAAGGGGGTTAGGTTCCAAAAATTAAAAAACATGCTATTATATTTTCATAATTAAAAATTTTCTTAAGTAATACATATTAATATGAATTAAACAATGTTTTCTTCGTCATCACTAAGTACTATTAACCAAGGCTGTTTTCTTTTTGGCAAGATATCCTCATCCTCTGAGTGACAGCTACGAGATCAGTGATGCCATTTATTTTTTAAGTCCTTTATTTCTCAATTCCGTTTTCTCCCTCGCTCCAGTGACGCTCATTAACTATGCTAAGAATCTTCCAGAAAGTTACATCATGCCATGTCATGTGTGTCTAACAAATTACAGATGAGCTAGTTTAAAAACAGCGAATCAGGAAGTCCAGCTCCCATGATTTGCGACCCCCTGAAAAACTGATAAAAAGCATGAAGAGGAAGAACACGCTCTTTTTTTTCGCCTCAGTCCAATGATCTTACAGTTTTGTGAGAAGAAACGCGTTAAGCGTTCTTACCATTTTTTCTTTTGATGACGAGTGGGGATCCCCAAGAGACGCCATGTCTCTTCTAAGCTAAGTTACTTTCTATTTAATTTATCTCAAGATAATATTCACACGTGTAGATCTTAGAATATTCACATGCTACACCATTTAAATTCAACTTTCATAATGCCCGTCTTTTTCGCATTGTTGTTCCAATCATTCCATAAAAGCACCGTGTTATACGGGGATGTTCCCAATTCTCGAACCGTGTTAGAGTGAATCCGTGCTATAGAAGTACCGTGTTATACGGGGGTTACCTGTAATTGAGATCTATGGGTTTTACTGCCATGTCTATGGTAAAAATTTGAAAAAAAATCTGACCATGGTGCAACAACTTTTTCTCAAAATGGATGTTTTCACATGGAATGACCCTTATAGAACTTTACCAGCTTTCAAAAATAGATCAGATTTATGAAAATCATTTGAAAACTACGCATTTCAGAGATAGCAGTGGATACTACGTTGTGAAACTACCATAACTCCCTTGCATGGGGGCTGAAGTCCCCATTGCCTTTCTCTGGCTACGCCACTAGTGCACTTTCAATAAATTTGTTAACTAAATAAAAATAAAACAAATAGTTAAAACCTATTTTATTGGAAATATCTTTATCCCAAAGGAGGGAATACTGTAATAATTAACAAGCTCATGCTTTTAAATACAAAAATCACCAAGGAAAAATTGAACTAAAACAGTAAATCCTTTAAATCATTATATTATAAGAATTCAAATAGATATCAAGCACATAAACACAAAGTTAAAATGAAGTATAAAATGACTACACAGAAATGCAATTAAAAAATATTTTGAAAATGCATGATTATCATAAAAAAGTTGTAAACCTTTTAGAACAGATTGTGCAGTTTAAACAAAGTTTTCACTTTTTCTCACAGTAGCTCAGCATCCAAATTCACACCTAATCTAGTAAGACATCACTGCCTTTGAATGTAAATAAAATAAATGCAATTAATCAAAACATGAAATAAAAAAACTCCAATACAAAACATTATACACAACTCTATCACACAAACAAGTATCCAAAAAATTAAGCTTAATGTTAACAATAGAATATCATAAATTAAGAGATTGCCGAAATACTTTTATAGTGATCGAAAAGTCCTCAGAAATGAATTTGTTGCTTAAATAATATCAATTATTGTGATAGAGAAAGTTAGTTAATATCAGTTCAATGTTCTTCGGTTTTTCACTTATCATAAAGTCTTAATTACTTATCATATTTCACAACATAACAGTTGTTTAGAACAGAAGTAAAAAATATGAGTGCAGTTCTATCACATTTCTTCAAATATCTAAGGCACTACTTCGTTGCGGCAAAAGCTATAATTCAATTTGTACTTGATGTGAGAACATAATTGTCATACGTTTAAGACTAGTTTATAATATACTTTCAAACATCAGATAAATAGTTCTATTCAAGAACTAACGTTTTTAAATAAAAGTAAAATTTCACTTTAAAAGACTGATATCTGGCCGAAGACAAGGTGAAAAATTGCTTCTACACTTGGTCAGACTATCACATTAAACCTTAACAGAATATATTGTTATCAACTCTGATTAGGACAAAATCCTTGATCATAAGGATAGATGGTCACTAAAGCATGAAGCAATGAGGTTGCATTAAAATACAAAGTTAATAAGAGTAAATGGCACAACAGAAATAAGAAAAATTAGAAGTTTAAAAGGTGCAATTTTATAAACCGTATATTGATACTAGTCAATTAAAAAAATATTTTAAAATTTATCTTGGATATACAAATATAAAAATATTGCTTGAAATAGCTCGTTTTAAATTGTTTACCAATTGTATAAATTACAGAATAAAAATGAAAAGAAATTACTTCTATAGAACATTAACTCTTACTGCAATAAAAATAATTACCAGTATTTTAAAATAGAGATAAACATTTAATAATGTTTCAAGATCAAGCTCACATCATCTTTTAAGAGTTTTCTTTTAGTCTCAGAATTTTAATCCTGTTTTGGAGCTAAAGTGCCGCAGTCTGAACACCAATATAAACAGCTCTGGGAATCAATGGAGGCTAACGAAGTGAGATGTTTTATTTTTTAAAGATCATCTTGGTATTCCCTGAAACAGAAAAAAAATTAATCTGATCTATTTTTAAGTCAACTAGTGATACACAAAACAGGCAAATTACACAATTAAATTATGTTCCTTTATCTAAATTATTAGACTTTTAAAGACAAGCCTAGTGTCACAGAACTGAAACTGAGTAGAAAATAGGAATAAATTTATTTTCATACAAAATTCGATTAAGTAAGCTTGTGTTTCGTTCCTAATAATAAATCATGAATATTCAATATTTAATGTACTGAATCAAGAGGAAAAGCTACATTTACCTTAATTTCTTTTCCACTGTCTTTGCATCAGTACACTGAAGGGAATGTTTATTCGTCAACACAAACATTGTTGCCATGTACTGCAAGTAAGGCATCCACATCATATCTTGTCATGCTGAATCTTTTATGAAAAGGAAATGACAAATTATTTTAATCTGAAGAGAATATTATCACACATACAATGAAGAGCCAAAACATTATGACCACCTACTCAATAACGCATTGCGCCTCCTTTGGCCTGCAAAACAGCTGCAACTCGCCTGGGCATAGATGCCACAAGTTCTTGGCACATGACTGGAGACAGGTTGTACCAAATGTCTAAGCAGCGGTCACGCAAAGTCGAGATATTCGGACATGGTGGTGTTTGAGCTTTGAGCTAACGCTCCATGACATCCCAAATGTGCTCTATCGGATTAATATCCGGCGAGTTAGGTGGCCAGGACATTAAGTGGAATTCATCAGTATGCTCCTCGAACCACTCCAACACAATCCGAGCCTTGTGACATGGGGTGTTGTCCTGCTGGAAGATTCCATTTCCAGTTGGGAAGACAGACGCCATGTAAGGGTGCAACTGATCCGCAATGATGTTCAGATAGTTCGCAGCGTTCATGGTCTGTTCTACCACAACTACGGGTCCCAGCAGAGACGTAACTAGGCTAGTTTCCACCCGGGGCAAGAACTCGCCTTGGCGCCCCCACCAAACAACCAAACCAAAACCCACCCCGACAACACCTGATATCGCCCCACCACACAATAATTCCACTTGTCCAAAATTTTTTTATTCAACTTAGATGGTAAATGCTTCATTCCAAAGGTAAATAGATTAATTTGCAGTAATTTCATTTTTAGTACAAGATAAAATACCTTTTTTTTCTAAGATATTTCATTGACAAATAATCTAAGAGTAGCATGTTTGGTATATTCTTTCACACTTATAATCGCTGCAAATGAAATGAAAAGGTTTTATCAAATGACATCGGGATATGTGTGGGCTGAATCAAAATCAACAGACTGTTGCTTTAGAATAGGATATTTAATTACGATAAATACAGAGGCTGTTCGGACATTTTTTGAACGATTTTGATGAGCTGTAAAAAAATTATATGCTGCGAAATAGTTTTATTTTTGCAGCAGTTAAATAGTTAAAGTATAATTTATCGGCTGCCAACTAGAGTTTTGTTTACTTTCAAAAGGGCGCTTTTAAATAAGCAATGGATGGTAGGCTATGTGTTTCCATTTTGATAAAAGTATTCTAATATCTTCACAAAATGTTGTGAGCAGGCCGGACACAGAGTGAAGAAATACATCCAAGTATCAAGGTTTTTAAAGGCTATCTAATTTATTAACATTAATATAAATATTTACAAAAATGAGCAGCCAAGCTCTATGCATTTTACATTGCGTTCTCAGATCATTACTGAGATCTTATTCAAGTTATAGTAATGATTATGCAAGCAATCGTATGTGGCGGAAAGAGAAGTTATCCGAAGAGAATTATGCTTATTCAATTATTCAAAAACGCTGTAATGGTTTTCGATATCTAAAGGTACGACAAGTAATATTATTAATGAGAAAGGAAAAAACGTAAAAGTGGAAAAATACTTCCAAATACGTATCCAAAAAAGAGAAAGAATTTCTGAGAATATTTGTAAGGTAAAATCTTTAATTTTAAAAGAGGATCCGCCAAGTCAAAGGACTATTACAAAGTCATTAAAATGTTCAGTTTCAACTGTAAATAAAATAATTAACAGTGATTTGAATCTTACAAAGGCCAAAAAATACAATGTTCATCGTCTATCTCCACGACATATTGCAGAACGCAAAACTCGCTGCAGAATTCTTTACGAGAAGCATTTAGCTGGAGAAAGGTGGGAAAATGTGACAATAGACGAGGCGTGGGTGTATTTAAATGATTGCAATACAAAAGAACAATTTATTGTCATAAAAGAGGGGAAAAATCATAAAACATGTGGTAACAAGAGGTTCAACTTGGTAACTTTAACATGAGAACTTTCTCTAAGAGATTTATGATTGTTGCCGATTTTGCATATAATGTAAAATTAAAAGTAAAAAGAGAGGAAAAATGTAAAAATCAACTCCCGCATATTATCAAGACCATATTTTATCCCCAATATTCAAAAAAGAAATACCATATCTTTACCCAAAGTGCCAACAATCAGTAGAACTGCATCAGAATAAAGCAAGTAGCCACACATCTAAATCCACTATTAAATTCGGGGAAAAATTGGAACAAGAAACTGGTATCAAGTCAATAAATACCCTTTACTGATATTCCTGCTAAATCTCCAGATGTCTCACCCATGGACTTTTAGACTTTTAAAAAGAGCATTATCGAAACGTCGACAGAAAACCATTCAAGGATTTTGGAAAACTAAAACAAGAATTAGGAATAACAGATTTTACTCAAGTTATTATCTTGAGTATTATACTTAGACACTTTAACACAATCTCTTAATCTATTGACAAAATGTGAAAAATTAATTTAAAAACAGAAAGCTTGAACTAAAACTTAACTTTATGGGCTTTTTCGGCTGCAAACATTTTTACAATGTCCTCAAAAGATAGCTTTGAAGCTAAATTGTGCTCTATTGATATGATGCTTAGGTTGGTTAGTCACTATTGTCCTGTTAAGTTTCTGAGGTAATTTTTATGATCTATAGTTTGCTGAAACTCCTTTCACTTGAGGCGACTGAGACTAGCATTGTGAGGAAAGTTCTCAACGATGTTGTTATGTTGGTGGACTCGTCTTCAAGTCCGTTCTTGTATATTAACGTCAGAAGACCTGATGGTGTAGCCGTTTTCATATTAGGGCTTAAATCCAAGGCATGACACTTAAAACTCTCCACTTCTATCGCCAGCTAGTCCCTGTTTAAGTCTTCTTTATATGTGGTAGCTAACTCAAGTGCCTGGTTCTTCAATTCTTCTCCATTGTTTCAAACCAAGCTCCACTGAGGAAACCAAATAAACTATTCACGTTTTGAATGACTTGAAACCTTTGCCTCAGTTCATTCAGAATCCGATCTATTATTTGCATAATCAATAATCTGAACTTTTTTCTTCTGAGAATTCATAGCTTTCAACTTCGCTCTTCTCATGAAACATCCGCTTCTTCCTCCTCCGTACTTCTTTAAAATGAGGATCTAGGTTAAGATTTCCTGCTATTTCTTCACACATTCTGCATTTAGCTCCTTTTATAGTTTTTGTAGTCTACTAATAAGTTTTTCCTCTTCATTTTTTATCATACATAAATATCTATAGTAAAAAAATACTTGGCCAATTTAGCACCCCCCAAATCCGGCGCCCGGGGCACATGCCCCATCTGCCCCCCTAGTTACGTCTCTGGGTCCCAGAGTCGCCCATGAGAACGTCCCCCAAAGCATAATACCGCCACCACCAGCCTGTATATGACCTGCTGTACAAGAGGGGAGCAACTGTTCACCTGGCAGACGGCGTACCCTAACACGACCATCGACGTGATGAATGAGAAATCAGGATTCATCTGACCAGGCAACTCTCCCACTCATTCATGGAACAGTCTTGATGTTACCGGGCCCACTGTAGGCGTAGTTGACGATGACGCTTGGTCAACAGAGGCACACGAGTGGGACGTCTGCTGCACAGTCCCATATCCAATAGTGTCCGCTGAACTGTGTTCCGAAACACTTGCGCTTGGACCTACATTGTATTGGGCTGTCAGCTGAGCCACTGTCTCGTGCCGATTTTGCTTTACCAAACGGGACAGTCTCCGACGTCGTTTTTCTTTGATGACGCGTGGACGACCAACACCTTGGCGTCTACTGCTGGTGTCACCGTCATTTATCCACTTTGCATGAATACTAACAACGGCAGATCGTGAACACCCTACCAGTTGTGCTGTTTCTGTGATACTCGTTCCAAGTCTTCGGGCCATTACGATCTGCCCTCTATCAAATTCGCTTAGATCAGCAGCCTTTCCCATCACTCGCAAAAGTAAGTGCAAGAATGATTACTTACCTTCTCCAGCAGCAGTTAAATACCATTCTCACTTAATCACGTGCCCTCCACGTCATCCAGACGAGTTCATTGAAAAATGTGGGGATGGTCATGTTTTGGCTCGTCAGTTTATATATAGGTACACATGTACATAATGCCTTAATCTGTATATGAATATTGTGGGTGAGATTTCATTTAAAACTAAGCTAGTACTGTTTAGTAATGCTAGTTTGCAGAGTAAAACTAATACTTGTTTACTTAGAACAACGACTTTTCAATTTGATTTCCCTATCATGAAGAGTTATGAGGTCCTTTGTTTCTGAATGACTGAAAACATGAATGTGAACATAAAATATGTATAACAATAATGGCTTCCTTGTGGTGACTGAAAGGCTGCATGGACTTGAAAAAAATCAGACATGTGATTATGGGAACACGTCTGATTTTTTTCTAGGTTGTATGTGTCAAAGACCTTCTTTGAGCTGCAGCTTGTTAACACACTTAAAAATAAGGTCTAGGCAGATACTTTTCGATCAAAACTTTTGTTAACTTAAAAAGTGAGTAATTACGCAAATAAAAATCAAATCAATAAAATATGAAAATAACTTTGTAAGAGAATTGACATTTTTCGATACTCAATTAAAAATTTACTACCTGCAAATGGTAAACTCAAATAAACAGTCATAGATGACTTATCCCCCTTCGATAAGCAAATTCGGAGAATTCACAGTGGGATGCTCAGAAGCTAAAACATAATCAGTCTGAATCCGGAGAACTTGGTGGAGTAAAAAAACTGTCCTTCGAAGATATAATATTCTTATTTCATTCTACAAGAGAAAGAGTAATTTGTATTAATAAATACATGATGGTGTAAAATGCTAACCATGCAAAGGAGATTATCTCTATTACAAAAGGAAGTGTTTGTCTAGACGAATCTAGCACTTACAGCCATGAAATTCAGCACATAGTTAGTCCCGAATTTTATAATTTAATCTAGAAATTTTTTAAATTAATATTTTGTGCTGCGCGTGTAGCCCCTCCTCCACTGACATATCTGCGCAGACTGATCCGACAGATACTTATCGCACATACTATCTCTTCACTAAAAACACCCCTCCTCACACTGAAATGATGGCATAGTGGGTAAAGGTCATGCTTTGGAGGGAGACCTCCTGAGTTCGAACCCGGCCGACGGATAATTTTTATTTTTCACCTCTATATTTTTAAAAATAGTAAATATACTCTAATCTTTCCAATTTTTTCAGTACTTTTACTTTGTCATTTTATTTTTTGAATTCAACACAATTATTTTTAAAAATTTAACTGATTTTATGCAGTTTTATCAATTCTGAAATTGGTTTCTTTGTATTGTCACTGTTTTGTCCTTTTTCGTACCATCAAGACATTTTCTGCAACTCAGTTAATAAATTACATGAAATGAAGTAAGTGTTTACTGTTTAATCTGGTTTTGATTTCGTTGACATTGTGATTCATTTAGGTTGTTTGTCGGAATCAGCGAGGTGACATAACAAGACTTTTAAAAAGTATAGCGTTATATTTAAAGATTCAATCACATTTCTGTTTCAGTAGTGGTTTTTCATAACTTACTTTTGAATTTGTATAATTTCTGTATTTGTATAATACAAATCTATCGACACTACATGTGACACAGATGAGGCTGTGAACTACACAACAGTTTTTGAACACATTGGACCCATCTGGAGTACCCTCACACATATTACAACTAGAAATTATGCTTCTCAGCCACTGAAGCCACCATCATGACTGGACATGCTGCAGGCGAAGACGTAGTTATTCTTAGATCTCAATCATCCCTTTGGATCTTCCATTCCAATTTAAACGACTTCAGTTTCCTGTTATTTTAAGTTTTGCCATGAGCATCAACAAGGCACAAGGACAATAGCTGAAAGTTGTAGGACTCGATCTCATTAAACCGTTATTCTCCTATGGTCAACTGTATGTGGATTGTTCGTTAGAAAAGCCGAGAATCTTTACATCCTAGCTCCAAATGGAAGAACATTCAACATAGTGTATCATGAAGCTCTCTAAGCAAGGATCAGTGAGATGGAAGTAATGAGCGACATACCCGTGTTATATCGGGTGGTGGTGGGACTCATTCTTAAAATTATTGTTTTTTCTTTTTAATGTTTTCAGTATCAGTGAGGACATAACAAGAATGATGTCACTGGCAACGGCGTGCTGGTACTGCTAGTATAGAATATATGGTACAAATTTTGTACATAATGATTTGTTTAAATTCTATTCAAATAAAAAAGTTTAAATTCATAACTTCAAAGTATAACAGAAGATTCAAATTTGAAATGCCTCGTTGAAAATGTACATTAATGTCATGTCCAAGTGATTTAACATGTGCTTTAAGATCTAAGTTTGCAGCCACAACTGACTCTTCTGCTACAGGAAGAACAATATTCTCTGGACATGAGTTTGGTAGTCTATTGATATACTTTTCTAGAATCAGAAGACCCTCTTTCTTGGACAAATTTGTGAACAAATTTAACATTGGAAAGTACTCCATATAATCTACATTTAGGTCGTCAGCTAGGAGCCTGAAAAAATTGTTTATAGTAGGTTAACCTAGCAGTGAAACTGGAATAAATGATCATTCAAATAAAAAATTACAAGATCTAAAATATATTTTATTATAAAAAGATATATACAATAGTATCAAATGTAATTTTTAGTAATAATGTCAAAACTTCAGAATTTGACACAGCAGCACTCAATTTTAATGCCAAATTTCCCCAAATACTATTTAAGAAAACAAAATCTAAGTAACTTTTAAAAAATAGTTTAATATATAAAAGATAAATTATTTAATTAATATTTAAAAGATATGAATGCCTTGATGTATTTTAATGGAAACAGAATACTTTTGAACATAAGGAAATGGAAACAAGCCTCAATCAGGAAATATTAAGATATACACATTTATACTCATATTTTAGGCAATTGTATTAATAATTTTGAATTACAAAATTCTAACATTATTGTTAGCTGTTTCCCAGAAATGTGACAGTATTACCGAGCAATTCATTCCAATCCTTTTTCTGAATCCGTCCTGCATATCTTGTACAATACAATAAGGTCCTCGATTCTGTACGTAAATTTTGCAAGTGACAGTGGTGATGGATTTGTCAGAAGCTGATGAAAGTTGAATGCCTAATAACAAAAATTATAATGTATGGTAATACATAAAAAAATTATGGTCATACTTAAATGCTAACCCCATTCAATTTTAATCTCATTTATGGACACTGAAATAATTGAAGGTCAGATCAAAAGAAAATGGGAGATCAATAACAAGTGTGAACTAGCAGGTCAGTAAAGGACCAGAGATTCAGAGATCATGTTTTTTAAAGCTTTCTTCCTTAGTTAAGTGAAACAAAATTTCATCTATTGAACTTTACTGTATGCTTGTACTAAACATTTTAATGAAATTAAATATTAACTCGTTTTTATAATTTGATGTTAACAAATAAAGAACATAAGCATCTTACTCTTATTCATGTATTCTTTAGGTTAACTTGTGTTAAGAAATTCCGCTTATAGGTCCAAACGCTCAATAGAAAGTTATAACACTATTTTGCAAGGGAGAAATTATAATTTCTTTAATTAGCAGGATTAAATATTTAGTTCCAGAGGAAGATTGTGAAAATGAATGATGTAGAAACAAACAAGGATTACCAAAACGATAAACACATCAAGTAAAAATCAAATGTCTGTTATTAAATGTATATTTCTTACGTATATTGATGCTAGTCAATAAAGATATAAAAGAAAAATTGCCAAGAAATAGATGGACAATTATAAATTTTAAACATTAAGAAAAGCAAGAGAAAATACAAACTTCCTCCATTGTCATTGGTCCAGCAAATGCCTTTATTTTCAATTCAGTTTTGTTCAATGAGTCATGTGCCCTATCAGATCTCATTTGATTCAAAATATTTCTTTTAAAATGGCCATCCAACAGGAGGGCTCAGAATATTATCAACCATCGATATTGTTACATAGGAAATACGTTTGAAGGTATCTTTAATTTTGACAATCAAAGTAACAGCTTGTTTAGAATGGTTGCAAATTATCTAAGGAGAAAAAGAATAAGAAATTAATTAAGAGAGTGGTCCTCAATATTTAGTCTTGCTTCTTAAATTTAACTTAATTACCTTTTTAAAACAAGTATGTTGAGTTAAATAGCTGGTAAAATAGGAGGCAATTCTCATAGAATTATTTCAATATTCAGAATGAATGAAATCAGCAAGACAAACATAAAACTTTTGAGTAACAATTTTTAGATGTTTACAAATATAATACTACAAAACTTTACTGCATAAAATATTTGTAACAAAATTAATATTAAACTTTAATGCTTTATCAATAAATATTGGTGATAGTCAGGGATCAATTCGAGGACGCTTCAGAATTTTTAACCAGTCAGATGACGAGGTCAACACCTGAGCTGGAAAGCCTCTTCAAACTTCCGCACCATGCCAACTCAAGGACATTTGAGGTCACAACAGATTTAACACAAACGAGCCACCACATACATAATGGTCTTATGGTTGGATCAAGTTTCGAACCTGCAACCCTACAGTTGCCAATCTGCAACTACTAAATAGGCTACCACGGCCCAGTAACGTTATTCAAAAGTAACCCTCCAGACAAGTCAGAAATATTTGGTTCAGAAAATTTTTCTATAATTCCTCGCAAATCTTTTGGGTCAGCCATTCTAAAAGAAAAGCGCCATTTTAAATATTGTTGTTAGTAAAGGCTGGTTATATTATTATTTGATTTTACTCCCATTTCCCCTTTTGTCACATCATATTCATAGAAAATAAATACCTTTACATAACAGAATACTTTTATATTTGTCATAAGGAATATTGCTGAGAAAGGCAGTCAAAATGTGTTACAGTAAAAGATTAAAGTTACAACAATTGAAAAATTATTTTACATGAGGAAAATGTTGTTCCCTAGAATTTGGAGTAAAATTTTCTGCAGATTTGGTGTGTTGAAATTGAACGATTACAAAGACAGAAACTTAACAAAAAATGCATCCAGATGCATATAACTCTAGTATATTTCTATACCCCTTGGAACTTGCAGCGAAATTACTGTCATTTTGAACACATTTCCCTGTCACAGGCCTTAAAACTAAATTTCACAGATCACAACAGATAACTCCACGACAGCAAATGTGAAGAAACTTTCACAAGTGTTGGGCCCAACCCAGAGTCAGCTTAAAAACATCAATTTTTTGCTATCCTGTAAATATTACACCAGATTTTTGATGACACTTGTAGTTGGACAAATACTAGGGACACAAACCTCCTCACACTGCAACACATGAGTGATAATATCCCTAGAACCTAAAAGCAGTCAAGCTTCAAAAAGCGTTCTAAGGGGAGCCTCCAAAGACGCAACCACAAGAGGAAAAATAAAGACAAAAGCTTATCAAAAGGCGAGGGTAAAGCTGAAAGGACACATCATTTAGGTACCTCTGGATTGTGAAGGTCGTGTTTACTTGAAGAAAGTAAATTCCTGAGGGAAAACGCATATCAGATCTCTTGAGTACATAAAAGTTAAGATTTATTTGTAAAGGTAGGAGAAAACCGTACAATCTCACTGTGTGCCTGTACGTTTTAGCCAAAATCCATACATTATACGGCCAAACAAATTGGCAGGAATGAAAATTAAACATACATAATTGATTTCCATGTAATTTAGTATGCAGACACTTTTATAATTAAAGCACACAACAAAAATAGTGACCAATGAGTAATAACGAATCATGTATATTAATGCATAATAGTCTCAAAATAGAGTAATGTGTGATTATTAACATGTACCACTATTCATTCACTCACAGCAAAGATCTGATGAATTTGGAATTGATGTTAAACTGGATAGCCAACCGTATGAAGGATGTTCTGGAAAAGCACACCAGATTAAACCTGGTGCTCAGGAAAGGGCAACTAAGTCAGGAGAACTCATACAGATGCTTGTGGTTTATGAGGTAAACAGTCTATATAAACCTAGATTTTTGAAACTGGACAAACCTAATACTTTTAATAACATGAAATTGTTCAACGAGTTAAAGTAATGAAGTCTCTTCTGTATATGTTGCTAAGGTTGCCATTCTAATTACAAGTTAAATTTGCAGTGCACAATTACAACGGGGCCTCGTTAACTGAAAAGTAACAAATAAATAGAGCTACATAAAATTGAAAATGTATGAAAAATCAGATTTAATTTACCAATTTCTTAAGGAAATCCAAAAAACACTTTAACCAAACATAAATGAATAAAAAGCAATTGATTATCAATTCCCTCATTTCCTAAAGTAAGTGGAAGAACACTGAAACTTATACACAACACTAAAACCAGAAGGCATGGTTAAAAAGATTAAGATTTTACAAAATGATTAAAATAAATTAAAATTAAATAAAAAAACGATACTACCTGATGCAGCTGAACTGTGCTGTGTTTAAAGTACAAACTGTAAGTTACTTCAATTCCTAAAATTTATAGGAAATGGAAAAAATTGAAAAGGACAAATGAAATCAAAGGACAATAAAAAGGAAGTGAAAAGAACATAAAAAAATTCTAGAAGGAAAAAGGAGGGGAAATGCAAGTTTCAACTCCACAAGGGTGCTATAATGCTAAGAAAGGGTTGCGAATGCCTGCCACAACTAGTAACAGAAAGCATGCAAAAAATTCACCAAAATTGTTCCCACAAAATGGTTTTTATTCACACAACAGCTATGCACTTTCATTTTTGTAAATTCATTTTATATGCAACGTTTTTATTTATTTAAAATATAATCCAGAGTTTTATGCTATAATATTATCAATGGTTTAATCGATATTTTCCTTGTACCTTTTAAGCAAATTTTAAAAGTATAAATTCTTTACTCTACTCCAGTAACTTGAACAGATGTAATATATAAAGAAACACTAAGTGAAAGCATGTCACAAAATAATTGAAAAACAATAGTGGAATGAATCACTAAATTTCAAGATTACTTTCCGTTATGTTTTTGTGAATAAGAACATTCAAAGGGGAACTTATTCTTTAATTAAAAATATAATAGCAAAGTGGAAACTCTTACCTACATGATGCCTACTGTTGACTGTTCTGATTGAAAACTAATTTTTATCGTTCTTCAATTCAGAATTCAAATGTCATGTGACATTAAACTTCAAACACATTCTATACTATTTTGACAGTTCTACTAGTTTTGGAATTGAACTTCACAACACATGTAGGACAATAAATTTTTTCTGAATTTTGTATAGGCTTTTGTATTACATCTGTTTTATCTGAGTTTCTGGATATCTGAGGAGTTTTTGGTCTACATTACCTTGGATAATCAAGGTTCTAATGTATTAGAACTGCTGATTGTTAATTCTGTCATTGAGATGTCCTGATTGAAAACTCATTTTTATCCCCATTCTTCCAAATCAGAACTCCAATTCTAGTAAAAGAATCAGATTCCATTAAATTCTGATCACATTTTATACAATTTCGACAGTTCTAGTCTTGGAAATGAACTTCACAATACTTAAATTAATAGCACTATTTTTTCTGTTCTGGATACAATAAAAATTGTGTTCTGGAACGAAGGGATCACAAATCATGATTCTTGAGGACTTTGAGAAAAAATAATAATGGGGTACATAAAATTAAGATTCCACAATATTCTAATCAATTTTGTTTTTAAATTGTTAGAGTTAAATATTGTCAGAAGTGCAGACATTACATAAGTTAGTGAGCTCAGCCATCTATACCACAAGTTCTTTTTGGTAGTGACATAGCTGCAGCAAATATGGTAAAGAAATATGAAAAGTAAAAGTCAGTTCAAGAACAGAAGTAATCTACCAATCAGGCAAACTTGAAACAAAAATTAGAAAACCAATTTCTTTGCATTGCTAAAACAAAAGTGACTTAAAGGGAAAAGCACATGAAAATTCGAAAAAAAATCATTTTTGAGATTTTTGCTGTTTATGAATTGTCCTGTTTATAACGATACCTCATTTGTAGAAATCCGTTAATTGGAAGTATTATTTTTTAAAGTAGATGCACTATACTCCGCGACGTCCGTTTGAAGAATCCAAAGGGACTTTTTCTGCTCGTGTGTGATTAGTTTCGGTTTCGCATTGGGAAGGAAAAGTGTTATGTCCAGGATTACATTATCTTTCTTTTATATATTTTTATGGAGAGAAGGAAGTAAACCTCTTAACCTTATTCGATTTGTAAACAATCTCGCCTTGTTTTCAAAACTTATTTTGGATTTGGATGTGATAAAGTTCGCTAAGGCACGTTTGCAAAAGTTTTGAGATTGCAGAAAGTTTTCATTTAGTTTACACTGTCCTTTCCTTAACCCTTAAATTAAGCTAATTTAATCATAAAATTGCTGTAAAGATGGTTCGTAAAAGAACTATCTAAAAAGCAAACAAACGTGGGAAAAAATTCGACGAGGCTTATGTCGAAAATGAAAACGCGATCCCTGCAAAGTCTAATGTCAATGGTAGTGCTTACAAGAAAAATTGTTGCAAAATAACTCTTTGTACGATGAATGGAAGATTAATGATGAAAATTATTTGAATAATGTTATGGATTTGTTCTAGATTTGATTCATGCTCTAGAGGAATTTGTTGTATGCAAGGAATGTGGAAGTAAAGTATCCTGTAGAACATTGCATCGAAGTGGTATAGCACACAACTCTCTTGAAACTTTTTATGAATATTTATGAACTTTTAAACGCTTTAACACAAGAAATAGGGGAACAGATGTAGTATGGTTGGTATTTTTCTTATCAGGCATGCAGTGAAAGTTTAATCTTAACGATTTGGTTTTGAGAAATTAAAAATATTTCTCTCTTCTGATTTTTTTGTCAAATGTTCTAATAATTTTGGTTTTGTCCCCCGGATGTTTCACCAAAGTTATTTTCCAATAAAGACATTTGTATACATCTAACATGTAATTTATAACAAATTTAGAAGGATTAGTTTTTTAAAGTCAATCTTGAAAAATGTTGAATTTGGTCTATTTTGCAAAAAATGAAATCCCATCAAACTGATTGAAACTTTGAATAAACCCATGAAGCCCATCAAACTTTTTAAATTGTCCAAAATTTTCAATTTTTTATCATTAGGTTTCAACATTTTAGATATAACCATATGTTTAAAAAAATTTATACTATACCACATAAAATATTAAAATGTATTAAAACAAGTTACAAAAATGCATAATGCAGTCCTTTCAGTTATACAACTTGGAATTTGAAGAGTTAAGGGCCATTTAGGTATATTACAATTAACAAATTCTATCTTCATGTAATGACTAGGATCAGGGGTAGTAGAGTAGTATGCAAACATATCCTCATTAATTACACAAATTCTGATAAGATGGAAAATATAATACTCACAAAATTATATTTTATTTCTTTAAAAAGTTTTGCAATCAAAAAATTTTAGTGTCAATATTTAGTTGATCCTAGAAGCTCTCCTGTTTCTTTTGAGTCATGGCTGTTTGGGAAATTTCCTGTTTATATATGCCTTTCTAAAGCTATTACATATTTTTGTTCTAATGTGAACTAGATAAAAGACTTGTAAAGAGATTCCAATAAACAGGTAAAAAATAACTACATTATTTTTAATGCTAGATGTTTTTATATAGTGCATAAAGCATTAGGCTTAGCAGCAACATTGCTAAAACTTCTTTTAGGGGTTCCTTTAAGCTGAAGATAATTTCAAATCAGCTATAAAATGAATGATGTGTACATATATCTTGGATGAAGCATTTCATTATAGAAGTTTTTTAATACATTACCAGAACCTACCTTTGATAATTAGACATTGTAGTTTTGATGTACTAACTCCTATCTTTCAAAATTCATATAAACATGAATGCTTTGTACTGTAGAATATTTGTTTACTTATTCAAGTACATCTCAAACCCCAGAGTTCAAAAATACTGTTATGTATTAGGTTCAATATTTAGAAGGCAAATAAAATAGTAGCTCATTGAACAGAAGTAGTTCATTTAATACAAAGATCTTTTATTTACCAACCAAAGGATGTTCTGTTGGGTAACATTAAAAAAAACCCAAGATGACTCAACAGAATCTTCCCTTTGATAAAAATATAAAACATGCATTATGAATCAAAATAGAAACAATATAAATACAAGTAAATGGATACAAATATTTTTTTATCTACCAAGGTTTATATCCTGAGCTATACTGTAATCCAAACTCAATTTTCTCAATTTCTTTCTTTTCCAAAGATCATTCTATTATTCAAATTTAGACATAGATTTGAATGATACCCTCATTTGCTTGTGTAAATCATTATAAGGATTACATGACAACATTAATTTAAAAAGTAATTAGAGTTGGCTAAGGTTAAACAAAAACATTCTTGATTTCAATATATATAACATGATGAGAACTGAAATCTAACTCACATTAGGAGAAGCAAAGCATTCGATCTGAATGGTTCTGTGCATCTTCTTTCACCTGAACATAAATAAACGTATTTAGTAACAAAAGTCCAAAAGAGAAGTACTTAAAGTATAAAAACTAAGAAATCAGGCAAAGACAAACCCTTAGAACATATTGAAAGAAAGTATTATGAAATAAACAGTAACCAAGTTCAAAGATATGGAAATACAGTTACATAAAATGAAATGCATCAATTTTCAAATATTTGTTTCCTTTCATACATAATAAATCAACAAAAGCATTTTTATTGTGTGTCGAATTTGCATTTGCCATGGTTTGAATCTCATCGTAATATTGCCCAGTGGTAGGGTGTAATCATTTTGGTTTGTTTTCTAGACAGATTTGGATATTGTATACATAGAAAATATGTCTCTGGGAAAATTATATTTTTAGGAATAAATGCAATAATCTCCTCTTGCAATAATCTCCTGGCCCCTTAGAAGTCAAATCCCAGTTTAAAAACACTGGATTAAACAATGTATTCTTTATTAACATCTCGAAATCCATTCTAGGAAAATATTAAATTGCGAGCAGAAATAAACATAGGTAAAATTCTAGTTTACGTGGTGTAATTTCAATTCTTTAGAGCCAAGCTGTAGTTTGCCTAACCCATGTCGCTTATGCTGTTTCAGATGGATGCAGCTGAATCAGTTTCATCGCTCAAGCTGTCTGCTTCACAAGTGTTAAATTTCTGAAAAGAGGAACATGAATTAAGACAAGCTGATAGTTGCTTCAATTACAAACATTTATTGTTAAAATGCATGCATATTATTTGGCCCATGATTAAAAGGCACAGAAACACAAATCACAATGAAGAAATATTTGTTTGGATAACTAAATTTATGGGGAAAAGTAATTTTTTTCAACAATTCACTTGTTTTTGCAATTTCATTTGAAAATCAATTGAACACACCAATGTATACTTATAGGACGCTTACCATTTCAAAAATAAACAATAGCATTTGTAACTACAGTACGTACATTTTGAACTCCTGATACATAAACACTTAGAGATATGTAAAACATGTTGGATATTGAAAAGAATATATTTGTTCATTAAGTCTCAATATATATTTGTAATTAATAAATACTAATTCAGAAGTCTAGTGCATGGGAATGAAAGTTACTTCAACTTAAAAACACAAGTTTTCAGTAAGATTTATTATCAATTTCACATACTGCAGAGAAAGGAAAGTATCGAATTCAATAGAAATCTAGACGAACTTTAAACACAGCAAGCATGTTTTGGGTGTCAATTGATTTTTCAGAAATGCAAATAGAATCTGTTCTTAAAACAAGCAAGCTTCAAATCGATACCATCGCAACATTATCTCCAAGATTAAACCACAATTTAAAAGTTTTAAAATTACACATCTTAAAACGTTTACGAAAACACTCGAGTCGGAAAACTGATGATGATGCTTTTCGGAGAAAAGCAGAGTTGAGGCTTGGCTGCTTAGCCTTGTGCCTCTAGAGAACTAAAATAATAATTCAAAGTGTAAAAGATTAAAAACGAGGATTGGTGCCTAAAAATAGGCAAATGGCATTATAGATGGTCAAAGATAAATTGGAATATATTCCATTCAAAGAATGTGGAATTTTTAGAGTGGAGAGAGTATGAATCAGATTGTTTCAATTCTTGGAAAGTTGGGCAGTGGAATATAATATGTTCTAGGTCTTCATAGGTGTGACATCTTAGGCAGTTAGGGGTATCTGAGAGTTTGATTTTGTTTTTGATTGAATTTGTCATTAAAGTGTTTGCTCGAAAGTTTTGGATGAGAGTCTCGTCCTTTCTGTTTAGGGTAGTGTTTTTATACCACAGAATTGTTAGGTTGACATGAGGATAGTTTTTGTTTTTATAGTATTTTTTCCATTGGTTGCATATTATGGCTATTTTCAGTTTTATAATACTTTATGATGGCCTTGGCCGAGACTCCCTCAGCGACGTTAAATAGTTCTGCCTTTTGAGCTATCTGATCAGCCTTTTCATTGATGGCTATGCCTTTGAGTGCTGGGGTCCACACTAGCATGATGTTGTTGTACTGGCTTTTTTTGCTTAGAATTCGGTGAATTTGTAAAATGATATTATTTGAATGTTTATTTATATTTTCTAAGCTAGATAAGACACTATAGCTATCAGTTATAATAAAATTTTGGAATTTTTCTACCCAGTCTTGTATAGCCTTGAAAATTGCCATTGCTTCTATTGTAAATATTGAGTTGATATTGTTTACTGTATAGCTTCTTTCAACAAATAATTTAGGTATGATAATTCCAAAAGAACTGGTGGTGTTAGTTTTTGATCCATCTGTCCCTATTATAATATGATTTGGGAAAGTTTGTAGTCTTCAAAGGCTATTTGAATTGCATTATTGGGTAGATTTTTGTTTTGGAAAGGGAATTTTTGGAGATATATTTTATAGTTAAAGTTTGAAGTGGGAGGGCACCAAGGGATAATATCTCTTTTAGTGATGTTTAAATTGTCTAAACAGTTGATCGTATCTGCCGCTATTGGTTTATTTCTGCCCTTCCATGGAGTATATGTAATGGAAGGAGGATTGTAGATTAGGTCGTAAATTGGAGACCATTCTCTTAAGCTTGAATGTTTTAAGTAGAAAGTTGTTTTTAAAAGTTTGTGTCTTTGTTGCAGAGAAGAAGCTTGAGTTTCAGCGTGTAAGATTTCAATAGGAGTATATCTTGGAAGGCTTGTTGCGATTCTTAGCATCGAGTTGTATATTGGGTTTATTTTTTTGTAATGAGATTCTGCAGCAGCATTAAAAATAGGAGCCCCGAAATCAAATTGGCTGCGGATTGTGGTATTTCCTATTTGTATTCGGTGTTTAGTGCAAGCACCCCACCTATTGGAAGCTATGTATTTAAAGGCATTTAGAGTTCGTGCAGCTTTGGCTTGTAGGTATTTGAAGTGTTGGTTCCAAGTTAAATTTTTATCGAAATTGAGACCTAAGATTTTGATTTTGTTTACTTCTGGAATAGTTGTGTTGTTGATTTTGATATTGCATTTATGAGTAGTTTTTTTTTTTGAGAAGTTGATGATATTGCACTTGTTTAAACTGATTGTTAGTTTCCAGCGATTGCACCAATTGTTGATAATTTTAATTGTGGTTTGGATAGCTTCTGTGGTATCTGTTAATGTTTGGTTTTCGCTATAAAAGAAAATATCGTCAGCATATACTAAGCATTTGACTTGTGTAGGAATATGTATGAATAAGTCGTCAAGGAAGATAAGGAAAAGAAAAGGGCTGAGTATGCTTCCTTGTGGAATACCTCGGGAGCTTTGTTTAGTTTCAGATAAAATGTTGCACCATCTCACCTGGCAAGTTCTTTGATTAATAAAATTATTTATCCATAGAGCTATTTTACCAGTGATTCCTTTTTTTAGTAATTTACACATGAGACCATCTCTCCATACTGAATCATAGGCTCCCTTTAAGTCTATGGAGGCGAAGATTATATAGTTTTTCTTTTTTCTTGCTATTAAGATGTCGTTAAATATTTGTGTTAGAAGTGTAGTACAGCTTCTATTTTGTAGGAAACCATGATTATTTTTGTTGATGCATTTTCTATCATAGTAGATATCTTCTATTAGTCTATTTAGGATCATTCGTTCTAAAATTTTGGCGAAAGCTGAGGTTAGAGATATAGGTCTATATGAGTTGATGTCAATAGGATTTTTGTGTGGTTTTAATATCGGGATAAGAGAGTGGGTCCAAGAGGTGGGAATATTTCCGGTGTTAAAGCTGGAGTTAAGTATTTTGAGAATGTTTTTTTGGATAATTTCTTGTGATGTTTTTATCATTGTAATTGTGACCTTATCTTTTCCTGGGGTTGATTTTCTTATTTGGGTGATTGCTTTGGAGAACTCATTCCATGTAAAATCCTTATTAAGTGTATTATTGTTGTGATCTACAAAACTGAGGGGAAGGAAGTCCAGATTTTCATTTGGTGTATATTGTTTATTAAATAAGTTAGCTTGTTCTTCGGAGGAATAGATTTTCATATTGTTGATTTGAATGATATTGTAAGATTCTTTTTGTTTGTTGGCGGAGTCTTTCAGTCTTTGAAGAATTTTATATATATTTTTATCTTTTGCGACGGTTTTGCAAGTTGTATACCAGAACTTTTTTTTTAGTTTCTGGATTAAATCCTTTAGTTTGTTTTTATATTTTTTATACTTTTTCCAGTCAGTTGTACTTATTTTTTTTTTGGTTTTAATCAGGTATTGTCTTGTTTTTGCTCTTAGTTGGCTGCATTTTGTATTCCACCTAGGGGCTCTGGGTGGAGGAAGTTCTTTTTTTAGTTTGGGAATTTTCAATGGCCTTTTGGAAGATATCATTGAGAGAACTTGGATCATTTAAGTTATTTAGGTTGTTCTTTAAAGTTTTGGTGAAGTTGTACCAATTAAATTGTATGGTGAAGTTTTGTCTATTGTTGATTGGTTTATTATAAAAGAAATTAATGGGAAAATGATCGCTTCCAAAATTGTCTTGGTGTACTTGCCAATTGGTTATTGAGGGACAGTTGTTTGAAATCAAAGTTAGATCTATTGCAGACATAGTACCTTTGTTACTTATGTGGGTTCCACTTTGGTGGTTGAGTAAAATTAAGTTTTGTTTATTGATCCATTTAATTAGGTTTTTCCCGCTGGTGTTGTCTTTGAAGCCCCAATTAGTATGTGTTGCACTGAAGTCACCTGCAAGTATATAAAGTTTATTCGAGTCCAATTGGATATCATTGAGTATTTTTTCATCTTTAATACCTTTAGGACAATATATATTAATGATATGTATGTTAGTGTTATTGTGGTGGATCTGAACTTCTTGGTATTCAAAAAATTGGTTTTGTTCTTCTTTGATTAGTTGAGCACTTATGTTTTTGTTGATGGCTATTATCAGGCCTCCCCCTCTGAAAGGGCAGGGTCGGTCAAAACGGAAAATGTTTTTTTTTGATAAGTGTAAATCTATTCTTGGGTTTTAGAAAGGATTCTTGTAAGATTAAAATGTCCGCCTGTTTAAAGTATTTGTTATGTTTTAAATCGAAGAGATGCGCTCTGGCGCCTTGGCAGTTCCACTGAATGATATTAAGTCCAAACACGATTGAGTAAAAGGAAGGTAAAAGTTCAGAAAATCAGGCAGTTGATATATTTATTCGTATTCCATATTACCATTGATTATAAATTGTTCAAGTGGAGATTGTGATGGTATTGTTTTTGTCAGTTTTTTGTTATGGTTATTCTTTAAATCTTCGCTGATTCGTTTTGTGGATGTGGTATTGTTCTTGTCTTTATTTTTTATATTCTGTAGTAGATTTTTTTTCTGCCATTCTAGTAGTTTGTCTTGATGTGCTTTTTCTTCTTGCTTTTGGGTGGTTTGTTCCCCTTCCTCTTCCTGTATCATAATTTCATTTTCTTCTATATTTTCTTGAGTTTCATAAATTATATTTTCTTTTGGAATGATATTGTTTTCAATCATTTGTGTTAATATATACATTTGGTTTTTTTTTAATTTGTTCTATTGTGGTTAGTATACGTTTTAAAATTTCAAGTATTATTTCTTTTATTTCGCTGCTTTTTATTATTTCTTTTTCTTTTTGTTGATCTTTTTTTGGGTGGGACATCGCTTTTGCATATGAGGTTGCGAGCTTATTCTTAGCTTCTATGTATGATATTTGGTTTTCATTTTTATATTTTAGGATTTCTATTTCTTCTTTTCACAACCCTCGTCGTCCGCTGTGTGTGATCCCTTGCAGTTTCGGCAGCATTTATTTTCTTGGTCTGGACACATAGATTCCGGGTGGTCTTCTGAGCAATACCTACATTTTTGTTTTGATCTACAGCCATTTGTTCCATGTCCAAATATCCAACAGTTTTTACATTGTCTTGGTTTTTCGATATATAATTTTAATTGGTGCATCATCATTCCTATGTGTATTTTGTCTCCAATTTTGTTTCGAGGGGTGGGGGTGCCGAATTTTATGGTTTTTAATGGGGATTTTATTTGGTTTACATTTTTTTCAAATCTGGTGATATTAGCGATTTTAATTTTTTGTTCTTCCAAGTCTTCTATTATATCCTCTATTGTTATTTCAGTTTCAATTCCATTTATTATATATTGGGTTATCAGATTGTCTTCAGTTAGTTTAGTATCAACTATAGTGTTTAGAATCTTTTTAATGTTGGATGCCTCGTGGGCTGCGACTCTACTTTCGACTTTTATGATAATATTACCATTTCTGGTTCGTCGGCATTCCATTATGTTTTTCGGCTCAGAAAAATGTTTATATATATCCTTTTTGATAGTGTATGGATTATTACTAGTTATCGGTTGTTTTGGATATATAATGAAAGTGAAGGTCTTAATTCCTTGATCACAGCAGTAGTTGATTAGGTCCTGGACATATAGGTACTCCGGTGTAATGGTCGCCCCCTTTGGGGACGACGTAAAGTCGTCACTCATTAATAGGGGTTAACCTATTTTTTAGAATGTCTCTGTAGATAAGAATAAGAATTACTACTTACCCAAGTAGTGGAGAATAATAGAGAAGCCCTAGGGAAATAATAATGTGAAAGAAGCCAAATAACTAAGCAGCCAAAAAACCTTTAAAGAGATTTTCACAAACTCGAGAGCGGTCCAAAAACGCACCAGTCGGAAAACAAAGAGGATCAACACCAACACAGGTAAGGTTGCGGTTGCATTGCAACTTTTCTTTTAAAGTTTAATTCGTTTAGGTGTGGTTTCTTATTAAAAGTTTGAAGAATAGTGTGGAACAAAATAAGACTAGAAATCAATATAAATATCCCAGAAATAAAAATTTTGTACCATAAATAATTTTTGATATTTATTTTTAACGTTTTTAATAAAATGTAAATATTGACCTGTCAAGAAAGTGTTTAGAAATTTGGTATAAAACATTGATCAATAGGATTTTTATTTATTTCTAGACTTATGCTATTCCAAATTGTTCTTCAAAATTATTAATAACCTTTAAATCAAAAACACAGAAACGAATTAAACTTGATTCTTTATTCCACAAACTGTAACTGTACCGGCTTTTGTGTTGACTTTGTAAGAAAGTGGGGCCTTCGACTTGTAATACTGTGTTGTTAAGTTTCACCTTTTTTGTAAACATTTAAAGATGTGATTTTAAAACTACCTTCTTTGTTAATTTGAAAGATGTGAGGATCTTCCAGAGAATATGCATTTCGTTTTGATTCGGAAGTGTTGTGCCAACATTCGAAAGTATAAACATGTTATGGTCAGCTTGTAAAAGCAGCAGACTTACCCCATTCCACGTTGATGTAATTTACTTACTGTTGCTTGTTCTATACTCATTCTTACAAAATATTTACACCATCTTTCCTACCTTGAAGTGTGTAAAATACTGTTAGAGGAACTTAGTTTCTTACGATAGTTTTTGTTAATGGCAATTGGGAAAAGAAAGTATTGAACCTTGGTTTTTGAATGAAGTAATTAATGAAACTCATCCCATGCATTTTATTATTCAAATTTAGGTTTTTGTGTCTGATCATGATTTTTATTAATAGTTACAATTAATCACATATTCATAGTTTTGTTCATTTTTAGTGAAATAGCATTTTTATACGAGTAATTATCAACTTATTTTAATTCATGTTCCCTGTTTTTCAGAATTTGATCCAACAACAGTTGTACTAGTGTGCCGGTTATTCTAATTATGCCAGAGCCAATTCTCTTCTCAGTCTGTCGTCTGAATCTCAGGTGATACATTTAAGAAAAACATTCGCTTTGGATATAAATGTGGAATTTTCTGTCAAAATGTAATAATTATGTCCTTTTTTCACTTGGGAATGTTTCATCAGTATGTCAGAATAATGCTTTTCAATGGTAGCATTTCAATTCTTACCACACAGGACCTGAAAACCCTTGAGAATCGGCACCATCTTACACTTTTAATACCCCAAAAGGTATTCATTTACATAAAGCTGATGAATGAACCTATGCAAGACCCTGTATTTTGATGATGGATCCATTACAATTCACAGCAAATATGAACAAATCAGTAGTTTTCATACTCAACATTTCCAAATGCAAGTTACATTTACAGCTTGTCTTGAATCACAGGTTAGATTTTCAAGAAAAATAATTCTGCTTCCGATATAAAAGTTTTGTCTTCACAAAATGACATTTCTACAGTCTGTCAAAGGATAGTGAGTCCAATTAATTTCTATGATTTGTTTGTAGTTTGCCATATATTTTATTCCATTAACAAACCAATCTACAACCATGCATGTTTTGGACTAATTATTTTAACATTCTGAAGAACTAAAGATGATTTAATTGCTACTGTTCTATGAAAACTCAATAAGATCACTGGTAAAAGCTAAAGATGAAAAATTTATATTCGTTTTCTCATTTGGTTTTTGGAAGATTCTGGAATCAATATCAGATTGCGGCAATGATTCTTATGCATTTGATGAAGTTGATGCTTTTTTCACTAGTCATGTAGGAAGTAAGCCCATAAATCTCTTCCTCTATTTCCTGTTACTGAAATCTAAGCATCAACCGACTCTAAAATCATAGTTTTCTATCTTGGGTTTCCTTTCCCAATAGTTTACTGCATTTATTGTCTTCAATAGGTATAGTAAACAGGTACTATTCTTCAGAGGTTAAGTTCTGATTTTTCCATGTACTAAGAACAAAATGTTTTTAAGACCACTAACCTTTTCTGAACATTTTCGATTTATGAGATCAGAAAATCCCTGCATTCTTTGGAATTGTTCAGTTCTTTCCACATGAGATATTCAAAACTGTTACATTTACAACTTACTGGTGCAGTATGACGTTTTAGATCCTTGTTCCAATTGTATTATAAACAAATACATTTACAGCTAGGAATGTCAAATATTTTAGAGATCTTTTAAAATTTGTACATTTTTTCTTTGTTATTATGACTTTCTTCAGACCAAACATTGTTAATCACTGAAAACACCCTTAATTTAGGAGCAGATGCTCCAAGTAAGCAGAAAATGTATGTTATATCTTTATCATGGTATTGGTCACAAATGTTCTGATGCCTAAAATGTTTGAATAAATGAATCCATGCTTTTTCAGGGTTCAAAGGTTAAATTCTAATTTTTCCATGTACTGATGAAGCACAAAATGTTTTGGCAATCACTCTTCGATCAATTCATACAAGTTTGTTTCAGAATAACCAATATTAATATTAATTTTTTTTCTGAAAATGTTTCACTTTTGGATCAAGTAATATAATGGTTCAGTTAAAATAATATCACCAGCCTCTGTTTAGGTCGTATAAAACTGCACCAGGGCAGAAAAGTTTCTACAGTTAAAAATAAATTTCATAATATTTCTTAAGGTTCAATTTACAGAACTGCATCCAATAGCTTTGCAAGGGGGTAATAAATGGCTGAAAATTATGAGGAACTTGGGTTTGTATGTTTTTTCCGAGCGAAAAACCTAAATTCTTTCATAAAGGGATAAAATGAGTAATCAGACTCACCCTTCTGACTGGAATGTATGGTAACCCTATTTATGACTTATGTTCATTTGATTCCATGGCATATGACATATATTGCATTATGATATGAGGACATGATTAATACTAAGTTAAGTTTAACTGCTACATTCATTTCCATGCATTAAAGAAATTCCCGATTTTACCCTAAAATTTCAAGTTTGCTTTATATATTGCCCTTGCACCATAAACCCCACAACACCTCAAAACATCAAATTAAATTGTTCAACTTGATTTTTCACATCACCCTAATGTAGAGTAATATTAAACCAAATTATAAAATATATTGCTTATTGTTTGGGGTCTTCCAAGTAAACACATCCACTGAGCGTAAAGAACAGTCATTGCCAGACGAATTTCCTTTTTAACCCTAAGATTATTTTACAATATGTGTTGTATTTACTATATTGTGTTACGTTTTATTTTTTGTTGAAAGAAAAAAACTAAGATTTGCTTGAATACATAAAAATATGTTATAACAAATGAATATTTCAAATTTTGTTTCAAGTATTAGGATGATTGTCCATAAACAAGTCTTGACCTAAGGAAATTATGAAATTAAAACTTATGGAAATTCGAAGGGAACGGGAATATTTTTACATAAAAAAGAGGGATGGATGTTTATAAAGTTTGGAACCACTAATTTAGTCGCATTTCACTGGTGAGAGTACAAATCATAGTATCCATTTAGATTTGAATTTAGTAGTGTTTCTTAGCATTTTATCATGTTACCCAGAATCATACTCTGCAGTCAAGCATGGCACAATTCTTTGGTGTTTTACCAAAAACCTGTTCTACCTATTCTAAAATGATTTTTCTCGTATTATTATGGTCTAATTCCATACATTATATGTATGCTACAATATTAATCACATAAATCAAACACTAAAATATTTTGTTTCAATACAAAACACTTGCAGCTTTTTGTTGTAACATTGCATTTTTACTTTATCTTTAAGTGAAATTCTTCACAAGAAAAAATGATTCTGAGGTTTTAAGAATAACCTACATTCTCAAGACATGTACCAGAGTTTACTCTTCCACATTATACTAAGGACTTTTCTGTAGACATGTGATGTTAAAACACGATATTTTAATTAATTAAATGTGTTTAGTTATGAAGAAATGAAACAACTTTGTTTCCTTGATTTATTAGTTAAGAAATCTCGTAGGTGATAGAGGCAGATATACTCACATAAATTTCATGTATGTTTGTAGTAGCCTTTATTTGACAAAAAGTGTTATACAGAAATCCCTGGTTAAAGCATGTTTTAAGTTAAGAAAATTGTCTAAAATTGTTAGTGTTTAATTCATCAGATTTTCTATCAATTTCTCTGCAGCTAGACCTTGTCTTTATTTTCACATTTTTAGAACTTTCAAATGAATGTCCTAAAAGTATTTGTCATTTAATTGTTTCATTTATTTGCAGGATTTGTTGATAATCGAGCTTAATCATGAACTTTATTGTAAAATTACCACAATCAACAAGAGGTGAGTGCACAATTTAGTATTTTCAATCAACTCAAAATCACTTTGCCACTAGAGTGTGACAGTATATATACATTTTTTCTTAGAGGGAGAAAAACACACAGATTTTCATTTTAAACTTCTTTCTATTCAAATTCTATGTTAAGTAAGGAATACTTATCTACTCTTCAGGTTTTCACAGGTTGTAAAAGTACAATATTTGCTCAAAACATGTATCAAGGAAATTTCTCGTCTACTTGACAGACTTCTAAGGAGATTCCTGTAGATGTGGAGTTTTAAACACTTAATATTTTTATGAACTGCACGTGTTTATAGTTGTGGGGTATAGAAACCTTTTGCTTACTTGCATAACTAATTCTTTAATGAAACCTCTTACGAATGATTCGATTATGGGGAAAGATGTACTCACCTACAATTCTTGATTGTAGGGCTTGGTCTACCTCAGCCGAAAAGGGTTTGACGTAAAATGACGCAGATAAAATATCATTTAGTTCAACAAATTTCAGTGTTATAACATAAAATTTGTCTTCTACATTATATTTAACCATTTTCCCTATTCCTTTAAATGCTGTATTGGTGTTTAATTCAACAGTTTTTCTTTTAATAATATTAGCAGTTGGTTTTCCCTTTCATTTCACATTTTAAGATTGTTTTAATTATTCTTATTTAAAGATTTGTCTTTTAATATTTTCATATATATTTTGGTTATATGAAATTATGTTTCATTAAATACCAGTTCTAACATAAACAAATGTGTGACCCTACATGTCACCTAGGATGCATTGCTTTTCACTTTATATGATGTTCACCAACTCGTGGAAATTGTATTTATTTAATCTTTTTCAACACTTCCATTAGAGCAGTCATAATTCGTAATTTCTTTTATCAATCAAATAGTATATCATTACTAGTATCCATTTTTAAATTCAACTAAAGCATCCTTCTTTAGATTTGTATCAATTGCAACTAGATTTTTAAGTAAGGTGAACCTTGCTGCTTTTCTTGTGCATGGAATGAAAAACCTTTTAACCAAACCTGAACGTAAACTCTGACATGACATTTCTAAATGTTTCTTAAGGATAATACTGATGATTTTTATTTACTTTACAGTTATAATTTGATCTGTGTATAATTTAGTTAATTAAACATGTTCAAACCCACCTTGTCACTTAGGTGTAACATTTTATAAACTGCTACCTGTTGAGGAAAGACATTACTGCTTTCGATCTTAAAGTTTTCTTTCTCCTTTTTTTTATCTAATTCGAATTCTACAATACTGGAAGGAAAAATCCATGTTCTGGATTTGAAAGGTTTTGAAAATAAGATACATACTCGAGACATAACCAAGTAATATTCAGAGGTTCTCCATAGTAACCTAAGGAAACTTATCGAAATTGCCACATACAAAAGATATTTTTATTCATTACATGGCTTATAGTTTGGAGTATAAAACAAATTTACATGTTTTCGTGTCTGAAGTTTTACATGAAACCACTTTGTTGTGAAAAGCTATAATTGAGCCAGATATATTGTGAATGTTAAACTGAATCTGACAATGATAGAGCCAGAATTTGATTTTGAATTGAGATCTAAAACTTAAGTTTGTACTCAGCCATTTTCTTTCTACATGTCTTTTCTTCGTGTAAAGCCTTGTCTTAGAATTAAATATGTTGTCTTCTAAGTATTCATTTTTATCCTGATTCAATATTTCGCGTCCCCGACACAACGATTGCGAGTTAGAAAATAAATTAGAAATCAAGGCAAGATTTGAAGAAACATTAAAATCAAAAGATTAATGCTATAACCACTTCCTATTTGAAAGAAGGACCGTCGTGGCTCAGTGGATATGCCCACTGCGCTAACAACCTTCGAGTTGTAGGCGGCGCAGTTTCGATTCATGTCAGGTGCATTCCTCCCTGGGTGTATTTCTCTCTTCTGTGTCAGTAAAAACTTTCATTGTGTGTATGTGTCTATTGACATGGTATATCTTGTGTCAGGTTCAGCATGGCCAAATAAAGCCCTTGCATCATAAAACTCAATTACCAACCAACCTATTTGAAAGAAATTCTACAAGTCGGAAAAAGAACTAAAGAACAAGTTGAAGAAATGTGGAGTTTACAAACTCAGATTCTTCAAAATTAAAGAATTAATCAATGATTTGAAAACTTGAATGTTGTAAATGACTGTCAAGCTGGAATTAAAAAAATGCGCCTTCCAAAACTTGAACTAAAGAAATATGGTGGAAGTTTAAGTGGTTGGATTGATTTCTGGGGCCAGTTTGAATAGATTCACACTGATGAAAGTTTAACAGTAGAAGAAAAGTATGAATATCCATGTTTATCAACGAAACCAGATTCACCAGCCTACAAATTAATCGAAGGATTTCCACCATCGAAGAATTATCAAAAGGCAATTGATTTCTTGAAATCCAGGTATGGTAAGGAAGAGTTCTTGATCAAATATAACACTTGTGAACTGTTACTTGTTATACAAAAAGTATTAATCCTGATTTATCATATTTGTATGATAAATTGTCTTCTCAACTACGGGCCTTAGATTCACTTGGGGTCACCAAGGAAAAGTACGCTGCCATGCTTTTCCCTTTGGTTGAATCAGCGATTCCAGAAAATATATTCAAAGTTTGTGATAGGTATCGAATAACATAAAACAAATCAACCAAAGAACCTGATGCTAATTTAGATGGATTGCTGAACTTTCTAAAGCTGGAAGTAGGAGGCAAAGAAAGACTGAAGTTATGAAAGACAGCATTTGATTCATCTGATGCAAATGTATTGCTATAGCAGCTAACTAGAAACAAGCTTCAAGAGTCTATCCTTCTGCTACTATGTTGCTTTCATTTAAGGGCACTTTCAAAGAAATTGGATGTATATTTCTGTACCTCAGAACCAGACGAACATAAGTCTTATGCCAACATTTTAGAAGAGCATAAAAACTGAAAAGAAGGATCTCATTGCCTGGCTACAAAGCTAGTAGTTGAATTAGCCTGCAAAAATTTATTGTTAACATTAAAAATATACATGCTGTATCCATTGTTGGTTAATTTTTAGATAATTTTAGTTTATTAAGACAGGACTGGACTTAAGTTATTGTGGTTCTACATCAAAAACCTGTTTTAGGACTTACATAGCACTTTAAAAAGGTGTTTCAAGTAAACTACACGAGCAATCATAGTAACAATGTCTTTAATACCATCAAAAACATAGAGAAAGTACAAAAATATTTAATATTGTATAAAATATACAATACTGTATAAAGAATATTTAATATTGTACAGATTGAGTGTTGTAAATGGCTTAAAAGCTACAGATTAAGCAAAAACATTACTCTCGAGCGGTTAAGTCTTCCTCAGGAAAGTTTCCTTCCTGCTCTCCATGTGGAAGGTTTTCAAAGAAGGGTCTACTCTTCAGGGACTAACTGCATTAAATTCATGTGGTCTCTGCACTTCTCATTACTTATCTTGTTTTTGTTTACTCTCAATTTTAGGATCGTCGTTGGCATAACAACCCTTTGTTCTCTCTGATTTCTTTTAAATTTAACAGTTTTAAAGGTATCATCTGTGAAATTGGTCTTATAGTACAACTTGCTGTCTCCTTTGCAAAGCTGTAACCACACTGCATTGGATATCAAAAATGGTTCTTTGTCTGTGTTTTTCTTCCTTGAAACAAATGGAGCTTCTTTGCTCTTTAAAAAAAGACAATCAAGAAAGTCTTCAAGGCACATCCTTCTCACAACAGAGGGGTTCTTTTTTGAGCATGAAGCAATACAATTGACCCAATCATTTGTGGTAAAAATAGTGTGGTTTTTTTTAGTTGCTCTCTATCACACTATGCTTGCCATTTACTTTCATGTGGGTGTGTCCAGCAAGTAGGAACTTATGGTTGACTTTTAGAGTAGAAGCTTTTTCCAACAGCCATAGGTACATGGAAATCATTAATATTCCTGTTTTAGCCACTGCAATTATCTATCCACACTGTTAAGTTTTCAGTAGGCCTATCAAGATTTCGAAACTCTTCATTCGCCCATGTGAATAAACATGATGCTATTTCGCTATCTCCTCGACTGGCTGTAACTTCATCCCAGATCATACACCAAGTTTTGTCAACAGCTGTGTCATAAATTGTACTATTTAATGTCCAAAGTTTTCTTGAGTAAAACTATGGGAGTTCTTCAAATCTGGCGTTGGAAGACATTTTTGGAGATCAGACATAACGACTTTCAAACCTTGATTAGCACGGCCTTTCAGTTTACCTTTCCTTTTTAATTCATACCTACATGAAGCTTCTTCCAGGTGGTTTTCTTTTGTAATTTAAGTTCATTGAGTTTTTCATCATTTTTAATTTCACAGTCTAGTTTGTAGTAAACATTACAAGTGCCATTATCTGGTGAGTGGAAAGACAAGTTGAAATCTTCATTGAAAATTTTGGAATAAACCCACTTTTTCTTTGGTTTAATTTTTCTTTCATACTCATCTACATACAGTGAGTACATTGTGGAAATGTTCAGGTGATTGCCCAAATATTTATATTTGGATCTTTCCCTGCTGTAGTGGCTTTCATACACAGGAAACTTTGAAATACGAATTTTGATCCATTCTAAGCTATCGCTCTGTAATTTATTTACTGGAATATGTTTTCTCCTAAGGTCTGGCATTACCAAGCCAAACTCACTGGCTTTTTTAAAGCATCCTCATGAAGGTTTCAGAAATAGAAAGCGTATTCAGGAAAAAAATTTTGCAAATGACTTCCTTATTAAAGTTAAAAATAAATGTATGGCTCTTAGTTTTGTTTCTTGTGCCATCTCTTTTCCTTTGTCTAACAGGCTTAGTTTTTATACATGAAAGTACAAACTGTCTTTTTGAGTGGATGGACTTGCGTTTTACAGGTATTGGGTAATGCTTCAGAGCCATTATGTATTAAGTGGATTTACATTTGTCTGACTCAAACAGGTTAGGACTTAATGCTCTTATAACCGTAGTAAATCATAAAAGGAAAATTTTTTAGACTTACGTTGATGCAAAATCAGATTCTACACGTAAAACTGTAATAACATAAAAATCGTTATTTTTGGATTTGCGTTCGTCTGGTTCTGAAGTACAGATTTTGCAACAAATTTTCACTTGCTTCCCAGGACTGTTTAGTGACCATTGTTTCTTCATAGGAAAGACAACTGGCAGTTAAGAAAAAGAAAGCTTGTTTTTTCTGTCTGAAATGAGGGCATCTTATTTCAAAGTGTAGAACATTCCTTAAGTGTGCTTAAGTAAAGGAAAACATTATCTGATTTTGTGCACAAAGCTTTTGGTTAAAAAGGGTAATACTTCTACAGATAAACAAGATAATGAAATTAGTATGTTAACTAATTCTAGGAATAGAACACCAATAACATTTACAAACTCTAATTGTAAATGCAGTTAATGAGGATGTGTGGTGCGAAAGGTGAGAATTTTGTGATTCTGGTCACAATTAAACTATTATCAAAGACTGAAGGAATTAGAAATCACACCAATGGGTGCTATCTATACAACAAGAATTATTTGGAGGCAGTAAAATTGCACTAACACCACGTTGCATTCACAAGCTTTTATTGGTGAGTATAAATTCTGATTTTCAATTTGAAGTAAATTTACTAGATCAAGATCGAATTTGTAGTTATGTACCCAAAATTAACGATGCTGTTCTGAATATAGATTTGAAAGATAAAGGAATATATTTAAGTGACTTTTCAAATGATGTAGATAATCTTTGTGATATTCAGATACTGTTAAGAGCTGATGGCATTGTCAAAAATTATCACAGCTGAATCTCAAAAGATTAGTTAAAATTTAGTAGCTATTGAAACTAAAATGGGGTGGTCTATAATTGGTATACCAGAAAGTAATAACATCTCATCAAAAATTTCAGTGTCTATTTGATTCATTAGACATTTCTGTGTTGTGGGACTTGGAAAGCCTGAATAAAAGAACCTGGAGTTAAACAGATTTCATAAATCATGAAGTTTTTAGATTCTTTGAACAAACTGTAGAAAGAGATAACACATGACAATATGTTGTTACCTTGGATTGAAGGCTATCCACCCCTTGAAAATAATGTAGAAGCAGAAAAGATGACATACTACAACTCAAAAATTGAAACATAAGCAAATATGTGGAGTATGACTTAGCTATACAAGACTGGTCGAGGAATGGGATAATTGAGCTGGTTGATGAAGAACAGGGTTCAAATAAATTTTATTTACCACATTGAGTTGTGTTGAAAGAAAGTAGGACAACTCCTGTAAGACCTGTATTTGACGCATCAGCAACTGATAAAAATGGACATTCCATAAATGAATTCCTAGAAAAAGGTCCTAATTTAATTGAAGAAATTCCACTTATTCTCTTGAGCTTTAGACAATATCTTGTTGGATTATCAGCAGATATTGAAAAAGCATTTTTACTGATAGAAATTGAACAAGCTGATCGCAGTATGTTGAGATTTCTGTGGTGGAAGAATGATCAAATAGCTATATTTTTCGTCATTGTAGAGTAGTCTGGTGTTTCTTCTAGTCCCTTGTTGACTGCTGTATAAACAACTTGATAGAAAATGCTCCTGACCATCTTAAAAACATAGCTGGAAAACTTAGTAAATCCTTCTATGTAGATAATTGTTTAACTGGGGTTCAGAGAGAAAACGAAGCAGAAACGTTTATCTCTGAGGCAAAAGAACTGATGTCTTCAGTTGGATTTAATCTTAGAGGATGGGTTGGTAATAGCTTAAGTGAAACTAGAAAATGTTTTAGGACTTCAGTGGTACTGTTCTACTGTTGAACTTGGTTGTAGTGTTCCCAAGATAAATTGTGAGAGGTTCTTTGACGAAAAAGCACTTTTATCTATGACTCAAAAGATATTTGTTTCTTTGGATTTCACTGCTCCTTAACAGTACTTTTGAAACTATTACTCCAAAAAATTTGGTCTTTGAAATTAGGATGAGACGAAGTTTTGCCAAGTGGGATATGCAGTGAATTTTACAAATGGGTACAACAATTAGATTGTTTAGAACAATGCAAGATTCCACGCCATGTAAAATGAAATTATTGTAGCACTTAACATGTGTTCCGTGATGCAAGTCAGGCTGCTTATTCCTGTTGCATATTTTTGAGAATAGAAATTTGGAGGGAAAGTTTATTAGTCTTTAAGCAAAATCCCCCCAGAGTTGCTTCATCAAAAGTACTGACCATTCCTCATCTCGAGCTCATGGCAACTGTTATTGGAGTACAGTGGTGTGTGCAACCCTGGGGGTGCGAGAAAGCATTTCCGGGAGTGCGAGAGAAGTTTCGATGGATAAAAGCGATTTAATAAAAGATGATCTTATTGAAATATGAGCCAATGCATGTATTTAAATGGAATTTGAAAAACTGGACTTGGAACAATTTTGGTACACACAGTTAAAACCTTATCCACAGCTGGCAAAAGCATCATTACTTTTACCATTTGCCACCACCTAACTGTGAAATGGGATTTTCATCACTATTGCACATAAAAACAAAATCCAGAAATCGCATTCATGCAAGTGATGACTTACGCGTGGCTCTTTCAAAAAGAGCCTCTCTTCAAAAGTATTATTATGAATAAATAATAACGTAGCCATTAAAAATTGAGATATTGTTTTGTATGTATATGTAAATGCATGTGTTTATTTTTCAATAAATAAATTATCTTCCAACAGAAGTAATTTCCTAAATAAAGAAATAGAAACAAATTTTTCAAGGGGGTGCAAGAACTTATTTTTAGATTCAAGCAGGTGCCGATCACTAAAAAGGTTAAGAACCACTCCTTTATAAGAAATGAACTGAAGGTAGTTAACAATGAAACTTATTTTTGGCCAGGCTCAACAGTAGCTCTAGCCTTGATAGCAAATCTTAGACCATGGTCGATTTTCATTGAGAACCGAGTGAGAGAAATTAAGAACAATGGAACCTTGTTCCTGGAAATATGAATTCAACCGATTGTTATCAAGAGGTTGCCTTCCAGAACAACTCCTGAAGTCCCATTGGTGGCAGGGTTCAGAATGGCTGCATGATGTTCCAATAAGTTGGCCTTCTAATATCCCTGTTTCAGAATTAAAAGAAGTTGAAAAAGAGAAAAGGAAAAATATTGTCTGCTAAGAACATCGAAATGGAATTGATCACAACCAATCTAGCAAACAGTTTCAAGTTACACGAAAATCTTGAGAATTATCGCATGGCTACTCCATTTCCAAAAGAAGGCCTCTGAGGGCTTAAAACCTTTTTATATCACCGGAGAGGAGTTTTCCATAGCTGAAAAACGGATATTTAGATTCATTTAATCTGAAAGTTTTCTGAAGAAAACAGTAGTTTGAAGACTACACCTCTTAAGATGATGAAGGTATGCTATGAATGAAATCAAGAGTTATTGATGACGACAATATGAAAGAATACGTGTATCCATTCATTCTTCCATCAAAGCATCGTTTAGTGGAGATGATGGAACACAAACACACATTTCATAAACATGCAGGAACATTAGTTATGATTCTAAGAGAAAAGGTTTGGATTTTAAAGGATAGAACTGTTGGATCTATTGTCAGAAAATACCTAATTTGATGAAGAAATCGATCCAAGGCTCTGCAGGTGCCTTTCCCTTCTCTTCCAAAAGACCAAAAGAAGACATTGACATTCCAGATAACTGGAGATGATTTGATACTGTTTACTAGATCCAAGGAGAAATGTTGGATTGTTATTTCCACTTGTGCTGTTTACAGAGCTGTGCACCTTGAGCTGATCCAATCTCTGAGTAGCAGTGCTTTTATTCAAGCTCTACGAAGGTTTATTGCACTGAGAGGAAGGTTCACTCCTGCCATCGTTACCATCAAGACAGCTGGATGTTTTAAATACTCGTTTTTGCATCTGCCATTTGACAGGCATGCATCAACATTTATTAATAGAGGAAAAGGCACCATTATGCCATCATCGTCAACAGCTTTTTACCATGTTATATTTTAACTTCTCATTCTAATCTTAAATTTCTTTACCATCAAATTTTTAATACATCACCAATTTTGTCAGACCTGCTGGGTCAACCCAAGACCATTCTAGTAGATAAGGAACAGGCCTGATATAACCATTTATGATGTCACGAGCAGGTTGGGAGTTTGACTTCAGGGTGAATCCATTCCAATTTAGGCAATAAAAAATAAAATATTCGCCTCACTACCTTCGATTTTTTTTTAAAAAATTAGTACGTTGTGGCCAATGGCGTATGTTAAACTATACCACATTTATTTCGTGCAAAATAATTCTTTTCATAGAAATATGACCCTTTAAAATTGATAAAAAATATTTAATTTTACTTTCCAAGAATGTCACGCAGCACTTAAAATTTCGCTACACTTAAAACTGTTAGAGATATTTTTTTTTTTGCTAGTGATACTTAAATGGTACTGTTCGTAATAATAAGTAAACATATATTTTAATATTAGATTAGTTTTTTAACAATTTTGCACTGAACTTTCTGAAGTTTGGTTAAGATTTTATAAAAAAAGTCTACAATTGTTTAAACTTTTTGTCTAAGTTCATTAGAATGTTGTTAATGTAGTACCCTGCATAGCTAATGCAGTTTCTCAAATATTGATTTTTAAGTCTTCAACTGAAGCTATCGAAATTTCAACCACTAATGTGCCCAACAGTATTCCTCCACTAGTAAGTGCTCAAATCTCCCCAACCAGCAGCTCAAGCACCTTTTTCGATGCAATATTTTAACAAGATTTATTATTTCTGTACATATATCAATAAAGTGTATGGAACTAAGATTTTTGATGATCCTTTAATTCGACTTATAGTTTTAAAAAGAAATCAACTCTACTTCTGATTATTTACCAGGGAATTTTGGACTGCATATTGCTTCAGGACTTTGTTTGCATTAAAATTTTCACCTGATAATAATATAACACCTGCTGCAACAAATTATAAAGTAAAATTACTAGATCAACTATTCTGAGGGCTCTAGGTGTTGATTATTTATATTCTACAAACAGCTGCTTTTTTATCCACCCTGCTGCTCACATGGGGAAGTGATTTATTTAGTGAAAGAGTAGCTTTTTAATGTACCAATCATAGTTACCTTTGTCTGATTAAAACTAATTCCTATACATTTTAAATCGTTTAGTATATAGTACTCATTTACTCTTAATTCATTCTTGGATTTAGGTATTCATTCTGGGGTTTTGTTAAATTAATCTCAAACAAATCTATGTAGTAAGTAAAAAGCAATTTCATGGATTCAGAAGAGGCAGATTAATTATGTCTTTTTATGGAGGTAGGCGCATGAAAATTTTCCTGCAACATCCAAAAATAGTTTTTAAATAACTAACAAGTTCACTCTTGTTGAAAGTTTTACAATGATGCGTTCATATGTCAAAGTCGGCCTCTTGTCATACACCAAAATCCGATCTCTTCGTATTGATACGAGAGTGCAACTTTTCAAGAATTGAAGATGATTGAAAGTAAGTTTATTTATGAAGCTGTATTTAGTTATGAATTGCATTTGTGAAATTCAACACTGAAAGTCATTTATTGAAGTATCCTTTGAATGCTTTCTTTGAGTTTTATGTGGCAGAAAGGACAGATTAAATACTTTTGCTGAATTTAACGAATCTCTCAATTTATTTTAATTAACTTTTTATTTAACGTAACTAATATTAAAATTAGCAACTTTTCTTGTTTTAAATAAATAAAAAGTTATATTATTTCATCTGCGATGTTAAATATTACTGAGCTTCCACATTTTTCGTATCTATTCAGTTTTAGAACTGTTTTTTATGAAGATTTATAGGGTACTACGTTTTGTGCTATTAGTTTCAATACTGTTAAAATGTTTTAATATATTTTTAGAAATTTATTAATATTTTAAATATGTAGTTTTATTTTGCCCCTTTTTATCAAAAATTACAGTGTATTTTTTAAATTTGTTTTCGTAGTGAGATGAACAGCAAAATTATGATATTTTGTGAAATTCTGTGTAATGTTCGATAGATAATTTATTCAAATTAAGTAAGTACTGCAAATTATTCATATTCAGTTAACATTGAGTAAAAAATATTTTTAAGCAAATACAGAAAGCATAGTTCCCACTGGTTGAAAGGGAATCCCGATTTAATTTAAGGTTTTCAAAAACTTTTTTGTCCTTTTATAGGAAATTTGACATGTGCTGAGGGATTTTTCATACTTCTAAAGGGAATTTGATGGTTTTTCATTATTTTCTGATGTCATCGGGTTTTCCGATAAAGGTCATTACACAAAATAATTTATTTAAGCTTAACTATTCAAAAACTGCAAAAAGTACTCACAATCTCTGATTGCATATTTATATAGGAGCTTAAAAATAATCAGATTTTTAAAAGATGGTTCTTTGAGAAAAATGAATTTAAAAGTGATCAAATTGAAAAATTCATATTTCCAATAAATGCCATTTGCATACTACTAATGAAATTAGTATCAATAGTTGCTCTAAAATCTTACATTTCTTTTGAAAAAAAATTGGATTATCTTAAATACTTTAAAAGATATGCGATATTTAACTAGGTGATGTACGCTAAGAAAAATAAATTTTAAATTGTGATGTCACTTTTACAGCCTTGTGTCTCTAAGAATTTTTTTTTCGAGATTATAAAATATATGTTGATTCAAAGTGGCCCAAAATGCACCTGTATACAAAATATAATTTGATTCCAAGATGGTGAGGTGAACAGCCTTACCTGGATTTGAATGGATTCACCCTTCACTGTTTGTTGAGTAATGGTAAAGATATGACGTTTCTTTTAAGTTTTATTATTTTTACTTTGCATTTTGATCTGAAAAATTAACATAATTCTGAATTTTAAAGATACAAACAAGGGAATTTGAATTATGAAGTAAATGTCATAAAAAAAAGCATTTAAAAACAAATTCATTGATTATAAAAATCTATTTGTTTACTTTTGCGAAAAAACAAAATAACCTTTAAACAATGAATTTAAACCAGGGTGGGAAACATGATTTTCTCGGATCTTTTAAACTTAAATTGGATTTTTATGATTTTAATTAATTCCTTTCCCATACAAGTTTAAATTTGTTGGACATGAGACATGCAAATTACAGTGTAGTTTCTAGATAATTTTGATTTGTGTTAAACATATATGATGTTTACCATTATTGCGTTAGGAAATATATCTTGGTAAACGTTTTGAAAAATTAAACGCGATATAAGGATTAGCAAAGTAAATCACATGATAGAGCAAATTGAACAGTGCCGCAAATGCATAGTATAAGCAATGTTTTCCCATCTGGTTTTCGAGCTGTTTAGATTACTTTGAGTTTAATTCATAAACAGTGATGTGAAATTTTTGAACCTAGATAAATAAGGTTGCAGGATCCCACCGACACCATATAAATTTTGTATAAAATTATTCAATCATGCAAATTTCAAAATTTTTTGTATTACATGTTTATCATATATGAATAAAATGCATATAATTTCTTTAATTATTTTTATATAATGTAATTGGTTTAAGACTTGAGAAAAAATCGTGTCACTAATAGAAAATAAAACAAAAGGAACTTGCATCATGAAATATTCCAACTTCTCATTAATATTTAGCTTGCAAAAATAACTTGTTTGGGAAAAAATTGTTTGTAAGTAAACAGTAAAAAATGAAACAAGACATGAAAATACATACATTTGAAATCAAATATGTCTAATTTTTAATGTAACTTTGGTGAAGTAAAAGTTAGTATGAGCTATTTCTAATATATGTGAATAATATATTTAAGATATGTTTGAGACAATAACTGAAATATATATATATATTGTTTGCTAAGAATTTTAATACATTTAATTTAGATTAACATCTAATTTTTCAATGCAAATTTTAAAAGCTTCAGCTATATTTTTAAATATTTCCTCCAAAGATAAATGATTCATTGAATAGACAAAAGTGACTGAGCAAATTTTCAAATTGTGACCAGCTGTTACAAATTAATTTTTCATCTAATAACCATGTATAACTTGGAGTTATTTCTACTCCATATTATGGTAAATAACTAAGATTATTTGTTATAGTAAAGGATAAAATTATTTTAGGCATATCTGTGGTATCAATAGTGAATCAAATGATTCCATTTAAAGATTTCTTTGCTCCATCAGTTTAGATAATAGCATTAAGAAAATTCGAAAAATTATTAATGATATCATACCATTTTTTGAAAGCCATATAACATCGTTTGAAAATTTCATTTTTCCTCTCTGAGTTCTTTCTCTTTGCAGGTAAGGAAACGGACAAATAGCTCGGTTGACTCTTAAAAATTGTGGGAAAAGCTCCTTGTTTAAGAATTGGTGCAGATCGAGAAAGAATTGTCACATTGCACTATTTTATCATTTGATGAATTGTTCACCAAATGCTGTATGAATACACAGGCATTTTTGCCCAGTATAAAGTTTTCTCTATGCATACTTTTCAACCATTTGCTTTTCATTTCCTCATCATTTCGAAATGTGAACGTATTTATATGGGGTCTTTTTGTATCATAATTAGATCTACATGCCTGCACACTACATTTGTGACCTTACTGAAAATAATATATAAATGCTTTACTAATCTTTCAAAAATTAACTGCACATTTAAAATTAAATTGATAGTTTGTTGTAAATTATTCTTTTCTGTTATGAATTAAAAATCATGGTCTAATGGAGAAATTCATACTCATTTCTCGCTATTACTTAAAATTCTTTTTGTTTAAACAGCAAACATTTGAAATCACAGAATAACTACTTATAACTACTCTGTATAAAACAGTAATGATAGCTCACATACTAATCCAGCCAAGAATCTTTTTAAATCTTACCTTAAAATTTTAAAAGTAATCTAGTCTACAGTGTAATTTAATCTAATAGTACAAATGGAACAATTAATGTACGCCATAAGCAAAAAAAGCAACCATTTTTTCCTGCTTAGTGATACTGGCGACTCTTACTCATACCACGACACCTTGCCCAGCCTTGGCTGTGACGTCATGTTTGACCAGTGCTGAGGGTCAAGCCTGTTCCCTTATCTAGAATGGCCTTGGTCAACCTCCCCATTCATTACTTTTTACCTTCTTTCATTATTCAGTATTTTTTCCATATTTATAATTGATCTGATTTTAAAATGAATATCATGAAGTTTTATCATCTGAGATTGGGACACACATCTTAGTTATAATTTTATTATAAGGGTTTTGATTTCTTGAATTAAAATTTTACCTTCATGCTTAAATTTTAAATAACTCATTTGGTTTTGTTCATTGCATTTTTTCTTTTATTGTTGGTCTGTTTATTATTCTAATGTCTTTTAAATCTATTTTCTAGATTTTAATTCCTTGTGATTGGTGCAGCTTGTCCGTTTTTGGACCTTGTGCCATTAAACCCCCAAAACCAACCAACCATAAAAATATTTCTCATTTGTCATCTTTATTTGCAGGTTTTTCCTATAATCAAGCTCAATCATGAATTTTATTACAAGATTACCGTAATCAACTATGATATGTAGGGGAAGTGTATAATTTAGTTGTTTAATGTACTCTAAATAACTTTGCCACTAGGTGTTTCACAGTATGTATACACTTTTCTCTCAGAGGGAGAAAAAATACAGATTTTCATCTTAAATTTCTTTCTTTTTCTATGATTCAAATTCTATATTAAATAAAGAATATTTATCTATCCTTCAGGATTTCAATGGTTTTAGAAGTAGAATACATCATAACATACATATATCAGGAAAATTTCTTGGTTACTTCACAGACATCTAAGGAGATTCCTGTAGATGTGATGTTTAAAATGCTTAATATTTTATGAACCATGTGTTGATAGTTCTGAGGCATGGAACACTTTTGCTTACTTGGGTAACTAATTTAAAGAAACCTCTTATGAATGATTCTATCATGGAGACATGTACTTACCTGCAATTCTTTATTGTAGGGCTTGGTCTTCCTCAGCAGAAAATGGTTTCACATGAAATGCCTTAGGTAAAGTATCATTTTGTTGAACAAATTTCAACATAATTTTTTTCTTCTGCATTGTATTTAACCATTTTCTCTATTCCTATAAATGTTATATGGGTGTTTTATTCACAACATTTTTTCTTTTAATAATCATAATTTGTAATTTATTTTTTCAATCAAATTTTATATCATTACTAGTATCCCTTTTTAAATTCAAATAAAGCATCCCTCTAGATTTGTATCTATTGCAACTGCATTTTTAAATAAGGTGAACCTAGCTGCTTTTTTTATGTAATTCGAGTTCTACAATAACAGGAAAACAACAAAATTCATGTTCTGGATTTCTAAGATTTTGAAAATAAAATACATATCAAAAACGTACTAAGAAATTATTTGAGCTTCTCCATAGTAACCTAGAAATCTCCATAGAAACTCGTAAAATTGCACATAAAAAATATTTTTATTCATTGATTGGGTTGTAGTTGTGAGGAGTATAAAATAAATTTACATATTTTCATATCTCAAGTTTAATGAAATCCCTTATTAGTGATGTAATGATGTAGGCAGATAGTCTTAAATAAAATATTTTGGTTTATCGAATGTCAACATCATAACTTCATTTTTTTGTTCTTCGTTGCATTTTACCATTTTCTAATTCTTTAGAAGCTGATCTTAGCCTTTTTTCCCAAATGTTGATACTTTCAATTTATTCTTATGTGAACATTTGTCATTTAATATTTTTATTTATTTTCAATTTTTCTAAAAAGGTCACACACTGTTACTCCCTTTTTCTCTATCTATATTTTTTCATATTGCAGTTTCTTATATTCTGCATCTATTAATATTAGTAAGGTTTAAAATTTGTATTAGCCATATATAAATTAAAATAAAAAATGTTACTCATCCTTTTTTTATTTTTACCCAAGTCATATCTTCTATGATGCCTGTAACTAGTTTAATTAAAAACATCCTCTACCTTTTTGAAGGCATAGACACATTGACATGAATTTTATTCCTTATGTTTCTTTCACACCATATTATGTCAATTTTTCAAAATGTTATCGTATCTATAAATAACGTATTGAAATATATATTTTTTCTTTTGTACCACACCAAGTGTAGCAGTTTATTAACTTTTCCTTTTTGAGTTAGAAAAAACTTATTGCTTTTGATTTTGATGTTCTTTTTGCTTTCTGAATTAGACAATTTGTTCATTAAGTAAGGAATAAAATATTACTGTTCTGAATTTTGAAAGTAAGATATATGTCAAAACATTAACCAAGTATTTTCCTAAACTGATGGACAGTATAATTAAGAAATCTTTTTCTTTTACAGAGCAAGGAGAATCTATGACAATGAAGGAACGGACCCAGCCTTCTTGATAGATGCTGGTTATGTCTTTGTTTAATTGTTAATTAGTTGTCCATTATATGTAATTGTTCGTAATGTCCTAATAAACGCCAATTGTTTGTGAACTGATAGGAGTATCGATTCATTTTTGTACACATATGTAACTAATTGAGTAATAACTCAATAGGGCTGGTGGCCAGGTCACTGATTTCTAGATCAGAAGGTTCCTGGTGCATATCTGGTGAGGCATGTATGTTTGTCCATCTGGAGAGAATGTGTGGCCTCTCTAAATGGGTTGGGCTTTGAATGTATGATATGTATATGAGGTGCAATGTTACCACCCCCATGGTGCACCGGGGTAACGCCAAGTGGTTCACAATCCCGTCCTCATAGCGCCATAATGACTAAAGCCCTTCTAACAAGTTCATGTTGGTCCGGCATCGGGAAAAAATGACTCAAAACCTTATGAACGCCTATAAGTAAAGCCATTTGTATGCTTGGTTACATTAGAATATTTATCGTTTAATTAGGTATAATAATTAGCACCAGGGGAATGTGTCAAGTGGTTCACAGTACCACCCTTGTAGTGCCATGTTAACTGAAGCCCTCCTAACAAGTTCAAATTGTTCAGTCATTGGTAAAAAAATAAGCAATATGACTTGAAACGTCATGAAAGCGATAAGGAAAGATATTTGTGCTTGATTACATTAGAATATTTGCCTCGTTTAAGTTGATATAACTTATAAATGGTAAGACTCCTTAAGATTTTATCAGATCAGAACTTATTACACTTTGACAAAATTGGCATTATGGAAATAAATCGCATTCTTTGTAGTTATATCTTGAATTTCACCAAAATTTGTATATATTAAATTTGAAAAAAGGCACACTATCAAAAGTGTGGTTTCCGAGTTTAATGTTTTCTCTAGTCCAAAGAATTATTTTTAAAACATCATTTGAAAATTTTTAGTTTAGCATTTAAAATTTATTTCAAGTAACATTTTTTTATATTATCTGATGTTATAAGACCTGTATTGAGATACAAGAACAGCTGAGGGAAGAAATCGAACCACCCTGTATTCGCACATCGTTCAAAGAGCAAATTTAAATTAACCATTCAATTGAGAGAAAACACAATGTCTTGTATCAATTTATTTACATAGCATTTACTTAAGGGGCCTTCTTCATACTAAATAAAGCATAAACTTCATAATTTCCAACATCGAACATTTCAACTCTCAGAATTTAACATTTTATAAAATAACCAATTTTACTTTCAAAGAGATACTTCCCTTGAATTTCAGTGACTTTAATACAACGAAATCTAATTAATATATTTTATATGTGTAACTATTCTAATTTAAAACTCAATAATCATTTGAATACTTTCAACTATAAAAATTGTTTTGTTAGTAGGTAATTAACGTATATTTAGCATAATATATATGTAACATTTGATTCCTCGTCGCTTTCCTATCATAAAAAAGCAATGCTGTAAGTCCCACAGCAACATGTTACAATAAACATGTGATGCTCAAATTAAGTATCTGAAAGGTACAACAAAAATGAATAAGTTTTAGACATAAATTTAAGTACCTCACATGGAACATTAAATATTAAAGTTCTTGCAATCGAAAGTATGCACATAAATTTTTCTTTCAAATATATTAGATAAATTTTTAGAAGCAAAGGATGTTTAGAAATAAGCAGTAATTTGATACTTTTAACTAAGAAATCAAATTACTTTTCAAACCGATTCTGTTTTTACCTAAACTTCTTTTACACAATATAATTATCAAAAACATTCTAAAATTGTATTTTTAAATCAAGCAATCATCTATATACATGTGAAATATCGAAACATCGTATAAAACAGTTCAACATGAATCAATCATTTACATGATGTGCTTTTTACAATATAATTATGAATTAAAATTTCATGAAACCAACAAATTTGAGTACTCTATTCAATACTCATGTGAAACCGTACACTAATTGTTTAAAATTGAATTAAATAAGATTTTAAGAGCAGTCTTACTTTATCTTGTCTTTACAGATTTTCATACTAAACCATTTTATATTCAAATTGTACTTCAGTAAGCTTGCAGGCACTTAAAATACATAGAATTATAATTGTTCTTTGTAAAATTTGATAATCTCTGAATACCCATTGCGTGACGGTGCAAGAGGCACCATTTTGGAAATACTTCATCGCAAATTTCTCCTTCAGGATGTTTCTGCCTATTGTGGATCCGTAAATGTTTAATAAAGTTAGAATGATCTGAAAAAGTCTTTGCAAACGTCACACTGGTAAGACCTCTATCTAGTTTGAATCTGTTCGTGCCTTTTTAGATGCGGTGATTCATTAAAAGCTTTTCCACAAGTTTCACACTGATAAGGCCTCTCTCCAGTGTGAATACGTTTGTGCCTTTTTAACGTCGATGATTGATTAAAAGTTTTGTCACAAGTTTCACACTTGTAAGGCCTCTCTCCAGTGTGAATCATTTCGTGCCTTTTTAAATTCGATCTAGAATTAAAACATTTTTCACAAAAGGAACATCGAAAGAGTTTTTCCACCGATTGTGGTTTCTGTTCTCCCAAATCATTGTTCAAACTACTTGAATTCGAAGTATTAGTATCTGCCTCCGATTTTCTAGGGATCTGTGCAAATTCTGATTTGGTAGCTCTTAGCTCTATGGGATCGCTTTCAGATGAAATCCAAACCAATTGGTCTTCAGGCAGCAAATTTTCGGAAGCGCTGAACTCGTTTTCCCTCGTTCCGAGTGATTTCCGTTTGAGGCTCGCAGGCGATCCCTCTTCAGAGGATCCCAGTACTCGACTCGGACCAGCTGCAGAACCTTGTTCGTTACAACGAATTTTAGTCGTGTCGAAATCTTTGGATGTTTCATTTGCAAATAGATCCTCCGATGCAGTTTCATTCTCTTCAGTCGGAGGTGGATTATTACCTTCTGAGGTGGTTGACGGATCCTCGTATTTTCCTTCTCAGTAGAAAACTCCTCGGCATATTAGATTACGATCAATTTAAAATTATGCGGATACAAATGACTAAAATCAGTTTGCAGTTATTTACAACAACCGCTTTGACAACTGAAGTCTGAAATTGCGTCACTTTTATGTGTGAAATTGTTCGTGTTCGTATATTGCAAATACCGAATGATTCTATAACATTGAAAAAAGAACTCGAATTTATTCTTGATACGAACTGTTCTGAATAAGAACACAAATTCTGAAAACCAACAATCGGCCCCATCGAACGATATCGCAAAATAAACAGCACTACCCAAAATATGACAAAAATCATTGGGCAATAAGAATTTTCATCATATCTTTAAACTTATTAATCAATAAAGGCTTTGTTAAACAATCTGCAATATTACCCTTTTGAACTAATGAAATATTTTAACACTATTTTCTTCTAACAAATTACGCGTCATCTGACCGTGGTTCAAAATTATGTGTTGTCCTCTAATCTTTCCCTGGGGCCGCGGTGGCCCGGTTGGAAGAGTAACGAACTAGCAACCGAAGGGTTGCGAGTTCGAATCCAGCCAAACACCGTCGTGTACAAAGGGGGCTGGTGCACGTTAAATCTGTCGTGGCCTCAAATGTCCTCACGTTGGCGTGGTGTGGAAGTTTGGAGAGTGGGGTGCCAGCTCAGGTGTTGCCTCGTCATCTGACCGTGGTTCAAAATTACGTGGTGTTGTCCTCGGATCTTTCCCTTTGGGATTGATCCCGGACCGTCACCAATAGCCCGTTGTGTTGCTCCAGTGTGACGTTAATTGAAATAATAAAATAAAATAAAAAAATAACTAATCTTTCCCTTTGGGATTGATCCCGGACCGTCACCAATAGCCCGTTGTGTTGCTTCAGTGTGACGTTAATTAAAATACCTACCTCTACCAAATTACGAATAAAATTAGCGAATATGTATATGTTTAGTTTTAAAATTTTCTATTGTATTCTTGCAAAAACAGATCGCTGCCTGGTTATCACAAAAGAGATTAGGTGTGATGCAACTGGGAATCAGATTTAATTCATTTATTACTTTAGCAAACCATATTGATTCTTTGACACTCGCATAGGGCTACGAATTCAGACTCCATGGATGAAAGATGTATGCATTTTTGTTTGCTGGACCGCCAAGCAAACGGAACGTTTCCAAAATAGAAAATATACCGCTTGTTGAGTGACGATTAGTTAAATGAGATCCCCAGTTAGCATCAGAATAAAAATTCAAATTACATCCTGAAATGTTAAAATTAATTCATTAATTTTAGTCAAAAATACATAATTTAATATCAGCAACAATTCTTCAATGCTGGAAAGTATATCCATTGCAAAACTGTGACATTAAATTTAAAGAATAACTAAGTCTGGCCTAGTTCTATCTGCCAGAAATGAAAGACATCCAATAAGAGTACTTTATCATTAACTCATTTGGAATAATTTCATTTTCAGGAATTTTATCATGTAACAAGTAACCTACTTTAAACGGAAGTTGGACAAACGACTTTGGTAAATTTACAAATTTAGACATTAATCTTTCAATATAGGTGTTTTGATGCAAATACACTGAACCATGGATATAATCAAAATTTACACCTAATAAAAACTTAGTCTGTCCAAGTTCTGTTATATCAAACTTTTAATTAAAGCAACAGTTTCTTTGATTATTTCTTGAGTTTTTCCGAACACAATATCATCCACATAAATAACACAGGTCTGCAATGAAAAAATTGTCTTGAAATAATTACTGTTTTTTAGTTTTCTGGATGCTAATTACTGGAAAAATAATTAAAAAATTCCATCACGTACAGATGTTATTACAAATCACAGGTCTAATGTACTAGTTTTGTATATTTAAGAGCAACGTAATATTATTTGTATGAACTTATTGAACATATTTATAGATTTTAAAGAATAATTTACTCTATATAAATTCTATCCAAGAATAAATTATTATTTATTTAGGATTTCCTCTAAACTAGTAAACTATCTGTAAACACAACAGTAAAGCCAGAGAAAACAAGTTAAAACCGGATCATTAGCCTGTTGGTGCATGTCTGTCCTCCCCTCCCCTCCATCATTCCTCCTTCCATTTTTCCTACTCTCATCAGTGTCTTTCTTAGTTCAGTGCTGTATACGTGTATATAATTCCGAGCTTTGAGTAGTACTTTTTACTTTTAGTTTGTGTTGCGGTTGAAAGAAATGGCTTTCAGAGGATGTTACTTCACCAGATTGTTTCTGCTATATTTGTGGTAACTATACAGTAAAAAACAAACATTTCAGTTTTATGGAAAAAGTGTACTTTGCTTATTTTGGTATGAAATTGGGGGATCAAGACAAGCCTTGGGTCCCACACAAAGTTTATTCCGTTTGTGTAGAAGAATTAAGACAATGGTTTCAAGGTAAAACACAATCTTTTCGGTTTGGTATACCAATGGTTTGGTGAGTCTAAAAATCATACTGATGACTGCTATTTTTGTACATGCAATGTGAAAGGTTTCAATCTAAAGAAAAAGGAGATATTTTATCCTAACATCCCATCTGCCATACGCCCTGTCCCTCAATGGACCTGGTATACCGGTTCCGTCCCCTCCAGATACATTTGAAATTTTTGGTGATTTGGAAATAGTACGTCCATGTGGAAGTGATGATGATATGACCCCGGTAGCGATGAACGTAAACTTTTTACCCAATCCGAGTTAAATGATTTAGTCAGAGACTTAGATCTTCCTAAGGAATCGGCACAAGTTTTAGGCTCCAGATTGAAGGAAAAAAAATTGTTGGCTCCTGGTACGTCATTTTCTTGGTTTCGGAGCAGAGAAGGCCGTTTTTCTCTCAAGAGGGTGAACTTGTTTATTGTATCGATGTTCCGGGTCTCTTTCAATATGCAATACAAACCTCACGAATGGAGACTATTGATTCGTCAAAAAGAAGTCTAAAAGAAGTACTGTTGCATAATGGAAATGAGTATGCTTCTGTACCTGTTGGGCATTCAGTTCATTTAAAAGAGTACTATGAAAATCTTGAATTGATACTTAATGAAGTTTCGTATTCAGAACACAATTGGGCAGTTTGCGGTGATTTGAAGGTGATATCTATGTTGCTTGGTCAACAGAATGGTTATACGAAATTCCCGTGTTTTCTTTGCGAATGGGACAGCCGTGATAGAAAAGAACATTATATAGAGAAAGAATGACCATAAAAAGGTAGACATTGGAACCTGGAGTCAAAAATATTCAAAGGGAAAGTTTGATTAATCCAAGAGGTTTTCCACCGCTTCATATAAACTTAGGCCTTATAAAACAATTTATCCAGGCATTACCAAAAGGTTGGTATTGGTATTTTCAATTAACGCCACACTGGAGCAACACAACGGGCTATTGGTGACGGTCCGGGATCAATCCCAAAGGGAAAAATCCGAGGACAACACCACGTAATTCTGAACCACGCATTACCAAAAGGAGAATGTTTTAAATACCTCTGTGAACAGTTCCCTGGTTTATCCGAAACAAAGCTGAAGGAAGGGGTATTTGTAGGACCTGACCAGAGAGACGTAACTAGAGGGGGGCAGACGGGGCATCTGCCCCGGGCGCCGGATTGGGAGGGCGCTAAATTGGCCGAGTATTTTTTTTACTATAGATATTTACGTATGATAAAAAAGGAAGAGGGAAACTTATTAGCTGACTACAAAAACTATAAAAGGAGTTAAATGCAGAATGTGTGGAGAAATAGCAGGAAAGCTTAATCTAAATCCTTTTTTTTTAAAGAAGTACGGAGGAGGAAGAAGCGGAGGTTTGATGGGGAGAAGGTCGAAGTTGAAAGCTATGAATTCTCAGAAGAAAAAAGTTCAGATTATTGATTATACAAATAATAGATCGGATTCTGAATGAACTGAGGCAAAGGTTTCAAGTCATTCAAAACATGAATACTTTATTTGATTTCCTCAATGGGGTTCGGTTTGAAACAATGAACGAAGAATTGAAGAACCAGGCACATGAGTTAGCTACCACATATAAAAAAGACTTAGACAAGGACTAGCTGCCGATTGAAATGGATAGTTTTAAGTATCATGCCTTGGATTTAAGCCCTAATATGAAAACGGCTACACCATCAGGTCTTCTGACGTTAATATACAAGAACGGACTTGAAGACGCGTCCACCAACACAACGACAGCGTTGAGAATTTTCCTCACAATACCAGTCTCAGTCGCCTCAAATGAAAGGAGTTTTAGCAAACTAAAGATCATAAAAAATTACCTCAGAAACTTAACAGGACAACAACGACTAACCAACGTGAGCATCATATCAACAGAGCATAAGTTATCTTCAAAGCTATCTTTTGAGGACATTGTAAAAATGTTTGCAGCCGAAAAAGCCCGTAAAGTTAAGTTTTAATTCAAGCTTTTTGTGTTTAAATTAATTTTTTCACATTTTGTCAATAGATTAAGACAGTGGTCTCCAAACCTTTTCACTAGAGGGCCAGACTGAAAAATTCTGGAAGTCAGGCGGACCAACAACACATAAATAAATCAATATATATATGCGTATTGCATGCTGCATCGGCCGGGTTTCCGCGGGCGTAGTTTGGAGACCCCTGGATTAAGAGATTGTAAAAAATGTCTATAAGTATAATACTCAAGATAATAACTTGAGTAAAATTTGTTATTATTAATTCTTGTTCCAGTTTTCCAAAATCCTTGAATGGTTTTCGGTCGACGTTTCGATAATTCTCTTTTTAAAAGTCCAAAGGCACAAAAGAGGTGCTCACTTGCTTGGACTTTTGTCTCACCCTTTCTCACAAAAGGGTGAGACATCTGGAGATTTAGCAGGAATATCAGTAAAATGTATTTATTGACTTGATACCAGTTCTTCCATTTTTTCTAAGAATTTAATAGTGGATTTAGATGTGTTGCTGCTTGCTTTATCCTGATGCAGCTCTACTGATTGTTGGCACTTTGGGTAAAGATATAGTATTTCTTTTTTGAATATTGGGGATAAAATAGGGTCTTGATAATATATGGGAGTTGATTTTTACCAAACTTCCAAAACTAAAACAATTTTAAAAAAAAATACTTTTTGTAGACCTGTGTAATTAAAACGACGTTTTGAAGCAGAATACGTCTTCCCTTTCGAAACTGAGGTACTGCACTTAATTTGTGAGTGTCACGAAAAACGTTGATCACGAAAAATTTAATAACTTAAAAACTATAAGTGATACAAAAAAGAACGATATCGCGTTCAATAGAACATTAAACAAAGTATGTTATATTTACCCATTGAGCTTGCGTCGACTTCATGGGCTGATGCAATCGCAGCGCAAAGTTGAGTCACGAAAATGTGAGCTGCCGCGCAGATTAATTTAGTCTAGCACCGGCCTCCTCTGTGCGAGCACGACGTTTGAGGTATCATTTGTTTCGTCTATTCGCTTTATATACAGAGACGTAACTAGGCTAATTTCCACCCGGGCAAGAACTCGCCTTGGCGCAACCCCTCACCGACCAACCAAACGAAAACCCCCCCCCGACAACCACCTGATATCGCCCCACCACACATTAATTCCACTAGTCCAAATTTTTAAATAAAACTTGCTTGATTTCAAAGGTAAATAGACTAATTTGCAGCAATTTCATTTTTAGAACAAGATAAAATACCTAATTAATTCTAAGATATTTCATTGACAAATAATCTAAGAGTAGCATGTTTGGTATATTATTTGATACTTATAATCGCTGCAAATTAAATGAAAAGGTTTTAACAAATGATATCGGGATATATGTGGACTGCATCAAAATCAACAGACTGTTGATTTCGAATAGGATATTTAATTATGATAAATACAGAGGCTGTTTGGACATTTTTTGAATGATTTTGATGAGCTCTAAAAATTTGTATGCTACGAAATAATTTTATTTTCGCAGCACTTAAATAGTTAAAGTATAACTTATCGTCTGCTAACTCAGAGTTTTGTTCACTTTCAAAATGTCGCATTTAAATAAGCAATGGATGGAAGGCTGTTCAAAAACGCTGTAAAAGTCATGTTTTTTTCTATATCTAAAGGTACTATAAGTAATATTATTTATGAGAAAGGAATAAACGCGTAAAAGTGGAAAAATACTTCCAAATACGTATCCAAAAAAGAAAAGAATTTCTGAGAATATTTGTAAGGTAAGATCTTTAATTTTAAAAGAGAATCCAAGTCAAAGGACTATTACAAAGTCATTAAAAGTTCAGTCTCAACTGTAAATAAAATAATTAACAGTGATTTGAATCTTAAAAAGGCCAAAAAATACAATGTTTATCGTCTATCTCCACGACATATTGCAGAAAGCAGAACTCGCTGCAGAATTCTGTATGAGAAGCATTTAGCTGGAGAAAGATGGAAAAACGTTGTGACAATAGACGAGGCGTGGGTATATTTAAAAGATTGCAATAAAAAAGAACAATTTATTATCATAAAAGAGGAGAAAAATCTTAAAACGTGGTTCAACTTTGTAACTTTAACGTGAGAACTTTCTCTAAGAGATTTATGATTGTTGCCGGTTTTGCATATAATGGAAAATTAAAAGTAAAAAGGAGGAGGGGAATGGTAAAAATCAACTCCCATATATTATCAAGACCCTATTTTATCCCTAATATTCAAAAAAGAAATACTATATCTTTACCCAAAGTGCCAACAATCAGTAGAGCTGCATCAGGATAAAGCAAGCAGCCACACATCTAAATCCACTATTAAATTCATGGAAAAAATGGAAGAACTAGTATCAAGTCAATAAATACATTTTACTGATATTCCTGCTAAATCTCCAGATGTCTCACCCTTTTGTGAGAAAGGGTGAGACAAAAGTCCAAGCAAGTGAGACAAAAGCACCTCTTTTGTGCTTTTGGACTTTTAAAAAGAGAATTATCGAAACGTCGACCGAAAACCATTCAAGGATTTTGGAAAACTGGAACAAGAATTAACAATAACAGATTTTACTCAAGTTATTATCTTGAGTATTATACTTAGACATTTTTTACAATCTCTTAATCTATTGACAAAATGTGAGAAAATTAATTTAAACACAGAAAGTTTGAACTAAAACTTAATTTTACGGGCTTTTTCGGCTGCAAACATTTTTACAATGTCCTCAAAAGATAGCTTTGAAGCTAACTTGTGCTCTATTGATATGATGCTCAGGTTGGTTAGTCGTTCTCTTGTCCTGTTAAGTTTCTGAGTTAATTTTTTATGATCTTTAGTTTGCTAAAACTCCTTTCATTTCAGGCGATTGAAACTGGTATTGTGAGGAAAATTCTCAACGCTGTCGTTATGTTGGTGGACGCGTCTTCAAGTCCGTTCTTGTATATTAACGTCAGAAGACCTGATGTAGTAGCCGTTTTCATATTAGGGCTTAAATCCAAGGCATGATACTTAAAACTCTCCATTTCTGTCGCCAGCTAGTCCTTGTCTAAATCTTCTTTATATGGGTAGCTAACTCAAGTGCCTGGTTCTTCAATTCTTCATTCATTGTTTCAAACTGAGCTGCATTGAGGAAGCCAAATAAACTATTCATGTTTTGAATGACTTGAAACCTTTGCCTCAATTCATTCATAATCCGATCTATTATTTGTATAATCATTAATCTGAACTTTTTCTTCTGAGAATTCATAGCTTTCAACTTCGCCCTTCTCATCAAACCTCCGCTTCTTCCTCCTCTGTACTTGTTTAAAAAGAGGATCCCTAGGTTAAGCTTTCCTACTATTTCTTCACACATTCGACATTTAGCTCCTTTTATAGTTTTTGGTTTTTGTAGCCTACTAATAAGTTTTTCCTCTTCATTTCTTATACGTAAATATCTATAGTAAAAAAAATACTCGGCCAATTTAGCGCCCCCCCAATCCGGCGCCCGGGGCAGATGCCCCGTCTGCCCCCCTCTACTTACGTCTCTGTTTATATACACTGCTGGCCACCGTAAATGCAACACCCTGAAGGAAGCATGCAAATAATATGAAATTTACAACATGCATTAGCGGAGGTGAGATATGCAAATGATTAGAATTTCAGCGCAGACGCACATCACGCGCGCCTGTGGCGCCACTTCAAAGCGCTATTCAAGGCTTGGAGATTTCAACGATTTCAAGTACGGCAATTGTGTTTTTCTTGTGGTTTTTTCAAAAAAACGATCAATTATGCCTCGTAGAAAACAGCGATCATCTTTTGATCAAGTATCCGAGTTCGACAGAGGAAGGATAGTGGCCTACCGAGATTGTGGATTATCTTTCAGGGAAATCGGTAGTCGTGTTGGACGAAACCAAACAACTGTAATGCGGATATGTGATCGTTGGATGCAGGAGGGTACGACGGACCAACGTGTTCGATCGCATCCACCTCAGTGCACCACTTCACGTGATGACAGGCATATTGTGCGTATGGCAGTGACGGATCGCTCAGCCACATCACGAACCATAGCACAGCACATTCAGTCTGTACCGCATCATCCAGCGTCTGCGCGTACCATTCGACGCCGTTTACAGCAGAGTGGTCTGTCCGCAAGACGTCCATTGCTTCGTCTACCCTTGACGCAGAACCACAGACGTTTCCGCCGCCAATGGTGCGATGAAAGAAGGATGTGGACGGCAGAATGGAATGAAATTGTCTTTACTGACGAGTCACGCTTCTGTCTGCAACACCACGATGGTCGGATTCGAGTCTGGAGACACCGTGGAGAGAGGATGCTGAACAGCTGCGTTATGCACCGCCACAATGGTCCTGCACCGGGTATTATGGTATGGGGCGGTATTGGATATCACTCTCGCACTCCTCTAGTACGCATTGCCGGTACTTTAAACAGCCAGCGCTACATCTCCGAGGTGTTGGAGCCAGTTGTCCTTCCTTACCTTCAGGGCTTGCCCACAGCCATATTTCAACAGGATAATGCGCGACCACACGTGGCACGCATTGTCCAAGGGTTCTTCGTCAATCGCCAGATTGAATTGCTTCCCTGGCCAGCTCGCTCTCCGGATCTTTCGCCGATAGAAAACATGTGGTCCATGGTTGCTCAACGATTGACCCAGAATACATCCCCAGCTGCCACACCAGATCAACTTTGGCAACGTGTGGAAGCTGCTTGGTCTGCTGTACCCCAAGAACACATCCAAAGTCTCTTTGAATCAATGCCGAGGCGTGTGGCAGCGGTGATCTCCAACAATGGCGGCTACTCTGGCTACTAATTTTGGCAGGAACCACACTTCACAGAAGTCTATAAATTTAATCATTTGATACTTGGTCAACATGTTATCTACAAAATAAATTTTGTTGTGATATCTCTTGTCTTTCTTGGTGTTGCAATTTGGGTGGCCAGCAGTGTATAATGAAACCTAAATTTTTAATACTTGTTCAGATATCGGATTTCAAAGTGGAAATGGCACATTTTTTTAAAATGTCCAAATTTCAGGAAGAAAGATCGAGAGATGGTTTAATCCTCTCACTTTGCTTAAATCATTGGTCATATCATCTATTGCAATTGAATCCTCTGGAGCAGAACTTGGCAGGTCAAGGAATACTTGAGGCTTAAGAGTTCGGGATGCAATTTTCAAAATAACTTCGTTCTGGTTGAAAATATTTGTCTGATGTCATTACTTCTTGCCGGAAGATATGGCTTGTCTTAAAAAGATCACTTGTCTGAGCAGTTGAGCGGTTTGAGAGCAGGATGTGTTCTGAATCACACCTGAATGCTCAGGCAACCCGTGGTATTGTACTCATTTCCGGATGACACGGTTCTTCAGCTGGAGAGCTGGTTGCGAGTCCAAATATTCTCCAAGGAAGAGAGTTGAGTACATTCCAGAAACTCAAGTGTGCTCGAAAATAGTCTCCGGGAAAGAAAGATGGTTTGTCATTGATCTATGGACTGTATCCCCTTGCTCCTGAATCGCCGGTTGCGATTGAATTGTCGGATTTCCTTTATCACGAGTCTTGCCAGAATTGTTTTCGTCCAAGGAATAAAAAGGACCGTCCTATTTAAAATTTAAAACCCCAATAAAAAAGTTTTCAAATTTAATCTATCGATCCGTCAAAAACTATACGTTTGCAGAAGCGTCAAATTGGCTGAGAATCAGCACTTTATTGTTAATTTATTTCGGAAAACTGACTTGATTATATAGAAACCACTTCAGTTCCTTTTACATACGAAACTAGTTTTAGCTACAGAATTATCTTGGAAGGTAGGTAGGCATTTTAATTAACGTCGCACTAGAGCAACAACGGGCTATTGACGACGGTCCGGGAACATTTCCCGAAGAGAAAGATCCGAAGACAGCACCACGTAATTTTGAACCACGGTCAGATGACGGCAACACCTGAGCTGGCACCCTACTCTCCAAACTTTAACACCACCCCAATGTGAGGACATTTGGGCCACGACAGATTTAACGTGCACAAGCCCTTTGTACACGACGGTCTTTGGTTGGTTTCGAACTCGCAACCCTCCGGTTGCCAGTCCGTTACTCTTCCTACCGGGTAACTGTGGCCCTGAATTATCTTGGAAAAAACACAGAAGAGCTTCAGCTTTCGACTTGAACCCTCGTTTATTTTCGATCGTAACGCTAGCCGAGAATAAAACAGTAAGAAACATTACTGAATATTTTGAGATTCAATTTTTAATACGCTTTCTTATGCACTGAAAGAAGGAAGCTCGATGAAATAATCTAATGCCTGCCTCTTAAACTTCTTTTGGGTATTTTGGAATTTGTTAAAATCCTGGAAACCTAATTGCCTGAGAAAACGTAAGTGGAAATTTGAATATAAAAATGCACTGGAGCAACACAAAAGGCTATTGGCGACTGACCGGGATCAAACCCGAAGGAAAAGATCTGAGGACAACACCAATTTCAACCGATCCGAAGACAACACCAATTTCAACCGATCCGAAGACAACACCAATTTCAACCGATCCGAGGACAGCACCAGCTCAGATGTTGCCTCGTCATCTGAGCTGGCATCCCACTCTCCAAACTTCCACATCACGCCAACGTGATGACATTTGAGGCCACGACAGACGTAACATACACCAGCCCCCGTTTACATGACGGTCTTTGGTTGGACCGTCTCGAACTCGCAACTCTCCGATTGCTAATTTAATGCTCTTCCAACTGGGCTACCATGACCCTGTCTTGCAAAGTATCGTGTGGCATGTACTTGCCACCTGCATTCTTTTGTGGTTTTGGTATGTTTCCGGACGTTTTTCAGACACATTTCTGAGAACTTCGTGTAGACATTGGATTTAGATTTTCATGACACATGGGAGTTTCTGATAGGTTACGGAAATAGGTTGCACGCTAAGCTGTTTCCGACTTGATAACTTCTCATAAGGCCAAAAACTTGTCTGAGTTCATTGAATTATTTCCGTTTTAGATCGTTTCCACCCTATAAGAATCAAGAAATGCCTGATCCCCTACACAAATTGATGTTTTAGAGAACACAGGGCAAATGAACTGCGAAGGAACAAGAATAAAATCAATGAATTTACAGGTTTAATGCCTGGGCCGCCCACAGAAGGGAGCCTCCATTAACTAAATACAGGGCCTGAGCTTGAAATGTGAAAAGTTTTGTTTCTGGAATGTGGAGTTTTTTTCGTAGGTTCAAAAAGATACAAAATCCTTCGTTGCAACGGTAAACGACGATTATATACAGTGACTCCCAAAAGTGTTCGTACACTTAAGAATTTCAATGAAATACTGCTCTATCGATTAATAAAAATTGATATTTCAGAATGGGTATTTTTTTAATAATATCTATAACTTGTTCTTAACAAAACTACATAAAATATTTTAAAAACATAGTAAAACTTTTTTTGGAAAATCAATAATCAAAAAGTAACAAAAAAGTTACCTTACAAGTCTGTACACTTTAAAAAATATCTACATATTAGTAAATATTGTAATATTTCGGTAAATTAGTACTTAGTAGGATATCCTATAGCATCCACAACAGCTTTTAAACGTTTGGGAATTTTTTTGTAATTTCTGTATCAATGTTCCTCCATTCTTCAATCATTACTATTTTTAGTTCGCTTTTCGTTTTAATGTCGTGTCTTCGTGCTCTAACATCCAGCTCTCTTCAAATGTGTTCTAAAGGGTTTAAATCCGGCGACTGAGGTGGTGTTTTCAGAACTTGTGGACAATTATAGATACCAGAGGCGAACGTTGAGAGCCGTGTGCTTAGGATCGTTACCTTGTTAAAAAAACAAAGTTGTTTACAATACCCAAATTTTGGGCTGATAATTTTAAATTGTGTTTTAAAATATTTAAATAAAGAGCATGATTCGTTATGCCATCAATAAATACCAAATTACCTAGTCCTGATGCTGGCACATGCACCCCCCACACAAGGACACCGCCATGTTTTACTGTTCCAACTAAGTTCTTGGGATTAAGTTCCTCATTTTTTCTTCTCCATACAATTATACGCCCATCGGAACCAAACATGTTAAATTTGCTTTCATCTGCAAATAAGACATGATTCCAATGTTTCGGGCTTATTGATCTTGCGAAGGAAAGCCTAACCTTCCTATTTTTCGCACTTACAAAATTTTTCCTTCGGGCAGAACGCCCGAAAATATAAAAAGAAAATGAGTCAATGTATTTTTTTAAATGTTAGGTTTTATTCAGAATCACATGGAGATATGAAAAAATATATTGGACTTTATATTCGAATTCAATTCCAGCGCTTTTTCTACAAATTTTTAAAGTGTACGAACACTTTTGGGAGCCACTGTACATTGGACGTTACTCTCCCAATTCCTCAAATTAAGACATTCCCGTAAGAGAATTTTCTTAGCATTCAAAATGAACTTTTCTGCCTCCTTGATATCAGAAACACTGGATAAGCAATTATCTACATAAAATGATTTCTTTAACTCTTTAGTTATTTCATAACATTCTAAGGGAGCATTGTCAAGAAGATGGGAAATCGACGCAGCTAATAAATAAGGACTTGGCGAGACCCCAAATACCACCCTACAGTGCCGCTAAACAGTCCTTTCATTTTCTGAAGGGAAGAAAAAACGTAAAAAGTCCTTATGATCTTCAGTTATTCCTAACTGCAAGAAGGCCTTTTCTATGTCCGCAGACAATCCAATCGGATTAAGACGAAATCGGTCGATCAGTTCAGGAATCAATTCGATCATAATCGGACCTTTGTATAAAAGATCAACGAATGCCTTCCATGTCTCGCAGACGCGTTAAAACACAGGTCTAATCTTTGTAGTCATACTTTCGTTTTTGGCTACCGGTCTATGAAGCAGATAATGACAAGGTTTTTCAATTTCACATAGAGGAACCTTTTGAATTATATTCAACTTTTCCCATTCTTGGAAAACATCGATATTTCTCAAGAAAACCCTTTTCATGCGCACCGATTGCACATTTTCTGATGTCTGTTCCAAGTTAATTCTTACTTGGTAAATCTAAAACCACTTAAAAGGCAAGCTAAGTTCATGCCTTCCATTAGGAATAATTCTTAAAATATCTTTGAATTGATTCAAAACCTCGCGAAATGCTCAACCCTTCTCTTAGCGCTATCTGAAGGATCTAAAATACCAATAGTTTCAAGATCCCATAATTCACGAATAGATGAATTACTAATATGCAATGAAAGAGCCATTAAAACAGTATCTGCTTTGCAAGAACTATCATCAGCGATTTTCTGTTTACCGGAGAGAGTGCAACCCAATCGTGTTTCAAACAAACAATCCAGACTTCAGCCTTGCTCGATTTCAGAATCAGTTGCTTCCAAATCGGATAAACATTACTTTCAATTCAAAGATAGTCATATCATTAATCCTAGGTACTTCACACATTCGTTCTTCAGCTAGAACTTCAATATTACAAGAAAAGGAATCATTCAACGCGGAAACAGTTATGTCAAACAAATCATGCACTAGGGGTTTCGTCTCTCTCCCCCAAACAGACTGAATCATTTTTACTTTTCTCTTCGGTTTTAATCGTAGTTTCTGTACGATTCTTTTACTTATACTATAGGAATGCTGAGATCCGCTGTCTGAGAGTGTTCTTATTCTTATTTCTGTCTTTCGGTTTTTTTATTTTTACCTCTAGAGTCATCAAATAAACATTTTTAATTTTGCTGCTATTGGATAAAGTGTTCGTAGCCACTATTTCATTTTCTTCATTTTTAGTGGTTTCTCTACGATCAGGACACATCAAAGAATTGAGGGGGTCAGAAGCAGAGGGATGCAAGTGAAAAAACTAACTTTTGAGAAAAAGGGCTTCAAAGTTGAAGTGATCTTGAAAATTCCGCGAAATCACTTAAACAGAACAATCATAACATTTTTAGAGCACTCAAACCTTATTCCTTCCTGTCTTTCATCTTAATTTATCCCATGCTTGTTTACCAGAATTTATCATGAGCTTATTTCAAGCAATCATGCACTTGCACCCCTTTGCTTCCGAGAGTTTATTGCCAGCCGGTATTCTAGTGTTGAAGGAACTATATAAGGGAAGGTTAAAACAGTTTAATGTACGAGTTTCTAAGAAAAATATTACTTATAATAGATAGAATAACCGATAAATGTATTGAAAAAGTATACAGTGTCTCATTAGTACTAAAATAATTTAAAAAGACACTAGCAACATGAACATAAGATAAAAGTTAAAAAATGTTTAAGAAACCATAAATTTATTAATCGTAAAAAGGTGCTAAGTATACAAAATTTGTCGACAGGTGAAAAAAAATTAAACAAAGTAAAAAAATGAAACAAAACTAGTCATCTTCAGATTCCCGTTCGGTTAGATCTTGGCTGGGTCCGTGATTGCAGGTAGGATTGGATGTTAGGGTTTTATGGCGCAAGGTCCAAAAGCGGACAAGCTGTGCCAAACACAAGACAGAATATAACCCAATAAAAGTACAACATTGAAAAATCAAGTCCAAGATAAAGATAAAGGATAGATTTAAAACATGTCAAATGTGTAGATGAGAATAACTATATACAAATAGTCAGATGATAAAAACAAGACCATTGACTGTAGCATAATTAATGATTTAATTTGTGTACGCATAAAATTTGATGGTTGGAAATTTAAAAGATTGAATTGTAAAAGAATTTTATAAAATAGATTGATGAGTAATTGTAAACTTGGAAAAAAATTAGATGAGGTGTAAAAATCCAATTGAACGTAAAAATGCAAAAAGGTTTGAATGGGAATTTTTCCCAAGCAAATCTTGTAAGTTTAAAATTGTACTTTTAAAAAGTTTTTGGCGATGAGGATTAAAAGCAGGATATAATTAAAATATGATCGACTAAAATCTGAAGAGCATGATGAACAAAAAGGGGGGTTCTCGTCCAACAAAAGAAGGCGATGAATAAAACGTATGTCCAATGCGAATGCGGGTCAGTTTGAACATCCGTCCTCCGCACTGGAGATAATGGCCATTGCGTAATGCCACAATGTCATTGTTAATTACTGCTGTTCATTAGGTAATTCTGATTTAAAGAATTATTAATTTTGTTTGCTCAATCTTTTGTAGTTTATTATGAACATATTTATTCAGAAATAAGAGGTAGGTGTACTTCACAAACTCGATTTCGCAATCGTACACCAGCTAGAAATAAAAATAAAATAATAGAGCATGGTCATCGTCATCTGACAGTGGTTTAAAATTACGTGGTGCTCTCCTCGGATCTTCCCCTTCGGGGGTCAATCCCGAACCGTCTCTAATAGCCCATTGTGTTGCTTCAGTGCGACGTTAATTAAATATCTACGTACCTAACACGAAATAAAAAAATTGAAAGATTTGAAATTAATTCTACACGATTCTTCAAAAACAGGATTTTTAAGATCTCAATGAAATATTTGAAATTATGAGTAATAAATTTTAATTTTTTGACGCCAAACTTTAACCCACTTGCTGGTTGTCTCGACGACGGATCTCGTCATTAGCAAAACTCGTCAGATCGTGATGGACGTGATATATATCTGGTCTTAAAAAATCCTGACCAGATCTTGACCGCTTCATCCAAAAATCGGCAATATCCTGATGAAGAGATATCGCGTTATTAACAAAATTGGTTAGATCTTCGTCCATGAAGATTATCTCGTCGAAACCATTTGTAGTGTTAAAACAACGCTTAAAGAAATCAATCACAAAACTCACAAAATCAATTTTTCAAATTTTTCCTTTTATACTCTAAGTACATCTAAAATTAGAAATAACTTCATACCAGGAATTTATACGAAAATTTTACGCACCTAAGCAACCTAAGAGTAAAAAGAAATTTCCTTGTTCGGCAAAAAATACTGTTTTAAAAAACTTTATAATCATGTTCGTTCAAATACGTATTTTTTAAATGAAGATACAGAAAATAAAGTAAGAGATAAATATAAAGTAGACAAAAAATTTAGAGAGCTTTGTTAAAATAGGGATACTAAAACTTAAAGGAAACACCTCTTTATAATAGTAAAATGAATTATTTATTTTACTAGAACTACTCTTCAAACACACTTGTGACATTCCAAAACATTTCATCTATACTCGTTTAAAAAGAAGTCAATAACATACATATCGCTTTAAAAATATGTTTACATTTTAAAAAACTCGTTAACAAAACAAATTCTACTTGAATCATGTTTTCGTGTTAGGAATATGATTCAAAGTAACTGGCTTAAAATAGTGTTAGATACAGTAAAAGTGTTTTGAGAAATTACATTTCACCTGATTTTAAACGGGATTTAAATCAGCCACATTTTATTCTCCATAAGACAAGTTGCAGACCCGTTAAAATCCTTTTTCTTTCGAAAAGTTCTAACTCTTGCGGTCATTCGTAAGACTTCCAATTAGTGGCCCAGAGCCATTATGATTATAAATGAAATTATTTTTTAAATCTAATTGGGGTCTGTCTATGCCCCTAAACTTTCTTGCTTTTAAACTCCCCTTTTTTCCAATCCAAAATTATACAGAGTATGCTTCTCCTTTCTTGTTTTATACAATTTCAGTCCAGTGATACTTCATTGAACACTTCACCTTCAACCGACACTGTCACGAAGAGCCAGCAGATGGATTCTACCATCAACGTGATAAAAGGCCTACTTAAACCCCCATCCACCGTTCGACTTCCAAGACCCAAGTCACACCAAGATCTTATGCAAACTCCATATATTATGCGAAATCCTAAAGAAATCCTACCCGGAGACGGAGAGCCTCCGGCCCATGAGCTTCACCTACACCCTCTTCATTCCATTCTCCCGAAAACTATCCCTCCGTTTTCTCTTCCACTTCGTTCCTACTCGTCGCAGCGCCCTCTTTTCGCCTTTGTCGAACATTTTGCAATTATTTTTTCAATATTTCCTGTTTGAGCCATAGGTCCTTCATATTAAAATATTCATCAGATTAAATCCAAGAGCGATTGAGAAGCGCGAATTCGTATACGGACAAATTCAAAAATTCCGGAAGTTAAAAGAATGAAAGAAATGTGCATTTTTTGTCCACAAAATTCGTTTCTTTATGTGAAAAGAATCTTGTTTTTATGTGTTTTTGAGGTGCTTTTCTTGAAATTTTTCCTTCTATTTAAAAATGTTTTTTTGAAAATTTATTTGAAATAAAAGGCTTGCACTTTTAGAAGATTCGTTCCCCAGCATCTTAGTGGAGAAGCGCTATTTCAAGAAATTCCCATTTCCTATGGTTGACTGGGTTTTTACGGCGCCGAGGCCATATTTGGCCATGCTGGGCCAACCCAAGGTATACAATATCAAGGAATAAACATACACAGCAACACCACGGAATTTTGAACCACGGGGTCAGATGACGCAGTCACACATGAGCTGGCACTCCACTCTCCAAACTTCCACACCACGACAGACGTGAGGACATTTGAGGCCACGACAGATTTAACGTGCACCAGTCCCTTTTGTACACGACGGTCTTTAGTTGGATTTGAACTCGCAACCCTCCGGTTGCTAATCGATTACTCTTCCAACCAGGGGCTACCGCGGCACCAATAAATGTTAAGAAATTTATTTTTTGATCGTGTTCTTGTAAGACGAACTTAATGAACAATGTATCTAATTACTTACGATTCATTTATTGTTTTTTACTATTTGTATAAGTTCATCAGTGATCAAACTATACCTTGTTTATATACGTTTTTTAGCTTCAAGTAAATTCCTAATACACATTTTCAGAGCCTTGCCTTCAAAATTGATCCCGGACCATCGCCAATAGCGCGTTGTTTTGCACTAGTGCGACTTTAATTCACCTACCTACCTAATAAGCATTTAGGGCAGATCTCGCACTTTCTCTCCGATTACAAGTTCAAACGAGAATTGCAATATTTCCTACTTCATGGGTTTTTAAATTCACACGTAAGAAAATATTATATTTTAGGTAGGTTGGTAATTAATTAACGTCGTACTGGAGCAACACAACGGGTTATTGCCGACGGTTCGGGTTTTATTTTCGCAAGGGCCATATTTGCCCATGCTGTGCCAGACACAAGACAATATCAAGTAATTGACACCACACAGTGAAAGCTTTACTGACACAGAAGAGAGAAATACACCCAGGGAGGAATGCACTTGGCAGGAATCCAACATGCGACGCCTACAACTCGAATGTTGCTAGCGCAGTTGGCATACTCATTGAGCCACGACGCTCCCTGCGACGGTCCGGGATCAATCCCGAAGGGAAAGATCAAGGACAACGCCTCGTCATTTTGAACCACGCTCAAGTGACGAGGTTATCTGAAAGTGCACCAGCCTCCGTCTACACGACATGCATGCTCATCTGGAAGAAATGGTGACAAGTTAGTTGCTGTGCATAAGATAAGGCAATCACAAATCCCGACTAATTACTGTACGCTTAGGTTGGCTGATTTCAGTTTTGGTGTTTTTGAAAAAAATTTTATACATTTTACTATGAATTCTGACAACACATCTGTTTAGCGATACATATTTTTCAGTTTGTCTTGTGTAAAGGTAGGTAGGTATTTTAATTAACGTCGCACTGGAGCAACACAACGGGCTATGGGCGACGGCCCGGGATCATCCCCCGATGGCAAAGATCCGAGGACAATACCACGTAATTTTGAACCAGCTCAGGTGTTACCTCGTCATCTGACAGTGGTTCCAAATTACGTAATATTGTCCTCGGTTCTTTCCCTTTGGGATTCATCCCGGACCGTCACCAACAGCCCGTTGTGTTGCTTCAGTGTGAAGTTAATTAAAATAACTACCTACCTTTTCAGCCTTAAATATGCCAGTATCTTTCAATTTTTTCATAAAATAATATTCGAAAATTGCTAAATTTTGAATCCAAACAGAAACTGGATTCTAGGGGGGGGGTATTTCAATTAACGTCACACTGGAGCAACACAATGGGCTATTGGTGACGGTCCGGGATCAATCCCAAAGGGAAAGATCCGAGGACAACACCACGTAATTTTGAACCATGGTCAGATGACGAGGCAACACCTGAGCTGGCACCCCACTCTCCAAACTTCCACACCACGCCAACGTGAGGACATTTGAGACCACGACAGATTTAACGTGCACCAGCCCCCTTTGTACACGACGGTGTTTGGCTGGATTCGAACTCGCAACCCTTCGGTTGCTAGTTCGTTACTCTTCCAACCGGGCCACCGCGGCCCTGGATTCTAGAATTTCCCGTTTACTAATGATTTGAAACTGTGTGTGTATGTGTGTGTGTGTGGGTGTGAGTTTCTTGACTTTCAAATAAAATATATCTAAATGATAATTGGTTATCGATCCCATCTCACGACCTCGGGATTGATCCAGGACTGCCGCCAATAGCCTGCAGCGTTTTCTAGTGCGAGATTAATTCAACTACTCACCTACCCATTTTAAGAACAATATATACATTCGATATTCAGCATATTGAAATTTCTTAAATTCACTTGTATGGAAGTGAAGTAACTACTTGACTTTTTACGCGCCGATGGCTGGAACCTCCGAGACGCTGCAACTCCTCCAAGTCCGATGATTTGGGATAACATAAACCACAATCGAGGCAATATATATGTGCGATTTATGAGGGAAATCGTTTCGATTGAAATATAATTTAAAACGAAACCAAAGATTACACACGGGGAAAAACCCTTTCGATGTTCCTTTTGTGAAAAATATTTTTCTCGAAAATCGAGTTTAAAAAGGCACGAACGGATTCACACTGGAGAGAGGCCTTACGAGTGTGACGATTGTCAAGACTTTCAGTCAAGAGATTCTCAATTTAAGAGACATTTACGGATCCACAACTGACAACTTAATGACAAGTTTCCGGAGAAATATTTCTAAAATGGCATCACTTGCAGCGTTACATAATGGGGTACCCACGAAGAGTAAGAAATTTCAGACCAAAATTGTGGTTTTTAAATTTTTGAACTTTCTGCGAGAATTTGAATACAAAAAAATGATTAGGTAGGAAAATCAGGATTTTAATAACGAAATGTAAGAATGCTCCTAAAATCATATTAAATTTAATCTAACTTTGTTATTAAAATAATAAATATATAATTTCACATAAGCATTAAAAATTAGAATAATCAAATTTGTGGGATTCATGAAATTTTAAATAAAAACTAGATTACAAAAAGCGTATCATATAAATGATTCAAACTTGAAGTTTCTTATGACTGAATATTTTACATGTATATAACGATGATTGATTAATATATAAAGTTTTAGAATGATTTTGAATGATTGTGTTGTGTAAACGAACCTTATTCATAAGAACAATCGTTTTTTAATGTGTTTTGATTCCTTAAATTAGGTTGTAAAAAGTATGAAACTACAGCTTATTTCTATGCATTTCATTTGCTAATACTAAATTCTCTAATGCACATGAATTAAAGATTTGTGCGTATTCTTTCTGTTGCAAGAACTAAGATTGTAACATCGAATGATTCATGGAGTACTTGAATTTATACATAGAAAAGTAATTATATTGTACTATACCTTTCGTAGTTACTTCATTTAAGCATCCTTAGTTTCCTGCACTCTGTTGATGTGGACCATACAGCGTTACTTTCTATAAAATAGGAATGCAATGAAGAAAGAATCATCACGTTCCTTATATCATTTAGTAGATAATGCGTAGTATTTAACTTGTGTAGAAATTTCCAAACCAACTTTCCCCACTGAATTCAAGAGCATTTAAAAGTTGGTAGTTTCCTGATGTTTGTTTCCTAGTCTGTGAAGTGGACTCGTCTGTTTTCCCCGCTTTCACGTGTGGTCTTAAAGTCTCAATGCTGTTTTGTCAGATTGATACGAGCCACATCACCTCAAGCGAAGGGTAGGCAGTTAATTAACTTCGCACTGAAGCAACACAACTGGCTATTGGCGACGGTCCGGATCAATCCCGAAGGGAATGAGCCAAGGACAAAGCCTCGTCACCCATGGTCAGATGAGGTCATCTCACCGTTATTCCGTGACCGTGTAATGTGCTCCAGCCCCATCTACACGACATCCTCGTCTGGGAGAAACGGTGACAAGTTCAGTTGCCGTGCATAAGATACGGCAATCTATATTCCCGACTAATTGCTCTATGCTTAGGTTGGTTGCATTCAAAGTTTTGTCGACAAAAATGTTATATTTTTACTGATTGAAATCTGAAAACGCACCTGTTTAGCGAAACATTTTTCAGTTTGTCAGTCTTGTGTAAACGCCTAACGAAATGCAGGGAAGTTATGATTCTAATTTGGAACTAAAAGAACTCTAGTTCCCCAAATTAAATGACCGAGGAAAGAATCGAATTATTCTACCATTTAGCAGATGTAATTATTTCCAAAATTATTCAACACATCGACTTGTGTGATGCTTATTCTGTTTGGAACTAGAATATTTGTTTGACTAGACTTTTTGGAACACAAAGGGTAAAACAAAGTTGAGATTTATATTAAATTACAGAAATCCTTTCCAGTGGATTGTATTGCTCCAGTGTGACGTTAATTAAAATACCTACCTTTTCCAGTGGAATCGAATATTTAATTAATTATTAGTGATTATTTGTTTTTTCCAAAAGTCAAGGCCGAAGAGCTTGCAAGTTCGAAATCCATTCAACTGTCTGATCATAAATCTTACAAATATACGTCTATAAAAATTAAATGGATTTGTATCATTAAAATAAAAAGTAAAGAAATTGCTTTAAGATTTTAAAAAGTAATAATTATTTTAAAAAAGTATATTTGAATTACAAGTTTTGTAAAATTGTGGAATTCTTTTTTAATATTCTCGCTTTAAAAGATTTTTAAACGAGGATCCTCCCCTTATTCCGGGGCTGAGGTAGCCGAATTGGAAGAGCAACGGATTAGCAACCGAAGGGTTGCGAATTCTAAACTCGGCGCGTTGTGTTGCAGTGCGTCGTTAATTAACTACCTACCTACCCCCTTATTCCAGTTGATTTTCTCTATTGTTTTCAATTTTGTATTTTTCTTCCTCAATCAAAATATTTAGGTTTAAAATTACGTTATTATTAATACAAGAGATTAAAGTAGTGGTACTTAATACTTCACACTTTGGGATTGATCACGGACTGTTACCAACTGCCCGTTGTGTTGCTCCAGTGTGACGTTAATTAAAATACCTACTTTTATTTTTCAGTATCTTACGACCTAGTGTAATTCGTCATTTCTCTTGATCGGAATAACCAATTGCTTGTAATAGCGAATACGAGAATTGTGAGATACATGAGAATGAATAATTTCCATGAGTTTAAAAATTTAAAACAAATCAGTTTCTGCGGTTTCGGTAGGTAGTTAATTAATTAACGTCGCACTCGAACAACACAAAGGGGTATTGACGATGGTCCGGGATCAATCCCGAGGGGAAAGACGATGATACGGTGAGGTAGAAATTTAATTAACGTCTCAATGGGCTTTTGACGACAGTAGGGAGAAAATGGGGCTCCCACAACAGAGGGGAGCCAGGGAGCTGGGGAGCCAGAGATCCGGAAGTGACGTTATAACAGGAAGTTGAGTTGAGTTGTTTCTCCTACTGCTACAGGAAGTGACGTCATAACAGGAAGCTGAGTTGAGTTGTTTTACCGGAAGTGACGTCGTAACAGGAAGTGGAGTTGAGTTGTTTCTCCCTACCTGTTGAGTTGTTTACCACCTGCTATACGAAATGAGGAGAGCCGGAAGTGAAACCATCAGGAGTTGAGCTGTTTACCACCTACTGTTGAGTTGTACACCACCTACTGTTGAGTTGTACACCTCATAAAGTAAAAGACTTTCCACACGTAGTGCAAATCTGCAAAATTAGAATAAAGAAAATCTCTAATTTTAAAGATGAAATCATATTTGATTATAATTAATTTTACACCTGCATTATGTTTCTATATTAAGAACTAACTTTGAACACTGAAGTGAATCTAGATTTCATATAAAAAAATACAATTTCAAAACAACGTATTTTTAACAATACTGATTATACTAAAACGGATAAAACACACTATAGGCTAAGCATGGAAGAAATAATTTCAATATAACTTGATTTAATAATACTAGTTACTCAAAAAAGGGTAACATACTTTTATTACTTCACAATCATTATATTTGAGCTGGTGCACGTTAAATCTGTCGTGGCCTCAAATGTCCTCACGTTGGCGTGGTGTGGAAGTTTGGAGAGTGGGGTGCCAGCTCAGGTGTTGCCTCGTCATCTGACCGTGGTTCAAAATTACGTGGTGTTGTCCTCGGATCTTTCCCTTTGGGATTGATCCCGGACCGTCACCAATAGCCCATTGTGTTGCTCCAGTGTGACGTTAATTGAAATACCCAAATACCCAATACCCATTATATTTGAAAACTTTAATTGCACGCATAATAAAAGTGAAAGACCGTAGTTCTTCAATGAATTCATTTAATTCCAATAAAATATTAAATAATGTACTTACATGCACACCGCTAGGACCAGCACATTGTTCATCATTCATACCAGAAGTAGCTCGTTGTTCATCGTTCACATTAGATGTAGAACAAATACAGCTTACTGAAGAGGACTAGAAATGAAAGGAGATAAATAAATATATCATAGTCTTTAAACTATGAAATTATTTTATATTTAAAAAATATTAACAATATATTTACCTCTGAAAACATTTTCCCATGGACGTTCTTACTCATATCGACTTCTCCAGTTGAAATCTAAAACAGGAATGGTTAAACCAAAGAAATAGTGTCTTACATTATCGTTAATCTTAATGATAAACTAGTCTCGTGATATGCCAAAACAACAAAATTAAAGATAAATTGTAGATGACCAATGAAAAAATTCCTAGCATGTTCAAAAGCGAAGTGAAATGAAAACATGACGTGAATTTCTCCTAAGAGAACTTGCAATGGGAACAAGATCAGACATGTAAGAACGAGTCCTTTCTCGTATACTGAGTCTGACGTCACACAAGGCACAGCACTATAACAATATATTTACCTCTGAAAACATTTTCCCATGGACGTTCTTACTCATATCGACTTCTCCAGTTGAAATCTAAAACAGGAATGGTTAAACCAAAGAAATAGTGTCTTACATTATCGTTAATCTTAATGAGCCGGAAGTGAAACCATCAGGAGTTGAGCTGTTTACCACCTACTGTTGAGTTGTACACCTCATAAAGTAAAAGACTTTCCACACGTAGTGCAAATCTGCAAAATTAGAATAAAGAAAATCTCTAATTTTAAAGATGAAATCATATTTGATTATAATTAATTTTACACCTGCATTATGTTTCTATATTAAGAACTAACTTTGAACACTGAAGTGAATCTAGATTTCATATAAAAAAATACAATTTCAAAACAACGTATTTTTAACAATACTGATTATACTAAAACGGATAAAACACACTATAGGCTAAGCATGGAAGAAATAATTTCAATATAACTTGATTTAATAATACTAGTTACTCAAAAAAGGGTAACATACTTTTATTACTTCACAATCATTATATTTGAAAACTTTAATTGCACGCATAATAAAAGTGAAAGACCGTAGTTCTTCAATGAATTCATTTAATTCCAATAAAATATTAAATAATGTACTTACATGCACACCGCTAGGACCAGCACATTGTTCATCATTCATACCAGAAGTAGCTCGTTGTTCATCGTTCACATTAGATGTAGAACAAATACAGCTTACTGAAGAGGACTAGAAATGAAAGGAGATAAATAAATATATCATAGTCTTTAAACTATGAAATTATTTTATATTTAAAAAATATTAACAATATATTTACCTCTGAAAACATTTTCCCATGGACGTTCTTACTCATATCGACTTCTCCAGTTGAAATCTAAAACAGGAATGGTTAAACCAAAGAAATAGTGTCTTACATTATCGTTAATCTTAATGATAAACTAGTCTCGTGATATGCCAAAACAACAAAATTAAAGATAAATTGTAGATGACCAATGAAAAAATTCCTAGCATGTTCAAAAGCGAAGTGAAATGAAAACATGACGTGAATTTCTCCTAAGAGAACTTGCAATGGGAACAAGATCAGACATGTAAGAACGAGTCCTTTCTCGTATACTGAGTCTGACGTCACACAAGGCACAGCACTATAACAATATATTTACCTCTGAAAACATTTTCCCATGGACGTTCTTACTCATATCGACTTCTCCAGTTGAAATCTAAAACAGGAATGGTTAAACCAAAGAAATAGTGTCTTACATTATCGTTAATCTTAATGAGCCGGAAGTGAAACCATCAGGAGTTGAGCTGTTTACCACCTACTGTTGAGTTGTACACCACCTACTGTTGAGTTGTACACCTCATAAAGTAAAAGACTTTCCACACGTAGTGCAAATCTGCAAAATTAGAATAAAGAAAATCTCTAATTTTAAAGATGAAATCATATTTGATTATAATTAATTTTACACCTGCATTATGTTTCTATATTAAGAACTAACTTTGAACACTGAAGTGAATCTAGATTTCATATAAAAAAATACAAAATACGTAGTCAAGAAGCCCTTAACCAGCTAAACATCCCGCGCTGTGACGTCACTTACGGCACCGCAATTTGCTCATAACATGCATTTGTTATCATAAATTCGTTGCCATTCTGCTAAAGATAAATGAATGTTATGAGCAAATTGCGGTGCCGTAAGTGACGTCACAGCGCGGGATGTTTAGCTGGTTAAGGCGTTACCACCGAGATAACAAGGCCTGACCGCTGACGTCATGGCGTCTCCCTAGTAGTCATACGTGCGATACGAACGACCACCGCCGTATTGGAATATTCAAAGCTTAATACAGTGAAATCCGTCTACAACGATACATAATATATTCTATATACGTCGAGACCACAGGAAAATATTGTTATACGTTATTGCAAATTATTATAGCAGTTTGTAAATATGGTTTTTCCCTAGTCAAAACTATGATAATCTCAGAATGAAACTTCCACACCCTCGCGTCTTTCTTCCTTATTTACAAACGATAACAGAGAGTGTGCGTAAATAGTAAAAGCACTAACTTATTAAAAAACCAGCCAAAATTATATCGTAAATTCAATTAAAAATAGTGAAAAACTCGCTTATGACTTTTATTAACTAAAATCGCTAAAATACAGTCAATCACGCTTAATACCGCTCAATATCATAGTTTCTCAAATGCGACCATAAATCAAAAAGAAAAGAAAACCCTTTCTCATAGTCTAAAGAAATCCAATTAATGTTTTCTTCATCATTAAATCTGTAAAAATGGGAAATCAAAGCAATTGAACTGTAAAATACGATTTATGTAGTATGTTACCTATCTGGAGGAGAGTCTCATAACAAGCTATAGTTTTCTGCTCTCATACATTTCCAACATAATCACCAGTCAACATTACTTTAACCTCAAAAATGTCAATATAACATCAGAAATAACAGATGTACTACAAAAAACTGTACATAAGTTGAATAAATTTATTCTTTTATTCTTATAAACAGATTGTAAATGAGGGTTTCCTGTTTAAACGGGGCTGCCAGTCGTGAACTGAACCCTCAGTCGCACCCCATTCGATTTTTTTGTAAAATGGAAAACGAAATTTCAAAGCAAACCATTATAAAAAATGTCAAAAATACATATAAAAATAAAATTATTTATTAGAAACAGTATCCAGCTTCCTTTTTTTATTTTTGCCCAATCTATCGTTGGATTTTCCACAATAATTTTTCAATAGATTAATAGTGAATTTTAAAATGGTTTCATGCTTATGATTTGCACATGTATTGAATTTGTAAGGTTCTGATTCATGCAGCTGCCAGTATTTAAAAACAAAATTTATTATAAAATCTCTTTTGTAATGAATGCTCAGAAACTCATCCTCGTAATATTTAAGTAGTTTGTTGAACAATATATAATTAATTAAAACCACACGAACAGCACCATCTTTTGGAAACGATAAACCACCTCGATTCAAATTTTTAATTAAATCATAACTTTCCTCAACAACCATTTGCTCATCATACACCAACCCTGTTTTACACAGTTCACACTTTATGTTTCTTAAAATTTTATAACAATAGCCTGCCAAATAAGTTATCACTGACATTTCATGTTCAACTTGTTGAAAATCACTTACTTCGAGATGTATGTCCGGATTAAATGAGTTGTCCCACTGTTTTTGTTCTTCATAAGAACAATCTAAGTTTTCTGAAAAACTGGTTATGGGTATATTTCCAAAAGTTTGTGATGACAAGGTCAAAAGAGATTGAATTCTTAATTTTTTCTCCGATTCGTATAATTGCCTGATCGATATGTTGTACTGACCACCTGATAATTGTCTATATTTTCCAAACCGATATTCCAAAGGATCTGTTTGAAATTTTCCTAACAAAACATAATTCATTTTAAGTTCTTGTAAACAATATTGCGTAATTTCCAACATTCCATGTGTCGTATTAGGGATTCAATCACCCTACAGATGGCGCTAAAAGCACCGTCAGAGTGTGTTACGATCGAACAAGCAGATATTCGGATGATATGGTCATGGAGTGGTCGTGTAGGACGCTCCTTGGTAATTTGTAAATATTTTGTTATATAATAAATGTTTGTGCTGTCTGCATTGCCTGAGATTCGCTGATAACCCATTAAATAGAACCAGATACGACATTGGCACAAACGACAGGATTTTAATGAGGAAATATGCTTTCGTTTTCATGGTGAGTCCTGCTCCTTGTTGTGAACTTTTATATTTGTTTCCTGCTAAATACTACTTTTGAAGAACATTGAAGAATGGTGTAAAGATTTTTGTTGAAATGCTTCAAAGTGAATTTTGAATTTGATTTTCGGAACTTTATTGTGGAACTTTCGTTTTAAATCGAACAGTTTTGTTTCGTGATCCCATTATGGCGTTCTTGGCGAAAGCAAGAAAGGAAGTTCTAAAGACTGTTGCTACCGAAATGGGGATATTGAATACCGAAAACATGGTTGTAATTGAGCTAAAGAAAGTTATAACCGAAAATAAAAACTATGATGAACCGTTCGTGAAGGAACTCTTAAATACTATTATAGAAGAAAGAAGGAGAAAAGAAGAATTAGAAGTTGAAGAAAGACGAAGGAAAGAAGAAGTTGAAGAAAGACGAAGGAAAGAAGAATTAGAAGTTGAAGAAAGACGAAGGAAAGAAGAAGTTGAAGAAAGACGAAGGAAAGAAGAAATGGAATTCGAGTTGCAGAAGATGCGTCTAGAAAACGAAAGATTGAAGAATGGGTCTGAAATTCAACAAACTGATGTAAACATGAAGCCGAGGTTTGACTTGCAAAGTATTTTACAGAAGTTTGATCCCAAAACTAATGATATAAGCCTCTACTTAGTTCTCTTCGAGCGTCAAGTGAAACGAACGGAAATCAAGAAAGAAAATTGGGTGTCATACCTAATAGGATTCCTACCCTATGACGTTGCGCAAATAATTGCCAGAGAAAACGAAGAAGTGATGGATGATTATGAAAAAGTGAAAGAACTCTTACTAAAAAGATATAAACTTATTCCTGAAAGATTCCACCAATTGTTTACGAAACACTACAAGAAACCCGAAATTACGTGGTGTGACTTCGCCTATGAACTTAAAAATTATTATCAAGAATGGATAAGAGGACTGGATGTAAAGACTTTTGAAGAACTGTCTGATTTAATTATTACTGATCAGATTAAGCGTAAAGTGCCATCGGAAATCCGTGATCATTTCATCGACAAATGGTCTCGATTCAAAATACCAGAAGAAATTGCAAATAAACTAGATGATTACGAAAACGTTCGAAATTGCGTAAACAAAAAAGTGAAGGAAACATTTTGGAAGGAGAATCAAACGAATACGTTCAAACATCAGAATTTTAATTACAACAGAGAAGAAACGAAAAATTCCATAGACCGGAAATATGCACCCCCTCACATCAGAGAACATCGATTCAAGACGAGAGAAGATTACCAAAGCACTAGAAATACAACTTCAAGGGAATGCTACATATGTGGTTTATCGCACTTCGCAAGAGATTGTCCTAAAAGATACAGCAGATCAACAAATATTAGCAAGAAAGAAAAGAAACCAGAAGATGAAATATTAACTGCTGAAATACGATCGGAGCATCTGGTGAAAGAGAAAATAAATGTTCCTATGAACTCTCTTCAATATGTAAACATTCTCGTAGATAATCGAGAACTGAAAAACCTGATCGATTCTGGAGCTCAAATCCCAGTTTTCAATTCAAATTTTATTTCCTAATCAAAAACTGAAAAGGGAAAAATAATTTTAACTAGTGCTTTCGGAGAAAAAATTGAAGCTGGATTAGCAAAATTCCAAGTTTCATTAAAAAACGAAGATGAAAATAGACTTTGCCGTCCGATTGAAATACTTGCAGCAGTAACGGACAAAGTTCATGGTCAGTGCATTATACCCCCAAATATTTATGAATTACTAAAATGCTCAACAGAAGATGGAAAAGAAACATGTATTCCTAAATGTAACAGATTGGAATGTGTTTTTCCAGTGAAAGAAAAGGATTATTTAGTCTGCGCTGAAACCGGAAATGATGAATCAGAACAAGAATCACCAGAAAGCGGAATACTATCGTGCAAAAGTGAAAGCTTTCGACTTCGTGAAGAACAAAACAGTTGTGATACGTTAAAAGAAATAAGAAAAAATTTATCACTTCGAAAGGGAAACTTCTTTTTTATCGATGGATTAATATTCCACAAAGATAAAATATTAGGAGAGACCGTTCAGCAACTGGTTTTACCGCAAAAGAGAAGAGCTCAAGTTTTAAAATTAGCTCATGAATCTGTTTTTGGAAGTCACATGGGAATGAAAAAGACGAATGAAAGAATACGATATAGTTTTTATTGGCCTTACATGACTAGTGAAATCGCCGAATTTTGTAAAACATGTAAAGAATGCCAACTCCGAAGCCCAGAGAAAATGATTGATAAAATTCCCATTACTCCTGTTCTCAGACCGGAATTACCATTTGAATGTGTTAATGTGGACATTATAGGCCCTATTGAGCCTCCCTCAGCTCGTCGTCATAAATATGTGTTATGTTTAGTTGATCAACATTCTCGCTGGCCGGAAGCAATTCCTTTGCGTTCCTTAACTGCTAAGGCGACATGTGACGCACTGTTGGAAATTTTCATGAGAAGTGGAATACCAAATACTATAGCAAGTGATCAAGGTACGAACTTTATATCGAAACTTACTCAAGAATTCATGAATCGCTTAGGATCCTCTCCTAGATTTTCAGTACCAGGATATGCAGCCAGTAATGGACTTGTAGAAAGATATAATCAAGTTCTTAAAAATGCACTTCATCATGTTATCCGAACAGATCCTAGTAATTGGGATAAATACATTCCGTTTCTGTTATTTGCTTATAGAGAAGTTCCTAACTGTACTACCGGAGTATCTCCATTCAAGTTGATGTATGGCCGAGAAGCAAGAGGTCCTCTGAGTGTGTTGAAATCTAGCTGGTGTGGAGAAATTCCTATACCTTTGAATATGGACAAATCAGTCGTAGATTATCTCCAGGAACTCAAAATAAATCTCGAACGAGCAACCGACCAAGCCTTACTTATCGCATCGGGAAAACAACAAGCCTACACGGATTATTTTAATCGCCGCACAAGATCCAAAGAATTTAAATTAGGAGAGCAGGTTTACTTACTAATTCCAGATTCTTCCAACAAGTTATATGCACGATGGACCGGACCTGGGGAGATAGTCGAGCATCCATCGCCACATTCTTACAAAGTGAAACTTCCTGAAGGAAAAGTACGACACTGCCATGTAAATAAGATAAGGAGATATTACCCAAGAATGAATGCAGTTGGTATTGTTTTTGAAGATGATGAAGAATTTGGTGAAATTCATGCCTCTCCTAGAACTGTATATCAACAAGAACTGTCTGATAAAATTTGGAAAATAAATTTATACGATTTACATGAGAAAGAAAGAAGTCAACTGATTCAGATATTACAGAAGCATAAAGATTTATTTAGTGGAAAATTGAAAGTTGCACAAGTTGGTGAACACAAAATAAGACTTGAGGAAGGCAAAGAAAGGACAAAACCATATGTTTATAGAATACCAGAATCTTTGAAATCACAAGTAGATACCCAAATTGAAGAGCTACTTGAATTGGACTTAATAGAAGAAAGTTCTGCAGAAATCGCTCATCCTGTTGTGTGTGTAAACAAAAAGGATGGAGGCATGCGTTTATGTGTTGATTATCGATCCCTCAATGCTGTCACAAAGGCTGATGATTTTCCTATGGAAGATGCCATTCAATTACTTCACAGCATAGGGAAAGCAAATGTTATTTCTACACTTGACTTGTTGAAGGGATATTGGGCTATCCCAATGGAAGAAAAATGTCGTGATTTTACTTCTTTCAAGACTCACAGAGCACAGTATAGATTCAAAGTAATGCCATTTGGTTTGAGAAATGCTGCTGCGACTTTTCAACGAGAAATGAACAAAGCGTTAGCACCATACAGAGATTTTAGTCGTGCATATATTGACGACATAGCTATATTTCCTAACAACATGAGTGATCATCTAAAACACTTGGATCTTATTCTTTCAAAATTAGAAGAACTACAGTTTACTGTGAATTTACACAAATGTACATTTGCAAGACCTGAAATCAAATATTTAGGTCATGTTATCGGATCTGGAAGGCATCAAGCAGATCCAGACAAAATAAAAGCAATTGCTCAAATACCTGTACCTGAGACCAAGAAACAACTTAGAAGCATGCTTGGATTGTGCAATTATTATCGGGAATATATACCTTGCTATGCAGAGATTGCCTTACCTCTTACAGAGTTAACAAAAAAGAGGATTCCTGAAAATTTACCTTGGCTGGATATACACGAAGTTGCCTTCAACAAACTGAAATCTGCTCTAATGAAAGCTCCAGCTTTGCACACTCCAGTTATGAGTGAACCGTTCATAATACACAGTGATGCATCCCAGTATGGTATCGCCGCTTGTCTGTCCCAAGGAATCGAAGGATTACTCCGACCTATTGCATATGTGAGCCAGAAGTTGAATAAAACTCAACAAGCTTGGTCTACAATAGAGAGAGAAGCGTACGCTATTGTGTGGAGTTTGAAGAAGTTTGAAACTCTAGTTTTCGGGTCCAAAATAGAACTGTACACTGATCACAACCCTTTGTCATACCTTACAAAATGTGCTCCACAATCTTCACGACTACAGCGGTGGGTTTTTGCTCTTCAAAGATATAACTTAACAATAAAACATTGTCCAGGAGTCAAAATGCCTCATGCTGATGCATTATCCAGACTATTTTCTGAAGAGAAGTAGTGACAAATTTATTATTGTGACTTTAAGCATAATGTCTGTTATTATATGCTTTCGTATTTTATTAGCATTATTATTCTTATATGTATATATATTTTTATTTTGCATTTTTCTTTACTGTTGATATGGTGTAATAATATTTAGGTGATTGAGTCCATAATATTTAAATTCAGATCTGTGTTTATGTTTTGAGAAAACCCCAAACCCATATCTTGCGGGGGAGATGTCGTATTAGGGATTCAATCACCCTACAGATGGCGCTAAAAGCACCGTCAGAGTGTGTTACGATCGAACAAGCAGATATTCGGATGATATGGTCATGGAGTGGTCGTGTAGGACGCTCCTTGGTAATTTGTAAATATTTTGTTATATAATAAATGTTTGTGCTGTCTGCATTGCCTGAGATTCGCTGATAACCCATTAAATAGAACCAGATACGACACCATGAATTGTGTGAGAAAGAGCGGTATGGGTTTGGGGTGAAAGTTTATGAGGAAAATCACAGGATTTCCAAGTATCAAGCCAGAGAATCATTTTCCGCAAAAATAACAATTTAGGGTCATCTGGATTCTCGAGTAGAGGGGTTTGGAAATTATCTTTAAGTCGCTGTCCTTTCAATGGTGTTTTCACATTGACAATTTTCCACCAGGTTGATACAATATCTATGAATTCAGCTGTTTCTTCAGAATTTTCTATTTTCGTTCCAAATTTCAATAGGGCCTCTTTCACAAACGGATTGAAAACTTTTAAAGATAGACTGACATTCTGACGTTCAAAAGTAGTTGGAAATAATGCTTTCAGCGATAAAGAATACCCAAATTTCAATAATTTATCATGCTCCAATTGATGTAACAATATTAAGGAATTGAAATTTGCAATTTTTTTCTCACCTGTCTCGAAGTCTGGGAAGGTTAAGATCTTGTTACTCTTAGGATTCAACCAATTATTTTTTATACATTTTAGTAAATGAACAGAGTCGTACAAGAAGAAAATAGGGCGTGTGTTGTCACATGGATGTGGATAAACTACGCTTGATTGGTTTTTCGGTGAAAAATTCCTCATAGCTTTGCCATTGAGTGCATTGTTATCACTGATAATACAAAATACTTTGTAGCCTATCTCTTCTAATTTAGTGACAATTGTTCGAATACAATCAAAAAGAATGTCACTGCTGATGGTTGAAGTTGGAAATATATGAATAACTTCCTTTAACTTCGATGTGACACTGGATAGCATGAATGCGTAAGCGGATGTAGCCAAAGAATTGCCGTTAAATGCATTCCCTACAATATTTCCACCTTTGAAGTCCAAATAAGGTTGAACATGAATTTCATCCATAAGCAGTATGACATTTTTCTCATGCTCTTCTAAAAGTCTGAAAAGAGAACGTGCGTACGCGAGAAACAATTTTCTATCTTCATCGGTTGGATCGGTTAAAAATTTATTACAAACAGTTTTTATTTTTGATGGATGAGGTAAAATTAGCGAACTGTAGTGCCGTAAATATTTGTATGCATGTGAATTTATTGAGTGCATAACGGATGAAAAAATCATTGTATTTGCAGAATAACGATATCTCTCTTTTGGAGTAACAAGAAAATTTAACTGTTCTGAAAGAAAATTGAGAGAATCACGTTTATCAAGGTCATCACACTCTACTTCAACCAAGACATTTCTTAAATGATGTATAATTTGTTTGAAGCTATTATCATAGTTGGCTGAAGAATTTTTCATTGATATTTCATTTATAAAATTCAAACAATTTTCAATAACTTCCAAATTATTAACGTGACAGGGTGTTTTGATTTGATTGTTATCTACAGAAATTTCTTGGCCATATAAATATGTTTCCATTTTCAGATTTGAATGTATTACAACAGTGTAATTTGTTGTAGGTCCTGGATTAAAACAAATTTTGAAAAAGTAACTTTTGACTCCTCAATTAGTTTAAACCAATTTTGTTTGAGGTAATGAATCCAGAATTTCTAATAGCCTATTAAAATTTTGAAAAGAAATAGATTCATGATGAGCAATGAACTCAGATTTGCTTTCGTTGATAGCTCTCAATAAATTGGATTCCTCAGTTTCACGAATTTTATCTTCCCTGCTTTTACGAACTGTGGGACAAGTTTTCGAGAGATATTTAGAGCAATTCGGAAATATACTTGGTATAGCACCAACTTTTAAGCGGAGACGTTTCATGGAAAAGGTAGAACACTCACCAGTTTTTTTGTTGAATTTGGATACATTCCGGACGATATCATCGTTTTGAAAATGAAGTTCGCAGACTTTGCTGCGTTTTGATGGTGTAAAGTCGGCTCGTGGAATCGCCCTGAGCCATCTTTTTCTAATATTTTCATCCTCTGGAAAGGAGAAAACCGCCACTTTTGGTGCATCACCATATCCATAATTTCCAGAGCAAGAAGGTACACAGCATCTAAAAGGCATTTTGGATAACCTCGTGGTAAGCCTAAAGAAATCGGTCTGGACACACGTTAAACGTGTTGTTTGACGAAAGCCTTTAACACCTCGACACTGTAATGTTCCACAAATGTTATATAACAATATATAACTGCAGCTGTACTTACTTTCCGGTAAAATAGTATAAAAAACCCTAATTTCTTACGCTACATTAAAGGTAATCCACAAGTAGCCGACCATGCGGCGATGTTTGTTATGACTACTAGTAAGCGAGTCACGTGATTGAAACGTCACAGCGGTCTGGCCTTGTTATCTCGGTGGTAACGGTTAAGGGCTTCTTGACTACGAAGTGCTGTGCCTTGTGTGACGTCAGACTCAGTATACGAGAAAGGACTCGTTCTTACATGTCTGATCTTGTTCCCATTGCAAGTTCTCTTAGGAGAAATTCACGTCATGTTTTCATTTCACTTCGCTTTTGAACATGCTAGGAATTTTTTCATTGGTCATCTACAATTTATCTTTAATTTTGTTGTTTTGGCATATCACGAGACTAGTTTATCATTAAGATTAACGATAATGTAAGACACTATTTCTTTGGTTTAACCATTCCTGTTTTAGATTTCAACTGGAGAAGTCGATATGAGTAAGAACGTCCATGGGAAAATGTTTTCAGAGGTAAATATATTGTTAATATTTTTTAAATATAAAATAATTTCATAGTTTAAAGACTATGATATATTTATTTATCTCCTTTCATTTCTAGTCCTCTTCAGTAAGCTGTATTTGTTCTACATCTAATGTGAACGATGAACAACGAGCTACTTCTGGTATGAATGATGAACAATGTGCTGGTCCTAGCGGTGTGCATGTAAGTACATTATTTAATATTTTATTGGAATTAAATGAATTCATTGAAGAACTACGGTCTTTCACTTTTATTATGCGTGCAATTAAAGTTTTCAAATATAATGATTGTGAAGTAATAAAAGTATGTTACCGTTTTAGAGTAACTAGTATTATTAAATCAAGTTATATTGAAATTATTTCTTCCATGCTTAGCCTATAGTGTGTTTTATCCGTTTTAGTATAATCAGTATTGTTAAAAATAAGTTGTCTCGAAATTGTGTTTTTATATGAAATCTAGATTCACTTCAGTGTTCAAAGGTAGTTCTTAATATAGAAACATAATGTAGATGTAAAATTAATTTTATCAAATATGATTTCATCCTTAAATTTATAGAGATTTTCTATTTTCTAACTTTGCAGATTTGCACTACGTGTGGAAAGTCTTTTACTTTAAAGAAGAATTTAAATAGGCACATAAAATTACATTCTCAAGATAAAGAATTTGCATGTTCTATATGTGAAAAAACATTTTATCGCAACGATAAATTGATTCAACATATGACTACACATGAAAAAAAGTTTCAATGTGATGTGTGTGGAGATCTTTTTTCGCGAGAGGATAACTTGAAAAGGCATATCATTAATCATAAAATTTCGCACCGTTGTGAGGAATGTGGTTATCAATTTACTCATAAAAGTTTTCTTATACACCATAAGCGCACACAACATAGTACCATTCCCCGTAAAAGGAAAAATGATAAGCCTCTCCTTAAGAATAAACGCAGGAAAGAAAACGGAGTTGCTCTTGACGCTTTTAGCACTCACCATTTATCTCCTCCTGAAGAAGTATGCGCTGATTTAATGGCTTGTTTAACTGAAATGCGATTGCCAATCAATGAATTATTAAATGAAGAAATAGAGAAATTCAATGCCATTAAGTGGTATTTAGTAATAAAATTAAGCCTAAGTAAAATTTCTGTTGAGGGAGAGGAAGAAACAATAACTACCCATTTCAGAAGTCTGTGTCAAGTAGATTTAATGAAGGAGTCTATACCCGAACACATAGAAGAAGCATTCACTAAAATAGTGTCTTCGTTCGAAGAATTTATACAACGCGGATCTGGATGGACAATGAATAAAATTCTATGCATTGAATTATGTTCTGCTAAATACTCTCCTCTTTCGGCAAGCAGTTATATTCCCCTTCCACCAAAACTGCAAGCGAGAAAAGCAATCCTTAATATCCAAAATGAGGATAATAAATGTTTCATTTGGACTTTAATTGCTCATAAGCTAAATATAAGTTTTAAAGATAATCCACACCGGGTCACTCATTATCATGTACATGAACACAGCATAAACATGGGTGATGTAACGTTTCCCGTCCCTGTAACCAAGGTGCCTATTGTAGAAAAGTTAAATCGTGTAAGAATTAATGTGTTTGGTTATGAGAGTGAAAACAATGAAATTTTTCCGTTGTATATTTCAAAGGAAAAATATGAAGATTGTATAAATTTGCTCCTCATCAGTAATGAAACAAATCATCATTATTGTTTAATTAGAAGTATGTCGAGGTTATTGAATCACCTAACTAAACATAAAGCAAAAGCATACATTTGCTATCGCTGCCTGCACAGTTTTTCCCAAGAAATAGGTTTAATAAACCATCTTCAGTATTGCAATGAGCATGATGTACAAAAAATTGAAATGCCTGAGGTGGGAGATAATATGCTTGCGTTCAAAAACCAGCACTATCAACATTCCCTACCTTTTGTTATTTATGCGGACTTTGAATCAATTATAAAGCCGATAGATTTGAGTGGAGAGTCTAAAAACACTCAAAAAATGGCATCGCACGTCCCTTGTGGATATGCATACGTTGTGGTTGGACCAGATGGGGGTTGCTATAAACCAATCAGATGGTATAGGGGCAGTGATGCTGTCGATGATTTTTTTAGAAAATATTATCAATGAAACGGATGATCTTGCTAAACACATGTTCACGATTAAGCCTCTAGCAATGACAAGGGAGCAAGAAAGTGCATTTCAAGCGGCAACGCTTTGCTTTTTATGCAAGAAAAAATTGGACAAAGTGGACCGAGTGAGAGATCACGATCATCTTTCTGGTGAATACAGAGGTGCTTTGCACAATGCATGTAATTTAAAATACAAATTAAGAAAAGTAATTCCTGTAATTTTTCACAATTTAAAACATTATGATGCTCATCACATTATGCAGGGGTTAGGCAAAGTAAAAAATCATGAGTTTAGCGTCATAGCCACTAATATGGAAAAATATATTTCTTTTACAATATCCAGCAGAAGCAAAGACAACCCAGTTCACGTAAGATTCATTGATAGTTTGCAATTTATGCCAGCGACATTAGAAAAGTTAGTATCTAACTTGCCTAAACAAAATTTTCACATACTATCTCAAAATATTCCACGTAATACAGATTTACTATTAAGAAAAGGCATATATCCATGTGAGTACATATCATCCTTTCAAAAGTTTCATGAAACAAGTTTGCCATCAAAAGAAGCCTTTTTTTCGACTCTATCTGAAGAACACATTACCGATGAGGAATATGAACATGCACAGAATGTGTGGAGAACATTTAACTTAAACAATTTGGGGGAATATCACGATTTATATGTGAAAAGTGATGTGTTACAGTTGGCCGACGTGTTTGAAAATTTTAGGAAAATTTGTAAAGTTAATTATGATTTGGACTGCGCACATCTTTACACTTCCCCAGGACTGGCATGGGAAGCTTGCCTAAAGATGACGGGGAGATCCTTGGAACTTTTAACAGATATAGATGTGCATCTCTTTCTGGAACGAGGTATTCGAGGTGGAGTGTCAATGATAAGTAAACGTTGGTCACAAGCCAATAATGAATATGTAGACCCTTTCGATCCTTCGAAACCTAATAAATTCATTATGTATTGGGATGCCAACAACCTCTATGGTTGGGCCATGTCGCAGCCTCTACCCTATGCTAACCTGGAATGGATGACAACCGAATCGGTAGACGAAACGTGGATTCATTCGATTCCTGACGATTCCGCTGAGGGTTATATCTTAGAGGTGGATTTAGTCTACCCCAAAGAGATTCACCACTTACATAATGATTACCCACTTGCCCCGGAAAGAAAAGTAATCAACATCGAAATGTGGTCCGAGTATAGCAAAGAGCATTTTCCTTCAGAGGGTCTTAGTGTATGCTCAAAATTAGTACCCAATTTAAGTGATAAGAAAAATTATGTAATTTACTATAGAAATCTTAAATTGTACTTGTCACTGGGAATGAAATTAATTAAAATTCACAAAATTATAAAATTTAAGCAGGAACCTTGGCTTAAAAATTATATTGATTTCAACACAGATCACCGGAAAAACGCTACTACGCTTTTCGAAAAGGATTTTTTCAAATTAATGAACAACTCTGTGTATGGAAAGACAATGGAAAATGTAAGAAATCGAGTTGATATTCAACTTGTCAATAATCCAAAGAGAGCTGTAAAATTGATTGCTTCTCCCTCATTTAACACATTTTCAATTTTCAATGAAGACTTGGTCGGAGTTGAGAGGATTAAAACAAAAGTAACACTGAATAGACCTATTTACGTAGGATTCGTTATTTTAGAACTAAGTAAATTATATATGTACAATTTTCACTATAATTTTATTAAAAAGAAATATGGAGAAAAGGCTCAATTACTTTTCACTGACACAGACTCGTTAACTTATGAGATTGAAACCGAAGATGTTTATAAAGATATGCACATCCATAGCGATCAGTTTGACACATCCGATTATCCTAAAGATCACTTTGCATACAGCGAAAAAAATAAAAAGAAAATTGGATATTTTAAGGATGAATTAAATTCCAAACCCGCCGTAGAATTCGTGGGTTTACGATCAAAAATGTATTCCCTTTTGTCGGAGTGTGGAGAGAAAAAGACAGCAAAAGGAATTTCAAAAACTGTTATTAAGAAAAAAATTAAACACCAGCAATATAAAGAATGTCTTTTTAATGCATCGATAACTCAAGAAGAACAGTATGCAATTCAGAGTGAAAAACATTATCTTTATACTACGAAGACAAGAAAAATCGCTCTCTCACCATTTGACGACAAACGTTATATATTAGAAGATGGAGTGTCTACACTAGCTTATGGTCATTACAAAATTTAGTTTTGTATGTTAAAGAAATAATTGAATTGTGGCGGTAAATTCTTTTGCCGGGTGGAGGTGGGCACAATTCTTTAATTTCTTTAAAGTGCATATTTCTCTTAACACGATTCATGGAACTACTCTGAAATAAAACAAAATTCAAGATAGCTATAAACTACTAATTTATATTCAAGTTCAGACTTGCTCGATGGACATAATCGTGACGTCACATCGAAATCTCAGAAGGGGAAAAAAAATCCAAGTCCCGAACGTAAACACACTGACGTTATGGTTATGAATAAAGTAAAAACATTAAGAAATCAATTCGTTCTTTAGATTAATTACTTTTAAAGTCACTAGATGGCGCTACAAGTAATTTTGTAAAAGCATTTATTAAAACCGCCATGCAATTATTCAAACCATTTTCTCAAAATAGCCCATACGTAGTACTATTAAAAAATACAAGTTCAAAAGAGAGAGAAACACTACATTAATTCACCACTGTTGAGTATTTTCCTACGAGATGGCGCACGGACAACCCGACCTCCCGGGGATGTCACCGTGCCTGCATGTTTATGTTCAAAGGGGCTGCTTAACCACCCCCCTGTTTTACTTGTTTATCTGTCACTTGCGAGGGGACTGCCTGCCGAGAACCAACCTCGCAGCTTCGCTCTCCGTTGTTACTTGTTAATAAATCTGTTATTTGTTAATTCTGAGTTCTATTCTGTTAACTCACAAAGCACAGAACGGGATCGATTGACGTGTCCAAACATTTGGTCCGTCGATTCGCCGCAGAAAGGTATTTTACTAAGTAAAAGTATCAGCGCTTCTTTGTCTTCAGCGACGCGTTCGTCGACGCCATTGCTGTGCCTCCCTTGTGAACTGCGACTACGCCGTAGTTCTTCGCTACTGACGCTTGGATACTTTCAACCGAGTTCCAGTTGGTTCATCGTGATGGCTCTTCTCAAGGTGCATTTGCGTAAAAAGACTGTTGAACGTTCGAATTTTCTCTTGTTGAAAACAAATATTGAACAAGAAATTTTGAACTGTGACATTTTCCAGGTCCAATTCTTCAAAGATGAGCTTGAAGTGACACGTAAGAGACTTACTTAACTTTATGATTCCATCTTTGAACTGATTAAAGAGACTGAATTAGATGCAATAGTCAAGGAGTTTCAAGAACTGAAACAAAACTTGAATAATCTGGCCGTTACTTTATTGCGTACGGAAAGAAAATTGAGTGAAAATACTCCCGAAATTAGTGCTCGTGAGTCTCGTCATGTTTTGAATCCGTACCATGAAGTTCGATTACCAACGCTAGAACTTCCAGTTTTCAGTGGTTCTATCGAACAGTGGATATCCTTTCGTGATTTGTTTAGAGCATCCGTTCATTCCAACAGACAACTTTCTGATGCGCAAAAGTTGCAATATTTGAAGGGTGCAGTCAAGGGTGATGCTTTGAAAATAATTCAGTCGATCCCATTAACTGATGCTAATTATAAAGTTGCATGGGATCTCTTGTCAGAACGCTTTTCAAACACCCGTGAACTTGTTTTTGCTCATATTCGAAAGCTGCTTTCTCAACAATTTGTGCAAACCGAAAGTGCTTCATCCCTTTTGAATTTGGTTGATGTTACAAGTGAATGCGTGCGTTCTCTTGAGGTGCTTGACCAAAAGATAGAGAACTTTGCCGACACCATTGTGATGTTCATAATTCAACAAAAACTAGATTCGTCAACAAGAGCCTGGTGGGAAAGATCGTTGAAAGATGACCGTGTTCCGTCCCTTAAAGAACTGCTGAGTTTCCTGAAAGATCATGCAAGAAGTCTTCAAGCTTCAAAAGAATCGGTGATTCCGCGGAAAGCTCAAAAGGTAACATCTTTGACTGCATCGTTTTCTACTTGTGAAATGTGCTGTTCAAATCACAAAATTTATAAGTGTTGCGAATTTCTGAAATTGTCCGCAAACAAGAAATTTCAGTTCGTGAAGAGCAAAAAATTGTGCTTTAATTGTTTGAATTCCAGCCATAGTGTGAATCAGTGCAAAACTAACCATAAGTGCAAGAAGTGTGGAAAAAGGCATCATACGCTTCTCCATTTCCAGTCGCCGAGCGAACGTTACAACTCCCCCAACTCTACAGGTCATGACCTCGGGCAATCCGACGGGGTCGAAGGAGAGGATCCTGACGAGCCAAATAGTTCTCCTTCGCACCCACCCATCTCCTCCTACTCTTGTGTTTCTCGAGGGGAGCGACGAAGTCCTGAGTGTCAACAACCATTGCTCGCTACCGCAGTCGTTAAGATTCGCGACTCAAGCGGGTTCTTTCAAAATTGCAGAGCTCTGATTGATCCGGGTTCTCAAGCAAATTTCATCACAGATTCTTGTGTTCAAAAACTTGGTCTTTCACGTTCTCGAGCGAATGTTGATATTTCCTGTTTAGGAAAAACATCTTTGGGAAAATCGGAAGGGGAAGTGAATTTAGTGTTTACTCCTCATTTCAAACAGACTCCTGTATATATAGAAAAGGCACATGTTTTACGCAAAATCACTGGCTGCTTGCCCAATTATCAGTGTACCAAAGATTTTGCTCATATCAAAAACTTATTGTTAGCAGATCCTAATTTTAACAATCCTGGTTCAGTAGAACTTCTACTTGGAGTGACAGCTGCTTTACCACTGTTTACTGGACAAACAAGACTCAGCGGTGACAAAATGCCGTTTGCTGTAAACTCTGAACTTGGTTGGCTAATAGGTGGGCCAATTACAGTTCATCCAAATGTTCGAAATGAAAGAGTTGCAGTAAATTTTGTGGAGACAAACGTTGATGATGTGTTGAAAAAATTCTGGGAATTAGAGACTGTTCCCACTGCTAGCTTGCTCTCCAAAGAAGAAAAGCGTTGTGAGGAGCATTTCGTTAATACTCATGTTAGAGACGAAACTGGTCGTTTCGTTGTACGATTGCCATTCAAATCTTCTCCTTGTCAACTTGGCGACACCAGGGAAATGGCTATTAGGCGTTTCAAGAACATGGAACGCAGATTGTGTCACCATCCTTCCTATGAGCAGTACAAGGCTTTCATGACAGAATACCTTTCAAACAATCACATGGAGATTGTTCCTGAATCAGAGGTGTTGAAATCACCCTCCTCTTGTTTTTACATGCCACACCATGCAGTTTTCAAGGAATCAAGCACTACTACAAGGTTAAGAGTGGTGTTTGATGCTTCAGCGAAATCATCATACAACACATCCCTGAATGACATTCTCATGGTGGGTCCCAGGTGCCAGCAAGACCTAGTGCCCATTTTGCTGAGATTTCGTATGCATCAGATTGCGGTAACTGCTGATGTAGCCAAAATGTTTCGACAAATCAGAGTTCATCCAGAAGATGCAGATTTTCAGCGTATTGTGTGGAGAAATGATTCCAGCGAGCCAATTCGTGATTTCCGACTGACAACTGTCACCTACGGAACTGCATCTGCCCCATATCTTGCAACAAGAGCCATTCGGTAGCTGGCTATTGAAGAAAGGGACAATTATCCCTTAGCATCTAAGAGAGCATCTCAGGATTTTTATGTTGATGATCTTCTGTCCGGTGCAGATACTCTGGAGGAGGCTTGTGAACTGTCTTCTCAACTTTTAATGATGATGAAAAACGGAGGTTTTGAGCTTCGCAAATGGGCTTCAAACGTTCCTGAAATTTTGAAATTCATTCTATCAGAGTTGAAAGAAAGTCATCTTCCCATGCAGATAGAGATTGGATCAGTCAATCAAGGTACTTGGTGTCAACTGGCAGCCATCTAGTGATACATTTTCAGTCAGTGTTAGAAATTCTTTTGAAATAGTTGCTACAAAAAGAGCCATTCTGTCTGAAGTAGCTAGGATTTTCGATCCTTTGGGATGGCTTTCCCCCATAGTTATCCTGGCGAAGATGTTCCTTCAAGAACTGTGGAAGACAAATGTGTCTTGGGATGATCCTGTTGGTGAAAAGGTTCAGCAAAAGTGGTCCAAATTCCGGTCAGAGCTTCATCAACTAAAGCTCATCCATATTCCTCGATGTGTTGTGCTATCTAACGCATTGCAAACGCAATTGCATCTCTTTTGTGATGCATCTGAGAAAGGCTATTGTGCCGTGGTTTATTTACGAAGTGTTTCAGCTAATTCCGAAGTGAAAGTGAGCCTTCTAACAGCCAAGACAAGAGTCGCACCATTGAAAACCATTTCCCTTCCTAGACTTGAACTTTGTGCTGCATTATTGCTAGCACATCTGTTTGAAACAGTTCAAGAGTCCTTAGCGGGAAAATTTTGTGAAATTTATGCGTGGACCGATTCAACTGTTGTTTTGTCATGGCTTGCTTCTGAACCTCGACGTTGGCAAACGTTCGTTGCTAACCGTGTGTCAGAAATTCAAGGAATTTTGCCCAATCAACATTGGTACCATGTGCAAGGAAAAGAAAACCCTGCAGATTGTGCGTCACGTGGGTTTTATCCCTCTGATCTCCCTTCTTGTAACCTTTGGTGGTTTGGGCCCCATTGGTTAAGTGATTCATCGTTTGAAATGCCAATGCGTACTGACATAAACACAATAACTGAAAATGTGCTTTGCGAAGAGAGGAAGCAAATTGTTTCCGCTGTTGCACGTTTGCAGGAAGAACCCCCTCTCATTCGAAAATTCTCTTCTCATGAAATTGTATAGTACCTTTGCATGGTGTTTACGTTTCATATATAATTGTCGTGTTTCTGTTGAACAGAGAAAGCTCGATCTTTTGACAACTGAAGAACTTCAAAAATCTGAGACTTTTATTGTTACTATTGTTCAGGCTGCTGCGTTTCAAGAAGACATGCATTGTTTGTCGGAGAACAAGCCTCTGCCTAGTAAAAGTAAACTGTTGTTTCTAAATCCATTTCTTGATTCGAATGGTGTTATTCGAGTTGGTGGACGGTTGAACAACTCTAATTTTCCTGAGAGTCGAATGCATCCAATGATTTTGCCTAAAAAACATCACTTCACTGATTTAATTGTGAAATATTTTCATATTTTACATCTTCATGCTGGTCCTCAACTTCTGCTATCTACTATACGCCAAAAGTTTTGGATTTTGAGTGGCAGAGATGTTGTTAGGAGAATTGTTCGAGAATGCATTATTTGTTATAGATTATGTGCCAAATCAGCTTCTCAAATGATGTCTGACCTACCAATTTCAAGAGTGACTCCTTCTCGAGCATTTTCAAAGGTAGGCATTGATTATGCTGGTCCTTTTCAAGTGAAATGCAATAAGGGACGTGGACAAAAATCGCTAAAATGTTATACAGTATTGTTTGTCTGTTTTTCCACGCGTGCTATCCATTTAGAGTTAGTAAGTGACCTTTCTACAAAAACTTTCCTTGCTGCTCTCAGGCGATTTGTTGGTCGTCGTGGAAAACCAGCTGAATTATTCACCGACTGTGCTACGAACTTTGTTGGTGCTAACAAAGAACTTAAAGAAATGTTGAGGTTTGTAGCTTCTTGCAAAACTGATACTGAATTCAATAGTTTTGTTTTAAGTGAAGGACTGAAATGGAAATTTAACCCTCCTGCTTCTCCCCATTTTGGTGGACTGTGGGAAGCAGGGGTTAAAAGTATGAAATTTCATTTGAAACGGGTTATTGGAGATGCGTTACTAACATATGAAGAATTTTTGACTTTACTGATACAAATCGAGGCTTGTCTCAACTCCCGCCCATTGTGCCCTCTTTCAGAGGATCCAAGTGATCTTACTGCTCTAACTCCTGGGCATTTCCTCATTGGTTCTCCTCTTACTGCAATTCCAGAGCCTAGCCTCACAGAAATTAAGCTCAATCACCTCGATAGATGGCAGTTACTGCAAAGATTGTTCCAGCATTTTTGGAAAAGGTGGAGCAATGAATATCTAGCAAGATTGCAACAACGACCAAAATGGGCTCGTTCAAAGGCCAATCTGAAGATAAGGAGATTTGGTGCTTATTAAAAACGAACTCCTTTCTCCTCTCCGATGGAAGTTAGGGAGAATTAGTGCTACATTTCCTGGCTCTGATGGAAAGGTTCGTGTAGTGAATGTGACCACCTCGAGTGGAGAACTTAAGCGTTCCATTACAAAACTGTGTCCTTTACCATTAGACTATGATTGAATTTTAATTATTTCCATTTATGTTTAATTTGTCATTTTAAACGTGTCTTCATGTATTCTATTTCTAAGTATTTTCATTGAAATTCGTATTTGTTGTTTTCTGTTTTTTTAAATTGACTTTTTTATGTATCTGTTGAATCCCTGTGGGCTTCAAGGCCGGGAGAATGTTGAGTATTTTCCTACGAGATGGCGCACGGACAACCCGACCTCCAGGGGATGTCACCGCGCCTGCATGTTTATGTTCAAAGGGGCTGCTTAACCACCCCCCTGTTTTTCTTGTTTATCTGTCACTTGCGAGGGGACTGCCTGCCGAGAACCAACCTCGCAGCTTCGCTCTCCGTTGTTACTTGTTAATAAATCTGTTATTTGTTAATTCTGAGTTCTATTCTGTTAACTCACAAAGCACAGAACGGGATCGATTGACGTGTCCAAACAGACACCAAAGTCCCAATGGAGTAGTGGTAGCGCACTTGACTCCGGACTCTATGGTCCCCAGTTCGAATCCAAGAAATTCCTTTTTAATTAAAAATAATAGGGTTTCGAATTTCTCCACCAGATGGCACCACCAGTGATTCATTACCATGGCAAATCCAACATGATGAAAAGCATAAGTCGAAAACATAAAAAAGTAGGAGGTGTACAACTCAACAGTAGGTGGTGTACAACTCAACAGTAGGTGGTAAACAGCTCAACTCCTGATGGTTTCACTTCCGGCTCTCCTCATTTCGTATAGCAGGTGGCAAACAACTCAACAGGTAGGGAGAAACAACTCAACTCCACTTCCTGTTACGACGTCACTTCCGGTAAAACAACTCAACTCAACTTCCTGTTATGACGTCACTTCCTGTAGCAGTAGGAGAAACAACTCAACTCAACTTCCTGTTATAACGTCACTTCCGGATCCCTGGCTCCCCACTGTTGTGGGAGCCCCATTTTCTCCCTACTGACGACGATCCGGGATCAATCCGGAAGGGAACGATCAAATAAAACGCCTCGTAATTTTGAACCACGGTCAGATGACGAGAATAGCTTATGATCTGACACCCCACTGTCCAAACTTCCACACCACGCCAACGTGAGGATATTTGAGCCCACGACAGATTGAACGTGCACCAGCCCCCTTTGTACATGACGACATTTGGTTGGATTCGAACTCATAACCCTCCGGTTCCTAATCCGTTACACTTTCAACAGGTTACCGCGGCTCTTCATCCTTCAAAATCTGGTCACTTCTGATAATGACAAGGTATCTCGTTGACATGACCAACAAGAGGGTTAAATTATCAGTTCTGATTTTTCTTGTCTTTCGTGATTTCACATATCTTTACTGGTGAACGAGTTGGAAGAGGTTGCGAGTTCGAAACTTGGTAATGCCAAAGACCTTCGTGTACACGGGGGCTGGTGCATTACAGGACAGGGCCGCGGTGGCCCGGTTGGAAGAGTAACGAACTAGCAACCGAAGGGTTGCGAGTTCGAATCCAGCCAAACACCGTCGTGTACAAAGGGGGCTGGTGCACGTTAAATCTGTCGTGGCCTCAAATGTCCTCACGTTGGCGTGGTGTGGAAGTTTGGAGAGTGGGGTGCCAGCTCAGGTGTTGCCTCGTCATCTGACCGTGGTTCAAAATTACGTGGTGTTGTCCTCGGATCTTTCCCTTTGGGATTGATCCCGGACCGTCACCAATAGCCCATTGTGTTGCTCCAGTGTGACGTTAATTGAAATAATAAAATAATAAAAATAAAAACATTACAGGACAGAGTTATTTATTATAGGAGGAAAAATTATAGGGGAGAGAGTTATTTATTATAGGAGGAAAAATTATAGGGGGTATTTCAATTAACGTCACACTGGAGCAACACAACGGGCTATTTGTGACGGTCCGGGATCAATCCCAAAGGGAAAGATTCGAGGACACCACGTAATTTTGAACCACGGTCAGATGACGAGGCAACATATTATAGAAGGAAAATAATAGGTGGTAATTAATTAATGTCGCACTAGAACAACACAACGGGCTATTGACGGCGGTCCGGGATCAATCCCGAAGGGAAAGAGGAAAGTGATAAGAGAGAAAATTTAAATATACGAAAAGAAAAGGGTATAACACTCTTAAAAAACTAATATCAATGAAATGAAATCTGTATAAATATTTGTTTTAATGCATTCATTTATTCAAGTTTTTTTACACATTCACACTAACATAAACAAATATATAATAATACAACTCATCTAGGGTGTGTTAGTTTTCAATTATAATGATATTCACCGACTCGTCAAAGTTAATTTTATTTAGTCTCAACACCATTCTTTCAAAGTGCTGTTATAACTCATTATTTCTTTGTCTAATCAAAGTTGGGAAAGTATATCATTAGTAGTATTAAATTTTAAATTCAAGTAAAGCATCCTTCTACCTAAAGTAATTTAAATTGGATTGCAATAAAAGTGAACCTTGCTGCCTGTGGAATGAAGGGTTTTCTACTTAATCGCATTGACATATTTCAAATTGCTTTTTATGAATAATACAAATGGCATCTACTTTTTTTAATTATGTGATCTGTGTATAATTTAGTCATTAAAATGTGTTCAAAATCAATGTTAAGCGGAACAGCTTAAAAACTTTATTCTTTTAGACGAAAAAATTTGCAGCCCTTGATCTTCAAGTTCTGTTTCTACTTTTTTGTAATTCAAATTCTACAGTACTAATGGAATATTTTATTTCAGCTCTGGATTTCTAAGGTTATAAAAACAAGATACATTTTTCAAATCATACCAACTTTTCTTAGACACTCTAAAGTATGCCAAGGAAACTCCAGTAGGGGGTATTTCAATTAACGTCACACTGGAGCAACACAACGGGCTATTGGTGACGGTCCGGGATCAATCCCAAAGGGAAAGATCCGAGGACAGCACCACGTAATTTTGAACCACTGTCAGATGACGAGGCAACACCTGAGCTGGCACCCCACTCTCCAAACTTCCATACCACGCCAACGTGAGGACATTTGAGGCCACGACAGATTTAACGTGCACCAGCCCCCTTTGTACACGACGGTGTTTTGGCTGGATTCGAACTAGCAACCCTTCGGTTGCTAGTCCATTACTCTTCCAACCGGGCCACCGTGGCCCTGAAACTCCAGTAGGAATTTGTTAAATACGAATGTTTTTATTCATTACAGCTTTTGGTATGGTATTTTAATTAACGTCACACTGGAGCAACGCAATGGGCTTACATGCTTTTGGAGAAAAATTATTTTACATCAATTTTGTATTCGTTATTTTAAGAACACTTGCACCAGCTCCCTTTATACACGACGGTCTTTGGTTGGATTCAAACTCGCAACCCTCCGGTTGTTAGTCCGTTACTCTTTCAACCAGACTACCGCGGCCCCTTTTTATGTGAAAGAAAACCAATTTTGTGTTCTTAGAGAAGTATTTGAATTCGTTAATAAGTATTAAAACAGTTAATAAGATAACAGTTAATAACAGTTAATAATAGATAAATCACTTTCTTGACAGATCAGAATTTACATTTTATTTCAAGCTGTCATTTCAATTTAAGTCAAGTGTGATAACAGAGGTTCTTTTAACCGTGAATGATTTCACAAACTCGGAAAATCCAAACGAAACATTTATTACACAGAAGACGAACAAAAAACATGACAAGCACATTACATACTTCAGAATATTCAACTGAAAACAAAATTGTTCTTGTTTTTCCAATCTCAAATTCAGTGGAGTTGAGTTGTTCGCCGCTTCTTTTCCCGAAAATTAATAATTCTCGTGACAAAACCGTTAATAATAATTCTAAGAAAATTATATTTGGTATGAAACTTTGAATAATAGGTTTTTATTTATTTCTAGACTCATGTTATTCCAGATTGTTCTTCAAAAATATTAATAATGTTTTAATAAAAAAATACACAGAAAAGAATTAAACATGATTCGGTATGTAATACTGCAACTGTACCGGCTTCTTACTTCTGAGTTGATTCGGGTAAACTGGTCTTAAGTTTTACATTTTGTAAGCATTTGAAGATGCGTGATTTTAAAACTACCTTGTTTTGTTTCAATATTCGGAAGATGTGGATATCTTCCAGAGAATGCGCATTTGGTTTTTATTCAGAAGTGTTATGTAAACATACGTAAGTATAAAGATGTTAGGGTCAGCAAGTAAAAGCTGCAGACTGTTCCCTATTCCACTTTGATGTAATTCACTTACTTATGCTATACTCAGTCTTACAAAAAATTTGTACCATATTTTCCACCTTGAAATGTGTAAAATGCTGACAGAGGAACTTAGTTTCTTACGATAATAAGAAAATTTTTGTTAATGGCAATTGGAAAAGAAAGTCTTCTGAACCTTGATTTTTGAATGATGTTTCATGAAACCCATCTCATACAAATTTAGGTTTTCGTGTGATCAGGATTTTTATTAATAGTTACAATTAATCACACATACAAATAGCTTTGTTCCTTTTTAGTAGTATAAAATTTTTAATTGGAGCATTTATCAACTTATTAATTCATGCTCCCTGTTTTTCAGAATTTAATCCAACTATAGTTTTAGTGTGCCGGTTATTCTGAAGATGCCAGAGCCAATTCTTTTCTCAGTTTGTTATCTGCATCTCAAGTGATAGATATATCCAAGCAAAACATATTCACTTTGGATATACATGTGGAGTCTTCTGTCAAAATGTAAGTATGCCTTTTTTTCCTGCATGTTTCATTTTTATGCCAGAGTATGTAAATAAAAATGGAGTATTTATTTGTACATAGAATATTTTCCACCCATTTCAAGTTTTCCATCAGTTTTGGACCCATCTGATGCAAAATCCGTCTCTTGCGTGTTTGGTGTCTGTTCATCAATCTAAATGTGTGTACCTGTACTATGTCCAAATAACTAAATATATTTTCATGAAACTTTGCATACTGTGAGTTCTTACATTCATTTAGTGACAACTTGGTTGCTTAAGTCTGTCCGTTCTATGTTCGATTTTGTGTCTGTACAAGTACCACATAAGATTTGTTCAACATATTTTAATTTAATGTTTTATATGTGATACACCATATTTTAGTTTAGTGAATGCATTTGAAATTTCTTTACGTACAAATATAAGCAAGTTTCATGTTAAAACATCTGAGTAACTACTTAAATCAACCATAATTTGGCAGTTTAGGAGTAATTGGGATGCATATTGAGCATTGAAATTACTTGGATTATTTTTACCAGTGCTGCTGAAATATCAATTATTTTCCAAAACTATTTTTACGGAATTTAAATTCTAATAGTTTATTTATTTCGAGTCTTATTTTTTACGAAATACAAAAAATTCTGAATATTTGGGACAGTCGATAAAGGGAATAAAACTATACAGAACAAAAAGTTTTAAAATAGGACTGGTAGCTAATTTGGCAACCTTGGTACTTTTTTAATCCTTTGCTTTTTTAAATTTATGTCCGTTATATTCCAAGAATCTATTTTGTAGTGAAAAACGGGTACATTCATTACTGTTCGTTCGAAGCTTTTTAAAAATATCTTTTAAGATGTATTTCTGAAATTTGATTTTGATGTTTTTCGTTAAATACTGTAATGATGGTAAATAAAGGTTTAATTAGTTTTAAAAACATTTTTAATCATTGTATGATAATTTTGGGAAACACTTTTGTTTTTAAATGACATACAAGGCATTTATATGCATTCTCTGAACTATTCTATGCATTCTGTGTTACATTGGCACACTCTAGAGATTTCTTTCTTACTTAAAATTTAAATTCTACGCAAATGTAAAATGTTAAATATGACATTTATTTACATTTGTGAAATTTTGTATTTAACAATTGTGTACGTTTATTAGAGTGTGGTAGTTGTTTCATGGGATGAATAGGAATTACAATTTATTAATGAAAACAGAAATTAGTTAATCAATTCAACCCGAGTAACACCTGGTTATTCTACTAGTGTCAGAATAATTCTTTTCAATGGTAACATTTTAATTCTTTCCATACAGGACCTATCTGAAAACCCTTGAGAATCTGTGCACCATCTAAGTACCCTTTTAATGCCCCTGTAATATTCCTCGCATAGTTCGTTTTGGCAAAAGGGAACACGCATAACTCAGATGTTTATTGAATAAACATGATAACAACAAATAAAACAACAATTGATAATTCTAAGTCTCGGGGATGAGCCTTACAAAGTACGATTGGTCTGCAAATACCCGACATCTTCCTCGCTCTTTAGTTCCCTGTCCCTATCTGACCTTTCTTCCACTCCCCACAGCGTCACTTCATGGTCTCCTCTCTGACCATACGACACTTGCTCTTCTGCTTTCCCCATCAAGTAGGGGTTGGGTGAAGGAGCAGAATATTATACTGCAACCCCTAAAATATATTCCTTTACTAAACGCTTATAAATGAACCTATGTAAGGCCCTGCATTTTGATTAGGGTATGCTAATTTAAATCAGCTTGATTTGAATAAAGTGATTTTTATTAAAAATATTGATTTAAATCAAAATTTTATATTTCATTTTTCTTTCTATTATGTTTAATAATATTGGGAATGAAATACTAAACAGGATGCATGTTATTTTATTCAAATAAGTTAAGAACTTCGCTCGTACTGAGTTCACCCCAAAATTATATTGAAAATCATCCTCCCTTTGAAGACACTAAATAACAGTATTTGCTGATTGGGATCATAATTACCAGATAATTTTTTTCATCATAGACCATTGACCAATAGGTATCACTCACAAGCCTGCTCATCAGTGATGGTTTTGTTTTAAACTTTCCTTGTGACTGTAAATCACACATGGCCAATTTTAAACCATTCACTATGTGATCAAAACATTTACTCAATTATTAAAATTGTGGTAACTTGCTTTTTTAAGATGTTCTAGTTATTTATTTAGTATTGTTGTCTGTTCATAAAAAAATATGAAGATACAACGAAAAGATTTTCTGTAGTATCACAGAAGCATTCCACTTTTGCACATAAATCTTTATAATTGGCAATTTTAATAGTTTCATTTTGTTTTGTGTAATATATTGGTTAATTTTTATTTCAATTTATTGGGAAATTTTATGCATTGATCCCTTAGAATTCTTTACCCTGCTAGAATTACTATTCAATATTTATGGAATTGAAATTTGGAATGTAAAAGTTAATTCACTCATCTGATAATTGAGTGAGTATGTTGAGAAAAGATTATGGGTTGAAGCAGAAATCTATTGGAATTGATAAATTTTTTATTGCAAGCTCAAAATTCCACTGAATTGGCATTATCTCAGGGAAGCTATTACACTTGTTCTATGCTGTTCTCAGAGAAAAGCTTATTTTTTTGTTTTATATATGAACCCGTTTTGTGTGCTTCGAATTTACCTATGAAATACTTGAAAATGCTCAAAGAATTTGAAACTTAGACATGTGAAAATACGTAAATTTGAAATCAAATGTCTCATTTCTTACTGTGAACTTAAAAAAATTAACAATTTTTTCACCAATAAGTTATTTTTGCAAGCTAAAATTTAATGAGAAGTAGGAATTTTTTCAAGATGCAAGTTCCTTTTATTTTATTTTCTTATTCCGCTTGAGAATCAGATGAAAAAACAGTGCTCATCTTGGCATTTGGGGCACTGTCTCTATTTACTCTATCATGTGATTTACTTTGCTAATTTCTATGTCGCTTTTTAATCTTTCAAAAATTTACCTGACTGTATTTCTTAATACATTAATGTTTTGCATAAAAATATTAATGTTTAAATAATCAAAACTCTAGAAACTACACTGTAATTTGCATGTCTCATGTCCAACAAATTTAAACTTGTACGGGCAAGAAATTAATTAAAATCTTAAAAATCTGATTTAAATAAAAAAATCTGATTTAAATCAAATAAATCCAATGTTTTTGATTTAAAAAAAATCATGGCTTTCATACCCTAATTTTGATGATGTCCCATTACAATCTACATCAAATATGAACAAATCAAAAGTTTTACTTTTCAGCATTTCCAAATGCACAGTGTAACATTTACAGCTTGTCTGGAATGACAGGTTACATGTACATGAAAAATAAATCTAAGAAAAATTTTACACCATCTTTTTTACCTTGAAATGTGTAAAATACTGTTAGAGGAACTTAGTTTCTTACGATAGTTTGATAGTTTTTGTTAATGGCAATTGGGAAAAGAAAGTCTATTGAACCTGAGTTTTGAATGAAGTAATTAATGAAACTCATCCCATACATTTTATTATTCAAATTTAGGTTTTTGTGTCTGATGATTTTTATTAATAGTTTTCTATTAATCACACATTCATAGTTTTGTTCATTTTTAGTAAAATAGCATTTTTATACGAGTAATTATCAACTTATTTTAATTCATGTTCCCTGTTTTTCAGAATTTGATCCAACTACAGTTGTACTAGTGTGCGTGCCGGTTATTCTAATTATGCCAGAGCCAATTCTTTTCTCAGTCTGTCGTCTGAATCTCAGGTGATACGTTTAAGAAAAACATTCACTTTGGATATAAATGTGGAATTTTCTGTCAAAATGTAATAATTATGTCCTTTTTCACTTGGGAATGTTTCATCAGTATGTCAGAATAATGCTTTTCAATGGTAGCATTTCAATTCTTACCACACAGGACCTGAAAACTCTTGAGAATCGGCACTATGTTACACTTTTAATGCCCCAAAAGGTATTCATTTACACAAAGCTGATGAATGAACCTATGCAAGACCCTGTATTTTGCTGATGGATCCATTACAATTCACAGCAAATATGAACAAATCAGTAGTTTTCGTACTCAACATTTCCAAATGCAAGTTACATTTACAGCTTGTCTTGAGTCACAGGTTACATTTTTAAGAAAAATAATTCTGCTTCTGATATAAAAGTTTTGTCTTCCCAAAATGACATTTCTACACACAGTCTGTCAAAGGATAGTGAGTCCAATTAATTTCTATGATTTGTTTGTAGTTTGGTTTATTAATGGAATAAGATATATGGTAATCTACAACCATGCATGTTTTGGACTAATTATTTTAACATTCTGAAGAACTAAAGATGATTTAATTGCTACTGTTCTATGAAAACTCAATAAGATCACTGGTAAAAGCTAAAGATGAAAAATTTATATTCGTTTTCTCATTTGGTTTTTGGAAGATTCTGGAATCATAACATCAGATTGTGGCAATGATTCTTGTGCATTTGATGAAGTTGATGCTTTTTTCACTAGTCATGTGGGAAATAAGCCCATAAATCTCTTCCCCTCTTTCCTGTTACTGAAATCTAAGCATCAACTGACTCTAAAATCATAGTTTTCTATCTTGGGTTTCCTTTCCCAATAGTTTACTGCATTTATTGTCTTCAATAGGTATAGTAAACAGGTACTATTCTTCAGAGGTTAAGTTCTGATTTTTCCATGTACTAAGAACAAAATGTTTTTAAGACCACTAACCTTTTCTGAACATTTTCGATTTATGAGATCAGAAAATCCCTGCATTCTTTGGATTTGTTCAGTTCTTTCCACATGAGATATATTCAAAACTGTTACAACTTACAAAAAATTTACAACTTGCTGGTGCAGTATGACGTTTTAGATCCTTGTTCCAATTGTATTATAAACAAATACATTTACAGCTAGGAATGTCAAATATTTTGATATCTTTTAAAATTTGCAAGTTTTTCTTTGTTATGACTTTCTTCAGACCAAACATTGTTCATCACAGAAAACACCCTTAGTTTAGGAGCTGATGTTTCAAGTAAGCAGAAAGTGTATGCTATAACTTTATTGAGGTAACAAATGTTCTAATGCTTAAACTGTTTGAATAAGGGAATCCATGCTTTTTCAGGGTTCAAAGGTTAAATTCTAATTTTTCCATGTTTTACTGATGATGCACAAAATATTTTGGCAATCACACTTTATCACTTCAACCAAGAGTACATATTAAACCAAACTATAAAATGTATTAGTTATTGTTTGGAGTCCTTCAAGTAAACACATCCATTGAGCGTAAAGAAGTCATTGCCAGACGAATATCCGCTTCACCCTAAAGATTATTTTATATGTGTTGTATTTATTATGTAGTATTATGTTTTATTTTTTGTTGAAAGAAAAAAACTCAGATTTGCTTGAATGCATAAAAATATGTTATAACAAATGAATATTTTAAATTTTGTTTCAAGTATTAGGATGATTGTCCATAAATAAGTCTTATCCTAAGGAAAGTATGAAATTAAAATATGGATATTTGTATGGGTCGTGAATATTTTTACATAAAAAAAGAGGGATGGAGGTTTATAAAGTTTGGAAACCATTAAATTAGTCACATTTCACTGGTGAGAGTACAAATCATAGTATCCATTTAGATTTTAATTAAGTATTGTTCCTTATATAGCATTTTATCATTAACTAGAATCATACTTTGCAGTGAACCATGGCACCTCTTTGGTATTTGATTAAAAACCTGTTCTACCTAGTCTAAAAAATAAACTCATCACCTCAAATTTATTTCTAATATACCTCATGAACAGTATCAATGATCTAAAATGATTTTCTCGTATTATGGTCTAATTCCATACATTATATGTATGCTACAATATTAATCACATAAATCAAACACTAAAATATTGCAGCTTTTTGTTGTAATATTGCATTTTTACCTTATCTTTAAGTCAAATTCTTCACAAGAAAAAATATGCATTTCTGAGATTTTAAAAGTAACTTACTTATTCTCAAGATGTGTACCAGAGTTTGTTTCCACATTATACTAAGGATTTTCCTGTAGACATGATGTTAAAACACAATATTTTAATTAAATGTGTTTAGTTATGAAGGTATGAAACAACTTTGTTTCCCTGATTTATTAGTTAAGAAATGTCTTAGGTGATAGAGGCAGATATACTCTCATAAATTTCATGTGTTTATAGCCTTTATTTGACGAAAAGTTAAAAATGAAATACCTTGGTTAAAACATGTTTTAAGCCAAGAAAATTGTCTAAAATTATTTAATGTTTATGCACTTCACTATATTTAACCATTTTCCAATATTTTTAAAACATTTTATTAGTGTTTAATTTACATCAGATTTTCTATCAATTTCTCTGCAACTAGACCTTGCCTTTACATTCACATTTTTAGAACTTTTAAATAAATCTCATAGAAGTGTTTGACATTTAATTATTTCATTTATTTGTAGATTTTGTTGATAATCGAGCTCAATCATAAACTTTATTGGAAAATTACTACAATCAACTAGGTAGAGGTGAGTACAATTTAGTATTTTGAATCTACTCAAAATCACTTTGCCACTAGAGTGTGACTGTACATATACATTTTTTCTTAGAGAGGGAAAAACACAGATTTTCATTTTAAACTTCTTTCTTTTTTCTATATTAAGTAAGGAATACTTATTTACTCTTCTGGTTTTCACATGTTTTACAAGTACAATATATGCCAAAACATGTATCAAGGAGATTTCATATCTATTCACAGAATTGTGAGGAGATTCCAGTAGATGTGATGTTTTAAAAGCTTAATATTTTTATGAACTTCATGTGTTTCTAGTTGAGGGTGTGTGGAACACTCTTGCTTACTTGTGTAATTAATTCTTTAAAGAAACCTCTTATGAATGATTCAATTATGGAGTTAGGTGTTCTCACATACAATTGCTGTTTGTCATCAGAAAATGATTTCACTTGAAATGTCTTAGATAAAATATCATTTATTTCAGCAAATTTCAACATTATAACTTAAATTGTTTGTTCTACATCGTATTTAACCATTTTCCCTATTCCTTTTAACGTTATATCAGTGTTTAACCGAGACCAGTTGAAAGCTGGGTACTGTTGTCCTGAGGTTTGTTTACCTGTGTCTGAAGTGGACTCGTCCATTTACCCTGCATTTACAGGTGGTCGTAAAGCCTCAATGCTGTATTATCCGATCGAGTGTCAATAGGAGCCAGTTCACCTCAGACGAGTGGGAAGATGGGCATTGAGAAAGAAAGCCTCTTCCCCACACACAGGTTGAGGTAGGGGCTATTTTGCATATTCTTGCAATTCTTTAGCACAAAAAGATAGCCCATTCAAAAGGGATACATTGAAATGAGAATAATGGGGTCTGTTATAAGTGAAGATGCATATACCATATCAGTGGTTGAATATTTGAAACCTAAAAGAACACCTATCGTTAGAAGTCGTAATGGGTCTCTGACATATAGGTGGAATCTCCTAGTTTCTCACACTATGCCTAAATTATGTATTACTTTCTGTGGAATGTAGGACGCTCTTGACAATTTCACATGAAAATACTGTGCGAGTGTCACACATGTCTACTATATACATCCAATGGCCATTGCATTCCTTGTTAATTGATGACATCTGGGTGTATGAGAAATAATAAGTTGTTGCTTGTACTTTATTGCATTAAGCAACGAATGTCTCCTGTGCAGCATTGAGATCAAGTCGGACTCGAATTAGATATGGCTCTTGACTAGTTGTTTCATGGTTACAGTTACAACCATTATCTAACATCCTTTCTTTTAAGTTTTCTTGAATACAGTAACTGTACAATCAATTAATACACCAAATACATATTCAAATACTCTTCTGGTTTACATAATTTGCAATCTTCTGGTTTTACAACATTCAGTAAAATATACAATATAATAAATACAATTAAGCAATATAGTCTTGTAAATATTTAGGTTTTCTAGAAGTTCATCCCCTTCTCATGTTTATAACATGTTCAGTGTTTGAACCTTGAGAACCATTTGTTCTTGTAATGCCTGGGATTCATGGGATTTTTACCATATGTTGAGTTATTAGTATTTGTGGTTATCTCATTTGGATTTGTTTCTTCTACAAAAGGGATTTGAGTTTTCCTAATGTGTTTTCTATTTAGTTGAAGTATTCAACCTGATCCGTCTTTCACAATGTATGATCTGGGTAGTGATTTATCTTTTGATATTATTTGCACTGGTTCCCATGTTTTCCTCAACTAATTTCTTATGGTTACAATATCCCCTGGATTAAGGTCTGGTAATGCATGAGCTGTTCTGTCAGAATGATTCATCTCCTGTCTAAGCACTAATTTTTCCTAACAGCATTAAAAATCTGCGTTCAATAATTGATTTGTCATTGGCAATTTCATTTTTAAATGATGATTAAACATTATCTGGGAAGGCGACAGGTCAAGTCAAAAGATATAGGAGTATTTCTGTGTACTCCATGAGTCCTACATGAGAGTCCTTATTGCTCCCTTTAGCTTTCCTAAACAGGCTTATAGCAATTCCTATTCCTCGTTCATTCATGCCATTGCTTTCTGGGTAATGAGGACTTGTGAAAACATATTTAAAGTCCCATTCATTTGAAAATTTCTTATAAGCATAGCTATTGAATGAAATATTTGAGACTACAATGTTTGGAACACCCAATTTCGAGAAAGTGCATTTAAGTTCATCAGTGAGTTCATCTGCAGATTTATTACCAATTTCACAAACCTCAAGCCATTTTGTATAATAGTCTATTAGAACTAAATAATTTAAAGTACCAAATTCCATTATATCCGGGCCGCTGTATCTGGTTGGAAGAGTAACGGACTAGCAATCGGAGGTTTGCGAGTTCGAATCCAGACAAAGACCGTTGTGTACAAAGGGGACTGGTGCATGTTAAATCCGCAGTGGCCTCAAATGTTCTCACATTGGCGTGGTGTGGAAGTTTAGAGAGTGGGGTGCCAGCTCAGGTGTTGTCTCGTCATCTGACCGTGATTCATAATTACGTGGTGTTCTCTGTTACCTACCATTATATCCACTCCTATTTTCTCAAATGGTCTATAAGGGGCAGTATGTGAATTTAACGGCTCTTTGGTACACTCTTTTGAATTTTTCACATTTCACACGGTGAAACAATTTTTTCCACATCTGAATTTATCCCTTCATTAGTTCCCTTGCCCTTTTCTTGCTCTTTTCCATTCCAAAATGTGCTTTTTGTATTAATTGTAGCATTTGGTTATGTAAAGTATGAGGGACTACTATTTTCTCATTAAGGAAAATCAAACCATCATCAGTATGAAGGTCACTTTGAAGTTTGCTATGTTTTTACATTTCTCAGGATTAATTTCTTTGATTTGGGCCACTCTTCCTTTATGAATTTCAAAACCTGGTCTAAATCAGAGTCTGCTTTAGTTTCTCTTTTAAATTGAGCTTTTCTATTATCACTCATTGGTAAGTATTTTGTAATGCTATGGACAATATCTACCACTGCTGTATCATCTTTTACTTCATTTAATGGAAATGCTCTCGTTAAGGTATGAGCTAAGTACATCTGACTCCTTGACGTATGAACAATCTCAAAATCATACTTCAAAAGTTTGAGAAGCATTCTTTGCATCCTAGACGATATCTTATGCATTGGTTTTCTTACAATTGATGTAACAGGCTTATGATCAATTTGCACTGTGACTTTACGTCCATACGCCAAGTTATGTTTTTCAAACGAAAACACTATTGCTAACAGTTCTTTTTATCACTATCTGTTAAACTTCTAGATACAAAGGATACAGTTTGGCAATTTTGAATTAAGCATGCGCCCAACCCATCTTTTGAGCTGTTACATTCATTGTATTGTTATTTCATCTTATCTAGAAAATACATTTATTACTGGTGCTTTAGTAAGCAGTTCCTTAATTTTCTTAGAAGATTCATCTTGTTCCTGACCCCAAACAAACTCTATTTTGTTCTTAGTTACTTCTTAAAGGTGCAGTTACTTTTGAAACATTTGGCATAAATTTTGACAAGAAATTTATCATCCCTAACAGTCATCTGACTTCAGTTTTGGAACTGGGTGCTGGCATCTCAATTATCCCTTTTATGTGGTTCAGCATTTAAGCTTGAATTAGATATAATTTGATCCATGTATCTTACTTCAGGTACCCTGAACTGAAATTTTCCAGGATTAAATTTTACATTTAACTCCTTGGTTCTATCAAATACCCTAAGCATAATTGCATCATGTTCTGCTTCATTAGAACCTGCAATAATGATGTCAAAATATATTTTCACACCCAAAATGTCCTAAAAGTTTCTTTTTCTTTTCTGAAATACTTCCAGTGTAGAGGCTGCCAAATGGCATCTTATTGAATTTATATCTGCCAAAGGGTGTATTGAAAGTGCAGATTTCAGAACTAGCACTATCCAGAGGCATTGCCAAAACCCATCTTTAAGATCTTGCACTGAAAATATTGGGTCATCCGGAAAGTTCTGTGATTTTTTTTTATGATAAATACCAATGAAGCAGTACAAAAACTTAAGAAAATGTTATTGAATCACATGAGCACCATTTTGTTCTAGACTTTTTGCCATCTTTTCGGCAGCTGGAAAATTCCTTTTTTAAAAGTCACTAGGCTTATTTGTAAAGAAGTTATCGAGGTGCTGTTTGACAGTCTCCAAAGAATTGAACTCCAGGCCGTTCAGAGAATTTTGAAGTGACCTGAAGAGTTGAAAATCGGAGGGGGCAAGGTCTGGTGTATATGGGGGTGACACAAAACATCCCATCCATACTCAATAAGTCTGTCTGACATTCATTGTCACGCTGGAAGACAACACCTCGACGATTGGTCAGTTCTGGCCGCTTTGCTTCGATTTCTGCTTTTAATACTGCCATGTAGTCCCACCATACACAAAGCATTACTTTTTGGGATGCAGACCCCCTCTCAATGTTACTTGGGGAGGTTCATTTGGCTTACCCCATGATCTTTTTCTTGTAAAATTTTTGTATGGTATCCACTTCTCATCTCCAGTAATGAGCCGTTTAAAAAAAGGAGCTTCTTCATTTCGTTTCAGCAAAGAATCACATGCCGAAATTCGAGCAAGCATATTCTGTTGTGTTAAAGTATGGGGTACCCATACATCGAAGCGGCTTACATACCCAATCTTCTTCAGATGATCATGAACTGTACTTTTTGGAATATTTAGTCTGATAGTTCCTGAACTCTAACGTGGATTTTCAGCGATGGCATCTTTTAATAGGTCCTCTTTTAGAGGATGGTCATCCAGAGCAGATATCTTCTTCGAGGCTGAAATTTCCGCACTTAAATTTATCAAACCACCTTAACTGTGTCATCAGAAACAGCACTTTGTCCATATACAGCGCAAATTTTACGAGCAGTCTGACTAGAATTTTTCCTTTCTTAAAATAAAAGCATATGACGAAAATGAACTTTTTGGTTCTCCATTCTTAGCACTGCAGTGAAACAAAAATTGTGCCACAACACAAGCTAGAATTGTGCAGTGAATGCAGAAAAGACCGAATTTACACATCTGCTTCAATCGAGGTCACTCTTTATCAGCGGTAGCAAAATAGTAATAAGAAAGCGTGTTTCGATTTGATAAACTGCAGAACTTTCCAGATGACCCAATACATGTTTTCCTTCAAGTCTACTAATGTCTTGTGCAGAAGGAATTAAATAATGCTCCCGTTTTATGACTGTTATGGTCTCTGAGACCTAGGCATAGACGCAAATTACCCCATTAGGTTTCTCTACAATGACTAAACTCTGAACCCAATCAGTAGGCTTAGTAACTTTAGAAATTATCCCGTAATTTTCTAAATTATCTAATGTGTCTAACCTAGCTTGTAGAGCTTGAGGAACCCGTCTTGGTGGGTGAACTACAGGTATAGCATTATCTTTTAGTACTATGTGGTATGGTTCATCTGAAAATTCCCCTGTTTCCCTTAACACATCTTCATATTGATGATATCCTCTTTACTCCCAGTTTTAATTTCATCTACTCTTTTAATAATTCTGAACATGCCTTTAACTCTAATGTTAGCTTTGACTGTACATATACAACAAAATCCTAATGGTATATTGTTATGTCTAGTTGAACATTTTAACACAACTATGCCTTTAGAGCGAATCTTAAATTTTCCATAAAACATTAAAGTAGTTTGTGTTTCTTTAAGGTTAATTCCAGAATTTAACTTATTCAAAATATATGCTGGCAAAATGTTAGCTTCTTCCCCAGTGTCTAGTTTAAATCCAACTGGTTTCACCTTATTATATACACTTATTGGTACTGCTTTACTGCTGATTGACTTACCCTTTAACATGCTTAACAAAATCAATGAAAACAGTTTATCATATTATTCAATTTCTTGTATTCTTTTCTCCCATTGAGGATATCCAACAGCAAAGTGGTTTTATTTCTTGCACTTGGTACACACTTTATCAAATGCAGGGCACTCTGGGTTCATGTCTCCTTCCACACTTGTCATATTCGGGCGACTTCTTGGGATAGGATTTCTTGACACTTTTCTTATTCTTTATGAGATGCACCTTGCTTTCATAGTCGGTGGTCGATTCCATCTCCTTCATCGCTCTGAGTTGTTCTTTGCTCGTTTTGCTGACTCTGACGATTTTGGTAGCTTTATCTATGCTTAACACAGATTTCCGAAGTAGGCTTTCAGTGAGTCCTTTATCGCAAATTCCAAGTATGATTCTGTCTCGAATGAGATCTTCGACCTGATCTCCAAAATCACAAGATGAAGTAAGCATTTTCAACTGTGATATAATTGTCCACAGACTATCCTTCCAACTGGCTACACAAGAAAAATTTGTACTGTTCAAATATGACATTTTATCTAGGTGAACAGTAATTCTCAAACTTCAGCAACACTTCACCGAAGCTCTCGCGACTGGCTTCCATCTCAAACTTGAAAGTGTTGTATATTTCTATACCTTCAGTACCTAACAAGTACAAAAGAATGGAAATTTTCTTCACATCCGGCGACTTTTCTTTACCAGTGGCCAACAAGTAAATCTCCAGATATTGATTCCATTTCAGCCAACTTTCTTTCACGTTTCCAGAGAACTAAGTCCACTGGGTGTTCTGAAAACCTCTATTGCAGCAGTTGTATTTGTTACAGGATTTTTCTTAGAATTCCGCAATACTGATTTACGTTAACATCAGTTTAATACTGACACCATGTCATGTTGCTTGTACTTTATTGCATTAAACAATGAACAACGTCTTTACAGTACAGCATCGAGATCAAATCTGACTCGAATTAGAATATGGCACTTGACCAGATAGGTTTCACAGTTACAGTTACAACCATTATCTAACACTTGAGTCCACTGAAGAGTGCACCTTTTCTCCAAGTACATGGGCAATCTCTTGGGTGCATTTTGAGTTGCCATTTGCTTTTGCTTCTAAGGCAGATCTCGAAAGACAATAATTCCCTCAGTTTGCTGTCTGGCTCAGCATGGCCAAATATGGCCCTTGTGCCATAAAACCCCAAAACCAACCAACCCTCAGTTTGCTGTGTTGATGAGATATTTAAGTAAGTTTCAAGAGCCTTATTTATAGCTATGAGTTCACTGGTGAAATTGGAGGATATTTTCCCTTTCCTTTATTCAAATTAGAGTCTGATGACCCATCAGTGTAAGCTACAATGTGTTTATTCGATGATAAAGCGTTTATGGTTTTTAAATCTTTTCCTTTGAGTTCAGGATATAATTCTTTTTAAGTGCACTTATCTATGAGGTGAACATTTATGGTGCTTGAGTGCAGTAGTGTGGAGAACGGGTTCGTGTATGTCGACATCTTGATGGTTCTGTGATTTTTCTTTCCTGATCATATATTGTAGAGTGGATGATCTGTTAAATCGGCATTTTTGCATCCAACTTTTTAAAGACTGGGAAAAGTGTCCATTTTGATAGCTCCTGACCTGATGCGATGGGTGAATCTGACTGTAGACAATTTTCTTTGATCCTCAAGCAGGTTGAGTTCAGCCTCTTGTTGAGCTTTGGAGTTTGTGAAGGAGATTGCACCAATAATGATCTTGGTTGCTTTTGCTTGTATCCAAGTTGCATTGCAAGTTTTCCCTTTGATAATGCACAATGTGAACAAATGGGTGCTGCATATTCTGTTATTGGTCTTATATTAGGGTAGAATAGATGATCTTGAGAGTTTGGTTTGGCTCCCCTTGTTCCACAAATTTTTTGATGTTCAGTTTTTTAAGAGCCTTGTTGGAGATTTTGTTTATGGGCTGATTGAAACTTAATTCTCTATCAAGCATAGCACCCAAATATGTTGGGCTTGCTACCTTTTGAATTAAAATATTGTTAATCATAATTCAAGGTTTGAAGGACTCTATTTTTTCTGTCAGTGCTGAAGATGCTAAGTTTAGTTTTATTTGGGTTGATACTAGGTTTCAGATCCCATGCCCACTTCTCCAGTCCTTTCGTGACTCATTAAATTTTTCTTCTGAATCCTGGATGTTTTCGCAGGAGTGCCTGATGGCAATGTCATCTGCATAACATGCAACTTTTGTATCTGCTGTGAGATGAGGATGAATGTTATTGACATACATTAGGAAAAGACAGGACTGAGAACTGAACCCTGAGGGACACCAGCCAAGGTTCTCTGTTCGTTTGACATAGTTGTATTCATTCTGGGGCCGCGCTGTTAGAAGCTCATTACCAACCGGAGGGTTGTGAGTTCTTTGAATCCATCCAAAGACTTGTGTAGATGGGGGCTGGTGCACGTTAAATCTGTCATGACCTCAAGTCCTTACATTGGTGTGGTGTGGAAGTTTAGAGTGTGGGATGCCACCCCAAGTGTGATCTCGTCATCTGACCGTCGTTGAAAATTAGGTGGTGTTCTTGAATCTTTACCCTCGGGTTTAATCCTGGACTGTCGCCAATAGCCCATTGTGTTGCTCCAGTGCGACTTTAATTAAAATACTTACCATTCTGTCCATGATCCTTCTTCTCATAAAGTCTTTTCCATAGCAAGACATTTCCTCTTATCCCAATGTCATAAACTATTTTAACCCTCTACATAAGTTGTGACAGAATATCATTTCCTCATTTGGTTATGGGAGCCGGCCGAATGGCCTTACAGGCAACTTAGTGAACCGGTTGAAATCGCCTTCAAAATGATTTCCCCCAGGAGGAGAGGGAATGTGTGTCGCCCCACTAATTATCACCAGATCTTGTGGTTTCTATTGTCGGGTTGCGGGTATGCCTGGAAGGTACAGATACTTCCCAGGTAAACTGAAAGTGTGGCTGTAACTGCAATATATCTGATCATTTACACTCAAAGGACCCACAAGTTATCTTCGGTGCTGGTTTTACGAGGACAGATTGAGAAAAAAGTTTCTCACAATCATTCTTTTTATGCTAACATACCTCTCTTATACCTTGAAACACTAATTCCTCGCATCACAACACCTGCTTCCTCACAGTAGTATTCAGCATTCTCGACTCAGTTTATACTGATCAGACAAGCTTTGCATCACTCCCTACTTTCAGGTCGTGGTTTCAATATCTTTATCAAGATTATTTTCTTTGATTTACTGTATAAAATCCTGTGCCACCTTGCTGATTGCAAAAGGGGTAATGCATCAATTAACTTACCTGCATGATGGTGTGGAAATAAGTTGGATACAAATGCTAGATTACTGATGTGTCATTCTACTGATGCGTTTATGAAATTCTCATAAATTTCAGATGATATTGCACGAATTGTATTATAGCCGTTAGCTTTCTAAACTCCAGCTAACGGGATCCGAGTTCTATTTTTTAGTATGGCAGTAGAAATGAATTTCTTATGGCTTTATTCACATATACAAATGTATAAAATATTCACTGTTTTCAAAGTAAAAAATGCATTCTTCATTTTAAAATTTCAGAAATGAAGAAAATGATAAACTGAATTAGACATGATAAAAAACCAATTTCTTCGGTTATTCTGTGAAGTGAGTGAAAGAATAAGAAAAAGTGAAAGTGAAAAGAATAAGAAAAATATTACAAAATAAATTTTACCTATAAAATATAGCAGTAGTTAATAGGTTGAAACTTCATCTGTCCAATCGAAGTCACAGTATAAAAGGTTCACCAAGTACAGGAGAGACCATTAAATTTTTACAAATTTTAAATCTACATGATTATGGTTGATAAAGTGCTCACAAATTTTGAGGGTGCAAATTTAATTTTAGCAAAACCGGTAAAATCTTTCTGTTTTTATTTTCAATTTGAAAAAATAATATGTATATAATATGTATAATAATATGTACATATACTTTTTAATTTCCATCTATCAACAAGTGAAATTGATAATATAACAAATATAATTACCTTTGCATATCCTTATGGCATTTATTTGCATACCTTATAAATATAGAACTCTTTCAGTCAATAAATTGTTAATTTTAATTTTTAAATTGATCAAGAGTTGTAGGATTTTTAATTTTCCAATTCTATATTTGCAATATGTTATTGACTATTTTATTCTATAGATATCTGATTTCTGGACATTGTATTAATTTTCTTATAGAATTTTTTAGTTTTTTATACGATTCCTTTATCTGTGCCTTAAGTTTATAACGAAAAAATCTAGATTTCACACGTTCACTGCATGACAAGAAATGCTTTGTTGCATGTTCTAAACTAAAACTTCCCTTGATTTTTTAAGTGTGTATCTTCTTTCAATCTCTTAATTTACTCAACCTCTTGGATTCTAGATGTTTGAAGAGAAACGATTTGCAAGGCTCCCTGTCAAGAACCCTGGCATCTGTCAACGGAGATAAGGCTATTAACGCACTGGTCTCTTTGTTGCACTGAAACGAGGGGAGGGAAATGTTTGAGGTCTAAAAGAATCTGAGCCATTCGTTATAAGAGGATTCGTTTTTTGAAAGGAATACCTTTCATGAAATACCTTCATTAAAACAAGTTTTAGGTCATGAAATTTGTCTAATTATTCAACGTTTATGCAGTTCATTATATTTGACCATTCTCCAATAACTTTTAATAGTGTTTGTCTTCAAATTTTTTATCAATTTCTTTGCAACTAGACCTTGCGTTTAGTTTCACGTTTTTAAAACTTTCAAATAAGTCTCATCAAAATATTTACAAATAACAAACTATTTACTATCTACCGACAATTGCACTTTTGCCGTTGATACCATCAAGAAGGATAGATGTTTTAATTATTCGTTTTCACATCTGCCATGCGATAGGCATGCATTGACATTTATCAATGGGGAAATGTGAAATTTTGCCATTGTCGCCAACAACTTTTTACCGTATGTAAAATTTTAACTTCTCATTCTAATCTTAAACCTTTTTACCGTCAATTTTTAATACATTGCCAATTTTATCGTATCTGCTGGGTCAACCTCCCCATTCATTACTTTTAAATTCCTTCATCATTCTGGATTTTTTCCATATTTATAATTGATCTGATTTTAAATTGAATATCATGAAATTTTATCATCTGAGATTGGGACCCCATCTTAGTTATAATTTTATTATAATAAGGGTTTTGTTTCTTGTAATTAAAATTTTACCTTCATGCTTAAATTTTAAATAACTTATTTGGTTTTGTTCATTGCATTTTTCTTTTATTGTTGGTCTGTTTATTATTCTGATGTCTTAAATCTATTTTCTAGATTTTAATTCCTTGTGATTGGTGCAGCTTGTCCGTTTTTGGACCTTGTGCCATTAAATCCCCAAAACCAACCATAAAAATATTTCTCATTTAATTGTCACCTTTATTTGCAGGTTTTTCCTATAATCGAGCTCAATCATGAATTTTATTACAAGATTACCACAATCAACTAGGGGAAGTGTATAATTTAGTTGTTTAATGTACTCTAAATAACTTTGCCACTTGAGTTTCACAGTATGTATACACTTTTCTCTTAGAGGGAGGAAAACATAGATTTTCATCTTAAATTTCTTTCTTTTTCTATGATTCAAATTCTATATTAAATAAGGAATATTTATATCTGTCCTTCAGGATTTCAATGGTTTTAGAAGTAGAATACGTCTCAAAACATATCAGGAAAATTTCTTTGTTACTTCACAGACTTCTAAGGAGATTCCTGTAGATGTGATGTTTAAAACGCTTAATATTTTTATGAACTACATATGTTGATAGTTGTTGGGGTATGGAACATTTTGCTTACTTGTGTAACTAATTCTTTAAAGAAACCTCTTATGAATGATTCTATTATGGAGACATGTACTTACCTGCAATTCTTGATTGTAGGGCCTGATCTTCCTCAGCGGAAAATGGTTTCACAAGAAATGCCTTAGGTAAAGTATCATTTAGTTGAACAAATTTCAACATAAAACAAATTTTTTCTTCTGAATTTATTTAACCTTTTTCCCTGTTCCTTTAAACGTTATATGGGTGTTTAATTCAACATTTTTTCTTTTAATAATAGCATTTCCCCCTTTAGTTTCACATTTTTAGATTGTTTTAATTATTCTGATTTAAATATTTGTCTTTTAATATTTCCATATATTTTAGTTTCATTAAATACCCAGTTCTAACATAAACAAATGTGTGACTACATTTCACCTAGGATATATTGCTTTTCACTTTAGATGATGTTCGCCAACTCGTGAAAATAGTTTTTATTGAACCTTTTTCAACATCGTTCTGTTAGAGAAGTCATAATTCGCAATTTATTTTTTCAATCAAATTGTATATCATTACTAGTATCCATTTTTAAATTCAAATAAAGTATCTGTTTAGATTTGTTTCGATTGAAACTGGATTTTTAAGGTGAACCTAGCTGCTTTTTTTTATGTAATTCGAATTCTACAATAACAGGAAAACAACAAAATTCATGTTCTGGATTTCTAAGATTTTGGAAATAAAATACGTATCAAAAACATGTACTAAGAAATTATTTGAGCTTCTCCATAGTAACCTAAGGAAACTCGTAAAATTGCACATACAAAAATATTTTTATTCATTGCTTGGGTTGTAGTTGTGAGGAGTATAAAATAAATTTACATGTTTTCATATCTCAAGTTTTATGAAATCTCTTATTAGTGATGTAATGATGTAGGCAGATAGTCTTAGATAAAATGTTTTGGTTTATCAACATCATAACTTCACTTTTTTGTTCTTCATTGCATTTTACCATTTTCTAATTCTTTATAAGCTGATCTTAGCCTTTTTTCCCAAATGTTGATACTTTCAATTTATTCTTATGTGAACATTTGTCATTTAATATTTTTATTTATTTTCAAGTTTTCTAAAAAGGTCATGCACTGTTACTCCCTTTTTCTCCATCTATATTTTTTCATATTGCAGTTTGTTATATTCTGCATCTATCAATATTAGTAAGGTTAAAATTTGTATTAGCCATATATAAATTAAAATAAAATGTTACTCATCCTTTTTTTATTTTTACCTAAGTCATATCTTCTATGATGCCTGTAACTAGTTTAATTAAAAGCATCCTCTACCTTTTTGAAGGCATAGACACATTGACATGAATTTTATTCCTTATGTTTCTTTCACACCATATTATGTCAATTTTTCAAAATGTTATGGTATCTATAAATAACGTATTGAAATATATATTTTTTCATTTGTACCACACCAAGTGTAGCAGTTTATTAACTTTTCCTTTTTGAGTTAGAAAAAACTTATTGCTTTTGATTTTGATGTTCTTTTTGCTTTCTGAATTAGACAATTTGTTCATTAAGTAAGGAATAAAATATTACTGTTCTGAATTTTGAAAGTAAGATATATGTCAAAACATTAACCAAGTATTTTCCTAAACTGATGGACAATATAATTAAGAAATCTTTTTCTTTTACAGAGCAAGGAGAATCTACGACAATGAAGGAACGGACCCAGCCTTCTTGATAGATGCTGGTTATGTCTTTGTTTATTTGTTAATTAGTTGTCCATTATATGTAATTGTTCGTAATGTCCTAATAAACGCCAATTGTTTGTGAACTGATAGGAGTATCGATTCATTTTTGTACACATATGTAACTAATTGAGTAATAACTCAATAGGGCTGGTGGCCAGGGCACTTATTTCTAGATCAGAAGGTTCCTGGTGCATATCTGGTGAGGCATGTATGTTTGTCCATCTGGAGAGAATGTGTGGCCTCTCTAAATGGGTTGGACTTTGAATGTATGATATGTATATGAGGTGCAATGTTACCACCCCCATGGTGCACCGGGGTAACGCCAAGTGGTTCACAATCCCGTCCTCATAGCGCCATAATGACTAAAGCCCTTCTAACAAGTTCATGTTGGCCCTGCATCGGGAAAAAATGACTCAAAACCTTATGAACGCCTATAAGTAAAGCTATTTGTATGCTTGGTTATATTAGAATATTTATATCGTTTAAGTAGATATAATAATTAAAACCAGGGTAATGTCAAGTGGTTCACAGTTCCATTCTTGTAGTGCCATGTTGACTGAAGCACTCCTAATAAGTTCAAATTGTTCACTGGTAAAAAATAAGCAATATGACTTGAAACCTTATGAAAGTGATAAGGAAGATATTTGTGTACTTGGTCACATTAGAATATTTACCTCGTTTAAGTTGATATAACTTATAAATAGTAAGGCTCTAAGATTTTATCAGATTTTAAATTAACCATTCAATTAAAAACAATGTCTTGCCTCAATTTATTTACGTAGCATTTACTTAAGGGGCCTTCTTCATACTAAGTAAAGCATAAACTTCATAATTTCTAACATTGAACATTTCAAATCTTTGTCAGAATTTAACATAACATTTTCTCATAAAATAACCAATTTTACTTTCAAAAAGAGATACTTCCCTTGAATTTCAGTGACTTTAATACAATGAAATCTAATTTATATTATATTTTATGTGTAACTATTTTAATTTAAAACTCAGTAATGATTTGAATACTTTCAACTAAAAATTGTTTTTGTTAGTAGGTAATTAACATTAATATATATAACATTTGATTCCTCGTCGCTTTCCTATCATAAAAAGGCAACACTAAGTCCCACAGCAACATTACAATAAACATGATGTGCTTTTTACTTATGAATTAAAATTTCATAAAACCGACAAATTTGGAGTATTCTATTCAATACTCCTGTGAAACCGTACACTAATTGTTGAAAATTGAACTGTAACAATGGAAGCGTAATGACGCTAAATATCTTGGCCACAAAATGAAGCGGAATTGTATTGAAATTTTAGATGTCCCCTTATTAAATTTTTTGTTAAGTTTTGTTCTCAGTGAATTTATTGAAACTGATTTCATGAATCTTGACTGGACTTATGAAAATTTGCGACCTATGACACTTGAAACATCGACTCTTGAAAATATTAGCTCTCCCACCCATCCTACAACAAGGTTTTCTATATTCTGGATCATCGGATGTCCTTTGTCATCAATCTGGTCAAAATTAATATAATCTAACATGGATCGTTCATTTCTAAACCTGAAACTATTTTTTAAAACAAAAAGCTAAAACTTAAAATTATAATCTAAAATGTGTTAGTTTGCACGAGCGTCAAACTGATTGATAATCATCACATGAGGTTAAGTTAATATTTCGTAAAAGGGCCGTGGTAGCCCAGTTGGAAGAGCAAAGGATTAGCAGCCAGAGGGTTGTGAGTCGAGGCTCGGTCCAACCAAAGACCGTCGTGTACGAAGGCCCATTGCTGTTTAAGGTGGTATGGTAATATCGCACTGGAGCAACACAACGGGCTCGTGCAATCGACTCGGACCATCAAAGTAAACTCCATCATTTGTAAGAATGTCGGTCGGTTCGGAATCTTTTGGTCGACGGCTTTGGACAGTCTTCTATCGGCAAACTGATCATCCGATACAATTTTATTATTTTCAGGTGGAGGTGGTATTACTTTCTGATGTGGTTGACAGTTTCTCAAGTGTTAATAGTAAATACCAGTTGGGTTCCCATTCTCCTTTTCGGTACAGATTTCGTCCGCATACTTAGCTTTTAATAAATTTAAAATAGTCAGGATAAAAATGACAAAATTCAAGTGTGCTTTGACAATCGAAGTCAATTTTAAATTTCGCCACTTTTAGTAAAAAACTCAAGTAGTTACTTCATTTCAATACACGTGAAGTTAAAAAATCAAATACGAATTATACGTTTAAAAATTTAAAACATTTTATTTAATTTAAACTTGAAATAATAAATTACACTTCACTAGTAAGAGGATTTTAAAATTAAGTTTTTGTTTGGATTAAAAATTTAGTAGTTTTAGAGCAATGTTTTATGGAGAAAAACCTAACGATTGTGAAAAATATCAATCTGGAAGATCAAAACGTTACCCAGTGCAATTTCCGTGGTTCCGCGACTTTAATTAAAATACCTACCTACCGTCTCTTGCGCTTATGATGTCTGTCCATCTGTCTGCCTTTATCTGTTTGCCCGTACTATGTCCAAACGGTTGAATATATTTTCTTAAAGCTTTGCATACTGCACGTACATTCATTTGGTAACTGAACTTTTGGGTTGCTAGTTCGAATCCAGCCAAAACACCGTCGTGTACAAAGGGGGCTGGTGCACGTTAAATCTGTCGTGGCCTCAAATGTCCTCACGTTGGCGTGGTATGGAAGTTTGGAGAGTGGGGTGCCAGCTCAGGTGTTGCCTCGTCATCTGACCGTGGTTCAAAATTACGTGGTGTTGTCCTCGGATCTTTCCCTTTGGGATTGATCCCGGACCGTCACCAATAGCCCGTTGTGTTGCTCCAGTGTGACGTTAATTGAAAATACCAATACCTACCATACAATTTAATACATTTTAATGCAATGTTCTAAATTTGATAAATTATATTTTTGTTCCGTGCAGTGGCATTGAGGGGTACACAATTATATTTTTGTTTCATCTAAAACATCTGAGTAACTATTTAAATCAGCCATAATTTGGTAGGTAGGTAGGTATTTTTAATTAATATCACACTGGAGCAACACAACGGGCTATTGGTGACGGTCCGGGATCAGTCCCAAAGGGAAAGATCCGAACCATAATTTGGTAGTTTTGGAGTAGCTGGAAGATAGATTAAGCATTGCAATTACTTGGATTCTTTGTGCCAGTACTGCTGAAAAATCAATTATTTTCCCCAAAACTTCTTTCACGGAATTTAAATTCAAATACTTCTTTATTTTGAGCCTTATTTATTTTCTTTGCGAAATATGAACTAATTCTGAATATTTGGGACATGATATTTTGCAACGAAACGGAAACTCGTAATCGTTTGACAAGTGTAGTGATATTTTCTGTTTTTTCCGTCGGATGTAGGTAGGTATTTTAATTAACGTCACACTAGAGCAATACAACCGGGCTATTGGTGATGGTCCGGGATTAATCCCAAAGGGAAAGATCCGAGGACAACACCACGTAATTTTGAACCACGGTCAGACAACATGGTCACACTTGAGCTGGCCCCCACTCTCCAACACCACGCCAACGTGAGGACATTTGAGGTCAAGACAGATTTTACTTGCACCAGCCCCCGTGTACACGACGGTCTGGCTGGATCGAGTTTCAAACTCGCAACCCTTCGGTTGCTAAAAGTTTTTTCTGAGAGTATACATAAAAAATAATTCTGTAAATACACTGCTGGCCACCCAAATTGCAACACCAAGAAAGACAAGAGATATCACAACAAAATTTATTTTGTAGATAACATGTTGACCAAGTATCAAATGATTAAATTTATAGACTTCTGTGAAGTGTGGTTCCTGCCAAAATCAGTAGCCAGAGTAGCCGCCATTGTTGGAGATCACCGCTGCCACACGCCTCGGCATTGATTCAAAGAGACTTTGGATGTGTTCTTGGGGTACAGCAGACCAAGCAGCTTCCACACGTTGCCAAAGTTGATCTGGTGTGGCAGCTGGGGATGTATTCTGGGTCAATCGTTGAGCAACCATGGACCACATGTTTTCTATCGGCGAAAGATCCGGAGAGCGAGCTGGCCAGGGAAGCAATTCAATCTGGCGATTGACGAAGAACCCTTGGACAATGCGTGCCACGTGTGGTCGCGCATTATCCTGTTGAAATATGGCTGTGGGCAAGCCCTGAAGGTAAGGAAGGACAACTGTCTCCAACACCTCGGAGATGTAGCGCTGGCTGTTTAAAGTACCGGCAATGCGTACTAGAGGAGTGCGAGAGTGATATCCAATACCGCCCCATACCATAATACCCGGTGCAGGACCAGTGTGGCGGTGCATAACGCAGCTGTTCAGCATCCTCTCTCCACGGTGTCTCCAGACTCGAATCCGACCATCGTGGTGTTGCAGACAGAAGCGTGACTCGTCAGTAAAGACAATTTCATTCCATTCTGCCGTCCACATCCTTCTTTCATCGCACCATTGGCGTCGGAAACGTCCGTGGTTCTGCGTCAAGGGTAGACGAAGCAATGGACGTCTTGCGGACAGACCACTTTGCTGTAAACGGCGTCGAATGGTACGCGCAGACACTGGATGATGCGGTACAGACTGAATGTGCTGTGCTATGGTTCGTGATGTGGCTGAGCGATCCGTCACTGCCATACACACAATATGCCTGTCATCACGTGAAGTGGTGCACTGAGGTGGATGCGATCGAACACGTCGGTCCGTCGTACCCTCCTGCATCCAACGATCACATATCCGCATTACAGTTGTTTGGTTTCGTCCAACACGACTACCGATTTCCCTGAAAGATAATCCACAATCTCGGTAGGCCACTATCCTTCCTCTGTCGAACTCGGATACTTGATCAAAAGATGATCGCTGTTTTCTACGAGGCATAATTGATCGTTTTTTTGAAAAAAACCACAAGAAAAACACAATTGCCGTACTTGAAATCGTCGAAATCTCCAAGCCTTAAATAGCGCTTTGAAGTGGCGCCACAGGCGCGCGTGATGTGTGTCTGCGCTGAAATTTTAATCATTTGCATATCTCACCTCCGCTAATGCATGTTGTAAATTTCATATTATTTGCATGCTTCCTTCAGGGTGTTGCATTTACGGTGGCCAGCAGTGTATTTTTCGTAATGACAAAAATAAATTGAAAAGTAATTTTTATTTTAATTTTCAACATCCTGTAATTGCTAAAGGTCTGATTCAGGACGTATCAGTTGCCTGAGCAATTTATACGTTTGACGCTTTTCAGAGCAACCAGCCAGTAAGTTCAGTGTTTAATACGTCCTTTAGCTGAAGGCCCTCTCTTCAGTTCAATTAGAGATAAAGAGTTGATGGGTTCGTCACGCTCTACCCTTCTTTTTCTTCTGAATTCCCGAACCGCTTGGAGTTGCTTCTAATAAATAACATTTTGAGATTTGGGTTGGTTGGGTGTTTTTTCACAAAAGCCAAATCGTTCGTTCCACGGTCAACTTCGATCGGAGCTAAGAGCAGAAGCAGGAGGTTCTGTAGCACAAGTAGATCAGTAAGCAGTAGTTGTTGAAAATATGTAAGAATATATGTAAGATATTAGCGCATAATGTTCCGAACAATTTTGTAGACCAAATATTCGAAGCTATCTTTGCAGGAAGGATGACACCACATTGGTGCAAAAATTTCTAAAATAAATTCGGAAATTTTTTTAAGTTTAACGACAGATTCCTACACGAAATATAATATCCTAGGGTGCGATTTGCTGTTGTTAACCATTGAGCTGTGGTTTGCAGGTCAGGGGTGCCCATCCTCCTCAAGCCCAATGGCGCAAATCCCCCCCCCCAATTTTTTTCTTTACCGCCCCCTCAAATTCAGTTAACCATATAACCTTTATTGAAATCTCAAATTTCCAACTGAATTCACACAAAGCTCTACATTTCGTATTTTGTAAATCAGTTAGAGATAAATAAAATTGAGATAAATAAAACCAGAAAAGCTAGGAAAATGAACAGTTTATATTTATAACAGCAATTTCATGTATAAACAATGATATTATTTAAACTTTGCAAATGAAAATAACTATAGTATAGTAAAAACAGATGTTTTGAAAGATTCTGAATGTTATATGAATAAAACAAATATTTTACCTTGACCTTTTGTATAAGAATAATTTTTATATTCATAAAAAACTCTAAAATTGAGTGAATGGAAGAATAGAATATAAAAGAAATTGAACACATCAATGAAGATTGATAATTCAATAATCAGATATTGAAAAAACGAACTAAATGTGTAAAAACTAATGATATGAGTATTATCGTAATGTTTACATGAGTTGTGTAAGTATTCATAAAACCTTAAAAACTAAATTGTTTTAGAGTAGTGACAAAACAGCTATTATACGGAGGGAAGAGAAAACATTCGAAACTCTAGGTTGAAAAAATCTATAGTATGACCAGAAAATAAATTCTTTAAGCACAGGGATTTATGTACTATTTATAAGATTTTAACAGAAGCTTTTTTTTTCTCTGTGCACTTGATATGGCAAACTTTTCGATAATTTCTTCATTTGTGATTTTCTTGAGAATGTCATTCTCAGATGATAGTATCAATAAGCTTGACAACCAATCGTCCCCTAAGCTGCTTCTTAACCTGTTTTTTACAATCTTTAAACGGCTCATCGTCCTTTCCGCTGAGCAACTTGTGACAGGTAATGATAAAAGGATACGATAAAGCATGATGAGTTGAGGAAATGCTGACATATACTGCAGGCATCTGTAAGGCCTAATAAAGCCTCTTTTTACCCACTGATCAACAGACAAAAGCAACTAACTCTTCATGGTATGAATTTTCTTCCTCAACTCCATCTTTACGAACTTCATTTCCACCTCCACCTCCTAAAACGTCAGATTCCCTGTCTGGTGTCCTATTTTTACACTTTTCTTTCTCTAAAAGCAGGTCGGAAATGTCAATTTCTGAGTGAGTAACCTTATACACATTTGCAAAAGTTTCTAGTTCCTCTATTATTTGGTCACTTTCAAGATCGTAAAACCCACACAAGTCTTTCACTGATGAAGAATCTGGCAAGAATTTATATCCCTGCTTTTCTTTTTCTCTTGCAATTTTCAAAATTCCTTCATGTGAAAGCACTGCCATTTGTGAGATTATAGAAAGAGAACTGTCAGAGAATCTGTCATTGAGTTGTTTAATAAGTGAATCTAGTACTTGAAAATAAACTTCCACTTTGATCCTCTTGGATCAACTATTCTTTCATCGATAGCCATTTCATCCATAAACCTCTTACGTTTTCTGCTTCTGCGGTGGGGTTGCGAAATATTCACATCAGCAAAGGCAAGAATTGAATCCTTCACTTTATTCCACTCCGACTCACTTTGCATTTTTATAGGTTTAGATTTGGTTTCAGCAACAATTTTTGACACTGCTATAATCAATTATTTTTTATTGTAGAACAATTGTGATTGGTGACAACACTTTGAAAATAGCTGATTCAACATGTATTGAGCAAATGTTTTCAAAATAGGTCATTTGTTTTCACAAGCCAGTTCCCAGTGCCTGAGTGATTAGCAGCTTTTTTGTCAATGGACAAACTATGCAACGTCTCCTTTATTGTGTCATAGCAGGTGACAACTGTTTGCATTGCATCATTTCTGCTTGACATCTTGTAGTTGGCACTTTTTCAGTCTCCTTATTTTGGTTGGACCTTTGTCCAAGTTTGTAGTAAAAAGATCATGCCTTGTATGACCTGACATGAAGACATAATTCCTCTAAAAGAAAAAATAGATTTTTCATTTTGGGGCATATATCCATAGATTTTTCCACAATTAAAGCAAATATGCGAAGAACACCATATATAGAACGCTTTGGGATATTCTCTCTGGATCAGCGCTTTTACACCATTGAATTTTCCTCTCATAATACCAGCCCCACCCATACTTTGACCAACAATTCCACTTGGATCAAGACCAAGTAAATTCAGGCATTTCATTATTTCTTTAAAAAGATTTTGGCCTGTGGCATATCCACTAGTGAAAACCTTAAGGAGCCGTTCTTCAGGTTTGACATTTTCCTTTGGGGCACCATGTGGGTCAGTATGCTGAATATAACGAACCAATAATGTTGAACATTCTTTTTTACTGTCTTGAGTTGAGTCTAGAATAATAGAATAAATGTTAGTCATTTTTATACTATCTATGATTTTTGAAGCAACGATGTCACTAATTTTGTTAATTACATCATAAACGTTTCGATAAACCCAAGAAATTAGACCCCAACTTTCCTTTTTCAGTTCAATCTTTATCAATTTTTTCAAGGTATACCCTAGCATCAGGACTATATTTACTCAATAGCCTAAAAAGACCCATGTGTTCTCAGTCCATCACAATCGAGAGGTGCTGTCTGTTGTCATCGATTGTTGTCGATATTTAAATGAAGAAGTGCTTGGATTTCGTAAAAAGGATGTAGCAGAATAACTGATCTGATTGTTCAGCTAAATGTGAATCAATCCACTTTTGACAGATCCATTGGATCCTTGCAATTTGCGCTGATAAGTGGGTTTTAGATTTTTCATGGAGCACAATATCCAGGTCCCCCATGCTCTGTCCATCCTCTATAGCCAGTTGTTCCCCATATTGACTGTTCGCGTAGGAGAGAAAACAGTACATGGCAAGCAAAGTACGGCATCTTTTTTTGGCTATATACCAGCCATTTTCTTTTTACACTTTTATTTGGTAAAACTTCATTCTTCCATGATGGGTTGAATTTTCTTCCACCTGTTGAAGGAAAAGTGACAAAAGACTTTCCAAATATAGTGCTTTATTTATTTCCTCAGCTGACAGTTTGATGTTGGCATATCATCAGGAGAATCTTCAGTTAGAGTTTCCTCTTGTTGAATGGAAACTGAAGGTCTTTCAGCAGATGGATTGCTACATGATTCTACCTCTCCGTGTCCTAATTCAATTTCAACAGCAACTTTTCCTGGCGTTCATTTTCATGAAGGTTTTCAAAATCTACGCCTTGGGTCAAACTTGATGAAGAGGGTTGTATTTCTAAATCTTCAATGACGTTTTCAGGAATCGAATAGCACTGAACTAAAATTCCTTTCCTACTCCGAGAGACTACACAGAACGTACAAGGCTAGACCGCTACCTGCATTCAACTGTGACTTAACTTTATCTTGTCTATGGGACTACTAATGATCCACATGACACAAGGACGACGGACGGAAAACCCTCAAGGTGACAGATGTTTATGAACGGGCAGGGTATCAGTACTGCTAACTAAGCGTTGCTCAATAAAAAATTATGGAATAACTTCCTATAGTGAAATTGTTGTCATAGCAGGAAACAGTAGTCTTTTAAACAAATTCAGAGTTTGTCTAATTACTTACGAAAAAATATATATAATAATAAAAAGGTTTCTTATTAAATACTATTTTGCCCCAAAAATTTCCACCCTGAAAATTAAAAAAAAAAACACCCTGAAAAAATTCCCCCAAAAAATTCTGATGGCGCAACTTGCGCCATGATCCCCCCTGTGGGCACCCCTGCTGCAGGTTAACAATTACCTAAATTCAAAGAATATTATTCAGACGATATAGCTTGAATATATATCATTAATCTAAACTTATGTATAACCTATTGGTTGATCTCGGGTAAATCATAAAAAATCGTTAAAACTGAAGGTAGAAATTTACGTGTAGTGCCAAAAAAGGCTTTCTACTTGCCTTGTTGTCACTGCTTTGGTGTAATTCATTTTTATTTTGATAGCTCACAAAACAGAAGTCCCAGCTCGCGACTCATATCCAATTGTGTGTGTATTACACACAATTGGTTATTAGTTATTAGAATTTGTTATTAGAATTAACTTGTAAGAGGTTTGTAGGTAAACGTAAGCATTTGTTCAGAATATCTTCTTCAACCTGAAAATGAATGAAAATATTTAATGACAAATATTTATCAGAGAAGTATTAAAAGAATAAAACATGTGAAATGCAGTAAAGCAGAATTCTAAAAAACAACGAAAGAAAAGAAGGGGATATAAACATAGCAATACGGTTAAATTATAGACAAAAATAGTTATGAAATGTATTGTATCCATTTAAATTTATTTTCATGAAAGGTGTGGAACTAAATGATATTTGAATAAAAAATTTCAAGTGCAGTAGTGCTGGTGACTGGAAGGAACACCCCAACTAAACATGAAATACACAGGAGAATACATGCCCCATTATATGATCCTATGTAGAATTCTACAAAATTCCAACGAAAACATTTGTCAAACTGACTCATACGCCCATCTAAATATAAACACATACAATACATAAAGATTAAATGTTTTCATAACATCACACATACAGAAGAATCATTACAACTTTGAACAGTCCAAAAAACATCTCTGAACATATTTCGAGGACACATTTCATTTTAAAACCATTACAAATCCAGAATTGTGAAAATTTAATAGTTTCCTCAAGTAGAATTTGATTTTGATACCAAATGGGAAGTTTAAGAAAAGGAATATAAAATATTTTCTTCCTCATGAAGGCTATCGACTAACTTTATGTTACAGAATGAAATGGAATACAGTTGTCAACTAGATCATACCAGTCACTTAAGAATTGGAATATATTTTAAGACAATCTCCGGTAAGAAACACGAGGATTGAATTTCAAAGCAATGTGTCTATTCAAGCAGATTAGGTAAAAGAGAGGTTTTTCAATGGGCACACTCAAGGGTCATGGCATGGTTCTTAGTGCAGACAAATCTAGGTTGAATTGATGAATGGCCAAAAGAAATACTGTTTCATTCAACTTTACAAAACCATATTACAAATAAAACACCAAAAGCATTAGTAACAGTTAAAAGTCTTATGAGAGATAACAGCAATTTTCCAAAATGGTGTTACTGGAGTGTAAAGAAAAACAACTGACTTGATTTGGTGAACCTGACTACAAATGCAATCAAACTTGTATTAGGTAAACAGTACAATTATATCAATGTTATAATGCTAGAACTTTTTATGTAGCAAAGACAATAAATGAAAGCTTTTAACGTTTACTATATATACGAGAATCATTACAACTAAAATGAGTAACTAAATGTCGGACCAGCTGGTAGGAATATATGAAGAAAAGTCTAAAGAAAGTTCTCTATAAAACCTTTAGTGATAGGAAAATGCTTACATGTAATGCCGTGCATAAACTTTAAATTGCGTTCAACAAAGGAGTTGAACTTAAAGACATTTTAACTAACATATTTTATGCATAATTGTCTGGTGCAATGGAACGAGACCCCACAGCAGCATAAAATGTACATGAGTATACATGCACTATGATCAAACTAATAGGGCCTGAATTCGTAAAGCAAATCATGGAACCATGTTAAAAAATGTATCACACCCTTTGCAACCTCAAACACTCACAAATAGAAACATGTACATGTGTATAACCTGATATCAAAGGAACTATTCTTAGTATACTGTGGAAAAGCTGATGAGAAATCATAGCACATATTTAAGCATATATCTAATTTTAAAATAATATATAAATCCAAATAATAAGTAATTTTTTACTCATAAATGTTGTTTGAATTAAGCAAGAAAGCATAGTGAATTTCATGACCTCGAGCTGTAATTTCTTGTCTTAAAAGGAAAAAGTTTATAAAATTCTACACTAGAGTGAAATTAGGAACTAATATGAGGAATAGACACAACTAAATTTTTTTTGAGAAATCATTTCAAAATACCGATATTGTTGGTAAAAGTCACATGGAATAAAATTCATTTTATTGAAACAATACTCTGCTCGATCGGATAGAAGAGATTACCTCTCCACTTTCAAAATTTGAAACATGGTCAACAGTCACATCGAAGTTAACTTGATAAAATAACAGAGAAACAGGGAACGAATGTTTTGCAAATCGAAAGAATACTAATCAAATTTTTTCGTCATTTTCAATAATTTATAGATCATTTTAGGTGCTTACTCTATTGGTCAATTTTATACTTTCTAACTTAACAAAATCCGGACCCCAGTGACCCCGGACCGCACCAATTTTAGGTTTCCCTGTTGGAAAAGAAAGATTTTCATCCTACTTTTAATGGCTGTAAAATTAAAACAGTTGATTAGGGTGACAAAATATCTTATTAAAGTGACATTCCCTTTAAAAACAAGGCAATACTTCCGTTTACGCTTAGAATAAAAGGAATATCTGCAAAAAGATTAGTTGCGACTATTGATAAGAAATAATTTTTAAAAAAGAAAATCACGTTTTTGGTATCGATCTGATGTAAAATTTTACGCAGATTTGAAATCCGTTGAAATTTTGACTCTATCGTTAACCATTCAAAAGATAGAAACTTGGATTAGAGAAATAAAAAACACAATTTAATGTATAACGGAAACTGACCTCGAAAAACGCCCAAGCGGTGTACACATGGAATATTCCACTTCCAAGAAAACTCAATAGATCATTTCATTGGTGGAAATGATTACACGAAGTAAATATCCCAAAAATGATTTGTCTGACAGTTTATCCAATACGGCCCAAGGTCAAATGAAAACAAATCCCATTTCTCCTTACATGGGAGAAAGTTCGAGACATCCTGTATCATTCCAATCAGAACACCCGTGTAATGCTTTCGATGTGCAAATTAGAAGCCCGATTTTCGGTGTTATAACTGCTGCTGCGCAAGAAGTGATTCATTTTGTTAATACCTAGAAAACCTATCATTTTCGCAGAATATTGTACCTGATAGTTCACTGCGCTATTAAAAGCACGGCATTCGGTTATCTCATTCAGTGGTTCGTTGTTGTAATTTAACTCTCAGACTCGCTGATCGAAGCAGCATTTCGTCGGGGACCATGGAGTGTCAGAGCAGTAACGACAACGCGCTTATTTTCACCTGGAGAATAGAAAACTTCAGCCATTGTCTTGAGCGAAGAGGAGAACAACTCGCAAGTCCAGTATTCGACATCAAATCAATCAAGGACTCACAGTGTGCCGTCACGCCGAGCGCCTCATCATGCCTCACTTGCCACTGGCGCGTCCTTGTCTACCCGAGGGGGCAAGTGAAGGTAAATATCGTGGAAGATATCAGTTTGTGTCTTGTTTACATCAGTTCCGGAAATGTCACGGCCAGCTACAACCTCGAAGTAATCGACTCGGATGGATTGGCGATTCTGTCCAAATCGGAGGAGGCTGTGGAATTCATGACTGACGACCAATGCCACTCCTTGCAACCGTCTCTAAGCGAAATCGACGATATCTGGCAAACCGTGCGTCGCTCCCAAGACACATTGATCGTTCGGTGCTCCGTGTGGAACATCCAGGGGAACATTGCAAACAAAATGCAATGTTCCGCGCTTACTCGGATGGGCGTCAATAGAATGACTGAGCTCTGGAGGATCCCAGGCTTCAGCAATCTCGGAGTGGATCTTCCACGAAGCGCGGATTTGCTCATGATTTTTCCGAGTACCCAACCGGTGGTACGTCTAAGAGCATTCCTCCACGGCGAATCAGTGTACGAAGCACGACTTCAAATCGAGGTGCTGTATAACTGTGACAGACGGTCGTTGATGTCCTGCAAGATATCCGTCCTGGACCGCTACAACAGAGAGGTGCAAATGCTGCAGGACAAGTTCTGGTTCTCACGAAACCTACAACAAACAACGTGGACTCTACCTCTGTTCATCGCCAGGAAGTACTTGCTCGAGAGGAAGACTGACCTCTTGCCTAGTGATGTCCTGTCCCTGAGATGCGACATCGAACTTTCCTTCGGAGTCGCCTACGACGAAATGGAGGAGATCCGCTTCGGATTGTCCGCCCTTCCAGATTTAATGAACGATACCTGGTACGTCCCAGAGGTACGTCCGAGGGCCTCGAATCTGAGAATCAGTGGTTTTCTGAGAGGCGACATGGAGTCTTTGCTCCATGACAAGACACTGAGCGATATTCAGCTGAAGACAGGAGAATCGATATTCTCTGTCCACAAGGCAATCCTCAGTGCCAGATCCCCGGTCTTCAAGTCTCTGCTGGCGGGCGACCATCAGAGGATTGAGATCGTCCCCGAGATGGAGGCCCTAACCATGTCCAGAATGCTGTTGTACATCTACAGCGACACCATCGAGGACTATGACATGGAAGTGGAGGACTTTTCCAAGTTGTACTGCGCGGCTAACAAGTACGGAATCATCTCACTGAAAGAGAAATGCTCCTTTGCGTTGGAGTCCAAACTTTCAGTGGAGAACTTGCCCATGGTCTTGTCGCTGGCTGACACGCACCATGACCGCGTGCTGACATCAACTGCCCAAGACTTCATTCTCAGCTGTGAAGAGGAGGTCATGCGTTCTGCAGAATGGATGCAATTCGAGGTGAATGATGCCAATTTGGCAGCGAAGACGATGTATCAGTTGCATAGGAAGAAGTATGACGTGTATCAGAGGATGCTCCAATAGTATCAAAATGATTGGTGGACAAACAAACGTTTGCTGATAACTTTGTAATAATGCAGTTCAACTGATGATATTGCAACAAAACGCACAAACATTGAATTGAGTGCTCATACTGCTTGGAAACTAAATTCTGTAAGCTTTTGACAACTATCTGGTTATTTGAAAGCAAAAAGAACTCTGATTCGTCATTGGTAAGGTATTATGGAACTATTTTTTACCCGATTTTTTATTGTTGTGCTAATATCTACATTTCTTTTCCAATTTTAAGTTTCTTTTAACTTTTAAGAACCTGATAAAAATGTTTTTATGTTAACTTTCAATTCCATTTTACACAACCTTTTAACATAACTATATCTGGTTATTTGAAAGAAAAAAGAACTAATGATTCGTCATTGGTAAGGTGATTATGGAACTATTTTATACCCGATTTTATTATTGTGTTAATATCTACATATCTTTTTTCAATTTTAAGTTTCAAATTTTTTGAATCTGATAAGAAATATTTGTGCTAACTCTTAAGTCTTGTTTGAATATTAACTTTTGTAAAATCGTTTAATTTAACTGTTTCTGGTTATTTGAAAGCTTCAAAAAGTAGTAAACATGTGCATGGCCACAAATCATTTCAATTTCATTCGGCGAAACTAATAATTTGTCATAATTTGTCAATTGAGAATAATTTCTACCCGAGTGATTTATTGTATGCTATTTTAAAAAAGTTGACTCTAATTCAGCATTCCATTTATGTTTTGCTGTTTATCAAGCCAGCAATTGTATTTCGGTAACTCAATGGTTTTGGGGAAATATTAAAATGTGAATTGTGTGTGTATGGAATTATTTTCTCGTGTTTTCACATGTAAATTTATTTAAATTCTATGCTTGTATATTAATGGTAAGGTGATTATGGAATTATTTTTATACCCGATTTTATAGTTGTGTTAATATATCTACGTTTCTTTTTTCAATTTTAAGTTTCTTTCAAAATTTTTGAATCTGACAAGAAATGTTTGTGTTAACTATTAACTTTTGTAAAATCGTTTAACTTAACTGTTTCTGGTTATTTGAAAACTGCAAAAAGTTGTAAACATTTGTATGGCCACCAATGATTTCGATTTCATTCGGCGAAACTAATAATTTGTCATGTGAGAATAATTTCTCCCCGAGTGACTTATTGTATGCTATTTTAAAAAACTTAACTCTTAATTCAGCATTCCATTTATGTTTTGCTGTTTATCAAGCCAGCAATTGTTTATAAAAATATTTTCATGTTAACTTTTAATTTCATTTTACATCACCTTTTAACATAACTATATCTGGTTATTTGAAAGCAAAAAGAACTAATAATTGGTAAGGTGATTAGGAACTATTTTTATACCCGATCTTATTATTGTGTTAATATCTACATTTCTTTTTTTAATTTTAAGTTTCTTTCAAATTTTTTGAATCTGATAAGAAATGTATGTGTTAACTCTTAAGTCTTGTTTGAATATTAACTTTTGTAAAATCGTTTCGGTTAACTTAACTGTTTCTGGTTATTTGAAAACTGTAAAAGTAGTAAATATGTGTATGGCCACCAATCATTTCGATTTTATTCCCGAAACTAATAATTTGTCATGTTATGAGAATAATTTCTACCCGTGTGATTTATTGTATGCTATTTTAAAAAATGTTAACTCTAATGCAACATTCCATTTATGTTTTGCTGTTTATCAAGCCAGCAATTGTATTTCGGTAACTAAATTGTTTTGGTGAAATATTAAAATGTGAATTGTGTGTATGGAATTATTTTCTCATGTTTTCACATGTAAATTCATTTAAATTCCATGCTTGCATATTAATGGTGAGGTGATTATGGAATTATTTTTATACCTGATTTTATTGTTGTGTTAATATATCTACGTTTCTTTTTTCAATTTTAAGTTTCTTTCATATTTTTTGAATCTGACAAGAAATGTTTGTGTTAATTATTAACTTTTGTAAAATCGTTTAACTTAACTGTTTCTGGTTATTTGAAAACTGTAAAAAGTAGTAAACATGTGTTACGGCCACCATTCATTTCGATTTCATTCGGCGAAACTAATAATTTGTCAAGTGAGAATAATTTCTACCCGAGTGACGTATTGTATGCTATTTTAAAAAACTTAACTCTTAATTCAGCATTCCATTTATGTTTTGCTGTTTATCAAGCCAGCAATTGTTTATAAAAATGTTTTCATGTTAACTTTTAATTTCATTTTACATCACCTTTTAACATAACTATATCTGGTTATTTGAAAGCAAAAAGAACTAATAATTGGTAAGGTGATTATGGAACTATTTTTATACCCGATCTTATTGTTGTGTTAATATCTACATTTCTTTTTTTAATTTTAAGTTTCTTTCAAATTTTTTGAATCTGATAAGAAATGTATGTGTTAACTCTTAAGTCTTGTTTGAATATTAACTTTTGTAAAATCGTTTCAGTTAACTGTTTCTGGTTATTTGAAAACTGTAAAAGTAGTAAACATGTGTATGGCCACCAATCATTTCGATTTCATTCCCGAAACTAATTATTTGTCATGTTATGAGAATAATTTCTACCCGTTTTATTTATTGTATGCTATTTTAAAAAATGTTAACTCTAATTCAGCATTCCATTTATGTTTTATCAAGCCAGCAATTGTATTTCGGTAATTCAATCGTTTTGGGGAAATATTAAGATGTGAATTGTGTGTATGGAATTATTTTCTCATGTTTTCACATGTAAATTTATTTAAATTCTATACTTACATATTAATGTGCTCATTGAGATTTAATATATAGATCTAAATTGACAATTCAAATAACTTTTGTTTAAGTAACTTATTTGGTTTTTTTTGTTTACTTAAATATTGGGTTTTAAAACCAAGAATGGAAACCAGAAAGAAACCAAGTTGAATTAACGTCGCTTTGGAGTAAACAAATTTTAAAACCAATGTTTAAATATTCAAGTGAAATATTTTGTATTTAAACATTATACCGTTAGACTTAAGAAATGAAGAGCTGTAATTTTGATAGACAATTCTTATGTACCCTTGGGCTAATTTCATCTGGCATTTTTGGAAGAATATTGTAGCCTCGCGCGAAAAGAACCTATTCAGAAAAAAAAACAAATTTTCTGGAACTTTTAAAAAGCACTTCATAAAGAAAAGAAAAAATATCTTAGAACTTTCAAAGTGTAAATTTAATAATTTTGGTGCAACTTTTGCCATTTCTCTTGTAAAAAAGATGAAAGAAATAATCTACATGTAAAAGATCACGTAGTAAATAACTCTTATCTGAATTCCTCATGTGTTTAAGTAAATACCCCAATCCGAAGAACCTTCTGCTAGTTGCAAATAGACTCGAAGCAATTGGAGATGGGCGTTTATTGTGATAGCCGTTTAAGTAAGTGTTAACAGTTGTGAACTGTTTTCGAGTATATTAAGTGTCGATAAATTTTGGGAAAGCAGTGAAGGGATTTAAATTTTAAGAAATTTTAATTAAAAAATTTTAAACTCTTAAAATATTGTATAAAATAAAAAAGCTGAAGTTACTAAATTTTTTAATTACTTAATGTCTGATTTAACAACTGCTAAAATCAACCGTTTATGTCAATTTCTAATAGTTCATGACAACTGTTGAAAAGGTGTTAGTTACCAATTGTAATAAAACTGTTAAAATAAGTAGTAAATAAACTGTTATCGCAATTTGGCAATAACCGTGAACAGTATTGCCCTAAAATAACAGTTTCGCAATGTATAATCTCTATATGTTAAAAGCAACCGTTGATGTCAATTTCTAACAATTAATAACAGCTACATTTAACAGCAATTAAATTCAGCGAACAGATAACGGAACTTGTCGCAAATTACCAATAACAGTTGTCCATCTCTAAAAGCATATTTTCCAGACAATTTAATTATATCATTTCAAGCTTAGAATGATTAGAAATCAAAACAATTCTGGACTGATAAAATTTCAACTTAAAAGTTGTCTACTCTTGATTGAAGAGGAATTAAGGCCCAGATATTTTGTACCCGATTCACATGATGTATAGTCTCTACAATGGTTTTCAAAATCTAATGCCACTTAATTTAATCACTGCAAAAATATTAATTTGCAAGATTTGTTTCAAAGAAAATTCAAACGCGGATTGGAGGCGGAATCATGCCACTCCGAAATAGATTTCAAAATGGCCAAATTCCATCCCAAAGAGCATTCCATGTGTAGGCCCCAAGCGGTTTTTACCTTGATATATTCATTGTTCCACCCCATAAATGATTTGGTAGAAGAGCGTTTTGAAAAGTGTTTTCTTATCGAACTCAAATCCAAACTGATGTTTATTGCCTTAAGGGAAAATAGTCTTGAAATAAAAGTTTGATTTTTACACTAGTGAATAAAAAAATGCTGTGCTTAGCTTTTCCTATACATTTTTTCTTTGTAGATGAAAGATTGTAAGTGTTAAACTTCGGCAGTTTCAAAGGAACTGCTGAAATAAGCAAATCAACATTAAGAAACACCTTCATAAGCTCCATTTATATTTTTACTGACACTTTTTACAACCACTTTCATAAACTATTTTCTTTATTCTGATTCGTTTTGCATGAACCATGGAGCTCATTTACCTCTTAAGTTACGTTCTTCTAAAAGCTATTATGTTCTGATATCACTGTGCAACTATTCTCGCTATTTTACTCAAATCTTGGGAGCATTGAATATATTCAAGTGCTTTACAGTGTTCCTAAAGCTGTACGAAATAGAAAGCGATACGCGCAGACCATTCAGAGGTGTCGGCGCTAGAGGTGAAAACGCTCGTACAAGTTCATCTTGAACTTGAAATAATTTCAACTTCTGCGCTTGCCCTAGATCAGTGGTCGGCAAACTTATTATTCAAAAGAGTCAAAGATCAGCAGTACAACGATTAATATTTCTTTTGAGAGCCAAATTTCTTTTCAAGAACCATGTTTTTAGGAGTAGGTTTAAACTAGCTACTAGCATTAAATAAAACGAGATATAATAATAATAATCTTATTTATTGACAAAAAATATTTTTTACATTAAAATAAAAATGACAAAACACACATTTAACGTGAATAATGACCTTGCATTTCCTTGGAAAGTGGATAAGTCAGGTTTGTATGTCGTTGTTTTTAATTTCAAGCAGGAATCCAGGTTCTCATCAAGGTGATTTCTCAATTTACTTTTGATAAGGTTCATGCTTGAAAAAGATTGTTCGCATGAATATGTAGAGCCAAAGAGTGAAAGAACAGCAAATGCTAGTTTTTTAATTGATCATATGAGTCAGGAATACTATTCCAGGTGTTGAAAATTATCATGTCTTCCTTCTCCAGGTCTTTCAAAGCAGACCACTTTTTCTGTGAACTAAGATCACATTTATTTTTCTCCATATCAACATTAAGGAGTTCAAATTTGGAGCTCCATAATTCTTTGTTTTTTAACTCCAGTAATTGCATTTCAAAAGTGCCAATTTCAATATTAAAGGAAGAAAAATTCAATTCTGTTACGTCAGCACTGGGAGGTTCTTTAACAAAGGCTAACGTCGCTATGTTATTTCTGAATTCCTGAAACTTCAGTAGAAAAGCTTCCCTCATATTTAAAATTGTTTTGAAATAGTAAATGTTAATTACCGAGTTATTTTCTTGGCGATGTTTCAGCAGACTTGGAAAATGAATTAATGTTTCTCTTTTAAAATCTTGAGCAAAAATGGATAATTTGTTTTCGAATGAAATGACTTCTAACATCGAAAAAATTATGTTTCCTTTCCCCTGTAGTTTACGATTAAGATTATTTAGATAAGACGTAACGTCTACCATGAAATAAAATTTTTGGATCCACTGATCGTCGTTAGTTCAGGATAGTCAACACCCTTCTCTAGAAGAAGCTCAGGTGTTGCCTCGTCATCTGACCGTGGTTCAAAATTACGTGGTGTTGTCCTCGGATCTTTCCCTTTGGGATTGATCCCGGACCGTCACCAATAGCCCATTGTGTTGCTCCAGTGTGACGTTAATTGAAATACCCTACCCAAATACCCTAGAAGAAATGCTTTAATTTCAAATAATAAGGAAGCGAAACGTTTTAAAACGTTTCCTCTTGAAAGCCAACGTACCTTATTATGCAGCAGATCTGCGTATTCACTCTCCATTTCAACTAAAAATTCTTTAAATAGGCGATGATAAAGAGCTTTAGCTACAATTGTGTTGACAATCTTGATCACCAATTCCATAACATTGCAAATTTCTTCTGGAAGTGTCTACGCACACAGCGCTTCTTGATGCAATGGTAAACAAGTATCTCGTAATTAATTTTTTCCTCCAAAATGGAAACAAAACCTTTTCTCACTCCGATCATAATTTTTGCCCCATCTGTTGAAATTGAAACAACTTTATCGAGTGGAATATGATGTTTCTCCATGCATTCAATGACAGCATTTGCAATATCCTCGCCACGTGTTTGACTTTTCAGTGGCAATAATCCTAAAAGTTCTTTAGAAGCGGTAGACGAAATAAATCGAACAAAAAGTGAAACTTGCGCTGTGTCATTTATGTCACAAGATTCGTCAACAGCTATTGATTGAAACCAATTTAAGATCTTCGATTTGCTGATTGGTTATATTCGAAGACATTTTGACTGTTCTGCCTTTTACTGTTTTAGCAGATAGTGGTAACTCTAATTTTTTTTAAGAATTTCTGCCTTGTTCTTAAAATTCCGGAATAGCTCTTCGGATGCATTTATAAAACAACTTTTAATGTATTCACCGTCTGTGTATGGTTTGCCTCTCTTAGCAATCTCTTGACTAACAATAAAGCTTGCAATATTAACATTGTTGGAAAATTGCACCCAATAATTAAATACAGAACTTGATTTTTCTTGACTCTTCTGAAGTTCCTCAACTGCTTTCTTCCTCGCATCACCGGCGGGATATTTACTGCCAAATGACGCGTGACTAGTTGTAAAGTGTCTCCAAATTTGATTTCTCGTTATGCGCCAATTTTTCTTGACAAATAAGACAGGTCGGAATGCCATTTGAGATTTGTATAAACGCGAACGATTTGGTCCATTCAACTTTAAATTCACGGAGCTGTGACTGACTCGCACTCGCTCAACTCGTGCGTTAGTCGAAATCGATTCGTGGCAGAGCCGCACTCAAGTGGCTAAAGAGCCGCATGCGACTCGCGAGCCGCGGTTTGCCGACCACTGCCCTAGATCAATGAGAAGCGAGCTTCCTTTGGTAAACACAAACTGGGCTATCTGCCTAATGTACTCTCCTGGATTTTGATCACCGTTGATTAATTCAAAATTATCTAGTATACACAAGTTGCTTCCTCCCTATATTTAGTATGTGCAAGTTGTTCCTCCTTTATTGTATATGCAAAAGAAAAAATTCCTTTAAAACTGCAAGGTAGAACAATGTTTGGATTACGATGAGAGCAGGATACTCGACTTTTGTGTGAATTGCTTTGTTGACTTTTACACTAAATCACAAAACTAGTTGTATATATGTGGAATAAAATAAGAGTTAGTCGACTGTTACTAAAAAAACTTTTCTTCTATGCAACCAATTTGTTTGTTCTAGAATAAAATATTTCATGCTTTCTCTAGATTTTGATGTATATATATTATGTTGAACGGAGCACATGGCCCCGAAGGGGCCTTAATCTCCAGTGCGATAGGTGAATGGCTGGATTAATTGGTGCTGTCAGGCTAGAATGGGTACTGAAAGGTAATTAAGACTACTTAGTTACAATTTAATGGAGCTTGGAAGTTAAGGGATCGGGAGCCTCCACTGTATATATACTGTACGAACATAATTTGTAACATATTTTTCAGGTTACAAACTGGTAAATATATGTTGTTACTATTTATATAGCCGTAGGAAAGAAACTGCAGTTCTCCAGATTTTGCTCCCTTAAGAGTCTAGTGATACCATATGCAATCACTTGACGTGCAAAGGCTCCTTCATTCCCGGTTTTCATTAATATATGTTTCGGGCTAGTGTATAAATGATCAATGTTTTAATTAATAAAATCTACGATTTTGAAAGGTATTTCCTTTTCCAACGCAAATTCAAACTGAAGTTTATTGCCTTTTTTTAAGGATATGTATTCTTGAAAAAAAGTTTTGAATCTTTTACCATTAGTGAATAAAAAGAAAGAAATTTCATATAATCTTGCCACCAGTAGCAAACACGAAATCCGGAGTACCTCTGTTAGGACAGTTTCGGTGGTTCGTATGAATTGCTGAGACTTAAAATCCAAGAGATGTAGATGAACTTTTTATATTTATGTGCATTTACAACAATCCGTAATGGAATATTTCTCAACGTTATGAGGTATCACAGGATTTCCAGAAATCCCTAGAAGTTGAAAGAAATTCATTAAAACAAGAAAAATGAGTTCACAAGGCAGTTTTCACGAAAAGGATTTGCAAAGATGAGGTTTTTATCGAGCAAAACAATTCAAAACTTCCCCGATGAAGGGTTTGTCTTCATGTGGTAGCCATACAAATAAAAAAAACCTGTTTGAATCGTTGCTCTTCCCTGATTGAATGCTAGCATCCCCCGGAGACATGGAGAGGAGTGGATGTCTATGTAATAAATGTACCCATTGTGCTATGACATGCACCATCGAAAAATAGTTCAGGTTAAGAACGATACCGAAATCACATTACTTCCCCTAGGTCAGAGGTCGGCTCGCGAGCCACATGCGGATCTTTGGTTACCTGCATGTGGCTCTGAAGTAAAATTGAAAATGAAAATAAAACTATCAGTTTCATTCATAAAATTTTTAAGCGATTTTTTTCACATAATGGTGATCTCATTTTTTTTATAGGTCTTCCAAAACTTCGTGACACTAAGATATCTACGTATTTATGTGAGCAATCGTTTTCTAACATGAATTTCATTTGATGTAAATTGAGAAGCCAAATTATTGATGCCAAATTGGAAACGTGCCTTAAATTAAAAACGACTAGTTACCAACCGGACATACAGAAACTTTATAAGGAAATGCAAGCTCATTGCTCACACTGATTAAAACCAATGAGAGCAACTCTCGCTTTGTGTGTGATTTTTTCTTTATTTAATAAAGATATAATTAATTTATAACATGTCATAATATTACTTTAAATTTTCCTTATTTGTAAAAATATATTTGACTCTCGAATAGTGTTTAAATTGCTGTGAGGGACAGGTTTGGCTTTTCCGTCTCAAAAGTTTGCCGACACCTGCCTTAGGTGATGGATGCTCTTCCGGCGAGTCCTAAGATGTCCACGTGAGGTCCATTCAGCTATTACGTTTGAAAATGCATATTTGGAAAATCATTAGAAAAAGCCTATATTCAAATTTCGTTTCATGCTAGGAAAAGTTCCAAGATCATATTGGGATAAGATGATTTTATTTGTTTTGGTAACTGTCAAAGGTTAAGAAAGTTAAAATGTATAAAAATCATGTTATAGTGTTCAACTTTAGATGTAATATCTTGTATATTATTCTTCAATGCTTTGTGGTAGATTAGATCAGTTTAGATTAAGAGGGTATTGTCATTCGAGTATCAATACTTTTGTATCGATAGCGTTTTAGAAGGTATGGCATTTGAGTGTCCACTTTTAATAATAGTCTGAAAATGGATGTAATCTTTGAGAAACATTTTTAACTGTTCACATTTCTTCAAGCATTAATGTCTTTTATACACATTTTTAGATTCCTAGATGTGCATAAAAAGGATCCTCAGATTTCCTTGTTCGATAGGGCAACCACTTCTAATCTGAACGGCTCTTTTATGCATGATCGTTTGGTGAGTTTAAATGAGTTTGACAAAAATGAATTTTTTTAAATACTAGTAACAAAAACTGCTACATAGTACTACGACAAATAGAATGGTTCAAACTCAAAAACACATTACATTACCAATACTTTTCCATCGCCAAATGACGATAATTTAGGATTATGGCAATCCGTCGAAAACCTATAGAAATAAATAGTTGCTTGGTGAAATGATTATGCAATGCCACGATTCAAGAGTACTAATTTCAAGACACTTTAAATATGAGAAAAAAAGCAATTAAATAAAGTCACAAACCTGTAATGTGTATAGGGTGATACTTACAATCGTATTCCTACCAAGATTCAAAAGACCTAAAAGATAGACATTTTGCTTGTCAGTCTGCCACCCCTATAAAAAATCCCACAGAGAACTTTCTTCCACTAATTGAAGTTACCAGGCTGTCACTGGATCGTACACGCGTGGGTGCTGATGTTAGTTTGCACAAACACATACTTTTTCCGAAATTCAAATATCTGCATAATATTAATGAAAGCAATGGTATTTCTGGGTGATTGAAGTGGTATTTGCCAAAACTGGTTGGTCTTCATACAGAAAAACTTGGAAAACTTCAAACATCTGGCATCCCTTCAATAGACTCAATTTGAAACCCGGTCTCATCATGGCTGTTCGTTAGGCGGCGCAGGTTCGATTCCTATCAGTATTAGCGTTTCTAGAAAAAGCGTCAATTTTTCTTAACACTACTGCTATGCAAAAATGTAAGTACCTTCTTTCTATGGTACTGGTATGGTTTAAAATTAAAATTGTCTACTTGTATACTTCTTTTGCATTTTAGTACCCATTAAAATGAGTAGTAAACCAAAAAAATCGAAGACTTATCATTTTCATGAAGAATGGGAACCTGATTACTTTTTTACAATGATGAATGATAAACGTTGTTGCTTAATATGGCAATGCCTCCGTAGCCGTTACTAAAAAGGGTAATCTGGAGAGGCATTTTTTAACTTTACATAACAAATATCAAACAGATTATCCACAAAATAGTGACTTGAGAAAAAATAATATTAGGGATCTTAAGGCTCGATTAAAAGCTCAACAAAATGTTTTTAAAAGCCCAAGTTGAAATCACGTGCAGTGACTATTATTGCATCATTCAAAGTAAGTCATATTTTAGCAAAAAAAGTAAACCATTTTCTGACGGGGAATTTATAAAAGAAACTTTCTTGGAAATGTCAGATTCACTTTTTAATGATTTTAAGAACAAGATTGAAATTATTGCTGCAATTTAAGATCTACAATTGTCTCGAAATACTGGGATGTAGCGAATTGAGAAAATGAGTGAAAATATAAGAGAACAGTTAACATAACGACATTAATAGATGTTCTTGCTTCTCCCTTCAATTTGATGAATCGACAGATATACGTGACACAACATAATTGCTTATTTTTATTGATATGGTTTTAAAGATTATACATGTAAACAAGAATTGTTGAGTACGATTTCTTTGAAAGGACTAGAGGTGTAGATATATATTCAACTCTTTTAAAACTTCCTAACTTCCTGCTTTTATAATTTGCTTCAAAAGTTAAAAATAATTTGGTATTTCATTGTTGATTTGGGGTTTCATTGTTTTCATTTTGTTGTCATTTGAAACGAGTTATATGCATAGAATGGGAAAGAAATGCTATGATTGGCAATAATAAACATTGCCAATTATGGCGATAGTTATAGAATGTGGTAACCCGTCATAGGCCTATCCGAATAGTCGTTTGGCGGCGAAAATTTCAGTCCCCAATTGATCTATATTCAAGAATGTGTTTTTGCGTGTTACTAATTGTGTTACTGTTGCTTTGGGACTCAAAATACAATCCTGAATATTTTTTTACAATAGACATATTAAACTATATTCTTCCAAAATAAGTTTTCGTCAAAGCTTTCCTTCATTTGATTTTGTGTGCCTATTTTAAGTGGAAAACCGTCATTTTATAATTTTCCTTTACTGTTTGGAAGATGAAGGAAATAAATGCCGACTTCCAAACTTCAGCAATAGTTTTATCATATTTAACACTGTAACTAGCAGGAATTTCAACGATGTCTTTAAATTCCTTTAGCCCATAGAAACAGTTTTAATTCTATCAAAATCGACTATTTTCAATTTTTCGCTTAAATATTATGTTTAAAATTGTTGTTTTCAAATAGATAAAGGAAATTTTTTCATAGATTACAGAAATAGGAAATACTGTTGTCTACGTTAAGTAGTTTTTGAGAAAGAGATCTTCAAACTTGCAACATCAAGCGATTTCACAACTGCTCTTCAAAGTAAAGTCCTTAAAATGCCTGAAACTTCCAAAATATTTACTTTTGAGCCAAAATATTTTGTATATCGTTATTTATGCATAAACTAAACCCCTGTAGAAATTTCATGAAAATCCGTCACCACACGGCCACAGGTTTTTCGATTTTTGCTCATTTCACATGGAATGATCCATATATGTGTAGGATTTGGAACGGAGCTTGTTTGTGTTTCTCTAGGTGGGATAGGATTTTCAACCAGGGTGCTTTGCAACATTAAAGGGGCTCTATGAGACACCAGGGTGCCGCGTATTATGGTGCTAAGCTTTTTCCAAAAAGCTTATAGTGCTGACTAAATAAGTAAGACACTACAGTTCTGTCAGAAGTATGGTCAGAAGAAAACATTTTTAAAATTTGCTATGACAAATTTATTATTGATATTCAACTTTTCCAAGTTATCCATTTTTTATGTTATGAGCACAGAGCTGTTAAATTTGTTTTTTCGTTCTTTTTTGTTTTAGTTAAACATAAAATTTTTTTCTTTTATTCCTCTCTTTCAGATTGTTTTCAATTATAAAATAATGAATTATGTATGTACAAGTGGGATGTGGTTAAAATAGGTACAGGTGAAAGGTATAAATTAAATAAGACTAAATCAAAGCCATCAGATGATTATTTGGATTTCCTAATGAATAGAACATGGATGTACGCTCTTTTTTACACTGAAAAATTATTTTTTCTATAAGACAATTTCTTCAGTTTTACCTACATTTCGTTGTTGCCTTAAAATCTCAAGATGAATTATGGGTGTTAACAAAAGGAAGAGTTTTGAGAGTGGGTGAAGGTTATGTGATTGAAATGCAATCATAATAATTTTTAAAATGCCATTTTTCATATTTACAAAATTTTCGTAAAATATGGTAACAATATTTCATTTACGAGAGTTCTGAACAATATCAACTCTATTTCCGTACAAAACGTTTTTTAAGTAAGATAGGAAATGTATAAAAGTGTGCAAAAAGTTAATAAGGGTTCTTGCAAGGGTCCCTATTAGACTCTGAATCCGCCGCTGTGTTTGCGGTTTATTTCCTAGATATATAATATTTACCTCATTTCTTTATCGTTTGACGAGTTTCTGCATTCTCTTAAAGTTGAGTCTTAAAACGAGGCAATTTTAAGGGGAAGAACCAACACAATGATGTAACGTTTCGTAACTGAATGTTTTATTTTTAAAGAGCGTGTAATGGGAATTGCTTCATTCATAAAATTTCAATATTTATTTTTTGGAAAAAATTTCTTGTCAGAAATACTTTTCAAAGAAATATAATTTTGACACTTTAGTTTTTGGAAATAAACTATGTACTTTCCTACAGCTTATGAATTTCTGAGTTCTAGAGAAAATCTACATCTACATTAGTATTTTAGAAAAATTCTATAGATTATGAATTAAAATATGGGCAGAAAATATTTAAAAAAAGTCAGAAGTTACTGGGGAAAAGGAAAGCAATTTGAAAATTATTGGGAAATGAGAAAAAATTAGGAAATGAGAAGAAGTTAGAAAGGAAAATTGATGCAATTTAGAAGCTAATTCCAGTTTCAGGAGAATACAAATATGAAATCTGGAAAGAAAAAGAATATCCGCAATAGTTTATTGAGAAAAAGAGTTGTCTTTAGAGGGGAAGGAATTACAGGTTTTAAACAAAAAAGGGTCATTGGGGCTGGGGGGAAAGGTTTTAAATTTTGTTTAAACGGCATGTTTATTAAGTGTTGGTGTTAGAACAAATACAAACATTTTTAAAGATATTTTTAGTTGTGGATAAAAAGATAATATGGGGTTCGAACTGAGTTCTTGGGCGTTGTAACAGCGAAGTTAGGAACTCAGCCGTAGAATACTTCCGGTGTTGCATAACAAAATACCCTTTTCACTAAAAATAGCAACCCCTTCTACCAATCAGATTCAGTCACATCAGAATCACGGATATTCTTTGGTAGCAGTCACAGTTAGAACTGTTACTGTGAAATCACTTTTAGAAACATTTCTAAAGGTCGTACATAAAGGTTTCATTGCATTCGGCTACTATTATTTTCTGTATAGAAAACTTTCATTTTAGGTTCGCGTTCTAATCTTCTCCATAAATGATCTAGTCGTTTTGTAGCTATTTCTTTTGAATCCCCAAAGTTAATTTGTTTTCACCGTCAGGCTTTAACGGCATCTGCACAACATAACGACCATCAGCTTTTCTTTTGAGTTTTCGTAAAATGCTCCTCGCAATATTTCAACTCATTACTTATCAGAGGATTGATTTTCTCAAGATTTTCAATCTCCCAAAATGCCTTCAAAGTCTCATTCAAGTTGCCAGTATTTCTAGTTAAAAACAACTGTTTGTAACCTTGAGTTTTAGATTTGAACTTCTAACACAACCTAACACTAAATATCCAAAACAACTATCCTGTAAAATAAGCTCTTCTAAATAAATTTTATCAGATTTCAACAAATCAAAAACAGTTCCGCTGCTATCAACAAATCTATCTTTTTTGGAATGTAAAATTCCGGATCCGCAAGGGTTATCGTTTCTGGTATTTTTATATATTTTAGATATGTCCAAATTCTAGACGGTACGACAACCGTAATTTTAGGCACAATGAGTAAATCAAGAGTCCATTCGGAATTGCCAAATAAATCTGACATTTGAGCTCTTACTTACGGTTTAACCTTTAGCGAACAATCCTTTAAACCACTAATGAAAATACTTTCTTTTTTTTCAGTCCTAATGCCTGAGCGCACGAGGATGTGATGAAACTTGATTGCGATGTACTATTCAATATAAGCAGGGGTCTCCAAACTACAGCCCGCGGGCTAGACCCGGCCCATGAATGGTCATTGCCAGGCCCGCGGAAACCCGGCCGATGCAGCATGCAATTTTTGGTAAAATCGTAGATCGTAAAAATAATTCAAATTCAGTAGAGTCGCGGTAATTCGAGTCTCTGTAGGTTGGAGGTTCCTTGTAATTCGAGCCGGTTTTATGGAAAATAAACTTACAAAATATTAATAAATGACTTTCGTTACTGAGCGCCTTCAATTTAATAACGCTTTCCGCTTCTCATTAGAGTGTTTGCCTTGCGTTCTTTACTGAGGTAAATGAAACCTTTTCTAAACTTCAATTAGATCTAAAAAATTAAAAGGCGTTACCACAGATGGAGGTAAAAGTATGTGTGGCAGTAAAACAGGATTAGTAGGGCATGTATGCAATGCTATTAAAAATGCTGGAGGTGAGAAACCAATGGTTTTTCATTGCATTATCCAACAATCCTTGTGTGGGAAAAACATAAATGTGTCGGAAGTAATGCAGGTCGTTGTTAAGACAGTATATTACATCCCATCGCACTCTCTTAAACACCGGCAGTTTAAGAATTTTCTTTCGGATATTGAAAGTCAGTATCCAGATGTTCTATATCATTGTGAGGTACGTTTGCTTAGCAGAGGAAAGGTGCTCCAAAGGTTTTTTGAGCTGCGCTAAGCTATTGACATTTTCATGATTGATGAGGTAAGCCTGTAGAAGAGCTTTCAGATCAGTGGCTATGGAAGCTTGCATTTGCTGTTGATATTACCACTCATCTTAATTTTTTTAATTTGAAACTTCAAGGCGAAAAGTCCTTTGTAAACGACTTGTTCCAACGTGTAAAAGTTTTTAGAACAAAACTTGTTCTTTTTGGAAACAAATTGGGAAAGACAATTTTGGACCATTTCGAAACTTGCAAGAAGTTTGCTAGTGAAACTTGTGTGCCTTTCCCATCACATTATGCAGTACAAACTATCACAAAACTACGTTAGAAATTTGAAAACCGCTTCGCAAACTGATCATGCAGCTACAGCAGAAAAGATCAAGCTATTTCAAAATCCATTCCAATGTGAAATCGAAAATACGCAAACAGAATTTCAACTTAAATTGATTGAACTTACGTCAAATGAATACTTGAAAGAATATTTCAAGGAATGTTGCAAGAATAAGGACCTTCTTTCATTTTATAGGTGATTATATTTAGTTTATTTTTAATTTTAAAACAGTAAACTTCTGGCAGTTTCTTTCAGTGTTTGGATTGACCTATATCTGCGAACAGACATTTTCAAAAATGATCTTTATAAAATCAAAGTACAGGGCTAACTTGTCAGACGAACACTTGAAATCCATTCTAGTGATAGGATCATCGAAATTTGACCCAAAATGGACAGACATTATATGCCAGAAGCAACTCCACACGTCCCATACGTACATAAGAAAGCCAAAGAATGATGCATAGGAATTATTCCAAATAATTTTGGAATAAATTTGATTTCTTTGGATAAATCTTCTACATTTTTATTTAAACACCTATTTTGTTAACTAGTTTATTTCGTAAGCTTTAAAAAATTGACCTTGACCAAATGGCCATCTCCCACACATATACACACGTGTGTATATATGTATATATATACGTATATCCACATATATATATATTTATTTATTTATTTATGTATGTGTGTGTTGTTGGCCCGCTTGACTTCCAGGATTTTTCAATCTGGCCCTCAAGTAAAAAGTTTGGAGACCCCTGCAATATAGCACGTAATGGTTTTTATTATTGCTAGAATCCTTAATGTAAACAATTGCTGTGTTAACCAAAACACTTCTTGGAGCGCCCGTAGCCATTAATGACGTTTGAGGAGAAATGATCTTTTCTGTTTGACAGTTCAAGGATTGGTGAGAATTATTAGACTGCGATCCCTGCTCATCGCTAGAAGTTTCATGCAACAACGTATGTGTAGCTTTACCACAAGATGTAAATATCCCAGACATAGTTTATGCCTCTTAACGAACTCGAATCTATCAGCCACATCCATGTCCTTGAACTTAGAGCATTGGTATAAAGGATGACTCGCATCTTTGCAAGCGATGCGCAGTCGTTGATCCTTATTTGATTAACAAAAAAGATTTCGATCGAGAAGAGTAATTCCTATTACAAACGGGAAGTTTTATGTTCAACACATTTTTGAGCTAAACAGTTGCTTTTTGCTAATCCTTCAAGAACATTCGTTCGTCCAAAACTGTGAGCAAGTCATCAAGTAACGGAACCTCGTTCTCTTTTACAGAAAATTCATATTGTTTCCGCGTTTCTTTATCTATTTTTTCAACAAAATGTTCACTATGAAACTGTCAAATCATTTCTTATATATTTAAGAATCTTTAATAATCTTAAATTACGTTTTACAGTGTCTAAGAAATGCCTCAACTGAGGAGATTCATGCGACAGTTTTTCATAATTTAACAAATTGTTAATGTAAGTATCTACGACTGCTCGTTTATTGTCATATCTTAGTTCTAGAGCGGAGAACAATGAATCAAGTGTCTTCACATGTTTCCGTGCTTAGCTTCCCTTTTGAGTGAAGCTTTCAAATAATATAACTTTTGGAAGTTCAAACTTTTGTTTTCACCAATTATGGACATAAATTGGCTTTTAAAATTTTGAAATTCCTCATATTTTCTCCAAAACTGTGGGATTGGATTTTGGGGTTTTGTGGCGCAAGATCCAAAAGCGGACAAGCTGCGCCAACCAAAATTGTGAGAGAGGAGTTTCTGGCAATTCGACACACGATTGTTGATCTCTTTCGATTGCTCTTTCATGATTCAAACTTTGATTCCAAATTAGAAAGGAGATTTTTAAGCTTGCCTCCAAATTTTCTAGGTCTTCTAGATCTCCCAGAGTAATTATAGATTCTCCGACATCTATTTCAGAAGGTAACTCTTGGTACCTTAACAATTCCAAAGGTCCACTTTTTATTTCAATGAAGGTATTCAATTTAGTTTTTACTCGAATATGCGCACTGGTATCCGATGGATCTAAGTCTCACAAAAGTTTGAACCGCTTTTATCCTGGATAGGATAGTTCCTCTTTTACTATTTAGTGTCAGCATCGAAACTTTATCATCTGACTTATTCATAAGTTCGCTTATTTCTCTGGCTCGACGGACCAAATGTAATGATCAACAAGATCAAATTAGGTTTTCTATTTACACTGCAGTGCAAAACTTAAGCAACGATGTAATTTTTAACCAGACAGCCATGAAATTGTGCAAAAGGGGCTTGTTGCGTTCAGTACAATGAACACCCAATTCAGTAGAAAGGTGATTCATATACAAATATCAGGAACAAGACGTCACAGGTGACGTGAGGGCACTCAAAACGCGTGCAGTCAGAGCGCGCAGTGCAAGACTACAATAAAAAACAGGACGAAAGGCTCTATTAAAGGCATTCGCTGCAAGTTCAAGTGATTTCATACGTGCAATATTGCTAGAAGAAACCATCTGGACGACTTTACACGTGGTAGAATGATCGGCAAGCTTGAGGAAGGGCGTAGTGTGACGAGTGTAGCCCAAGAGTTAGGAATCGACAAAAGTGTCGTTTCACGATCTTGGAAAGCCTTCCAAACCACAGGTACAGCTGTAAGAAAGGTTGGTGGTGGTCGGCCAAGAAAAACAACGCCAATGGATGACCGATATATCGTCCTGCAGGCGAAAAGAGATCGATACCAGTCAGTGGGCAACCTGGCTTAGCAGCTGCGTGCGGCAACGGGACGACAAGTGTCGCGGTTTACTGTGGCCAGACGCCTTCATAAAGGTGGCCTATTCGCCCGCCGTCCTGAACGCTGCATCCCATTGACAGCTGCCCATCGGCGGCGCCGTTTGGATTGGTGTAAGGAACACAAAGACTGGACATCTCATCAATGGAGTCACATCCTCTTTACAGATGAGAGTCGTTTCAGTGTCACAAGCGATTCTCAACGCCACTTGATATGGAGAGAGGTAGGAACACGGTTTTATCCCACTAACATCAGGGAAAGAGACCGTTACGGTGGTCCTGGTGTGCTCGTCTGGGGAGGCATCATGATGAACGGGCGGACTGAGCTCCAAATTTTCGACAGAGGTACTGTTACTAGAGATCGCTACTGTCAGCAAGTGATCCTCCCCCCACGTACGTCTGTTCCGAGGTGCCATTGGTGCAGACTTCGTTTTTATGGACGATAACGCCAGGCCACATCGGACTCTTGCTGTTGAGGAGCTGCTAGAAAGTGAAGATATCACTAGAATGGATTGGCCAGCGTACTCCCCTGATTTAAATCCCATAGAATATGTGTGGGATGCTTTGGGGAGACGCCTTTCAGCACAATTATATCCGCCGGAGAACACCCAACAACTGAAACAGGTGCTCATTGGGCCCTCTTACCTCAACAACTGTTGGATAATCTGGTGTTGAGTATGGAGAGACGGTGCCAAGCAACCATTGCAGTTAATGGAGGTCATATCCCTTACTAAGGGGCATCTGTTTGTTGTTCTCCCTCTTGGGCAGACAATCATTTGTACCAACGCTACTCTTTCGATAAAGCCTTTTTTGTTTGATTCCATACTGTATGCGTTCTATTCATTTTTGCGCTAGTATGCTTTCTTCATCCGTTAAGTACAAAATACTGTCTCTGTATTCTGAATTACATCTCTCCCAGGTGATTTCTTGCGGAGTTACGGCAATAAAAGCAGTCGTTGCTTAAGTTTTGCACACCAGTGTATTTAGAAAACTTAACAAAGATGCTCTAATGAGCTGGTACAATTAGCTCCTATGAGCTGATTTTATTACTGAAACGAAAGTTCGTTACGGACCTTACCACAAACAGAATACAACAAAGAAGTTCGCTATAGACCATACCATGAGCGGCAACAAGGAAGTACTCAGGTAGGTAGGTATTTAATTAACGTCGCACTGGAGCAACATGCTATTGGCGACGGTCTGGGATTAAACCCGAAGGGAACGATGGTCTTAGGTTGGATTTGAACTCGAAACCCTCCGGTTTTCGACCTACCGCAGCCCTGCTTCTTGGTTGGGTAGATTAATTTACCAAGCACTGAAGCAACAGAACGGGCTATTGGGGATATATATAGGGGATACGGGATCAATCTCGAACGGAAAGATCCAAAATGACAAGACCTCGTCATTCAGAACTACTATCAGATAGCAGAGTCAGCACCTCAGCTGACACCCCTCTCCCAAATTTCACACCTTGTCGACGTGAGGACATTTGAGATCACGACAGATTTCACTTGCTCGAGTCCCCACGCATACAACGATTTATGGTTGGATCGAGTTTCGAACTCGTTACCCTCCGCTACTCTAACTGGTCTATTACGGCAACAGTTTTCTGTGATAGGTATGTTAATTAACGTCACACTAGAGCAACACAACGGGCTACTTAGTTTTCCCAGGAAACTCGCACTTAGATGTATCATCTGACCGTTCAAATTATGTGGTGTCTTCGATCTTTCGGGCCGCGGTGGCCCGGTTGGAAGAATAACGGACTTGCAACCGAAGGGTTGCGAGTTCGAATCCAGCCAAACACCGTCGTGTACAAAGGGAGCTGGTGCACGTTAAATCTGTCGTGGCCTCAAATGTCCTCACGTTGGCGTGGTGTGGAAGTTTGGAGAGTGGGGTGCCAGCTCAGGTGTTGCCTCGTCATCTGACCGTGGTTCAAAATTACGTGGTGTTGTCCTCGGATCTTTCCCTTTGGGATTGATCCCGGACCGTCACCAATAGCCCATTGTGTTGCTCCAGTGTGACGTTAATTGAAATACTCCTACTCCTAAATCCGCCGTGGCCTCAAATGTCCTGATGTGGTATGGAAGTTTGGAGAGTGGGTTGCCAGCTCAGGTGGTGACCTCGTCATCTGACCGTGGTTCAAGACTGCGTGGTGTTGTCCTTGATTCTTTCCCTTCAGGTTTGTACCCAAACCGTCGCCAATAGCCCAGTGTGTTGCTCCAGGGCGATGATAATTAAAACGACTACCTACATACCTTCTTAACTTTTAACTATTTTTTCAAACAGTAGCAAAAGAACTCGATTGGTAATTGAACCGACATCTTGATCATTTTAAAATGTGGAAAGTGTTTCAATAGAATGTAATTCAAATTATAACATGGTAAATGAAACTACAATATTTGTAACTAAATATGCATCTTGAATTTCAATTTTGAAATACGTCAGTTTTTGTACATTAAATTTCATTCATCCTTTTTCTCAACTCATCCAGAATTTCGGAACTGAGAAATAATTATTAAGCCTAAAATAAAACTAAAATTGTCAAAAATAAAACATTCTGCTCTTTGTGTTCTGTGAAGGTAGTGATGAAAAGCGTTGGGGCATTCTGGAAAAAATGCAATTGCAAAATTTCTAGGTAGGTATAGATATTTAATTAACGTCACACTGGAGCAACACAATGGTCTATTGGTGATTGTCCGGGATCAATCCCAAAGGGACAGATTCCAGGACGCCACGTAATTTTGAACCACGGTCAGATGACGAGGCCACACCTGAACTGGCACCCCACTCTCCAAACTTCCACACCACACCAACGTGAGGACATTTGAGGCCACGACAGATGTAACGTGCACCAGCCCCCTTTGTACATGACGGTGTTTGCTTGGAATCGAACTCGCAACCCTCCGGTTGCTAATCCGTTACTCTTCGAACCCCTGTTTTTCCTTTCATCCAGGACAACCGAAATATCCTTTACTTTTTTTAAATTTAACCAAACACAATACCGTTCAATAAACTTACAATTTAAACTGAATTAAACATTTTTATTCCGCCGATGAGCCGTTTTTTATCTTAAGCCAGTTATTTCTTTCCCTAAAGATACTTTTTCCCCTCAATAAACTAATGCAGGCAACACTTTTTTTTCCTGACAGTGATGGATCGCCATTTTGAACTACTAGGCGCAGGTAACTTAACACTTGCTCATAATTGGTTTTTGTAAATCAAAATATCGACATTTTTATTTCATAAAAATAAAATTTTATAGTTAATCAAACATTGAAATCAAGAGATATGCAGCATAATACTTGATTAATTTGCTTCTAATTGAATATAAATTATTGAATTTTCATTATTAAGTAAATAATTAATTCACATACCTATTTTTTTGTCTTAAAAATTCGTTTAAATTAATTACTCTTATCTAGAATATTGGTTAGTTGAAAAAAATTTACACCATATATGTAACAAGACAATTTCCTTATATTTAATAATCTGGAGGTTCTGAAATATTCACACATACAAGGAGGAGGAGAGAGGAGAGAACAACTGTTTCACAACATTAAGTAATTTTTCTAAATCTCTGGTAACATCCGAATCCATTTGTGTTTATAACACTCAAATTTAAAGTTTACTATTTTCTTTTGCCAAAGATAATATTGTTTTCTACCATTTTTATAAATTCATATGCGTAAAATTTGTTTTGGGATTGTTTTCATATTAAATTGCATGCAAACACCCAATATTTGTGTAAAATTTAGAATTTATGTAAAAATTTAGCCTCGAATGCCATATTTCAATCATTTAACCTAGTCGTTTCGGAATTATGAGTATGAAAATGTGGAGTTCCTAATGACAAAAAGAACGATACATTTTTCACTTTTGCCAGTCATATACGTAATTGGAAAGGACTCAACTTATAACATCAATAGAAATATTTAGTGATATGAAGATGAAGGATATGAATAAAAAGAATTTTTTTTCATGTTTAAACGAAACCCAAAAAATAGAGAAAAAAATTTCTAGATTATGTGTTCTTTATATATATAAAAATATAACTAAATAAATAATCAGAGAAAGATGAAGAACAATAATTAATTTGTCATTTAAAATAGGTAGCGAATTTTAATAACGCTTTCTTCTGAACTTTCCTTTAAACCAGTGGTCTCCAAACTTTTTCACTGGAGGGCCAGATTGAAAAATCCTGGAAGCCAGGAGAGCCAACAACACACACACATATATATGTATTGCATGCTGCATCGGCCGGGTTTCCGCGGGCCGTAGTTTGGAGACCCTTGCTTTAAACTGTCGAGCTTCTTTTTTATTTCGTGGATTTTTTGCCCGAGTTACTTTTTTTGAGATACGAGCCTGCTTCGGTGACGTCACAACCACTCCCAGTGCAGGATTTACGTATAAGCTACACAAGCTATAGCTTAGGGCCCCCACTTTCTTGGGGGGCCCCCAAAAAAATTGTCCGAGTGAGCAATTGTCATATATACTTAAATATACTGCAGCATTATTTGTCCCAATGCCCCACTTTCGGATTTTGTTAAAGGTTCCAGGGATATATTCGATCATTTTGAAGAAAAAGCAAAGGAAAAATTGCCTGATGTTGATTACAAGAAAAGCAGATATAGAATAAGGCATATCAATGATGATGAAAATGATGCTTTAGAGAACGTTGAGCCAAGAGACAAGTTCAGAATCAAAATATTTATACCTGTGATTAGAGTCAAGTCTGGCACAGAGGGCCTCAGTATACAATGACGCTGCAAAAGTTTTCATTCTTAACAAAATTAGAAGCTACAGAAGAAGAGATTCGTGAAGGAGTTAGTGCTTTATGCCAAACATATCCTGAAGATGTGGACATGAATCTTGTAGAAGTCAAGCATTTTCATCAATATGTTAGACATAGTCAAGCCTATGGTTCAGCGGAACATGATAGTCTAACACATCAGGATTTGTATAGGGTAATATGTAACGATCGTGTCCAATCAGCATTCCCTAATGTAGAAGCAATTTTGAGATTGTTTCTTAGTATGATGGTTGCAAATTGCTCTGGAGAAAGATCTTTTTCTCAGCTGAAAAGGATAAAAAATGAATTTAGAACAACAATGACTCAAGATAAATTATGTTCCCTCAGTCTCATGTGCATAGAAAGTGACAAACTACGCAGTTTATCATTTGATGATGTCATCAGTGACTTTGCTCTGGCAAAGGCAAGAAAGAAAATATTTTAGTTTAATATAATTCCTTAATCCTTATAACATGTTTCAAGATATTAGATAATAAGCCTTTGTAAATTGTGCCTTTTAAAAGAACTTTTGTTTCTTTTTACCAGAGTTTGCATTTTTAAGTTTGTTATGAATAAAAATGATTTTAAGTTAAAGATTTATTATTTCACTATCTATATACTTCTTAATTGTATTTCAGTTTAACCCTCTAGGTATCCGAAAATTATATTTGGCACTGACATATAATATCTGGACTTATAAAGGGCCCCATATCTCAAATAGCTTAGGGCCTTGTCAAGTCTAAATCCGGCACTGACCACTCCGCTCAGATTCCCGAGTCTTGCGCGTCGTTCAGTTCACATTTTTACCTCCTCTGATGATAGTTAACGTCTGTCACAAAAATCAATCAATTTCTTAGTTTGGTTTGGCATTTATTGTCAACTGCCACCGGGAGCTCCGAGTTCCTTTATTATTTATTTTTGCATTTCCTTTTCTCCGACCAGATGCTTCAATTCTGAAAACGGAAAAACGGGGTGTAGACAGTTATGCAGTTCATTTTTTTTTCCGTATAACCATGAGTCCAAAGAAGGTGAGTGTAAAGAACAGTGGTGAGAGAAAGAAAAAGGTAATATTCATGGAATTAAAGAGTGAGATAATAGACAAACATGAGCAAGGCGTAAGAGTAAGACTTGGCAACGCAGTATGATCACACTACTTCTACGATATGTACTATTCTGAAGCAGGACTTGATAAAGGCTATAACTCCAGCTACAATAGTTGTTCATTATAAATACATTATTATAAAAAATTGGAGTGCTTTTTTGGGGGGCTGGTACGAATTAATCTCATTTCAATTAATTTCAATGGGGAAAATTGATTTGAGATACGAGCATTTTGACTTACGAGCTCGGTCATGGAATGAATTAAACTCGTATCTCAAGATACCACTGTAGACTAGTGATGGGAGTTTTCGAAAACAAAAGTACTCAAGTACTCGATTCTTTTCCAAAGTATTCGAATACCAAAGTACTCGGATCCAAGGTATTAGGTTACAAGAGTACCCATCCTAGGTATTCGGATGCCAAAAGTACTCACTTTGTGTGTATTCGAATACCAGAGTATTCATCTTAAGTAGCAGTGTCACATTGCATGGGTATCCATGGTTCTCGTTAGTGTTATGTTTCTTGTCTTGATTTTGCTTTTTCCAGTTTTACATGTCCTCAAAATGCACGCGATGAAGTGTCGAAAAATTCCATCGATTAAGGGATTGATTGGATTTGAAATTTTCTGGACGCAATTTCCCGAACAGGCAGGCTTAATTATCAGTAAATTACACAATGGTTTGCTTTTTTTTTTTAAATCAAGCTGAAAGTTTTATTTAATTTTTCAATTTTAATTTCCAACTATATTTTAAATTTTAATTATTTACACTTAATTTTTTTAATTTAATTTAATTTTCAAGCTTATTATTTCTGACATTTAAAATATATCTACAAATAAGATACATAATCTTGATATGCTTTTCTTTTTCAAGTAAAATAACGTTATTTCATTCTTAAGTCAGCTGTTGTTTTCTTTAAAATATCTGACAACTAAAATTATCTTTAAAAATATCTGACGAAATCTCCTTAAAACGATAGTAAAATTATAAATATTTTTTTCTGCTTTGTGACTCAACCCCTTCTCACATCTTCGTACTCCAAACAGTGGTTGCAAAAATAAAAAGTAAATTTTCAGGAACAAGATTTGATTATTTAATGTAATTTAGATATTTTGTAAATATTTACGGAACCATTCTTGTACTTGGATCAACCGAGATGTGCCACTTTTTATGATAAATTTAGAGAAATAATTTTGAAGTTTCAGATCCTGGTATCAAAAGAAACAAAATATTTTTTACATTTATACACTTTTTGAAGTGTCTTTAAAGGGTTTTGTATAAAAAGTTTCATTCTTATCTTCCGGGCTCCCTCCAAAATAAAATTCTGGCTACGTTCCCTGTTAAAAGTGATTATTAATGATTTCCTCAAAATATGGTAGAAAATAAAATCTTTCCAATACGAAAACTAAAATTTAAAAATCGTGATTTGTAAAATCAAGATAAAAAATACTTGACACATATTTATAATTACAGAAATATATGCGTGACCAGATAATTCAGCAATTTGTACATGGGATTAATTTTTGTTGTTCTTCAAAATAAAATATGTCTAGTTCAAGTAGATTGATAATAGTAGTAATACTAAAATCTTTTTTAAAAAAATTATATAAATAATTCGGAAAAGAAAAAAATATATAATTCAGAAAAAATTTGAGAAAAATAAATTCCTATTTTAATCACAGCTTGATCAAAATATTAAAAAAATATAATAAATTTGATTGTCTTGTCAAAAATTATCATTCCCATTAAAACAACAATCCACCAAATTGCTCTTGCACGGATGCGAACCGGTATGTTACAAATCCAATGCTCTAACCAACATACCAAGTACTACACGACCAACTAGCTGTTACTTTTTAAATAAGTACCATATATCGTAGTTCTTATTCTTACTATCGATTAATCGTTTTTGTATATGTATTCGAATACTTACTCGATACTTAAATGTACTCTATTCTGCCTATCACTACTGTAGACTGAAACCACGAAAGGAGCAGAAGCCTCCTTCAGAGTCAGATTTTGGTGAGCCACCTGGCTCCTTTGCAGATTGGATGATTAATAGCTGTGCCTCATACTTTTTAAATGACTCTTCATAACTTGTAAATAATCTTCAAATTTCTTTTTCAAATAAATGTTTTATTGTGCAGTAACCAGAATCACGTCTACATAGAGACCGGAAACGTTACACCTACCTTTTATTCTTTGTACGTAAAAAGAATATAAAATAAAGATTTTTGGAAATTTGTATTAATGTTTTTAGACATTTTATGCATAAAAATCCTCATCATTTTTATGCTTAAATAAATATCCCTGTATTGAGTATGGAAAAAGTAAAAACGTTTTTTTTCTTCTGTATATTCCGAGAAAAGGACAGCTCCGAAAAAAAACCGAACTTCCGCTCTTTGTTCTCGTGTCCTTCACGGTAGAATAAATCAAAGGGGCCATTTGGATAGGGAATAAAGTTTTTTACGAATTTACGGCCTAAAAATTTGCTAAAGAGGTCGTTATGATTTCACTGACAACTTCAATTTTTTTAAAATTAAAATCGATTCAGGACTTCTAGCAATTTAATATAAAATTTCTTTTTCCTTCCTAGTAGAAGTTAGTTATCTCTTCTTGCAAAAGTTTGTCGGTTTTATTGAGTTTGGGAAAAAATGTTTTCGGTTAATTTTGGCATAATCTTCCCCTTAGAAGGTTGTAAAGGCTTGAACTAATGCCGTTTCAAGAGGAAATTTGCTATTTTTGATAATGAAATCAACATTGTTTCACATTTCATTTTGTCAAAAACCGTTTGTCAAAAACGAGCACTGAGTGCTCTTCATTTCCTAGCAAATCCTGGAAGAAAATCGACTGAGATTAAATGGAAAGAACCTCTTAATATTTACAAAAGCAAAATGTTCATCTGGTATCAAGCTTGTAATTCAGAAAATTCTAAAGAAAGCAGATAAGTTTCTTAATTTTCTGTTTGAAAACGTTGTATGCCAAATATCGCCTTTTGAACGGGAGAAACTCATTTAGATTTTAGTGTTTGTGTAGCAGCCAAGAAAGATATTCATAAGGCCATCATACCGCCACAGCTACTTCCGCATGTGTATTAATTGACAATTGAAACAAGCTGGATTGGTAACATAGCAAACAACAAAACATATTAATAGGAAAACCAGCAATTTATTATATGAATATCGAAAATCAATCTTAGAAATCATTTAGATTATTAACATAAACATATTAAACATATTTCTACCATTGTATGGAAGTATATTTTCTTAATTTTTTAAAAAATTCCAATGGCTAGGGCGCAATCACAATACAAGAAAATGATTAAGTTTAACACACAAATGAAAAATGACAGTAAAAAACAAAAAATTCATATAACGCAAATCGAGAAACAACAGGACGGAGTGATTCAAGTCAAACAGTCCCGAATTGGCTTCACTACAGTATCCTCCATGCACGTCGGACAATGGTATGAATTCTTTAGACCGCAGGACACCGTGTAAACCTGAGAAGATGGATTAAGGAACATTGAGAGTGGAGACTAGTGCTTTTCACTGACGAGTCCCTATTCAGTCTGGAGTCAGACAACCGACGTGTTCTAATCTGGAGGGAAAGTGGCATGCGAAATAACCCTACGTTTGTACAGAAAAGATCACAGAACAGAGGTGGATTGATGGTCTGGAATCAGCATAGCTGGACGTGCGGATCTATATATCATCAGGAACGGCAGTTTGACGCCCCAAAAGTATGCAGACGAAATATTCCGACCTTATGGCATGCCATATGCTGCAGCCATTGACAATTCTTTCCTTTTGATGCACAATAATGCTTGGCCTAATAGAGCCCGTCTAGTGGAGAACATGCTTGAAACGGAGAATATACAGCGTGTGGAATGGCCAGCATGTTCTCTTTACTTCAATGCATATCTGGGACACACTCGGAAGACGAAATGTAGATGGACCGGTAGTTCCCTATTAAGGATCCTTCACCACATTCAATGGCGCAGCTTGTCCGCTTTTGGGCCTTGTGCCATTAAACCCCAACATCCAATCCAATCACCACATTCAAGCAAGATTAATTGTTCATTTACAGGTAAGCATATTTACGCCTTAGAACTTCTCATGTCCTAGACATAATATAATTAACTAATGTGATTTTTTTATCTTCTGTATTGTACACTAAAAAATGTGTATTTTTTCTATTTTATGCTCATCCATGGTTGTCTCACATGATTTACTTCACTTTATCAAGAGCTGTACTGAAATTCCTGCACGAACATAGAAGGAAAATAGCTCTAAAAGGCACCCTGACTAGTATGGCAATTGGGAATCATTCATATAAATATTCAGAATCTGCTAGAAAAATAATATAAATAGAGAAAAATGGAATTTAAATAATCTTATTGTTATTAAAATTTTTTATAACTTGTGCCCATATTCTATAGTTCTAACTATTCCATTTGACTCGTCAGGCACACACAATAAACAGTAAAATATCTTCACCTGTTTTAAATTGGTGTACCAATTTTCTGGCACTTTAGTGTACATTAAAAGGGCTTGAATCGATTAAATTTATAGGACATTTTTATTGAAAATTGAAGCCACACTGTGGCCAGATTTTGGCTGCCTCTATTTTTCCTACAACGTGTGCCGCGCAGCGCACCACTCAGAAACGGCCAACTAAATAGTCTATATATTCTTTTTCTTATTCTTAAGGAACTCACAACCATTAATAAAGTACAGAAACCCTACTTATTCTATCCTTTTTCATATTTACTTGGTATCCTTATTCATATAATGTACTTGGTATAGAGTATTTTACATAGATATTTTAATTATTTCCGATGCTCCAAGGAGTGAAGCTGTTTCTTGTTTCAGACTTCAGCGGGCACGATTGCTTAGTCTCACATTTTTCGAATTGAAGCTACAATAATTCACATTTGGAATGCCCAAGGAGTTCTGATTCCGAGCTATTTTAGGCTCGAGTCAAAGTAATTTCATAACGAAAGAATGTATCATCGTGTTGGGATTAAACCAGAAAAGGATACTATCTTCAATTTGCGTGTTGAATGGAACAACTATTTCGGATAAAAGCTAAAAGTAGTGCAAATATTTCAAAGTACGAGGGGTTTTTTTAAGGCAAGTGGAACTTTTCATTGTCGCTAAAGTTACGCGTATATCACGCCTTTCAGCTCTGCAGAAATTTCTTATGAGAACTTGTGTGCGCCAGAATATCCCTTTAGATAAGGGGTGTCAAACTGGCGGCCCCGAGGTAATTTTTTTGTGGCCCACGATGCTCTGAAATAAAATGAAAACAGGACAATATGTTACGAAGAAAATAGCACTTAGGGGAGATCGAGGCAATACCGTACACACAATTTCGTCATGTGTTAACTGACTTTGTTCAAAAATCATCTACAAAAACCGTTTTGACTTATTTTCCTACGTGTACTTATTGAAATATAGGGTCGCAAACAGTAGGGTGACCATATTTCGAAAACACCAAACCGGGACACTAAAAAAACGCATCAGTCTCATTCTCATTTATTTTCACAAAACAATACAATTAAATACAACAATACAATTAAATCTAAATCACAGAAATATATGCACATGTATTTATATGTAATAAGTACATAAATGGTTAGAATTATCATGTTCTAATGGTTTATGCAAAACAAAATAAATTATAAATCGTCAATTATAAATTATAAATAATGTGTCACTTATTTATATTTTTTGGTTGACCCGACTTGCTTTAATATTTCTGGTTTGGAGATAATGTATTCATGAAATTCTTGGCAGTTCAAATCATAATTCGTCAGCACTTGAAGAATGGACTCTACGGTTGAAATGTCCAATCGATTTCGCTCGTCTGTCCACTGTACATTCATTAGAGAAAAAATCCGTTCAATATTAGCGTTATGAGGTGGAATTGAAAACATATACTGACATATTTTCAAAATTTCGGAATATTCCTCAGCGTTTTCACTACATTTAAAAAAATCCACCCATTTTTCGTAACAGAGCATATTCTCATTCTTCCATTCTGTGGATTTTTCAATCATTATTTTCTTTACGTTACTCATTTGATTAAAGAGTAGTGAATCATTTAACTCCTCTTTCTTTGAGATACAAACAGGTGGTCTCAACTTTCTTCCAAAAGGGTATTTCTAAAAGTAACATCCAAGAAAATACGGATACCACTAGCATTTATTTCCTTCCACATAAAAAGGTATTCGTACGCTGTTTTGTAAAAGTCGTCAATTTCACGCTTATAATTAGACAACATCGATTGCGATATTTCATCTTTTTTCTCTCATAAGACATTTTTTACACTGATTGTAAGAAAACGTTCGTCGGACCTTTCCTTAATGATGGTTAGCGTCTCTTCCAATATTGAATAAACTTCGATGCAGCATTTCTTGTTACCTTCTATTTTTTTAATTCCTTTTTCAAAAGCATGCAATTGACTATGAATAAACCATAGATAGGCTTCACTCAAGGGATTATTGAAAAATGTCAATAAGGTTTTCGGAGCTCTTTCCTCAGAAAGAAAAAAACTTTTTAATCCCTCAAAAATTTTTAGTATCCTTTCTACTGCAGGAAGCAATGAAAGCCAACGTGTGCCTGAATGGGACAACGCGTTTTGATATTGGAGTCCCACGAAATCGCAAAATTCTTTTAGTCTTTCAGTTCTCACAGTATAAATTGAAAAATATGTAAATATTTTAACGACTACGGCCTCAATATCACAAGAGAGTCTATCTGCGGCTGTTTGTATAGTATTGTGCATGATATGCGCCGGGCAACCGATACCCTCTATATTTTCATTTATTTGTTTCAATCTATAATAAATATTGCACGTTCCTTTTCTTCGAATACCTCCGAAGTTCGTATTAGCATTATCACCGCAGAAAGCTACACATTTACTTATGTCTAATTTAAATTCTTTTAACGTGTCAATGCAAAAATTGGTGATCGTCTCGGCTGTTTCATTTGGCAAAGAAGTGACCCTTAACAATTTAAATTGTATTCCTTTATACATGTCAAAATACTGGATGCCAAAAGGAAACATTTTTGTCGATTTATGATTACTAGCGTCTGTAGAGAATCCATAAAAATTATTTTTTTCAATAATGATATTAATATTTTGAAGAGAATGTGGAGCAATAATTGATTTCATTAATGCAGTCGTCTTGGTTCGTGCTGACGAAAATTTACTTGCAATTACTGAATCTGAGTATAAAACTTTTATTAACTTATTATTGCAATCTGTACTGCGAAATGTATAATGATGTTTAATTGTATGATATGCAGTAGTCAATTCAGCTGCATTTATTTTATATTCTTCATCGGAACTAGGTTTGCTAAAAAAAGAATCTACTGTTCGTGAAGAACTTGCAGTTGATATGTTGCAAATATGCTTTTCCGACTTTAAGTGGTCCTTAATATCTGCTCGACCGCCATGCCTAATACTTATAAAGGACATACATACTGTACATTCTACTTCCTCTATGTGTCTACCTTTTCTTATGAACTTCCATTCTTTCGAGTAATCTTCTTTATACGTACATTTACGCTTCGGCATTTCAAAGGATCTAAAATCAAAATAGTAATTAATGAAATTTAATTTTATATTAATTTTCTAACTTATTTAATATACAAACCAATTATCAATTTACAAAATAGGGAACGTATAATTTTAATGTGGATTGAACGAACTTGATTTTTAAAAATTAGGTTAAATTTAAAAATTATTTAAAAAAGGAAAAAACATACCTTATTACGCTAGGAGTCGGAAAACTGGCGTTTCGAGTCTTGAGCAAACAGTGTACTCTCAAAAGATGCAAAGCTTTGACCAAAGCGCTGTTATCTGTACGAAAGCGATCAGCAAAGTGAAAAAACATACGAAACACAGGTTCATTACCCCCACTACTGTATGGCCAGCGCCACAAGGAAAATGTAAACAAGTACGTTAGTGTGCTTAAGCTTACAACCACTTACATCTGTTTCGTAAAACGAGTGAGCTGCTTGCTCACGAATAGCAGTATTTTTTTCGAATACGAAATTTGTAAAATATGTAAAACCGGGACAATAGACCGTCCCGAAGACATTTTTCGGGACGCCGGGACAGAGTACCTAAAACCGGGACAATCCCGGAAAACCGGGACGTTTGGTCACCCTAGCAAACAGGTCACTTTTAGTGTAGAAAATCTAAATTTGTATGACCTTGAACTTTAATGTGAATAATTAACAAAATATAGATTTCGGAAACCTAATATTTTGCAGTTGGTCATTACTATGACCTATTTAAAAACTAATTTTCATTAAAATCGGTGATATGTCAGCCACAGCCGATTTGCTCATTTTTCGTGGAATGACCCATTTCTGAGTATTTCCAGATGTTCATAGAAACTTTCAACGCACAGGAGCAATAAATAGCACGGGCTGTTTCGAGCTAAAAAGGATTGAGTAATTGGCATAAATCAAATTCATATCCAGATGAGAAAGGGGACACATGAAATTTCCAACGAATCGGTATTATTCATGTATTTCTTTTCAAAATAAGCCCACAACTGATTCCTTACCGAAAACATCAAATTCAGAAAATTTTCGCAATGAGAACCACGGAATTGAGATTTTTTTACGACAATCCAATGTTTTGAAATTAATTGGAAGAGACTCATTGATGGATACCAATAAAAAAATTCGACCGATGACGATATCGAAGATATTTATTTGTAGTTTCAAAGAATATTTGACAAATCATAATGTATATTCATATAATTTATGATTTAAAATTACACCTACAAAATTTTCAGTGATATTGTTGGTCTTAGCCATTTTAACTACTTCAACTTCCTCTAACCTACAACTAATATTACAAGGTTGAGAAAAATTCATACATTTTCGTTTGATTTCGTTTAATTTTTCGATAAAGATAACAAAGAAATGTAAAATAAAATCTTGACTTTATATATACATAAGTTCAATAGATTGATTCACTTGAAACATAAATTGATAGTTTCACAAAAGTACCAAAGTTTGTAAAAAGATGTGCTAAAAAACTTCAATAATGCGTTCTATGGGAGGTGAGGGTTCAATTTTTGAGATTATAAAATCATATTGTTGGTACGCATGCCCTGTGGCGACAACTTAGAGGAAGCAAGAGTAAAACTACAATAATTTTACATGCGTGTTCTCATAACTCTGTTTATATTACACCAATACCAATAGTATTGATAATTTGGAATGAAAGTACTTGAATGAACGTCACACTGGAGTAACACAATGTGCTATTGGCGGTGGTCCGGGATCAATCCCGAAGGGAAAGATCCGAGAACACCATAAAATTTTGAATCACGGTCAGATGTTGAGGTCAACATCAGAGCTGGCATCCCACTCTCCAAACTTCCACACCACACCAACGTAAATACATGTGAGGTCCCAAACGATTTAATGTACATCAGCCCCCCACGTACACGACGGTCTTTGTTGTGGATCGAGTTACAAACTCACAACCCTAAAATTGCTAATCCGTTACTTTACCAACCGGGCTTCCACGGCCCTTTAGCTTTACAGAAAACCTGTCTTTTATGACACATGCAGCGAAAGCATCCAGTCGTAACGAAACATGACCAAATATGAATCTTTTGAACAGAATCCTGGAAGCAAACCTTTAACATTGTCGTTACCTGACCGTGGCTCAAAATGACGAGGTGTTGTCCTCGGAGTTGCGTTGGTCCAGTGCGACGTTAATTCACCTACCCAACCTAATCCCCCTCTTTAACATGGGACCAACTTCTTGATAGAACTTAAGGTTTCACGATAGGGCAAAATAGTTATATGAAATGCATCAATTTAAAATTATTTTGAAAAAGTTGAGGAACTAAATGATATTTCAAGTAAAAATTTTTAAGTGTTCGTTGTGCACTAAAGAACACTTACAAACATAAAATGTTCATGAGTTTGCATGCCCCACGATTTGATCCCACATAAGAAACCAAGAAAACACTTGTATTATTGATTCACAACCATTTAAATATAAATTCTACATAGAAAACACAAATGAAATGTTTTCGAAACATCAAACCTACAGGAGACTTAGAATTCCTTTGGAATAGTTAGAAATCCTTTATACATACTTTAATAATATACTCTATTTCTAAAACCTACTAAATCAAGAATAGTGTGTGTGTTTATTTATTACTATCTTCAAGTACATACTAACTACAGATAATTTTTCTGCTGAAAATGTGCTTAGTAACCATACCAAAAATTTCTATAAAATTCTATAACAATATCTATAGAATATGGTCTACAAAAGTCTAGAATTTGGCATGTTTTTTATAAGCTCATTAAGTAACCTTTATAGAAAGTCTATTGATATCTGTAGAAACCTCTATAGAAGCTCATTGTTCTTTTGTTTCATGATTTTGCTTTTCAGTTTTCAATTATCTAAATTTGTATATAAAAACAGCAAAGAAATGGGAGGGAACAAATTTTTGATATCTCTGCTTAGCGCTTATCTAATTAAAGACACTCAAGGTATATTTATATTAACCAATTTATTAAAAAAGTTTGGACGCTAAACAATTCCAGGTTTTCATAAAATCAGATACAAATGACAGAAAACAATTTGGTATTCATGTGATCTCTCATAGTCACTTCTCTTCATTCAGAGAAATCGCGTTTCTATTAAGAGTACAATAATCACACCAGCACGCTTTAATCAGCATACTGAGTTTCTAATCGGAAATTCACTGACGACCAATATCAGGAACCAAGTGGCACCACAGCCCTATCCTCAGACTTAACTCTATCCTGTAATTTTACCAAAGGTTTAGATGAACAACCAAATCGTTGCTATTTGGGAACTGTGGATTGGTAGATTCAAAACGTCCCTGATATGGAAGCTCAACAAGTCTCAATGGAATCAGTCCTTAACCCTTCAAGTGGCTTTGGCGATATATCTCGTCCATCAAGATCTGATCAATTTTGCTAATAATGAGATATTTCACCATCAATATATTACCTTTGTTTCGATGATGACGAGATCGTTTCAGTTTATAACATGATCAAGGGTCAGTTTTCATCTAATGATGAGATATAACGTCCATAAAGATCTGGGGAGTTTTGGTAATGACGAGATGCCTCGTCAAAATAACTACCAGAAGAATTAAGACATGGGAGCAATCGATTAAGAACTTGGAAAGAAACACTTGTTGCTTAGAGTGGTTGGATGCTAATATTGACTGGATGCTATTGGGACATGTGTTAGCGTAGTCTCTGTATGAACTGTGATGGAGGTGTTAAAGATGAATTGGGGTCTATGAGCAGCTCTTTAAATCCTATGAGCGTCACGAGATTTCCGAGAAGTGTAGTATTGCTTTCACCCTACAACATACTTAAAGACTAAATAATGGAAAAAATTCATGGATTCTTTCAACTATTAGAAATTCTATTGCTCCTTTCCTTGGAAATGAATCCTTTGGAGATTGTATTTGTCCTTTTCTCAGAATAGAATAATTTAGTAAGATTTTGTTGTTTCTCCTTAGAATAAAATCTTTCGGAATTATTGTACTGTTCCTTTCCTTAGAATCGAATCCATCTGAATTATTTTATTGCTCCTTTCCTTGGAAAGATTCTATTGGCCAAGAAGGTCAAAACAGGGTAGAAGTCATGCAGGGAAGACTGCAGGTTGCAAGGTGGAATTATACATGTGAACCTCTCAGAGGATTAGTTCTTGAAATGGGGAAGTCTACTGTGGTACGGATCTTTCCGACAATGACTTTTCTCCGATACCTGAAGTACTAAAAATGAAATTTCAGGAATTCGTAACACATATTTTTGAATGTTAACTACTAGTCCATAGTCACAAAGTTCCTGAAATAGATATTGCAAATTATTTTTATGGGAAACTTTGCATATATACACATGATCATTCAAGATGAATAAAATAGAATGCATATATAAATCATTATTACAGGAAACACCTTAGTAGACTAAAAGATGTTGCATGTTGAATAACACTGACATATTAACAGGAATAAAATTTATTTAACTTGAATAGGAACACATCAGAACAGGGAAAAACATTCTCGTCACTCTGGGGTTACGCTCCTTCGACCCTTTTTACAGTGCAAGCGAGAGATTTGAACTTCCATACATCAGTGAAACATCACGGTTCACCTCCGTCTCATTGGACGATGGAGAGGGAGACTGCAACGCCATTTGCTCCTGTGGCATTCCGCTGACTGGAAGAGGAAAGAGTGGTTGGATCGATTCCCTACAAGACTGGAATGGTTAAAAAACCCGCCTTGGTGTGTACATAATTTGGCCAAATATTATATTTTAAAAATATTAGAAATCCAGAATAGTAATAATGTATTCCATTCTACAAAATACAAAAATTTTTTTATAAAAACAAACAAGAAAATTTTAATATCAGGGCTGAAAGTGTTATCTTCCACAAAGAGGAAAGTCTATAAACTTGCACGATAAAATGAAATTGAATATATTTAAGCAAGTATATAAGCTAAACAGATCACAATATTATTGTTTGGATTATTAGATCACAATTTCATTTACTGAAAAGTAATTTAGAGTAACTACTGTCCACAAGAATTATAAGAAATAAATTTTATTTCAGTAAGTCCATGCTCTCATGATAGATAGAAAAAGATTTGAATAAAATAATACAGATGAAACCAGGTTAAATCAAAGGACAGTTGGTAGAAGCTTAATAAATTCACTGCCATTTGCTAGGGGAAATACTTTAAATATAACTTATATTAGGTGATGAACCTGACTATAACTTATAACTTATCGAAAGTAAATGAGTGAGTGATACTATAATACAATTCTTTGCATGTGTGCTAGACTTTTATGTAACATGAAAATAAATAAAACCATGGAATCAGAAATATTTATAAGACAATTATTCCAACAAACATAAAAATTGATACACTAAAGTTAAGACCAGATTGTACACATATTAAAGGAAAGTTTATGAATGAAACTCAGAAATAAGATTTAAAGAAATGGGAAAGTGATGAAATTTGATATGTGCATTAATTTAAAATTATTTGTAAGTAATTAACCTAAATGATACATATTTCAACAGACAGATTCTATATAGTTTTATCATGCACTGGATAGGAAGCAAAATTCGAGCGTGAAATATTTTTGATTACATGGACTCCATAATCAGATCATGCAAAAAAATTTGTTTAAAAGGAAAATCAAGAAAACATGTAAAATTTTTGCACTCTCAAAACTACGAAAACACAGAAAGAAAAAAATATGTAGATAAAATCGTACCTACTGAAATTTTTTTATACTGTGGAATAGCTAAAGAAACACAATAGTACATGTTTTGTGCACATAAGTTATTTTAAAATATCAGAAATCCAAAAGAGCATAGAATTTCATTTCTTTCCGAATGTGGATTCACATGCAAGGAAAAAGAGGGAGAAAAATTTATGATAATAAGCTGTAAATTTTTTTACTCAGAGCAAAAAGGTTTTTAAATTGTTATGCTTAAATGATAAAAAAAATGGTAACAGAACGAACAGCTAAATTATCAACTAAATATTTATAAACAAAATTATATCCAGCACTTCATATATGACATACGATCTGCATGAAACATAACTATAACGAATACGTTTCCTTCAAGTCAATGTGTCTATGCATTGCTATAAAGTAAAAGAGGGATTCCAATTTACATGGCATGGTTTACTGTGTTGATGCATCTATGTTTAAGTAATAAATGTCCAATGAGTCGTTTCTCTTCAAAATTTCTAAATATACATTGCGAATGAAACACCTTTAAGAGTGTTAATGGTTAATTAAAATGCAGGACATAACAGGTAAATTCAAAAATTGGGTTAGCTGAAGTGGAAATAAAAGTTATTGACAGTAGGTGGTGAACCTGACTGTAATTGAAAAATAACTCAAAATAAGCAAATGAGAGTTATAAATTTGTTTAAATGTGTTAGATTTGTCATGTCACATGAAAATAAATTTAAACCTTCAATAAGAAATAATTAGAAGAGAGTTATGGAAACAAAAATAAAATGAGCAACTAAAGACAGGGCCAGATTGTAGGTATGTTTAATGAAACGTCTATGAATAAAACAGTGACAAATATTATCTTATGGCAAAATGGTGAATAAAGAAAAGAATAAATTTTAAAATTGTTTCAAAGTTATTGAGTTCAATGTTAGTTTAACAGATTTTATCCATAACTGTCTTGTGCACAGGAAAGAAACACCATACCAGCATGGAATGAACACGACTTATGCTCAGTGATCAGATGGCTAAGAGCTTTGTTTAAAAAGCAAACAAGGAAACATGTAAAAATGTCTCATACCCCTCACAACAAGAAACACACATGAAGACAAAAACATTACACATGTATATAGCATTGTATCTGCAGGAAATGTACCTAAATTCCCAAAGCTAAGGAAAGTCCACAGTACAGGTTTGGGGCACATCTGCTATGACAAGATCAAGACAGATGAGAGATAATGACAGATCGAGAATAAATTGATAAAATGCCTAAGACCATTCTATTATTCAAATTTAGACATAGATTCGAATGATATCCCCATTTTATGGTATAAATCGTTATAAGAATTATGTGACAACAGTAATTTCAAAAGTAATGAGTGTTCACTAAGGATAAACAAAAAGAATTCTTAATTTTGATATATATAACATATTATAATTAAAACTTAACTCCCTATAGGAGAACCAAAGCATTTGTTCTAAATAGTTCTGTGCATCTTCTTTAACATGAAAATAAATTCAAGTATTTAATAACAAATGTCTGTAAGAGAAGTACTTAAAGTATTAAATCTAAGAACTCAGGCAAAGACAAACCTTTAAAACACATTGAATGAAAATATTATGAAATAAACATAGTAATAAAGTTCAAAGGTATGAAAATACCATTACATAAAATGAAATGCATCAGTTTTCAATTATTTTGATCAAATTAGTGGAGTTAAATCCGGACCCACTTCCTCCCAGCTCACCGTTAGGTGTGAAGCTCTTCCTGGGAGGAAGGGGAAACTTCCAGCCAACATGAACGGGAAACCCGCACCCACGGACCAGTATTTATTCAAAAATTAAAAATACATATAAAAGGCCAACGGGGCCAAACAATAGAAGAGACGACCGGCACACTGCCGGTTTACAGGGACGATACGCAAAATAATCAAATATACAAAAACACAAGACATAATATAAAAGCGAAATAAATATCTAATGAATAATCTAATATAAAAGTACAAATACGAATATGGATATGAAATAAATATTTAATGGGAATGCATGAAAATTATATAGATATTTTTAAATTCCAAAAAGTCTAAACAGTCTAACATTAAAATATTAAAAATCTAAGAGTCAAGGTATTAAAAGTCATATATAAAAGTTTAAAAATAGGCTGGACCTAGTCCAAACCTTCTACATAGTTAAAACAAAATAAAACAAGGGGGAGCCAGTACAGGGCCAGAGTTCAGTCATGGGGCGGGGAGTCAGCAGTCACCCCTCCGGCCGCCAGCACACTCTGTCCAATTTTATATATCGAATGTCGGTTGGACAGAATACTGGCACACCACCTAGAAGCATTAGCATCATCAGGTTTGGTAATGTGGTGCGCCAGTGTGTGCGGGCAGTCGAAGAGATAGTGATCTGCATCCCCCACAAGTACATAAGTCGGTATTTTTAATTTTGAATCTGTGGAGGTAGGCCATGTATGGGCCATGGCCCGTTAGATACCAGGTAAGGTGCCAATTAGTGACGAGGGTGTTGACCTCCGGGAAATTTTTTTTAACCCGGAGGCCCTTCTGTGTGAGAGTTAGTGTGGTGCCCCTGCCATTTAGTTAGGATAAATTTTTTAATTTTCTTTTTCAGATATGAAATGGGGGCAGGGGCATCAATACCCTCGCCACTGATGGTAGCCAGCTTTGCACAAGTGTCGGCCAACTCGTTTCCGGCCACCCCCACGTGTGCCCTGACCCAGTCCAGGCCAAAGAGGTTAGTATTGTTTGAAATTTTAGTTTTAATATCATTGATGAATTTAGATTTTATGTTAACTGATTTAAGGGCCTGGATAGAGCTCAAGCTGTCGGTGAATATATTAATTCTTTTTTGATTATTAGTGGCATATTCTATTGCTTTGTATATGGCCAACAACTCCGCCTGGAAGACGGAGTTGTGGCCCTTCAGTTTATATTTTAATATTTTGATGACTTTATTATTTTCGAGGATGCACACCGAGGCCCCGATACAGCCATCTATACCGGAGCCAACAATTTTAGTTTTAAAGTTAATTATTATGTTGTTGGGATTTATTGGTATAAGAGGAATATTTCTATCTATTTCAATATCCGACAGCTCGATCTCTGGGTCGGGCAGCCGCCTTTTAAGAATCATATATTTTTTGTATATTGACACTAGAGTCACGTGGAGCGGGGGGATCCCGCAGAGGATATTTAGGGAGTCCGTGGGGGAAGTTCTATATGCCCCCAACACCCCCAGCAGAAATACTCTTTGTATAGATTGTAATTTTTGTTTCTGCTGGAGGGTGAGGGAGCCCCCCCAAACCCCAGCTCCATATGTGATAATTTTTTCAGTTACGGTCAAATACCAAATTTTCTGGAGCTGGGGGCCGACCCCCCATCCTCCGCCTCTAACTCTACATAGGGATCCCCCTATAACCAGACACCTAGATGTTAGTGAGGCTATATGGTCGCTCCACGCGAGTCTATCGTCAATAATAATTCCCAGATATTTTAAGTTATTGGTGATTTTTACTGTGGTTTGATTAATTTTAAAAATAGGATTTCGTTTAAGTTTAACTGATTTTGATATTACAATGGACCGGCACTTGTCGATGGACAGTTGAAGTTTTAGATCGTCAAGGTAAGAGGTTATTAAATTTAAAGCGACATTTGTATTCGTCTCCACACACACACACAGAGTCCTCCGCGTGACGCCTGTCGTAATTAACGCCAGGTCGTCAGCAAAGGCCTGGAGATAAAGAGAGTCTGAATTCAATTTCAAAATGCTGTTAAAATATAAATTCCACAGGGTCGGTGCAAGCACCGAACCCTGTGGACAGCCCTTAACTATGTTTCTAATAATAATTGTTCCGTTAAAGTTATATTGAATGGTTCTATTGTGTAAATAAGTATTAATAAAATTGATGAAGTTTATCGGTATATTATATTTATGTAGAATGTCCATCAACAAGGACCAGTCCATATTGTCGAAGGCGGCTTTGATGTCAAGAGTAGTGAGGGCTGAATGGCAGGCTCCACGGTTAGTCCTTAATCTGTTTATAACTGAGAACAGGGCGTCCTCACAGGAGCACTGCTCTCGAAAACCATATTGAAGATAGTGAAGAATATTATGAGAGTGAAGCCAGGAGTTAAGTCTCCTGGCAAACACTCTCGATGATTTTCCCGATAGTGGGTAAGAGGCAAATCGGCCTGAAGGAACAACAGGAGGAGGGATCCTTACCTGGTTTAAGCAGGAATCGAACTCCCCCACTCCTGAGCCCTCCAGGAAAGTGGGATAATTGAAGTATCATATTTATAGGTTTTAGAAGTAATTTGGGATATTTTTTAAATATAAATTTCCAGATGTTGTAATCGATGAGGTCCGGCCCGGGAGCCTTACCGCCCTTTAATTTGGAGAAGACAAGCTCGAGCTCCTGAGTGGTTAAGTCTTCCATATTGTTAAAAAATTGTTGGTTGTTATAATAATTTAATTGTTGATTGGATGGACCAAAATAATGGTCCATCAAGAGATTTATTTTTTCATTCTGAGTTAAATGAGGACGATCGGGAAAAAATACATTCAGGTCATTATTTTTATTTAATTTATTAAAAGCGAATTTAAATATTGTACCGTATTTAGAATTATAGCTCGAGCAATGTCCCCTCCAAGCCGTCCTCTTGGCCTTAAGTAATAGGCACTTGAAGGCGGCTCTGGCGGATTTATAATTTAAAGCATGGGCACGGACCTCATCGGCAGGATAATTTCTGATTTTTGCATTTTTATATTTTTTATAGAGAGCAGTGTTCCTGTTTCGTAAGGACGCCAGTTCCTTGGTCCACCAATGAATCCTCTGGTTGTTATTATTTTTTTTTTTAAGGTTTTCAATGCAGTGTTAGTAATTATTGTGGTTAGAGTGTTAAAATAAAAGTCGAGGTCATTGGTGGTGTTAATATTTTTACTTAAATCATAAAGAAAATAATAGTGATTGTGAAATAGACCCGGGAACTTCCCAAGCCCAAATTTGGTCCTCAGGAAGAACCCGGGGTTATTATTAATTTTAGTGTTAAATTTAACGGAAACGTAGCGATGATCACTAGCCGAGTCAATATCTAGAACAGTCCAATGAGATGCCAGGTCCCGAACATCGGAACTAATAAGAGTTAAATCCGGCCATCCCTTCCCAGAGTGGGCAAAGAAGGTTGGCCCCTTGTCCGGTATATTTAGAATATTAAGGGAGTGTGTATTACAGAGATCGAGAATTCTGCGGCCCCTGATATCTTCAAACCCGTATCCCCATATAGGGGAACGGGCATTGAAGTCCCCCATGATGAGGAGCTTGCCTTTGATGGTGTTAAGGACTTCTAGCTCCTCCAACAAGATGTCAATGTCGTCATGGGGGGGGGAAGTAAATACCTCCTAATATCAGGGGACCAGCTTCGGTCCCGACCTCCGCAAAAACACAGTTGTTGCTAGCATATTTTAAATTAAATAATAAATTAGGTGGTGGAGTTAAATGAAATTTAAGTAAGAAGTCTTAATGTAATAGTGTTGTGCACTGGAAATAAACCATTCCAACATGAAATTTACATGAATATACATGGCCATAAGATATATGATCACATTGAGGTGTTTTCTTTATAAATCGAATATTGAAAAAATTCCAAAATGGTCTTCAAACCATCAGCTTATAAACATATCTAATACAAGAGAAAGAAAGGTTCTGATAACATCTCCAAGGAACTAACACACTATTGGTACAGCTAAGAAACCTTAATTGAGAGGGTCAGAAGCAAAGGGATGTAAGTTACAAAAATGCCAAAATGAGTTGGATGCATGGAGAGATTCTTTAGGCACGTGGCTGACTGGCCGCGGACGGTTGGAGCAGTCATGTGTATTGGTACTGACATATAATGAGAAGATAATCTGCTCAAGAGATACCGTCTTCGGCTTGGTTCCAAAGGGACGCAAGTGGCACTTACGTCTCTTTGCCGCGAAGTAAAACCAGTGTTGCATATTCACTTGGTTGGTGCGAAATGGCTATGAGGGTAGTACACATCAACTGTTTGGTGCTTAAAAACACTGCCACTCTCTCATTCCTCACATGAGTTGACCGTTTTTGTCGAAGTCGGATTTGAGCTCTCGGTGTCTGTTGTTTGTTGGTGGCATATTGCGGTGCTCTTTTTTTAATAGAGCCTATATACACTGCTGGCCACCGTAAATGCAACACCCTGAAGGAAGCATGCAAATAATATGAAATTTACAACATGCATTAGCGGAGGTGAGATATGCAAATGATTAGAATTTCAGCGCAGACGCACATCACGCGCGCCTGTGGCGCCACTTCAAAGCGCTATGTAAGGCTTGGAGATTTCGACGATTTCAAGTACGGCAATTGTGTTTTTCTTGTGGTTTTTTCAAAAAAACGATCAATTATGCCTCGTAGAAAACAGCGATCATCTTTTGATCAAGTATCCGAGTTCGACAGAGGAAGGATAGTGGCCTACCGAGATTGTGGATTATCTTTCAGGGAAATCGGTAGTCGTGTTGGACGAAACCAAACAACTGTAATGCGGATATGTGATCGTTGGATGCAGGAGGGTACGAAGGACCGACGTGTTCGATCGCATCCACCTCAGTGCACCACTTCACGTGATGACAGGCATATTGTGCGTATGGCAGTGACGGATCGCTCAGCCACATCACGAACCATAGCACAGCACATTCAGTCTGTACCGCATCATCCAGTGTCTGCGCGTACCATTCGACGCCGTTTACAGCAGAGTGGTCTGTCCGCAAGACGTCCATTGCTTTGTCTACCCTTGACGCAGAACCACAGACGTTTCCGCCGCCAATGGTGCGATGAAAGAAGGATGTGGACGGCAGAATGGAATGAAATTGTCTTTACTGACGAGTCACGCTTCTGTCTGCAACACCACGATGGTCGGATTCGAGTCTGGAGACACCGTGGAGAGAGGATGCTGAACAGCTGCGTTATGCACTGCCACACTGGTCCTGCACCGGGTATTATGGTATGGGGCGGTATTGGATATCACTCTCGCACTCCTCTAGTACGCATTGCCGGTACTTTAAACAGCCAGCGCTACATCTCCGAGGTGTTGGAGCCAGTTGTCCTTCTTTACCTTCAGGGCTTGCCCACAGCCATATTTCAACAGGATAATGCGCGACCACACGTAGCACGCATTGTCCAAGGGTTCTTCGTCAATCGCCAGATTGAATTGCTTCCCTGGTCAGCTCGCTCTCCGGATCTTTCGCCGATAGAAAACATGTGGTCCATGGTTGCTCAACGATTGACCCAGAATACATCCCCAGCTGCCACACCAGATCAACTTTGGCAACGTGTGGAAGCTGCTTGGTCTGCTGTACCCCAAGAACACATCCAAAGTCTCTTTGAATCAATGCCGAGGCGTGTGGCAGCGGTGATCTCCAACAATGGCGGCTACTCTGGCTACTGATTTTGGCAGGAACCACACTTCACAGAAGTCTATAAATTTAATCATTTGATACTTGGTCAACATGTTATCTACAAAATAAATTTTGTTGTGATATCTCTTGTCTTTCTTGGTGTTGCAATTTGGGTGGCCAGCAGTGTAGATAGAGAGGTGACATACACCCGACATTTTCTAATTGGCTGATGCGGCCGTCAGTCATGTTTTTGAGAAATATTGGGAGCTAGGTTCATGGGACCTGCAAACTACTTTTCTTACTTCCTGCATGGGGGTATTTGTTCCGAAAAGACATGCCGCAAACGCTGTTACTCAGAAATTTGTCAGTGTTTGTCTGAAGTTTAAAGGCAGGAGAATCTGTAAACTCTTTTTGCTCAAAACATTAGATATCAGCTCGAAGAGGTACGATAATGCTCTTAAAAAAACGTCATGAGACAAGAATTTCTGCAACTAATCAACGAGGAATCACGTGACCTCTAACAAAATTTCGGACGAGAAGAGAAATCATGTAAGAAAACACATTTACTCTTTCCCGGTACACTAGTCATTACTCAAGGAGGCAGAACCCAAATACCAGATATCTATCTCCTGATTTGAATATACAAAAAATGTATAATATGTACACCGCTCTTTGCAAAGAAAAAGGTACTGAACCTGTAAAAGACAGCTATTACCGCCATATTTTTAACACAATGTTCAACTTGAGTTTTAAAAACCTCATACAGACACCTGCAGTACCTGCGATGTTCTGAAAAATAAAATACAATGCGAAGACTCGGAAGTCGTTGCCAGAAGTCAGATTGAAAAAGAAGTTCATTTGCGAAAGGCAGAAAAAGCAAAAAGTTCCAAGGATGAAGCCAAACAACTGGCTAAAAACGACATTTTTTCGGTTCGAGCTGTTTGTTTTGATTTAGAAAAAACGCTTCCAACTCCTGCGCTTACTTGTAGTACTGTCTACTATTTAAGACAGCTTTGGACCCATAATTTTGGCATTCATGACCTTGCCACTGGTCAGAGCTCAATGTTCATGTGGCATGAAGGAGAGGCACTACGAGGATCGCAAGAAATTGGTTCTTGTCTTCTGCGATACGCCAACCAACTCCCTAGCAGTGTCAAACACTGGATTGCGTTTAGTGACAACGCGGGGGGCAGAACAAAAATCAAAACATAGTCAAGTTTTGGATGCATATCGTCGCTACTACAACAATCGAAAAAGTGGACCACAAGTTTTTCATTTCGGGCCACTCATACATGGAATGCGACCAAGACATTGGCATTATAGAGAAAGCCAAAAAAAACCTCCCAATATGTTTTTATCCCAAACGATTGGGTTAACATCGTATGCAAAGCAAGCCGCAAGTTTGCCGTCTTCCGTATGGACAGAGAAGACTTTCGTTCCATTGAAAACATGGCAAAAAATCTTTCTAAGAACATCAAAGGAATCCGTAACATGCAGTGGCTGCGTTTTGAGAAGGAAACACCGTCAATGCTATATTATAAAAACACACTCAATGAAGACACACCCTTTCAAACAATAAACCTAAGGCTGAGTCAACAAGGTCAACCGTTCTCATTGAACACAATAGCGTTGAAACCCCTACATCGCGAGCCTGTCGCCATCAAAACAGCTTAATACAATAGTCTTCTGAAGCTCCTGAAATACCTGCCTCCAATCCATCATGATTACAAGTCGCTCAAGCATTCAACCAACAAAATACAAGCATCCAGGTTACCTGCAATCACAGACCCAGCCGAAGATCTAACCAAACTGGAATCTGAAGATGACTAGTTTTGTTTCATTTTTTTACTTTGCCTATATTTTTTACACCTGTCGACAGATTTTGTATACTTAGCACCTGTTTACTAATTTTTATGGTTTCTTAACCATTTTTTTACTTCTATCTTATGCTCACGTTGCTAGTGTTTTTTTTAATTATTTTAGTATTAACGAGACACTATACTTTTTCAATATATTTATCGGTTATTCTATCTATTATCAGTTATATTTTGCTTTGAAACTCGTACATTAAACTGTTTTAACCTTGCCTTATATAGTTCCTTAAACCCTAGAATATCGACTGGCAATAAACTCTAGGTTGGTTGGTTGGTTGGCTGGTTTTTTATGGCACAAGGGCCAGATTTGGCCATGCTGCGCCAAACAATAGCTAGTTCATAACTGGTATTTAATTAGAGCGAGTCAGAAAGCCACGTAATAAAATTCAGTACAGTTGTGTATGTTGCAGTCGATTATAAAATCTAAATAGAGTTTACGAAACCAATGTCAGTAAGGAATAAAAATAAGTTTTTATGATGTGGTTCCATCAACAAGTCTGTTAAGGTAATAGGGGATATACCAAATCGGTTTAGTCGATGAGGATTAAAATTCCGGCATTCCGTCAATATGTATAAACTCTAGGAAGCAAAGGGGTGCAATTACATGATTGCTTGAAATAAGCCCATGATAAATTCAGGTAAACAAGCATGGGATAAATTAAGATGAAAGACAGGAAGGAATAAGGTTTGAGTGCTCTAAAAATGTTATGGTTGTTCTGTTTAAGTGTTTAACGGAATTTTCAAGGTCGCTTCAACTTTGAAGCTCTTTTTCTCAAAAGTCAGTTTTTCACTTGCATCTCTCTGCTTCTGACCCATTCAATTGTACACATCTTGATTATTTAATGTATTTCCAAAGGCTCAAATCCAGAAGTGATAATTATGCAGGCAAACAGATTTTATACATAATTGTCTTGTGCACAAAAGAGAAACCCCTTATTAGCATGGAATGAACCTGAGTATATTCACATGACTCCAGGGACGCAACTGGTGGGGGGGGGGGCAGACGGGGCATGTGCCCCGGGCGCCGAATTAGGGAGGCTGCTAAATTGGCCAAGTATTTTTTTACTATAGATATTTACGTATGATAGAAAAATGAAGAGGAAAACTTATTAGTAGACTACAAAAACTATAAAAGGAGCTAAATGCAGAATGTGTGAAGAAATAGCAGGAAAGCTTAACCTAGATCCTCATTTTAAAGAAGTAAGGAGGCGGAAGAGGGGGATGTTTGATGAGAAGGGCTAAGTTAAAAGCTATGAATTCTCAGAAGAAAAAAGTTCGGATTATTGATTATACAAATAATAGATTGGATTCTGAATGAACTGAGGCAAAGGCTTCAAGTCATTCAAAACATGAATAGTTTATTTGGTTTCCTCAATGGAGCTTGGTTTGAAACAATGAATGGAGAATTGAAGAACCAGGCAATTGAGTTAGCTACCACATATAAAGAAGACTTAGACCAGGACTAGCTGGCGATAGAAGTAGAGAGTTTTAAGTATCATGCCTTGGATTTAAGCCCTAATATGAAAACGGCTACACCATCAGGTCTTCTGACGTTAATATACAAGAACGGACTTGAAGACGCGTCCACCAACATAACGACAGCGTTGAGAATTTTCCTCACAATACCAGTCTCAATCGCCTCAAATGAAAGGAGTTTTAGCAAACTAAAGATCATAAAAAATTACCTTAGAAACTTAACAGGACAAGAACGACTAACCAACCTGAGCATCATATCAATAGAGCACAAGTTAGCTTCAAAGCTATCTTTTGAGGACATTGTAAAAATGTTTGCAGCCGAAAAAGCCCGTAAAGTTAAGTTTTAGTTCAAGCTTTCTGTGTTTAAATTAATTTTCTCATATTTTGTCAATAGATTAAGAGATTGTGAAAAATGTCTAAGTATAATACTCAAGATAATAATTTCAGCAAAATCTGTTATTATTAATTCTTGTTCCACAATTTTCCAAAATTCTTGAATGGTTTTCGGTCGACGCTTAGATAATGCTCTTTTTAAAAGTCCAAAATCACAAAAGTCCATGGGTGAAACATCTGGAGATTTAGCAGGAATATCAGTAAAGGTTATTGACTTGATACCAGTTTCTTGTTCCATTTTTTTCCAAGAATTTAACAGTGGATTTAGATGTGTGGCTGCTTGCGTTATCCTGAAGCAGTTCTACTGATTGTTGGCACTGTGGGTAGATATGGTATTCCTTTTTTGAATATTAAGGATAAAATATGGTCTTGATAATATGTGAGTTGATTTTTACATTTCTTCCCCTCTTTTTACTTTTAATCTTCCATTATATGCAAAACCGGCAACAATTATAAATCTCTTAGAGAATGTTCTCACGCTAAAGTTACCAAGTTAAGTCATGTCTTAAGATTTTTCTCCTCTTTTATAAATTGTTCTTTTTTATTGCAATAATTTAAATACACCCACGCCTCGTCTATTGTCACAACATTTTCAATCTTTCTCCGCTAAATGCTTCTCATACAGAATTCTGCAGCAAGTTCTGCGTTCTGCAATATGTCGTGGAGATAGATGATGAACATTGTATTTTTTGGCCTTTTTAAGATTCAAATCACTGTTAATTATTTTATTTACAGTTGAAACTGAACATTTTAATGACTTTGTAATAGTCCTTTGACTTGGCGGATTCTCTTTTAAAATTAAAGATTTTACCTTACAAATATTCTCAGAAATTCTTTTATTTTGGATACGTATTTGGAAATATTTTTCCACTCTTACGTTTTTTCCTTTCTCATTAATATTACTTATCGGATCTTTAGATATCGAAAAACCATGACTTTTACAGCGTTTTTGAATAATTGAATAAGCATAATTCTCTTCAGAAAGAGTGGAAACGTAGCTTTCCATCCATAGCTTATTTAAAAGTGCCATTTTGAAAGTAAACAAAACTCTGAGTTAGCAGACGATAAGTTATACTTTAACTATTTAACTGCTGCGAAAATAAAATTATTTTGTAGCATACAATTTTTTACAGCTCATCAAAATCATTCAAAAAATGTCTGAACAGCCTCTGTATTTATCATAATTAAATATCCTATTCTAAAGCAACAGTGTTGATTTTGATGCAGCCCACACATATCCCGATATCATTTGATGAAACCTTTTCATTTCATTTGCAGCGATTATAAGTGTGAAAGAATATACCAAACATGCTACTCTTAGATTATTTGTCAATGAAATATCTTAGAATTAATTAGGTGTTTTATCTTGTACGAAAAATGAAATTACTGCAAATTAATCTATTTACCTTTGACATCAAGCATTTACCTTCTAAGTTGAATAAAAAAAATTGGACTAGTGGAATTAAAGTGGTGACGATATCAGGTGTTGTCGGGGAGGGTTTTGGTTTGGTTGGTCGGTGGGGGGCGCCAAGGTGAGTTCTTGCCCCAGGTGGAAACTAGTCTAGTTATGTTTCTGCATAACTCCAAGGAGCTTCGTTCAAAAGCAAAAATAAAAAGTATGTAAAGTTGTCTTATACCCCTCACAATCATAAAACACATTCGAACAAAAAATCATACAAGTAGATTATTTTATCTGCAGGGAATGTGTTTAGTACCTTCAGGTACAGATAAGGAATGTGCATAGTACAGGTTTGGGGAATGTAAATTATTTTTAGACAATAGAAATTAAAAGAAATTGATGTTATTAGTCCTATCAAATTCGTGTAGAGATCACGATAGAGAATATTAAGATCCAGAGCTGTAATTTCTTATTGCAATGAAGAAAAATTTTATAAACTGACACTTGATTTAAAATGGTAACAGATTTGACAAGTAACTGAACAACTCAATTATATTAGAAAAATAATTTTAAAATACAGATATTGCCAGTAAGAAGCTTGAGGAATAAATTTCATTTCAATGAGTATATCCTCTGCAAATAGATAGAAGAGATTTCTAATCTATACTCCACATTTTTAGCATGGTTCGCAAGATACACCAACGTTAAATTGATAAGAAATGCCAAAGGGCATTCTTTCATTCCAACTTACATAGATTCAAATGATATACCCTATTAACTGTGTTAATCTTGATAAGAATTACAGGACAACAGTTATTAAAAAGAAAATGAGTTTTGGAAGATGCTAAACTGAAATATTGTCGTTTTCATAAAGACCTATAATTTAAATCTAACTCACTCTAGGTGAACTGAAACATTTGTTCTGTAAGGTTCTGTGTATCTTCTCTAATCTGAAAATAAATTAAAATATTCATTAACTATTGTTTGTAAGATAAGTATTTGAAATATATATTGAAAATCTAAAAACAATCAAAAGAACAACCCTTAAGAGAGAATGAATGAAAATGTTATGATATAAACATGGTAAAAAAGTTCTAAGGTATAGAAAAATAGTTACATGAAATGCTTCCATTTCCAATTATTTTGGTCAAATTTATTTAACTTGATGACACATCAGTTAAAGGTTTTATAAGTAATAGTGTTGTGTCTGAAAACAACATCTTCTTTAAACATAAAATGTTCATGACTATACATACTCCACCATCTGATGCCATATAGGTACTTTCTTTAAGTCAAATTACGAAAAAATTTCTAAAATGATTTTTTAACCATCATTATATAAACATATGTAACACAAAGAAAAAATGTTGAGTATTTATTGTATTTCCAAGAGCTCATATATGCAGAACAACGGTAATTTATTAATTTATTTATGTTGGATAAGATTTTTAGACAAAAGAATCAAGACTAGAAATCTCTTTCATCTTCACAGAATATAATTAATAAACTACTACAAATGTGACAGAAGGAAATTGAATACATTTCTTAACTAAATTATATTAATCATTTTATCATTAAATAAATATCTTTAAGATACTGTTGGCAAGACACGAATACATTTGAAGTCAATGAGTCTGCAATCAGAATAGGTTAAAGAAGGTTTTCAATCCACATTGAAGAGTTGCAGCATGGTTCAGAGCAGACAGATATAGCATAAATTGATGAATGTCCAAACCACATTTTTCATTCAAATTTACAAATCGATAATGCTTAACACACCCTTATCAGAGATAATAATTCATGAAATTGAAGGACATAATCCATTTTTTCGAAAATAGGGTTACCTAAATTATAAGTGAAACCAACTGATGAGTTGGTGAACCTGACTATAATTTAAAACTAACTCAAGATAGGTGAATGGCGCAATTAGAAATTTTTTACGTGTTAGATTTCTTATGTAATAAAGCAATATATTAAAAAAATATGTGTAAGAGAATTGTGATATTGACAAAAAATGACAAACTAAGTCTAAGCACAAATTGTAGACATATTTAAAGAAAACCCTGAAAAAGATTTAACATCATGGTAAAATGGTGAAATATAATGACGTTTTAAATTACCTTGAACGAATTAGACCAAATTGATATTTTAGCCAATTAAATGCATAATTGTCTTGTGGACTGGAAGGAGAGCTCATACAAGCATGAAATGCAAGTCTTCTTTTCTTCAATCAGAGCACTCAGAAGCTATATTTAAGAAATCAAGAAACCAGATGTAAAATTGTCTCATACTTCTTACAACCATGGACATATATAAAGAAAAACTTACATATTTACATATCATATCAGCTGGAAATTTTCTTAATGTACCAAAGATAGTATCTATTGAAGGTTTTAAGAATTGAAGTTATTTTAAAATATTAGAAATTCCAATCAATAGTATTTTATTCCTTACTATTGTTTGACTTATGTTGAAAAGATAAGGAATATTAAGATCTAGAGTAGTAATTTATTTCTCTAAGAGGAAAAGATTTATAAAATGTTACACTTAAAAAGAAATTGGTAAAAGACTTCACAAGTAAATTTCAAAAATTTAAGTTACAATTGCAAAATTTCTAAGAGCTAGCTATAAGTTTTTCTTTAAAACTTATAATTGTTTATGTGTATGTTTGTTTTATGCATGTTAGATTTTATGTAATATGTAAACAAATTCAATGAGAAATATTTGCAAGAAAACTATGACTAATTATGATATTGACAAAAAAATGACAAACTGCAGGTAACAACAGATTGTAGACATTAAAAATCCAAAGAAAACCCTGAAAAAGATTTAAAGTTATGGTAGAGTGGTGAAATATATTATGTGCATGAGTTTTAAATTACTTTGAACAGAGTTAGACCTAATTGATATTTTACAGATTTAATTCATAATTGCCTTGTCAACTGGAAAGATAGTGAAATTTAAGCATGGAATATACTACTTAATGATCTGATCAAGCCTAGGAGATTGACTGAAAAAATATAAATTTGTTTCAGTCCTCACAACTAAATGCACATCCAAAGAATAAAGATTACACATGTATAGGAAACTGTCTTTGCATATTGTGGAATAGCTATGGAAACTAGTACTATATGATTTGAACATATATGTGGGAGTTCCTTTGTATATCATAGAAATCTAGAAAAATATTTATTCATAACATATTATAGAATTTGAAAACTACATAAGGAGAAATAATTTTTAAGATCATGAGCAGAAGGTTTATCCTTCCTCAATGAGGAAATTTATAAAATGTTATTTAAGTCTGAAAGTGAAATGAATTATGTTTGAACTACTGAATTCTAGATCGCAGTACAATTGAAAAATAATTTAAATTAACGATAGTCTTCAAGAAACAAAAGGAATAAGTTTCAAGTCAATGAGTTCATACTGTCATATTAGGTTGACAAAGTTTTTGCTTCACATTCATCAGATGTACCAAAGTTCATGTCAGACTGATTCAGACTACTTTTATAGTGCCAAAACATTGTTTCATTCAAATTTAGAAATGGATACTGCAAAGGACATATTCCTTATTGTTACAGTAGGTAGTTAATTAACATTGCACTGGAGCAACACAACAGGCTATTCTTGATTGTTATGGAAATTATAGAAATTTTAAAAAAATTTTGGTAGTAGAGGCTAAATAGTCATAAGTTGATATAAACATAATTATAATCACTTACAATGGGACTATTATATATTAATCTTTGACTGCTAGATTTTTAAATAACCTGAAAATAAAAGAGAACATTATATGATAAATATTTATTTGACAATCAGAATTATCTGAAAAATAAGACAAAAGGTAAGAGAATTTGTAATTACTTTTCAGAAAAGCTGATGAATTTGATATTGAAGGTACAGAGAAATCCAAAAAATAATGAAGTTTAAATTTTAAATGATTTTGAACAAATTTATTAAACTAAATGATATTTTAAGTAACATATCTACAAGAAACTCTATTCCATACTGTGGAATAGCTAATGAAACTCTTTGGAACACGTTGTAAGTATGTAGCATATTAAAACCTCAGAAATACAGAATAATTTTTTCTACAAGAGAATTTGACTTACATTGATGAGGAAATAAAATGTTGAAATAAAGACTAAGGTTTTCTTTTGAAAGAAAATATATTTTATATGTACTGTAAGACTTCAGTTATTGGATGAGCTATGGAATTAGACAGGTCGTTTCATTAGAGGATCATTTAAGATCACTGATACTTTCAACAAGATATATTAGAAATAAATTTTAAGGTTATGAATTTATGCTCTCTAAGCAATTTTCAAACATCAAAAAATGAAATTATAAAATATGAAACAATTTTATTCAAATCTTTAAATGGTTACAAGGAATTATAAACCATCACCAATGTAAGTAGTTAGAGAATTGATTATTTGCAGTACAAATAGGAAGTAGAAAAAATGAAGGAATAGCATGTTAATCATAAACATCTTTTATGAAATGGTGAACATGATTGTTTAACTTAAAAATAGTTTTGAGAAAATAAATTAAATTGGTATTACAGATTGTTACAAATTTTACAAAAATTATCCTACATTAAATAAATTACCCAAACTATCTATAACAAAATATTTCAGTTTTTATGTAAAAAATCTTTCACTTACCACAATTAGTTGCAGAATTTACCTAAACGCAAGCACTACTAAAAGCTTTTACATTAAAGTCAAGCTATTCAGTAGAACACGCCATCAGGTCAATTATAATGTATTGCTATAAGTATTAAATTTTAAACGAAGGTAGACATGATACTGATCAATTGTAATATTCAATTACAGAGTAATGCAACATTTAAATAAACAGATATATTTTACATGTGTCACGTTATGTTACTGTTTGAATATGTTAAAATATAGAAACAATATCTTTTGAACTGGGGAACTAATAACAATTGTCCTACCTAAATATTGCAGGTGAGAATATATATACACAAACTAGAAAAACACATCCGTTTACACAAAAATTACGAAAAAATCTTTCTTTTTCTTCCTGCGTGAGCATACAGCAGACAAGCATAACCAATATCAGGCTCACATTTGCAACATATGTAGCCAAGGCATCAGATATATATGTTGATAATTTACATTCTGAAAAGATGTACAACACAGAGCCTTGGTAGATGAAATACATGGACCAATTAGAGATTTCCAAACTAAATGTACCTCTGTCCCTCTTTTTTACCTAAAGTTTCCCAAGCCACCTTCTAATTTTCATGTCTTAACTGCATAAATGTCCTTATATTACAATAAATTCAATAAAACAAAAAATAAAATATATCGCAAATATGTATAAAAGAATCTTATCTTGATTCTTTTATACATAATTGCAAAAGAAAACTATACTATATTTTTTTGTATACATATAAATTGAGGTTAGATCGATTTGGGCTTTATGGTGCAAGGCCATATTTGGCCAGGCAGTGAAGCAGAAGCAGATCTGGAACCGACTGTGTTTTTTACATGTAGTCAATCTGTATACACTTGGAGAACATCAAACAATAATGCATTCTTTGGTTCAATAATGTTCTCTATATTCAGATGGTGTAAAAAATAAAAATCTTTGATTTTGAATAGCTGGAAAATAACGTTGGGTTAATTTTTAAGTATTAATTGTAAATTGTCTTTAATATTTATTTCTGTATATATATTGTGTTGTGCACTGCCTTTGCACCAACTTTTGAGCACTTGGTAATTTTTTTATGGGTTAGCCGTGAGGAAAAATGCATTAAAGAATGTAATCTTGAATCCCTGTGGATGGGAAAAGCAAACAGATCAAGCCTGTTTCTATTGAGGGGAAAGCGCTAATTATCATTTGTGTTGAGGGGAAGTGCTCATTAGTACTGGCGTATTTGATGATTTCTATCCATTGGGGTATTTCGTCTGGGTGTATTGTCTACTTGTAAGAGGTGATTCTGTTGGCTGGCCACTTGGAATAGGTGGATTTATCTTTTACTAGGTTTACCTTTAATGAGGGTTGATTGATTTGGCGGTTCGTCAGAAATCGAAGTACAATACAAATAGTGGTACACACCAACAATCAGGGTACTTTTTTCCTTTGGAGAATACAATCAGAAGAGGAAGTGGAGAAGAATCGATTGCACTAAAGAATTTCCAGGCGACATTATGGATTACCTGAGATAGAATCATCTCGATAAATCCTGGAACCACACTCCTCCACGGGTACCTGCTACCAGATTTGATGTGCTACAAAAGGTAAAAACACCTTCCTCTCCTTGCCAACTGGATCCTATGTCTGACACCCGGCATGCCAAAAAAAACCCTCAGTTTTCCCCTGAGATCTTTCGCCGAGGGTGAGTCTAATCTGTTTTTCGGGTTTTGCCATCAGTCCCATTTTCTTTCTCCTGAACTTGTAAATTGTCTTTAATATTTATTGTATTTTAAACCAAAATTTGTGAAAATTGATTTTTCTGTGTCTTGTCGGGGTCCCCTTTTATTTAATTGTTAATTTGCATTCTATCCTTTAATTTCTATGTAATAAATTTTCTTATTTAATTTCAAAAGGTGTGTTCAGGTGCTTTATTGTTCATATGGCAATTCATTGTTTAAGCTAAATTGTTGCCACTATACGATCCAAGCATATTTTTAACAACAATGCTGCATACCTCTCTGAAAAATTAAATCAAAAAGAAAATCTTGTTATTCTTGTTTTGACATTTCCCTGTGGATTTTAAATTTTAGAATAAAATTAATAATTTTGTTACTATATCAGAACAAATCTAGACATTGAATTTTACAGCATGTTCAGTCATACCCTTATTTCATGAAGCAATAAGTCACACTCACTGGAATCATAAATAAACATAATGGTTTCCACATTCTAGTTGAAGGATGAGTCCTGGGATTCCAGCTGATTGATCGTTTCTTCCCATTATGAAGAAAGTTTAGTTTGTTGCTCTGAGAAAATACAGATAGAGAAAGTTCTCCTTTGGATGTATCAGCTAATCAGTGATGAACAATGTTTCATCTGAAAAGGTACGACAAGAAAATCACAAAGAACATTTTTTGCATATTTAAAGAGAAAGAAATCTAAAATATTTTATATTTATAGCTATAAATGTAACAGTTTTGAAGATATTGAATGTGGAAACAATTCAACAATGTCGAAAGAATACAGGGATAAGACTTAAGCAGATAAAAAAAATGTATAGGAAGTTAGCAAAATTGATGCATATTCTGCAATAAACTTGGATGAATTGTTCAAAGTAATGACTACCAAAGCGTCTTGGTCTTAATAAGTATAACATGGAAAAATAATTTTGCTTTTAAAGAAAAGTATCAGTGTTGATAGTATCTATCGAACACATTAAATCCAGTAAAATTTCTGGAAAAAAGAAACAACAAATATGTTATACGAATTCACAGTGATAGGTTTATACAATCAAACAATAGGAAAAAGGTTTTTCTAAAAATTCATTGCTTAGAACGTTTGTAAGTTTCATAACCCTCACAACTCTGAAAGCACGTAATGTTTATGTCACACATATGGGATAGTCTTTAGCATGAGGACACTCCTTTATACATGTATTGTGTGAATAATGATCTTATTTTTAAAACCTAAGCAATCCAGAACACTAATAATTAACTCCTAACATTACTCAGATTTTGTTTAACACAAAAAGCACTACGATCATTTTAAACTCAGAAGCATTAAATCTCTATTCCTTAAAGGGGAAAATGTTTAAAAACTATTAAACTTTAATGCTAAAATGTCATTGAATGCATTCGAAACACTATAGTAAGCAAATTGCATGAAAAAGTCCAAATTATTTCAAATACCCGATAATCTCAACAAGGAACAAAGGTATAATATAAGCATCAATTAGTTTGTGCTGTCAGAAAATATGTATTAGATATTTTTAATTAACACCTAACAGAAAAGGCAAGGTTAGCATTATATAGCAATCCTGGTTTAATCGACAAAACGTCAAGGAACAAAGTTCTTATCAAATATGTAAATGTTTATTACAAAAGCTTTTAACCATATTAGTGGTTAAAATTTTTTTCACAATATAATAGCAATCAATGGTTGGTGTTCCAACTTGGGATGAAAATCCCCAAGAGGGAAAAAGGTGAAAGGATTTCCCCTCCCCGAGGGAGAGATTAGATTAAGAACGGATATTGGAGGGTAAGGATGTGCCTTACCATTGATCCGGCGACCAGCCGTGTATTTCTTTGTGTTGTTGCGTGTTCATAATAAATGTTTGTAACGTAAAATTTGGATGGATTTTTCCCTGATGAAAACACACATTTTGGCACAGAATTTGGTGACCCGGACGTGATTAATTTGGATTGTGACGGACCTTGTGTTATGAAGAATTGTGCTCTGATTCACGGCTACGTGGAATTTGAGGTAGGTTCCCTTTTAATCTGAATTAACTGAAATTGAATAATTGATCCAATCATGAATCCTGATGCATTAAAGCGAAAAAGAAGTAGTGTCAGACAACTTTTTACCAAGCTTATTACAAAAATAATAGGCACTATAAATGAACAATTAAGTGAAAGATACACTGAAGACCAAAAGCTTGATGATCTTCATGATCAAAAACATCAATTAATAGAAAAAATTGAAACCCTTAAAAAATTAGATAGGGAAATAGAAGCTACTATTGCAATTGATGAAATCGAAAACGAAATTACTGTGAGTGAGGAGTATCAGGAACGCGGGATTCAATGGAAAACGAGATTAAGTAGACAAATAGAAAAATTATCCGAAGCTACACCGCAAAATGATTTAAATGAAGGTATCGAGCCAAATAGAGCGAAATGAAAATATTAAACTCCCAAAACTAAATATCGCGAAATTTTATGGAGACTGTAGTTATTGGCTGGACTTCTGGAACTCGTATGAAGTCGCTATTCATAAGAATGATTATTTAAGCAAAATAGAGAAATTCGCTTATTTAAAAACTTATTTAGGTGGGATAGCTTTAACAGCCGTTTCGGGTTTCTCTTTAACTAACAACAATTATGATTCTTCAATACAATTGTTAAAGGAGAGGTTTGGAAGAATAGATTTAATAATCAGTTCACATATGAACAAACTTCTAACGATAGAACCTGTAAGAACGTGTTCCAATGTGTCAGCTTTGAGAAAAATGTATGACGCGATTGAGGTCCAGATCCGATCGCTACAATCTCTTGAAGTTGCAACTGGCACATATAGTAATCTCCTTTGCCCCGTGATATTACAGAAAATCCCGGAAGAGTTAAATTTAAATTATAATAGACAACGAAAAATGAGTGAATTATTTGATATCAAACATTTAATTGAATTTTTAAGACAGGAAGTAGAGTGCCGAGAGACGTCCTTTTTATTAGCTAATCCTAAAGGTGTAAGTGGAAATGAATGGTCCTTTCGTAACAGAACAATAAATCAAAATAGTCAAAATAAGCATTATGTAAGCCTAAAACGAAACACACCAGTATCAAACATACCTACTGCAGCAGCCTTAACCACTGCTGTGAATGAAATTTGTATTTTTTGTTCCGATAGATCGCATATAAGTCAAAAATGTCCATTGACAGTAATTGAAAGAAAAAATTCTCTTAAATCCCATGGTCGATGTTTCATATGTTTAAAACGTAGGCATATATCTAAGTTTTGTTGGAAAAAGGATCAGATGTGTAAGAATTGCAAGCAGCCTCATAATTATTTGATATGTGAAAAGGCATACTGCGCACAAAATCCAAACGAATCCATACACAACGAACCAGAACAAGTTGAGACATCTGTATCTTCACTACATTGCTTAGAAAATAAACAAAAAAGAGATAAATTAGAGTCAGTTTTATTACAGACATTCACTGCAGTGGTTAAAACAGACCAGAAAATAGGAGTGGTTCGAGTGCTGCTAGACAGCGGCAGCAATAGAACATTCGTGAAAAGGGGAATAGCTGACTCATTGGGGTTGAAGGTCATTCGCCAAGAAGTGTTTACAATACATGCGTTCGGTGGGATTCGAACTGAGACCAAACAAATTTATGATATAGTTGAGTTCGATTTGCAGAATAGAATTAAACCTGATCAACATATCAAATTAGAAGCGGTGGTCATTGAGTCCATTACGCATGGCCATATTGAAATTCCTTCTCAGTGGGTTAGAAACATTGCTTTCGAGAAAGGAATCGAATTAGCCGATACTGGAACCACAAATGAGATACATATACTGATCGGATCGGATTATATATGGGAGATTTTACATGAAAGAAATATAAGGATAGGCAAACGTTTAGTAGTAACTGATAGTATATTTGGGTATGTAATTCAAGGCAGGGAAATGGAATATGACAGTGAGAATGTTTGTGTAAATTATGCAACGGTATTTAGAGAAGAATCAGATAATGAAAGGGTTAAAAGTTTATGGGAATTGGAAGCGATTGGAATAAATCAGGATAAAGAAATTTCTCGATCAGATACGGATGTCATGAACATGTTTGAACAAAACACAATTTTTAAGGACAAGAGGTATCAAACTAAGTTGCTATGGAAAGATAATTATAAGGGATTAAACTCTAATTATGTGGTTGCAAGGTGACGTTTGATTAATTTGAACAATAAATTTAGGCACAATTCAGAGTTGTATTTCCAATATAATGAAATTATTGACGAACAATTAAAAGACGGTATAATTGAACAAGTCAAAATTGTTTCCAATGATTATAAAAATATAGGATATTTTATGCCCCATCATGCAGTGGTAAAAGAATTAAAAGAGAGTACTAAGGTTAGGATTGTCTACGACGCGTCCTCAAAAACTAAAGGGGAACAATCTCTCAACGATTGTTTAGAGAGTGGGCCAAGTCTCAATCCAGATTTACTGAAAATTATTTTGAAATTTCGATACCATCCAATAGCATTTTGCGCAGATATTCAAAGAGCCTTTTTAGAGGTTGGCATCGTTGAGCAAGACAGAAAGTATTTGCAGTTTTTATGGGAAAAGAGGGGAACTGATCTCGATTTCGGTGGTCGTGATATCAGAGTTTTGCGATTTAGACGAGTTCCTTTCGGAGTGAAATGTAGTCCCTTTATCCTGACGGCTACTATAAGACTGCATCTTACGAAGTATGAGAACTCGCATGCTGAAGCATGTACTGTTCTTAAAGACCTCTATGTCGACGATTTAATTACGGGCACAGCTACTGTTGAAGAAGCCGCATCGATATCAAAGGAGGCCAGTTATATATTAAGCGAAGCAAGTATGAATTTGCGACGATGGACTTCGAACTCTCCGACCTTAAACCAAATATGGGAGGACAATCAAATGGAGTGTCGACAGTCTTCGCATGAGTTAAACTTACCACTTAAGGTCCTAGGTTTAATATGGGACAATGAAAGGGACACCCTGAGGATTGAGCTCAATCAATTCTCGAAAATGAAAGGTGTAACTCCAACGAAACGTGTTGTGCTGAGTACATGCGGAATGTTATATGATCCTATAGGACTGATAACGCCTTTCACTGTGAGAATAAAGTTAATGATGCAAACTCTTTGGGAGCGAGGCATCCAATGGGATGAGTCTCTTCCTGTGGAAATAGAGTCATTGTTTAAAGAGTGGCTCAATGAAATAGACGAATTCAAGAGACTCGTCATACCCCGACCATATTTTGATGAAATACAAGTGAATCAATTAGAAGTACACATATTTTCAGATGCAAGTCCGAAGGCTTACGGTTCTGTTGCGTACTTCAAAATCAAATATCAAAATAAGTGTGCGACTAGTTTTATAATTTCTAAGTCTCGTTTAGCTCCAATCAAGAGAATGACCCTACCACGTTTAGAACTGTTGGGAGCCTTGACATCAGTGAGGTTGTCTTCTTACTTGCAATCCACATTTCCTTCATTGAAGGAAAGTGATATTTTCTTGTGGACTGACTCCCAGATATGTCTACACTGGATTAAGGGTGTTGCTGATGATTGGAAACCGTTTGTCCGCAACCGAGTCTTGGAAATTAAAGAGAAATCCATTCCTTTAAACTGGAATCATTCCAATGGGAAAACCAACCCAGCCGATAAACTTACTCGGGGAGTAAGTGCACGTTCTCTCATCGATAACGAGATCTGGTGGACCGGTCCTCACTGGCTTTTAAAACACGAGATGTCCTGTGGTGGTACAGTGTCAACACTGGACACGGACTCTCAGGAAATCCAGAAAGAAAAAAGAACCAACTGTGTTATCTTACAAACGTGTTTTGAATCTTCGGATACATTGTTTGATTTCCACAAATATAGTGATTTGGATAAGATTTTGAGGATAACTGCATACGTCATGCGGTTTGTGAAAAACTCTAAACCGAATTCTAAAAAAGGAATTGGTACACTTACAGCCACAGAACTATCTAAGGCTGAAGAACATTGGGTTTGTTTTGTGCAAAGAACAGAATTCCAACGTGAATACCTTCAACTGAGAAGGGGAGTTCCTATTAACTCTGAGTCGAGACTTTACTGTCTGAATCCGAGCATATCTGCTGATGGATTAATTTGTCTCGGCGGTAGATTGCAACGTTCAGAATTTGAGTTTCAGGAAAAGCATCCTTGGATTATTCCCGGCAAATCTAAATTCACCGAATTGCTTATTGTTAAGGAACATCAGCACTTGTATCATTCTGGTGTTTCAGATACACTGACTCAACTTCGAGAAAGGTACTGGATAATCCGAGGCAGACAGGCTGTAAAATCCTGCTTGAATAAGTGTTTTATTTGCAAAAGGTTCAAGGCCAGACCTGGTAAACAGGTAGTGGCTCCACTACCAGCTGATAGAATAGCTGAGGCAAACCCTTTTGAAGTAACAGGGATTGATTTTGCGGGACCTTTGTATACAAAGGACAGTGACAAAATTTATATTGCCCTATTCACTTGTGCAGTCACTCGTGCAATGCATCTTGAAGTGGTATCAAGTCTGAGTGTGGAACATTTTCTATTGGCCTTCCGACGATTTGTTTCAAGAAGAGGAGTCTGCCGAACTATTAACTCGGACAATGCCAAAACTTTCAAAGCAGCAGACTGTGAACTGAAAAGGTTGTATGCTAATATTACGGACACATCCGTACAAAATTATTTTGGTAAAAATGGTATAACGTGGCGATTTATTGTTGAAAGAGCGGCTTGGTGGGGTGGATACTGGGAGAGAATGGTAAAAATGACAAAAATTATTTTGAGAAAAGTGCTAGGAAGAGCTTTGGTTACTTTTGAAGAACTACAAACGGTTCTTGCAGAAATAGAATCGATTTTAAATTCTAGACCTCTTACCTATATTTATAATGAACCATCAGAACCATTCCCTCTCACCCCAGCTCATTTCTTGACAGGAAAAAGGCTGACGTCCTTACCCCACCGGGCTGGTCACGATAAGGAAGTTGTTATGCCAAGTAACAAAAGAATTTTAATTAAAAGGTATATGTATCGTGAAAAACTTTTAAATAACTTTTGGAAAAGATGGAAAAGGGAGTATCTTCTCCAACTAAAAGGTGCAAATTGTGTCAAACCAATTAATGTAACTTGTGAATTTAATATAAATGATATAGTTTTGATAGGTGATGAGAAATTACCTCGACAATTTTGGAAGTTAGCTAGAGTGATGGAAATTCACAAAGGTCGTGATTACAAAGTAAGGAGTGTTACTTTGAAAACATCTTCAGGGATAATAAAACGACCGGTTCAACTGTTATACCATCTGGAACTTCCAAGAATGGATTAAGTTTGTATTCAGAATATAAGGTAGCATATTATATTTATGTCCTTATTTGAAATTCATGTCTGATATTGCATTTTTATTCATATAGTTTTGTAGTATTTTCTATACTAGCAATATTCATCTGTTTATAGTTTTTCAGTACTTATAAATTACATCTATTTGATTATACTTTCTGTATTTGTATATTTTGAAAGCACTTTTATGTTTATGTTTACCTGATAGTATTTTTGTGTCACATTTCTTTTAGAGAATGTAAAATTATTTTAGTACAGTGTATTCATTTATGTTATATTTCAATGTTAAGCTGTGTTAAATGTTTCTATGTTTTCTAATTTTGATAAATGATGAAAGTCTTCATCGGGGGGAGAATGTTCCAACTTGGGATGAAAATCCCCAAGAGGGAAAAAGGTGAAAGGATTTCGCCTCCCAGAGGGAGAGATTAGATTAAGAACGGATATTGGAGGGTAAGGATGTGCCTTACCATTGATCCGGCGACCAGCCGTGTATTTCTTTGTGTTGTTGCGTGTTCGTAATAAATGTTTGTAACGTAAAATTTGGATGGATTTTTCCCTGATGAAAACACACATTTTGGCACAGATGGTAGGTGCTAAATAAAAATAATTTGGAACATTTGGTACAGATGAGTACAATTTCAAACTAACTTACAATGGGCAAATTAACTTTATTTTGAGTCCTTAACATTAATAGGTTTCTGAAATAATCTGAAAAATAAAAAAGGATATATTTTATGACAAATATTCATAGCAAAATTTATTAAAAGTATTAAAAACATAAAACTTAATTTGATGCCACTTTGTAAAGATAGTGAAGGAGATGCTAACTAAACAGTTAAGTTATCAAAACTTGGAATAATGGTAAATTTTAATGAATAGCCTGGATTTTGAATAATTTTGTAAACATTCTAGGACTAAATGATGTTTTAACACTCTACATACGATGTGGCAGAATATTGTTCCCTTCTTTGGTTATGGGAGCTGGCCGAAACGGCTTTGCAGGCAACTTACTGGCACGGCCTTTACAATACTCTCCCCCTCCAGGAGAGGGAATATGTGTCATCCCATTATTATCAGATGATGTGGTTTCTATTGTCAGGTCATGGGTATGCCTGGAAGGTGCAGATGCTTCTCGGGTAAACTGAAAGGGCGGCATTGACTTCAGCGACGTTTTTACGGGGACTATATAGTGAAAAAAGTTTCTCACAATCATTCCTTTAACACTAACATACCTCTCTTGTACCTTGAAACACTAATTTTCCTCGTATCAAAACATAAGAAACCTGCTTCCTCACAGCTGTATTCAGCATTCTCGACTGAGTTCATACTAATCAGACAAGCTTTGCCATCGCTCATCTTTCAGGTTGTGGTTTCAATACCTATATCTATTTCTCTTTTGATTTCAAATAAGTCTTAATCAAGACTATTTTCTTTGGTTAACTGTATAAAAATCCTGTGCCGGGGAACCCGCCTTGCTGATTGCAAAACGGGTAATGCATCAATAAACCATACCTCCAAGGTATTGTGGAAATTAGTTTGATAAAATGCTAGATTATTGATGCGTCATTCTACTGATGCATCTATGAAATTCTCATAAATTTTAGATATTGCATGAATTAAATTATAACCATTAGCTTTCTAAACTCCAGCTAACAGGATCCGAGTTCTATTTTTAGTATGGTATTAGAAATTAATTTCTTATGGCTTTATTCACATATACAAACATAGCCTAATGTAAAAACTGTTCATTATATTTTAAAGTAAAAAATACATTCATTTTAAAATTAATCTTAGAAATGAAGAAAATGATAAACTGAATTCAACATGATAAAAAAACCATTTCTTCGATTATTCTTCCAAAGTGGAAAGAATAAGAAAAAAGTTAAAAAAATAAATTTTGCTCATAAAATCCACCAGTAGTTAATAGGTTGAAACTTTTCCTGATATAAACCTCATTTATCCAATTGAAGTCATGCAGTATAAAAGGTTCGCAAAGTTCAGGAAAGGGAAAAATACAAATATTAAATCTATATGATTTTGAGGAATCAAACTTAATATTAACAAAACCAGTAAAATCTTTGTTTTAATTTTCAATTTGAAACCAATAATATGTACATATACATGCTTTTTAATTTCCGTTTATCAACAAGTAAAATTGATAATATAACAAATATAATTACGCTTCTATACCTTTATGGCCCCTAAAATTAGAATCCTTTCAGTCAATAAATTGTTAATTTTTTAATTGTTCAAGTTGTAGGATTTTTAAATTTCCAATTCTATGTTTGCAATGTTATTGACAATTTTTTTTCTTTAGATATCCGATTTCTAGACATTTTAATTTCCTTACAGAATTTCTTTAAAGTTTATTTATACGATTCCTTTATCAGTGTCAAGTTTATTACAAAATAATCTACAGATTTCACAAGTTCACTGCATTACAAGAAATGCTTTTCTGCATATTCTAAACTAAAACTTAACTTGATTTTTTTAAGTGTATCTTCTTCCAATCTGTTTTAATTTACTCAACTTCTCAGACTCTAGATCCTCTAGGAGAAACGATTCGCAGGGCTCTCTGTTAAGAACCTAAACATCCCTGTCAACGGAGATAAGGCTATTCACGTGTGGTCCCTTTGTTGCACAGAAAAGTGGGGATGGAAATCGTAATGGGTTTGGGTTGATTCTTCAGGAGTTTGAGGTCTAAAAGAATCCAAGCCCTTCATAGCGAGGGAACTAGAAACTTGGACGGTTCAATATCTAGAGTGTTAATAGAGAAAATTTACCGGTAGTAGCATTATGCAGTGAAAAGAGAATCCATACAACAATAAAATGTACCTGAGTGTCTGCATTCATGGTCAGATAAGAAAGATTCCTTTAAAATTCCAATCAGATCATTTCTAAAAATCTCCATAACCCCACAACTAAATAATGCATTAATAGAACAAATGAGACTATAATAGTGGTCACCAAAGTGGTCCATATAACATTGTTATGGATCAATTCAGGCTCAGGGGTGTATAGAAAAATAAGATATTATTATTGGACAAGTGACATTTAATTTGGTTAACTTGGATTACCTCCATCCTGAATGGTTTCCAAAGCCTAGGCATTTTCCCAGATCTTTTTGGGATAGATAGGTCCACCACATTAATAATGGTATTTGTAATGTTTTTTATAGCATCGTTGATGTTTGGCAGCTTTACCATATCATCAGAAATATTGGCTTCTGATTGGAACAGAGTCCAATCGACTTTGTCAAATATAAATCGCTGGTCGTCTAGGTAAAAATACATCATTAAAATTTTAAGTTAAAATTACTGGAAAGTTATTGCTGTTATGCAGGTCGTCACCAACTCTAAATTTCCACATGGGAACTAAAACAGGAGAACATACTACTAGATCCAGAGTATGAAAGGAACGAGTCAGCTGGTGAAAATATGTGCTACTTAAGTCGTTTAGGAGACAGAGACAGTGGTCGTCAATGAGCTCTTCAATTTGTTGTCCTCTGATTTAAATTGTTGCTTCCCCAAAGTGGGTTATGTCCGTTAAAATCTCCAATGATAAAATAAGGTTGTGGGAGCTGAATAATCAAATTATTTAAATCTTGTTGACTGATGGTTTTGTTCGGCAGAAGGTAAATGGAAAGTTTGATTTGTATCTAGATCGCAACTGCTTGAATCCTGAACTGTTATGGGATGATAGTTAATGGATAATTTCTTCATTTTATTATTGCTACGCCACCAGAAGCACGACTACCACCGTAGTCATTTCGAATTATATTATAATTTGTTACTTTAACAGTTTTAAAAGGCATTCAGTATGTTTCCTGTAAGCCAAGATAAACAGGGTTAAGTATATTAATTAAATCGTTGATATCGTCAATGTGAGTTCATAGTCCATGACAGTTCCATGTTAAAAAGTTTATATTCATTTTGAGGGGTTTTAAAAATCCAGAGCCCTTTTTAAAGAATGCAGCACTCACATCAAAACCCTCCTCCTCTGCATCAAACTCTATGTCCGAGTAAGTGGAAGGGTGCAGGTTGATTTCGTTATATGCTTCTTTGTGGGATCCTTTGTGTTCCTGGAATGGGTAGGTTTATCTTTCTTACTTTGCTTTGTTTTATTCTGGTCCATTGAAGTTGTTGGGTTTCGTTTGAAATTTTTTTTTGTTGGTCTGGTTCTTTGTTGTGGTGGGTTTCAGGTTCATTTGTTATTTTGTCCTTATTTGATTTTAGACTTTCGCTATGGGATTGATAATTTGATTTTGGACTTACACTTTGGGATTGATAATTTGATTGGTTGATATACATCTGGAATTAAGTTCATTTGAGTTTCTGCGTTTACTTTGCCTGATATGGAGTCTGAATTATGTTTGGGTACTTATTGTTTTGCAAGTTTTAATTAGATGCATATAAAGTATTAGGGCGAGGTGTACGAGATTTAACTAATTTTCTGGCTTAGGGAAAGGATTGATTTTTTGGTGGCTCTTATTGACTGTATCTCTTTTCCTGTATACAATATGGGCAAATCTTTGAATATGCTCCCTGGCATTAAGATTGTTCAGGTTTGGAGCACGTAGAACAGTCGTGACAAGGCTTTGCGCAACGTGCACAGGTGGGTATTGATGCACGACATGCTGTTTTAGCATGTCCAAATCTCTCGCATAAGCACCGAAGGGGACCCAGAATGAAAGGCCTAACAGCGCAAGGTATCCTTCTTTTATTTTTGTTGTTATTACTGGTTGTTGGCATTAAAACATTTCTCAATGGAATGAAATTTGCATCACACCTCATGGTTCTTTTGGCTATTTATTACTTTCTAATCTTTCAATTCAGCAACAAATTCTTCATCAGACACCATTGTGTGTTCTTGTGATGAAATAACTCCTCAGCTATAGGTAAGAGTTTTGTACAGAAAGACTTTAATTTCGACTTCACCAAAGTTTTTAATATTTAATAGCTTTCCTAATTGTATTTCTTATTTTGATTCTATCAAAAGTTCCCCAGATTTACTTTTTGTAAGGCTCTTTACTTCACCATCTGCATTTTTAATATATTTTCTATTAAAAATGGTGTCATTTTTGATAATTTACAGTATTTCTTGTGAATAAGAAATTTTGGTACTGATTTTGTGAACTGACAAGTTAAAGCGTTTTCAGGCATTTCCGTTTCTATAGAAGGTTTATTTACATCATTTTCAGATATATCAAAGCTAAGTGGGTTTGATGGATCTAAGCCTTCTCCAAGAAAAAGTTTTAGAATCCATGACTATGGGAAAGAATGGTTCATTCTGATGTATCCCCGCCCACCATGGCACCCAACCAGGGGAAGCAGTATACACAGTTATCCAGCAACAGATCACTGAACTGCCTCAGACGGCACAACCAGAATATAGTGCCATAGTGTCAGGATGTGGATCCACCAGTCTGCCCAGGGCATCCCTAGCTACAACACTAACCCTAAGTACCAATATCAGCAGAGTCCAACACCACAGAGGGACCAAACGCTGACGTGGTGAACTCCAGAGAAATTAGGTGAGCTGATTTTGACTCTTGTCTATGGATCATCTACTAGATCACTCAGGTACCTCAGGGTTGTGACGGCCATACAAACCTAAAGGTATGTCCTGAGGGCAAATAAAACTCTGAAAAATATTTAAAGGTACAAGAAAATTGTGAAACTTAAGGACATGCATAAATGCATGCGAGGTAGGGACTCGAGGTGGTGGCGAGATGTTCCTCGATGTTTTTTATTTCGTCATTTTTCACTTCCCAAGATGCGTTATATATTCTGTGTGTGCATGCCAGTTTCAGAATCAATGAAATTGTATTTGCGGTTCAGTGAATATAACCAGATCGTTCCAGTTCTTCCATCTTATACCCCTTCCAACAGTTGGAAAAAATGGTCAATCCACCTTTAATGTGTTTTTTTATTTCGTTCGTGTTTCGCGACAAATGCTCCCAAATATACATTGGGATGGGAATATTCTTCCAGCATTATTTCGTAACGATCAAGCGTTGCGTAAAAATTTACTTCGACGTAAAAACAAAATAGAACGCGAGTATCTAATGCAATTACGCACTGAACACTGAACTGTGGTTCCAAAAAAAGTTTTGCGAAACAATCAGAATCAATGAAATTGTTTTTGTGGTTCACTTGGCAGTGAATATAACCAGATTGCTCCAGTTCTTCCGTCTTATACCCCTTCCAACAGATTTGGCGATTAATCGCTGGCATGCGGTTAATACGTAAGTACCCTTTTATGAGTCTATACTTTGAAATTAGATTGAAGAGGTTTGCAATCCACTCTTAGCATCGTTAACATGGCTCATACTACAAAGGGAGCGAAGTTGAATTGATAAAACAATACACCATTCTTTTAATCAAATTTAGACATACATTCGAATGAAATGGCCTTAATAGTGTTATAGGTATTTTTTTTGGTATTTTTCAATTAACGTCACACTGGAGCAACACAACGGGCTATTGGAGACTGTCCGGAATCAATCGCAAAGGGAAAGATCCGAGGACAACACCACGTAATTTTGAACCAAGGTCAGATGACGGATAGCGTTATAGGACTTATAGGACAGCAGTATTTAAAAAGAAATCAATGTTGGCAGATGCTAAATAGAAAGTCATGATGTGGTAAACATGATTATTATTCAAATCTATCTACTCACCCTAGATCACAAGTATCAAGTTAATCTATGGATCAGCAAATCTGCTAGTCAGAGTTAAACCAGGAATTATCCAAGAACCGTAATAAAAACCACGTATTAAGTGATACACCGATTGAAGCGATAAGCTCGCTGTGATTGGTCACTTCTCTCGATCATGTGACATTGTTTACATTTCTTACCAACGCCCAAATCTAAAAACATTCCATACTGGCCAAATGCTTCACCTGCAGAATCTATTCCAAATTTTGATGCTAATAAAATGCACACAGGATAGTTTTAATACATTTCATTCGGGTTTGGAAATAGAAAATAGCGTTATGTAAAAGGTATCTAATTTCAGATTGGACTTTTATGAAAATTCAAGTTTAATAAATGAGGGTTAGAAGCAGCTAAATGAAAATATTGTCATGAGTTTGTGAACATAATTATAATTTAAAACCAACTTACCTAAGGTGAAGGCTACAACAGACATGTCTTAAAGCATTCTGGATTTCTTAAATAATCTGAAAATAAATGGAAATATTGAAAGACAAATATTCATAGAGATTAACTTGTAAGTACAAAAAATAGAAATTAAAGATAAGGACAAGTTTTACATTTAGAAGAAAAATCTGACGAATCACATCGATAATTGAAAGATAAATTAAATAAGGTTAGAATAATATAAAATAAGATTTACATAATAGGAAATAAAGAAATTGGGGAAATGAAGGCAAAATAAAAACACCTTTTAAGAATGATTATTACTTTGACTTAGAAGGGTTTTGAGAAAAGAATGTAAATTGGGAATAAAGATACATTAATTTATTTAACCAAGTATAAAAATTATTTCACTTTTATCTAAAATCTTTCACTTACCAAACTAAGTTATGGGATTCAGCTTAAAGCAAACACTACAAAAAGTTTTTCATAAAATTCAAGCTATTCATTAGAACAAGCCATAAGGTCAATTATAATGTACAGTGAAACTTCGATTAACCGTCAGGGTCAGGACAGTTAATCGAATAGACGGGTAACAGAAAACCTTAAATATCCTCCATCCGTTGCATATGAACGAATGATAAAAAATGCACATTTACGAACTGGAAATACACTGTAGATGTGTTTTATTTTACAGAAACAAACAATATAAAATTTACATTAAGTACAGTATAGTACATATTGTTACATGAACTTAGCTCTAGACGTACATACATATTCAAATTTTAAAATAGTCTGTAATTTTCTTTTGTTTCTTCAAGGCTCGTGCTTTCTGACGGGCAATGTTCCGTACTTTACATAGAAGTATCTGCGTTTGCCTCTTCTTTCCCCTCAAACCACTCAATGCATTTTGATAACATTGTTTCTGCTTCTGTATGGCTCAACGTAGTTTTTTCTTCAAAATATAACACTCGTCTTCGTCAATTTCTTCTTCGATGTCAATCACACTGGAAACAAATTTCATCATCGTTCAAAATGTAAAAGCCTGTCTAATTTGTCACATCCCAACAACTGTTATGTCTGCTGGTGTCTTCAGCATACGGTACATTATTGCACAGTTGCACAATTTCGTCGACATTAACATTCTCAGTTTCCTTAGGTTCCCCATCATTAGCTTCAGGCCAGAGTTTATTCCACCCACTTTTAAGATTTGACACTTGAAGATCATCCCATGCAGCAACATTGAAAATTGCATCTTTTATGTTGTAAATTTTCCAAAACTTTTACAGACATTTCATCAGATGAAATCAAACTTCCAATAAAAGCTTTCCTATAATGACGTTTCATGTTTTCGATTATGCCCTGGTCCATAGGCTGGATTAGTGGTGTTGTGTTTGCCGGAAGGAAGAGGCATGTTATTTTGCCATAATCACTTTTAATTCCGCAAGTGGGATGTGCTGGAGCATTTTCCATGAGCAGCAATGCTTCCTGTTGTAACTGCATTTCAGCCAAATGAGCTCTAACTTGTGGCACACACTTTGTGGAACCAATCGGAAAAAATATCTTGAGACATCCAAGCACTCTTTTGAGCGCAATAGGTAGCAGGTAATGCGTTCAAATTAAAATTTTGAATTTACGGTGTTTTGCTTTTCCAATCACAAGCAAGGGTAACCTGTGATTGCAGGTGGCATTTGCACAAACCATTAAAGTGATCTGATCTTTTTGAACTTTAAAACCCAGGGCTGATGTCTCTGAAAGTGATGCCAATGTCTTTTGTGGTAAAGTTTTCCAAATTGAGCCCGGTTTCGTCGCAATTGTACACTTGTTCCCTAACGACGTTTAATTTGGCCACTTTCTCTTTAAATTGTTCTCTGTACTCGGCAATAATTGCGCTATTTGCACAAATTTTTTCACCACTAATGTCTAGTTTCCGAATGCCATGGCGACACTTGAACTTACCGAGCCGTCCTATGCTTGCTTTAAAATAAGGATCTCCGTCAAGTTTTTGTTCATTTCAACCGCCTTGGTCTTTATTACGGGGCCTGAAAGTGGGATTCCTTGACTCTGTGCTTGTATAAACCATTGATACATAACAGTGTCCAGTTGGTCATATTTGGCTGATTTCATCGTTTTACGAGTCTTAGGATCTCCATTGATGTTTTGCATTTTTGAAACATGTTATATTTTTAGCATCGCGTTTAATGTCATTCACTGTGATTCTTCCAATGCCATAAATGAGAGCAATACTAGTAGCAGTTTCGTCATTTTTAAACATTTAATAATCTCAATTTTCTGGTTGAGATCTAACACAACCTGCTTACGCTTTTCAGCAATTTTTTAGCTGTTGCACAAAAACAAAAAAGAAAAACCTTAACAACAAAACTTACTGGTGTGAATGTCACTATCGTGTGCCAAAACAATTAAGTCACTAAACAACAAATAACATACAGCACCGAGCACAACAGCTTCTCAGCCACAACTGAAACTGACCACATGTGCGATAGCTAGGCGGGCCAAGAACGTGATTCATCAATAGAATAAAAGTGCACCACTCTGGTGCCTCCGCCGCTCAGCAGTAAAGCAAGGATGATTTTTCACAGCAATCTGGTTACTGTACAGAGTACAGTATGTATGTGTGTACGTACTAATAACTTTTAATATTTAATTAATTAACTTTTAATAATGGACTGATGGTTAATAGAAATTGACGGTCAATCGAAATTTCACTGTATTGATAAAACACAAGATTAGGCAATATGTAACTGAATATTACATGATCAACAAGTGATGTGGTAAAGGCTTTTAAAGTACTAGTTCAAAGAGTTTTAAACATTTGAGAAGATGACTTTTATAGAAAAGCTGCAATTAAATCATCTTCCATACTTTAAGATGTTGGATTAACTAGTTCAAAATATGTTTTGATTTGCTCTGAAATGTCTAAGATACACTACAAAGAAAAAAAAATTGAACACTCAATATTCTGACCAAACACTTGCATAAAAATAAAATATTTCATCAAGGGAAAAAATGTTTTTTCCAAGGGACACTTTTAAAATCTGAAGCAGAAAATTTTCTTGGATATATAACCTGTAATTCAAGATAAGTGTCAACTTGTATTTTGAAATGTCATTTTTTCACTTAGTTGGTGTAAACAGATTCTCAAGGGTTTTCAGGGCCTTCTGGGAAAGAAATGAAAACACTATCAGCTACAAAATACAAATTGGCTGTAAGTACTATTCTTTATACTTTGGCATAAAAGTCAAAACAAGCAAGAATCAAAAAAGGGCCTAAGCATTAAAAAAAATCTTATTTTAAGCTCTTGGATGGTCCATCAATGGATTTTCAAGTCCATTAAGGAATCAATTGAAATTCGGCAAAAAGAATGCCAGCTGAAGAAAGAAAGGGGATTCAAGAACTAGGTCGGTTGGTTTTTTGGGCTTTTATGGTGCAAGGGCCAGACACAAAACAAACAATATCAAGTAACAGACACACACAATGAAAGTTTTACTGACACAGAAGAGAGAAATACACCCAGGGAGGAATGCACCTGCCAGGAAGATTCAAGAACTAAATTACGTCGTATTCTGAAAGTGAAGTTCATACAAGTGTTCAATAATTTGCTTGTTACTCCTCATTTCAATTTCAAGGATACACGATATATGGATATGGTAGGTTCGTTGTTTTGGCGTTTTATGGCGCAAGGGCCTTATTTGGCCAGGCTGCGTCAAACACAAGACAGCATCAAGTAAAAAGTGTCGTGATAGGAAAAAAAGAGGATTGGGGAATAGAGTATAGGATAAAAGAAATTATCACTTGGGTATCCCAGGAGCATGACCCCCTAGTCTACTAAAGATGGTAAACACAATGGGAAAAGGAGAGATCACTTGAGTATCTCGGGTCCGAAAAAAGATGTGAAAGTTGGACAAAAAACTAACATTACTAAATTACCACTGATTCCAAATTTGTCTACAGATCAATTACATAAGATAGTGTATTAGACATACTTCTTTGCTACATCTAAACATTCCGCAGACTTCAAGTGATACGACACAGGTGGAGTTGTAAGATCTTGAATGTTTTTTTATGACTTCCGAGGCTTCTTAAAATTTTATTGGGTGTCATTACTCATTGCATTAAAATGGAGTCCAATAAGCAAGTTAGTCACAATTTCATTAGAAATATTTCAGAAATTCGATATTTAAAAAAATTCACCAAAATACTTAAAATTGAGCTAAATTTTGCAAATTGTTCTGGGACACTAAAACGTTTAAGATAATTTTGTAATACATATATGAGCCACATGAACATTAACCCTCCAAGCGGCACACTCGAACACAGCTCAGAAAATTCAGTTTCAATACAGCCCAGGGAAATCACCACACAGCAAGTGGCAGACCCTAAACGTTCAGACATAAACCCCTGATCTCAGAATGTCGCACTTCTCAAAATATTTTGGGACTGCTGCCCAACACACAGAAACCCTTCTGAACTGCACTCAGGCACGCCGCTTGGAGGGTGAAGGCATCTTTTGGCAACTACTCCATCTTCAAAATAGTTTAAGTTTTACTTCACACTTCCACTCAACACATCACATTAAATCTCATCGTAATATTGTCCAGTTGTAGGGTGTAATAATTTTGGTTTGTTTTCTAGACTGATTTGGCTATTGTATTCATAGAGAAATGTGTCTGGAAAATTATATTAAAAAAAGATATTTTTAGGAATAAATGTGGGCCCTCTTGCAATAATCTCCTGGCCCCTTGGAAATCACACCCCAGTTTAAAAACACTGGACTAAACAATGAATTCTTTATCAACATCTCAAAACTATTTTCTGAAAATACAAACATATGGGCAGAAATAAACAGGTAAAATTCTAGTTTACTTTGTGTAATTTCAATTCTTTAGAGCCAAGCTGTAGTTTACCTAACCCATGTCGCTTATGCTGATTCAGTTGGATGCAGCTGACCCTCACATTTTCATCAGACTGTATGCTTCACAAGTGTTAAATATCTGAAAACGGGGAACATGAATTAAGACAAGTTGATAATTGCTTCAATTAAAAAATTTTATTGCTAAAAAGTATGTAAATTATTTGGAGCATCATTAATAGTAACTATAAACACAAATCATGAAGAAACATTTGTTTGGATAACTAAATTTATGGGAAAAAAGTAATTCTTTCAACAATTCATTTGTTTTTGCAAATTTCATTGAGAATTTCATTTGAAAATCAATTGAACACAGCAAAGTAAACTTACAGAACGCTTACCATGTTTGGCGAGAAATCGCCAGTGCCCCGAATTCGACATCTCCACCATCGTTGGTTTTGAGGAATTTAGGGTTGAACGAAATTGTCGGATCTACGTCGGGTTCCTCCATAAGGTTACTCATTTCTTCGGTAACCCTAAATATTGAAGACGTCATCTTGCTACATCTTTTTAAAGTTGTATTCGGGTCCAGACCCCTTTTTTTCGAAATTAGGTAATATAAAGTCACTTACCTTCTCTTCAGGAAAGTGAGAAATGAGGAAAAGTTGTATATGAAAAATGAACGAGACTTTCGTTGCTTGAAGGGAAAAAAAGAAAAATGTCGTCCGTACTATGCTGCTAAGTCCGACAGCAAAAATAAAGAAATTCGTGAAGATGTTCTATGAGTTCATTCTTCAATATTGTATTAGGATATCTTCTAGCGGTGTAATTCCAATTTCAAATTTCTGGTTCGTAAAGTGTTTGCACTTCAAGAAAACTCGTCCTAAATCTACTCAAAGTCGAGGCTACATCCCAAGATTTTCTTTAGGTCTTCAACTTTCTAATATCTACGTATAACCGAAAGGAATGTTCAAGTCGTCTACGAAAACACTCGAATCGGAAAACCAAGATCAACACCAACACAGGTAAAGTTACGGTTGCATTGCAACTTTTCTTTTAAAGTTTAATTCGTTTAGGTGTTGTTTCTTATTAAAAGTTTGAAGAATAGTATGGAGAGAGAACAAAATAAGACTAGAAATCATTATAAATATCCCAGAAATAAAAATTTGTACCATAAATAATTTTTAATATTAATTTTTTAACGCTTTTAATAAAATGTAAATGTTGACCTGTCAAGAAAGTGTTTAGAAATTTGGTATTAAACATTGATCAATAGGATTTTTATTTATTTCTAGATTTATGCTATTCCAGATTGCTCTTCAAAATTATTAATAATCTTTAATCGAAAACACAGAAACGAATTAAACTTGTTTCTTTATGTAATTTACAAACTGCAACTGTCCGATTGGACTGCGCTTGTTTCCTCAGATTCGTTCATGGTATCAATTGTGAGAGTCAATAGAGTTTTATAGAAAAATGAAAATCTTTCTAAGAAGAGAGCACCTAGACGTTTTTTTAAATGGTAGGTGATCTGTTTTAAATGTGATTCTGACTTTTTGGGTAAATATTTTTATATTGGAAATTGTGTATCTGCTTTCAGCTTTGAAACGGAAGCAACTATCGTTGCTTTTATACAGAAGTAGGTACTTCTGTTTTCAGAAATGTTCAACTGTTCAAATTAATTTGTTTAAGTTTTTGTATCTATCTGAATTTGCATTACATTACCACATTTTGAAGGGAAAGTGAAATCTTAATTTTCGAAGAAACCCTAGTTTTGGTTTCCTTCAATAACATGTATGTAAGTGATTTTGAAACATGTTTTAAAAGCATCTTGGATTTTTAAATGTGTATTTGAAAAAGAAGAATAATTAACACTTCTTTTCACTGAAAAATATACCGTTTTTATCATTAAAAGTTTTATAGGGTAAAATTTGGCTGTTTGGTGATGAAAATAGTATAACTTTGTAATAGAAAGACTTGAAATACAAACAATCAAGTATTTAATTTGTCTTATTCAATTAAAATGAAAGGTATCAATGCAGCCCATCTTTAATGCCAATTTAAATAAATCAATTAAAGAATGAGTGACTAAGCGAAAAAACTACTATTGCAAAACAATCTTTCATGTTTCACATTTTTTGTTACATCGATCAAGGTATTTGAAAACGAAATGATCAAGTTGGAACATTTTTGTGTCACTTTCAATCTTTTCTGAAACACATAGTGGAAACAAACTAATTAGAATCATAAAATATGATTTAAATAAATAGAAAAAATAATTTTAATCAAATAGTGCAATCTTCTTAAAAAACATTTCTAAAAATAATCCCGATTTTTGCAGTGTCAGATATCTACTTTGGAATTGGGGAAACTCATTTAGATTTTAACTGTGTTGATGACCAGAAAGCTATCTTTCCTCCTTTGCTACTTCTGTATTTCTAAAAGAATATTTTCAACTTAACTGTTTTTAACTTACAGTTTTTACAACTATGTTGGGTAATATGAAAGAGGCAGAAAACTTGAATTAACTAAATTACTATGGCATGTAAAAGTGTATTAAATTTAAATTTTTAGCTTTCCTAATAAAATCTTATTTTTTTTAACAATAGAATTTTATGTATTATGGATTTACGTCATGAAATTGAATTCAAATTAAATAAACACACAACACTAGAGAATGATTTTTATGGTTTTAATCTTTCAAAAATTAGTCCTGCTATATTTTCTAAACTCGTATTTTAATATTTACCATAAATATTTAACCCTTTTAGAGATGTAAAATTCTTGGTAATAATCTTTTGGAGAATATTCTTAAAGATTTTGGATTGATTTGGAAGATTCCAAAAGATTTTGGAGAATATTCTCCAGCGGGAGAATAATCGAGAATTTTTTCTAAATGCATACAAACTAAAAATATGGCACATATTTTTTTAATCAAGAATGAATACATGAAATAAAAAAAAATCATTATTTAAAAATGTAGTATTTCGTTAAGTCTAACATTAAAAATAAAGAAAGATATAAACATTTAACTTATTTTGTTACTTTTATTTTCAACTGTACTTTCATCTAATAATCACTTTCTGAATCTGAAGTTAACATTTCATCATCTACAGCTCCTGCAGAATTCTGAATAGGTTTCTCATGTTTTCTTTCTTTCAAAAGTTTCATATTATATGCAGCATAAGTCAATTTGCCACTTTGAACATGTAACTTATTCCTTTTAGCAGAGTGGATTAGCCCGTAAGTGCTAAAACTTCGTTCAGTAGTTACGGTAGTGGCAGGCATTGTTATGATCTTGAGAGGTACCTTAGATAAAGTGGATCCAAAGCAAGTACCTTTCCACCATGTAACAGCATTAATCTTTTCTGCGGACCTCAGGACATGATTTACCAAAGAAACCTTCTCTTGCTCGGTATTCTGCCAGTTCTGACAAAACTTCCACTGATATTTCCTGAAGAAAAAGCTCATGTTGTAAATAAATTCTGATCCTGCCACACTTGCTAATCCTTATCAAGACTTGTTCCACTGAGCTTAGGGTCTAAGATATTTGCAGCATAGTGGATTGGTTTTAAGGTTGAATCTTTCCCTTTTTTACCATATCAAGAATGGCCTTTTCTTCAATTTTTAGAAGTGGACCAGATGGTAAATGTTCTCTAAGCTTTTCGTGAATTTCCCTAAATGCTTCAGCAACTCTGCTGATTGTGGGATTCAAGAATTGTGATCTGTTTTACAATAGGGACGTGGACCTAGAAAACAGATTCGTCTAAAATACAGAAACTACCACATTTACTCAGAATTTTGTCGTATTCTATTACAGCTAATGATTTTAATGCATACTTAACATCAAATAAACTTTTTAAACACTAATGTTGATCCCCATCTGGTTTTCACATGCATTTTTAAAGAAACTCACTATATTAATTTCCTTTTAAATGCTTTCCAATTTTGCTCGAAGTTATTTGCTTTGACAATATGTGTGCAATTACATTCAAGTTTACTCAAAGAGCTAGTTTTTAATATATCCGCAACCAGTAAGGTGATTGTGTGCGCTGCACATGGAAATGTGGGGGTATTTGTTGCTTATCATGTCTCTGGATTTCACCATGGCAGCAGCATTATCAGTAACGACAGCACTGAATTTTGCAGGCTTACTTCTGTTATTACCTCATCCATAATCTCCTGTATGTGTCTTTCTTTAGTTGCTATGGTTTTGAAAAAACCAGTTTGGTGTTAGAATGAAATTGACAATTGACTCATTTCTACGATTACTCCAAGCATCACATTGTAATCCCAATGATGTAGCATCATCAATTTTTCTTTTGACATCTGCTTCTACACAACAGTACTTGGCATCCAAGAGTTTATTTGACAAAGTATATCTTGATGGCAACAGAAAAGATGGCCTAAGTTTCTGGAAAAAATCTTCCACTCTTCGTTCTCTGTGATTGACAATGGAGTACCAGAAGCAAACACTTACTGGTTAAGCCTATAGTCCATTCACATGAGAATGATAGGGGAGATAAAAACAAAAACCCATGTGATGAAAAGAAACCACATGAAGACCATCTTAGTAAGCAATTGGTTAAAATTGACAATTGTTGGCAAGAAGTCAAACACTATCTGTTAAATAATAATAAACATAGTGAAAAAGTAGAAACTATACTTATACCTGTATAACTGCGTGATGGAGAAGCTGGAGATTCCATATCATTAACTGCAGGATTATCAAACATGTTCTTTACTAGAGCTGGGAGATTTTAAGCATTTTTTAAGTGGTTCTGTATTCTTGATGAATTTTTCACCTTCTCTATTCCACAGTATTTGCATGAGTAAAAAGTTTTTCCATCTCTTGTTTTTAACAAAAATGATCCCAACTAAACTTTTAGGTTTAGTAAGTTTTCTTACCACATAAGCCATATCTTTTGATAAATTTTCAATTAACTATCTAAGCGTTTCTCTGAAAAGAACCAGAAAAAATGGAAGACTAATAGTGGGAAACAAGGCATTGGGGCTGTATTGCCAACTCAGAAGACTGAAAAACCTCTGATCATGTACTGATAAAATAAATGCATGGCGAATTCTTCAACGTGTTTGATACTTTATTTGCATATTTTGTGTTTTAACAGATTCATTTTGCATCCGATTGACTAAAATTGCTACTAAAATAGGGTTTAAGTGTAGACTTGTGCTACTATTTGTAAAAGTGTGTGTTACAAATGCTACTGTTTTACAAGCGCTTTGCCTGTGACAACCCTGAGTTTGCCCGAATTCTGATAGATATCTAAACTAATGTACACTTTTCTTACTTAATGATGTTGTACATTGATGCTGTTTTTAACATTTAATCTCCTTTAGATTGTAGACGATTAGATTGTGGAAGTGATTACTTTCCACCAATACTTGTGCATCCCAACATCCGTGAACTTGGAAATATGACGGCATTGAGTGTGATTACGAGGAGGTAGGTAACCACTGTAAATATAATCTTCAATTCTTAGATTCCAAGTTAAAAATATGATTTTATTGCTGATCTAGAATTATCGTCTTTGCCGGTCAAAAACCTTTGACAGAAAAAGATTGATAATTTGAAGATTGTATATGTAAAAGTTTTTTCAATAAACGTAAATCAAATGGCGAATTAAAAAACATTTGGCACTTCGACCAAGAACAGGAAAGTGATATCTAACGCTATAATCTGGAAGTTACCTTTATTTTGTCTTATAGTGAGACTAGAACTGAAAAGGTTTTTTTTTTTTAATGAAAAGAATTTTCTTATGCATTGTGAAATTGATAATTCTCCTCTCAATTATTGCAATACCGATATCGTACTTCAGTGTCACAATTTTTCTTGGGCGTTTTTCCACTATTGATTAGAACTCGAAACTTTTTTCACATTTTAAAATTTCTGAGCTGATCCCAATATTAAAAGCTATACTCGGAACAATTTTAAATCTTTGGAATAGAGTAGCCACTGCTAGATATATCGCGCTTCATAGAGAACAAGAGTACAATGCAAATCGAGAAACACTTGCAAATTGGAAACAAAAAATGCATTAAATCAATCGCTTTTAATTAAAAGAATGCAGAAGATTAATGTAATCAATCCTAGAACTTTTTTAATATGGGGAACTTTATTGGAATATTTTTGAAAATAAATTCTTTCCCGTCCATGCTTTCGAAACACAAATCTTTTCGTGCCAATACATTAAAGGACAACTGCTTGAAACAATTTCTTCTTTGAACACCTAATTTCAGATTTCATTTGTTCGCAAAACGAAAATTCAATTAGGGACAAATAGTAAATAGCCGAATGCGCTATATATCAGGAGGTTAATGAACTGACATTTTATAATATTTTCAATTTTAAAATTAATTCTGCTTACAATACTACAGAAATCTTCAATACTTCTCCACAACTTTGGTTTTAAAACAAAAAATGTTAACAAAGCAAGTCTTATTACGAAATTTGTCAAATTTATTGGGGTATAAGTACATAAATAACCAGCAATGTAGCACTTTTCTTAATCAGTAGTTCTTAGAGTAAATTAAAATTTTCCTCTAATTATCCATCGCCAATAGCCCGTTGTATTGCTCCAGTGCAACTTGAATTCAACTACCTGCTTTACCTTAAACTATCTGAAATACACAAATTTTGTTTGAATATACATTAAATAATTCTGCTTTCACGTTACATAAATATGGAAAGATATATTCCTTCCATTCAAAAATATTTTTTCGAAACCAAAAGTGTTATTACGAAACTCTTGAAATAAATGTGTGAACACAGAAGAGTAACCGTATTTACAGTTTAATGAACTTCCACATCAGTGTGGGCTGTTCTTGAATTATCACTTCAAAATTTCACATATTTCTTCTATTTTCGCAATTAGCTTTCTAAGTTCATTTCCGTAATGACAAGAGTACTATGAATCTGAAATCCACATACCGACATTGAGAACATAGAACGGATCAACTTTTTGATTGGCTGCCACAAAATTATCAGTCTCTACGCCTGTCATTACGTCATAAACTATTTGCAAAGAAAATTAGATTTTTGATGTGTTTATTTATTATCTACTCATTTGTTTCCGGAAATACCTATTACGATGATATACTGAGCTAGTTTTTAATAACGGACTTACACTGTTTATAAAAAGAGATTTTATGATTTTTGGAGGCATGTTAAAAATTTTCGAGTGCTATTTGAATTTACCAAATCTCCTTATTGAACTTTCAATTTACCTATGAGGGTTTTCAAACTTACCTTAAAGACCTTTTCATGATGACATGGGGTTCATTCCACTTTAATTATGTTTTACTTACTAATTTCGAAAATTTCTGGTCAATTCCTCAGGAATTGCAACTATACTGATCCTTAAAGAATTGGCAGCCGAATTCTTTTACTTTGAATCGTGAACGCAGGTTTGCCACAGGCGACTCTGTTACTATTTTTCAACTTTGGCAACTAGGGTTACTCTTATTCAACATTGGTTTGACTTTTTTGAAAAATATAGCAAAGGTCAAAGAAAATTGAGTTCTTTTTTTGCAAGAAGCTGCCGGAAAAAATTATTTTCCTGATTTTTCAAAAGAGAAAATTTTTTCTTAGGGACATCAATTTCAAAGTTTTGGCGCCAAGCCATATAAATTTCTTTGCGAGATCTTCAACATCTGTTTCATATTTAATAAGCCCATTTTGTGTTTTAGCCGATTCATTGTATATCGGAGCAACTAAAATTGCTACTACACTGCTGGCCACCCAAATTGCAACACCAAGAAAGACAAGAGATATCACAACAAAATTTATTTTGTAGATAACATGTTGACCAAGTATCAAATGATTAAATTTATAGACTTCTGTGAAGTGTGGTTCCTGCCAAAATCAGTAGCCAGAGTAGCCGCCATTGTTGGAGATCACCGCTGCCACATGCCTCGGCATTGATTCAAAGAGACTTTGGATGTGTTCTTGGGGTACAGCAGACCAAGCAGCTTCCACACGTTGCCAAAGTTGATCTGGTGTGGCAGCTGGGGATGTATTCTGGGTCAATCGTTGAGCAACCATGGACCACATGTTTTCTATCGGCGAAAGATCCGGAGAGCGAGCTGGCCAGGGAAGCAATTCAATCTGGCGATTGACGAAGAACCCTTGGACAATGCGTGCCACGTGTGGTCGCGCATTATCCTGTTGAAATATGGCTGTGGGCAAGCCCTGAAGGTAAGGAAGGACAACTGGCTCCAACACCTCGGAGATGTAGCGCTGGCTGTTTAAAGTACCGGCAATGCGTACTAGAGGAGTGCGAGAGTGATATCCAATACCGCCCCATACCATAATACCCGGTGCAGGACCAGTGTGGCGGTGCATAACGCAGCTGTTCAGCATCCTCTCTCCACGGTGTCTCCAGACTCGAATCCGACCATCGTGGTGTTGCAGACAGAAGCGTGACTCGTCAGTAAAGACAATTTCATTCCATTCTGCCGTCCACATCCATCTTTCATCGCACCATTGGCGGCGGAAACGTCTGTGGTTCTGCGTCAAGGGTAGACGAAGCAATGGACGTCTTGCGGACAGACCACTCTGCTGTAAACGGCGTCGAATGGTACGCGCAGACACTGGATGATGCGGTACAGACTGAATGTGCTGTGCTATGGTTCGTGATGTGGCTGAGCGATCCGTCACTGCCATACGCACAATATGCCTGTCATCACGTGAAGTGGTGCACTGAGGTGGATGCGATCGAACACGTCGGTCCGTCGTACCCTCCTGCATCCAACGATCACATATCCGCATTACAGTTGTTTGGTTTCGTCCAACACGACTATCGATTTCCCTGAAAGATAATCCACAATCTCGGTAGGCCACTATCCTTCCTCTGTCGAACTCGGATACTTGATCAAAAGATGATCGCTGTTTTCTACGAGGCATAATTGATCGGGTTTTTTTTTTTTTTTGAAAAAACCACAAGAAAGACACAATTGCCGTACTTGAAATCGTCGAAATCTCCAAGCCTTAAATAGCGCTTTGAAGTGGCGCCACAGGCGCGCGTGATGTGCGTCTGCGCTGAAATTCTAATCATTTGCATATCTCACCTCCGCTAATGCATGTTGTAAATTTCATATTATTTGCATGCTTCCTTCAGGGTGTTGCATTTACGGTGGCCAGCAGTGTAAAATTGGGTGAAAGAGGAGACTTTTTTGCATCTATTTTTAAAAATTTATGCTACCAATACTATTATTTCATAAGTATGTTGGTAGTGTCAACCCTGTGTTCGTTTTGGTCAGACGATTTTCTTTTAAATTAAGTTATACATATCCACTTTTGTGTTTGGAAATTTAAAACGTTTCTAGTATCCAAATTAAAATTTGAACCCTGCTAGGTTGCAACACCCTTATACAAATTTTATGCATTTGAATTTATAGAGGACGTTATTTCTTGTCAAATGCCATCTTTGAATTTTCTCTACTGTTGAAACTGCTTGAATGAGGAGGGGTTGGTTCGTTTTTCTTTTCCGCAACTGTACTTAAGCCAAATTACGTGTTATCAATGAGGGCACTGTTTACAAAGGAATCATGGGATGTTATGTATGAGAGGTATTTTATATCAAGCCAAAAATGTGTGTGCTGTGGTGGTGATGTTTCTGCGGCGTTGTTTTGTGTACGTATTCCGAACGTACTGTCACTTGGCTTATTTTTCGAATACGATTTCAGCACTTCGTCAATAAAAATCCCGAATTGATGTATGATGGTTGCTTTGGTCACCGCCAATTAGATTAAACGCCAAAACAACGAAAAATTAAACTTTAAAGTAACTCCGAAATGTATAATTTGGGTAGTGGAAGTAATACATTCGCTTTCCATCTGGTTTATATGATTGCATTGAAAATACCTCTCATAGCAAATTGATTCAGCCCGAGGAAAGTCGGGTTATATCCTTTTTTCTATGAAACATTCACAAAAAAATTTTATGTCTAAGGCAATAACTTACTTTTTTGTGGGGGGATTATGGCTTGAGGGACATGTTTGGTCATGCTGCTCCAGACACAAGACAGACAATATCAGGTAATAGACATGCCAAGCAGGAAAGTTTTACTGACACAGAAGAGAGAAATACACCCACGGAGGAATCTAATCTGCTCCTCTTACAACTCGCTCATTGCTAGCATAGTGGAAATGACCACTGAGCCACGACAGCCCTCTATTAGTTTTGGAAAAGAGTATTTATGAAATCTTTCTTGCAGGCTTGGCTTGTCTTCCCATACAAGACTTCATCGTACCATCTCTAGATAACGGAGTCTTTGGCAACCATCTTTACTGGGAAGATGAGCAAGTTGGAATTTTCAGAATACGCTGGACCCACAAAGCCAAATCCAGCTGGACTGATGAGGAGTCCTCGGTATTCACGGTAAGTTAATATATATATAAGTATTCAAAAAAGGAAATTTACGGAGTGCCTGCTATGAAGCATCTTACCACAGGAAGTGAGAAAGATATTGAACTTAGGATAAATGATACAGTTAAGTTAGAAAGAATTTAGGTATTTAGGCTCAATTGTTACTGAAAATAATGACATTATGCCTGAAATAAAACAGGCTTGGTGCAAGAAATCGGAGCTTTTCCACGCTACAAAAAATAATATCTAAAGCAATTACATAAATATGGAAAAATATATTCCTTCCATTCAAAAATATTTTTTTGAAACCAAAAGTGTTATTACGAAACTCTTGAAATAAATGTGTGAACATAGAAGGGTAATCGTATTTACAGTTTAATTAACTTCCACATCAGTGAGGGCTGTTCTTGAATTATCACTTAAAAATTTCACATATATTTCTTCTATTATCACCAATTAAGCTTTCTAAGTTCATTTCAGTAATTACAAGAGCATTATGAATCTGAAATGAACATACTGACATTGAGGAATTCCAATTAGACATAGTAGAACAGATCAATTTTTTGATTGGCTGCCACAAAGTTATCAGGCTCTACTCCTGTCTACGTCATAATCTATTTGCAAAGAAAATGAGATTTTTGATGTGTTTATTATCTATGCATTTGTTTCTGGAAATATCTTTTACGGTGATATACTGAGCTGTTTTTTAATGACGGAATTCATTGTTCACAAAAAGAGCTTTTATGATTCTTGGAGGTTTGTAGGTATTCAAAAAAGGAAAGGACATCACTTACCGAGTGCCTGCTGTGTAGCAGCTTACCACCACATCGAGAAAATGCGAGAAAAATCTCGAGTGTCGCTGCATAATAGGGTGATGTAAAAATTACAATGGTTTAAATGGTCTGCGATTTGAAAATCAGTGAGAAATTAAAAAATTTTTGGTGGAGAGTTAAAACACAACCAGTGCGCGACTGGTGGTCATCCTCCTAAGTACTGCTCAAAATAGTGCTTAAAAGCTGCTCGGTTGGAAGCCATGCCTTTGCGCATGGAATTGCTGTTGCTGCTATGGGATGGGGTACTTTAACAGTTGTGATACAATAAATGATCCGAAAAAATGGTTGAGAGTTAAAACAACCAGCACGCTGAAGCTCAGGTGGTCACCCTCCTAAGTACTACTCAAGAATGAGTGCTTAACTTCTGCTCGGTCGGAAGCCATGCCTTTGATCATGGAACCACCGCTAGTATTCAGGAATGGAGTACTTTAACAGCCATGATACATTAAATGATCCTTTCCATTCCAAACCTCCAAAATTAGGCACCTAGGTGACATGAAGAATATTCTTTTTAGACCATGACCAAGGTGTGTACTTTTTGAAGTACAGTTTTTAGAAATATGAATTAGTGCGCGCCAATAAGAAATAAATGTTACCTTAAATTTTTGATTAATTTTTATTTCATTAGGAGATACGAAATTTGCATACAGACGCTTATATTCGTTATAAAAGGGTTTAAACAAGGTATCAGATGTGAGTCATTGTGCGACCAACAGACAGAAGCTATTTAGAAATTGACTCGGATGCGCGTCTATATTTCAATTTCACTTCCTTTGAGTCCTATAAAATTATTTTGGATCATCTGCACACACACACACAATCTATGTGCTCTTCAGCATAAAGACTCTGAATAAAACATTGCCACTACAAAATCCGTAACTCTCCGAGTGGTTTCGACGTGATATCTCGTCCATCAACATCTGACCAATTTTGCTGATGACGAGATATCACGTCATGAAGACATTGACAAGTTTTTGATGATGTCGAGATATAGTCCACCAAGATCTGGTCCTCATGACGAGATACCTCGTCGATATAACCACCAGGAGGGTTAAAATATGGATGAATTGGATAACATTGGAGTGCATATGTACACATGTAAACTGTTGGTATAATTATTTTATAAAGTACCATGACTTTTCTAGCTACTCTGTATTTTTCGGTGAGACTATTTCTTTTTTCACAGGCATGGGATATTGCCAAACACCTGCCGGTCCCTGTCACACACCAGGACTTCGTGGATTCCAAGCAGAGATTAAGGGCTGCTTTGAGGATCTTGAAAACAGTTCAAGAGATGCCAGGTATCGATGGGTACCGGAGATACAGGATCCTGGGTTAGTACCTGAAATTGCATAAATTTTATTACCTATAGCAATGTTCCTCATTGCGAGAAACCTATGGTACCAAAGGAGTAGCCAGCGGAACAAAAACATTTCCAATAAAAAAGTCAATAAATAAATAACCGTTATACTATAAAAATTCAAATTCGTACATTGAAACTAGTAGTGGTTGGTTGGGGGATTTTATGACGCAAGGGCCATATTTGGCCATGCTGAGCCATACTAAAGATATACAACATCAAGTAATAGATGTTACAATAAATTTTTAATAACTGCAGAAATTATCTTATCTCTTTTAATAATTATTTATTACTTTAAAAATAATTATTTTATTTATACATAAGAAGAAATTAAAATTGGAAAAATATTAAAAAGAACACTTCCTTGACAATAAAATACGACTTCTAATTTTGTAAACAACAGAGCTCGAACAACATAAAAATTAACAGAGTTTAGCTGTATCTCTTATTGTCCATTTTTTTTTACAAACAAGGATTACTCCAATCCAATCTTTGCATTCAGGGTATTAAGCTTTGGCTTGTGTAGTGGTTTTATGAGTCCATCTGCTAGTTGATTTTCAGTGCTAATCTTTGAAACTTCTATTTCTCCTTCCTGTACCTTTTCCCTGACAAAAAAGTGACGCACCTTATGCGTTTGGTTCTCCTATGGAACTCCGGTATCTTTGCAAGTCTTATTGCTGCTTCATTGTCTATCCAAAGAATTGGTGTTCCTTCAACATCAGTCATTTCTTTTAACAATCTACTAAGCCAAACCAAATCCTTTGTTTTCTTCACTTGCTGCAACTATTTCTGCTTCTGTTGTTGAGAGTGCAATTGAAGATTGTCTTTGGCTTGTCCACAATATTGCTCCACCTGCATACAGGCAAACAATACCAGTTGAACGTCCGGTTTTATCATCTCCAGCATAGTCGGCATTGCTAAATCCTTCTAAATGTCCTTGGTTGAAGTTGGATTTGTAAATGATACCTTTTTCTTATGTTCCCTTTAAATATCTGAATATCCTCTTGATTTTTACAATATCTGCACTGGTAGGATTTTCAACACTTCTTGCTAAATAGTTAACGGAAAATGCTATATCTGGTCTTGATCCAGTTGCTAAATAAAGTAGAGTTCCTATAGCTGATCTGAAGGGAAAATTCCCTTTTATATCAGTATTATCTTGAGAATTATCATTCGTAATTGGTGTTGAAACTGCTCTGCAATTTTCCATTCCAAAATAACTAGTATTCCATATAACTAGTTTGGGTGATCTTTATTGAACCATCATTTCTTTGTTCAATCTCAATGCCCAAAAAATGAAGCAGGTTTGAAGGTAATCTTAAATTCTGTTTTCAATTCATTTAAGAATTTATTTATTTCATCTTGGTTTGTTGATGCAGCTAAACCATCATCCACATAGAGTGCAAGTATGATCTTAAGATCATTTCTATTTCTGATAAATAAACAAGGATCAGATGCACTTCTAGTGAAACCGAGCTTGGCGAGAAAACTTCCAAATCTTTCATTCCAACATCTAGGAGCTTGCTTAAGTCCATACAAGCTACGGCTTAGCCTACACACCTTATTTGTTCCATCACTAAAGCCTTCGGGTTGAGACAGATTTCTTCAGAAAGTTCTCCATACAAAAAAGCTGTTGAAACATCAAATTGCATTAAGTGCATATTTTCACTAGCTGCTATGCTAATTAAGGTGCGGATAGTATTTTTATTTGTTACTGGACTAAATGTCTCTTCATAGTTGACTCCCTTGCGTTGGGAAAAACCTTTTTCTACTAATCTTGCCTTGTATTTATCTACTGAGTCATCCGGGTTAGTTTTAAGTTTAAAAACCCATTTGCTTGCAATCGGCTTGAATCCAGGTGGTAAATCAACTACTTCCCAAGTTTGGTTTTCCTTTAGAGATTTTAATTCACTGTCCATAGCATGTAACCACTTATCTTTTTGTTTAGTCCTTATTGCTTCATCATAGGTTTCTGGTTCATCCATATTTTCCAATACTGAGTGCAAACTATAATCATCATATCTTGAAGGTTTCTTAATTCTAGATCTATCCCTAAGTTTTCTTTGACCTGCTGTGTCACCATTATCTTGTCAGTTTCCCTTTGTTCACTTAAATGATCTTCAGATTTATTTTCAGTATCTTCATCTCTAGTTTCTTCTGATTCTACAGTCACTGGTAGTGGATTTGAAAACTCTTCCTTTTGGAATATTACATCTCGACTTCGAAATACGGAATCATTTATTTCATCATAAATTCTGTAGCTATCATCACCATCATAGCCTATTAGGATTCCAGATCTTGCCTTTGGATCCATCTTGTTTCTTTTTTGATCAGGAATCCATCCACTACATGCAGTTCCAATCACTCGTAGATGCTTAAGTCTTGGTTTCTTGTCATACCATATATCATAGGGCGACTTTCCATCAACCGAGGACTTCACAGTTCTGTTTAGTATATATGCTGTTGTATTGATTAGCTCTGCCCAAAACTTTTGTGGAAAAATCTTTCTGGAATACATGAGAGATCTAGCTGCTTCAACTATGGTTCTATTCTCCCGTTCGGCACATCCATTTTGCTGTGGAGTATATGGTGTTGTAAACAGCTGTCTCACACCATATTTCTTTAGTAACATTCTCATTTGTTTGTTATCAAATTCTCCACCATTGTCACTGCGGAATTCTTTGATCGAATGACCTTCAACTTTTGCTTCTCAAGCTCTTGATTTAACTTTCCTTTGAGAAAGTGAACAAAGCGCATTCGAGAAAAATCATCTTTAAAGCAAACAAAGTAACGAAAGCCTGAATTTGATGGAACTGGAAATGGTCCACAAATATCTCCATGCAGTGTCTCTCCCTGCTTGGTTGCTCGTGGTCGAGTTCCAAATTTCTGACGATGCATTTTTCCTTTTATACATCCTGTACAATGTTCATCTTTGATGTTTGTCCTTATGTTCAATTCTCTCTCAATAAGATCTTGAATATGTCTTTTATCTTGATGACCTATTCTTTCATGATAAAGCTGCAAAATATTTTGATCTATGAAGTTTGCTTCTGTCGACTGATGATTTTGCTTGCTTCATTTCCACTTTAAGCAGTCCTCCATTCTCTTTATGATAGCCATTAAAATGTTTTCTTGTTTACCTTTAGGCTACATCTATTTGGTCCTGAGACAAATTTATTCTTGGGTAGTTTATCGTGAGTTTGCAGAATTGAAAAAAGATTTTTCTTAATATCATATTACCATACATTTTCAAGAGCTAAATGAAGAATATTTCCATCCACATTCAACTTCAATTGTTCCTTGACCCAAAACTTTAGCTTCTTGTCCATTTGCTTAACTTTGACAGAGTGCTCAAACTCACTATAAGTTTTGAAAATTTGAGTTTGGTTAGTAATATGTCTTGTGGCACCATTATCAAAGTACCAGTTTTCTTTGTCATCACTTTCTGTAACAAATGCATGATCATCTCAGGGGTCGTACTTGTCCTGAAATTCCTGAAAAAAAACCGTCCTGAAATGTCCTTAATTTTTGTGTTTTGTCCTTAAATTCCTGAAATTTTCTCCGGCATCGAATGTTTACCCGTTAAAGAGTCCATTTTCCCCCTTTTGCTCATGATGAGATACCTCGTCGATATAACCACCAGGAGGGTTAAAATATCGATGAATTGGAGTGCATATGCACACTTGTAAACTGTTGGTATAATTATTTTATAAAGTACCATGACTTTTGTAGATACTCTATATTTTTTCGGTGAGACTATTTCTTTTTTCACAGGCATGGGATATTGCTAAACACTGGCCAGTCCCTGTCACCCACCAGGACTTCGTGGATTCAAAGCAGAGACAGGGCTGCTTTAAGGAACTTAAGAACAGTTCAAGAGATGCCAGGTATCGATGGGTACCGGAGATATAGGATCCTGGGTTAATACCTGAAATTGCATAAATTTTATTACCCATGGCAATGTTCCTCATTGCGAGAAACCTAGGGTACCAAAAGAGTAGCCAGCAGAACAAAAACATTTCCAATAATAAAAGTCAATTAATAAATTACCGGTACATGATAAAATTCAAATTTGTACATTGAAGCTAGTAGTGGTTGGTTGGGAATTTTATGATGCAAGAGCCATATTTAGCCATATTAAAAATATACAACGTCAAGTAATAGACAGACGCACGCGCAATGAAAGTTTTACTGACACAGAAGACAGAAATACACTCAGGGAGGAATGCACCTGCCAGGAATCGAACCTGCGTAGCCTACAACTCGAAGATTGCTAGCGCAGTGGGCATGCCCACTGGGCCACCACGACTCCGAAGCTTGCACTTGCTACTGTACTTCGCAAAATATCTGAATTAAATCAAATAAAAGCTAAGGTGTAGAATGTCTCTAAGAATTGGATGATTGGAAAATGAAATGGCCAAGCCTGCAATTCTGCAAAAACAAATTTATTCATCTAATAAACTAGTCATTGTAATATTAATATAGAGATAATATGAAACTAAATTTTGAAAAGTAGTCTCAAATGTAGGAATAAAATGAAATGCAGACTTTCTTGCGAGAACGCAAATGTGTTCAAACGGTACAAACTTAAGATATTAATTCAATATCTAATTCTGAAGGAAGACACAAAACATCTTGCCCTAAATCCTCATTACTTTCTAAACTGAATCGACACAGGCTTTTACTAAAATTCAAATGAAAAATGTACGATTTCTAACGGAGTATTATGACTTACAAATTCAATCTCATCGTGAATTTGACAAAAACCTTGTGTAATGGCTTCTATTCCAATAAAACAATGTCCAGAGATGTTTTTAAAATAGTTATAAAAACCGCTGATTCTGAAATTGAAATTATGCTTTTAATATTTCTGATTAATGTGAAATTTCGAAGATATAAAATTATATCTTTATCTCTTTCCTTTATAGACCTCGACCGAAGCCGGGGCACCCAAAGTACCTCAACAAAACCAGCAGCTACTTCCACAAACTTGCAGGGACCAAAACCTTGGAAGGAACTTGGGTGAAGCGTGTCCCACCCATGAGAATCATAAAGATGGAAAATACTCACAAGGTAATTATTCTCTCTGTTCAATAAAAGTCTCAGAACGAATCATATGGACATTGATATTCGTTATGAATATCAATGCGCATGCCCTTCAGTTCGAAAACATCTTAATTTGTATGTTCCACTCTAATTAGCTGTTGTGTAGAAAAAGTGGCTGGAAAGACAAAGCAGACTAAACAAACGGGTAAATAAATGCGTGCCTTGTTACATACATTTTTGTGATGCTTTTCTTGCTTTAATTGTTTCTTGTCCTCATGTTGGCATGGTGTGGAAGTTTGGAGAGTGGGGTGCCAGCTCAGGTGTGACCTCAACATCTGACTGTGATTCAAAAAAACGTGGAAATGTCCTCGAATCTTTCCCTACGGGTTTGATCCCGGACCGTCGCCAATAGCCCGTTGTGTTGCTCCAGTGCGACGTTAATTAAAATACCTACCTACCTTGCTTTAATCATTCGATGGTTCATTGGGATAGCAGAGATTGCAGGTTTCCCACAACTGTTCCAGGTTTTCAGCCTAAATTACGTATTAAAATCATTTTACTTAAATTCACCTCAAGTTTACGCAAATTTGTCAATTTTGAACTAATTTTCTTCCCTTTTCAGCAGCAGAAGCATCTTGAAGAATGCATTTTAATAAAATATTTGGAAATGAGTTGAAGTGAACATGAAACAATTTCCCTGCAATTAATTTTGACATGTAATGTCTGAATCCCCAAATACTGAAATAACTATTTGAAGAATTAATGCATTTTTCATTCATATAATTGTATTTAATAAGTAACCCATAAAATGTTTGTGATTTTTTGGGAAAATTCATTCAATGAAAGTTCGTAATTTCGATTCGAAAGTATGAGGACCCTAAAAATATTGTTTGGTAATATCCGGTTTTTAATGCAATTTTCTTTTGGCTGAGTTGAAGTTTAGTGAGTTAGATTTTTGATTAACAAGAATAAGGATAAGTTTTTCTATCACAGGATCCACATGTTATTACTACGTACAGTTCTCACGAAACCTTCTGGGGCCGTCAAGGCTCGAGTGTGTATGCCCACTGCGCTAGCAACCTTCGAGTTTCTGTGCTGCACAAAGTTCGATACCTGGCAGGTGCATTCCTCCCTGGGTGTGTTTTGGTCTATTACGTAATATTGTATGTCTTGTGTTTGGCTCAGCATGGCCAAATATGGCTCTTGCGCCATAAACCCCCAAACCAAACAACCAACCAACCACTTTTAAAACAATATGTAGTTTTGACATTCAAATATGGATAGAATGGAATTCGTTGAAAAAATGCTAAAACTAGCTAAAAAAACATGAAAATACTCATTAAAAACTCATTGCATTTCATTTCACTAAATTGCATGGACTCTGCTGAATGAATTGCGTTGGAAAAGTTAAAAAATGGCAAGCTTTTTTCAGCGTAGAGTTTGAAAATAACCTACACTTTTAATATTGTTTTTTCCTAATGTAAAACCTAATGGTTTTGGTTTGCTTTTTTCGTGGATGTTACTTATTGACTGGATGAGATTTGGGGACCTAGAGCAGGCTACAGAAATGCTTTAAAAATGATTAAAAACATGGACAGTATAAAATAATACAATAGTTAATTTAATAGCATGTTGTCAGAAAAAATACTTGCATCACAAGGAAGTTACCAGATAGTGATTCGAACTTGGATAACATTTTTAGAGGAGACCATGAAACCAAAGTCATTTAACAAAAATTTCATTTTTCCTTTAAGTAGTTTTTAGCTATTTTCAGCTCAGCTACACAGATTTTCTTATCGAATGCCTCATTCGCTTGAATCTTTTACTAAGTGTCTTGAGATAAGAGATTCAATTTCTAATCAGCAATGGTATGTAGTAAAAAGGCTGAGAAAAATTCCCCACATTTCGATAGAAATACCTTTATAAAGGAATATTGTACTCCAAATTTGTTTTATATTCAATATTGTTGCTTCGTTCCAGAAAATTTTCACAATGAACTGTTTTCAAATAGTCCTCGTTTTCCAGAAATATTTGCGAAGTTGAGGAAAATTGAACTTTCCATTTTTAAAATGTCGGACTAAAGGTGATAGCTTTGAACCACAATAGTAATTTGAAGCCGTTCGAAGCTACAAAAGACTAAAGAATTAGATATAAACCTTTATATCTAATTCTTTGAAGAAAAGGAGTTTTTTAATGGAAACCAGGGTATGAAAAAAATCGGATTTGTTTGATTTAAATCAGATTTTTTTTATTTAAATTGGATTTTTATGATCTTTATTAATTCTTTGCCCATACAAGTTTAAATTTGTTGGATATGGGACACACAAATTACAGTGTAGTTTCCAGATAGTTTTGATTTATTTAAACATTAATATTTTTAATGCAAAACATTAATGTATTAGGAAATATAGCTGGATAAATTTTTGAAAGATTAAAACGCTACAGGAATTTGCAAAGTAAATCACATGAAGAGTAAATAGAATAGTGCCCCAAATGCCAAGCGTGAGCAATGTTTTCTATCTGGTTCTCAATCGGTTTAGATTACTTTGAGTTTCACTCATAATCAGTGACGTGAATTTTCTGGACTCTGAGAAGTAAGGTTGCTGGATCCTGCCGACACCTATATTATGAGTTTTTGAATCATACAAATTTCAGAATTGTTTTGCATTATATATTTATCGTATGTGAATAAAATATTTTGAATTACTTCAATTATTTTGACATAAAATAATTAATTGGTTTTTTTCAACATACTCGATTATCAGATGAGTGAATTAACTTTTACATTCCAAAATTCAATTCCATAAACATTGAATAGTTATTCTAGCTGGATAAAGAATTCTAAGGGATCAATGCATAAAATTTCCCAATAAATTGAAAGAAAAATTAACCAATATATCACACAAAACAAAATGAAACTATTAAAATATCCAATTAGAAATATTTATGTACAAAATTGGAATGCTTTTGTGACACTACAGAAAATATTTTTCATTGTGTCTATATTTTTTATGAACAGACTATAATACTAAATAAATAACTAGAACATCTTAAAAAAGAAAGCAAGTTACCACAATTTTAATAAATTGAGTGAATATATTTCGAGCATCTTCACTAACCACATGACGAATGCTTTAAAATTGGCCGTGTGCGATTTGTAGTCGCACGGAATGTTTAAAACAAAACCAACACTGATGAGCAGGCTTGTGAGTGACATGTATTGGTCAATGGCCCAAGATGGAAATATTTGTCTGCTAATTATGATCCCAATCAGAAAATACTGTTATTTAGTGTCTTCAAAGGAGGATGCTTTTCAATATAATTTGGGGTTGAACTCAGTCAGGACCGTCTCGAAAGGTCACGCAGCTAACGCTGAACCGGGCCTTCTCCTACAACTCAACTAGGTGCTATGACATCACAGCTTAAATCCTAACATTTTCGTGTTTACTACCGTTTTGTATGCGGCGAGACTTCAGCTCGTGGAGTGAAAATACCTTGTTCCAGTTTGATTAATGCAAAAAGCCTGTTTAAATCCTGTTATTCATTATTAGAAAGGTAAGTTAATTTTAATTATTTGCATTTGAATAGTCTTTTTTATGTAAGAAGTAATGGAATCTTTGATAGCTTGTGATCTGGCCCGAAAGTTAGTCTTAATTAACACATTTGTGAATAGCATGAGTTTGATTAATAAATCTTTCAAGATTAATTCAATTAATGACTGTTTTTATTTGAAAAATTCTGATTCAGATTAACAGAGCATCAAAGAAAAAAAACTATAGGATATTTTAATTGCCCCATCGTACAATCAAAGGAAAGTGTTTTGCTTATCAAAACTTGTACATTGAAATTATGATTTTCTATTAATTACATCAAAGTTAGTAAAATGTGAGCTACAATGATAAAGCCTATTATATGGATTGGTATTTATGGTCATAAAATATTGGAAAGCTGTTTACACATATGTAAAATAAACAATATCTAAGTTATAGTGCTTTTTTTTGGCCAATAGCAAAAAGGTTGATATATTCTTTTTTTGCAGTTCATCATGGGACGGAAATGCTCTGTGCCAAAGTGTAATTCCAACTATGGAACAGAAGGAGACTACACAGCAAGTTTTCAGTTTCCTCCTGACCGTAAAGAAATTTGGTTACGAGCCATAAATCGAGGAGCAGACTTTCAGCCGAGCAAGACAGCAGTTGTGTGCATTAAACACTTTGAGGGAAAATATATCATCAGAGAAGATCGTGTCACAAGACCTGATGGGTCTTTATTGGTTGTGCCGAGAAAAAAGTTGGCCCTTACAGCTGATGCCATTCCCACCATTTTCATAGGTCAACCAAAGTACCTGACGAAAACACCAACTGCAAGCAGAAATACACCAGATGATAGGAGGAATAAAATAGAACAAAGAGATAATGAACTTTTTTCACTGTGGTGCAAAAATGATGTAATAGACTCTTATGACTGTTTTTTAAAATTGTACAAAGAGAAGCTTGGAAGCTTAAAATGTGATGGGTTTGTTCTTTTTTGTATCATAGATGTGAATGAATGGCCAAGAATAAGTTTCTCATTCAAGGTATTTGAAGATTTAAAAGTGAAAGTTTTTTCAAAGGATTTAGGAGGAAAATCATTTACTTGGCTCCTCGGTCAAGACTCTTAAGTGTGATAAGTGGACCATATTTGATAATTTGTTATCTTTGCTTTCAAATCCCAAAGCTGTAGAATTTTCTGCATTTGAAAAGCTTTCTGTTGTGCAGCTGTTAAACGATTCTATTGCTGAAACAGAGGACTTGGAAAAGGCTGCGAAGTTGGAGTTCTTAAAGTCCCAATTAGAGCTTTGCTTCATGAAACAACCTCGATATACTCCTCAAGTTTTTCTATGGAGCGTGAGGTTATTTTTTGCTTATCCAGCTGCTTATTACTGTCTACGAAGCTCTAAATTATTGACACTACCTCATCCTAGTTATTTGAGAAAGCTTTCTCAGATAATGAAAACAGGTGTAAGTTCTGACCATTTTTCGTTTTTTTAAAAAAAGGCTGAACTTTTAAATGAAAATGAAAAGGTAGTAACTCTTTTATTAGATGAAATTTATGTTGACAAATGCATTGATTTTAAAAGTGGAACTCTTTATGGTCCTTCACTGAATTCAGACTCACTTGCTAGTACAGTGCAAAGCTTTATGATAACATCAGTTTTTTCTAAAAACAAAGATATTGTTGCACTGTTCCCTGTGCATAACATGTCTGCAGATGATTTGTATTCATTTTGTTTGAAGGTACTTGAAATGGTGCATTTATGTGGATACACAGTTGTTTCAATTATATCTGATAACAACAGACTTAATGGGATAATGTTTTCTCTTCTGTGTGGAGGAACATTGCAATGTTCCATCAATAATCCCTTTAGTCCCAATCAAAAAATATTTCTTCTTTTTGATAGTGTTCACTTGTTGAAATCAATTAGGAATAACTGGCTTAACCAGATAGCAACAAAAGCAAACACTTTTTTCCCCTCATCCAGAGACAAACAAGATTTTACGTGCAGAACTTTCAAATTTAAAAGATATACATGAAGAAGAAAAAAAACCAAGTAGTTAAAACAGCACCTAAACTCTCATTAAAGGTTCTTTATCCTACTTCATTGGAGAGGCAAAATGTTTCTTATGCAACTAACTTGTTCCATGAGTCTAACTATGTTGCTCTGGAACAGAAGAAAACTAAGATTCCTGGTGCATGTGGAACAATGTGCTTCCTGGAACTAGTTATCCAATGGTGGACTGTCGTGAATGTTAAAAGGCACTAATGAAAGGAATGTACTTTCGGAACCCATTTTTAGTGTCAACTCTGCTGGTGTTGATTTTTTTAAGAAAGTTCAGCTCATGGATGGCTGATATTTTAAATCTTAGATTTTTACTGCCAAATGAAAAGAAGCTGATTTGTGTACAAAAAAAAGGTGGCTTACTGTCTAAAGAAACTGCATCGGCTCTGAAATTTTCCACAGATTCTATTTTGTTATTAATAGATTATATTTTTGACACTTATCATGTAGAATATGTACTACTTGGGAAATTCCAGACTGATCCAATCGAAGCACGTTTTGGACAGTATAGGCAGGAAAATATTTGTCGGGAGGAAAATACCAAGTTTCGTGTACACAGATACTTGAATCAGAAAAGAAATTAAAAATATTAAGTTTAATTAATTTATACTCTGAAAAAAAGGGAGAGTTCAGAATAACAGATTTGCAGTTTGATAATAATTTGGCAGCAGATATTGTTATTCCTGAGAGCTTTTATTGCCTTTTTTCTAGTTATGATGACATAGATATTTCCGAATCTACCATGGGTGTGCTTGTTTATTTAGCAGGTTATGTTAGTCATAAGGTATGTCAAAAAATTACTTGTTCATACTGTAAACAAAACTTAATCCAGGAAAAATCACTTGAATTGGATTGTGACTTATCTGATAATTTTTTTTCTTATTTGAAGTTGACAAGCAGAGGTGGTCTTAAATTTCCTCAGTCTATAGTAATTAAATGTGCTGAATATACATATCAAATGTTTGGTAAAATATTAAGTAAACATGAATCTGAGTTTTTAAAGGTAACTCACCCCAAACAGTTGTTGGTTCAGCTTGTTTTGGAAAAGTTTGAATTAATCAATTTATCTATTGGTAATTGTCAAAATAGTTGTAATGTAAATAATTTAATGAAGCAATGTGTTTCAGCTTTTTCTAACATATTCTTAAATAATTATACTAAAGTTAAAAATGATAAAATTAGTAGCAATAAAGGGAAAAGGAAATTTAGTACCCTTGTTCATTAAATTGGATTGTATTATGTGGTGTGTAAATTATTTTGTAATTATTTGTAAATTATGGTAAAAGGTTAAACATAGTAGAAACCAGATTATATTGTGTTGATTTTCTTAAATAATTTTAAGTGTTACAAGCACAAATATTTTTTTGACTTGGAACAAAGCAAACAAATTTATATTTGCTCTCTATGCTTTTCTGTTATTAAAACTTTCTTCTGAATGTTTGATGTAAAAGGATGATTACCATTCTAATAATCTCAAGACATAGTGCTTCAACTATACCCTTTTTCAATAAAAAAAAGGTGGCACCATCTTTGATAGATTTTCAGTGACTGAAATAGAAGAAAAGTATAATTTAATTTCTAAGAATGGATTTTTGTGTACTATGCTTCGAGTTTGCATACGTTATAATCAATTGAGTGAATAGTTGAAATTCCTGCAAGTTACAAACATGATAAAAGATGTATGAATAAAAATATATAGAAGATGTTTTCTAAAATTTCCCTTTCTGTGCATCTTCAGTTTAATTTTCAAAATTGAAACGAGACTAAAATGATGCTAAACGTTGAAAAATAAATTGCTCAATAACAAAATTTGATAGATTCAAAAAATTGCATTCTAAATTTGAAAATTTCTTTATGAATAGGTAGGTATTTTACTTGATGTCGCACTGGGCATCAAGTAAAATACCTACAACAACAATACCAATCAAGCAACACAATGGGCTATTGGTGACGGTCTGGGATCAAACCCAAAAGGAAAAATCTGAGGACAACGCTGCTTAATTTTGAATCGTGGTCAGATGATGTGGTCACACATCAGCTGGCATCCCACTCCAAACTTCTCCACCACGCCAACGTGAGGACATTTGAGGCCACGACAGATTTAATGTGCACCAGCCCTCTTTGAACACAACAGTCTTTGGTTGGATTCATTCACCCTCCAGTTGCTAATCCGTTACTCTTCCAACCTGCCCTCTTTAGGCAAGAGTGATTATTTCTTGAAGAAATTGTTTTTCGGAATTTTTGTTCTTATTCAGAACTGCTCATATCAAGAATTCTTTGACTGACTTTATTACTGGACACGTAGATCAATCGGTATCGCATTCTGTATTATTTGTGCTGTAGGGGAGATTTAGGTTTATGTTTCTAGTTAGTACATGCAAATTTCTTTCTCCCTGAATAGTAATATATGTATGTGAATTTTAAAAGTTATTTTTTCTTGATGCATCGGATATTCCGATCCAGTTGTTTTGTGTTCATAATAAACTTGTGTTCCTTTTCAAAGTTATAGAATTATTTCTTATTTGCTATATATGAACACGAACAGAAACATTGTTTATAAACTGGAAAACACTAAAATTATTCAGTATTTCTAATTGAATTCATATAAATTTTCTACCCACCTACAAAAATCAAATTGCTAAACACACACAACTTGCATAACAGCACAAATCGCTTGATGTTTAAAAGGAATTAATTAAAAATAAGTTGCAATTTTTACATCTAGAAAATATGAAATGATAGATTTCAAACAGATGTTGGGGGAAGTGAAAAGCACCCTCACACCTCTGTCATGAAATCCATTGGACATTACCCCTTACTTTATACATCGTTATTTGTTTAACTCAAAGCGAGACAACAAAAACATTTGTTTAATGAAGAGGAAAAGCTGCAAATTTAAGAAGAAAGTTTTGTAAATGCACTAGACAAAATAGGTGACTGCTTTCAAAGTTTCTGCTTAAAAGTACTTTGAAATCACTAAGACTTCAAGTACATTTAAAAACCCCATTATAACAAAATTTTAAATTTAAGGGATTGAAATCTTTCTGAAAATAGACACTTCACTTTTCGAGCAACGTTTATTCCCCTCTGTCAACATATTTAAGCAGCAAATGCACCTCATGTATATGCAAATCTATATGTAAAATAAAAATTTTAAACATTTTGATAGGATATTAATCTTTTAATTGTGTTAACACTAGAAAGTTGTTATATACCTAGATAGTGGGAGGCAATGTGACCCCATGGTGGATCAAAAACTTTGCACCCTGAATTTTGATCTCTTATATGCCTGCATCAAAATCTTTGTATTAATTGCATTATTAATTCTAAATGCCACATAAGGAGTGCAAATTCTCATAAACGGAATGAAATGTCCTAAGTTTTTCTGCTTCCCTGTCACTAAAATCCAAGTATTTACCAGATTTATCTAAAATATAAAAGCATACACACACATTCACCAACAAATTCTTTTTCTTGATTTAGTAGTAAACAAGTGTATCATTTGGCATACAATGTCCATGCCATACTTTATCTAGTTATCATCGGATATGTCTGATGCACCAAGTTCACAACTTTGGTTTATTCGTAGATAAGAGATTGAGATCTAGTTTCAGCTTATCGGCAAAGCTACTGTCACCATTTCCAGTATCTTTCATCCAATATTAGAAATCCTTTCAGAAATGAAACCTCATCTCAGAAAAGAAAGTTGTATCATGTTCCTTAATGGGTCACGTAAGGTGTCAGGCTTGGAAACATTTAGAAAGAGAATTACCGGTCAGCTGACAGTCTCATCAAAACAGTCTACAGCTGGGAAGGGGAGCAACGCTTATAAACAAAATGTAAAAGGGAAAACAGTGAAACTGCTTTGAATGTGATTGACGGAAAATTTTTACGGTTTTCTAAAATACCATCGAAATAGGTATAGCATAAGATATCCTGGTTCTATTTCCAGCCAGGCCAGAATGATTAAATACACAATAAGTATATTGACCAAACAATTAAATCAAAGTAGCATATTCAATTCAATGGTAAGGGAGTATAAGCTGGCACAAAGTGAGGGACCCCTACGTCTTTCTCGTGTTAAAAGAAATAGCACGTTTAATATAATTATCTTTATCTTAGAAAACAAAATATATTTAGGAGGAAACGCCCAATTTTTTATAAAATTTACGAATGATTCTTGTATCACTCTAACCCACTTTATTTTCAACACGTCGTGAGCTAAGTTCAATTTAGCTTGGAGGTTGTCGTGGCTCAGTGGGTTTGCTCTGCACTAGTGGCCTGCAAGCTGTAGACGGCACACGTTCGATTCCTGTGACTACACTGAGTGTATTTCTCTTTTGTATCAAACTTTCCTTGTGTGTTATTACATTCAGTTGTCACAAAAAGGTATGTGATCTTATTTGAATTGTACTCTTTTTTGATGTGCACTCTATTTTTAGGTTCCTCGTTCATCAGATTTCTGACTGGCCGTTTGTGATGCAATGTGTTTATGTAATTTCTATTTTCAAAATGTTTCAATATGGTTTTGTTTTTATTTCTTGAGGCAGGTGTTATTCCGATAGCAGTTTATAAGTTATTGCAAATCAGTTACCGACTATATTGAAAAATTAATGGTGTGTTTTTCCAAAGGAGTGAAAATTGTTGAACAAATCAACTATATTTATCCTAAAATAAGTTTGCCCTTCTGTCTGTTTACAAATGGGCTGTTATTTTTGTAGCTGTTAAATTAAGTGTTATTTTAGCAACTGTTATTGAAAATATTACCAGTTATCACCAAATGTTAAGTAATTTTTAAAATGACCAAACCTTTACAAAAATAAAGTCCCTTTAATTTTTGAAAAATGAAATTTTTTAAGATATCAAGAAAATAAGAGAGTAGCAGTTTCTAGATTTAAAAAAATCATTTAATGGTCATTAATTGTTAAGTTTTACTATGCAAAATTTTCTCGAGTTTCGGAATAATTTTTAAAAAATTAATCATATTAAAGAAAAATAAATGTTTGCACAGTATGACTGAATTACTTTATATTTCAAGTTACATTGTATATTTGATTGAAAATAAAGTTTTTATGTACCAATTCTTTCTGTTTTACTTGTATAATGAATTGAAGTACGTATTCTCTGTAACTAACATTTGTTTTTGTTTATCTTTATGTGTTTGTGTACATAAACATCTATTACACTGTCAGTCTCAAAACACAAAACAATCTTCTGAAAATATTAAATGTTGCTGCTTACAATTTGCATTAAAAGATTTATCTTGATATATTTAGTATACTCAATTTTATAATTGTACAAGTTGACCAATGCTGTCTATGGTATACGTAAGTATTGATAAAATCAAGAGTTGTTAACTTCAAGTAGTTTTTCTGGATTGAACTGTTTTGAAATAGGATTTTGTTTACTGAGCTAATTACTTATTTATGGAATATGACAGATCAAGTCACTGCATGGATAAAGAGGCGATTTAGATTTGAATTTTCTTGCAGTTTTATTAATTGGCGAATGTAAAGATGAAAATCCAAATATTTCCCATACTGTGTTCGGAGACAGCCTACTTGTGTACGACGTCAACAGGGGTCCCTCGATTTTTCAATAACACTTTATCATACAGTATCAATGTTTTCTTGGGAACTTGCTGTGTAAGAGGTCAGCCAGGCTTTTTCATATCTTGCAGAGAACAGTGTTTCGAATTTTTTTTTGTTGCGTCGTGTTTGCTTTGAAGGCACATGATGCAATCTAAAGGAATTTTATAATTTTCTTGGAGTCTCCACCATAGACAATGCATTTTGATAAAATGTTTTAATCGCTAAAACATGCTGAAGCTTCAAACTCGCCATCCAGAATCATCAGCTTCCTAAATAAATGACAATCAAATCCAGTAATTGCTATAGAGGAAAATGGTCTGAAAAAAAATCATGTGGCCGAAAGAGACTGAATTTGCATCGTTGCCAGTCATTTGGTCGATGTCATATTCCATTAATGTTATTAATTGAGTAAACAAAATGAAATTAGAAATGTTTTATTTGAAAGTTATTCCAAAACAAAATGGTGTCCTTACATAAACTGCATCCTGCATAACTGAGGAAATTGAAAACCAATTTTTAGTTTGGTAAATATCCAAGTTATAAAATTTTCTGTAGCTGCAGTCTGATGGGACAATTCTTGTAACTTTAGAAGCATTTAGTAATATTGGCTTTGGTCAGATTTGCATTCAAAGCTAATCTAGTTTCTCTTCAGCAGTATTTAAGAGAAAATAAATTTAAATAAGCTTTTTCAGATGTACATGTTTAAAATAATTGAAGAGGAAAAACTTTAGTTGAAAATTTAGTTTTTTTTCACTACGCTATAATTATAACTCTAGTAACGTGTTAATTAAATTTGTATTATACTATCATAATATTCTAAACTTGTTTAAATTAGGACTTCTGTGAAACATTACATACTACACTTGGGCTATCTCCATACATGTAACTCACTCATAACCCCAGCGTGTCTTATCCGAACAGGAAAATTTTGGATGACAAAATAATTTTGTAATTTGTATCAGAATTTTGAATTGCCCTTTTTGAAATACTTAATTTAGAAATAAATTAAATCTGCATCATGCTTCTTAGTTAATTAAAACCCATTTAAAGTGAGACATTGTCCAGAGATGTATCCTATCTGTTTTCTGAGAAAATGACAGTAACAATCTCAAGATGCAGTAATTTTCATTAAAATCAAAGCTTAATGATTTTCGAACAGAAGGTGAAAAAGTTTTCCTCTCGTTCTTTTTTCCCATTCATAACTAGGTAAGGTGATTAGATAAACCAAGTTTCATCAAAATGGAATGACTAGTGAAGTCTTGTGAATAAATTATTGCACACTTAGTAATTAATTAAATTAATGAGAATTACCTAGATTAATATTTTGTCATCTTATAAAATAAATATTTTTCTTCTGTTCATAAGAAAAATTACATCAGCTAGATATCTTACCTCATAGCAATGAAAAATGATATATTTAATCATTAATTATGCATTTTTTGGCATATACAACTGGCACCCTATTGGTACAGTTAATAAAATCTCAATTTGCTCATCTCTTGGCCAGTATAAGATAAATAACTATTTCATTTTTGTGAATGCAGGGAAAGTTGGAAACCAATGCAATTTTTGCACTTATAAGAAAAAGAATTGTGAGTTAAGAGATGAATGGTTCTAAATGAGCTCTAATGTAATCAAGAATTGTGATGGGTATGCCATTTGCTAGCGTTAAAGCAAAACCTCCTTGCCAATGTTCATTCTATCCAAGTCATCATGACCAGCATTGATTTACACATACAAACCACTGGTATTCTGTGAATTTCATCATAGGATATGTAGAACTAATTTTGTTGGAACCTGTCAACTCCATACTTCTCTTTCCCATGCTGTAGAAAATTGACCACTACAATAACACTAAAAATAAGTGGTGCAGATCCCATTTACTTTTGCTGTACCTCTGCTCTTTACAAACCTGGAAAATATTTCTTTTTCAGTCACACTTTAACAAGCCATTAATTTTTTGATGGGAAAAAAATTCTTCAGTTTTCTGAGTGAAGTCATTTTTAGATATGTTCTTCCAAAGAATTTTTGGAGGGAAATGTAATTGGGAACAGACACATTTTACATTCAACTGAGTTTCACACTTTCGGATGAGACAACATAAATTGGTATGGTCGAGAATGCTTTATCATCCTTAACACACATAGGAAATTCATTTCAATCATGTTGCATATATATCAACAAAAGGAGTGACTGCTTACAAATCAAAACTAATGACTCAATACTCCTTAATAAACAAACAATACTCCCTTAATTTATATCAAGTAATCCTTTCAAATCAAAATTAATAAAATAGAACCCCTTAAATATTTATCTGAGATAGAAGCACAAGAAAGCTTTGTTTTTGAAAGGAAAGGAAGGACTCTGGAAAAATTGTCAAACTACTTTTAATTTATACAAGTTCCACGAAATTAGATAGAATTATGAATTGCTTTAATTTACTTGGATACAGTTAAATTATGAAATACAATGAGCGAAATTTTATATCTTGAAAAAGATAAAAATTAAATTTACGGATTTGTTGATTCGCGAACAAGAAAATATATGGCAGAACAGGAAAAACGCAACGCAATGTTATAAAAATCAAGTTAAAAGCAAAGTACAAACGAAATAACATTTAAAATGTTGCTAAATTATGAACCAAAGAATGCTGAAATACTCTTAATGAATGTGATGAAAAAATAAACTAAATACAGCGCGAGATTAGCCAGAGCAGGAATCCTAACGTAATAAAACTTCGTAATGAAACAAAGTACAAAAACACAGATGAAGATTATTTAAAACGAATCATACACCAAAGTAAAACGATTAAGAAAATAAGTTTGAATATCGCCTAGTAATGGAGCATAGCACCGAAAGATCCAAGAAACTAATGGAACCCAAGTTATACAACAATCGACGTTGTCGACCTTCGCTTATATTGCTCGAGGTCTTGGTTCTATAACTTTCAAAGTAAATCTTTTATATTGGAAATTGTGTATCTATGCTTTCTGCCTTGAAACGAAAGTAACATATCGTTGCTTTTTTGTTACTTTTGTTTTCAGAAATGTTAAAATGAATTTGTTTAAGCTTTTGTATCATCTAAGTTTGCGTTATATTAACACATTTTTTAAGGGAAAGTGAAATCTAGAAATCTTAATTTTCAAAGAAACTCTAGTTTTGGTTTCCTTCAATAACAGTATATTTGCTAGTGATTTTGAAACATGTTTTCAAAGCATCTTGGTTTGTTAATTTTATATTTGAAAAAGCAGAATAATTAACTGTTCTGTTCACTGAAAAAAATTACTATTTTTATATTTAATTAAAGGTGGTGTACAGCTGTACCATATAAAATTTTTAATTGAAGCATTTTACCCTTATTTTAATTCATGCGTTCCCTGTTTTTCAGAATTTGATTCAGTTTCAGTGTGCCAGTTATTCTGAAAATGGCAGAGCCAATCTTTTGCTTGGTTTGTTATCCGAATCTGGTTGTCCAAGCAAAACATTCGCTTTGGATATACATGTAGTCTTCTGTCAAAATGTAATTATGCCCTTTTTCTCGCTTGGAAATGTTTCGTCTTTTGCGCCCAGAAAAAGTCCCAGTCCTACATTAGTACCATATTCGTGGACATTCCAGCAAAAAGTCTTTAACACAAGAGTATTTAGCAAAAGTAGCTCAAAAGTTAAAAACAACTGAAGGGATATTATCTATTCCTAATGGAAGAAAATGTTTAGTTGAGTCCCGATAGTGTAAAAAGGTGGTAACACATACATTTTATTATGGTGATAATAAGTCGTATGTGTGCAGGAGAAAAGTTTGCATATCTGTTCCTTCTGAAAATGAGAGAGTATTAAAACAAGAGACTGATTTTGTATAACTTAAAACCCTGCACCCCTGATTTTAAGAAATTAAAATTCGGCGATAAAAAAATAATTGATGAAAGCTGAAAGGACAAACCGAGATTTTTTAAGGGTCAATCTTGAATTTCACCTCCAGAGTCAGGGTAGGTAGAAATTAATTAAGGTCGCACTGGATCAACACAACGGGCTATTGGCGACGGTCAGGGACCAATCTGGAAGCGAAAGATCCAAGAACAACGCCTCGTAATTTTAAAGTACTTTCAGATGACGAGGTCAACACCTGAGCTGGCACCCCAAACTTCCACACCACGCCGACATGTGGACATTTGAGGCCATAACAGATTTAATATGTGCCAGCTCCGTGTATACGGCAGTCTTTGGTTGGATTCGAACTCGCAGCCCTCCAGTTGCTAATCCACTACTCTTCCAACAGGGCTACTGTGCTTTCCCCCTCAAAAAAATTTAAACCTGCACCCAAGTAGGTAGTTAATTAACTTCTCATTGGAGCAACACAACGGGCTATGCACCCAAGTAGAACATTGTAACAGTTTTTACTTGAGTTTTCATTGCTTAGTTGAACAGACTGGCTACACAACTTGGTGTTGTAAGGATCTTATATGCAGTTCTGTAAAATTGCTGCTTAACTTAAAGGTAATTTCTTATTCAGAAAAGAGAAATGCCTTGTTAATATCGGCAAATTTTAACTTCGAAATGGAGTTGAAAGTTGAGTTCTCTCAGTGTAGTTGAACACAGACTTGCTATACACAGAAAATAAACATGAAATAAATAAACGAAAATGTATGGATTATTTACAACACATGAAGTGGATTTTAGTTGACATTTTGTAATTCTTATCAAATTATTCGACAAGTTAAGTCTACCCATCTCCATTTTAGTACTTCGCAACAATTGAAAAGGAAATTTTGCACAGTGAAACGTTCACCGAAACATTTGTACCATCCTATCGCAAGCATCCAATCACCAATCGCAAGGATTCGTAATGTTCATTTAAAACTACACATGGGGGCATTCCGACTTGAAAGACTTGAGTTCAGATGTCAACATAGCAATTTTAAAATTAACTCAAAACGCTGGCCCGATCCAATTGTTTTTTATTTTAAAGGTAGAATAAAATTTACTTGAATTCGTTTCATTGCTGACTACTTATATTAATCTTAATAAATTTGAAATTTCTAGTTTAATTGAATCGATGTTTAAATTTTTGATGTGGTCAGATGTTGCTAATATTAACAAATACTGTTCTGCAAATTCCCTGTCACTTGATTTTTTTCCCTAACTTAAATTTTAAGTCTTTTTAAGCATTCTGGGGGTCAAAAGCATTCTACTACATAGCTTTTCTTGAAGTTTTCATATATTTTAGGACACACAGTGACTCAAAAAAGTATTGGCACAACAAATATTCAGACATTTAATTAAAAATCATCTTAATATGGTACTAAATAGAGCAATGCTTAAAATGAAATAAAAACAATAAACTAATTAAATGTTTTACACTTTTTGTATTTACAATGAAGTATTGGTCAAAAAATTATATAAGAAAACAAAAAAGTATAGGCAAATCATTGAAACTTGTAATTGATAAATTCGAGTATTAGCAACAAATTTGAAAGTATGGGTACGAAGAAATGGAAGATTTTGTTATCAATGTAAGAAAGCTTATAACTCTTCCCTCGAATTGTGAAAAATCTGAGAGGTATCAGTGAAGTATTGGATCTACACTATTCATAATATAATTTCCAAGTGTCTGAACATGAAGGGGTGTATCATAAAGAATATTCATTATATCCTTAAAACCAGACAAGTTGAATTAACTTTTGAAGCCCAACGAATGTTTAAGTAGTCCTCATTTTCTAAAGTTCTTAGAAAATTCAATTTTCATGGTCGATTATCTAGAAAAAGCTATAAGCAAATGAAGTAAATCAAAGGCCTTTCAGAGAAGAGAAATTGCTAAGGGATCTACAAAAAATCTTCAAGAATTCTGTAATTCAATTATATTTATAATCTAAATTCAATGTTTTTAAAGTGATGAAAGCCCAATACTGAATATGAAGTAAAAATTCTTACTCAAGACATGGGAGATGATTTTAGGGTACATTAAATAAAAATAAATGCTTATTGATGTTAGAATTGACATTTGATTGACTGTAAAGGGCTCAAATTTCCTATTTCATATTCTAAAACGAAAGTTAAAGGGAAGTGTATATCCAAAGTCATAACTCCTGTACAAAGTCCAGATTTCAATCATATTCAAAATACTTGGGATTATTTGTAATAGAATTTAACACATTTAAATTTGCCTATTAAAATTAGCTTGGTAGAATAACAGTTTGCGGAATAGGGAAATGGAACTCAGAGTTTGTGAAAATAATTTAAAATCAATGCCAAATAGACTGAGAAGTCATCAAATGTTAATTAGGTCCAAAAAGTGTTAATTTAAAATTATCATTCATTATTTAAAAACTCATTTATTCTGAAATATCGCAATACTTTTTTTTACCATTGTTTTCACTTAGTACAAAAGATGCACAAAATTTCATAACTTTATTTTTTAATTTTTTTCATGATGTTTCCATTTACTCTTAAGATATGTTATGCATTAAAATCATTCATTTGAAAAGTATGTATCTTTTTGACAGTTGGTTGTGCCCAATACTCTATTCACTGTATTTAATATTGAGTTTAGTGTCTCATTAGCATTAAAGATTTACACATGCATAACAGTTGGTATGAGGATTCCATAATAATTGTTTTCTGTGTTTTATTAATCAAATTTCAAGTGCTGAAATGTTTTCAGTGGGACATTTACTTAAAATTAATTGATAAGATTATTATTGAAAGAATTGTTTGAGAATGCTCGCTTTGATCCAGTTGCAAAAGAATGCAAATGTTCATAAATTAATTAATCCAATGCTTATTTCATTCTCTGTTTCCACAGGCCTTGAGAAGGCCTAAATTTTTATTTAGGTTTTTACGGTCTTACCCCTTAATATTTTCTACAAATCCTTAAAACGTCTTGATATCTACTGAAAAGTACTTAAAGCCTTAATTTTTACAAGAACACTACATTTTTTATATGATCTGCATTCAAAAGCAAGATCGATGATGCTTGTCAAGTGTCATTAAAATGGAGGCATAATGTTTAAAGGTTAGCAAAAAGTTAATGTTTTCAAAACTGTTTGGAGACCTAAGTCTAACACTAGTGAAGCTTCTACACTTGTTCATTTGCAGGCCAATCTATTGCAATCTGAAACTTAGCCCCATAAATGACAAGTAGGCTTAAAAGGACCCTATTTTTCGGTGAAGAGTGGGAACCTTGTCCCACTTTTAACAGAAATTTTTTCAATTAATACAAGTATTGATTGGTGATCTGAATTTTTCATATGCTTTGCCATTTTATTGTACAATCTTTATAGGAAATGTGTTTCGAAAAACTTAGTTCATGCATTATAATGAATTCTTTGTTAAAAATTCTGTTTTAAATGGATATTGGTGGTATACAAGTCATTTCTCAATCTAAATTTAAGGTTCCATTATGAAACGGTATTGCATAAATTCATTTATATTCAGTTATTCATAATATAGTAAATTATATTTTGAACTATTCAAATGTATTGGCAAAATGTTGCTTGTTTCCTTTTCTTCCTCCATTCATTTTTACTATGTTACTAATTCCTTTTAGTCTTGCCCATGCTAGCCCGAGTCTAATAAACCAGTAATCTTCAATACATTTACTGAATTTCGTAAAAGATTTGAAAGGATCCATGTTAGTGCATGAGAACATGTGGTTGGGAGAGGCCTATGCACTTAATGTGAACTAGAAAACTTTTGTTTATTGTGATATCTCTGAGTTTTAGTATTTAGTTTGAAGTCTTGCCCTCTAATTTTCTAATCTGTTAAAAATAGGCAACAAAATTGGGCGTATTTGAATAATATTTAGAGGTAGCTCCAAAAAAGAGGTTTATGTTGCTTTCTGCAATATTTCACCAGTACGTCATTTGAAATGTATTTAAGTCAAATTTCCAAACATGTGAATTTTTACAGTTAATAAATCACCTAGAATTACAATAGCAATTATTTATCTCTAAATACACCAGTTTTGGATCAAATGGAAATATCAGATTGCAAGGCAGTGTTACTCGAGAAAATGGAAATGAGGACAACATGAAGACAATTTTAATAAGATATTTGGTTTGACATATAAAGGACTGCTCAAAGATCTGACCAGAGTTGGGCAAAGTTTTATCTGGCTAATGATTGAAAACTGATGACTAAAAATAAATCATGAGTAATGATTGATTAGTTTTAATCCTTCCATGTTAATGATTGATTCACAAGTAATGCTTAAAAATTAATTGAAATTATGCCTCCTGCAACATTTTGAATCCAGTAAAAATAGCTACCTGTGAAGTTTTGCTAAAAATACCTACCCACATGTTGCAGGAAATTTGTAATAAAATGGAAAAAAGATAACATTTATTTATTTTTTATTTATATTACAGTGTAACATTCACATACAAAATGAATCAAATAATGTTGGTTAAATAGGCTTGTTTTTATAGTAATAAAATCATTTCTTGGAATAAAATAACTAGTTTCTCAAACATGGTTATGATAATTTGAGATTTTGGTAGGTTCGTCGCAAAGGAAAACGTTTAATGAGTCCCAGTTGATGGCCATGAAACCAAACTCCCACACGATCTGACAACCTGGAAAATTTCCTGGATATCAATAATGAGCCGGAGGATCTTCCATACTTGCTAGATAAGGCAAGCATAGACACCAATTGGAACCTTTTTCATAATCTGCCAGTAATTACAAATGTTACCACTTAAATTGATTGTGCAGTTTAGTATAAGTTTAACTGGTTCATAGTTTAAATCATTCAGTTTAGTTTAAATATGTACTGGTTAAAACCAGTGTACAGTTAAATTGATTTTTGCTTAACCAAAGATGTACTGCAAACTTCCGCTGAGTGTTGGTTAACTATGGTTTGAAACTTTATTTAGTAATATTATAAACTTCAAAGACTGAAACGACAACAAAATGCATATTGGTAATAAATGGACAAACTTGGCTTAGTATGCTTCAGTCTTCAATGAATTTGACTAATGAATTTCCTTATTTTTTGATTTGTGTAACAAAAAATGGCCAAAGTGACAAACAACTTATCTAGTTTTTATTTTTCAAATATGTCTAGATTAAGCCTCAGTGGGACATTTTCCCCAAGAGTTTACTATTTTTAAGTCTCAGGTTTAAATGAAGCCATAAAACTGATACTTGTTGCCAATAGCCCTTGTGTTGCTCCAGTGTGACATAAATTCAACCAAATAATCAGCGTATTATGCCATAGGTTCTTGTGTAATTTGTGTAACAAAAATGACTCTATTGTGATAAACTGAACCAAATTTGATCTTTCCTCAGCTGCTTCGGAATGGTTGAGTTCGAAGTGAACAAGCTCATACTCCTAAGGTCCAGAAATCCTTGGGGCCCATTTGTCCCATATATGCAATCCAACCAAAGACCATCGTATACATGGGGGCTGGTGCACATTAAATCTGTTGTTGCCTCAAATGTCCTTATACTGGCATGGTGTGGAAGTTTGGAGAGGGGTGCCAGCTCAGGTATGACTGCATCAGCGTGGTTCAAAATGACGAGGTGTCCTAGGATCTTTCCCTTCGGGATCAATCCCGGACCGTCGCGGAGCAACACAGATGGGCCGGATACCCCATCTATGTTGCTCCAGTGAGAGCCCTGCTACAGTTCACTTTGCCAATGAGTTACTATTGACTGCTATATTAATATCTATCATGCGCAGCATCCTTTTAAAAATACAGCGTTTTTGCCTTTCGTTCCCTATTTTTGTTAGTCAATGACTGTCCAATGACTACCAGGCCTCCTAATCTACACTTATAGCCCCAGTGCCAAGTTAGGTATCCCCTAGTAAAAGACGTGTGTATTCCAAATATATTCTATTTTTAACTTGCAGTTAATAGCTCCTTTTCTTTAGTAACTTTTGTCGTAAATACAATGAAAGGATTTGGTGATGAAAACTTGGGAACATTGTAATGCAAAAGAACGATTCAAATAAACATTTTTCATTTCATTGACCCCTTGATTCAACATGCCATAGTAATTTTACTGTTAACACATTCTGACTTAACATTAAGCTTTTAACCAGATTCAAAGTTTCGTATCCAACCCTCAAAATCCCTTCGGAGATCCTTCCCACATAAATTTATTTTCATTTATCACTGACGTCTATTTTATAAACTTAATCTAGACTTTATACACCTTGACTATAATTTCAGTTTGAAATCACAAATTGCTGCATTAAAAATTTAAGTATTGATTTATATAAATTTTCTGTCTGGTGCATCTTGCTAGTAAAATGCCCCTTCTACAATATGACCCAACAACCCTTGGGATCAGTTACCTTCAAAATCCCCATGGGAGGCGTCTGAATCCCATTGAAATAAACTTTTGATCAGATCTGTTTAGCTCCTGTACTTATTACTGGACACATAATTGTAAAGGATTGAACCATTTTAATACCATTTCATTAATTGAGCAAAATAAATTTTGAATTGTATAAAAGTGAATTACAATGGAAAGGAATTCCTTCTCAGAATTAATTTTGAGTTTTTGCAAGACTAAGCCAAATGTTTTTCCATACTTGATTGTCTTAGAAAAATAATATTCAATATCAGTCAAGGGCTGATCTTTCACTTTTACCTCTTTTATTACGATTTTATTCTTAATTTTGTTTTCCTATTTTATTTACTGATATTACATTAAAATCATGAGTAATTAAACCACTGATTCTAAATTGGGTAAAACAAATTTAGATTTTTATGCAGTTCATCAAGAGGCAACAGTATGTGACAAAAATCTACATCTTTTTTTAATAATACGAGAACTGACACAGTCCACTTTTTACAACTATTTTTCAACCTTTGTGACTAGAGGTATATTTTTAGCAAACTCAGGTCTCTAAGCTCATATTGTCGGCTTACAAGTGAAACATACTAAGTCAAAAACTAAAAAAAGAAGTTCTGAGAAAACAAAGGGGAGGAATTCTTATTTTCAAGCGATGCAAAAATAGTAATTTTTTCATCTATTCTTTTTTCACCTGAGCATTTATACAATTTATCAATCATTCGCAGATTAAAGAGTACTTTTATTATAATTATATGTATTACTATAGAACGTATTAAATGATACTAAACAATGTACATTTATTAATTCATTTGTTTCTCAAAGAAATCTGACCTTCATTCAAAGACAATGACTTGTGGACTTCACCAGTCTAAAGATGCATACATTCTTGGTCTAGAAAACTTAAAAAAACTCGTATTTTAAAATTTGAGTGTTTCACTTGTGTAAACAGACAATAATTTAAATTTTTTAGCTACTTTTCGTACATTTTGGCCCTTGCTTTTAAAAATTGAACAAAGGTCAATAAAAATAAAGCCTCCCTCTTTTACCATTAGCCTGAAACCTTGGTTGTCATGAATATATCTTTCTGCATCTATGGGGAATGTTTTTCATGACTTATTTTGCCTTGTGTATATTGGCACACTAAAAATCTTTTCAGTGTGAATACTACTGCTGGTCACTATGGTACTTACAATTGCTAGACATGCTTCTGCTAATTCTGAGTGTTGAAACTTCCTAAGAGTTGAAGGGGGCCATGGTAGCTTTGTTGGAAGAGTAACGGACTTGTAACTGGATGGTTGCAGGTTTCAATCCAACCAAAGACCATTGTGTACAAAGGGGGCTGGTGCACGTTAAATCTTTCGAGGCCTTAAATGTCCTCACGTTGCTGTGGTGGTTTGGAGAGTGGGGTGCCAGCTCAGGTGTGACCTCATCTGACCGTGGTTCAAAATTACGTGGTGTTCTCAATCATTCCCTTCAGGGGTTGATCTCGGACCGTCGTTGATAGCCCGTTGGTTGCTCCAGTGCGAAGTTAATTAAATACCTACCTAATTATTGAAATCAGATTTCATATGAAAAAAAATTAAACATCTTGGCGTCATCATCTGTTTCATACTTAATTTAATTAGCCTATTTTGTGTTTTAGCTGTTTCATTTTATATCTAGGAAACTAAAACTAAAGTCTCTTAATGAAAAGTACAATTGTCTCTTAATTGGCTAGTTTAGTTAATTTACTAGTGGCAGTTTTAGTTAATAATAAGTTTATAGTCTCCTTAAAAGAGGTCTTGCTATATTTAAGAATTTATGCTAATATTGTTATTTCACAAGTGCCTTGACAAGCAGCCTTGTAAAGTACTAAGTACTCAGTCGGCTGGATAGGATCCATCTATTGGTTTTATCCAATTTACTGGTACACCATTTGACCCTGATCACAGTTTATGTGCCTGCTATCATTTAATCAAATACAAAATAATGACAGCGTCTTGGTAAACAGATATTACTAACTACGTTACATGCTCATTTAATTTTCAGAATTAAAAATGCTAATTATATGGTTTTAAATTGTAATCGGCATTAAAAATGCATTTTTGAAAGTAGGGTTAAATCGTTCGAATTAGAAATTTGGAATCCAACTTGCTTCCATCAGTAGATTTAAAATCACTAGATGTCATGTTAATCTGATTTAATAGGTGTGATCTTAAAATTATCGTCAGGTATTTTCAGCAGGAATTTTCAAATAAGAAGTTTATTCTAAATAAGAAAGTTTAAGAAAAATAACTTGGGAAAAAGTTTAAGAAATTCCTTGTACATGGGAGAAATTTTCAAATAAGAAAGTTTAAAAAATAACTCAGGAAAAAGTTTGAAAAAAAATTTATTCAAAGAAGAAAGTTTAAGAAAATTACTTTGGAAAAAGTTTGCAATTGCTCGTTTTAAATTCACTCGTTGATTGATTGAATAGCTGGATACGAATAGCTTTGCTTACTCATCCGTTGCTGTACCAACCATGCCACCGTGGCATGGTTGAAATGATGTTAAATTCGTAAATATATATATTTGAGTTTGAGTGGCAATGAACGCCATGTTAATCTTTTAATTCTTAACGATTTGATGAAGTGTTTAATAGGATTTATATTCAACAGGTGGCGCTACGTGTTAAATTGGATAGCTTTTCACAGAATAGTTTTAAGATTTATCAAAAAAAAAAAAAAATCAAGATTAAAAGCACATTTATACAAACTTATAATTTAAGATTTCTTTTTTTCATTTTATACACAAGGTAGAATGAAGAATTCTCTTTTTGTTTACACTGAGTTTCAACATATTGATTATGAAACCAGGTTACAATCAGCAAGAAAAACTTAATTACTTCAAATGATGAAAACTGAGTTTGATTTTAGAAAGGGAAATTTAGTCTTAACATAAAAAATAATTTTACATTCATCAAGCTGCTAAAGGATTTATTAAATTTAGTTGTTATTGTACAAAAAGAGTAATCATATATTCATTAAACAGCTGAAGGATTAAATTTAGTTACTGTTTGTATGTATTAACTGGACATGCTCATCTTTTAATAAGCTTAGACATTTATCTACTTCATTATCTAGGGTACAACCCTACTCATGTACTTAATCTAGACTATTAATGTGGATGTATAAAAGAAATTATTAAAAGAAATGTAAAAATTGTTTTGGAAAGAATTTTTAATTTCTTAAGAACAACATAGCATACCATAGCTACTGTTTAACATGTTGTTATTATAAGAAATAATTTTAGTGTTTAATTTTAAAATGTATCTTAAGCACCTTAATAAAATTTAATACATTACAATAATTTAATTATTTAAAACGTAAGTGAGACAAGTATTTAAACATACTCCACACCAACCCAACGCGAGGATTTTTTAACATAACATTCAAGATTTATCTAATATTGTAGTGGGTCATTACTACGGATTTAACGTGCATCATATTTCCTTGGGTAAAAAAGTTCGAGTAATGTATTACTTAAGCTTTTTACCCAGGGAAATATAATATACATGCTGCAAAATACATTTTGTATTTCCCTGGGTTGTATTAAAACATTCAATTAATACATAAAAAGATAAGTTAAATATTTTTGAATTTGTGCACGTTAACTATCTAGTGGAAACTGAGTCATCACTGCAATATTAGATAAATCTCTATCTTGAATATTGTGGTCCAAAGTCCTTCCTTTGTGTTGGTCTGGAGTATGTTTAAATACTCATCTCACATATTTTACAATATTTATTAAACATTGTACTGTATTAAATTTTATTAAAGTGTTATAAGACACATTTTAAAATTTAACACAAAAATTGTAATAATCTACTTTCTTTTATATAAACTCATTTTTTTACGTATTTTGTAAAGTAACAATCCAGTAAAAATGTTTTGCCCTTAACACAAAAAAGGGTAATTCAATCTTAAAGGATGTTTCACCAATTTTGTTGTTATTCCTATCCACTTTACATAAAAAGCTAATTAATGTATGTAGTAAAATAAAATAATTGAAAAAAAATTGTTTCAGAAATGACTGGACAAGGCAAGAATATCGATAATTTAATGGAGAGTTACATGGAAGAATCAGAGACTGGCTTCGATTAATGAACTAACACCTCCCTTAGAAATATCGGAAAGAGAATTACGTAAGTAGTTTCTACTATTAGAAATAAATAATAATAAAGTCTATTTTTATAGATATCTAATGAATACAGGTAAGGTTTTGAAGAACGAAATACTTCAAAAGGTATTTTTTTCTTGTTACTTAATTATTTATATTCTTTTTCTTAGTAAATCTAATTTTGACATTGGGTAAGAAAGACCGTTTTTGATTCAAGCTTCAAAATCTAATGAACACAAGGTTTCGATGAGAATGTCCTCTTTTAAACCAGGTAATTATTTTATTTTTTTTTCAGCAGTTGGATTCTTATATACAAGTATTTTTTTTTTAATATTTCAATTATTCTTTGATTAAAAGTTTTTTTTTTTAACAAGGAAATTTTACCTTAAAAATTATCTCAATCTGCTGCTAAATCAGTTTTATTATCCATTAGATGAAGTACATGGGTAGGGGACAACCCTAGATAATGAAGTAGATAAATGGTCTAAGCATATTGGAAGATGAGCATGTCCAGTTGATGCGGATGGTTCTTTCTTAATTATTTTGATTAATCTTTAAAAATTAGATGATTAATCTTCTGTATTGCAAATGTACAATTAATTATAGAAAATAAATTGAGTGTAAAAAAGATTTAACCTATAAAACCCATAACTTATACAATTTTGTTTAAGACTATTCTCTTTCTAGACAATTTGTTTTTATGATTTAAATCCTACTTCTAGACAATTTGTTTTTATGATTTAAATCCTACTTCTAGACAATTACTCTTTTTGAAGAAATAAAATTAAAAGTTGTTGCTTGTGATTATTTCTTATAAAAGTTTTATACATAGTTGTGAATGTAATTTCTGTGTTAAGATTATTTGTTGGTTTAATTTCTACTGATTATGTTGAAACGATCTGTTTTGTGTTAATTTCTGTGACAAGACTATCTGTTTTGTGTTAATTTTTCTATGGTAATATTATACTTTGATTCAATTATGTCAAAGTTATTTACTTTGTGTTAATTACTATGTCAATATAATTTGGTTTTATGATTCAAATTAAAGATTTACACAACTGACATTTCAATTTGTTTATGTTTCAGTTTGAATGCATTCAAACTGAAACATAAACAAATCTGTGTTTAACTCATTTGGACGAAATTTATATACAAAACCACAAGATTTATTTTTATAATTCCAATTCTGTGTCGAGACATTGTGTTTTTATAATTCCAATTCTGTGTCGAGACGATTTGGTTTTTTTATAATTCCAATTCTGTGCCGAGATAATTTACTAAGTTAATGTTATCCTCGACTCTTTTAATTTTTTTTATTTAATTTGTAAAATAATGATTACTAAGTTAATGTTATTCTTGACTCTTTTAAATGTTATCCTCAACTTTTTTAAATTCTTTAATTTAATTTGTAAAATTATGATTACTAAGTTAATGTTATACTCGACTCTTTTAAATTCTTTAATTTATTGTATTTATAATTATTTCCTGTTGTGTAAATACTGTTTTTAAAGTTTTATGCTGCTAAATGGTAAATTTTGTTGAGTGAGTATTGGTTTTTTCTATAAATGCCACCCAAGAAAGTTTACTTTTTTGTGTTATGTATGTCGGAATGTCTAGGCGCCAACCTGCCCACGTTCCAAAAAGCGCGGGAAACATTTCCCAAAGACCAATCGGAGCACTTCCCGCCAGAAGGCGCGAACCCCGCAGACTGACTCCGAGCGATTTGATGTTAAGACGTGGCTTTGCACGGACGTGCCACCAGGATGTTAATCCCACTATGATTTGATGTTTAATCTGATATTTGTACATAATTGACCCCTGTAATTAACCCCCCTTTTCCCCTAGATTTTATTAAACCAATATTTAATTGTAACGATGCTCTCATCAATTCACTTGTAACATATTAATCCACAACATGGGGGCTCAGGCCTCCCGTTGCCTCTCAATCGTAAGCTAAGTAGCTGTAAAGCTAAGTTGTGCAACGCCAAGTGTTAAGAAGATACGACGATCCGAATGGATAACGACGATGCCACTTTGCGATGCCTACAAATGGATACATTCTGTCTATGGTGCCTACAAGTGAACGAGATTTGACGAGCCAAAAACGACGGAGATTCTAACCAGGACTATATGTGAGTGTTTTCTGTTCACATTTTTTCGATTTCATTGCATTTACATTGAAAATGACGACTCTTGGAACAATTCCACATGTTGCTTCATCCATAAAAACGTCGAGCACGAAAAACGTGCAAATGCTGCATAAAATTCTATTTCCGAATACAGAACTTGACAGAAAATGTCGACAAAATCTTCGTAATTTTTCTGGTTTTTCTGATGATACAGACTTTGACTCTATCAAGAGTAAAATTCTGGAAGATTTCTCACTTCCACAACTGATTACAATTTGCAATATTTTGCACATTGAAATTTTAGAAGACAAATCCCTTTGCTGCGACGCGATAATTACTTCTTTAAAAGATTTTTCGCTTCTAACTTCGAATGATGATTCAGGCGGCGAAAGCGAAACGGAACAAGAAAATCAAAGTTCTTTTTCCCAGCGTGAAAGTTCTGCATTCACGAATTTAAATGTGTCAGCAATTGGTCAAGGCCACGAGCAAATGCAGCGCTCATCGAAAGATACAAAACGCATTTCCGAAACCGCTTTTGATTTTGAACCCATGCGCAATCCTTTTTCCAACGATTCGCCGTCTCGCAAAAAAGAAGAAACTGTTTATCCTTTTGCGTCTGAAAATAAACAGAGTTTCAGCATTAATTTTTCTCTGAAGGATTTAGTTGAAACAATTCGACCTTTTTCATCCGAAGATAATTATCCCATTGAATTGTTTATCCAAGAACTCGAAGAACTGTTTTTATTTCATAATTTATCTAATGACATGCAAAAAATTGTTTTTACTAAGCATTGTCTATTGCACTCTGCAAAATTATATGCACAAACATTAAGAGGTATTGATACATTTGAAGCATTAAAACATTCTTTATTAGATGAATTTAAAGTATGTATTTCAAGTGTTGACTTACATAATCTTTTGCGTTCCCGTAAATTAAAACCCGGAGAAAATTTATTTGCATATCTAATAGCTATTCGAGAAATTGCAAGTCGTGGTAATATTGATTGTGCTTCAACCCTTGAATATTTTATAAATGGTATACCTGATAATTCACATAACAAAATTATTTTATATGGTTGTAAGTCTTTTGGTGAATTTAAAGAGAAATTAAAAGTGTATGAAAAGTTGTTTAATGTAAGCAACCATAAAAAAGATTTTATTGATCACTCTTATCGCCCAAGGTATGATTCTAATAAAAGTCAAAATTATCAAAGATCCAAGCAATCTTCTAATGTTGCAAAGTCCACTAATCACTGTTATATATGTGGTAGTAAATTTCATATTTCTAATGAGTGTGCACATAAAAGTAAAGGTTACAAATGTTTCTCCTGTAATGTATTTGGTCACCGTTCTGCAGAATGTCCCAAAAAAGCTGCCCAAACGCCAAAATTTACAAACTATTCCACTGAACCAAAAGCTCAAGTTCATTCACTTGCTATTGAAGAACATTATCCCATAAGTCCCATGGAAATTGAAGTTACCCTTGGAACTGTCACATTTCGTAGTCTAATTGACACTGGAGCACAAGCTAGTTTAATAAACACTGATGTACACAAAGAAATTGGATCCCCACCACTTGAAAAATCCCAAATCACATTTTCTGGAATTGGTAACACCAAAGTTCACCCTCTTGGTTTTTTTCATGGTGATATCAAAATTGAAAACAGCAATTTTCCTTGCAAAATTCACGTTATTCCAACTCATTCAATTCCCTACAAGGCAATCTTAGGAACTGACTGTATCCAACAAGCTGAATTTAAAGTGGGTAAAAATGGTATTTCTCTTATCAACGATGAACCAAATTTCCTTCTTAATGTTGTTAATGTAGTAGAAGATGTCAACTCCTTAGATCTTCAACATATAAAAAACAAAACAATCCGACAGAAGGTTGAACACTTAGTTTCAAATTACAAACCAAACAAAACCGAAAGTACCGACTTACAAATGAAAATCAGTTTGACGGATGAAACACCCATTGCACAGCGTCCACGAAGGTTGTCTATCGCTGAAAAACAAGAGGTAGACAAACAAATCGAACAATGGTTGAAGGACCAGATAATTTCTGAAAGTACATCCGACTTTAGTGCACCTATGGTTTTATGCAAAAAACCTGATGGATCAACGCGTATTTGCATTGATTACAGACTTTTGAATTCCAAAATAATCCGAGACAGACAGCCCTTACCGTTGATAGAAGACATTTTTGACAGCTTACAAAATGCTCAAATTTTTTCTACATTAGATCTCCGGAATGCTTTCCATCATGTTGACATACATCCAGATAGCCGCAAGTACACTAGTTTTGTAACTCACTCCAATCAATACGAGTTCAACAAGGTCCCATTTGGATTAAACAAAAGCCCTTTAATTTTCCAGCGATATATCCAAATTGTATTTCGTGAACTGTTAAAACAAGGAACTGTCATAATATACCTGGATGATATTGTTATTCCTGCTTCTGATGAAGAGGATGGTCTTCGTAAACTCAAACAAGTTTTCAATACCGCCTCAAAGTTTGGTCTTGAATTTAACTTCAAAAAGTGTAGTTTTCTCCAAAGAAAAATTGAATTCCTAGGTCATGTAATAGAAGATGGTACCATTCGACCCTCTGTAAACAAAACACGTGCAGTTCAAAATTTCCCACAATGGAAGGCCGAAGCATCCCCAACATGCTCAATGTTGACAATCTACAAATGCTGACATTGACAGATATTTTTTTTCGAATTTTTCCTCTTTTGTTTTTGCTTCTCGTTTCAGGTTTCTTCACTGCCCAGCGTGTCAGGAGGACCTGACATGTCAAGATGGACGAGTGTCGGAATGTCTAGGCGCCAACCTGCCCACGTTCCAAAAAGCGCGGGAAACATTTCCCAAAGACCAATCGGAGCACTTCCCGCCAGAAGGCGCGAACCCCGCAGACTGACTCCGAGCGATTTGATGTTAAGACGTGGCTTTGCACGGACGTGCCACCAGGATGTTAATCCCACTATGATTTGATGTTTAATCTGATATTTGTACATAATTGACCCCTGTAATTAACCCCCCTTTTCCCCTAGATTTTATTAAACCAATATTTAATTGTAACGATGCTCTCATCAATTCACTTCTAACATATTAATCTACAACATGTATATTATAATTATATAACTTGAATAATTACAAATGTATTTTTTAATTCTACTATAAGTTTTTTTAATTTTGTGAGCTTTTACCTTTCACATTTTTATGTCTGCTTTTCAGCTAAGTTTAAGATTACTGTTTGTCTTGAAAAAAGTTTAGGTACTGTTTTACCTTTTCCGTAAAAAAACTGTTAATATAGGCAAATATGTACAAAAAATATCAAGTTTAACAAGTCTGAAAATACTCTCTTATTTAGATTTCAACGGAAAATATTAAATAGAAATTTTTGTGGTAATAGAACCAATATCCTTTTTTTTCATAACATATCTAACAGTAACTATGGTTTGTATATTTTTATTTCTATTTGTAAACTGATTTTAATTTTATACTGTAATTCAGGTAAGAATTAACCTATAATCTATTTAATATTGTTTCCTGCTGTGTTAAAAATTAACCTATAATCTATTTAATATTGTTTCCTGCTGTGTTAAGAAACAATTTTAATCTATTTAATATTGTTTCTGCTATGTAGTTTTTAAATTTTAAGTATTAAGCTTGTATTCGTTTTTCAGTGTTTGTTACAAAAAGATCTGTAAAAAAGTAAATAACAGTGATACCCATAATTCCATGCACAAAATTGTAAGGAACACTTCATGGAAGGTAAGTAAATAAAAATATTTGAAAAAAAAATTAAAATTTGAAGGAGTAGGAATTTTAAAATATTGAAATATTTTTATAAAAATTTTATTTTTTAGTTGTACATTTAATGTGTATTGGAACAAGGATACACAAAAACATTTTTTTGTGAATATCAAAACAAAAAAAATGTTCAAAGGGTACTGTGCCTCCTTAATTTTTGAAAAATACACTTGGCAAGATCAGCTCTACACTTTGTAATTCTTTTCCCTTTATCCTATATCGATATATATAATATCTAAAAGAAAAACACTTTATTATTTAACTTAAATAATTAATATAATTAAAACAGACAAAGGATTTTGTTAAAATTTTTTATTATAATAATTACAAATTATATTTTATAGATGGTTGGTATTATACAATGGTTGTACAATAAATATCTATATTTACAATTCAACACCCTTATTTTTTCCTAAATTCCGGTAAGGATTTTATTAGGGAGTCGAATTGTAAATATAAGTATTTATTGTATTGTAATAATGATGCCACATTTACCTCCACACCTAAAAAGAAAAAATAATAATTATATATAATTAGGAGTAGTAATTCTAATTTTGCCGGGGCAAAATGTAACAATTCAGCTTGACCCAACAAGTCGTTTTGACTAAATATTTAGCCATGCTTAACCGTTTATAATTACAAATGGGTGCAAGATTTATATTATATAAATTATGATAAGGAGTATGCCTGGTATGGTTAATTTATTTTTAGCAGTTGACACTTGAAATACATTCATTACTAGAGTAAAATCCCATGTTGTCAGCACAAAAACATGGAGACAAAGGGACAAAACATCAAAACTAGATTAAAAAAAAAACATAAATACACATCAGTTAATCAGCCTGTGGGATTTGAAGTAGATCTCTTGCCTGCCAATATCTTTGAAAAATGCCTCCCGACAATTTTGGGTAATGGTAATTAATTAACGTCGCACTGGAGTACCACAAGGGGATGTTGACAACGGTCCGGGATCAATCCCCAAGGGAAAGATCTGAGGACAACACGTAATTTTGAACCACGGTCAGATGAAGAGGTCAACACCTGAGTCGCGCGGCACCCCACTCTCAAACTTCCACCCACGCCAACATGAGGACCTTTGTGGCCACGACAGATTTAATGTTCATTAGCCCCCGTGTGCACGACGGTTTTGGGTTGGACCGTTACCACCGAGATGCTTAAAATTCCACAGCGTCCGGCTAAGCTGTCGACCTAATAAGTTCGCAAGTCATTAAAATGTTTAAAAAGAATTTTCAAACGCTTGGCATCATTTAAGTCAACTTTTCACATTCATTAAAAGCTAATGCATAGTTAAATCACCGTTTCCCTTCCATTTGTTAAACGAAATGCATATTTAGTCAGGACCTTTAAACGCTCTAGATTTCAGTGAAAACGGGTAGAAGTTTCAAAGTTTCGTAAAAAATTTGTTTTTAGGTATATTCTTTTCCAATTTCTAACTTTGGTAGTATGGATGTTGTATTTAAAAATAAAAAAAATTAAAGCTTCTATTGTTTAAACTTTTATGATTTTGAACAAGAATATGAGTATCAATTTTGTCGAAATGCTACTTTTTTTTAGTTTTGCGGTCTCCAGGATATCTCAAACTAATTAATCTACAATAATGAGAGTTCGCACACTTGTAAGATTCATTACCTATAAAATGAACCATTCTCAAAATTTTAGCTTAAAACTATCTGTTTTTTTGCAATATTCTAATATATACCACAATTTTAATATGCTAATAAGTACAACAATTCTAATATGTACAACAATTTTAACCTTTCAAAAGTCGTTACTTGAATGATTAAACTGATCATTATAATTTTAGTTCATTTTATAGGTTCCTGTAATACTTGTGCGAAGTTTCATTACTCGCGAACTATTAGTTTTTGAGAAATCTTGTGAACCGCAAAACTAAAAATTACAAATGGCAAATTGGGTCCCATATTTTCTACATAAACATAAAAGTTTAAAGTGATTTCCTTTTTAAATATAATATCCATACTATCAAAGTTCTAAATCCCAAATAAGTTTTTTAATTTTTAGCATCATTTAAAATTGCCATTTCCATAAAGCAAATTCCACAATGAGTTTCGAAAAAACATTCCAGATGAACTAAACAAAAATTTTTACTAAAAGTACATTTAATATCCCCTTTAACACTTGAGGAACAGGATTTAAAAAACCGAAGTTGCACAGAATTGGCTTATTTAGCTTCAAAATTAGTAGAAAACATCAAATAACATTTTTTTATTATAAAACGATTTATTCACTCATAATAAATGTTTTCGAAAAAAACATTTACCGTTATGAAAGACAAAAATTCACTGCACCACACAATTCGCCAACCATAATCACAACAGTGTCGAGTGTTTTCAGTTATTTACACATTTAGCGTTAGTTCATAGCATTGCCAACTCAATGAAAAACTTTAAATAAAATATTAAACTGTATGATTATGAGTAATTTCAACTTTTTGAGGTGGGTTAAAAAATATCCTACCATGCATAAAAAGTTAAGCAAAATGCAAAGCCGATTGAAATTCAGATATGGTTGAAGGGAAAGAACCACATCGTGGTGCCCTCTATGAAAAGAGCGATGAAAGGCGCGAAGGCAGAAACCAAAACCTGAATCCAATGCTTAGATACCCCTACTCTTCTCTGATTGGCTGAAACGTCACAAATTTTCAACGAAGTGCAGGTGGGAAAAAATGTGAATTCAAGTGAGGTAGTTAATTAACGTCGCATTGGAGCAACAAAACAGGGTATTGGCGACGGGTCCGGGATCAAATCCGAAAAGGAAAGATCAAAATTTGTTGGTTGTTTTATGGCGCAAGGGTCATATTTGGCCATGCTGAAAAGATTCGAGAGTAGTATACGGGTGCCTCGGTGCTGCGAAAGTGACGTCACCGGATATGACGGACCACCATAGGGGCGTGTCTATGACGTCATAGCCAAGTGGAGGTGAGCTGCATCTTGCTACTAAAAAAGTTGAGTTGTTAGTTTCGGTTTTTTTTCTAGTTTATCTACTGTTGAATGGCAACAGGTCAATTTATTTGATTGGGAATGGCAACACTCGGTTTGTTTGGAATCTGAACAGCGGATTTTTTTCTGGACTTATAAACGCATCTTTAGTTAGCGAGTTTTCCACAAGAGCAATTTTGCAGGCTGTTTGGAAAATCACTTAAGTATTACGTTTCTTTCATTTCTGGATTACTTCTATTACTCTTAAGTGATAGTATTAGTCTTTCTTAACAAAGTTACTTAGTGATTCATAACTGTTTCTTTCATTTCCTGTTTATTTTCATTTTTGTTAAAAATTAGTGTTTCTAAATTTTAATTGATTCTAATATCTAGTATAATTCTGTAAAACTTGAAGTTTCAAGTGCTTTATCATTTGTATATTGTGTTGTTTCTTGCATTTGGGTTCATTGAAATTATTTTTTAAATGTTTCCCTGTTGTGAATGTCATCGTGTGTAAGAATCCAACAGATCTCTCAAGAGACATTTGAAACTGAGTCATCCAGATCAGGTTCAAAAGGAGATTAAAATTGGTAAACATGAGTTCATGTTGCGACAAAACTGACAAGAATTTTAATTTGAGACGACATGATCATGATCATGGGATTGTACATCAGAGAGCTGAAGAAAAAAAGTGATATTCAGTGCCCAAAATGCACATATTCGTGCAGTAGTCTTAAAATGCTGCGCCATCACATATCCATTGATCACAATTTAAATATAGACAGTAAAAGTTTGGTCTTTGATAGTGAAGTGGAATTTTTGAATTGGAAGAAAGATATGGAAAAAGAATCAAGTTCATGTTTTGTAAAACAGCTCTTCAAGAAAAAATTCAAGACGGGATATGTATATATCTTATGTGAAGAGTTTAGTGTGGTATCTTATGCTTCTTTAATGGCGTCATGCTTCAGGAGCTTAATTTTTTTAGTGCTACGAGATGCCATCAATCTCAAGATTACATATTTAAATGGAACTATTTAGAATGTCAACATCTGAGGATCAAATCCTATATAGTAATTCATTGTATATATCTTATTTGGAGTATTTTTGTGTCCTGTGTGCATTGTATGTTTGTTTCATGACGTGATTTTAGGAGCTTGATTTTTTTAAATGTTACGAGATGCCATCAATCTCAAGATTATATATTTAAGCGGAACTATAGAATTGCAATACCTGATGATCTAGTCCTATATAGTAATTCATTGTACATAACTGAAGTGTTTTTGTGTTCCGTGCTTTTCATGGGTATTTTTCTGTGATGCTCTTGTGGGTTTATTTTCAATTACCTTTTTTACTTATGAGTTAGTATTATAAGATAGTGTCAATCAATGGAAGAGAATTTCTGTCTTCAGTTCATTGAACTGGCAATATTTTAGTTTCATTTTACTTCCGAGGAACTTCGCTTAAAGAGGTCTATACTACCGCCTGAGGAACAGCGGTAGTATAGACCCCCCAATCCATCTGGCGACTTTTTTTCGTCACCAACCCTTACTTTACTTGGCAACTTTTTGGTCGGCAAGGGCCAAAGAAATTGCACATTCGCCACAATAAACTAATAATTCAATGTATAAATCTGGGTTAAATATGTAAATCTTGATTATATAAAACACAGTTATCAGAGTCAGTATATAAATCCGAAGTTGTCTCAATGTAATTTAAAATTTGCTCATTAACAAACTGCCTCCAATCGGCCAAGGTGTGACTGGCTAAAGAATACTCCTCAAGTTCACTGGTTTTTCTCCCTTTAACTAATTCATGTCAGAAAAAGAACCTCCTCCATAGTCATCTTACTGGAACTAAACCACGATCCAGTCCTAACCGATTTTTCGCTACTGCAAACTTTCCTATCAACCATCTTTTTGCAAATCCACAAAAACCCATCAGACTTCGTTGATTTAGGTTTAAGTTTCATCTCCGAATTGCACTTTGAACAAATCATCGCATTAGCAATTAACCCTGCCTCCATTAAAAAAATCCAAGAACAATTTTTTGTCCTGGGCCCAATGTATAAGAAACGAGATTAGCCATGCCAGGGCGACCAAAAGTGGGTCTTTTATTTGAAAATTTTAATTTAAACTGGTTCCCAATTAAATCCTGAAACTTTGAAATTACACCTTCAACGGACATTTTTTATAATTATTAGGTAAAAAATAAGATAAAAACGGTACCACCTGGTTCAAAAATTCCCTGGATCCTTAGTGCATGCTACTCCTATAACTACTGGTAAACTAAATGAAAATGGGTTCCAAAAATGGTTTGAGTACGCGTTCTATGACGTAGGGACGCTGTAGGGGTGCTAGAATGGAATCCAGTGGAATAATCTGAAAATAAGTGGGGGTTACCAAAAACCACAAATCCTAATTGAGGGTTGGCGACGAAAAAAGGTCGCCAAATGGATTGGGGGTCTATACTACATCTGTTCCAAAGCATGTGTCAAACCACAAAAGTTGTATTTGTTTGCATTGATATTAATACTGTTTAAATACAGTAGTCTCCGTTCAACGAACTTCCATTTAACGAAACTTTCTACAGAACCTTGACTTTGAACGACATTTACATGTTATTTACTCTCCATATTACGAAAGATAATTTCTATATAACGAAGTTATATAGAAATTTTTCCGACTAAATATGTTCTGCAACGTTTCGCGACTTCTCATTTGTCGAAGTTCCAACAAAATCAACCAAATCGGCTGCTGTGACCTCACATGCCCTTGCTCTATTACAAGGAATTCTCGCAACAAAGAGAAGGGAATTGCTTCCTTCCTTATCCTTGACGAGCATCGTATGGCACGGCAGGGAGGCGATGGAAACTATTCCACAGGGTAAAACTGGTTTTCGCTGTGGGCCTGACTGTAGGACACATGCGAATATGACTGGTGATGAAAAAAAACATTAGTAATTGGTAAAAATAAAAAACCTACATGTTTCAAAGGCACAAAATCTTTAGAGGTGGACTACCATTTCAATAAAAAGTCATGGATGACTTCTAGAATTTTTTAAGAGTGGCTGTCAAAATGGGATAAACAATTGGAAAAACAGTGTCGCAAAATTGCGTTACTTATAGACTGCTTCAAAATGCAAATTGAAGAACATAAAGGTTTTTCTCCTGGCCAATACAGCTTCAAAACTTCAGCCATTGGATCAAGGCATTATAAAAAATCTTAAATTTCATTATCGAAAAAGAATCCTCAAAAAGTTATTCTTGCCTTAGAGAGCAGTCAGTGCATAGACAATTGTATTAATTTAAGAATCTCCATGTCAGAGATGATGAAAGCTTGGCAGTGTGATGTGACTGCATCTACCATAAAGAACTGTTTTGTTAAAGCTGATTTCAAAAGTTATGCTGAATATGATGATGAATTCAAGTGCTTGGCAGATTTGAAAGAAAAATGGCAGCTGTTGAAGGTATAGAGCTGTCTAATTTTCTCCACGTTGATGAAGACATTGTGATTGCTGAATATCCTACGGAGCATGACATTGCAAAGTGTTAGGAAATGTAATGAAGATACTACAGTGAGGGATGAAGATGATAATGAAGAGGTTATTAAAAAACCTTCACAAGAAATGCTAACGGTATTTGATAATACAATACGAAGGGGATTAGTTTCAAGAAAATGCTACAGATGAAGTGTTTCAATCTTTACAAAGATGTGAAAATTTCTATGAAAAATGTGTTCTTTGTAATAAACCTGTACAAAGCAGGATTACAGACTTTTTAGTTTAGGATATGTGTTAAAATCAATAAAGTGGATAGGTAAGTTTCAGTCTTTGTCCAGGTTTCTATTTAACGAAGTTTTTAAGTGGAACCATGAGACTTTGTTAAATAGAGACTCGACTGTATTTGTATTCATACTATGGTGACTTTCAATCAATGCAATTTAATTACCTGGTGTTTAATCTCTTCTCATTCTTGGTTTTTTTATTTCAGAATACTTTGAAAATCAGTTGTCATCTAACATATTGATAAAAATAAAATGAAGGTGCTTTGTGACTAGGTCACAGCAGAAGTCTGTTATGATGCATTAAGCTTATTTTAACTTAATTGTTTTCCTGTTTTTGTGTTCTGTACCAGTTTTAGCTGTTCATTTTTGTTTTTAGTCACAACAGTTCAATGTTCAACAGTAGTAATCAAATAGAGTACTTCTGGCTCTAATCTTGCATTTCAAAGGTAACATTTTTCTTCATTAATTATATTTCGAATTATGTAAACTGTTTCAAGCCAAAGATGTGTTCATTCTATTTGCAAGGCCAATGTTGATGCTATTTATGTAAACATAAATATTTCAATAAATTATATCAAGGGATCCGTTTGCAGTAAATACTTTGAAATTAATGCTGTTAAAGATAGATTTTTATTAATAATATAATAGATAACTTTTAATCGATATATATATATATATATTTTAATCTAAAGCTAGTTTAATGTTGATTTCTCACTAAGCATTTATTAGAATACTTGTGGAAATGAAATGAATAAAAGATTGAGGTAGGTGGTTTATCAATGAGGTGTGGCAGATCAGCAGGTTATCTGTTAAAACGAGATTAGATGTGTCCACCATCCGGGCCAAAAAGAAACATGGTTTCATTTTTGTCCTGACAAATCAGTCATTGAATTGCTTTTTTAGGATTCTTGATAGTGAACTGTACTCTAACATTTCATGCTTTTAATGTTTGCTTTCTATTTTCTTTCATGTTTGAAATCTGAGGAAGAGTAGTGGTTCCCCTCCCTAAAATTGTTAAAGTAATTTAAATCTTTGCATTTTTCATATCTAGTGATTCTTTGGCAATAATCAGTTTACAATGTATACTGATTAAATTTAGAGGTGGGAACCACTGCTAAAGAGGATTAGGGCTCTTGGCGATACCTCTATAAAAAAGCGCATCATGATTCCTACCCCATGGGTGATGTGGAAATGGAATTCATTTTAGGACATGTTATATTACGATACAATTGTGACAGCTTTCAAAACAAAATTGGTGTATTCGATTATATTTGTTCCATTCTTGGCATTTACAAAATTAACATGTCACAAATTGGAGTCATAATAAATATAAACTTTATAATTTAAATACAGACTAGAGATATGGTTCTAACTTAATATATTGTCGTTTTACTATTAAAACCTCTTGGATATCAAAAATTTTTGGGAATGATGAAAAACTAGATACCAAGCTGTAGACCAGTTATGAGATGAGGTTTAAAAGCTGCCTAGGGCGGTTTTATGATTGATGTAGACAGGATCTTTTGAAGTAAAACTAAGCAAATTTGTTAACAAATAATGTTAAAACTTCATAAACTAAAATAATTGGACTTATGAGATTTTGATAGTAAAACGACGATATGCAACAAAACAACGAAATATCTCAAGGTATTGCCCATTTTCTGATGACAAGATCAAGTCAGTTTTGCCAATGAAATGAGAAACCTTGTTGACATGACCACCAGGATGGTTAATATGAATGCAGCACACTTACAGGTATTACTGCGATTGATTTAAAATAATCAAAGAAAACAAGAAAAATGAAGGCATTAATGTGAATTTTCTAATGTACTCCATGATAAAGAATAATATACTTAAATTCAGTTTCTACTTGTAGCAGAGGACTAGAAATAGTCTTATTTTAGTTGAGTTTTCAGTGTCTCACAGAACAGGTTTATGAACTAAGCGAAATACGTTTATGAAACGATTGAAAATGCATCCTACTATATTGTCATTGTAAGAGCCCTGTATTGCACAAATTATGAAGCAAAAATTCTGAAATGTTAAAAATTTAATATGTAGTATATCATCAATATATTATTACTAATTAAACATTGGAATTACAAATTTATACCAGTAAAGTACAAGTGTAATATATATTAATTTTATTGTCAACTTCAATAACCAGATTTTAATCTTAGTAAATGTGAATATACCGTATTAAAAACATCAAGTGCTGAAATAAGTACTAACAACCCAAATATTTGAACCCAAGTTGAAGTTGCAAAATCATAAGCCTAGCCCTGTTGAGAGTGGATAGTAAACACAATTAGAGATTAAATTCCACATTAAATTGTGGATGGGCATTTGTTTACATGTATAAACATGTTACAAATTGCTTGTAGCAAAAATTTTATCATGAATAACTTATACAATTTACAATTAATAAATAATGTTACTTAAACTATCCATTTCAATTTTTGTAAATAAAAAACAATTGCTAAACATTTTTTTAACATTGTACAAAGCTTTAGCTTTTGGTAAACAGGAAAATTAAGAAAAGGTAAAAGAAAAATTTAAAATATCACTTACAAAACAGTATGCCAGATACTTGTTTCTTTAGTTATAAAAATAACAAACAAGCTAAGAATGTTACAGAATGTTTTATGGTTTAGGGAAAAGCAGATAAGATTTATAATAGGTTACATGTTTCAAGTAAACAAACTAAAAATGTTAGTTACAGTGAATATTTACTTTATGTTTCATGGTTAAAGAAAAATTTGCAATTAAAACGTTTGATATTTGTAGCAACAAGCTTAAAAAACTTAATATTTATTTTAAAATTATATGGACAAAATTGAAATATAGCAGATAATTAATGAGTTTCTTATAGAAAATCATGGTGAATACAAGATATTCTGTAAAAATACAAATAAGTGGCAAAGAAAATTTGTATTTTCAATAAAACTCAAAAAGGTCATTCATGTTACAAATATAAATTTTTTATATAAGCCATTATACAATTTCAATTCTAAAGCTACCGTTTAGACCATTCAATAGCTCATTTAATAACACTGAATTCAGATAATCTAGTGGACTGTTTCTTTATTTTCTCATAACTCAAAACTGAGATGTTCTCACACACCTTCGTGCGGTAGACACAAGCTCAACTGGCTTCCTGCCAGATGATACATTTAAATTGTATCATCTAGCAGCAAGATTTAATGTTTGAAACATGAATGTTTGGCTGGATTCGAACTCACAACCTTCCAGTTGCTAATCTGTTACTCTTCCAACTGGGCCACAGCGGCCCCTAATAACATAAGGGTGGGTGAATTAATAAAAATTTCGATCTAGGATGCAGAAGAAACTTAAATGCTAATAAGAAATACATGACAACAGCAATTTAAAAAGTAATGAGAGTTGGCTATGGTTAAACAAAAACACATTCTTGATTTTCAATACATATAACATGATTAGAATTCAAATCTAACTCACTCTAAGAGAACCGAAGCATTTGTTCTGAATGGTTCTGTGCATCTTCTTTTACCCGAAAATAAAAAAAAGTAAGTAATAACAAAAGTCTATAAGAGAAGTACTTGAAGTATAAAAACTAAGAAATCAGCAAAGACAAACCCTTAGAACACATTGAAAGAAAGTACTATGAAATAAATACAGTAATAAAGTTCAAAGATATTGAAATACTGTTACATAAAATGAAATGTATCAATTTTCAAATATTTTTTTATCAAATAAGCAGAGTTAAATGAAATTTAAGTAACAGTTGCTATGGTGCAATAGTGTAGTGTTGTGCACTTGAAAGAACAACCCATTCCAACATGAAATGTACATGACTATACGTGTCCCCCCGACATGATACCAGAGGTGCTTTCTTTATAAAACGAATAATGAAAAAAGTTTCAAAATATGGTCTTAAAACCATCAGTATACAAACATGTAATGCATGAAAAAGAAAGGTCCTTATAGCATATCATTTACAGGAACTAAACACACTATGATAGAGCTAAGATACCTTTATTGCGCACATCTTGATTATTTATCATATCTCCAAAGTCTTATAAATTCAGAAGTGATAATTTATTACCTTCACATGATATTTTTTCCAAAAGTTAACCAAGTTTAAGATCAACACTAGAATGTTTTTCATCTTCAAAGAATTACATAAACTGTAACATGTATGGGGATCACCAAGGGAAATCATTTGTCACTGAAATTATATCCAACACTTTATATATGAGATACTGTCTGCAAAAAACATAAAGAATACATTTCAAGTTAATGTGTCTATGCGTTGCGCTCAAGTAAAAGGGGGATTTCGATTCACATTCAAGAGTTGTGGCATGGTTCACTGAGCAGAAGCATCTATGTTGAAATGATAAATGGCATATGATCACAATTTTTTCTCCAAATTTCCAAATATACATTCCCAATGAACATCCTTACACGTTATAATGGTTAATTAAAATACAGGACATAACAGGAATTTTCAAAAGTGGGGTTAGCTGAAAAGGTTTAAAAGTTTCTGACAGGAGTCGGTGAACCTGATTGTAATTTAAAAATAACTCAAAATATGCAAATGGTAATGTTATAACATTATTTCTGTATGTTTTAGAGTTGTCATGTCACTTGAAAATAAATGAAAACCTTTAATAATAATTAGAAAAGAGTAGTGGAAACTAAATTAAAATGGGCAACTAAAGACGGCCAGATTGTAGGCATATTTAAAGAAAGGTTTAAGAATAAAACAGCGAAGCAAGATTTAGTTATAGTAAATTGGTGCAATATAAAAAAAAGGGAATAAATTTTAAATTTGTTTCACCAGAGTTATTGAGTTCAATGTTTGTTTAACAAACAGATTTCATGCATAATTGTCTTGAGCACAGGAAGGTAAAACAAAACCAGCATAGAATGAACCTGAGTAATGGTCAGAGATCCAATGACTCCAAAGAGCTTTGCTTAAAAACAAACAAGAAAATCGCAAGTAAAATGTCTCATACTCCTAATAACAAGAATCACATACAAAGACAAAAACATTACACATGTATATACCACTGTATATGCAGGAAATGTTCCTAGACCACTCTGCAATAGCTAATTAATGTTCACAGTACAGGTTTGGGGCATATCAGTTCTTAGAAAACATTAGAAATCCAAAGCAATAGTATTTGACTCAGTAATGTTGATTGAATTTTGAAAAAATGGAGAAAGAATGATGACAGCTCTATTATATTAAATATAATAGAGCTGTCATCATTCTCTCTCAAAGAAAACATTTATAAACTGTTACACTTGATTGAAATTGGTTACAGTTTTGAAAACTAATTGTACAGAACCTCAACTATATTTGAGAATTGATTTTTAAAATACTGATATTTCCCCTTTGAAACGTAAGGAATAAATCGAATTTGATGAAACTCTGCTCTGCCATTAGATAGAAGACATTTCAAATCCAAACTCAACTTTCTTAATTTTTTTTCTTTTAGACATAGATTCGAATGATACCCTTATTTGTTTGTGTAAATCATTACAAGAATTACATGACAACAATAATTTGAAAAGTAATGAGAGTTGGCTAAGGTTAAACAAAAACATTCTTGATTTAATATACATAACATGATGAGAACTGAAATCTAACTCACTTTAGGAGAAGCAAAGTATTTGTTCTGAATGGTTCTGTGCATCTTTTCACCTGAAAATAAATAAAAGTATTTAATAACAAAAGTCTATAAGAGAAGTATTTAAAGAATAAAAACTAAGAAATCAGGCAAAGACAAACCCTTAGAACACATTGAATGAAAGTAGTATAAAATAAGTATAGTAATAAAGTTCAAAGATATGGAAATAGAGTTACATAAAATGAAATGCATCAATTTTTTAATATTTTTTGATCAAATAAGTGAAGTTAAATGAAATTTAATTAACAGTTGTTGTTATATGTAATAGTGTTGTGCACTCGACAGAACCCATTTTAACATGAAATGTACATGCCTATATGTGGCCCCACGATATGATACCATAGAGGTGCTTTCTTTATAACAGGAATAATGAAAAAAGTTTCAAAATGGTCCTAAGACCATGAGTTTACAAACATGCAATATATGAAAAAGAAAGGTTCTTATAGCATATCATTTACAAGGAACTAAACAAATTATGATACAGCTAGGATAATTTAATGGACATATCTTGATTATTTGTAGTATTTCCAAAGGCTTATCAATCCAGAAGTGATAATTTATTACCTTCATGTATAATTAGATTCTTGTAAAAAGGATAAGTTTAAAATCTAGAATCATGTGATTTTTATCAAAAAAATCAGATTTAAATCAATATTTTCAATTTCAGTTTCCTTTCTGTATTAAGTTAATTAATATTGAAAATGAAATAACTATGAACAAGATGTGCATGTAATTTTATTTAAATAAGTTAAGAATTATATCAAATAAATTAAGTAGTCTGTTCTTAAGAAAATAAAGACACTTAGTCGCAATGAAATATTTTTCTGCAGTATCGCAAAAGCATTCCAATTTTGAACATTAACTTTCTTTGGGGAATTTTAATATTTTCATTTTGTTTTGAAGTATGTTTGTTACTTTATATTTAAGTTGAAATGGGAAATTTTATGTATTATTCCTTAGGAATTCTTTGCACTACTTGCATAACTCTTCTGTATTTATGAAATTGAAATTTAAGAGTTAATTCACAAATTTGACAATTGAGTATGTTAACAAAATAGATTATGGATTGAAGCGGAAAATTATTTTAATCTCAAAATTCCACTCAATTTGCATGTTATGAGGGAATGAATGCTATTACACTTTTATGAATGCTATTACACATGCTAAACCCTTTCTGTATGCTTGGAATAGAAATGCTTATCAGTGCTCAGAGAAAATTTTTAAAACTATATTTGATTGCAATTGACGTATATTTTCATGTCTCGTCTCATTTATTTTTTACTATTTACTTACAAATAACACTTTTCAAAAAGTACTTTTTGGAAGCTAAATATTAATGTATAGTAGGAGTTTTTTCCATGAATTTTGTTAAAGTTCCTTTCATTTTATTTCCTATTGATGAAATGATATTTTTCTCAAAAACAAGTCTTTAACCAATTAATTAATTTATATAAAAATACCTAAAGAAATTCTACACATTTTATTCATACTTAATAAATATAAAATGCAAAATAAAATCTCAAATTTATCTCACTTTTGATTAATTTTATACAAAATTGTATAATATGTGGTGTTAGTGAGATTCTGCAACCTTATTTATCGAGGTCCAAAAAATTTCATGTTATTGGATATGGGTTAAAATCAAACTAATCTAAACTGCTTGAGGTAGGTAGGTAGTTAATTAGTGTAGCACTGTTGCAACACAACGATCTATTGACAACGGTCTGGGATCAATCCCGACTTAACTGTTTATGAACCAGATGATAGGTAGGAAAGTATTTTAACTAATGTTGCACTGGAGTAACACATTGGGCTATTGGCAATGATTCCGGGATCAAACCCAAAGGGAAAGATTCCAGAACAACACCACGTAATTTTGAACCACAGTCAGATGATGAAGTCACATCTGAGCTGGCACTGCACTCTCCAAACTTGCACAACAAGCCAACATGAGGATATTTGAGGCCACGACAGATTTAATGTACACCAGCCCCCTTTGTACACGATGGTCTTTGCTTGGATTCAAACTCGCAATCCTCTGGTTGCTAATCCATTAGTCCTTCAACCGGGCTACCAAGGCCCTGAGAACCAGATGGGAAAACATTGCTTATGTATGGCATTTATTGTGCTGTTCTATTTACTCTATCATGTGATTAACTTTGCTAATTCCTACAACGCATTTCTTAGTCTCGAAAATTTACCCTGCTGTATTTCCTAATACATTAACGTTATTCACCATAAATATTAATGTTTAACATATATCAAAACTATCTAGAAACTACATTAATTTGTGAGTCTCATGTCCAGCAGTTTAAACTTATACGGGCAAGGCATTAGTTAAAATTAAAAAATCTGATTTAAAATTTAAAAATATGATTTATATCAAATATAAATTCACCTTTCATGATTGTTTTAAAAATCTTGATTTTTTCATACCCCGGTGAATATGGATACTATGTTCATTAAAAATGGATTGAAAATGAAATATCAATCTTTACCGTCAATAGATATAAGCAACTAAGAAAGCTTAATGCAGATGCCATGTGCGAGTCTACTAGTTTAAAATGATTTCTTAATTCATGCAAATGAAAACACAACTTACCCTGTCAGGGTTGCACTCCTGGAATTCTCTCAGGATCGAAAACTCATCCTTGAACCCAAGATTGGGATCTTTGGGAGATTTAATGGCCACCATCTCCTTATTTTTGTGGTCATAGCACTTGGATACCTAAAAAAATACAAAGATTAAACACACGTTCCTTAACCCTCCAAACACAGGTGATTTTCATATTTTATGAGCAAAATTTATGTTATAGAGTGTTGGTTTATCAGGAGATTCAAGGCGATAATAGTGCAGCCAACTAAAATAAACATAGCAAATAGAACACAATTTTATGTCGCCTATGGCTGGAGGGTTAAGCTTATACACATTTGAGACTAGTGTAAATAAACAAGGTTGGTTGATTGAATTGGTTTGTATGGTGCAAGGGCCATATTTGGCCATGCTGTGCCAAACACCAAGACAGACAATATCAAGTAATGGTTGTGTTTTATGGCACAAGGGGCCACATTTGGATATGCAGCACCAGACAAAAGACAGACAATATCAAGTAATGGGGGTTGGGTTGAATAGATTGGGTTTTATGGTGCTCTGGCCATATTTAGCCATGCTGTGCCAGACGAAAGACAGACAATTACAAGTGATAGATATACAAACAAGGAAAATTTTATTGACAAAGGGGGAAACACACCCATGGAGGAATCAAACCTGACCACTAATCTTTCTTATAGCTGTTTGCAATTGTCGTTCAATTAATGGTATACTTATACCTGAACAAAATATTTGAACATCATCCAGAAATAGAGTTCCTTGTACATATGCAGGGAGTTGTCCAATAATACCGTTTATTTCAATTATGAAGAGAACACTCAAAACACTTCCCTGACGAACTCCCTCATCCTGTGGGAAGTCATCAGATAAAATGTCGTTGATGTGAACTTTAAATGTCCTTGTCAGCAAAACATTTTGGATAAAAAGTGGGAGATTGCCCCGAAAGTTCATTTTATGTAAATCCCTCATTATTCCATATCACCATGTTGGGTCACATGCTTTTACCATGTCAAAAAATAGTGACCAAGTGTTTTTTCCTCACTAAAGTATCTCGCATTGAGGATTCAAGCAGTAATGCATTGTCTATGGTGTTGTGGCTGAAATGAAATCCACTTTGAAAATTAAAGAGATGTCCTACTGATTCTACAACATATATAAATCTGGCATTAACAATTCGTTTCGTTAGTTTGCAAGTGCTACTTGTCAAAGCAATAGGCCTGTAGTTATTTGTGTCTTTCGGGTCATTAACAGGTTTCAGAATGGGTATAATAATGTCCTTTTGCCAAACATTGGAAAAACCTGCTGCCTACCAAATTCTGTTAAAAATAAAATAAAGTTTAATGAATTTTCGTTAAGATGTAATAACATGTAATTATGAATTCTGTCAGGGCATGGTGAAGTCAGATGATATTCTTCAATGCAGTCTTGAGTTCAAACATAGTAAAATCCTGTTTATAGACTTCCAGTGTAGATTGCTGAAAGTCTAGTCTTTAATTCTTCACGTCTTTTATAATTAATAAAAATCTTGAGGATACGAACTTTCATACTTCTCCCAGAGTATCAGCAATCGTTTTTATGTCAGAAATGACTTGTCCATTAGATGATAAAAATGAAATTTGTGGGTAATGAAAGTTACCAGATTTTCCTGAGATTATTCCAAATGTGTTTAGATGGAATGTTACATTTTATAGAATTAACCTTTACACTATGACGCCCAAATTTCGTTACATGTGCCTCAGAACAGCAGATTCCTTCCCCTTACAGAACTTGTGAGAGAATCATGAATGATTTTTATGACTGACCACCTAGCGCACTTTCCTTTCATAGTGTTTGGTATGTTAGAGATATCACCGGCGAGACATTCTGAGTTTCCCAGCATTCACAGAATGATCAACAGGGAAGTCTTGGAACAAAAGGACCAGACTTTAGGGCCAGTCTCTGACAGCTCAGAAATGGTGATTGATGTCAGTGGTCACTTAAAAGGAGTACAAAGGGTAAAGTGGTCGGTACAGCTTCCATACTGAGCCGCTTTAGGAAGGAAAAATCTCACAAGACTGTTGTACCGCCCGTAATCTAAAAGTTAATATAAATTTGCCAAGAATTCCTTTGACTGTCTCTTCACCTTGCTAGCTTCCACTTTCATCCATTTAAATTCTATCAGGTTTGACGTCGTCGGATATCTGTGGAACTTTCTCCAAGCTCTTTTTGAGATTTGCATGCTTGTGAGCATAACTCATTCCAACAGGGTTTCCAAAGCCTAGGCATCTTCCCAGATCTTTTGGGGATAGATAGGTCTGCTGCATTAATAATAGTATTTGTAATGTGTTTTGCAGCTTTACCATATCATCAGAAATATTGGCTTCTGATTGGAAATGAGTTCAATCGGATTTGTCAAAAATAAATCGCTGGTCATCTAGGTAATACATCATTAAAAGTACTGGAAAATTATAGCTGTTATGCAGGTCATCATCAACTCTAAAATTCCACATCGGAACCAAAACAGGACAACATACTAAGTCCAAAGTATGAAAGGAACGATTAAACTAGTGAAAATATATGTTACTTAAGTCATTTAGGAGACAGAGGCAGTGGTCATCAATTAGTTCTTCAATTTGTTGTCCTCTGTGATTTAAAGTGTTGCTTCCCCAAAGTGGATTATGTCCATTAAAATCTACAATGATAAAATAAGGTTGTCGGAGCTGAATAATCAAATTATTTAAATCTTGTTGACTGATAGGCTACTAATCTCCTCTCTTGATCATGTGACATTTTTTACATTTCTTACCAATGCCCAAATCTAAAAATATTCCATACTGGTCAAATACTTCACAGGCAGAATTGATTCAAAATTTTGATGCTAATAAAATGCACACAGGATAGTTGTAATACCTTTTCATTCGGTCTGGAAATAGTGTCATGTAGAGGTATCTAATTTCAGATTGGACTTTTATGAAAATTCGAGTTAAGCAAGAAAATTATACTTGAGTATAATTCTACCCTGAATGATCATGCCCTTGACAAATAAATGTAATCAGATTACTTCTATACGCATCAGTATTGTTGTGTTGATACAAAGTGAAGTTTCTTATATTGTCATTTTTGTTTCATACATAATAATTAAACAAAAGCATTTTTATTCTGTGTCGAATTTACATCTGCCATGGTTTGAATCTCATCATAATATTGCCCAGTGGTAGGGTGTAATCATTTTGGTTTGACACTGATTTGGATATAGTATTCATAGAAAAATAGGTCTCTGGGAAAATTATATTAAAAAATTGCATTTTTATGAATAACTGTGGGCCCTCTTCCAATAATCTCCTGGCCCCTTGGAAGTCACATCCTAGTTTAAAAACACTGGACTAAACAATGTATTCTTTATCAACATCTCAAAATCCATTCTCTAAAAATACTAAAATGTGAGCAGAAATAAACATAGGCAAAATTCTACTTTACTTGGTGTAATTTCAATTCTTTAGAGCCAAGCTGTAGTTTGCCTAACCCATGTCGCTTATGCTGTTTCAGATGGATGCAGCTGAATCAGTTTCATCACTCAGGCTGTCTGCTTCACAAGTGTTAAATTTCTGAAAAGAGGAACATGAATTAAGACAAGCTGATAGTTGCTTCAATTACAAACGTTTATTGCTAAAATGCATGCACATTATTTAGCCCATGATTAAAAGGAACAGAAACACAAACATAATGAAGAAATATTTGTTTGGATAACTAAATTTATGGGGGAAAAGTAATTTTTTTCAATAATTCACTTGTTTTTGCAATTTCATTTGAAAATCAATTGAACACACCAATGTATACTTATAGGACGCTTACCATTTCAAAAATAAACAATCGTATTTGTAAATAAAGTACATACATTTTGAACTCCTGATACATAAACACTTAGAGATATGTAAAAACATTGAAAAGAATATATTAGTTCATTAAGTCTCAATATATATTTGTAATTAATAAATACTAATTCAGCAGTCTAGTGCATGGGACTGAAAGTTACTTCAACTTAAAAACTCAAGTGGTCAGTAAGATTTATTATCAATTTCACATACTGCAGAGAAAGGAAAGTATCGAGTTCAATCGAAATCTAGACGAACTTTAAACACACAGCATGCATGTTTTGGGTGTCAATTAATTTTTCAGAAATGCAAATCGAACCTGTTCTCAAAACAAGCAAGCTTCAAATCGATACCATCACAACTTTTTACTTGTAGATCAAGAGGAATATGTGTAGTAGACCACGCCCACACAATGTGCTTCAAAGAATTATCCATGACTAATGCAGATTCAACTGAACTAAAAGATGTTTATCATTGATGCCTGGGTGAATCGGTCATCAAAAGTAAACATTATTGAGTTATATTTTACTTCTTTAATATACAAAGACACCACAATTCATATTGTCTGTCTGTTTAATGTGGGGAGGAAATTTAAGTGTCCATTTAATTGAATTGCAGAATAAATTACTTAATGCCAAAAACCATTTCATCATTAAATGTGCTGAAGTTTTACTTACAGAGCTGTTTAAAGGATCATAAAATTCCAATGTATATATTTCAATATCTAAAATAATTAAAAGCCAATGCTCATTAACATTAGCAGGCATAAATAAAATCTTATGTTTGACAAGATATAATGTATATTTATATTGCAGAGAAAGGAAAGTATCGAGTTCAATAGAAATCTAGACGAAGTCAATTAATTTTTCAGAAATGCAAATCGAACCTGTTCTCAAAACAAGCAAGCTTCGAATCGATACCATCGCAACATCATCTCCAAGATTAAACCACAATTTAAAAGTTTTAAAATTATACATCTTAAAATGTTTACGAAAACACTCGAATCGGAAAACCAAGATCAACACCAACACAGGTAAAGTTGCGGTTGCCTTGCAACTTTTCTTTTAAAGTTTAATTCGTTTAGGTGTTGTTTCTTATTAAAAGTTTGAAGAATAGTATGGAGAGAGAACAAAATAAGACTAGAAATCATTATAAATATCCCAGAAATAAAAATTTTGTACCATAAATAATTTTTAATATTAATTTTTAACGCTTTTAATAAAATGTAAATGTTGACCTGTCAAGAAAGTGTTTAGAAATTTGGTATTATACATTGATCAATAGCATTTTTATTTATTTCTAGATTTATGCTATTCCAGATTGCTCTTCAAAATTATTAATAATCTTTAATCGAAAACACAGAAACGAATTAAACTTGATTCTTTATGTAATTTACAAACTGCAACTGTCCGATTGGACTAGGTAGTTTAACTGCAACTGCGCTTGTTTCCTCAGATTCGTTCATGGTATCAATTGGACTTTTCCTGAAGAACTTGGCGGGTGCGGACGTGTGCATCAGCTGCTGACAGGAATTTCGAATTCTACAAGTTTGTGGAATTGGAGGAATTTTTGGCTGCTTTGTGCCTCTAGTCTTTTCAATATTATTATTCCCCTAGTGAAAGTTTCACTAGGGCTTTGCTTTTGTTCCTACTATTTAAGTAAGTAGTATTTTCTATTATCGACTTATCAAATTTTGAGAGAACAGAGGTTTACCCCTCTCAATGAGTGACGAACTTACATCGTCCCCGGCGGGGACGAATCTTGCACCTGGACTTTTGCAAGACATGGACCTAATTAATTATTGCAGTGCTGAGGGGAATTATAACTTCACTTTCATCATTCGCCCAATACAACCTTTACTAAATAAAAACCCATATACAATTAAAAAAGAAATATATAAACACTTCTCTGAACCCAAAAATATCATAGTATGCCGACGAACTCGAAACAACAACATTATCATTACAGTAGAAGGTAAAATCGCCGCCCACGAAGCTTCCAAAATCAAAAATATCCTGAATACTATAGTTGATACCAAATTAACGAAAGACAATTTAATAACACAATACGTTATAAATGGAATAGAAACAGAAATAACTTTAGAAGATATAATTGAGGATCTAGAAGAACAAGGAATTAAAGTCGCAGATATTATCAGATTCGAAAAAAACTACAATCAAATAAAAATCCCGTTAAAAACTATAAAATTCGACACCCCTACCCCTCGGAAGAAAATTGGAGATAAAGTGCACATAGGGATGATGATGCACCAAATAAAACTATACATAGAAAAACCAAGACAATGCAAAAACTGTTGGCTATTTGGACACGGCATGAAAGGATGCAGATCCAACCAAAAATGCAAAATATGCTCAGAAGACCATCCAGAAACAATGTGCCCAAATCAAGAAAAAAAATGTTGCAGAAACTGTAAAAAACCGCACCCAGCAGATGACGAAAATTGTGAAAAAAAAAAAGAAGAGATAGAAATATTAAAATATAAAAATGAAAACTTAATATCCTACATAGAAGCAAAAAATACACTCGCAACCTCATACGCCAAGGCGATCACTCAAAAAAAAAAAGGAGATCAACACAGAGAAGAAAAAGAAATAATAAAAAATAGTGAAATCAAAGAAATAATACTTGAGACTTTAAAACCAATACTTACTATAATTGAACAAATTCAAAGAAATCAAACATATATATTAACACTAATGATTGAAAATAATATAATACCAAAAGAAAATATAATTTATGAAACTCAAGAAAATATAGAAGAAAATGAAATAATAATACAGGAAGAGGAAGGGAAACAAACCACCCAAAAGCAAGAAGAAAAAGCACATCAAGACAAACTACTAGAATGGCAAAAAAAAAATCTACTAAAAAATATAAAACAAAAAGACAAGAACAATACCACATCAACAAAACGAATAAGCGAAGATTTAAAAAATAACCATAACAAAAAACTAACAAAAACTATACCATCACAATCTCCACTTGAAAAATCTATAATTAATGGCAATATGGAATATGAATAAAATATCAACTGCCTGATTTTCTGAACTTTTACCTTCCTTTAACTCAACCGTGTTTGGACTTAATATCATTCAGTGGAACTGCCAAGGCGCCAGAGCGCGCCTCTTCGACTTAAAACATAACAAATACTTTAAACAGGCGAACATTTTAATCTTACAAGAATCCTTTCTAAAACCCAAAAATAGATTTACACTTATCAAAAAAAACATTTTCCGTTTTGACCGACCCTGCCCTTTCAGAGGGGGAGGCCTAATAATAGCCATCAACAAAAACATAAGTGCTCAACTAATCAAAGAAGAACAAAACCAATATTTTGAATACCAAGAAGTTCAGATCCACCACAATAACACAAACATACATATCATTAATATATATTGTCCTAAAGGTATTAAAGATGAAAAAATGCTCAATGATATCCAATTGGACTCGAATAAACATTATATACTTGCAGGTGACTTCAATGCAACACATACTAATTGGGGCTTCAAAGACAACACCAGCGGGAAAAACCTAATTAAATGGATCAATAAACAAAACTTAATTTTACTTAACCACCAAACTGGAACCCACATTAGTAATAAAGGTACTATGTCAGCAATAGATCTAACCTTAATTTCAAACAACTGTCCCTCTATAACCAATTGGCAAGTACATCAAGACAATTTTGGAAGCGATCATTTTCCCATTAATTTCTTTTATAATAAACCAACCAACAATAAACAAAACTTCACCATACAATTTAATTGGTACAACTTCACCAAAACTCTAAAGGACAACCTAAATAACTTAAATGATCCAAGATCTCTCAATAATATCTTCCAAAAGGCCATTGAAAATTCCCAAACTAAAAAAGAACTTCCCCCACCCAGAGCCCCTTGGTGGAATACAAAATGCAGCCAACTAAGAGCAAAAACAAGACAATACCTGACTAAAGCCAAAAAAAATATAAGTACAACTGACTGGGAAAAATATAAAAAATACAAAAACAAACTAAAGGATTTAATCCAGAAACTAAAAAAAAAATTCTGGTATACAACATGCAAAACCGTCGCAAAAGATAAAAATATATATAAAATTCTTCAAAGACTGAAAGACCCCGCCAACAATCAAAAAGAATCTTACAATATCATTCAAATCAACAATATAAAGATCTATTCCTCAGAAGAACAAGCAAACCTATTCAATAAACAATATACACCAGATGAAAATCTTGACTTCCTTCCCCTGAGTTTTATGGATAATAATAACGAAACACTAAATAAGGAATTCACTTGGAACGAATTTTCCAGAGCTATTTCACAAATTAGAAAATCAACCCCCGGAAAAGACAAAGTTACCATTACTATGATTAAAAAATCACCTGAAAAAATCCAAAAGAACATTTTTAAAATTCTAAATTACAGCTTTGACACCGGCTCTATCCCCATGTCTTGGACCCACTCTCTTATCATTCCGATATTAAAACCACATAAAAACCCTACTAACATAAACTCTTATAGACCAATATCTCTAACATCAACTTTCGCCAAAATTTTAGAACGAATGATCCTAAACAGACTAATAGAAGATATCTACTACAATAGAAAACGAATTAACAAAAATAACCATGGTTTCATACAAAATAGAAGCTGCACAACTCTTCTAACACAAATATTTAATGACATCGTAATTGCAAGAAAAAAGAAAAACTATATTATCTTCGCCTCCATAGACTTAAAGGGAGCCTATGATTCAGTGTGGAGAGATGGTCTCATGAGTAAATTACTAAAAAAAGGAATCACTGGTAAAATAGCTCTATGGATAAATAATTTTATTAATCAAAGAACTTGCCAGGTAAGATGGAGAAACATTTTATCTGAAACTAAACAAAGCTCCCGAGGTATCCCACAAGGAAGCATACTCAGCCCTTTTCTTTTCCTTATCTTCCTTGACGACTTATTTATACATATTCCAACACAAGTCAAATGCTTAATATATGCTGATGACATTTTCATTTATAGCGAAAACCAAACATTAACAGATTCCACAGAAGCTATCCAAACCACAATTAAAATTATCAACAATTGGTGCAATCGATGGAAACTAACTATCAGTTCAAACAAGTGCAATATCATCAACTTCTCAAATAAAAAAACTACTCATAAATGCAATATCAAAATCAACAATACAACAATTCCAGAAGTAAACAAAATCAAAATCTTAGGTCTCAACTTCGATAAAAAATTAACTTGGAACCAACACTTCAAATATCTACAAGCCAAAGCTGCACGAACTCTAAATGCCTTTAAATACATAGCTTCCAATAGGTGGGGTGCTTGCACTAAACACCTAATACAAATAGGAAATACCACAATCCGCAACCAATTCGATTTCGGAGCCCCTATCTTTAATGCTGCTGCAGAATCTCACTACAAAAAAATAAACCCAATATACAACTCGATGCTAAGAATCGCAACAAGCCTTCCAAGATATACTCCAATTGAAATCTTACACGCTGAAACTCAAGCTTCTTCTCTGCAACAAAGACACAAACTTTTAAAAACAACTTTCTATTTAAAACATTCAAGCCTAAGAGAATGGTCTCCAATTTACGACCTAATATACAACCCACCTTCCATTACATATGCTCCATGGAAGAGCAGAAACAAACCAATAGCAGCAGATACGATCAACTGTTTAGACAATTTAAACATCACTAAAAGAGATATTATCCCTTGGTGCCCTCCCACTTCAAACTTTAACTATAAAATATATCTTCAAAAATTCCCTTTCCAAAACAAAAATCTTCCCAATAATGCAATTCAAATAGCCTTTGATGACTTTCTTCAAACATTTCCAAATCATATAATAATAGGAACAGATGGATCAAAAACCAACACCACCAGTTCTTTTGGAATTATCATACCTAAGTTATTTGTTGAAAGAAGCTACACAGTAAACAATATCAACTCAATTTTTACAATAGAAGCAATGGCAATATTCAAAGCTATACAAGACTGGATAGAAAAATTCCAAAATTTTATTATAATAACTGATAGCTATAGTGTCTTATCTAGCTTAGAAAATATAAATAAACATTCAACTAATATCATTTTACAAATTCACCGAATTCTAAGCAAAAAAAGCCAGTACAACAACATCATGCTAGTGTGGACCCCAGCACACAAAGGCATAGCCATCAATGAAAAGGCCGATCAGATAGCACAAAAGGCAGAACTATTTAACGTCGCTGAGGGAGTCTCGGCCATGGACATCATAAAGTATTATAAAACTGAAAATAACCAAATAATATACAACCAGTGGAAAAAATACTATAAAAACAAAAACTATCCTCATATCAACCCAACAATTCTGTGGTATAAAAACACTACCCTAAACAGAAAGGACGAAACTCTCATCCAAAACTTTCGAGCAAACACTTTAATGACAAATTCAATAAAAAACAAAATGAAACTCTCAGATACCCCTAACTGCCTAAGATGTCACACCTATGAAGACCTAGAACATATTAAATTCCACTGCCCAACTTTCCAAAAAGGTCGCAACAATCTCATTCATACTCTCTCCAATCAAAAAATTCCACATTCCTTGAATGGAATATATTCCAATTTATCTTTGACCATCTATAATGCCATTTGCTTATTTTTGGGCACCAATCCTCGTTTTTGATCTTTTACATTTTGAATTATTATCTTAGTTCTCTAGAGGCACAAGGCAAAGCAGCCAAGCCTCAACTCTGCTTTTCTCCGAAAAGCATCATCATCATCATCATCATCATCATCAGGTATCAATTGTGAGAGTCAATAGAGTTTTATAGAAAAATGAAAATCTTTCTAAGAAGAGAGCACCTAGACGTTTTTTTAAATGGTAGGTGATCTGTTTTAAATGTGATTCTGACTTTTTGGGTAAATATTTTTATATTGGAAATTGTGTATCTGCTTTCAGCTTTGAAACGAAAGCAACTATCGTTGCTTTTATACAGAAGTAGGTACTTCTGTTTTCAGAAATGTTCAGCTGTTAAAATTAATTTGTTTAAGTTTTTGTATCTATCTGAATTTGCATGACATTACCACATTTTTTAAGGGAAAGTGAAATCTTAATTTTCGAAGAAACCCTAGTTTTGGTTTCCTTCAATAACATGTATGTAAGTGATTTTGAAACATGTTTTAAAAGCATCTTGGATTTTTAAATGTGTATTTGAAAAAGAAGAATAATTAACACTTCTTTTCACTGAAAAATATACCGTTTTTATCATTAAAAGTTTTATAGGGTAAAATTTGGCTGTTTGGTGATGAAAATAGTATAACTTTGTAATAGAAAGACTTGAAATACAAACAATCAAGTATTTAATTTGTCTTATTCAATTAAAATGAAAGGTATCAATGCAGCCCATCTTTAATGCCAATTTAAATAAATCAATTAAAGAATGAGTGACTAAGCGAAAAAACTACTATTGCAAAACAATCTTTCATGTTTCACATTTTTTGTTACATCGATCAAGGTATTTGAAAACGAAATGATCAAGTTGGAACATTTTTGTGTCACTTTCAATCTTTTCTGAAACACATAGTGGAAACAAACTAATTAGAATCATAAAATATGATTTAAATAAATAGAAAAAATAATTTTAATCAAATAGTGCAATCTTCTTAAAAAACATTTCTAAAAATAATCCCGATTTTTGCAGTGTCAGATATCTACTTTGGAATTGGGGAAACTCATTTAGATTTTAACTGTGTTGATGACCAGAAAGCTATCTTTCCTCCTTGGCTACTTCTGTATTTCTAAAAGAATATTTTCAACTTAACTGTTTTTAACTTACAGTTTTTACAACTATGTTGGGTAATATGAAAGAGGCAGAAAACTTGAATTAACTAAATTACTATGGCATGTAAAAGTGTATTAAATTTAAATTTTTAGCTTTCCTAATAAAATCTTATTTTTTTTAACAATAGAATTTTATGTATTATGGATTTACGTCATGAAATTGAATTCAAATTAAATAAACACACAACACTAGAGAATGATTTTTATGGTTTTAATCTTTCAAAAATTAGTCCTGCTATATTTTCTAAACTCATATTTTAATATTTACCATAAATATTTAACCCTTTTAGAGATGTAAAATTCTTGGTAATAATCTTTTGGAGAATATTCTTAAAGATTTTGGATTGATTTGGAAGATTCCAAAAGATTTTGGAGAATATTCTCCAGCGGGAGAATAATCGAGAATTTTTTCTAAATGCATACAAACTAAAAATATGGCACATATTTTTTTAATCAAGAATGAATACATGAAATAAAAAAAAATCATTATTTAAAAATGTAGTATTTCGTTAAGTCTAACATTAAAAATAAAGAAAGATATAAACATTTAACTTATTTTGTTACTTTTATTTTCAACTGTACTTTCATCTAATAATCACTTTCTGAATCTGAAGTTAACATTTCATCATCTACAGCTCCTGCAGAATTCTGAATAGGTTTCTCATGTTTTCTTTCTTTCAAAAGTTTCATATTATATGCAGCATAAGTCAATTTGCCACTTTGAACATGTAACTTATTCCTTTTAGCAGAGTGGATTAGCCCGTAAGTGCTAAAACTTCGTTCAGTAGTTACGGTAGTGGCAGGCATTGTTATGATCTTGAGAGGTACCTTAGATAAAGTGGATCCAAAGCAAGTACCTTTCCACCATGTAACAGCATTAATCTTTTCTGCGGACCTCAGGACATGATTTACCAAAGAAACCTTCTCTTGCTCGGTATTCTGCCAGTTCTGACAAAACTTCCACTGATATTTCCTGAAGAAAAAGCTCATGTTGTAAATAAATTCTGATCCTGCCACACTTGCTAATCCTTATCAAGACTTGTTCCACTGAGCTTAGGGTCTAAGATATTTGCAGCATAGTGGATTGGTTTTAAGGTTGAATCTTTCCCTTTTTTACCATATCAAGAATGGCCTTTTCTTCAATTTTTAGAAGTGGACCAGATGGTAAATGTTCTCTAAGCTTTTCGTGAATTTCCCTAAATGCTTCAGCAACTCTGCTGATTGTGGGATTCAAGAATTGTGATCTGTTTTACAATAGGGACGTGGACCTAGAAAACAGATTCGTCTAAAATACAGAAACTACCACATTTACTCAGAATTTTGTCGTATTCTATTACAGCTAATGATTTTAATGCATACTTAACATCAAATAAACTTTTTAAACACTAATGTTGATCCCCATCTGGTTTTCACATGCATTTTTAAAGAAACTCACTATATTAATTTCCTTTTAAATGCTTTCCAATTTTGCTCGAAGTTATTTGCTTTGACAATATGTGTGCAATTACATTCAAGTTTACTCAAAGAGCTAGTTTTTAATATATCCGCAACCAGTAAGGTGATTGTGTGCGCTGCACATGGAAATGTGGGGGTATTTGTTGCTTATCATGTCTCTGGATTTCACCATGGCAGCAGCATTATCAGTAACGACAGCACTGAATTTTGCAGGCTTACTTCTGTTATTACCTCATCCATAATCTCCTGTATGTGTCTTTCTTTAGTTGCTATGGTTTTGAAAAAACCAGTTTGGTGTTAGAATGAAATTGACAATTGACTCATTTCTACGATTACTCCAAGCATCACATTGTAATCCCAATGATGTAGCATCATTAATTTTTCTTTTGACATCTGCTTCTACACAACAGTACTTGGCATCCAAGAGTTTATTTGACAAAGTATATCTTGATGGCAACAGAAAAGATGGCCTAAGTTTCTGGAAAAAATCTTCCACTCTTCGTTCTCTGTGATTGACAATGGAGTACCAGAAGCAAACACTTACTGGTTAAGCCTATAGTCCATTCACATGAGAATGATAGGGGAGATAAAAACAAAAACCCATGTGATGAAAAGAAACCACATGAAGACCATCTTAGTAAGCAATTGGTTAAAATTGACAATTGTTGGCAAGAAGTCAAACACTATCTGTTAAATAATAATAAACATAGTGAAAAAGTAGAAACTATACTTATACCTGTATAACTGCGTGATGGAGAAGCTGGAGATTCCATATCATTAACTGCAGGATTATCAAACATGTTCTTTACTAGAGCTGGGAGATTTTAAGCATTTTTTAAGTGGTTCTGTATTCTTGATGAATTTTTCACCTTCTCTATTCCACAGTATTTGCATGAGTAAAAAGTTTTTCCATCTCTTGTTTTTAACAAAAATGATCCCAACTAAACTTTTAGGTTTAGTAAGTTTTCTTACCACATAAGCCATATCTTTTGATAAATTTTCAATTAACTATCTAAGCGTTTCTCTGAAAAGAACCAGAAAAAATGGAAGACTAATAGTGGGAAACAAGGCATTGGGGCTGTATTGCCAACTCAGAAGACTGAAAAACCTCTGATCATGTACTGATAAAATAAATGCATGGCGAATTCTTCAACGTGTTTGATACTTTATTTGCATATTTTGTGTTTTAACAGATTCATTTTGCATCCGATTGACTAAAATTGCTACTAAAATAGGGTTTAAGTGTAGACTTGTGCTACTATTTGTAAAAGTGTGTGTTACAAATGCTACTGTTTTACAAGCGCTTTGCCTGTGACAACCCTGAGTTTGCCCGAATTCTGATAGATATCTAAACTAATGTACACTTTTCTTACTTAATGATGTTGTACATTGATGCTGTTTTTAACATTTAATCTCCTTTAGATTGTAGACGATTAGATTGTGGAAGTGATTACTTTCCACCAATACTTGTGCATCCCAACATCCGTGAACTTGGAAATATGACGGCATTGAGTGTGATTACGAGGAGGTAGGTAACCACTGTAAATATAATCTTCAATTCTTAGATTCCAAGTTAAAAATATGATTTTATTGCTGATCTAGAATTATCGTCTTTGCCGGTCAAAAACCTTTGACAGAAAAAGATTGATAATTTGAAGATTGTATATGTAAAAGTTTTTTCAATAAACGTAAATCAAATGGCGAATTAAAAAACATTTGGCACTTCGACCAAGAACAGGAAAGTGATATCTAACGCTATAATCTGGAAGTTACCTTTATTTTGTCTTATAGTGAGACTAGAACTGAAAAGGTTTTTTTTTTTTAATGAAAAGAATTTTCTTATGCATTGTGAAATTGATAATTCTCCTCTCAATTATTGCAATACCGATATCGTACTTCAGTGTCACAATTTTTCTTGGGCGTTTTTCCACTATTGATTAGAACTCGAAACTTTTTTCACATTTTAAAATTTCTGAGCTGATCCCAATATTAAAAGCTATACTCGGAACAATTTTAAATCTTTGGAATAGAGTAGCCACTGCTAGATATATCGCGCTTCATAGAGAACAAGAGTACAATGCAAATCGAGAAACACTTGCAAATTGGAAACAAAAAATGCATTAAATCAATCGCTTTTAATTAAAAGAATGCAGAAGATTAATGTAATCAATCCTAGAACTTTTTTAATATGGGGAACTTTATTGGAATATTTTTGAAAATAAATTCTTTCCCGTCCATGCTTTCGAAACACAAATCTTTTCGTGCCAATACATTAAAGGACAACTGCTTGAAACAATTTCTTCTTTGAACACCTAATTTCAGATTTCATTTGTTCGCAAAACGAAAATTCAATTAGGGACAAATAGTAAATAGCCGAATGCGCTATATATCAGGAGGTTAATGAACTGACATTTTATAATATTTTCAATTTTAAAATTAATTCTGCTTACAATACTACAGAAATCTTCAATACTTCTCCACAACTTTGGTTTTAAAACAAAAAATGTTAACAAAGCAAGTCTTATTACGAAATTTGTCAAATTTATTGGGGTATAAGTACATAAATAACCAGCAATGTAGCACTTTTCTTAATCAGTAGTTCTTAGAGTAAATTAAAATTTTCCTCAAATTATCCATCGCCAATAGCCCGTTGTATTGCTCCAGTGCAACTTGAATTCAACTACCTGCTTTACCTTAAACTATCTGAAATACACAAATTTTGTTTGAATATACATTAAATAATTCTGCTTTCACGTTACATAAATATGGAAAGATATATTCCTTCCATTCAAAAATATTTTTTCGAAACCAAAAGTGTTATTACGAAACTCTTGAAATAAATGTGTGAACACAGAAGAGTAACCGTATTTACAGTTTAATGAACTTCCACATCAGTGTGGGCTGTTCTTGAATTATCACTTCAAAATTTCACATATTTCTTCTATTTTCGCAATTAGCTTTCTAAGTTCATTTCCGTAATGACAAGAGTACTATGAATCTGAAATCAACATACCGACATTGAGAACATAGAACGGATCAACTTTTTGATTGGCTGCCACAAAATTATCAGTCTCTACGCCTGTCATTACGTCATAAACTATTTGCAAAGAAAATTAGATTTTTGATGTGTTTATTTATTATCTACTCATTTGTTTCCGGAAATACCTATTACGATGATATACTGAGCTAGTTTTTAATAACGGACTTACACTGTTTATAAAAAGAGATTTTATGATTTTTGGAGGCATGTTAAAAATTTTCGAGTGCTATTTGAATTTACCAAAACTCCTTATTGAACTTTCAATTTACCTATGAGGGTTTTCAAACTTACCTTAAAGACCTTTTCATGATGACATGGGGTTCATTCCACTTTAATTATGTTTTACTTACTAATTTCGAAAATTTCTGGTCAATTCCTCAGGAATTGCAACTATACTGATCCTTAAAGAATTGGCAGCCGAATTCTTTTACTTTGAATCGTGAACGCAGGTTTGCCACAGGCGACTCTGTTACTATTTTTCAACTTTGGCAACTAGGGTTACTCTTATTCAACATTGGTTTGACTTTTTTGAAAAATATAGCAAAGGTCAAAGAAAATTGAGTTCTTTTTTTGCAAGAAGCTGCCGGAAAAAATTATTTTCCTGATTTTTCAAAAGAGAAAATTTTTTCTTAGGGACATCAATTTCAAAGTTTTGGCGCCAAGCCATATAAATTTCTTTGCGAGATCTTCAACATCTGTTTCATATTTAATAAGCCCATTTTGTGTTTTAGCCGATTCATTGTATATCGGAGCAACTAAAATTGCTACTACACTGCTGGCCACCCAAATTGCAACACCAAGAAAGACAAGAGATATCACAACAAAATTTATTTTGTAGATAACATGTTGACCAAGTATCAAATGATTAAATTTATAGACTTCTGTGAAGTGTGGTTCCTGCCAAAATCAGTAGCCAGAGTAGCCGCCATTGTTGGAGATCACCGCTGCCACATGCCTCGGCATTGATTCAAAGAGACTTTGGATGTGTTCTTGGGGTACAGCAGACCAAGCAGCTTCCACACGTTGCCAAAGTTGATCTGGTGTGGCAGCTGGGGATGTATTCTGGGTCAATCGTTGAACAACCATGGACCACATGTTTTCTATCGGCGAAAGATCCGGAGAGCGAGCTGGCCAGGGAAGCAATTCAATCTGGCGATTGACGAAGAACCCTTGGACAATGCGTGCCACGTGTGGTCGCGCATTATCCTGTTGAAATATGGCTGTGGGCAAGCCCTGAAGGTAAGGAAGGACAACTGGCTCCAACACCTCGGAGATGTGGCGCTGGCTGTTTAAAGTACCGGCAATGCGTACTAGAGGAGTGCGAGAGTGATATCCAATACCGCCCCATACCATAATACCCGGTGCAGGACCAGTGTGGCGGTGCATAACGCAGCTGTTCAGCATCCTCTCTCCACGGTGTCTCCAGACTCGAATCCGACCATCGTGGTGTTGCAGACAGAAGCGTGACTCGTCAGTAAAGACAATTTCATTCCATTCTGCCGTCCACATCCATCTTTCATCGCACCATTGGCGGCGGAAACGTCTGGTTCTGCGTCAAGGGTAGACGAAGCAATGGACGTCTTGCGGACAGACCACTCTGCTGTAAACGGCGTCGAATGGTACGCGCAGACACTGGATGATGCGGTACAGACTGAATGTGCTGTGCTATGGTTCGTGATGTGGCTGAGCGATCCGTCACTGCCATACGCACAATATGCCTGTCATCACGTGAAGTGGTGCACTGAGGTGGATGCGATCGAACACGTCGGTCCGTCGTACCCTCCTGCATCCAACGATCACATATCCGCATTACAGTTGTTTGGTTTCGTCCAACACGACTATCGATTTCCCTGAAAGATAATCCACAATCTCGGTAGGCCACTATCCTTCCTCTGTCGAACTCGGATACTTGATCAAAAGATGATCGCTGTTTTCTACGAGGCATAATTGATCGGTTTTTTTTTTTTTTTTTTGAAAAAACCACAAGAAAGGCACAATTGCCGTACTTGAAATCGTCGAAATCTCCAAGCCTTAAATAGCGCTTTGAAGTGGCGCCACAGGCGCGCGTGATGTGTGTCTGCGCTGAAATTCTAATCATTTGCATATCTCACCTCCGCTAATGCATGTTGTAAATTTCATATTATTTGCATGCTTCCTTCAGGGTGTTGCATTTACGGTGGCCAGCAGTGTAAAATTGGGTGAAAGAGGAGACTTTTTTGCATCTATTTTTAAAAATTTATGCTACCAATACTATTATTTCATAAGTATGTTGGTAGTGTCAACCCTGTGTTCGTTTTGGTCAGACGATTTTCTTTTGAATTAAGTTATACATATCCACTTTTGTGTTTGGAAATTTAAAAGGTTTCTAGTATCCAAATTAAAATTTGAACCCTGCTAGGTTGCAACACCCTTATACAAATTTTATGCATTTGAATTTATAGAGGACGTTATTTCTTGTCAAATGCCATCTTTGAATTTTCTCTACTGTTGAAACTGCTTGAATGAGGAGGGGTTGGTTCGTTTTTCTTTTCCGCAACTGTACTTAAGCCAAATTACGTGTTATCAATGAGGGCACTGTTTACAAAGGAATCATGGGATGTTATGTATGAGAGGTATTTTATATCAAGCCAAAAATGTGTGTGCTGTGGTGGTGATGTTTCTGCGGCGTTGTTTTGTGTACGTATTCCGAACGTACTGTCACTTGGCTTATTTTTCGAATACGATTTCAGCACTTCGTCAATAAAAATCCCGAATTGATGTATGATGGTTGCTTTGGTCACCGCCAATTAGATTAAACGCCAAAACAACGAAAAATTAAACTTTAAAGTAACTCCGAAATGTATAATTTGGGTAGTGGAAGTAATACATTCGCTTTCCATCTGGTTTATATGATTGCATTGAAAATACCTCTCATAGCAAATTGATTCAGCCCGAGAAAAGTCGGGTTATATCCTTTTTTCTATGAAACATTCACAAAAAATTTTTATGTCTAAGGCAATAACTTACTTTTTTGTTGGGGGATTATGGCTTGAGGGACATGTTTGGTCATGCTGCTCCAGACACAAGACAGACAATATCAGGTAATAGACATGCCAAGCAGGAAAGTTTTACTGACACAGAAGAGAGAAATACACCCACGGAGGAATCTAATCTGCTCCTCTTACAACTCGCTCATTGCTAGCATAGTGGAAATGACCACTGAGCCACGACAGCCCTCTATTAGTTTTGGAAAAGAGTATTTATGAAATCTTTCTTGCAGGCTTGGCTTGTCTTCCCATACAAGACTTCATCGTACCATCTCTAGATAACGGAGTCTTTGGCAACCATCTTTACTGGGAAGATGAGCAAGTTGGAATTTTCAGAATACGCTGGACCCACAAAGCCAAATCCAGCTGGACTGATGAGGAGTCCTCGGTATTCACGGTAAGTTAATATATATATAAGTATTCAAAAAAGGAAATTTACGGAGTGCCTGCTATGAAGCATCTTACCACAGGAAGTGAGAAAGATATTGAGCTTAGGATAAATGATACAGTTAAGTTAGAAAGAATTTAGGTATTTAGGCTCAATTGTTACTGAAAATAATGACATTATGCCTGAAATAAAACAGGCTTGGTGCAAGAAATCGGAGCTTTTCCACGCTACAAAAAATAATATCTAAAGCAATTACATAAATATGGAAAAATATATTCCTTCCATTCAAAAATATTTTTTTGAAACCAAAAGTGTTATTACGAAACTCTTGAAATAAATGTGTGAACATAGAAGGGTAATCGTATTTACAGTTTAATTAACTTCCACATCAGTGAGGGCTGTTCTTGAATTATCACTTAAAAATTTCACATATATTTCTTCTATTATCACCAATTAAGCTTTCTAAGTTCATTTCAGTAATTACAAGAGCATTATGAATCTGAAATGAACATACTGACATTGAGGAATTCCAATTAGACATAGTAGAACAGATCAATTTTTTGATTGGCTGCCACAAAGTTATCAGGCTCTACTCCTGTCTACGTCATAATCTATTTGCAAAGAAAATGAGATTTTTGATGTGTTTATTATCTATGCATTTGTTTCTGGAAATATCTTTTACGGTGATATACTGAGCTGTTTTTTAATGACGGAATTCATTGTTCACAAAAAGAGCTTTTATGATTCTTGGAGGTTTGTAGGTATTCAAAAAAGGAAAGGACATCACTTACCGAGTGCCTGCTGTGTAGCAGCTTACCACCACATCGAGAAAAATCTCGAGTGTCGCTGCATAATAGGGTGATGTAAAAATTACAATGGTTTAAATGGTCTGCGATTTGAAAATCAGTGAGAAATTAAAAAATTTTTGGTGGAGAGTTAAAACACAACCAGTGCGCGACTGGTGGTCATCCTCCTAAGTACTGCTCAAAATAGTGCTTAAAAGCTGCTCGGTTGGAAGCCATGCCTTTGCGCATGGAATTGCTGTTGCTGCTATGGGATGGGGTACTTTAACAGTTGTGATACAATAAATGATCCAAAAAAATGGTTGAGAGTTAAAACAACCAGCACGCTGAAGCTCAGGTGGTCACCCTCCTAAGTACTACTCAAGAATGAGTGCTTAACTTCTGCTCGGTCGGAAGCCATGCCTTTGATCATGGAACCACCGCTAGTATTCAGGAATGGAGTACTTTAACAGCCATGATACATTAAATGATCCTTTCCATTCCAAACCTCCAAAATTAGGCACCTAGGTGACATGAAGAATATTCTTTTTAGACCATGACCAAGGTGTGTACTTTTTGAAGTACAGTTTTTAGAAATATGAATTAGTGCGCGCCAATAAGAAATAAATGTTACCTTAAATTTTTGATTAATTTTTATTTCATTAGGAGATACGAAATTTGCATACAGACGCTTATATTCGTTATAAAAGGGTTTAAACAAGGTATCAGATGTGAGTCATTGTGCGACCAACAGACAGAAGCTATTTAGAAATTGACTCGGATGCGCGTCTATATTTCAATTTCACTTCCTTTGAGTCCTATAAAATTATTTTGGATCATCTGCACACACACACACAATCTATGTGCTCTTCAGCATAAAGACTCTGAATAAAACATTGCCACTACAAAATCCGTAACTCTCCGAGTGGTTTCGACGTGATATCTCGTCCATCAACATCTGACCAATTTTGCTGATGACGAGATATCACGTCATGAAGACATTGACAAGTTTTTGATGATGTCGAGATATAGTCCACCAAGATCTGGTCCTCATGACGAGATACCTCGTCGATATAACCACCAGGAGGGTTAAAATATGGATGAATTGGATAACATTGGAGTGCATATGTACACATGTAAACTGTTGGTATAATTATTTTATAAAGTACCATGACTTTTCTAGCTACTCTGTATTTTTCGGTGAGACTATTTCTTTTTTCACAGGCATGGGATATTGCCAAACACCTGCCGGTTCCTGTCACACACCAGGACTTCGTGGATTCCAAGCAGAGATTAAGGGCTGCTTTGAGGATCTTGAAAACAGTTCAAGAGATGCCAGGTATCGATGGGTACCGGAGATACAGGATCCTGGGTTAGTACCTGAAATTGCATAAATTTTATTACCTATAGCAATGTTCCTCATTGCGAGAAACCTATGGTACCAAAGGAGTAGCCAGCGGAACAAAAACATTTCCAATAAAAAAGTCAATAAATAAATAACCGTTATACTATAAAAATTCAAATTCGTACATTGAAACTAGTAGTGGTTGGTTGGGGGATTTTATGACGCAAGGGCCATATTTGGCCATGCTGAGCCATACTAAAGATATACAACATCAAGTAATAGATGTTACAATAAATTTTTAATAACTGCAGAAATTATCTTATCTCTTTTAATAATTATTTATTACTTTAAAAATAATTATTTTATTTATACATAAGAAGAAATTAAAATTGGAAAAATATTAAAAAGAACACTTCCTTGACAATAAAATACGACTTCTAATTTTGTAAACAACAGAGCTCGAACAACATAAAAATTAACAGAGTTTAGCTGTATCTCTTATTGTCCATTTTTTTTTACAAACAAGGATTACTCCAATCCAATCTTTGCATTCAGGGTATTAAGCTTTGGCTTGTGTAGTGGTTTTATGAGTCCATCTGCTAGTTGATTTTCAGTGCTAATCTTTGAAACTTCTATTTCTCCTTCCTGTACCTTTTCCCTGACAAAAAAGTGACGCACCTTATGCGTTTGGTTCTCCTATGGAACTCCGGTATCTTTGCAAGTCTTATTGCTGCTTCATTGTCTATCCAAAGAATTGGTGTTCCTTCAACATCAGTCATTTCTTTTAACAATCTACTAAGCCAAACCAAATCCTTTGTTTTCTTCACTTGCTGCAACTATTTCTGCTTCTGTTGTTGAGAGTGCAATTGAAGATTGTCTTTGGCTTGTCCACAATATTGCTCCACCTGCATACAGGCAAACAATACCAGTTGAACGTCCGGTTTTATCATCTCCAGCATAGTCGGCATTGCTAAATCCTTCTAAATGTCCTTGGTTGAAGTTGGATTTGTAAATGATACCTTTTTCTTATGTTCCCTTTAAATATCTGAATATCCTCTTGATTTTTACAATATCTGCACTGGTAGGATTTTCAACACTTCTTGCTAAATAGTTAACGGAAAATGCTATATCTGGTCTTGATCCAGTTGCTAAATAAAGTAGAGTTCCTATAGCTGATCTGAAGGGAAAATTCCCTTTTATATCAGTATTATCTTGAGAATTATCATTCGTAATTGGTGTTGAAACTGCTCTGCAATTTTCCATTCCAAAATAACTAGTATTCCATATAACTAGTTTGGGTGATCTTTATTGAACCATCATTTCTTTGTTCAATCTCAATGCCCAAAAAATGAAGCAGGTTTGAAGGTAATCTTAAATTCTGTTTTCAATTCATTTAAGAATTTATTTATTTCATCTTGGTTTGTTGATGCAGCTAAACCATCATCCACATAGAGTGCAAGTATGATCTTAAGATCATTTCTATTTCTGATAAATAAACAAGGATCAGATGCACTTCTAGTGAAACCGAGCTTGGCGAGAAAACTTCCAAATCTTTCATTCCAACATCTAGGAGCTTGCTTAAGTCCATACAAGCTACGGCTTAGCCTACACACCTTATTTGTTCCATCACTAAAGCCTTCGGGTTGAGACAGATTTCTTCAGAAAGTTCTCCATACAAAAAAGCTGTTGAAACATCAAATTGCATTAAGTGCATATTTTCACTAGCTGCTATGCTAATTAAGGTGCGGATAGTATTTTTATTTGTTACTGGACTAAATGTCTCTTCATAGTTGACTCCCTTGCGTTGGGAAAAACCTTTTTCTACTAATCTTGCCTTGTATTTATCTACTGAGTCATCCGGGTTAGTTTTAAGTTTAAAAACCCATTTGCTTGCAATCGGCTTGAATCCAGGTGGTAAATCAACTACTTCCCAAGTTTGGTTTTCCTTTAGAGATTTTAATTCACTGTCCATAGCATGTAACCACTTATCTTTTTGTTTAGTCCTTATTGCTTCATCATAGGTTTCTGGTTCATCCATATTTTCCAATACTGAGTGCAAACTATAATCATCATATCTTGAAGGTTTCTTAATTCTAGATCTATCCCTAAGTTTTCTTTGACCTGCTGTGTCACCATTATCTTGTCAGTTTCCCTTTGTTCACTTAAATGATCTTCAGATTTATTTTCAATATCTTCATCTCTAGTTTCTTCTGATTCCACAGTCACTGGTAGTGGATTTGAAAACTCTTCCTTTTGGAATATTACATCTCGACTTCGAAATACGGAATCATTTATTTCATCATAAATTCTGTAGCTATCATCACCATCATAGCCTATTAGGATTCCAGATCTTGCCTTTGGATCCATCTTGTTTCTCTTTTGATCAGGAATCCATCCACTACATGCAGTTCCAATCACTCGTAGATGCTTAAGTCTTGGTTTCTTGTCATACCATATATCATAGGGCGACTTTCCATCAACCGAGGACTTCACAGTTCTGTTTAGTATATATGCTGTTGTATTGATTAGCTCTGCCCAAAACTTTTGTGGAAAAATCTTTCTGGAATACATGAGAGATCTAGCTGCTTCAACTATGGTTCTATTCTCCCGTTCGGCACATCCATTTTGCTGTGGAGTATATGGTGTTGTAAACAGCTGTCTCACACCATATTTCTTTAGTAACATTCTCATTTGTTTGTTATCAAATTCTCCACCATTGTCACTGCGGAATTCTTTGATCGAATGACCTTCAACTTTTGCTTCTCAAGCTCTTGATTTAACTTTCCTTTGAGAAAGTGAACAAAGCGCATTCGAGAAAAATCATCTTTAAAGCAAACAAAGTAACGAAAGCCTGAATTTGATGGAACTGGAAATGGTCCACAAATATCTCCATGCAGTGTCTCTCCCTGCTTGGTTGCTCGTGGTCGAGTTCCAAATTTCTGACGATGCATTTTTCCTTTTATACATCCTGTACAATGTTCATCTTTGATGTTTGTCCTTATGTTCAATTCTCTCTCAATAAGATCTTGAATATGTCTTTTATCTTGATGACCTATTCTTTCATGATAAAGCTGCAAAATATTTTGATCTATGAAGTTTGCTTCTGTCGACTGATGATTTTGCTTGCTTCATTTCCACTTTAAGCAGTCCTCCATTCTCTTTATGATAGCCATTAAAATGTTTTCTTGTTTACCTTTAGGCTACATCTATTTGGTCCTGAGACAAATTTATTCTTGGGTAGTTTATCGTGAGTTTGCAGAATTGAAAAAAGATTTTTCTTAATATCATATTACCATACATTTTCAAGAGCTAAATGAAGAATATTTCCATCCACATTCAACTTCAATTGTTCCTTGACCCAAAACTTTAGCTTCTTGTCCATTTGCTTAACTTTGACAGAGTGCTCAAACTCACTATAAGTTTTGAAAATTTGAGTTTGGTTAGTAATATGTCTTGTGGCACCATTATCAAAGTACCAGTTTTCTTTGTCATCACTTTCTGTAACAAATGCATGATCATCTCAGGGGTCGTACTTGTCCTGAAATTCCTGAAAAAAAAACCGTCCTGAAATGTCCTTAATTTTTGTGTTTTGTCCTTAAATTCCTGAAATTTTCTCCGACATCGAATGTTTACCCGTTAAAGAGTCCATTTTCCCCCTTTTGCTCATGATGAGATACCTCGTCGATATAACCACCAGGAGGGTTAAAATATCGATGAATTGGAGTGCATATGCACACTTGTAAACTGTTGGTATAATTATTTTATAAAGTACCATGACTTTTGTAGATACTCTATATTTTTTCGGTGAGACTATTTCTTTTTTCACAGGCATGGGATATTGCTAAACACTGGCCAGTCCCTGTCACCCACCAGGACTTCGTGGATTCAAAGCAGAGACAGGGCTGCTTTAAGGAACTTAAGAACAGTTCAAGAGATGCCAGGTATCGATGGGTACCGGAGATATAGGATCCTGGGTTAATACCTGAAATTGCATAAATTTTATTACCCATGGCAATGTTCCTCATTGCGAGAAACCTAGGGTACCAAAAGAGTAGCCAGCAGAACAAAAACATTTCCAATAATAAAAGTCAATTAATAAATTACCGGTACATGATAAAATTCAAATTTGTACATTGAAGCTAGTAGTGGTTGGTTGGGAATTTTATGATGCAAGAGCCATATTTAGCCATATTAAAAATATACAACGTCAAGTAATAGACAGACGCACGCGCAATGAAAGTTTTACTGACACAGAAGACAGAAATACACTCAGGGAGGAATGCACCTGCCAGGAATCGAACCTGCGTAGCCTACAACTCGAAGATTGCTAGCGCAGTGGGCATGCCCACTGGGCCACCACGACTCCGAAGCTTGCACTTGCTACTGTACTTCGCAAAATATCTGAATTAAATCAAATAAAAGCTAAGGTGTAGAATGTCTCTAAGAATTGGATGATTGGAAAATGAAATGGCCAAGCCTGCAATTCTGCAAAAACAAATTTATTCATCTAATAAACTAGTCATTGTAATATTAATATAGAGATAATATGAAACTAAATTTTGAAAAGTAGTCTCAAATGTAGGAATAAAATGAAATGTAGACTTTCTTGCGAGAACGCAAATGTGTTCAAACGGTACAAACTTAAGATATTAATTCAATATCTAATTCTGAAGGAAGACACAAAACATCTTGCCCTAAATCCTCATTACTTTCTAAACTGAATCGACACAGGCTTTTACTAAAATTCAAATGAAAAATGTACGATTTCTAACGGAGTATTATGACTTACAAATTCAATCTCATCGTGAATTTGACAAAAACCTTGTGTAATGGCTTCTATTCCAATAAAACAATGTCCAGAGATGTTTTTAAAATAGTTATAAAAACCGCTGATTCTGAAATTGAAATTATGCTTTTAATATTTCTGATTAATGTGAAATTTCGAAGATATAAAATTATATCTTTATCTCTTTCCTTTATAGACCTCGACCGAAGCCGGGGCACCCAAAGTACCTCAACAAAACCAGCAGCTACTTCCACAAACTTGCAGGGACCAAAACCTTGGAAGGAACTTGGGTGAAGCGTGTCCCACCCATGAGAATCATAAAGATGGAAAATACTCACAAGGTAATTATTCTCTCTGTTCAATAAAAGTCTCAGAACGAATCATATGGACATTGATATTCGTTATGAATATCAATGCGCATGCCCTTCAGTTCGAAAACATCTTAATTTGTATGTTTCACTCTAATTAGCTGTTGTGTAGAAAAAGTGGCTGGAAAGACAAAGCAGACTAAACAAACGGGTAAATAAATGCGTGCCTTGTTACATACATTTTTGTGATGCTTTTCTTGCTTTAATTGTTTCTTGTCCTCATGTTGGCATGGTGTGGAAGTTTGGAGAGTGGGGTGCCAGCTCAGGTGTAACCTCAACATCTGACTGTGATTCAAAAAAACGTGGAAATGTCCTCGAATCTTTCCCTACGGGTTTGATCCCGGACCGTCGCCAATAGCCTGTTGTGTTGCTCCAGTGCGACGTTAATTAAAATACCTACCTACCTTGCTTTAATCATTCGATGGTTCATTGGGATAGCAGAGATTGCAGGTTTCCCACAACTGTTCCAGGTTTTCAGCCTAAATTACGTATTAAAATCATTTTACTTAAATTCACCTCAAGTTTACGCAAATTTGTCAATTTTGAACTAATTTTCTTCCCTTTTCAGCAGCAGAAGCATCTTGAAGAATGCATTTTAATAAAATATTTGGAAATGAGTTGAAGTGAACATGAAACAATTTCCCTGCAATTAATTTTGACATGTAATGTCTGAATCCCCAAATACTGAAATAACTATTTGAAGAATTAATGCATTTTTCATTCATATAATTGTATTTAATAAGTAACCCATAAAATGTTTGTGATTTTTTGGGAAAATTCATTCAATGAAAGTTCGTAATTTCGATTCGAAAGTATGAGGACCCTAAAAATATTGTTTGGTAATATCCGGTTTTTAATGCAATTTTCTTTTGGCTGAGTTGAAGTTTAGTGAGTTAGATTTTTGATTAACAAGAATAAGGATAAGTTTTTCTATCACAGGATCCACATGTTATTACTACGTACAGTTCTCACGAAACCTTCTGGGGCCGTCAAGGCTCGAGTGTGTATGCCCACTGCGCTAGCAACCTTCGAGTTTCTGTGCTGCACAAAGTTCGATACCTGGCAGGTGCATTCCTCCCTGGGTGTGTTTTGGTCTATTACGTAATATTGTATGTCTTGTGTTTGGCTCAGCATGGCCAAATATGGCTCTTGCGCCATAAACCCCCAAACCAAACAACCAACCAACCACTTTTAAAACAATATGTAGTTTTGACATTCAAATATGGATAGAATGGAATTCGTTGAAAAAATGCTAAAACTAGCTAAAAAACATGAAAATACTCATTAAAAACTCATTGCATTTCATTTCACTAAATTGCATGGACTCTGCTGAATGAATTGCGTTGGAAAAGTTAAAAAATGGCAAGCTTTTTTCAGCGTAGAGTTTGAAAATATAACCTACACTTTTAATATTGTTTTTTCCTAATGTAAAACCTAATGGTTTTGGTTTGCTTTTTTCGTGGATGTTACTTATTGACTGGATGAGATTTGGGGACCTAGAGCAGGCTACAGAAATGCTTTAAAAATGATTAAAAACATGGACAGTATAAAATAATACAATAGTTAATTTAATAGCATGTTGTCAGAAAAAATACTTGCATCACAAGGAAGTTACCAGATAGTGATTCGAACTTGGATAACATTTTTAGAGGAGACCATGAAACCAAAGTCATTTAACAAAAATTTCATTTTTCCTTTAAGTAGTTTTTAGCTATTTTCAGCTCAGCTACACAGATTTTCTTATCGAATGCCTCATTCGCTTGAACCTTTTACTAAGTGTCTTGAGATAAGAGATTCAATTTCTAATCAGCAATGGTATGTAGTAAAAAGGCTGAGAAAAATTCCCCACATTTCGATAGAAATACCTTTATAAAGGAATATTGTACTCCAAATTTGTTTTATATTCAATATTGTTGCTTCGTTCCAGAAAATTTTCACAATGAACTGTTTTCAAATAGTCCTCGTTTTCCAGAAATATTTGCGAAGTTGAGGAAAATTGAACTTTCCATTTTTAAAATGTCGGACTAAAGGTGATAGCTTTGAACCACAATAGTAATTTGAAGCCGTTCGAAGCTACAAAAGATAAAATTTTTGAATTTATGTCAGATTCCAACTTTCGAAATATAGCGAGTATAAGAAGTAAAATTGTAATAACCTTGCTGAGATTAATAAACCTTTATATCTAATTCTTTGAAGAAAAGGAGTTTTTTAATGGAAACCAGGGTATGAAAAAAATCGGATTTGTTTGATTTAAATCAGATTTTTTTTATTTAAATTGGATTTTTATGATCTTTATTAATTCTTTGCCCATACAAGTTTAAATTTGTTGGATATGGGACACACAAATTACAGTGTAGTTTCCAGATAGTTTTGATTTATTTAAACATTAATATTTTTAATGCAAAACATTAATGTATTAGGAAATATAGCTGGATAAATTTTTGAAAGATTAAAACGCTACAGGAATTTGCAAAGTAAATCACATGAAGAGTAAATAGAATAGTGCCCCAAATGCCAAGCGTGAGCAATGTTTTCTATCTGGTTCTCAATCGGTTTAGATTACTTTGAGTTTCACTCATAATCAGTGACGTGAATTTTCTGGACTCTGAGAAGTAAGGTTGCTGGATCCTGCCGACACCTATATTATGAGTTTTTGAATCATACAAATTTCAGAATTGTTTTGCATTATATATTTATCGTATGTGAATAAAATATTTTGAATTACTTCAATTATTTTGACATAAAATAATTAATTGGTTTTTTTCAACATACTCGATTATCAGATGAGTGAATTAACTTTTACATTCCAAAATTCAATTCCATAAACATTGAATAGTTATTCTAGCTGGATAAAGAATTCTAAGGGATCAATGCATAAAATTTCCCAATAAATTGAAAGAAAAATTAACCAATATATCACACAAAACAAAATGAAACTATTAAAATATCCAATTAGAAATATTTATGTACAAAATTGGAATGCTTTTGTGACACTACAGAAAATATTTTTCATTGTGTCTATATTTTTTATGAACAGACTATAATACTAAATAAATAACTAGAACATCTTAAAAAAGAAAGCAAGTTACCACAATTTTAATAAATTGAGTGAATATATTTCGAGCATCTTCACTAACCACATGACGAATGCTTTAAAATTGGCCGTGTGCGATTTGTAGTCGCACGGAATGTTTAAAACAAAACCAACACTGATGAGCAGGCTTGTGAGTGACATGTATTGGTCAATGGCCCAAGATGGAAATATTTGTCTGCTAATTATGATCCCAATCAGAAAATACTGTTATTTAGTGTCTTCAAAGGAGGATGCTTTTCAATATAATTTGGGGTTGAACTCAGTCAGGACCGTCTCGAAAGGTCACGCAGCTAACGCTGAACCGGGCCTTCTCCTACAACTCAACTAGGTGCTATGACATCACAGCTTAAATCCTAACATTTTCGTGTTTACTACCGTTTTGTATGCGGCGAGACTTCAGCTCGTGGAGTGAAAATACCTTGTTCCAGTTTGATTAATGCAAAAAGCCTGTTTAAATCCTGTTATTCATTATTAGAAAGGTAAGTTAATTTTAATTATTTGCATTTGAATAGTCTTTTTTATGTAAGAAGTAATGGAATCTTTGATAACTTGTGATCTGGCCCGAAAGTTAGTCTTAATTAACACATTTGTGAATAGCATGAGTTTGATTAATAAATCTTTCAAGATTAATTCAATTAATGACTGTTTTTATTTGAAAAATTCTGATTCAGATTAACAGAGCATCAAAGAAAAAAAACTATAGGATATTTTAATTGCCCCATCGTACAATCAAAGGAAAGTGTTTTGCTTATCAAAACTTGTACATTGAAATTATGATTTTCTATTAATTACATCAAAGTTAGTAAAATGTGAGCTACAATGATAAAGCCTATTATATGGATTGGTATTTATGGTCATAAAATATTGGAAAGCTGTTTACACATATGTAAAATAAACAATATCTAAGTTATAGTGCTTTTTTTTGGCCAATAGCAAAAAGGTTGATATATTCTTTTTTTGCAGTTCATCATGGGACGGAAATGCTCTGTGCCAAAGTGTAATTCCAACTATGGAACAGAAGGAGACTACACAGCAAGTTTTCAGTTTCCTCCTGACCGTAAAGAAATTTGGTTACGAGCCATAAATCGAGGAGCAGACTTTCAGCCGAGCAAGACAGCAGTTGTGTGCATTAAACACTTTGAGGGAAAATATATCATCAGAGAAGATCGTGTCACAAGACCTGATGGGTCTTTATTGGTTGTGCCGAGAAAAAAGTTGGCCCTTACAGCTGATGCCATTCCCACCATTTTCATAGGTCAACCAAAGTACCTGACGAAAACACCAACTGCAAGCAGAAATACACCAGATGATAGGAGGAATAAAATAGAACAAAGAGATAATGAACTTTTTTCACTGTGGTGCAAAAATGATGTAATAGACTCTTATGACTGTTTTTTAAAATTGTACAAAGAGAAGCTTGGAAGCTTAAAATGTGATGGGTTTGTTCTTTTTTGTATCATAGATGTGAATGAATGGCCAAGAATAAGTTTCTCATTCAAGGTATTTGAAGATTTAAAAGTGAAAGTTTTTTCAAAGGATTTAGAAGGAAAATCATTTACTTGGCTCCTCGGTCAAGACTCTTAAGTGTGATAAGTGGACCATATTTGATAATTTGTTATCTTTGCTTTCAAATCCCAAAGCTGTAGAATTTTCTGCATTTGAAAAGCTTTCTGTTGTGCAGCTGTTAAACGATTCTATTGCTGAAACAGAGGACTTGGAAAAGGCTGCGAAGTTGGAGTTCTTAAAGTCCCAATTAGAGCTTTGCTTCATGAAACAACCTCGATATACTCCTCAAGTTTTTCTATGGAGCGCGAGGTTATTTTTTGCTTATCCAGCTGCTTATTACTGTCTACGAAGCTCTAAATTATTGACACTACCTCATCCTAGTTATTTGAGAAAGCTTTCTCAGATAATGAAAACAGGTGTAAGTTCTGACCATTTTTCGTTTTTAAAAAAAAAGGCTGAACTTTTAAATGAAAATGAAAAGGTAGTAACTCTTTTATTAGATGAAATTTATGTTGACAAATGCATTGATTTTAAAAGTGGAACTCTTTATGGTCCTTCACTGAATTCAGACTCACTTGCTAGTACAGTGCAAAGCTTTATGATAACATCAGTTTTTTCTAAAAACAAAGATATTGTTGCACTGTTCCCTGTGCATAACATGTCTGCAGATGATTTGTATTCATTTTGTTTGAAGGTACTTGAAATGGTGCATTTATGTGGATACACAGTTGTTTCAATTATATCTGATAACAACAGACTTAATGGGATAATGTTTTCTCTTCTGTGTGGAGGAACATTGCAATGTTCCATCAATAATCCCTTTAGTCCCAATCAAAAAATATTTCTTCTTTTTGATAGTGTTCACTTGTTGAAATCAATTAGGAATAACTGGCTTAACCAGATAGCAACAAAAGCAAACACTTTTTTCCCCTCATCCAGAGACAAACGAGATTTTACGTGCAGAACTTTCAAATTTAAAAGATATACATGAAGAAGAAAAAAAACCAAGTAGTTAAAACAGCACCTAAACTCTCATTAAAGGTTCTTTATCCTACTTCATTGGAGAGGCAAAATGTTTCTTATGCAACTAACTTGTTCCATGAGTCTAACTATGTTGCTCTGGAACAGAAGAAAACTAAGATTCCTGGTGCATGTGGAACAATGTGCTTCCTGGAACTAGTTATCCAATGGTGGACTGTCGTGAATGTTAAAAGGCACTAATGAAAGGAATGTACTTTCGGAACCCATTTTTAGTGTCAACTCTGCTGGTGTTGATTTTTTTAAGAAAGTTCAGCTCATGGATGGCTGATATTTTAAATCTTAGATTTTTACTGCCAAATGAAAAGAAGCTGATTTGTGTACAAAAAAAAGGTGGCTTACTGTCTAAAGAAACTGCATCGGCTCTGAAATTTTCCACAGATTCTATTTTGTTATTAATAGATTATATTTTTGACACTTATCATGTAGAATATGTACTACTTGGGAAATTCCAGACTGATCCAATCGAAGCACGTTTTGGACAGTATAGGCAGGAAAATATTTGTCGGGAGGAAAATACCAAGTTTCGTGTACACAGATACTTGAATCAGAAAAGAAATTAAAAATATTAAGTTTAATTAATTTATACTCTGAAAAAAAGGGAGAGTTCAGAATAACAGATTTGCAGTTTGATAATAATTTGGCAGCAGATATTGTTATTCCTGAGAGCTTTTATTGCCTTTTTTCTAGTTATGATGACATAGATATTTCCGAATCTACCATGGGTGTGCTTGTTTATTTAGCAGGTTATGTTAGTCATAAGGTATGTCAAAAAATTACTTGTTCATACTGTAAACAAAACTTAATCCAGGAAAAATCACTTGAATTGGATTGTGACTTATCTGATAATTTTTTTTCTTATTTGAAGTTGACAAGCAGAGGTGGTCTTAAATTTCCTCAGTCTATAGTAATTAAATGTGCTGAATATACATATCAAATGTTTGGTAAAATATTAAGTAAACATGAATCTGAGTTTTTAAAGGTAACTCACCCCAAACAGTTGTTGGTTCAGCTTGTTTTGGAAAAGTTTGAATTAATCAATTTATCTATTGGTAATTGTCAAAATAGTTGTAATGTAAATAATTTAATGAAGCAATGTGTTTCAGCTTTTTCTAACATATTCTTAAATAATTATACTAAAGTTAAAAATGATAAAATTAGTAGCAATAAAGGGAAAAGGAAATTTAGTACCCTTGTTCATTAAATTGGATTGTATTATGTGGTGTGTAAATTATTTTGTAATTATTTGTAAATTATGTTAAAAGGTTAAACATAGTAGAAACCAGATTATATTGTGTTGATTTTCTTAAATAATTTTAAGTGTTACAAGCACAAATATTTTTTTGACTTGGAACAAAGCAAACAAATTTATATTTGCTCTCTATGCTTTTCTGTTATTAAAACTTTCTTCTGAATGTTTGATGTAAAAGGATGATTACCATTCTAATAATCTCAAGACATAGTGCTTCAACTATACCCTTTTTCAATAAAAAAAGGTGGCACCATCTTTGATAGATTTTCAGTGACTGAAATAGAAGAAAAGTATAATTTAATTTCTAAGAATGGATTTTTGTGTACTATGCTTCGAGTTTGCATACGTTATAATCAATTGAGTGAATAGTTGAAATTCCTGCAAGTTACAAACATGATAAAAGATGTATGAATAAAAATATATAGAAGATGTTTTCTAAAATTTCCCTTTCTGTGCATCTTCAGTTTAATTTTCAAAATTGAAACGAGACTAAAATGATGCTAAACGTTGAAAAATAAATTGCTCAATAACAAAATTTGATAGATTCAAAAAATTGCATTCTAAATTTGAAAATTTCTTTATGAATAGGTAGGTATTTTACTTGATGTCGCACTGGGCATCAAGTAAAATACCTACAACAACAATACCAATCAAGCAACACAATGGGCTATTGGTGACGGTCTGGGATCAAACCCAAAAGGAAAAATCTGAGGACAACGCTGCTTAATTTTGAATCGTGGTCAGATGATGTGGTCACACATCAGCTGGCATCCCACTCCAAACTTCTCCACCACGCCAACGTGAGGACATTTGAGGCCACGACAGATTTAATGTGCACCAGCCCTCTTTGAACACAACAGTCTTTGGTTGGATTCATTCACCCTCCAGTTGCTAATCCGTTACTCTTCCAACCTGCCCTCTTTAGGCAAGAGTGATTATTTCTTGAAGAAATTGTTTTTCGGAATTTTTGTTCTTATTCAGAACTGCTCATATCAAGAATTCTTTGACTGACTTTATTACTGGACACGTAGATCAATCGGTATCGCATTCTGTATTATTTGTGCTGTAGGGGAGATTTAGGTTTATGTTTCTAGTTAGTACATGCAAATTTCTTTCTCCCTGAATAGTAATATATGTATGTGAATTTTAAAAGTTATTTTTTCTTGATGCATCGGATATTCCGATCCAGTTGTTTTGTGTTCATAATAAACTTGTGTTCCTTTTCAAAGTTATAGAATTATTTCTTATTTGCTATATATGAACACGAACAGAAACATTGTTTATAAACTGGAAAACACTAAAATTATTCAGTATTTCTAATTGAATTCATATAAATTTTCTACCCACCTACAAAAATCAAATTGCTAAACACACACAACTTGCATAACAGCACAAATCGCTTGATGTTTAAAAGGAATTAATTAAAAATAAGTTGCAATTTTTACATCTAGAAAATATGAAATGATAGATTTCAAACAGATGTTGGGGGAAGTGAAAAGCACCCTCACACCTCTGTCATGAAATCCATTGGACATTACCCCTTACTTTATACATCGTTATTTGTTTAACTCAAAGCGAGACAACAAAAACATTTGTTTAATGAAGAGGAAAAGCTGCAAATTTAAGAAGAAAGTTTTGTAAATGCACTAGACAAAATAGGTGACTGCTTTCAAAGTTTCTGCTTAAAAGTACTTTGAAATCACTAAGACTTCAAGTACATTTAAAAACCCCATTATAACAAAATTTTAAATTTAAGGGATTGAAATCTTTCTGAAAATAGACACTTCACTTTTCGAGCAACGTTTATTCCCCTCTGTCAACATATTTAAGCAGCAAATGCACCTCATGTATATGCAAATCTATATGTAAAATAAAAATTTTAAACATTTTGATAGGATATTAATCTTTTAATTGTGTTAACACTAGAAAGTTGTTATATACCTAGATAGTGGGAGGCAATGTGACCCCATGGTGGATCAAAAACTTTGCACCCTGAATTTTGATCTCTTATATGCCTGCATCAAAATCTTTGTATTAATTGCATTATTAATTCTAAATGCCACATAAGGAGTGCAAATTCTCATAAACGGAATGAAATGTCCTAAGTTTTTCTGCTTCCCTGTCACTAAAATCCAAGTATTTACCAGATTTATCTAAAATATAAAAGCATACACACACATTCACCAACAAATTCTTTTTCTTGATTTAGTAGTAAACAAGTGTATCATTTGGCATACAATGTCCATGCCATACTTTATCTAGTTATCATCGGATATGTCTGATGCACCAAGTTCACAACTTTGGTTTATTCGTAGATAAGAGATTGAGATCTAGTTTCAGCTTATCGGCAAAGCTACTGTCACCATTTCCAGTATCTTTCATCCAATATTAGAAATCCTTTCAGAAATGAAACCTCATCTCAGAAAAGAAAGTTGTATCATGTTCCTTAATGGGTCACGTAAGGTGTCAGGCTTGGAAACATTTAGAAAGAGAATTACCGGTCAGCTGACAGTCTCATCAAAACAGTCTACAGCTGGGAAGGGGAGCAACGCTTATAAACAAAATGTAAAAGGGAAAACAGTGAAACTGCTTTGAATGTGATTGACGGAAAATTTTTACGGTTTTCTAAAATACCATCGAAATAGGTATAGCATAAGATATCCTGGTTCTATTTCCAGCCAGGCCAGAATGATTAAATACACAATAAGTATATTGACCAAACAATTAAATCAAAGTAGCATATTCAATTCAATGGTAAGGGAGTATAAGCTGGCACAAAGTGAGGGACCCCTACGTCTTTCTCGTGTTAAAAGAAATAGCACGTTTAATATAATTATCTTTATCTTAGAAAACAAAATATATTTAGGAGGAAACGCCCAATTTTTTATAAAATTTACGAATGATTCTTGTATCACTCTAACCCACTTTATTTTCAACACGTCGTGAGCTAAGTTCAATTTAGCTTGGAGGTTGTCGTGGCTCAGTGGGTTTGCTCTGCACTAGTGGCCTGCAAGCTGTAGACGGCACACGTTCGATTCCTGTGACTACACTGAGTGTATTTCTCTTTTGTATCAAACTTTCCTTGTGTGTTATTACATTCAGTTGTCACAAAAAGGTATGTGATCTTATTTGAATTGTACTCTTTTTTGATGTGCACTCTATTTTTAGGTTCCTCGTTCATCAGATTTCTGACTGGCCGTTTGTGATGCAATGTGTTTATGTAATTTCTATTTTCAATATGGTTTTGTTTTTATTTCTTGAGGCAGGTGTTATTCCGATAGCAGTTTATAAGTTATTGCAAATCAGTTACCGACTATATTGAAAAATTAATGGTGTGTTTTTCCAAAGGAGTGAAAATTGTTGAACAAATCAACTATATTTATCCTAAAATAAGTTTGCCCTTCTGTCTGTTTACAAATGGGCTGTTATTTTTGTAGCTGTTAAATTAAGTGTTATTTTAGCAACTGTTATTGAAAATATTACCAGTTATCACCAAATGTTAAGTAATTTTTAAAATGACCAAACCTTTACAAAAATAAAGTCCCTTTAATTTTTGAAAAATGAAATTTTTTAAGATATCAAGAAAATAAGAGAGTAGCAGTTTCTAGATTTAAAAAAATCATTTAATGGTCATTAATTGTTAAGTTTTACTATGCAAAATTTTCTCGAGTTTCGGAATAATTTTTAAAAAATTAATCATATTAAAGAAAAATAAATGTTTGCACAGTATGACTGAATTACTTTATATTTCAAGTTACATTGTATATTTGATTGAAAATAAAGTTTTTATGTACCAATTCTTTCTGTTTTACTTGTATAATGAATTGAAGTACGTATTCTCTGTAACTAACATTTGTTTTTGTTTATCTTTATGTGTTTGTGTACATAAACATCTATTACACTGTCAGTCTCAAAACACAAAACAATCTTCTGAAAATATTAAATGTTGCTGCTTACAATTTGCATTAAAAGATTTATCTTGATATATTTAGTATACTCAATTTTATAATTGTACAAGTTGACCAATGCTGTCTATGGTATACGTAAGTATTGATAAAATCAAGAGTTGTTAACTTCAAGTAGTTTTTCTGGATTGAACTGTTTTGAAATAGGATTTTGTTTACTGAGCTAATTACTTATTTATGGAATATGACAGATCAAGTCACTGCATGGATAAAGAGGCGATTTAGATTTGAATTTTCTTGCAGTTTTATTAATTGGCGAATGTAAAGATGAAAATCCAAATATTTCCCATACTGTGTTCGGAGACAGCCTACTTGTGTACGACGTCAACAGGGGTCCCTCGATTTTTCAATAACACTTTATCATACAGTATCAATGTTTTCTTGGGAACTTGCTGTGTAAGAGGTCAGCCAGGCTTTTTCATATCTTGCAGAGAACAGTGTTTCGAATTTTTTTTTGTTGCGTCGTGTTTGCTTTGAAGGCACATGATGCAATCTAAAGGAATTTTATAATTTTCTTGGAGTCTCCACCATAGACAATGCATTTTGATAAAATGTTTTAATCGCTAAAACATGCTGAAGCTTCAAACTCGCCATCCAGAATCATCAGCTTCCTAAATAAATGACAATCAAATCCAGTAATTGCTATAGAGGAAAATGGTCTGAAAAAAAATCATGTGGCCGAAAGAGACTGAATTTGCATCGTTGCCAGTCATTTGGCCGATGTCATATTCCATTAATGTTATTAATTGAGTAAACAAAATGAAATTAGAAATGTTTTATTTGAAAGTTATTCCAAAACAAAATGGTGTCCTTACATAAACTGCATCCTGCATAACTGAGGAAATTGAAAACCAATTTTTAGTTTGGTAAATATCCAAGTTATAAAATTTTCTGTAGCTGCAGTCTGATGGGACAATTCTTGTAACTTTAGAAGCATTTAGTAATATTGGCTTTGGTCAGATTTGCATTCAAAGCTAATCTAGTTTCTCTTCAGCAGTATTTAAGAGAAAATAAATTTAAATAAGCTTTTTCAGATGTACATGTTTAAAATAATTGAAGAGGAAAAACTTTAGTTGAAAATTTAGTTTTTTTTCACTACGCTATAATTATAACTCTAGTAACGTGTTAATTAAATTTGTATTATACTATCATAATATTCTAAACTTGTTTAAATTAGGACTTCTGTGAAACATTACATACTACACTTGGGCTATCTCCATACATGTAACTCACTCATAACCCCAGCGTGTCTTATCCGAACAGGAAAATTTTGGATGACAAAATAATTTTGTAATTTGTATCAGAATTTTGAATTGCCCTTTTTGAAATACTTAATTTAGAAATAAATTAAATCTGCATCATGCTTCTTAGTTAATTAAAACCCATTTAAAGTGAGACATTGTCCAGAGATGTATCCTATCTGTTTTCTGAGAAAATGACAGTAACAATCTCAAGATGCAGTAATTTTCATTAAAATCAAAGCTTAATGATTTTCGAACAGAAGGTGAAAAAGTTTTCCTCTCGTTCTTTTTTCCCATTCATAACTAGGTAAGGTGATTAGATAAACCAAGTTTCATCAAAATGGAATGACTAGTGAAGTCTTGTGAATAAATTATTGCACACTTAGTAATTAATTAAATTAATGAGAATTACCTAGATTAATATTTTGTCATCTTATAAAATAAATATTTTTCTTCTGTTCATAAGAAAAATTACATCAGCTAGATATCTTACCTCATAGCAATGAAAAATGATATATTTAATCATTAATTATGCATTTTTTGGCATATACAACTGGCACCCTATTGGTACAGTTAATAAAATCTCAATTTGCTCATCTCTTGGCCAGTATAAGATAAATAACTATTTCATTTTTGTGAATGCAGGGAAAGTTGGAAACCAATGCAATTTTTGCACTTATAAGAAAAAGAATTGTGAGTTAAGAGATGAATGGTTCTAAATGAGCTCTAATGTAATCAAGAATTGTGATGGGTATGCCATTTGCTAGCGTTAAAGCAAAACCTCCTTGCCAATGTTCATTCTATCCAAGTCATCATGACCAGCATTGATTTACACATACAAACCACTGGTATTCTGTGAATTTCATCATAGGATATGTAGAACTAATTTTGTTGGAACCTGTCAACTCCATACTTCTCTTTCCCATGCTGTAGAAAATTGACCACTACAATAACACTAAAAATAAGTGGTGCAGATCCCATTTACTTTTGCTGTACCTCTGCTCTTTACAAACCTGGAAAATATTTCTTTTTCAGTCACACTTTAACAAGCCATTAATTTTTTGATGGGAAAAAAATTCTTCAGTTTTCTGAGTGAAGTCATTTTTAGATATGTTCTTCCAAAGAATTTTTGGAGGGAAATGTAATTGGGAACAGACACATTTTACATTCAACTGAGTTTCACACTTTCGGATGAGACAACATAAATTGGTATGGTCGAGAATGCTTTATCATCCTTAACACACATAGGAAATTCATTTCAATCATGTTGCATATATATCAACAAAAGGAGTGACTGCTTACAAATCAAAACTAATGACTCAATACTCCTTAATAAACAAACAATACTCCCTTAATTTATATCAAGTAATCCTTTCAAATCAAAATTAATAAAATAGAACCCCTTAAATATTTATCTGAGATAGAAGCACAAGAAAGCTTTGTTTTTGAAAGGAAAGGAAGGACTCTGGAAAAATTGTCAAACTACTTTTAATTTATACAAGTTCCACGAAATTAGATAGAATTATGAATTGCTTTAATTTACTTGGATACAGTTAAATTATGAAATACAATGAGCGAAATTTTATATCTTGAAAAAGATAAAAATTAAATTTACGGATTTGTTGATTCGCGAACAAGAAAATATATGGCAGAACAGGAAAAACGCAACGCAATGTTATAAAAATCAAGTTAAAAGCAAAGTACAAACGAAATAACATTTAAAATGTTGCTAAATTATGAACCAAAGAATGCTGAAATACTCTTAATGAATGTGATGAAAAAATAAACTAAATACAGCGCGAGATTAGCCAGAGCAGGAATCCTAACGTAATAAAACTTCGTAATGAAACAAAGTACAAAAACACAGATGAAGATTATTTAAAACGAATCATACACCAAAGTAAAACGATTAAGAAAATAAGTTTGAATATCGCCTAGTAATGGAGCATAGCACCGAAAGATCCAAGAAACTAATGGAACCCAAGTTATACAACAATCGACGTTGTCGACCTTCGCTTATATTGCTCGAGGTCTTGGTTCTATAACTTTCAAAGTAAATCTTTTATATTGGAAATTGTGTATCTATGCTTTCTGCCTTGAAACGAAAGTAACATATCGTTGCTTTTTTGTTACTTTTGTTTTCAGAAATGTTAAAATGAATTTGTTTAAGCTTTTGTATCATCTAAGTTTGCGTTATATTAACACATTTTTTAAGGGAAAGTGAAATCTAGAAATCTTAATTTTCAAAGAAACTCTAGTTTTGGTTTCCTTCAATAACAGTATATTTGCTAGTGATTTTGAAACATGTTTTCAAAGCATCTTGGTTTGTTAATTTTATATTTGAAAAAGCAGAATAATTAACTGTTCTGTTCACTGAAAAAAATTACTATTTTTATATTTAATTAAAGGTGGTGTACAGCTGTACCATATAAAATTTTTAATTGAAGCATTTTACCCTTATTTTAATTCATGCGTTCCCTGTTTTTCAGAATTTGATTCAGTTTCAGTGTGCCAGTTATTCTGAAAATGGCAGAGCCAATCTTTTGCTTGGTTTGTTATCCGAATCTGGTTGTCCAAGCAAAACATTCGCTTTGGATATACATGTAGTCTTCTGTCAAAATGTAATTATGCCCTTTTTCTCGCTTGGAAATGTTTCGTCTTTTGCGCCCAGAAAAAGTCCCAGTCCTACATTAGTACCAGATTCGTGGACATTCCAGCAAAAAGTCTTTAACACAAGAGTATTTAGCAAAAGTAGCTCAAAAGTTAAAAACAACTGAAGGGATATTATCTATTCCTAATGGAAGAAAATGTTTAGTTGAGTCCCGATAGTGTAAAAAGGTGGTAACACATACATTTTATTATGGTGATAATAAGTCGTATGTGTGCAGGAGAAAAGTTTGCATATCTGTTCCTTCTGAAAATGAGAGAGTATTAAAACAAGAGACTGATTTTGTATAACTTAAAACCCTGCACCCCTGATTTTAAGAAATTAAAATTCGGCGATAAAAAAATAATTGATGAAAGCTGAAAGGACAAACCGAGATTTTTTAAGGGTCAATCTTGAATTTCACCTCCAGAGTCAGGGTAGGTAGAAATTAATTAAGGTCGCACTGGATCAACACAACGGGCTATTGGCGACGGTCAGGGACCAATCTGGAAGCGAAAGATCCAAGAACAACGCCTCGTAATTTTAAAGTACTTTCAGATGACGAGGTCAACACCTGAGCTGGCACCCCAAACTTCCACACCACGCCGACATGTGGACATTTGAGGCCATAACAGATTTAATATGTGCCAGCTCCGTGTATACGGCAGTCTTTGGTTGGATTCGAACTCGCAGCCCTCCAGTTGCTAATCCACTACTCTTCCAACAGGGCTACTGTGCTTTCCCCCTCAAAAAAATTTAAACCTGCACCCAAGTAGGTAGTTAATTAACTTCTCATTGGAGCAACACAACGGGCTATGCACCCAAGTAGAACATTGTAACAGTTTTTACTTGAGTTTTCATTGCTTAGTTGAACAGACTGGCTACACAACTTGGTGTTGTAAGGATCTTATATGCAGTTCTGTAAAATTGCTGCTTAACTTAAAGGTAATTTCTTATTCAGAAAAGAGAAATGCCTTGTTAATATCGGCAAATTTTAACTTCGAAATGGAGTTGAAAGTTGAGTTCTCTCAGTGTAGTTGAACACAGACTTGCTATACACAGAAAATAAACATGAAATAAATAAACGAAAATGTATGGATTATTTACAACACATGAAGTGGATTTTAGTTGACATTTTGTAATTCTTATCAAATTATTCGACAAGTTAAGTCTACCCATCTCCATTTTAGTACTTCGCAACAATTGAAAAGGAAATTTTGCACAGTGAAACGTTCACCGAAACATTTGTACCATCCTATCGCAAGCATCCAATCACCAATCGCAAGGATTCGTAATGTTCATTTAAAACTACACATGGGGGCATTCCGACTTGAAAGACTTGAGTTCAGATGTCAACATAGCAATTTTAAAATTAACTCAAAACGCTGGCCCGATCCAATTGTTTTTTATTTTAAAGGTAGAATAAAATTTACTTGAATTCGTTTCATTGCTGACTACTTATATTAATCTTAATAAATTTGAAATTTCTAGTTTAATTGAATCGATGTTTAAATTTTTGATGTGGTCAGATGTTGCTAATATTAACAAATACTGTTCTGCAAATTCCCTGTCACTTGATTTTTTTCCCTAACTTAAATTTTAAGTCTTTTTAAGCATTCTGGGGGTCAAAAGCATTCTACTACATAGCTTTTCTTGAAGTTTTCATATATTTTAGGACACACAGTGACTCAAAAAAGTATTGGCACAACAAATATTCAGACATTTAATTAAAAATCATCTTAATATGGTACTAAATAGAGCAATGCTTAAAATGAAATAAAAACAATAAACTAATTAAATGTTTTACACTTTTTGTATTTACAATGAAGTATTGGTCAAAAAATTATATAAGAAAACAAAAAAGTATAGGCAAATCATTGAAACTTGTAATTGATAAATTCGAGTATTAGCAACAAATTTGAAAGTATGGGTACGAAGAAATGGAAGATTTTGTTATCAATGTAAGAAAGCTTATAACTCTTCCCTCGAATTGTGAAAAATCTGAGAGGTATCAGTGAAGTATTGGATCTACACTATTCATAATATAATTTCCAAGTGTCTGAACATGAAGGGGTGTATCATAAAGAATATTCATTATATCCTTAAAACCAGACAAGTTGAATTAACTTTTGAAGCCCAACGAATGTTTAAGTAGTCCTCATTTTCTAAAGTTCTTAGAAAATTCAATTTTCATGGTCGATTATCTAGAAAAAGCTATAAGCAAATGAAGTAAATCAAAGGCCTTTCAGAGAAGAGAAATTGCTAAGGGATCTACAAAAAATCTTCAAGAATTCTGTAATTCAATTATATTTATAATCTAAATTCAATGTTTTTAAAGTGATGAAAGCCCAATACTGAATATGAAGTAAAAATTCTTACTCAAGACATGGGAGATGATTTTAGGGTACATTAAATAAAAATAAATGCTTATTGATGTTAGAATTGACATTTGATTGACTGTAAAGGGCTCAAATTTCCTATTTCATATTCTAAAACGAAAGTTAAAGGGAAGTGTATATCCAAAGTCATAACTCCTGTACAAAGTCCAGATTTCAATCATATTCAAAATACTTGGGATTATTTGTAATAGAATTTAACACATTTAAATTTGCCTATTAAAATTAGCTTGGTAGAATAACAGTTTGCGGAATAGGGAAATGGAACTCAGAGTTTGTGAAAATAATTTAAAATCAATGCCAAATAGACTGAGAAGTCATCAAATGTTAATTAGGTCCAAAAAGTGTTAATTTAAAATTATCATTCATTATTTAAAAACTCATTTATTCTGAAATATCGCAATACTTTTTTTTACCATTGTTTTCACTTAGTACAAAAGATGCACAAAATTTCATAACTTTATTTTTTAATTTTTTTCATGATGTTTCCATTTACTCTTAAGATATGTTATGCATTAAAATCATTCATTTGAAAAGTATGTATCTTTTTGACAGTTGGTTGTGCCCAATACTCTATTCACTGTATTTAATATTGAGTTTAGTGTCTCATTAGCATTAAAGATTTACACATGCATAACAGTTGGTATGAGGATTCCATAATAATTGTTTTCTGTGTTTTATTAATCAAATTTCAAGTGCTGAAATGTTTTCAGTGGGACATTTACTTAAAATTAATTGATAAGATTATTATTGAAAGAATTGTTTGAGAATGCTCGCTTTGATCCAGTTGCAAAAGAATGCAAATGTTCATAAATTAATTAATCCAATGCTTATTTCATTCTCTGTTTCCACAGGCCTTGAGAAGGCCTAAATTTTTATTTAGGTTTTTACGGTCTTACCCCTTAATATTTTCTACAAATCCTTAAAACGTCTTGATATCTACTGAAAAGTACTTAAAGCCTTAATTTTTACAAGAACACTACATTTTTTATATGATCTGCATTCAAAAGCAAGATCGATGATACTTGTCAAGTGTCATTAAAATGGAGGCATAATGTTTAAAGGTTAGCAAAAAGTTAATGTTTTCAAAACTGTTTGGAGACCTAAGTCTAACACTAGTGAAGCTTCTACACTTGTTCATTTGCAGGCCAATCTATTGCAATCTGAAACTTAGCCCCATAAATGACAAGTAGGCTTAAAAGGACCCTATTTTTCGGTGAAGAGTGGGAACCTTGTCCCACTTTTAACAGAAATTTTTTCAATTAATACAAGTATTGATTGGTGATCTGAATTTTTCATATGCTTTGCCATTTTATTGTACAATCTTTATAGGAAATGTGTTTCGAAAAACTTAGTTCATGCATTATAATGAATTCTTTGTTAAAAATTCTGTTTTAAATGGATATTGGTGGTATACAAGTCATTTCTCAATCTAAATTTAAGGTTCCATTATGAAACGGTATTGCATAAATTCATTTATATTCAGTTATTCATAATATAGTAAATTATATTTTGAACTATTCAAATGTATTGGCAAAATGTTGCTTGTTTCCTTTTCTTCCTCCATTCATTTTTACTATGTTACTAATTCCTTTTAGTCTTGCCCATGCTAGCCCGAGTCTAATAAACCAGTAATCTTCAATACATTTACTGAATTTCGTAAAAGATTTGAAAGGATCCATGTTAGTGCATGAGAACATGTGGTTGGGAGAGGCCTATGCACTTAATGTGAACTAGAAAACTTTTGTTTATTGTGATATCTCTGAGTTTTAGTATTTAGTTTGAAGTCTTGCCCTCTAATTTTCTAATCTGTTAAAAATAGGCAACAAAATTGGGCGTATTTGAATAATATTTAGAGGTAGCTCCAAAAAAGAGGTTTATGTTGCTTTCTGCAATATTTCACCAGTACGTCATTTGAAATGTATTTAAGTCAAATTTCCAAACATGTGAATTTTTACAGTTAATAAATCACCTAGAATTACAATAGCAATTATTTATCTCTAAATACACCAGTTTTGGATCAAATGGAAATATCAGATTGCAAGGCAGTGTTACTCGAGAAAATGGAAATGAGGACAACATGAAGACAATTTTAATAAGATATTTGGTTTGACATATAAAGGACTGCTCAAAGATCTGACCAGAGTTGGGCAAAGTTTTATCTGGCTAATGATTGAAAACTGATGACTAAAAATAAATCATGAGTAATGATTGATTAGTTTTAATCCTTCCATGTTAATGATTGATTCACAAGTAATGCTTAAAAATTAATTGAAATTATGCCTCCTGCAACATTTTGAATCCAGTAAAAATAGCTACCTGTGAAGTTTTGCTAAAAATACCTACCCACATGTTGCAGGAAATTTGTAATAAAATGGAAAAAAGATAACATTTATTTATTTTTTATTTATATTACAGTGTAACATTCACATACAAAATGAATCAAATAATGTTGGTTAAATAGGCTTGTTTTTATAGTAATAAAATCATTTCTTGGAATAAAATAACTAGTTTCTCAAACATGGTTATGATAATTTGAGATTTTGGTAGGTTCGTCGCAAAGGAAAACGTTTAATGAGTCCCAGTTGATGGCCATGAAACCAAACTCCCACACGATCTGACAACCTGGAAAATTTCCTGGATATCAATAATGAGCCGGAGGATCTTCCATACTTGCTAGATAAGGCAAGCATAGACACCAATTGGAACCTTTTTCATAATCTGCCAGTAATTACAAATGTTACCACTTAAATTGATTGTGCAGTTTAGTATAAGTTTAACTGGTTCATAGTTTAAATCATTCAGTTTAGTTTAAATATGTACTGGTTAAAACCAGTGTACAGTTAAATTGATTTTTGCTTAACCAAAGATGTACTGCAAACTTCCGCTGAGTGTTGGTTAACTATGGTTTGAAACTTTATTTAGTAATATTATAAACTTCAAAGACTGAAACGACAACAAAATGCATATTGGTAATAAATGGACAAACTTGGCTTAGTATGCTTCAGTCTTCAATGAATTTGACTAATGAATTTCCTTATTTTTTGATTTGTGTAACAAAAAATGGCCAAAGTGACAAACAACTTATCTAGTTTTTATTTTTCAAATATGTCTAGATTAAGCCTCAGTGGGACATTTTCCCCAAGAGTTTACTATTTTTAAGTCTCAGGTTTAAATGAAGCCATAAAACTGATACTTGTTGCCAATAGCCCTTGTGTTGCTCCAGTGTGACATAAATTCAACCAAATAATCAGCGTATTATGCCATAGGTTCTTGTGTAATTTGTGTAACAAAAATGACTCTATTGTGATAAACTGAACCAAATTTGATCTTTCCTCAGCTGCTTCGGAATGGTTGAGTTCGAAGTGAACAAGCTCATACTCCTAAGGTCCAGAAATCCTTGGGGCCCATTTGTCCCATATATGCAATCCAACCAAAGACCATCGTATACATGGGGGCTGGTGCACATTAAATCTGTTGTTGCCTCAAATGTCCTTATACTGGCATGGTGTGGAAGTTTGGAGAGGGGTGCCAGCTCAGGTATGACTGCATCAGCGTGGTTCAAAATGACGAGGTGTCCTAGGATCTTTCCCTTCGGGATCAATCCCGGACCGTCGCGGAGCAACACAGATGGGCCGGATACCCCATCTATGTTGCTCCAGTGAGAGCCCTGCTACAGTTCACTTTGCCAATGAGTTACTATTGACTGCTATATTAATATCTATCATGCGCAGCATCCTTTTAAAAATACAGCGTTTTTGCCTTTCGTTCCCTATTTTTGTTAGTCAATGACTGTCCAATGACTACCAGGCCTCCTAATCTACACTTATAGCCCCAGTGCCAAGTTAGGTATCCCCTAGTAAAAGACGTGTGTATTCCAAATATATTCTATTTTTAACTTGCAGTTAATAGCTCCTTTTCTTTAGTAACTTTTGTCGTAAATACAATGAAAGGATTTGGTGATGAAAACTTGGGAACATTGTAATGCAAAAGAACGATTCAAATAAACATTTTTCATTTCATTGACCCCTTGATTCAACATGCCATAGTAATTTTACTGTTAACACATTCTGACTTAACATTAAGCTTTTAACCAGATTCAAAGTTTCGTATCCAACCCTCAAAATCCCTTCGGAGATCCTTCCCACATAAATTTATTTTCATTTATCACTGACGTCTATTTTATAAACTTAATCTAGACTTTATACACCTTGACTATAATTTCAGTTTGAAATCACAAATTGCTGCATTAAAAATTTAAGTATTGATTTATATAAATTTTCTGTCTGGTGCATCTTGCTAGTAAAATGCCCCTTCTACAATATGACCCAACAACCCTTGGGATCAGTTACCTTCAAAATCCCCATGGGAGGCGTCTGAATCCCATTGAAATAAACTTTTGATCAGATCTGTTTAGCTCCTGTACTTATTACTGGACACATAATTGTAAAGGATTGAACCATTTTAATACCATTTCATTAATTGAGCAAAATAAATTTTGAATTGTATAAAAGTGAATTACAATGGAAAGGAATTCCTTCTCAGAATTAATTTTGAGTTTTTGCAAGACTAAGCCAAATGTTTTTCCATACTTGATTGTCTTAGAAAAATAATATTCAATATCAGTCAAGGGCTGATCTTTCACTTTTACCTCTTTTATTACGATTTTATTCTTAATTTTGTTTTCCTATTTTATTTACTGATATTACATTAAAATCATGAGTAATTAAACCACTGATTCTAAATTGGGTAAAACAAATTTAGATTTTTATGCAGTTCATCAAGAGGCAACAGTATGTGACAAAAATCTACATCTTTTTTTAATAATACGAGAACTGACACAGTCCACTTTTTACAACTATTTTTCAACCTTTGTGACTAGAGGTATATTTTTAGCAAACTCAGGTCTCTAAGCTCATATTGTCGGCTTACAAGTGAAACATACTAAGTCAAAAACTAAAAAAAGAAGTTCTGAGAAAACAAAGGGGAGGAATTCTTATTTTCAAGCGATGCAAAAATAGTAATTTTTTCATCTATTCTTTTTTCACCTGAGCATTTATACAATTTATCAATCATTCGCAGATTAAAGAGTACTTTTATTATAATTATATGTATTACTATAGAACGTATTAAATGATACTAAACAATGTACATTTATTAATTCATTTGTTTCTCAAAGAAATCTGACCTTCATTCAAAGACAATGACTTGTGGACTTCACCAGTCTAAAGATGCATACATTCTTGGTCTAGAAAACTTAAAAAAACTCGTATTTTAAAATTTGAGTGTTTCACTTGTGTAAACAGACAATAATTTAAATTTTTTAGCTACTTTTCGTACATTTTGGCCCTTGCTTTTAAAAATTGAACAAAGGTCAATAAAAATAAAGCCTCCCTCTTTTACCATTAGCCTGAAACCTTGGTTGTCATGAATATATCTTTCTGCATCTATGGGGAATGTTTTTCATGACTTATTTTGCCTTGTGTATATTGGCACACTAAAAATCTTTTCAGTGTGAATACTACTGCTGGTCACTATGGTACTTACAATTGCTAGACATGCTTCTGCTAATTCTGAGTGTTGAAACTTCCTAAGAGTTGAAGGGGGCCATGGTAGCTTTGTTGGAAGAGTAACGGACTTGTAACTGGATGGTTGCAGGTTTCAATCCAACCAAAGACCATTGTGTACAAAGGGGGCTGGTGCACGTTAAATCTTTCGAGGCCTTAAATGTCCTCACGTTGCTGTGGTGGTTTGGAGAGTGGGGTGCCAGCTCAGGTGTGACCTCATCTGACCGTGGTTCAAAATTACGTGGTGTTCTCAATCATTCCCTTCAGGGGTTGATCTCGGACCGTCGTTGATAGCCTGTTGGTTGCTCCAGTGCGAAGTTAATTAAATACCTACCTAATTATTGAAATCAGATTTCATATGAAAAAAAATTAAACATCTTGGCGTCATCATCTGTTTCATACTTAATTTAATTAGCCTATTTTGTGTTTTAGCTGTTTCATTTTATATCTAGGAAACTAAAACTAAAGTCTCTTAATGAAAAGTACAATTGTCTCTTAATTGGCTAGTTTAGTTAATTTACTAGTGGCAGTTTTAGTTAATAATAAGTTTATAGTCTCCTTAAAAGAGGTCTTGCTATATTTAAGAATTTATGCTAATATTGTTATTTCACAAGTGCCTTGACAAGCAGCCTTGTAAAGTACTAAGTACTCAGTCGGCTGGATAGGATCCATCTATTGGTTTTATCCAATTTACTGGTACACCATTTGACCCTGATCACAGTTTATGTGCCTGCTATCATTTAATCAAATACAAAATAATGACAGCGTCTTGGTAAACAGATATTACTAACTACGTTACATGCTCATTTAATTTTCAGAATTAAAAATGCTAATTATATGGTTTTAAATTGTAATCGGCATTAAAAATGCATTTTTGAAAGTAGGGTTAAATCGTTCGAATTAGAAATTTGGAATCCAACTTGCTTCCATCAGTAGATTTAAAATCACTAGATGTCATGTTAATCTGATTTAATAGGTGTGATCTTAAAATTATCGTCAGGTATTTTCAGCAGGAATTTTCAAATAAGAAGTTTATTCTAAATAAGAAAGTTTAAGAAAAATAACTTGGGAAAAAGTTTAAGAAATTCCTTGTACATGGGAGAAATTTTCAAATAAGAAAGTTTAAAAAATAACTCAGGAAAAAGTTTGAAAAAAAATTTATTCAAAGAAGAAAGTTTAAGAAAATTACTTTGGAAAAAGTTTGCAATTGCTCGTTTTAAATTCACTCGTTGATTGATTGAATAGCTGGATACGAATAGCTTTGCTTACTCATCCGTTGCTGTACCAACCATGCCACCGTGGCATGGTTGAAATGATGTTAAATTCGTAAATATATATATTTGAGTTTGAGTGGCAATGAACGCCATGTTAATCTTTTAATTCTTAACGATTTGATGAAGTGTTTAATAGGATTTATATTCAACAGGTGGCGCTACGTGTTAAATTGGATAGCTTTTCACAGAATAGTTTTAAGATTTATCAAAAAAAAAAAAAAATCAAGATTAAAAGCACATTTATACAAACTTATAATTTAAGATTTCTTTTTTTCATTTTATACACAAGGTAGAATGAAGAATTCTCTTTTTGTTTACACTGAGTTTCAACATATTGATTATGAAACCAGGTTACAATCAGCAAGAAAAACTTAATTACTTCAAATGATGAAAACTGAGTTTGATTTTAGAAAGGGAAATTTAGTCTTAACATAAAAAATAATTTTACATTCATCAAGCTGCTAAAGGATTTATTAAATTTAGTTGTTATTGTACAAAAAGAGTAATCATATATTCATTAAACAGCTGAAGGATTAAATTTAGTTACTGTTTGTATGTATTAACTGGACATGCTCATCTTTTAATAAGCTTAGACATTTATCTACTTCATTATCTAGGGTACAACCCTACTCATGTACTTAATCTAGACTATTAATGTGGATGTATAAAAGAAATTATTAAAAGAAATGTAAAAATTGTTTTGGAAAGAATTTTTAATTTCTTAAGAACAACATAGCATACCATAGCTACTGTTTAACATGTTGTTATTATAAGAAATAATTTTAGTGTTTAATTTTAAAATGTATCTTAAGCACCTTAATAAAATTTAATACATTACAATAATTTAATTATTTAAAACGTAAGTGAGACAAGTATTTAAACATACTCCACACCAACCCAACGCGAGGATTTTTTAACATAACATTCAAGATTTATCTAATATTGTAGTGGGTCATTACTACGGATTTAACGTGCATCATATTTCCTTGGGTAAAAAAGTTCGAGTAATGTATTACTTAAGCTTTTTACCCAGGGAAATATAATATACATGCTGCAAAATACATTTTGTATTTCCCTGGGTTGTATTAAAACATTCAATTAATACATAAAAAGATAAGTTAAATATTTTTGAATTTGTGCACGTTAACTATCTAGTGGAAACTGAGTCATCACTGCAATATTAGATAAATCTCTATCTTGAATATTGTGGTCCAAAGTCCTTCCTTTGTGTTGGTCTGGAGTATGTTTAAATACTCATCTCACATATTTTACAATATTTATTAAACATTGTACTGTATTAAATTTTATTAAAGTGTTATAAGACACATTTTAAAATTTAACACAAAAATTGTAATAATCTACTTTCTTTTATATAAACTCATTTTTTTACGTATTTTGTAAAGTAACAATCCAGTAAAAATGTTTTGCCCTTAACACAAAAAAGGGTAATTCAATCTTAAAGGATGTTTCACCAATTTTGTTGTTATTCCTATCCACTTTACATAAAAAGCTAATTAATGTATGTAGTAAAATAAAATAATTGAAAAAAAATTGTTTCAGAAATGACTGGACAAGGCAAGAATATCGATAATTTAATGGAGAGTTACATGGAAGAATCAGAGACTGGCTTCGATTAATGAACTAACACCTCCCTTAGAAATATCGGAAAGAGAATTACGTAAGTAGTTTCTACTATTAGAAATAAATAATAATAAAGTCTATTTTTATAGATATCTAATGAATACAGGTAAGGTTTTGAAGAACGAAATACTTCAAAAGGTATTTTTTTCTTGTTACTTAATTATTTATATTCTTTTTCTTAGTAAATCTAATTTTGACATTGGGTAAGAAAGACCGTTTTTGATTCAAGCTTCAAAATCTAATGAACACAAGGTTTCGATGAGAATGTCCTCTTTTAAACCAGGTAATTATTTTATTTTTTTTTCAGCAGTTGGATTCTTATATACAAGTATTTTTTTTTTAATATTTCAATTATTCTTTGATTAAAAGTTTTTTTTTTTAACAAGGAAATTTTACCTTAAAAATTATCTCAATCTGCTGCTAAATCAGTTTTATTATCCATTAGATGAAGTACATGGGTAGGGGACAACCCTAGATAATGAAGTAGATAAATGGTCTAAGCATATTGGAAGATGAGCATGTCCAGTTGATGCGGATGGTTCTTTCTTAATTATTTTGATTAATCTTTAAAAATTAGATGATTAATCTTCTGTATTGCAAATGTACAATTAATTATAGAAAATAAATTGAGTGTAAAAAAGATTTAACCTATAAAACCCATAACTTATACAATTTTGTTTAAGACTATTCTCTTTCTAGACAATTTGTTTTTATGATTTAAATCCTACTTCTAGACAATTTGTTTTTATGATTTAAATCCTACTTCTAGACAATTACTCTTTTTGAAGAAATAAAATTAAAAGTTGTTGCTTGTGATTATTTCTTATAAAAGTTTTATACATAGTTGTGAATGTAATTTCTGTGTTAAGATTATTTGTTGGTTTAATTTCTACTGATTATGTTGAAACGATCTGTTTTGTGTTAATTTCTGTGACAAGACTATCTGTTTTGTGTTAATTTTTCTATGGTAATATTATACTTTGATTCAATTATGTCAAAGTTATTTACTTTGTGTTAATTACTATGTCAATATAATTTGGTTTTATGATTCAAATTAAAGATTTACACAACTGACATTTCAATTTGTTTATGTTTCAGTTTGAATGCATTCAAACTGAAACATAAACAAATCTGTGTTTAACTCATTTGGACGAAATTTATATACAAAACCACAAGATTTATTTTTATAATTCCAATTCTGTGTCGAGACATTGTGTTTTTATAATTCCAATTCTGTGTCGAGACGATTTGGTTTTTTTATAATTCCAATTCTGTGCCGAGATAATTTACTAAGTTAATGTTATCCTCGACTCTTTTAATTTTTTTTATTTAATTTGTAAAATAATGATTACTAAGTTAATGTTATTCTTGACTCTTTTAAATGTTATCCTCAACTTTTTTAAATTCTTTAATTTAATTTGTAAAATTATGATTACTAAGTTAATGTTATACTCGACTCTTTTAAATTCTTTAATTTATTGTATTTATAATTATTTCCTGTTGTGTAAATACTGTTTTTAAAGTTTTATGCTGCTAAATGGTAAATTTTGTTGAGTGAGTATTGGTTTTTTCTATAAATGCCACCCAAGAAAGTTTACTTTTTTGTGTTATGTATGTCGGAATGTCTAGGCGCCAACCTGCCCACGTTCCAAAAAGCGCGGGAAACATTTCCCAAAGACCAATCGGAGCACTTCCCGCCAGAAGGCGCGAACCCCGCAGACTGACTCCGAGCGATTTGATGTTAAGACGTGGCTTTGCACGGACGTGCCACCAGGATGTTAATCCCACTATGATTTGATGTTTAATCTGATATTTGTACATAATTGACCCCTGTAATTAACCCCCCTTTTCCCCTAGATTTTATTAAACCAATATTTAATTGTAACGATGCTCTCATCAATTCACTTGTAACATATTAATCCACAACATGGGGGCTCAGGCCTCCCGTTGCCTCTCAATCGTAAGCTAAGTAGCTGTAAAGCTAAGTTGTGCAACGCCAAGTGTTAAGAAGATACGACGATCCGAATGGATAACGACGATGCCACTTTGCGATGCCTACAAATGGATACATTCTGTCTATGGTGCCTACAAGTGAACGAGATTTGACGAGCCAAAAACGACGGAGATTCTAACCAGGACTATATGTGAGTGTTTTCTGTTCACATTTTTTCGATTTCATTGCATTTACATTGAAAATGACGACTCTTGGAACAATTCCACATGTTGCTTCATCCATAAAAACGTCGAGCACGAAAAACGTGCAAATGCTGCATAAAATTCTATTTCCGAATACAGAACTTGACAGAAAATGTCGACAAAATCTTCGTAATTTTTCTGGTTTTTCTGATGATACAGACTTTGACTCTATCAAGAGTAAAATTCTGGAAGATTTCTCACTTCCACAACTGATTACAATTTGCAATATTTTGCACATTGAAATTTTAGAAGACAAATCCCTTTGCTGCGACGCGATAATTACTTCTTTAAAAGATTTTTCGCTTCTAACTTCGAATGATGATTCAGGCGGCGAAAGCGAAACGGAACAAGAAAATCAAAGTTCTTTTTCCCAGCGTGAAAGTTCTGCATTCACGAATTTAAATGTGTCAGCAATTGGTCAAGGCCACGAGCAAATGCAGCGCTCATCGAAAGATACAAAACGCATTTCCGAAACCGCTTTTGATTTTGAACCCATGAGCAATCCTTTTTCCAACGATTCGCCGTCTCGCAAAAAAGAAGAAACTGTTTATCCTTTTGCGTCTGAAAATAAACAGAGTTTCAGCATTAATTTTTCTCTGAAGGATTTAGTTGAAACAATTCGACCTTTTTCATCCGAAGATAATTATCCCATTGAATTGTTTATCCAAGAACTCGAAGAACTGTTTTTATTTCATAATTTATCTAATGACATGCAAAAAATTGTTTTTACTAAGCATTGTCTATTGCACTCTGCAAAATTATATGCACAAACATTAAGAGGTATTGATACATTTGAAGCATTAAAACATTCTTTATTAGATGAATTTAAAGCATGTATTTCAAGTGTTGACTTACATAATCTTTTGCGTTCCCGTAAATTAAAACCCGGAGAAAATTTATTTGCATATCTAATAGCTATTCGAGAAATTGCAAGTCGTGGTAATATTGATTGTGCTTCAACCCTTGAATATTTTATAAATGGTATACCTGATAATTCACATAACAAAATTATTTTATATGGTTGTAAGTCTTTTGGTGAATTTAAAGAGAAATTAAAAGTGTATGAAAAGTTGTTTAATGTAAGCAACCATAAAAAAGATTTTATTGATCACTCTTATCGCCCAAGGTATGATTCTAATAAAAGTCAAAATTATCAAAGATCCAAGCAATCTTCTAATGTTGCAAAGTCCACTAATCACTGTTATATATGTGGTAGTAAATTTCATATTTCTAATGAGTGTGCACATAAAAGTAAAGGTTACAAATGTTTCTCCTGTAATGTATTTGGTCACCGTTCTGCAGAATGTCCCAAAAAAGCTGCCCAAACGCCAAAATTTACAAACTATTCCACTGAACCAAAAGCTCAAGTTCATTCACTTGCTATTGAAGAACATTATCCCATAAGTCCCATGGAAATTGAAGTTACCCTTGGAACTGTCACATTTCGTAGTCTAATTGACACTGGAGCACAAGCTAGTTTAATAAACACTGATGTACACAAAGAAATTGGATCCCCACCACTTGAAAAATCCCAAATCACATTTTCTGGAATTGGTAACACCAAAGTTCACCCTCTTGGTTTTTTTCATGGTGATATCAAAATTGAAAACAGCAATTTTCCTTGCAAAATTCACGTTGTTCCAACTCATTCAATTCCCTACAAGGCAATCTTAGGAACTGACTGTATCCAACAAGCTGAATTTAAAGTGGGTAAAAATGGTATTTCTCTTATCAACGATGAACCAAATTTCCTTCTTAATGTTGTTAATGTAGTAGAAGATGTCAACTCCTTAGATCTTCAACATATAAAAAACAAAACAATCCGACAGAAGGTTGAACACTTAGTTTCAAATTACAAACCAAACAAAACCGAAAGTACCGACTTACAAATGAAAATCATTTTGACGGATGAAACACCCATTGCACAGCGTCCACGAAGGTTGTCTATCGCTGAAAAACAAGAGGTAGACAAACAAATCGAACAATGGTTGAAGGACCAGATAATTTCTGAAAGTACATCCGACTTTAGTGCACCTATGGTTTTATGCAAAAAACCTGATGGATCAACGCGTATTTGCATTGATTACAGACTTTTGAATTCCAAAATAATCCGAGACAGACAGCCCTTATCGTTGATAGAAGACATTTTTGACAGCTTACAAAATGCTCAAATTTTTTCTACATTAGATCTCCGGAATGCTTTCCATCATGTTGACATACATCCAGATAGCCGCAAGTACACTAGTTTTGTAACTCACTCCAATCAATACGAGTTCAACAAGGTCCCATTTGGATTAAACAAAAGCCCTTTAATTTTCCAGCGATATATCCAAATTGTATTTCGTGAACTGTTAAAACAAGGAACTGTCATAATATACCTGGATGATATTGTTATTCCTGCTTCTGATGAAGAGGATGGTCTTCGTAAACTCAAACAAGTTTTCAATACCGCCTCAAAGTTTGGTCTTGAATTTAACTTCAAAAAGTGTAGTTTTCTCCAAAGAAAAATTGAATTCCTAGGTCATGTAATAGAAGATGGTACCATTCGACCCTCTGTAAACAAAACACGTGCAGTTCAAAATTTCCCACAATGGAAGGCCGAAGCATCCCCAACATGCTCAATGTTGACAATCTACAAATGCTGACATTGACAGATATTTTTTTTCGAATTTTTCCTCTTTTGTTTTTGCTTCTCGTTTCAGGTTTCTTCACTGCCCAGCGTGTCAGGAGGACCTGACATGTCAAGATGGACGAGTGTCGGAATGTCTAGGCGCCAACCTGCCCACGTTCCAAAAAGCGCGGGAAACATTTCCCAAAGACCAATCGGAGCACTTCCCGCCAGAAGGCGCGAACCCCGCAGACTGACTCCGAGCGATTTGATGTTAAGACGTGGCTTTGCACGGACGTGCCACCAGGATGTTAATCCCACTATGATTTGATGTTTAATCTGATATTTGTACATAATTGACCCCTGTAATTAACCCCCCTTTTCCCCTAGATTTTATTAAACCAATATTTAATTGTAACGATGCTCTCATCAATTCACTTCTAACATATTAATCTACAACATGTATATTATAATTATATAACTTGAATAATTACAAATGTATTTTTTAATTCTACTATAAGTTTTTTTAATTTTGTGAGCTTTTACCTTTCACATTTTTATGTCTGCTTTTCAGCTAAGTTTAAGATTACTGTTTGTCTTGAAAAAAGTTTAGGTACTGTTTTACCTTTTCCGTAAAAAAACTGTTAATATAGGCAAATATGTACAAAAAATATCAAGTTTAACAAGTCTGAAAATACTCTCTTATTTAGATTTCAACGGAAAATATTAAATAGAAATTTTTGTGGTAATAGAACCAATATCCTTTTTTTTCATAACATATCTAACAGTAACTATGGTTTGTATATTTTTATTTCTATTTGTAAACTGATTTTAATTTTATACTGTAATTCAGGTAAGAATTAACCTATAATCTATTTAATATTGTTTCCTGCTGTGTTAAAAATTAACCTATAATCTATTTAATATTGTTTCCTGCTGTGTTAAGAAACAATTTTAATCTATTTAATATTGTTTCTGCTATGTAGTTTTTAAATTTTAAGTATTAAGCTTGTATTCGTTTTTCAGTGTTTGTTACAAAAAGATCTGTAAAAAAGTAAATAACAGTGATACCCATAATTCCATGCACAAAATTGTAAGGAACACTTCATGGAAGGTAAGTAAATAAAAATATTTGAAAAAAAATTAAAATTTGAAGGAGTAGGAATTTTAAAATATTGAAATATTTTTATAAAAATTTTATTTTTTAGTTGTACATTTAATGTGTATTGGAACAAGGATACACAAAAACATTTTTTTGTGAATATCAAAACAAAAAAAATGTTCAAAGGGTACTGTGCCTCCTTAATTTTTGAAAAATACACTTGGCAAGATCAGCTCTACACTTTGTAATTCTTTTCCCTTTATCCTATATCGATATATATAATATCTAAAAGAAAAACACTTTATTATTTAACTTAAATAATTAATATAATTAAAACAGACAAAGGATTTTGTTAAAATTTTTTATTATAATAATTACAAATTATATTTTATAGATGGTTGGTATTATACAATGGTTGTACAATAAATATCTATATTTACAATTCAACACCCTTATTTTTTTCCTAAATTCCGGTAAGGATTTTATTAGGGAGTCGAATTGTAAATATAAGTATTTATTGTATTGTAATAATGATGCCACATTTACCTCCACACCTAAAAAGAAAAAATAATAATTATATATAATTAGGAGTAGTAATTCTAATTTTGCCGGGGCAAAATGTAACAATTCAGCTTGACCCAACAAGTCGTTTTGACTAAATATTTAGCCATGCTTAACCGTTTATAATTACAAATGGGTGCAAGATTTATATTATATAAATTATGATAAGGAGTATGCCTGGTATGGTTAATTTATTTTTAGCAGTTGACACTTGAAATACATTCATTACTAGAGTAAAATCCCATGTTGTCAGCACAAAAACATGGAGACAAAGGGACAAAACATCAAAACTAGATTAAAAAAAAACATAAATACACATCAGTTAATCAGCCTGTGGGATTTGAAGTAGATCTCTTGCCTGCCAATATCTTTGAAAAATGCCTCCCGACAATTTTGGGTAATGGTAATTAATTAACGTCGCACTGGAGTACCACAAGGGGATGTTGACAACGGTCCGGGATCAATCCCCAAGGGAAAGATCTGAGGACAACACGTAATTTTGAACCACGGTCAGATGAAGAGGTCAACACCTGAGTCGCGCGGCACCCCACTCTCAAACTTCCACCCACGCCAACATGAGGACCTTTGTGGCCACGACAGATTTAATGTTCATTAGCCCCCGTGTGCACGACGGTTTTGGGTTGGACCGTTACCACCGAGATGCTTAAAATTCCACAGCGTCCGGCTAAGCTGTCGACCTAATAAGTTCGCAAGTCATTAAAATGTTTAAAAAGAATTTTCAAACGCTTGGCATCATTTAAGTCAACTTTTCACATTCATTAAAAGCTAATGCATAGTTAAATCACCGTTTCCCTTCCATTTGTTAAACGAAATGCATATTTAGTCAGGACCTTTAAACGCTCTAGATTTCAGTGAAAACGGGTAGAAGTTTCAAAGTTTCGTAAAAAATTTGTTTTTAGGTATATTCTTTTCCAATTTCTAACTTTGGTAGTATGGATGTTGTATTTAAAAATAAAAAAAATTAAAGCTTCTATTGTTTAAACTTTTATGATTTTGAACAAGAATATGAGTATGAGTATCAATTTTGTCGAAATGCTACTTTTTTTTAGTTTTGCGGTCTCCAGGATATCTCAAACTAATTAATCTACAATAATGAGAGTTCGCACACTTGTAAGATTCATTACCTATAAAATGAACCATTCTCAAAATTTTAGCTTAAAACTATCTGTTTTTTTGCAATATTCTAATATATACCACAATTTTAATATGCTAATAAGTACAACAATTCTAATATGTACAACAATTTTAACCTTTCAAAAGTCGTTACTTGAATGATTAAACTGATCATTATAATTTTAGTTCATTTTATAGAGTAGATGGAAAACGCCGGTTCTAACTCCGCGGTGCCGGAAGTGACGTCACACGGAGTCGAGTCGTTTTCTCCTGCTGCCGGAAGTGACGTCATAGATCGGAAGTAGAGTTGAGTTGTTTTCTCCTGCTGCCGGAAGTGACGTTGTAGACCGGAAGTTGAGTTTAGTTGTTTTCTTCTGCTGCTAAAAATGACGTCATAGATTATAGGTTGAGTTTAGTTGTTTTCTTTTTAGTTTTTTTTGGGATCTGGCAACACGAATATTTATCCTTCGCAGAATGGCAACGAATTTATCATGGGAAGTGCATGTTATGACCAAATTGCGGTGCCGTGAGTGACGTCACAGTCTGGTTTGAACAAATTGCGGTGCCTTGCGTGACGTCAGACTCAGTATACGAGAAAGGACTCATTCTTACATGTCTGATCATGCTCTCAATGCTGCTATGACGTCACAGACTGGCGTGTTCGACAAATTGCGGTGCCTTGGTATTTTTTTTTTTTTTGCGTGTCAGATCATGTCCCCTGATACAAGTTCCTGCGTAGAAGCCCGTTTTCCATTTCATTTCCATTTTAAGTACTGCGGTGAGTTGTAATAATCCTGCTTGCAGTTTTTTTCATTGGTTGCCAACCGGTTTTCTGTTTGGAATAAACGACGTTCTCATCTGACCATCGCATTTTAAACTCTGAGGTCCTTTAGTGAACAGTGACTCTATCTCTTGCTTTACTGAAAACCTTTTCGTGAAAAAAACTTTCAACCTAAAAGCTAAGGGAAAAAATATGAAGCGTTTCAGCAATCAACCTAAAGTGTGTAAAAGAGTTCATTTTGATGATCAAGTGGTACAATCTGAAGCTTCTAAATTAACGATGCAGTCACTTCCAGACACCATGTTTCATCTTGGAAACTATTCATTTATGTTGATTAACAATTTCATCGGCTCTACTCGAGTGCATGTGCGAAAATTTGCTTTGAATGGAAATGGTGACTTGCAACCAACAAAGGAAGGTATCTCCCTACATCCAAAAACATGGGATATTCTGATGAGAAAGGTAAGCAATTTTTTTGCACATGCTGCTGACTCTGACGTTAAAGTTTTACAGAAAGAAGTCTGTCTTTCGAAAGTGTGTGATAACGGAAAAATGGACTTGGTTTTACAAAGAGTATTTCAAAAAAGAGACCACTCCTTACAATTCCTACCCAACTCTATTTTTCTGAATTCTGATCAGTATTTTAAACTGTGTGAACACTATGAGAATGTATCAGATATACTCAAAATATCGCTTTTGAAATATTCCCTACCATATTATGTGAAAAAGGAAGTGCAAAGGAACTTTCCCAGTGAGATTTACAAACCCTACTATGGTGATCCTGATAACCCCGAGGGTTGGAGAGAAGTTACAACTTCATTGTGTAAGTGCCTAAAGGATATTATAGCGCTTAACATTACTGTTCTTTTGGACTGTTTAAGTTGTAAAAATGAAATTATCATTCAATCTGTACATACATGCATGAGCATGAGTGTTGATGAACGCTTTTGCGAATTCTTTACTCCTGCCTTATATTCTATAAACTGGAAAGATTTTGCTTTTAACTTTGTGAAAGAAAACCATGGAATTATAAACTTTTTTTATATAATATTTGAGGGTGACTTTTTTGAATGCTTGAATACAACTGATGTTTTCAATAATATCAGAAATATGTATGTAAAAGATCTGTAAAATAAGTATAATGTATTCTCTAAAACAAATGTAACTGAGTAACATCTTACATGCTTTTAATAAATGTTGATGTTTTTCAATGGTGTGTTATTAAAATTATTTTTTAACAATTATGAATTACTGTGAGAGGTTTCAAAGAATTCTTACATTTTTTTAATTATCTAATTTAAAGAACATGAACTAAAATTAAGTTTAACTTAATTACTAGAAATAGAAACTCTTTTAAGCGAAATGTTTTACTCAGAAATTGGAATATTAGTTCAGATCTTAGAAACACTATTTCTTTTTTATTCTCAAAAATTATTTCCCATGAAAATTTCTATTAAAAGTAATCAATAATCACATCAAATGCTTCAAAATGAAAATATCCTTATGTCTAATTTTTTAGAACAGATTATGCTTCAAAATGAAAATGTCTTTAAGTCTTATTTTTTAGAACAGATTAACATAAGAATTACATTACTATGTCTTTTCTTTAAGCAAAACATTTTAAGCAATATAATAGAAGCTATTTCAGAAAAAAAAATAGGATTTAAAAAATTAAACACAATAAAAATTCATAAGTATTTAAAATAACGCATTTTATTTCACATATACTTTAAAGAAAAAAGTTACAATTTTGAGGTTAGGTTCTTTTAACATACATTTTTCGAATGAGATTCTTTGCATCTTGAAACATGATTGAGATTTAGTTTCAAATAGAATAGTTTATTTTAAAAAATATCATGTAGTGACATTTATCAACATATATACAGAATATCTACATACATACATATATACTATATATATATATAAGATCTACATATAACGCGCTGAAATGTGCTTTCAATTTACATGTGTTGCTTATAAAAAAATTTACAAAATTAAATAGATACATATATATACTCATACAATTAATTGCTAAGGTGAATATTTACAACACTTTAGAGAACAATTAAGTTGAGTTTATCTCATGTATTTCATGATGACCCCAAGCGTAGGTGAAAATGCCATCCTCCGAAACGAACCTCTTTTCATCACCTGGGGACAAGGCAAGTTTGTTCATCTTCGAAGTGAAAATCTCATGACCTACACTTCGAATACTTTGCATGGTTGTGAAACTGTGTGCCACGCAACACGCACTTTTTATAGTCCTCGAAAGTTATTCTATTTTTTAATGCTGATTTTTTAACCCCTTTTAGTTTTTTTATAACATCTCCCCCTTGCACTTGGTAGCTGTACACTTTACTACGAAGTGACGCAAATTCAGTCATGATGTTTCCGGCACACTCATCTTTCATAAGACCTAACATTTTTTTATTTACTCGCGGCAATCCGTACACATTATTTTCTGGATAGTCTGATGTATCGAAGAGATAAAGATGACCTTTCATATCCTCGTAAACGTCATGAGTTTCAATTTTAAGGATAAATGAGTCCGTATCCGTATACATAAGACGAAAGTTTGCTCCATATTTTTCTTTCAAATGATTGTAAAAAAAATCATACATTAATGTTTTCGAAATATCTAATATTGCCATACCAATTGCTATCGGTTTATTAAATATAATTTCTGATTTCTTTAGATGAATTGCAACCAATTGGGGGGTAAAAATTGTTCTATCATGAAAATTTGGTTTGGCAATAAATTTTTCCGCTTGCTTCGCGCTGCAGCACAAACGAATGTCCTTCCTCCTTCTCACGTCCTCCATGCATTTGCCGAAAACGCTGTTGTTCATGAGTTTATAAAAATCTTTCTCGAAAGAATTTACCGCAGCTGCTCTGAGGCGAGTGTTGTGATCAATATAAGGTTTTAAAAAGGCTGATTGCCTAAATTGGAGAATTCTATGGATTTTTTTAAGAATGAGTCCATGCTTCAAATAAAATTTTAAGTTATTTACATGTAGAATATAATTAACTTTATTTTCTAGAGTGAGAAGAAGTCTCTTTTCTTTGCAGCCTGGAGGAACTTGATTGGTGGGTGCCAAAGGGTAATCATTGTGTGCAGCGTGAAGTGTAGGAGGATAATCCAGGTCTACTTCTAAAATGTAGCCGAATTCATCATCATCTGATGAATCTAATACATTCATGGAATTGTCCACCCATTGAAAATTATTAAGGGGAAGTGGTTGGCTCATTGCCCAACCATACAAATTGTTAGCATCGAGGTAGAGCAGATATGATTCGGGTTTTCCTGCATCATACTCACCCATGTATTTATTGTTGGCACGGGCGTATCTGTGACTACATTGCGAGACACCACCTCGAATGCCTTTCTCTACAAATAGCAACTTTTCATAATCCGTTAAAAGTTCAATTTGGACACCCGTAAACTTTAACATGGCATCGAAAGAGAGGCCGGGAGCCGTGAAATACCAGGCCATATCCAAACCATATGTCTTATAACAATTTTTTCGAAATGCCTGAAGGACATCGGCAAGCAACAAAACATCTGTTTTAACATACAAATCTGTATACTGACCTATGTTCTTGATTTCAAATTGCTCCCAAACATTGAGGGCATGCGTGTACTCATCCTGAGTTATATGGGTTTCGTTGAGGAGGCTATAGAAGGCTTCCTTGTTCGGAAGAGACTCTTCATCGAATTTAGATATATCATCCATATAATCGTAAGGGTACACGCCTTTCCTCAGAAGCAAGTCCACTTTCGTAGATGGAAAGAACGTTTTCATGATACCAAACTCGTCCTGGTGTAAATTTGAAACTAATTTTTCCAAACTGCTAGGCATGAAACGGTAAGAATCTAGAAACCGCAACTGCATTTTCCCGACTTGTTTGCTAAAAGAAATGTATTTTTCCTCATTCTCGGCTATTATACTAATCATTTTTTCATCCATACCAAGTTCTTTTACGATAAAATGAGAATCGTATCCGGACAAGTTGTGAATGAAAACTGGGATAAAACTAGGCCTTTTAAGTTTCAAGTTGCAGGTATTACACGCAGCCCCTCGGTATGATCCTGTTATATGATCATGTTCGAAAACTTTAGGATTTGTGTCAGAAAATCCACCACCACAGAGATAACAAATCGACTTAGCGTAGTGCTGAGTTTTTGCATCTGCTGATAGGTACTCCATAGGTACGACCCTCTTATAAATTTCCTCAATTTCAATGGCTTCAGCCATAAGCATCTCCATGAATTTTTGAGACGCATCCGCACCTCGGTACACCACAGGTGGTTTATATGATCCATATAAATATAAAATATAATAACAGAAGGAGATAGGTTTATGCTTTTGATAAGCGAAAGTAAATGAAGCACTAGGATCTGGTTGACACCCATCGATTTTTTCAGTTAACGATTCGAAATCGGCTACGATAATGAATGGTATTTTTTGCTGATGTTTAATGTTTTTAAAGTGAACGAAAGTTTCCTTCGACGGCATTTTCACCCGCGCTGCATCATGCTCGAAACACAACCCTTGATGTTTTAATAAAAGTTCGGGTGAACCGAACGCATTGAGGCAGCGACGGCAGATATACGTCTTCTTTTCATGCTTAGATATTTGCGAAGAGACTAGGCGTGAAAGATCTTTGACCCACGCGTAGTGAGCATTCTCATTACTTTTTATGTACAGTAAGTCAATATGGGTAGAATAGTCTACTTTACTAATACACAATGGAAATATTTTAAAGTTCTTGTTATATGAAAATACATTTATACACATGTTATTAAGTCTTTCAAATTTTGATATATTAGTTAGACTTACCGGAAATGGTATACCGGTGAAATCTAACGAGTCTGCATGCTCCTCGTAGTTGGCTTGTCTGCAGGAGTTCTCTCTAGCTGGATGCAGAGCTGATAAAACAGCCCATTTGAAGCACATCATATCACTGTTTTGCACATTAACTACAGCACGTTTGTGCTGTATGGTAGCAGGTAATGGAATGTATGATGTTGCTCGCAATGGATTATAGCAATTCGTTCGCAATTCCAAGAACAGAATTTCAATCAGTCGCCAGCCAGACTCTTTTTGTTCAAATTCCGACGCTTCTCGGCACAGCTTGTCAGCAACACGGTCGTAAAAATTGTGCAAATCCGAGGTTGGTAGAATCAATTCATTACGAGTCTTGAAATTTTTGGTCTCTTCAATATGACCTCCATCCACAGTTTTTTCATATTTACAAAATAAACGGAAGTTAATTTTTACTTCACGGGTAGTTAAAATCTCCATCAACTGATCGATTACATCTAAACTCCTCGCATTTAGGAAATGCTGAATATCAAGGAAACTTTCATAGTTCTCTATACGATAAGTCTCCAGCACACCGTCAAAAGCGCGTTCACTTCGTCGCAGGTTGGATTGCAAACGGGGTCTTTTCTCGTCGGAGTGCACTTTCCTATCATGCGTGCGCTTCCTCGATGACTCGGGAACAGAACCTGGAACGGTAGGCTTGTTGTGGATCTTTTCATGGCGTAGCAAAATGTCTTTGCGATTAAACACGGCATTGCAAACATTACAGGAGAAGGAAGCTGCACCACTATGCTTAGTTCTATTATGCCGCAAAAGGCTTTTCTTGGCAGTAAAAGAAACTCCACAAACTTCACAGGAAATCATTTTTACACCAATGCAAAGTAGATGAACTCTCACGAATACAAAATTGCAAAATGGTATGCAATTCAACTAAAAAAATAGTCCACGAACTGAATAACACGCCTAGAACAAGGGAGCAAATCAGTTTGAAGCAAGTTGAGACGAGAGACAGCTCAGAATGGTTAGATGTGCGTGGATTTCAGCTTATAACATGTCTAGAACTGAATTCGAGATAAGACGGATTAGCAACTAATCTCGCTCAGGGTTTCCCCCACCGCCCCCTCCCTCCACAGCACCGCTCTTAGACACTAATGATTCATATGCATATCAACGCAAAGCATATCAATGTAACAACTAGATCCCTCCCTCCCATTCAAATCCCATTCGAAATAAAATCTATGTACACTTTAACAATTATATTTTCTTCAAAGGAACGCTCCTACAGTAGACAATAAACACATAGAAAGCAGAATATAATGAAAAAAAGAAAAGACGACATAATTCTCTAAAAATAAAATAATTTTTTTCCTTTTATTAATATGATATCCATGACCTAATTTTATTATTAGATCTTGTTACACGCTTATTTTTAACAAATGCACGATTATTTTTAACAAAGGTTTTTGGAATATTCAATTCGTGAATGGAGTTAAAGAATTGAGAAAATCCATTTATTTCTTCTTTGTCTGATGGATCCTTTACAACAGATTGAATCAAGTCGATCACGTTAGAGTTTGGAATTAGGGTCCCATTGTGAATGATTTCTCCTCTCTCATTCCAGTTTATGACGTGTTTGTGCTGTTTTAAAAATGATAAAATGTTTCTAGTCATAGTCTTTTTATTTCTGGGTGCTGCATTTAATATCAGTTGATCAAGAATTTCAGTTGAAGGTTCCGTTTTGATAGAGATTTCCTCGGACGATTCCTGAACCGGAAGTCTTTCTCTCTGTTTCTGACCAGGAGTAGTTGTGTATATTTCTTCAACAGGTTTCTTAATAGAGGGATTATGTGTTTCAACATGAATACGCTTTTGAAGAACTTGATGGTAAAGCTTCACTTTTTCATCGTCAGAAAGCATGCGTTTCAGTATTGCCGACATTTCTTTGTCCAAATCCGATAAGCTTTCTTCGGTAGGTACATGTTTTGAAAGTTGATCATGAGGTACCAGAACAAATTTTTTCGCAAACTCCATTACTTAGCAATAAGACTTGTTAAAACACTCAATGCGGCTGGAATTAGCAAATTTAAAAACCCTCCTTTTTGCACTAAAAGCTTGCGCTTCACATACAATGGTGTTTTTTTATCAGCCAATTTTCTGAAGGTTGTTTTGTATTGACGGAATCGAGCTTTTTGAGCTGGTCTTAAAGGCACATTGCCTTTTATAAGATTTAAACAATATTCACAGATGCATTTCAAAGTTGATTTCGGAACTTTCCTTATCAAGGATTTCCTCAATTCAGGTTTGCTTGCACTAATGGCCAGCAGTTTTTGAACGTCTTTCTTATTCGGTGGCATAACTCAAACTAAATTAATACAACTAATGTCGTGGTTGATAAACATACGTTGTTTCTCCTGGTAATATGTTGGTTCGCAAACGCATGGACTCTTCGGTATCAGGTTTTAAATCAATCAATAAATAGCTATAAGGTTTCATTGTTGCGTCTTGAAAAGCTTCCATGAAAAATTTTGTATCATGAGGATACAATTGTCTTCCAAGATGCGTAATTTGATTGATATCTCTACGTGACTTGAATAAAAACATATAATGGCTGTTTAGCGATACTTCTCTGAACTCTTTACCTTTATGAAAAATATTTTGCGTCACTGTGATAATTGATAGATTGAGATGATGTGAGCCTTTAGTATACAGATTTGTTAAACGTTTATCGTTTCCGCATTCAACCATTAGATCATCGATAATGAAGAGTGTATTTCCATCCAAATAGTTTTTAAAATTCTCTGGAAATCCCTCCACAAAGGTCACATTTGTTATCTTCTCATACAAATCCTGATAGATACCGTAAAACCATACAACTTTATTGATATTTGCATGAATCATCTCTGTTCGGTGTTCAAGAAGTTTTTTTAAAAAGTATGACTTTCCACATGAAGTCGGGCCTGAAACTAGAGCAGTAAAAGGATGTCGTAGCACTAAAGGATTCATTGTGTCAAATGAAGAAAGCAAAGTCATTTCATCTATTTTATAATATTTTTTTTATTGAAACAATTTCACATATACATTATGGTTTCTTTTAACATAATTATACATAATAATATCATTATTCATTGAATCATGTCCAAACTTAGATAGAATTCGCTTGAAAGAATTATTTCTACATCGTTGTTTAAGGTAATATATGCAGTATTGTCCACAAACAGCTGTTCTGAAGTTTTGCAGCGGGAAATCGTTGTACGTCACATTGGAATTTTTTTTAAAATAATAGCGGATGTAATTGTTGAAAACTTGAGGGGAACGTCCAAAGGAGTCAAAGAATTCTATATTTCTCGACGATCTCAGAAAAACTGCTAACCAGTGAGTACCTTCTTCGTGAGCAGGATCGGTGTTAATAACCATGGCTGCTGGATAATGATTCAATCGCATTGGAATATTATCACAGGCAAACACGCCAATGAAACAATGTCTTGTGTAAGCATCTCTTTTCAGAATTTCATTTATTTGAATTGAATTCATATTGAAAAATCACATAATACATTGCGCGACTTGGTTATTTCAATAACACTTTGAAATTCGGCATATACCAACACTGAAATGGTCTTTGGTAGAGCAGATGCGAATTTCAATTCTATGCGTAAATTTCCTTGTTGTATCAAATTAAGGTGGTTTCCATCGCAAAGATCCGGAGTCAAGTCGAAGGAATATAATGAATATCCTTTTGCAAACTCATCCCTATTTATGTATATTCCTTTGTCTGATATCAATTTTCCACTTCCTAATAGTAGACTGTTATATGCTCTTATATATTGATCGCTGGAAAAATCCGGTGTGATAGGTTTGAAAGCGATTGGATTTCCATCCACATACACACCGATGAAGTTTAAATCATAGTGTTTGAATTCCAAAGGGTTCTTCTCAAAATTTCCATTGAAAGCTTCGTTGTCTATGGTGGCGATAATTAGTTTATTCGGCATAGCACCGAGAAAAACATTATCCTGCTGGAAACTATAACTTCCACCTGAGACGGCGTACATTTTACATAAAATTCGATCAATGGGATATTTAGCGTTTGATTTCTCAAGAGCCTTTGCATGTCCTAATAGAACACCTGGGGACAATTTTTGTTTCCTTATAAAAATAGAAGCATGATCAATACTGATGCTGTAATTTGCTTTCTGCAAAGCCATCAGACAGAATTCCGGCTTGTTTCGTATCAGTCTAATCTTCAAATCCACCAAGTTCAGTAAAAGTCTATCTTGGTGGAATATATCGCAATGCAAGTTTCCAATCATATCTAAAACTTTGCTTTTGGCAGTCATTGTAGCTCTTTTCTTCAATCCTTCGTTTCCTTTCGATGGATCATTTTCCCCAATATGATCGGCAGTGTCTTTGTAAAAACCTTCCGAGGTGAGAAAACTTTTCTTATAATCTGAACCGTAATATAGCAAAGTTTCGATGTAAGCTCTGTATGGATACGTATTACTGGACGATGAAATCAGACGATCATTCAAACTCACATCTACTTGAGAAAACAGGGAATGCAAGAACAAATTTATAGGGCCTACAGGTTCAGTATCGGGTAAGTCGGCGCCGTTCTTTAAAATGCGTACTTTTAAATAAAGCTGTGTGGCTGATAAATCAATGTATTCCTCGCCGCTCCCCGAAATATTAAATTCTATGGGTGACTCATCTTGTATATTTGCAATTGGATAGTATTCCAACCATTGTCCTTTTTCTATTGATGTTTGTGTCGGAGGAGTTAAAAACAAATCAAGCTCGCTCTTTACTGAGGGATAGGAATCATTACGTATTAGAGCCATGTTAAGGGTGATCGAAAATATCGGTGGTGCGCTGCTTGCGAGATTTCTTTCGAATGAAGCGTTTCTTAGTATGACGTTTCCTTTTATGTCCTCCAACCAACGATTTCACTTTGGTTGCTGCTTTGTCAGATAGAACGCTTGCTGCCTCTTTTGCTCTTTCTTTTGCTGACGCCTTCAGATTTTTCCCTTGTACGTAGTCGTTGGCAATATCCACCCCAGTCTTGAAGGCCTGTTTTCCGAAAGCCTTTGCACCAGATTTGAATAACGGCAGAATCATTCGGTACATACTTCTAAAAATACCTCCAATACCGCTACCTCTTTGTAAAGAAACTCCCTTGTAGAAAGATAAACCATTTCCTGCTTGATTTGAATAGTATTCCTCGTAAGAACGAGTGCAGCAATGATATGGTTGATACATGACTTACAAATGCTTTAGACGAAAATGTAGTTTCACGATCACTTTCCCACGTTCAAATGACACGTATCGTCCTGTGTGCGTCTTTATAACTATTTCGATGGTCTGAAAATTTTTTCTAGAAATCGAATAATAATGAGGTCTATCGAATAATTCGTGTACCATCTGACCGTCTATACCTCGAACTGTAACGATGCGTAATAGGGGAGCAACGACACCACCGACCACTTGAGACTCAATTATATCTGTATACACGTACAGCAATTGTAAGTCAACATTAGGATCTGCCACAAAAGGACTCTCAATGCTCAAGGTTTCAGAAACATTATTTTCCCCAATTATATTATTGGGCTCAAAACCCAAACATTGCGCTAATCCATCACTCAGTTTCAACTTTGAACCTTTAAACAACTGAAGTTTAACTTTCTTATTATGTTTATTGTAATTCATTTGTATTTGAATGCGTTTTTCAAAAGCGTTTATAATGTCTTGCGGTGTTTCATAATAACCGCATGGAATACTGTAGTTCATTTTTCCACCAGAACCTAAATCATACTCATATTTATTGTTACCGTGAGTAACATTATTCCACATTTTTGGATAGATCAATTCAACTATGCCGCATTCCCATTCTCCAGACAGTTCAAAATTCTTCGGAAGTCTCGTTATGTAATGAGACAGAGCATTATCAGTGAAAACATCAATGCTTCCATCACTAGGAAGAGTTATGTAGAAACTCATTTTTCTTTATACAAATGATTGCTTTCTTACTCCCACGTCTTTTATAGGGAAAACAAATTTCTGGAAGGTATCCAATCATTAAATTTATTCGAATATCCCTTAAACTTTACGAAGTACTCTATCACGTTTTTCCTCTTCCTCTTCTTCAGAACTTTATCCACTGGAAATTTTTCACTGTTCGCTACTTGTTGCAATTCTTCAGCATAAAATGTACCTTGAATGTCTTCATGTAACAAATCCTTAATTTTATACACGGGTATAGGGTTGGACACTAATTCGCGTATTACAAATAATTCTTCTGACCAATTACTTTCATATCCTTTTTCGAACGTTATTTTCTGCTTTGAAACTCTTACAATATCTCCCACTTTAAATTTGAAAATAGGTTTCTTACGCATCTGAAGTGCATCCCCATAAAGTTTTTTACGGACTTCATTTTCATTATCAATATTTACGCTAGATGGTTTTCTACCGATGCTCGAGTGAACGGTATTGTTGTAGCTGTGAACCAACTTTTTCAAAACATTAATGTAATTGAAAGTGTTAGCATGAGTAAAATATCGCCACATACGGGTTTTAAGTGTGCGATTGTAACGCTCAACAACGCTTGCTTTTGTCTCATTAAATGTAGAAAAGAAGTGAACTCCCTGAGATTTTAAAAAGGACTGAAATCGTGTATTCAAAAATTCTGAACCGCGATCGCTTTGCAATTTCAAAGGTTTGCGTTCCTCAAATATAATTTTAAAAGCTTCCACTATACTTTTACCAGTTTTATATTTCAAAGGTATAGCCCATGCATATTTCGAAAATACGTCAATCACAGTTAACAAATAGCAATATCCTTGGTTGAATTTGGAAAGACTTCTTAAGTCAACTAGATCTGCTTGATACTGCACTTGTGCACCTGAAACGTAAACGCGGTTACGGGGAAATACTTTTCTAATTGGTTTATGTAAAGTATATGCACGTTCCTTTTGAAGCATAGATCTTATGTCTTTAGCAGGGACTTCTTTAAAAAATTTCTTTAAGGTTTGAACATTTCCCAATCCAGCAGGATGAGCAACGTCGTTGAATACTTTCTTCACCTCTTCCATGACTGATTATTTTTTGTGGAAGACTAATACATTTATATAGCTAAGATCGGTAGATATTCGTGGCCGAGTGGTTTAGTTGATCAAATACTCTGAGACGAGTATCTTTTGTCACGCGTTCAAGTCCTGAAAAAGTAGATAATTTTTCTCTATATAAAATTTAAAAAATTGTCTCTTCATTTTAAAAGTGATCGCCAGATGGCCCCACGGGTACCGAAAGTATCACTAAGTCATGACGTCACACAAGGCACCGCAATTTGTCGAACACGCCAGTCTGTGACGTCATAGCAGCATTGAGAGCATGATCAGACATGTAAGAATGAGTCCTTTCTCGTATACTGAGTCTGACGTCACGCAAGGCACCGCAATTTGTTCAATCCAGACTGTGACGTCACTCACGGCACCGCAATTTGGTCATAACATGCACTTCCCATGATAAATTCGTTGCCATTCTGCGAAGGATAAATATTCGTGTTGCCAGATCCCAAAAAAAACTAAAAAGAAAACAACTAAACTCAACCTATAATCTATGACGTCATTTTTAGCAGCAGAAGAAAACAACTAAACTCAACTTCCGGTCTACAACGTCACTTCCGGCAGCAGGAGAAAACAACTCAACTCTACTTCCGATCTATGACGTCACTTCCGGCAGCAGGAGAAAACAACTCGACTCCGTGTGACGTCACTTCCGGCACCGCGGCACCGCTGAGTTAGAACCGGCGTTTTCCATCTACTTTATAGGTTCCTGTAATACTTGTGCGAAGTTTCATTACTCGCGAACTATTAGTTTTTGAGAAATCTTGTGAACCGCAAAACTAAAAATTACAAATGGCAAATTGGGTCCCATATTTTCTACATAAACATAAAAGTTTAAAGTGATTTCCTTTTTAAATATAATATCCATACTATCAAAGTTCTAAATCCCAAATAAGTTTTTTAATTTTTAGCATCATTTAAAATTGCCATTTCCATAAAGCAAATTCCACAATGAGTTTCGAAAAAACATTCCAGATGAACTAAACAAAAATTTTACTAAAAGTACATTTAATATCCCCTTTAACACTTGAGGAACAGGATTTAAAAAACCGAAGTTGCACAGAATTGGCTTATTTAGCTTCAAAATTAGTAGAAAACATCAAATAACATTTTTTTATTATAAAACGATTTATTCACTCATAATAAATGTTTTCGAAAAAAACATTTACCGTTATGAAAGACAAAAATTCACTGCACCACACAATTCGCCAACCATAATCACAACAGTGTCGAGTGTTTTCAGTTATTTACACATTTAGCGTTAGTTCATAGCATTGCCAACTCAATGAAAAACTTTAAATAAAATATTAAACTATATGATTATGAGTAATTTCAACTTTTTGAGGTGGGTTAAAAAATATCCTACCATGCATAAAAAGTTAAGCAAAATGCAAAGCCGATTGAAATTCAGATATGGTTGAAGGGAAAGAACCACATCGTGGTGCCCTCTATGAAAAGAGCGATGAAAGGCGCGAAGGCAGAAACCAAAACCTGAATCCAATGCTTAGATACCCCTACTCTTCTCTGATTGGCTGAAACGTCACAAATTTTCAACGAAGTGCAGGCGGGAAAAAATGTGAATTCAAGTGAGGTAGTTAATTAACGTCGCATTGGAGCAACAAAACAGGGTATTGGCGACGGGTCCGGGATCAAATCCGAAAAGGAAAGATCAAAATTTGTTGGTTGTTTTATGGCGCAAGGGTCATATTTGGCCATGCTGAAAAGATTCGAGAGTAGTATACGGGTGCCTCGGTGCTGCGAAAGTGACGTCACCGGATATGACGGACCACCATAGGGGCGTGTCTATGACGTCATAGCCAAGTGGAGGTGAGCTGCATCTTGCTACTAAAAAAGTTGAGTTGTTAGTTTCGGTTTTTTTTTCTAGTTTATCTACTGTTGAATGGCAACAGGTCAATTTATTTGATTGGGAATGGCAACACTCGGTTTGTTTGGAATCTGAACAGCGGATTTTTTTCTGGACTTATAAACGCATCTTTAAGTTAGCGAGTTTTCCACAAGAGCAATTTTGCAGGCTGTTTGGAAAATCACTTAAGTATTACGTTTCTTTCATTTCTGGATTACTTCTATTACTCTTAAGTGATAGTATTAGTCTTTCTTAACAAAGTTACTTAGTGATTCATAACTGTTTCTTTCATTTCCTGTTTATTTTCATTTTTGTTAAAAATTAGTGTTTCTAAATTTTAATTGATTCTAATATCTAGTATAATTCTGTAAAACTTGAAGTTTCAAGTGCTTTATCATTTGTATATTGTGTTGTTTCTTGCATTTGGGTTCATTGAAATTATTTTTTAAATGTTTCCCTGTTGTGAATGTCATCGTGTGTAAGAATCCAACAGATCTCTCAAGAGACATTTGAAACTGAGTCATCCAGATCAGGTTCAAAAGGAGATTAAAATTGGTAAACATGAGTTCATGTTGCGACAAAACTGACAAGAATTTTAATTTGAGACGACATGATCATGATCATGGGATTGTACATCAGAGAGCTGAAGAAAAAAAGTGATATTCAGTGCCCAAAATGCACATATTCGTGCAGTAGTCTTAAAATGCTGCGCCATCACATATCCATTGATCACAATTTAAATATAGACAGTAAAAGTTTGGTCTTTGATAGTGAAGTGGAATTTTTGAATTGGAAGAAAGATATGGAAAAAGAATCAAGTTCATGTTTTGTAAAACAGCTCTTCAAGAAAAAATTCAAGACGGGATATGTATATATCTTATGTGAAGAGTTTAGTGTGGTATCTTATGCTTCTTTAATGGCGTCATGCTTCAGGAGCTTAATTTTTTTAGTGCTACGAGATGCCATCAATCTCAAGATTACATATTTAAATGGAACTATTTAGAATGTCAACATCTGAGGATCAAATCCTATATAGTAATTCATTGTATATATCTTATTTGGAGTATTTTTGTGTCCTGTGTGCATTGTATGTTTGTTTCATGACGTGATTTTAGGAGCTTGATTTTTTTAAATGTTACGAGATGCCATCAATCTCAAGATTATATATTTAAGCGGAACTATAGAATTGCAATACCTGATGATCTAGTCCTATATAGTAATTCATTGTACATAACTGAAGTGTTTTTGTGTTCCGTGCTTTTCATGGGTATTTTTCTGTGATGCTCTTGTGGGTTTATTTTCAATTACCTTTTTTACTTATGAGTTAGTATTATAAGATAGTGTCAATCAATGGAAGAGAATTTCTGTCTTCAGTTCATTGAACTGGCAATATTTTAGTTTCATTTTACTTCCGAGGAACTTCGCTTAAAGAGGTCTATACTACCGCCTGAGGAACAGCGGTAGTATAGACCCCCCAATCCATCTGGCGACTTTTTTTCGTCACCAACCCTTACTTTACTTGGCAACTTTTTGGTCGGCAAGGGCCAAAGAAATTGCACATTCGCCACAATAAACTAATAATTCAATGTATAAATCTGGGTTAAATATGTAAATCTTGATTATATAAAACACAGTTATCAGAGTCAGTATATAAATCCGAAGTTGTCTCAATGTAATTTAAAATTTGCTCATTAACAAACTGCCTCCAATCGGCCAAGGTGTGACTGGCTAAAGAATACTCCTCAAGTTCACTGGTTTTTCTCCCTTTAACTAATTCATGTCAGAAAAAGAACCTCCTCCATAGTCATCTTACTGGAACTAAACCACGATCCAGTCCTAACCGATTTTTCGCTACTGCAAACTTTCCTATCAACCATCTTTTTGCAAATCCACAAAAACCCATCAGACTTCGTTGATTTAGGTTTAAGTTTCATCTCCGAATTGCACTTTGAACAAATCATCGCATTAGCAATTAACCCTGCCTCCATTAAAAAAATCCAAAAACAATTTTTTGTCCTGGGCCCAATGTATAAGAAACGAGATTAGCCATGCCAGGGCGACCAAAAGTGGGTCTTTTATTTGAAAATTTTAATTTAAACTGGTTCCCAATTAAATCCTGAAACTTTGAAATTACACCTTCAACGGACATTTTTTATAATTATTAGGTAAAAAATAAGATAAAAACGGTACCACCTGGTTCAAAAATTCCCTGGATCCTTAGTGCATGCTACTCCTATAACTACTGGTAAACTAAATGAAAATGGGTTCCAAAAATGGTTTGAGTACGCGTTCTATGACGTAGGGACGCTGTAGGGGTGCTAGAATGGAATCCAGTGGAATAATCTGAAAATAAGTGGGGGTTACCAAAAACCACAAATCCTAATTGAGGGTTGGCGACGAAAAAAGGTCGCCAAATGGATTGGGGGTCTATACTACATCTGTTCCAAAGCATGTGTCAAACCACAAAAGTTGTATTTGTTTGCATTGATATTAATACTGTTTAAATACAGTAGTCTCCGTTCAACGAACTTCCATTTAACGAAACTTTCTACAGAACCTTGACTTTGAACGACATTTACATGTTATTTACTCTCCATATTACGAAAGATAATTTCTATATAACGAAGTTATATAGAAATTTTTCCGACTAAATATGTTCTGCAACATTTCGCGACTTCTCATTTGTCGAAGTTCCAACAAAATCAACCAAATCGGCTGCTGTGACCTCACATGCCCTTGCTCTATTACAAGGAATTCTCGCAACAAAGAGAAGGGAATTGCTTCCTTCCTTATCCTTGACGAGCATCGTATGGCACGGCAGGGAGGCGATGGAAACTATTCCACAGGGTAAAACTGGTTTTCGCTGTGGGCCTGACTGTAGGACACATGCGAATATGACTGGTGATGAAAAAAAACATTAGTAATTGGTAAAAATAAAAAACCTACATGTTTCAAAGGCACAAAATCTTTAGAGGTGGACTACCATTTCAATAAAAAGTCATGGATGACTTCTAGAATTTTTTAAGAGTGGCTGTCAAAATGGGATAAACAATTGGAAAAACAGTGTCGCAAAATTGCGTTACTTATAGACTGCTTCAAAATGCAAATTGAAGAACATAAAGGTTTTTCTCCTGGCCAATACAGCTTCAAAACTTCAGCCATTGGATCAAGGCATTATAAAAAATCTTAAATTTCATTATCGAAAAAGAATCCTCAAAAAGTTATTCTTGCCTTAGAGAGCAGTCAGTGCATAGACAATTGTATTAATTTAAGAATCTCCATGTCAGAGATGATGAAAGCTTGGCAGTGTGATGTGACTGCATCTACCATAAAGAACTGTTTTGTTAAAGCTGATTTCAAAAGTTATGCTGAATATGATGATGAATTCAAGTGCTTGGCAGATTTGAAAGAAAAATGGCAGCTGTTGAAGGTATAGAGCTGTCTAATTTTCTCCACGTTGATGAAGACATTGTGATTGCTGAATATCCTACGGAGCATGACATTGCAAAGTGTTAGGAAATGTAATGAAGATACTACAGTGAGGGATGAAGATGATAATGAAGAGGTTATTAAAAAACCTTCACAAGAAATGCTAACGGTATTTGATAATACAATACGAAGGGGATTAGTTTCAAGAAAATGCTACAGATGAAGTGTTTCAATCTTTACAAAGATGTGAAAATTTCTATGAAAAATGTGTTCTTTGTAATAAACCTGTACAAAGCAGGATTACAGACTTTTTAGTTTAGGATATGTGTTAAAATCAATAAAGTGGATAGGTAAGTTTCAGTCTTTGTCCAGGTTTCTATTTAACGAAGTTTTTAAGTGGAACCATGAGACTTTGTTAAATAGAGACTCGACTGTATTTGTATTCATACTATGGTGACTTTCAATCAATGCAATTTAATTACCTGGTGTTTAATCTCTTCTCATTCTTGGTTTTTTTATTTCAGAATACTTTGAAAATCAGTTGTCATCTAACATATTGATAAAAATAAAATGAAGGTGCTTTGTGACTAGGTCACAGCAGAAGTCTGTTATGATGCATTAAGCTTATTTTAACTTAATTGTTTTCCTGTTTTTGTGTTCTGTACCAGTTTTAGCTGTTCATTTTTGTTTTTAGTCACAACAGTTCAATGTTCAACAGTAGTAATCAAATAGAGTACTTCTGGCTCTAATCTTGCATTTCAAAGGTAACATTTTTCTTCATTAATTATATTTCGAATTATGTAAACTGTTTCAAGCCAAAGATGTGTTCATTCTATTTGCAAGGCCAATGTTGATGCTATTTATGTAAACATAAATATTTCAATAAATTATATCAAGGGATCCGTTTGCAGTAAATACTTTGAAATTAATGCTGTTAAAGATAGATTTTTATTAATAATATAATAGATAACTTTTAATCGATATATATATATATATATTTTAATCTAAAGCTAGTTTAATGTTGATTTCTCACTAAGCATTTATTAGAATACTTGTGGAAATGAAATGAATAAAAGATTGAGGTAGGTGGTTTATCAATGAGGTGTGGCAGATCAGCAGGTTATCTGTTAAAACGAGATTAGATGTGTCCACCATCCGGGCCAAAAAGAAACATGGTTTCATTTTTGTCCTGACAAATCAGTCATTGAATTGCTTTTTTAGGATTCTTGATAGTGAACTGTACTCTAACATTTCATGCTTTTAATGTTTGCTTTCTATTTTCTTTCATGTTTGAAATCTGAGGAAGAGTAGTGGTTCCCCTCCCTAAAATTGTTAAAGTAATTTAAATCTTTGCATTTTTCATATCTAGTGATTCTTTGGCAATAATCAGTTTACAATGTATACTGATTAAATTTAGAGGTGGGAACCACTGCTAAAGAGGATTAGGGCTCTTGGCGATACCTCTATAAAAAAGCGCATCATGATTCCTACCCCATGGGTGATGTGGAAATGGAATTCATTTTAGGACATGTTATATTACGATACAATTGTGACAGCTTTCAAAACAAAATTGGTGTATTCGATTATATTTGTTCCATTCTTGGCATTTACAAAATTAACATGTCACAAATTGGAGTCATAATAAATATAAACTTTATAATTTAAATACAGACTAGAGATATGGTTCTAACTTAATATATTGTCGTTTTACTATTAAAACCTCTTGGATATCAAAAATTTTTGGGAATGATGAAAAACTAGATACCAAGCTGTAGACCAGTTATGAGATGAGGTTTAAAAGCTGCCTAGGGCGGTTTTATGATTGATGTAGACAGGATCTTTTGAAGTAAAACTAAGCAAATTTGTTAACAAATAATGTTAAAACTTCATAAACTAAAATAATTGGACTTATGAGATTTTGATAGTAAAACGACGATATGCAACAAAACAACGAAATATCTCAAGGTATTGCCCATTTTCTGATGACAAGATCAAGTCAGTTTTGCCAATGAAATGAGAAACCTTGTTGACATGACCACCAGGATGGTTAATATGAATGCAGCACACTTACAGGTATTACTGCGATTGATTTAAAATAATCAAAGAAAACAAGAAAAATGAAGGCATTAATGTGAATTTTCTAATGTACTCCATGATAAAGAATAATATACTTAAATTCAGTTTCTACTTGTAGCAGAGGACTAGAAATAGTCTTATTTTAGTTGAGTTTTCAGTGTCTCACAGAACAGGTTTATGAACTAAGCGAAATACGTTTATGAAACGATTGAAAATGCATCCTACTATATTGTCATTGTAAGAGCCCTGTATTGCACAAATTATGAAGCAAAAATTCTGAAATGTTAAAAATTTAATATGTAGTATATCATCAATATATTATTACTAATTAAACATTGGAATTACAAATTTATACCAGTAAAGTACAAGTGTAATATATATTAATTTTATTGTCAACTTCAATAACCAGATTTTAATCTTAGTAAATGTGAATATACCGTATTAAAAACATCAAGTGCTGAAATAAGTACTAACAACCCAAATATTTGAACCCAAGTTGAAGTTGCAAAATCATAAGCCTAGCCCTGTTGAGAGTGGATAGTAAACACAATTAGAGATTAAATTCCACATTAAATTGTGGATGGGCATTTGTTTACATGTATAAACATGTTACAAATTGCTTGTAGCAAAAATTTTATCATGAATAACTTATACAATTTACAATTAATAAATAATGTTACTTAAACTATCCATTTCAATTTTTGTAAATAAAAAACAATTGCTAAACATTTTTTTAACATTGTACAAAGCTTTAGCTTTTGGTAAACAGGAAAATTAAGAAAAGGTAAAAGAAAAATTTAAAATATCACTTACAAAACAGTATGCCAGATACTTGTTTCTTTAGTTATAAAAATAACAAACAAGCTAAGAATGTTACAGAATGTTTTATGGTTTAGGGAAAAGCAGATAAGATTTATAATAGGTTACATGTTTCAAGTAAACAAACTAAAAATGTTAGTTACAGTGAATATTTACTTTATGTTTCATGGTTAAAGAAAAATTTGCAATTAAAACGTTTGATATTTGTAGCAACAAGCTTAAAAAACTTAATATTTATTTTAAAATTATATGGACAAAATTGAAATATAGCAGATAATTAATGAGTTTCTTATAGAAAATCATGGTGAATACAAGATATTCTGTAAAAATACAAATAAGTGGCAAAGAAAATTTGTATTTTCAATAAAACTCAAAAAGGTCATTCATGTTACAAATATAAATTTTTTATATAAGCCATTATACAATTTCAATTCTAAAGCTACCGTTTAGACCATTCAATAGCTCATTTAATAACACTGAATTCAGATAATCTAGTGGACTGTTTCTTTATTTTCTCATAACTCAAAACTGAGATGTTCTCACACACCTTCGTGCGGTAGACACAAGCTCAACTGGCTTCCTGCCAGATGATACATTTAAATTGTATCATCTAGCAGCAAGATTTAATGTTTGAAACATGAATGTTTGGCTGGATTCGAACTCACAACCTTCCAGTTGCTAATCTGTTACTCTTCCAACTGGGCCACAGCGGCCCCTAATAACATAAGGGTGGGTGAATTAATAAAAATTTCGATCTAGGATGCAGAAGAAACTTAAATGCTAATAAGAAATACATGACAACAGCAATTTAAAAAGTAATGAGAGTTGGCTATGGTTAAACAAAAACACATTCTTGATTTTCAATACATATAACATGATTAGAATTCAAATCTAACTCACTCTAAGAGAACCGAAGCATTTGTTCTGAATGGTTCTGTGCATCTTCTTTTACCCGAAAATAAAAAAAAGTAAGTAATAACAAAAGTCTATAAGAGAAGTACTTGAAGTATAAAAACTAAGAAATCAGCAAAGACAAACCCTTAGAACACATTGAAAGAAAGTACTATGAAATAAATACAGTAATAAAGTTCAAAGATATTGAAATACTGTTACATAAAATGAAATGTATCAATTTTCAAATATTTTTTTATCAAATAAGCAGAGTTAAATGAAATTTAAGTAACAGTTGCTATGGTGCAATAGTGTAGTGTTGTGCACTTGAAAGAACAACCCATTCCAACATGAAATGTACATGACAATATATGTCCCCCCGACATGATACCAGAGGTGCTTTCTTTATAAAACGAATAATGAAAAAAGTTTCAAAATATGGTCTTAAAGCCATCAGTATACAAACATATGTAATGCATGAAAAAGAAAGGTCCTTATAGCATATCATTTACAAGAACTAAACACACTATGATAGAGCTAAGATACCTTTATTGCGCACATCTTGATTATTTATCATATTTCCAAAGTCTTATAAATTCAGAAGTGATAATTTATTACCTTCATATGATATTTTTTCCAAAAGTTAACCAAGTTTAAGATCAACACTAGAATGTTTTCCATCTTCAAAGAATTACATAAACTGTAACATGTATGGGGATCACCAAGGGAAATCATTTGTCACTGAAATTATATCCAACACTTTATATATGAGATACTGTCTGCAAAAAACATAAAGAATACATTTCAAGTTAATGTGTCTATGCATTGTGCTCAAGTAAAAGGGGGATTTCGATTCACATTCAAGAGTTGTGGCATGGTTCACTGAGCAGAAGCATCTATGTTGAAATGATAAATGGCATATGATCACAATTTTTTTCTCCAAATTTCCAAATATACATTCCCAATGAACATCCTTACGAGTTATAATGGTTAATTAAAATACAGGACATAACAGGAATTTTCAAAAGTGGGGTTAGCTGAAAAGGTTTAAAAGTTTCTGACAGGAGTCGGTGAACCTGATTGTAATTTAAAAATAACTCAAAATATGCAAATGGTAATGTTATAACATTATTTCTGTATGTTTTAGAGTTGTCATGTCACTTGAAAATAAATGAAAACCTTTAATAATAATTAGAAAAGAGTAGTGGAAACTAAATTAAAATGGGCAACTAAAGACGGCCAGATTGTAGGCATATTTAAAGAAAGGTTTAAGAATAAAACAGCGAAGCAAGATTTAGTTATAGTAAATTGGTGCAATATAAAAAAAAGGGAATAAATTTTAAATTTGTTTCACCAGAGTTATTGAGTTCAATGTTTGTTTAACAAACAGATTTCATGCATAATTGTCTTGAGCACAGGAAGGTAAAACAAAACCAGCATAGAATGAACCTGAGTAATGGTCAGAGATCCAATGACTCCAAAGAGCTTTGCTTAAAAACAAACAAGAAAATCGCAAGTAAAATGTCTCATACTCCTAATAACAAGAATCACATACAAAGACAAAAACATTACACATGTATATACCACTGTATATGCAGGAAATGTTCCTAGACCACTCTGCAATAGCTAATTAATGTTCACAGTACAGGTTTGGGGCATATCAGTTCTTAGAAAACATTAGAAATCCAAAGCAATAGTATTTGACTCAGTAATGTTGATTGAATTTTGAAAAAATGGAGAAAGAATGATGACAGCTCTATTATATTAAATATAATAGAGCTGTCATCATTCTCTCTCAAAGAAAACATTTATAAACTGTTACACTTGATTGAAATTGGTTACAGTTTTGAAAACTAATTGTACAGAACCTCAACTATATTTGAGAATTGATTTTTAAAATACTGATATTTCCCCTTTGAAACGTAAGGAATAAATCGAATTTGATGAAACTCTGCTCTGCCATTAGATAGAAGACATTTCAAATCCAAACTCAACTTTCTTAATTTTTTTTCTTTTAGACATAGATTCGAATGATACCCTTATTTGTTTGTGTAAATCATTACAAGAATTACATGACAACAATAATTTGAAAAGTAATGAGAGTTGGCTAAGGTTAAACAAAAACATTCTTGATTTAATATACATAACATGATGAGAACTGAAATCTAACTCACTTTAGGAGAAGCAAAGTATTTGTTCTGAATGGTTCTGTGCATCTTTTCACCTGAAAATAAATAAAAGTATTTAATAACAAAAGTCTATAAGAGAAGTATTTAAAGAATAAAAACTAAGAAATCAGGCAAAGACAAACCCTTAGAACACATTGAATGAAAGTAGTATAAAATAAGTATAGTAATAAAGTTCAAAGATATGGAAATAGAGTTACATAAAATGAAATGCATCAATTTTTTAATATTTTTTGATCAAATAAGTGAAGTTAAATGAAATTTAATTAACAGTTGTTGTTATATGTAATAGTGTTGTGCACTCGACAGAACCCATTTTAACATGAAATGTACATGCCTATATGTGGCCCCACGATATGATACCATAGAGGTGCTTTCTTTATAACAGGAATAATGAAAAAAGTTTCAAAATGGTCCTAAGACCATGAGTTTACAAACATGCAATATATGAAAAAGAAAGGTTCTTATAGCATATCATTTACAAGGAACTAAACAAATTATGATACAGCTAGGATAATTTAATGGACATATCTTGATTATTTGTAGTATTTCCAAAGGCTTATCAATCCAGAAGTGATAATTTATTACCTTCATGTATAATTAGATTCTTGTAAAAAGGATAAGTTTAAAATCTAGAATCATGTGATTTTTATCAAAAAAATCAGATTTAAATCAATATTTTCAATTTCAGTTTCCTTTCTGTATTAAGTTAATTAATATTGAAAATGAAATAACTATGAACAAGATGTGCATGTAATTTTATTTAAATAAGTTAAGAATTATATCAAATAAATTAAGTAGTCTGTTCTTAAGAAAATAAAGACACTTAGTCGCAATGAAATATTTTTCTGCAGTATCGCAAAAGCATTCCAATTTTGAACATTAACTTTCTTTGGGGAATTTTAATATTTTCATTTTGTTTTGAAGTATGTTTGTTACTTTATATTTAAGTTGAAATGGGAAATTTTATGTATTATTCCTTAGGAATTCTTTGCACTACTTGCATAACTCTTCTGTATTTATGAAATTGAAATTTAAGAGTTAATTCACAAATTTGACAATTGAGTATGTTAACAAAATAGATTATGGATTGAAGCGGAAAATTATTTTAATCTCAAAATTCCACTCAATTTGCATGTTATGAGGGAATGAATGCTATTACACTTTTATGAATGCTATTACACATGCTAAACCCTTTCTGTATGCTTGGAATAGAAATGCTTATCAGTGCTCAGAGAAAATTTTTAAAACTATATTTGATTGCAATTGACGTATATTTTCATGTCTCGTCTCATTTATTTTTTACTATTTACTTACAAATAACACTTTTCAAAAAGTACTTTTTGGAAGCTAAATATTAATGTATAGTAGGAGTTTTTTTCATGAATTTTGTTAAAGTTCCTTTCATTTTATTTCCTATTGATGAAATGATATTTTTCCAAAAACAAGTCTTTAACCAATTAATTAATTTATATAAAAATACCTAAAGAAATTCTACACATTTTACTCACACTTAATAAATATAAAATGCAAAATAAAATCTCAAATTTGTCTCATTTTTGATTAATTTTATACAAAATTGTATAATATGTGGTGTTAGTGAGATTCTGCAACCTTATTTATCGAGGTCCAAAAAATTTCATGTTACTGTATATGGGTTAAAATCAAACTAATCTAAACTGCTTGAGGTAGGTAGGTAGTTAATTAGTGTAGCACTGTTGCAACACAACGATCTATTGACAACGGTCTGGGATCAATCCCGACTTAACTGTTTATGAACCAGATGATAGGTAGGAAAGTATTTTAACTAATGTTGCACTGGAGCAACACATTGGGCTATTGGCAATGATTCCGGGATCATACCCAAAGGGAAAGATTCCAGAACAACACCACGTAATTTTGAACCACAGTCAGATGATGAAGTCACATCTGAGCTGGCACTGCACTCTCCAAACTTGCACAACAAGCCAACATGAGGATATTTGAGGCCACGACAGATTTAACGTACACCAGCCCCCTTTGTACACGATGGTCTTTGCTTGGATTCAAACTCGCAATCCTCTGGTTGCTAATCCATTAGTCCTTCAACCGGGCTACCAAGGCCCTGAGAACCAGATGGGAAAACATTGCTTATGTATGGCATTTATTGTGCTTTTCTATTTACTCTATCATGTGATTAACTTTGCTAATTCCTACAACGCATTTCTTAGTCTCGAAAATTTACCCTGCTGTATTTCCTAATACATTAACGTTATTCACCATAAATATTAATGTTTAACATATATCAAAACTATCTAGAAACTACATTAATTTGTGAGTCTCATGTCCAGCAGTTTAAACTTATACGGGCAAGGCATTAGTTAAAATTAAAAAATCTGATTTAAAATTTAAAAATATGATTTATATCAAATATAAATTCACCTTTCATGATTGTTTTAAAAATCTTGATTTTTTCATACCCCGGTGAATATGGATACTATGTTCATTAAAAATGGATTGAAAATGAAATATCAATCTTTACCGTCAATAGATATAAGCAACTAAGAAAGCTTAATGCAGATGCCATGTGCGAGTCTACTAGTTTAAAATGATTTCTTAATTCATGCAAATGAAAACACAACTTACCCTGTCAGGGTTGCACTCCTGGAATTCTCTCAGGATCGAAAACTCATCCTTGAACCCAAGATTGGGATCTTTGGGAGATTTAATGGCCACCATCTCCTTATTTTTGTGGTCATAGCACTTGGATACCTAAAAAAATACAAAGATTAAACACACGTTCCTTAACCCTCCAAACACAGGTGATTTTCATATTTTATGAGCAAAATTTATGTTATAGAGTGTTGGTTTATCAGGAGATTCAAGGCGATAATAGTGCAGCCAACTAAAATAAACATAGCAAATAGAACACAATTTTATGTCGCCTATGGCTGGAGGGTTAAGCTTATACACATTTGAGACTAGTGTAAATAAACAAGGTTGGTTGATTGAATTGGTTTGTATGGTGCAAGGGCCATATTTGGCCATGCTGTGCCAAACACCAAGACAGACAATATCAAGTAATGGTTGTGTTTTATGGCACAAGGGGCCACATTTGGATATGCAGCACCAGACAAAAGACAGACAATATCAAGTAATGGGGGTTGGGTTGAATAGATTGGGTTTTATGGTGCTCTGGCCATATTTAGCCATGCTGTGCCAGACGAAAGACAGACAATTACAAGTGATAGATATACAAACAAGGAAAATTTTATTGACAAAGGGGGAAACACACCCATGGAGGAATCAAACCTGACCACTAATCTTTCTTATAGCTGTTTGCAATTGTCGTTCAATTAATGGTATACTTATACCTGAACAAAATATTTGAACATCATCCAGAAATAGAGTTCCTTGTACATATGCAGGGAGTTGTCCAATAATACCGTTTATTTCAATTATGAAGAGAACACTCAAAACACTTCCCTGACGAACTCCCTCATCCTGTGGGAAGTCATCAGATAAAATGTCGTTGATGTGAACTTTAAATGTCCTTGTCAGCAAAACATTTTGGATAAAAAGTGGGAGATTGCCCCGAAAGTTCATTTTATGTAAATCCCTCATTATTCCATATCACCATGTTGGGTCACATGCTTTTACCATGTCAAAAAATAGTGACCAAGTGTTTTTTCCTCACTAAAGTATCTCGTATTGAGGATTCAAGCAGTAATGCATTGTCTATGGTGTTGTGGCTGAAATGAAATCCACTTTGAAAATTAAAGAGATGTCCTACTGATTCTACAACATATATAAATCTGGCATTAACAATTCGTTTCGTTAGTTTGCAAGTGCTACTTGTCAAAGCAATAGGCCTGTAGTTATTTGTGTCTTTCGGGTCATTAACAGGTTTCAGAATGGGTATAATAATGTCCTTTTGCCAAACATTGGAAAAACCTGCTGCCTACCAAATTCTGTTAAAAATAAAATAAAGTTTAATGAATTTTCGTTAAGATGTAATAACATGTAATTATGAATTCTGTCAGGGCATGGTGAAGTCAGATGATATTCTTCAATGCAGTCTTGAGTTCAAACATAGTAAAATCCTGTTTATAGACTTCCAGTGTAGATTGCTGAAAGTCTAGTCTTTAATTCTTCACGTCTTTTATAATTAATAAAAATCTTGAGGATACGAACTTTCATACTTCTCCCAGAGTATCAGCAATCGTTTTTATGTCAGAAATGACTTGTCCATTAGATGATAAAAATGAAATTTGTGGGTAATGAAAGTTACCAGATTTTCCTGAGATTATTCCAAATGTGTTTAGATGGAATGTTACATTTTATAGAATTAACCTTTACACTATGACGCCCAAATTTCGTTACATGTGCCTCAGAACAGCAGATTCCTTCCCCTTACAGAACTTGTGAGAGAATCATGAATGATTTTTATGACTGACCACCTAGCGCACTTTCCTTTCATAGTGTTTGGTATGTTAGAGATATCACCGGCGAGACATTCTGAGTTTCCCAGCATTCACAGAATGATCAACAGGGAAGTCTTGGAACAAAAGGACCAGACTTTAGGGCCAGTCTCTGACAGCTCAGAAATGGTGATTGATGTCAGTGGTCACTTAAAAGGAGTACAAAGGGTAAAGTGGTCGGTACAGCTTCCATACTGAGCCGCTTTAGGAAGGAAAAATCTCACAAGACTGTTGTACCGCCCGTAATCTAAAAGTTAATATAAATTTGCCAAGAATTCCTTTGACTGTCTCTTCACCTTGCTAGCTTCCACTTTCATCCATTTAAATTCCATCAGGTTTGACGTCGTCGGATATCTGTGGAACTTTCTCCAAGCTCTTTTTGAGATTTGCATGCTTGTGAGCATAACTCATTCCAACAGGGTTTCCAAAGCCTAGGCATCTTCCCAGATCTTTTGGGGATAGATAGGTCTGCTGCATTAATAATAGTATTTGTAATGTGTTTTGCAGCTTTACCATATCATCAGAAATATTGGCTTCTGATTGGAAATGAGTTCAATCGGATTTGTCAAAAATAAATCGCTGGTCATCTAGGTAATACATCATTAAAAGTACTGGAAAATTATAGCTGTTATGCAGGTCATCATCAACTCTAAAATTCCACATCGGAACCAAAACAGGACAACATACTAAGTCCAAAGTATGAAAGGAACGATTAAACTAGTGAAAATATATGTTACTTAAGTCATTTAGGAGACAGAGGCAGTGGTCATCAATTAGTTCTTCAATTTGTTGTCCTCTGTGATTTAAAGTGTTGCTTCCCCAAAGTGGATTATGTCCATTAAAATCTACAATGATAAAATAAGGTTGTCGGAGCTGAATAATCAAATTATTTAAATCTTGTTGACTGATAGGCTACTAATCTCCTCTCTTGATCATGTGACATTTTTTACATTTCTTACCAATGCCCAAATCTAAAAATATTCCATACTGGTCAAATACTTCACAGGCAGAATTGATTCAAAATTTTGATGCTAATAAAATGCACACAGGATAGTTGTAATACCTTTTCATTCGGTCTGGAAATAGTGTCATGTAGAGGTATCTAATTTCAGATTGGACTTTTATGAAAATTCGAGTTAAGCAAGAAAATTATACTTGAGTATAATTCTACCCTGAATGATCATGCCCTTGACAAATAAATGTAATCAGATTACTTCTATACGCATCAGTATTGTTGTGTTGATACAAAGTGAAGTTTCTTATATTGTCATTTTTGTTTCATACATAATAATTAAACAAAAGCATTTTTATTCTGTGTCGAATTTACATCTGCCATGGTTTGAATCTCATCATAATATTGCCCAGTGGTAGGGTGTAATCATTTTGGTTTGACACTGATTTGGATATAGTATTCATAGAAAAATAGATCTCTGGGAAAATTATATTAAAAAATTGCATTTTTATGAATAACTGTGGGCCCTCTTCCAATAATCTCCTGGCCCCTTGGAAGTCACATCCTAGTTTAAAAACACTGGACTAAACAATGTATTCTTTATCAACATCTCAAAATCCATTCTCTAAAAATACTAAAATGTGAGCAGAAATAAACATAGGCAAAATTCTACTTTACTTGGTGTAATTTCAATTCTTTAGAGCCAAGCTGTAGTTTGCCTAACCCATGTCGCTTATGCTGTTTCAGATGGATGCAGCTGAATCAGTTTCATCACTCAGGCTGTCTGCTTCACAAGTGTTAAATTTCTGAAAAGAGGAACATGAATTAAGACAAGCTGATAGTTGCTTCAATTACAAACGTTTATTGCTAAAATGCATGCACATTATTTAGCCCATGATTAAAAGGAACAGAAACACAAACATAATGAAGAAATATTTGTTTGGATAACTAAATTTATGGGGGAAAAGTAATTTTTTTCAATAATTCACTTGTTTTTGCAATTTCATTTGAAAATCAATTGAACACACCAATGTATACTTATAGGACGCTTACCATTTCAAAAATAAACAATCGTATTTGTAAATAAAGTACATACATTTTGAACTCCTGATACATAAACACTTAGAGATATGTAAAAACATTGAAAAGAATATATTAGTTCATTAAGTCTCAATATATATTTGTAATTAATAAATACTAATTCAGCAGTCTAGTGCATGGGACTGAAAGTTACTTCAACTTAAAAACTCAAGTGGTCAGTAAGATTTATTATCAATTTCACATACTGCAGAGAAAGGAAAGTATCGAGTTCAATCGAAATCTAGACGAACTTTAAACACACAGCATGCATGTTTTGGGTGTCAATTAATTTTTCAGAAATGCAAATCGAACCTGTTCTCAAAACAAGCAAGCTTCAAATCGATACCATCACAACTTTTTACTTGTAGATCAAGAGGAATATGTGTAGTAGACCACGCCCACACAATGTGCTTCAAAGAATTATCCATGACTAATGCAGATTCAACTGAACTAAAAGATGTTTATCATTGATGCCTGGGTGAATTGGTCATCAAAAGTAAACATTATTGAGTTATATTTTACTTCTTTAACATACAATTCACAAGTGTTCTCCTTTGAATAACCTAAAGACAAAACAAATTCATAGTATTAATGCCACATTTCAAGTAAAATTTAATTTCAGACATCTCAAAGGTTACTAGTATCAAAAGATTTTACATGGAAAAAATTATAAACTTTCACTTAAATATGAAACACTGAAAATCTTAAGAATTACTCAACTAAACTTTGTTAAGACATTTCTATACAGTTTGGATTTCTGCTGTGGTTTTAACCCATCATTACGATACCAAAGCAAACTAGACCAGAGCAAAATCCTTCCTGTAAACATAACAGTTTGGATATTTACTGTTGTTAATCCTTAAAACCTTTCCCTTATGCAAAACAATTTATTTCTCCAATCTAACTACTCTCCTATAAAAGTGCATGCAAAATACAAAACAAGGTAAAACACATGTGTGCCTATTATTTATAATTGTTTGTACACTGAAATCAATTACTAGTCTGAGTATTTGTTCATGCTGTCTACAGAAAACAAATTTGTGCGTCCATTCTAGTACACGCTGACAGAAAATTAACATTTTTAAATATTAGTTATGGTATCATAAATAAATCTTCTAAACCCAAGTATGTCAAATTCAGTTTCTAAAGATAAATTATTTACTTTTTGATATACAAAGACACCACAATTCATATTGTCTGTCTGTTTAATGTGGGGAGGAAATTTAAGTGTCCATTTAATTGAATTGCAGAATAAATTACTTAATGCCAAAAACCATTCCATCATTAAATGTGCTGAAGTTTTACTTACAGAGCTGTTTAAAGGATCATAAAATTCCAATGTATATATTTCAATATCTAAAATAATTAAAAGCCAATGCTCATTAACATTAGCAGGCATAAATAAAATCTTATGTTTGACAAGATATAATGTATATTTATATTGCAGAGAAAGGAAAGTATCGAGTTCAATAGAAATCTAGACGAAGTCAATTAATTTTTCAGAAATGCAAATCGAACCTGTTCTCAAAACAAGCAAGCTTCGAATCGATACCATCGCAACATCATCTCCAAGATTAAACCACAATTTAAAAGTTTTAAAATTATACATCTTAAAATGTTTACGAAAACACTCGAATCGGAAAACCAAGATCAACACCAACACAGGTAAAGTTGCGGTTGCCTTGCAACTTTTCTTTTAAAGTTTAATTCGTTTAGGTGTTGTTTCTTATTAAAAGTTTGAAGAATAGTATGGAGAGAGAACAAAATAAGACTAGAAATCATTATAAATATCCCAGAAATAAAAATTTTGTACCATAAATAATTTTTAATATTAAATTTTTAACGCTTTTAATAAAAATGTAAATGTTGACCTGTCAAGAAAGTGTTTAGAAATTTGGTATTATACATTGATCAATAGCATTTTTATTTATTTCTAGATTTATGCTATTCCAGATTGCTCTTCAAAATTATTAATAATCTTTAATCGAAAACACAGAAGGGCCGCGGTGGCCCGGTGGGAAGAGCAACGGACTTGCAACCGAAGGGTTGCGAGTTCGAATCCAGCCAAACACCGTCGTGTACAAAGGGGGCTGGTGCACGTTAAATCTGTCGTGGCCCCAAACGTCCTCACGTTGGCGTGGTGTGGAAGTTTGGAGAGTGGGGTGCCAGCTCAGGTGTTGCCTCGTCATCTGACCGTGGTTCAAAATTACGTGGTGTTGTCCTCGGATCTTTCCCTCTGGGATTGATCCCGGACCGTCACCAATAGCCCGTTGTGTTGCTCCAGTGTGACGTTAATTGAAAATACCAATACCAATACCAATACCGAAAACACAGAAACGAATTAAACTTGATTCTTTATGTAATTTACAAACTGCAACTGTCCGATTGGACTAGGTAGTTTAACTGCAACTGCGCTTGTTTCCTCAGATTCGTTCATGGTATCAATTGTGAGAGTCAATAGAGTTTTATAGAAAAATGAAAATCTTTCTAAGAAGAGAGCACCTAGACGTTTTTTTAAATGGTAGGTGATCTGTTTTAAATGTGATTCTGACTTTTTGGGTAAATATTTTTATATTGGAAATTGTGTATCTGCTTTCAGCTTTGAAACGAAAGCAACTATCGTTGCTTTTATACAGAAGTAGGTACTTCTGTTTTCAGAAATGTTCAGCTGTTAAAATTAATTTGTTTAAGTTTTTGTATCTATCTGAATTTGCATGACATTACCACATTTTTTAAGGGAAAGTGAAATCTTAATTTTCGAAGAAACCCTAGTTTTGGTTTCCTTCAATAACATGTATGTAAGTGATTTTGAAACATGTTTTAAAAGCATCTTGGATTTTTAAATGTGTATTTGAAAAAGAAGAATAATTAACACTTCTTTTCACTGAAAAATATACCGTTTTTATCATTAAAAGTTTTATAGGGTAAAATTTGGCTGTTTGGTGATGAAAATAGTATAACTTTGTAATAGAAAGACTTGAAATACAAACAATCAAGTATTTAATTTGTCTTATTCAATTAAAATGAAAGGTATCAATGCAGCCCATCTTTAATGCCAATTTAAATAAATCAATTAAAGAATGAGTGACTAAGCGAAAAAACTACTATTGCAAAACAATCTTTCATGTTTCACATTTTTTGTTACATCGATCAAGGTATTTGAAAACGAAATGATCAAGTTGGAACATTTTTGTGTCACTTTCAATCTTTTCTGAAACACATAGTGGAAACAAACTAATTAGAATCATAAAATATGATTTAAATAAATAGAAAAAATAATTTTAATCAAATAGTGCAATCTTCTTAAAAAACATTTCTAAAAATAATCCCGATTTTTGCAGTGTCAGATATCTACTTTGGAATTGGGGAAACTCATTTAGATTTTAACTGTGTTGATGACCAGAAAGCTATCTTTCCTCCTTGGCTACTTCTGTATTTCTAAAAGAATATTTTCAACTTAACTGTTTTTAACTTACAGTTTTTACAACTATGTTGGGTAATATGAAAGAGGCAGAAAACTTGAATTAACTAAATTACTATGGCATGTAAAAGTGTATTAAATTTAAATTTTTAGCTTTCCTAATAAAATCTTATTTTTTTTAACAATAGAATTTTATGTATTATGGATTTACGTCATGAAATTGAATTCAAATTAAATAAACACACAACACTAGAGAATGATTTTTATGGTTTTAATCTTTCAAAAATTAGTCCTGCTATATTTTCTAAACTCATATTTTAATATTTACCATAAATATTTAACCCTTTTAGAGATGTAAAATTCTTGGTAATAATCTTTTGGAGAATATTCTTAAAGATTTTGGATTGATTTGGAAGATTCCAAAAGATTTTGGAGAATATTCTCCAGCGGGAGAATAATCGAGAATTTTTTCTAAATGCATACAAACTGAAAATATGGCACATATTTTTTTAATCAAGAATGAATACATGAAATAAAAAAAAATCATTATTTAAAAATGTAGTATTTCGTTAAGTCTAACATTAAAAATAAAGAAAGATATAAACATTTAACTTATTTTGTTACTTTTATTTTCAACTGTACTTTCATCTAATAATCACTTTCTGAATCTGAAGTTAACATTTCATCATCTACAGCTCCTGCAGAATTCTGAATAGGTTTCTCATGTTTTCTTTCTTTCAAAAGTTTCATATTATATGCAGCATAAGTCAATTTGCCACTTTGAACATGTAACTTATTCCTTTTAGCAGAGTGGATTAGCCCGTAAGTGCTAAAACTTCGTTCAGTAGTTACGGTAGTGGCAGGCATTGTTATGATCTTGAGAGGTACCTTAGATAAAGTGGATCCAAAGCAAGTACCTTTCCACCATGTAACAGCATTAATCTTTTCTGCGGACCTCAGGACATGATTTACCAAAGAAACCTTCTCTTGCTCGGTATTCTGCCAGTTCTGACAAAACTTCCACTGATATTTCCTGAAGAAAAAGCTCATGTTGTAAATAAATTCTGATCCTGCCACACTTGCTAATCCTTATCAAGACTTGTTCCACTGAGCTTAGGGTCTAAGATATTTGCAGCATAGTGGATTGGTTTTAAGGTTGAATCTTTCCCTTTTTTACCATATCAAGAATGGCCTTTTCTTCAATTTTTAGAAGTGGACCAGATGGTAAATGTTCTCTAAGCTTTTCGTGAATTTCCCTAAATGCTTCAGCAACTCTGCTGATTGTGGGATTCAAGAATTGTGATCTGTTTTACAATAGGGACGTGGACCTAGAAAACAGATTCGTCTAAAATACAGAAACTACCACATTTACTCAGAATTTTGTCGTATTCTATTACAGCTAATGATTTTAATGCATACTTAACATCAAATAAACTTTTTAAACACTAATGTTGATCCCCATCTGGTTTTCACATGCATTTTTAAAGAAACTCACTATATTAATTTCCTTTTAAATGCTTTCCAATTTTGCTCGAAGTTATTTGCTTTGACAATATGTGTGCAATTACATTCAAGTTTACTCAAAGAGCTAGTTTTTAATATATATCCGCAACCAGTAAGGTGATTGTGTGCGCTGCACATGGAAATGTGGGGGTATTTGTTGCTTATCATGTCTCTGGATTTCACCATGGCAGCAGCATTATCAGTAACGACAGCACTGAATTTTGCAGGCTTACTTCTGTTATTACCTCATCCATAATCTCCTGTATGTGTCTTTCTTTAGTTGCTATGGTTTTGAAAAAACCAGTTTGGTGTTAGAATGAAATTGACAATTGACTCATTTCTACGATTACTCCAAGCATCACATTGTAATCCCAATGATGTAGCATCATCAATTTTTCTTTTGACATCTGCTTCTACACAACAGTACTTGGCATCCAAGAGTTTATTTGACAAAGTATATCTTGATGGCAACAGAAAAGATGGCCTAAGTTTCTGGAAAAAATCTTCCACTCTTCGTTCTCTGTGATTGACAATGGAGTACCAGAAGCAAACACTTACTGGTTAAGCCTATAGTCCATTCACATGAGAATGATAGGGGAGATAAAAACAAAAACCCATGTGATGAAAAGAAACCACATGAAGACCATCTTAGTAAGCAATTGGTTAAAATTGACAATTGTTGGCAAGAAGTCAAACACTATCTGTTAAATAATAATAAACATAGTGAAAAAGTAGAAACTATACTTATACCTGTATAACTGCGTGATGGAGAAGCTGGAGATTCCATATCATTAACTGCAGGATTATCAAACATGTTCTTTACTAGAGCTGGGAGATTTTAAGCATTTTTTAAGTGGTTCTGTATTCTTGATGAATTTTTCACCTTCTCTATTCCACAGTATTTGCATGAGTAAAAAGTTTTTCCATCTCTTGTTTTTAACAAAAATGATCCCAACTAAACTTTTAGGTTTAGTAAGTTTTCTTACCACATAAGCCATATCTTTTGATAAATTTTCAATTAACTATCTAAGCGTTTCTCTGAAAAGAACCAGAAAAAATGGAAGACTAATAGTGGGAAACAAGGCATTGGGGCTGTATTGCCAACTCAGAAGACTGAAAAACCTCTGATCATGTACTGATAAAATAAATGCATGGCGAATTCTTCAACGTGTTTGATACTTTATTTGCATATTTTGTGTTTTAACAGATTCATTTTGCATCCGATTGACTAAAATTGCTACTAAAATAGGGTTTAAGTGTAGACTTGTGCTACTATTTGTAAAAGTGTGTGTTACAAATGCTACTGTATTACAAGCGCTTTGCCTGTGACAACCCTGAGTTTGCCCGAATTCTGATAGATATCTAAACTAATGTACACTTTTCTTACTTAATGATGTTGTACATTGATGCTGTTTTTAACATTTAATCTCCTTTAGATTGTAGACGATTAGATTGTGGAAGTGATTACTTTCCACCAATACTTGTGCATCCCAACATCCGTGAACTTGGAAATATGACGGCATTGAGTGTGATTACGAGGAGGTAGGTAACCACTGTAAATATAATCTTCAATTCTTAGATTCCAAGTTAAAAATATGATTTTATTGCTGATCTAGAATTATCGTCTTTGCCGGTCAAAAACCTTTGACAGAAAAAGATTGATAATTTGAAGATTGTATATGTAAAAGTTTTTTCAATAAACGTAAATCAAATGGCGAATTAAAAAACATTTGGCACTTCGACCAAGAACAGGAAAGTGATATCTAACGCTATAATCTGGAAGTTACCTTTATTTTGTCTTATAGTGAGACTAGAACTGAAAAGGTTTTTTTTTTTAATGAAAAGAATTTTCTTATGCATTGTGAAATTGATAATTCTCCTCTCAATTATTGCAATACCGATATCGTACTTCAGTGTCACAATTTTTCTTGGGCGTTTTTCCACTATTGATTAGAACTCGAAACTTTTTTCACATTTTAAAATTTCTGAGCTGATCCCAATATTAAAAGCGATACTCGGAACAATTTTAAATCTTTGGAATAGAGTAGCCACTGCTAGATATATCGCGCTTCATAGAGAACAAGAGTACAATGCAAATCGAGAAACACTTGCAAATTGGAAACAAAAAATGCATTAAATCAATCGCTTTTAATTAAAAGAATGCAGAAGATTAATGTAATCAATCCTAGAACTTTTTTAATATGGGGAACTTTATTGGAATATTTTTGAAAATAAATTCTTTCCCGTCCATGCTTTCGAAACACAAATCTTTTCGTGCCAATACATTAAAGGACAACTGCTTGAAACAATTTCTTCTTTGAACACCTAATTTCAGATTTCATTTGTTCGCAAAACGAAAATTCAATTAGGGACAAATAGTAAATAGCCGAATGCGCTATATATCAGGAGGTTAATGAACTGACATTTTATAATATTTTCAATTTTAAAATTAATTCTGCTTACAATACTACAGAAATCTTCAATACTTCTCCACAACTTTGGTTTTAAAACAAAAAATGTTAACAAAGCAAGTCTTATTACGAAATTTGTCAAATTTATTGGGGTATAAGTACATAAATAACCAGCAATGTAGCACTTTTCTTAATCAGTAGTTCTTAGAGTAAATTAAAATTTTCCTCAAATTATCCATCGCCAATAGCCCGTTGTATTGCTCCAGTGCAACTTGAATTCAACTACCTGCTTTACCTTAAACTATCTGAAATACACAAATTTTGTTTGAATATACATTAAATAATTCTGCTTTCACGTTACATAAATATGGAAAGATATATTCCTTCCATTCAAAAATATTTTTTCGAAACCAAAAGTGTTATTACGAAACTCTTGAAATAAATGTGTGAACACAGAAGAGTAACCGTATTTACAGTTTAATGAACTTCCACATCAGTGTGGGCTGTTCTTGAATTATCACTTCAAAATTTCACATATTTCTTCTATTTTCGCAATTAGCTTTCTAAGTTCATTTCCGTAATGACAAGAGTACTATGAATCTGAAATCAACATACCGACATTGAGAACATAGAACGGATCAACTTTTTGATTGGCTGCCACAAAATTATCAGTCTCTACGCCTGTCATTACGTCATAAACTATTTGCAAAGAAAATTAGATTTTTGATGTGTTTATTTATTATCTACTCATTTGTTTCCGGAAATACCTATTACGATGATATACTGAGCTAGTTTTTAATAACGGACTTACACTGTTTATAAAAAGAGATTTTATGATTTTTGGAGGCATGTTAAAAATTTTCGAGTGCTATTTGAATTTACCAAATCTCCTTATTGAACTTTCAATTTACCTATGAGGGTTTTCAAACTTACCTTAAAGACCTTTTCATGATGACATGGGGTTCATTCAACTTTAATTAGGTTTTACTTACTAATTTCGAAAATTTCTGGTCAATTCCTCAGGAATTGCAACTATACTGATCCCTAAAGAATTGGCAGGCGAATTCTTTTACTTTGAATCGCGAACGCAGGGTTGCCACAGGCGACTCTTACTATTTTTCAACTTTGGCAACTAGGGTTCCTCTTATTCAACATTGGTTTGACTTTTTTGAAAAATATAGCAAAGGTCAAAGAAAATTGAGTTCTTTTTTTGCAAGAAGCTGCCGGAAAAAATTATTTTCCTGATTTTTCAAAAGAGAAAATTTTTTCTTAGGGACATCAATTTCAAAGTTTTGGCGCCAAGCCATATAAATTTCTTTGCGAGATCTTCAACATCTGTTTCATATTTAATAAGCCCATTTTGTGTTTTAGCCGATTCATTGTATATCGGAGCAACTAAAATTGCTACTACACTGCTGGCCACCCAAATTGCAACACCAAGAAAGACAAGAGATATCACAACAAAATTTATTTTGTAGATAACATGTTGACCAAGTATCAAATGATTAAATTTATAGACTTCTGTGAAGTGTGGTTCCTGCCAAAATCAGTAGCCAGAGTAGCCGCCATTGTTGGAGATCACCGCTGCCACACGCCTCGGCATTGATTCAAAGAGACTTTGGATGTGTTCTTGGGGTACAGCAGACCAAGCAGCTTCCACACGTTGCCAAAGTTGATCTGGTGTGGCAGCTGGGGATGTATTCTGGGTCAATCGTTGAACAACCATGGACCACATGTTTTCTATCGGCGAAAGATCCGGAGAGCGAGCTGGCCAGGGAAGCAATTCAATCTGGCGATTGACGAAGAACCCTTGGACAATGCGTGCCACGTGTGGTCGCGCATTATCCTGTTGAAATATGGCTGTGGGCAAGCCCTGAAGGTAAGGAAGGACAACTGGCTCCAACACCTCGGAGATGTGGCGCTGGCTGTTTAAAGTACCGGCAATGCGTACTAGAGGAGTGCGAGAGTGATATCCAATACCGCCCCATACCATAATACCCGGTGCAGGACCAGTGTGGCGGTGCATAACGCAGCTGTTCAGCATCCTCTCTCCACGGTGTCTCCAGACTCGAATCCGACCATCGTGGTGTTGCAGACAGAAGCGTGACTCGTCAGTAAAGACAATTTCATTCCATTCTGCCGTCCACATCCATCTTTCATCGCACCATTGGCGGCGGAAACGTCTGGTTCTGCGTCAAGGGTAGACGAAGCAATGGACGTCTTGCGGACAGACCACTCTGCTGTAAACGGCGTCGAATGGTACGCGCAGACACTGGATGATGCGGTACAGACTGAATGTGCTGTGCTATGGTTCGTGATGTGGCTGAGCGATCCGTCACTGCCATACGCACAATATGCCTGTCATCACGTGAAGTGGTGCACTGAGGTGGATGCGATCGAACACGTCGGTCCGTCGTACCCTCCTGCATCCAACGATCACATATCCGCATTACAGTTGTTTGGTTTCGTCCAACACGACTATCGATTTCCCTGAAAGATAATCCACAATCTCGGTAGGCCACTATCCTTCCTCTGTCGAACTCGGATACTTGATCAAAAGATGATCGCTGTTTTCTACGAGGCATAATTGATCGGTTTTTTTTTTTTTTTGAAAAAACCACAAGAAAGGCACAATTGCCGTACTTGAAATCGTCGAAATCTCCAAGCCTTAAATAGCGCTTTGAAGTGGCGCCACAGGCGCGCGTGATGTGTGTCTGCGCTGAAATTCTAATCATTTGCATATCTCACCTCCGCTAATGCATGTTGTAAATTTCATATTATTTGCATGCTTCCTTCAGGGTGTTGCATTTACGGTGGCCAGCAGTGTAAAATTGGGTGAAAGAGGAGACTTTTTTGCATCTATTTTTAAAAATTTATGCTACCAATACTATTATTTCATAAGTATGTTGGTAGTGTCAACCCTGTGTTCGTTTTGGTCAGACGATTTTCTTTTGAATTAAGTTATACATATCCACTTTTGTGTTTGGAAATTTAAAAGGTTTCTAGTATCCAAATTAAAATTTGAACCCTGCTAGGTTGCAACACCCTTATACAAATTTTATGCATTTGAATTTATAGAGGACGTTATTTCTTGTCAAATGCCATCTTTGAATTTTCTCTACTGTTGAAACTGCTTGAATGAGGAGGGGTTGGTTCGTTTTTCTTTTCCGCAACTGTACTTAAGCCAAATTACGTGTTATCAATGAGGGCACTGTTTACAAAGGAATCATGGGATGTTATGTATGAGAGGTATTTTATATCAAGCCAAAAATGTGTGTGCTGTGGTGGTGATGTTTCTGCGGCGTTGTTTTGTGTACGTATTCCGAACGTACTGTCACTTGGCTTATTTTTCGAATACGATTTCAGCACTTCGTCAATAAAAATCCCGAATTGATGTATGATGGTTGCTTTGGTCACCGCCAATTAGATTAAACGCCAAAACAACGAAAAATTAAACTTTAAAGTAACTCCGAAATGTATAATTTGGGTAGTGGAAGTAATACATTCGCTTTCCATCTGGTTTATATGATTGCATTGAAAATACCTCTCATAGCAAATTGATTCAGCCCGAGAAAAGTCGGGTTATATCCTTTTTTCTATGAAACATTCACAAAAAATTTTTATGTCTAAGGCAATAACTTACTTTTTTGTTGGGGGATTATGGCTTGAGGGACATGTTTGGTCATGCTGCTCCAGACACAAGACAGACAATATCAGGTAATAGACATGCCAAGCAGGAAAGTTTTACTGACACAGAAGAGAGAAATACACCCACGGAGGAATCTAATCTGCTCCTCTTACAACTCGCTCATTGCTAGCATAGTGGAAATGGCCACTGAGCCACGACAGCCCTCTATTAGTTTTGGAAAAGAGTATTTATGAAATCTTTCTTGCAGGCTTGGCTTGTCTTCCCATACAAGACTTCATCGTACCATCTCTAGATAACGGAGTCTTTGGCAACCATCTTTACTGGGAAGATGAGCAAGTTGGAATTTTCAGAATACGCTGGACCCACAAAGCCAAATCCAGCTGGACTGATGAGGAGTCCTCGGTATTCACGGTAAGTTAATATATATATAAGTATTCAAAAAAGGAAATTTACGGAGTGCCTGCTATGAAGCATCTTACCACAGGAAGTGAGAAAGATATTGAGCTTAGGATAAATGATACAGTTAAGTTAGAAAGAATTTAGGTATTTAGGCTCAATTGTTACTGAAAATAATGACATGCCTGAAATAAAACAGGCTTGGTGCAAGAAATCGGAGCTTTTCCACGCTACAAAAAATAATATCTAAAGCAATTACATAAATATGGAAAAATATATTCCTTCCATTCAAAAATATTTTTTTGAAACCAAAAGTGTTATTACGAAACTCTTGAAATAAATGTGTGAACATAGAAGGGTAATCGTATTTACAGTTTAATTAACTTCCACATCAGTGAGGGCTGTTCTTGAATTATCACTTAAAAATTTCACATATATTTCTTCTATTATCACCAATTAAGCTTTCTAAGTTCATTTCAGTAATTACAAGAGCATTATGAATCTGAAATGAACATACTGACATGGAGGAATTCCAATTAGACATAGTAGAACAGATCAATTTTTTGATTGGCTGCCACAAAGTTATCAGGCTCTACTCCTGTCTACGTCATAATCTATTTGCAAAGAAAATGAGATTTTTGATGTGTTTATTATCTATGCATTTGTTTCTGGAAATATCTTTTACGGTGATATACTGAGCTGTTTTTTAATGACGGAATTCATTATTCACAAAAAGAGCTTTTATGATTCTTGGAGGTTTGTAGGTATTCAAAAAAGGAAAGGACATCACTTACCGAGTGCCTGCTGTGTAGCAGCTTACCACCACATCGAGAAAATGCGAGAAAAATCTCGAGTGTCGCTGCATAATAGGGTGATGTAAAAATTACAATGGTTTAAATGGTCTGCGATTTGAAAATCAGTGAGAAATTAAAAAATTTTTGGTGGAGAGTTAAAACACAACCAGTGCGCGACTGGTGGTCATCCTCCTAAGTACTGCTCAAAATAGTGCTTAAAAGCTGCTCGGTTGGAAGCCATGCCTTTGCGCATGGAATTGCTGTTGCTGCTATGGGATGGGGTACTTTAACAGTTGTGATACAATAAATGATCCGAAAAAATGGTTGAGAGTTAAAACAACCAGCACGCTGAAGCTCAGGTGGTCACCCTCCTAAGTACTACTCAAGAATGAGTGCTTAACTTCTGCTCGGTCGGAAGCCATGCCTTTGATCATGGAACCACCGCTAGTATTCAGGAATGGAGTACTTTAACAGCCATGATACATTAAATGATCCTTTCCATTCCAAACCTCCAAAATTAGGCACCTAGGTGACATGAAGAATATTCTTTTTAGACCATGACCAAGGTGTGTACTTTTTGAAGTACAGTTTTTAGAAATATGAATTAGTGCGCGCCAATAAGAAATAAATGTTACCTTAAATTTTTGATTAATTTTTATTTCATTAGGAGATACGAAATTTGCATACAGACGCTTATATTCGTTATAAAAGGGTTTAAACAAGGTATCAGATGTGAGTCATTGTGCGACCAACAGACAGAAGCTATTTAGAAATTGACTCGGATGCGCGTCTATATTTCAATTTCACTTCCTTTGAGTCCTATAAAATTATTTTGGATCATCTGCACACACACACACAATCTATGTGCTCTTCAGCATAAAGACTCTGAATAAAACATTGCCACTACAAAATCCGTAACTCTCCGAGTGGTTTCGACGTGATATCTCGTCCATCAACATCTGACCAATTTTGCTGATGACGAGATATCACGTCATGAAGACATTGACAAGTTTTTGATGATGTCGAGATATAGTCCACCAAGATCTGGTCCTCATGACGAGATACCTCGTCGATATAACCACCAGGAGGGTTAAAATATGGATGAATTGGATAACATTGGAGTGCATATGTACACATGTAAACTGTTGGTATAATTATTTTATAAAGTACCATGACTTTTCTAGCTACTCTGTATTTTTCGGTGAGACTATTTCTTTTTTCACAGGCATGGGATATTGCCAAACACCTGCCGGTCCCTGTCACACACCAGGACTTCGTGGATTCCAAGCAGAGATTAAGGGCTGCTTTGAGGATCTTGAAAACAGTTCAAGAGATGCCAGGTATCGATGGGTACCGGAGATACAGGATCCTGGGTTAGTACCTGAAATTGCATAAATTTTATTACCTATAGCAATGTTCCTCATTGCGAGAAACCTATGGTACCAAAGGAGTAGCCAGCGGAACAAAAACATTTCCAATAAAAAAGTCAATAAATAAATAACCGTTATACTATAAAAATTCAAATTCGTACATTGAAACTAGTAGTGGTTGGTTGGGGGATTTTATGACGCAAGGGCCATATTTGGCCATGCTGAGCCATACTAAAGATATACAACATCAAGTAATAGATGTTACAATAAATTTTTAATAACTGCAGAAATTATCTTATCTCTTTTAATAATTATTTATTACTTTAAAAATAATTATTTTATTTATACATAAGAAGAAATTAAAATTGGAAAAATATTAAAAAGAACACTTCCTTGACAATAAAATACGACTTCTAATTTTGTAAACAACAGAGCTCGAACAACATAAAAATTAACAGAGTTTAGCTGTATCTCTTATTGTCCATTTTTTTACTAACAAGGATTACTCCAATCCAATCTTTGCATTCAGGGTATTAAGCTTTGGCTTGTGTAGTGGTTTTATGAGTCCATCTGCTAGTTGATTTTCAGTGCTAATCTTTGAAACTTCTATTTCTCCTTCCTGTACCTTTTCCCTGACAAAAAAGTGACGCACCTTATGCGTTTGGTTCTCCTATGGAACTCCGGTATCTTTGCAAGTCTTATTGCTGCTTCATTGTCTATCCAAAGAATTGGTGTTCCTTCAACATCAGTCATTTCTTTTAACAATCTACTAAGCCAAACCAAATCCTTTGTTTTCTTCACTTGCTGCAACTATTTCTGCTTCTGTTGTTGAGAGTGCAATTGAAGATTGTCTTTGGCTTGTCCACAATATTGCTCCACCTGCATACAGGCAAACAATACCAGTTGAACGTCCGGTTTTATCATCTCCAGCATAGTCGGCATTGCTAAATCCTTCTAAATGTCCTTGGTTGAAGTTGGATTTGTAAATGATACCTTTTTCTTATGTTCCCTTTAAATATCTGAATATCCTCTTGATTTTTACAATATCTGCACTGGTAGGATTTTCAACACTTCTTGCTAAATAGTTAACGGAAAATGCTATATCTGGTCTTGATCCAGTTGCTAAATAAAGTAGAGTTCCTATAGCTGATCTGAAGGGAAAATTCCCTTTTATATCAGTATTATCTTGAGAATTATCATTCGTAATTGGTGTTGAAACTGCTCTGCAATTTTCCATTCCAAAATAACTAGTATTCCATATAACTAGTTTGGGTGATCTTTATTGAACCATCATTTCTTTGTTCAATCTCAATGCCCAAAAAATGAAGCAGGTTTGAAGGTAATCTTAAATTCTGTTTTCAATTCATTTAAGAATTTATTTATTTCATCTTGGTTTGTTGATGCAGCTAAACCATCATCCACATAGAGTGCAAGTATGATCTTAAGATCATTTCTATTTCTGATAAATAAACAAGGATCAGATGCACTTCTAGTGAAACCGAGCTTGGCGAGAAAACTTCCAAATCTTTCATTCCAACATCTAGGAGCTTGCTTAAGTCCATACAAGCTACGGCTTAGCCTACACACCTTATTTGTTCCATCACTAAAGCCTTCGGGTTGAGACAGATTTCTTCAGAAAGTTCTCCATACAAAAAAGCTGTTGAAACATCAAATTGCATTAAGTGCATATTTTCACTAGCTGCTATGCTAATTAAGGTGCGGATAGTATTTTTATTTGTTACTGGACTAAATGTCTCTTCATAGTTGACTCCCTTGCGTTGGGAAAAACCTTTTTCTACTAATCTTGCCTTGTATTTATCTACTGAGTCATCCGGGTTAGTTTTAAGTTTAAAAACCCATTTGCTTGCAATCGGCTTGAATCCAGGTGGTAAATCAACTACTTCCCAAGTTTGGTTTTCCTTTAGAGATTTTAATTCACTGTCCATAGCATGTAACCACTTATCTTTTTGTTTAGTCCTTATTGCTTCATCATAGGTTTCTGGTTCATCCATATTTTCCAATACTGAGTGCAAACTATAATCATCATATCTTGAAGGTTTCTTAATTCTAGATCTATCCCTAAGTTTTCTTTGACCTGCTGTGTCACCATTATCTTGTCAGTTTCCCTTTGTTCACTTAAATGATCTTCAGATTTATTTTCAATATCTTCATCTCTAGTTTCTTCTGATTCCACAGTCACTGGTAGTGGATTTGAAAACTCTTCCTTTTGGAATATTACATCTCGACTTCGAAATACGGAATCATTTATTTCATCATAAATTCTGTAGCTATCATCACCATCATAGCCTATTAGGATTCCAGATCTTGCCTTTGGATCCATCTTGTTTCTCTTTTGATCAGGAATCCATCCACTACATGCAGTTCCAATCACTCGTAGATGCTTAAGTCTTGGTTTCTTGTCATACCATATATCATAGGGCGACTTTCCATCAACCGAGGACTTCACAGTTCTGTTTAGTATATATGCTGTTGTATTGATTAGCTCTGCCCAAAACTTTTGTGGAAAAATCTTTCTGGAATACATGAGAGATCTAGCTGCTTCAACTATGGTTCTATTCTCCCGTTCGGCACATCCATTTTGCTGTGGAGTATATGGTGTTGTAAACAGCTGTCTCACACCATATTTCTTTAGTAACATTCTCATTTGTTTGTTATCAAATTCTCCACCATTGTCACTGCGGAATTCTTTGATCGAATGACCTTCAACTTTTGCTTCTCAAGCTCTTGATTTAACTTTCCTTTGAGAAAGTGAACAAAGCGCATTCGAGAAAAATCATCTTTAAAGCAAACAAAGTAACGAAAGCCTGAATTTGATGGAACTGGAAATGGTCCACAAATATCTCCATGCAGTGTCTCTCCCTGCTTGGTTGCTCGTGGTCGAGTTCCAAATTTCTGACGATGCATTTTTCCTTTTATACATCCTGTACAATGTTCATCTTTGATGTTTGTCCTTATGTTCAATTCTCTCTCAATAAGATCTTGAATATGTCTTTTATCTTGATGACCTATTCTTTCATGATAAAGCTGCAAAATATTTTGATCTATGAAGTTTGCTTCTGTCGACTGATGATTTTGCTTGCTTCATTTCCACTTTAAGCAGTCCTCCATTCTCTTTATGATAGCCATTAAAATGTTTTCTTGTTTACCTTTAGGCTACATCTATTTGGTCCTGAGACAAATTTATTCTTGGGTAGTTTATCGTGAGTTTGCAGAATTGAAAAAAGATTTTTCTTAATATCATATTACCATACATTTTCAAGAGCTAAATGAAGAATATTTCCATCCACATTCAACTTCAATTGTTCCTTGACCCAAAACTTTAGCTTCTTGTCCATTTGCTTAACTTTGACAGAGTGCTCAAACTCACTATAAGTTTTGAAAATTTGAGTTTGGTTAGTAATATGTCTTGTGGCACCATTATCAAAGTACCAGTTTTCTTTGTCATCACTTTCTGTAACAAATGCATGATCATCTCAGGGGTCGTACTTGTCCTGAAATTCCTGAAAAAAAAACCGTCCTGAAATGTCCTTAATTTTTGTGTTTTGTCCTTAAATTCCTGAAATTTTCTCCGACATCGAATGTTTACCCGTTAAAGAGTCCATTTTCCCCCTTTTGCTCATGATGAGATACCTCGTCGATATAACCACCAGGAGGGTTAAAATATCGATGAATTGGAGTGCATATGCACACTTGTAAACTGTTGGTATAATTATTTTATAAAGTACCATGACTTTTGTAGATACTCTATATTTTTTCGGTGAGACTATTTCTTTTTTCACAGGCATGGGATATTGCTAAACACTGGCCAGTCCCTGTCACCCACCAGGACTTCGTGGATTCAAAGCAGAGACAGGGCTGCTTTAAGGAACTTAAGAACAGTTCAAGAGATGCCAGGTATCGATGGGTACCGGAGATATAGGATCCTGGGTTAATACCTGAAATTGCATAAATTTTATTACCCATGGCAATGTTCCTCATTGCGAGAAACCTAGGGTACCAAAAGAGTAGCCAGCAGAACAAAAACATTTCCAATAATAAAAGTCAATTAATAAATTACCGGTACATGATAAAATTCAAATTTGTACATTGAAGCTAGTAGTGGTTGGTTGGGAATTTTATGATGCAAGAGCCATATTTAGCCATATTAAAAATATACAACGTCAAGTAATAGACAGACGCACGCGCAATGAAAGTTTTACTGACACAGAAGACAGAAATACACTCAGGGAGGAATGCACCTGCCAGGAATCGAACCTGCGTAGCCTACAACTCGAAGATTGCTAGCGCAGTGGGCATGCCCACTGGGCCACCACGACTCCGAAGCTTGCACTTGCTACTGTACTTCGCAAAATATCTGAATTAAATCAAATAAAAGCTAAGGTGTAGAATGTCTCTAAGAATTGGATGATTGGAAAATGAAATGGCCAAGCCTGCAATTCTGCAAAAACAAATTTATTCATCTAATAAACTAGTCATTGTAATATTAATATAGAGATAATATGAAACTAAATTTTGAAAAGTAGTCTCAAATGTAGGAATAAAATGAAATGCAGACTTTCTTGCGAGAACGCAAATGTGTTCAAACGGTACAAACTTAAGATATTAATTCAATATCTAATTCTGAAGGAAGACACAAAACATCTTGCCCTAAATCCTCATTACTTTCTAAACTGAATCGACACAGGCTTTTACTAAAATTCAAATGAAAAATGTACGATTTCTAACGGAGTATTATGACTTACAAATTCAATCTCATCGTGAATTTGACAAAAACCTTGTGTAATGGCTTCTATTCCAATAAAACAATGTCCAGAGATGTTTTTAAAATAGTTATAAAAACCGCTGATTCTGAAATTGAAATTATGCTTTTAATATTTCTGATTAATGTGAAATTTCGAAGATATAAAATTATATCTTTATCTCTTTCCTTTATAGACCTCGACCGAAGCCGGGGCACCCAAAGTACCTCAACAAAACCAGCAGCTACTTCCACAAACTTGCAGGGACCAAAACCTTGGAAGGAACTTGGGTGAAGCGTGTCCCACCCATGAGAATCATAAAGATGGAAAATACTCACAAGGTAATTATTCTCTCTGTTCAATAAAAGTCTCAGAACGAATCATATGGACATTGATATTCGTTATGAATATCAATGCGCATGCCCTTCAGTTCGAAAACATCTTAATTTGTATGTTCCACTCTAATTAGCTGTTGTGTAGAAAAAGTGGCTGGAAAGACAAAGCAGACTAAACAAACGGGTAAATAAATGCGTGCCTTGTTACATACATTTTTGTGATGCTTTTCTTGCTTTAATTGTTTCTTGTCCTCATGTTGGCATGGTGTGGAAGTTTGGAGAGTGGGGTGCCAGCTCAGGTGTGACCTCAACATCTGACTGTGATTCAAAAAAACGTGGAAATGTCCTCGAATCTTTCCCTACGGGTTTGATCCCGGACCGTCGCCAATAGCCCGTTGTGTTGCTCCAGTGCGACGTTAATTAAAATACCTACCTACCTTGCTTTAATCATTCGATGGTTCATTGGGATAGCAGAGATTGCAGGTTTCCCACAACTGTTCCAGGTTTTCAGCCTAAATTACGTATTAAAATCATTTTACTTAAATTCACCTCAAGTTTACGCAAATTTGTCAATTTTGAACTAATTTTCTTCCCTTTTCAGCAGCAGAAGCATCTTGAAGAATGCATTTTAATAAAATATTTGGAAATGAGTTGAAGTGAACATGAAACAATTTCCCTGCAATTAATTTTGACATGTAATGTCTGAATCCCCAAATACTGAAATAACTATTTGAAGAATTAATGCATTTTTCATTCATATAATTGTATTTAATAAGTAACCCATAAAATGTTTGTGATTTTTTGGGAAAATTCATTCAATGAAAGTTCGTAATTTCGATTCGAAAGTATGAGGACCCTAAAAATATTGTTTGGTAATATCCGGTTTTTAATGCAATTTTCTTTTGGCTGAGTTGAAGTTTAGTGAGTTAGATTTTTGATTAACAAGAATAAGGATAAGTTTTTCTATCACAGGATCCACATGTTATTACTACGTACAGTTCTCACGAAACCTTCTGGGGCCGTCAAGGCTCGAGTGTGTATGCCCACTGCGCTAGCAACCTTCGAGTTTCTGTGCTGCACAAAGTTCGATACCTGGCAGGTGCATTCCTCCCTGGGTGTGTTTTGGTCTATTACGTAATATTGTATGTCTTGTGTTTGGCTCAGCATGGCCAAATATGGCTCTTGCGCCATAAACCCCCAAACCAAACAACCAACCAACCACTTTTAAAACAATATGTAGTTTTGACATTCAAATATGGATAGAATGGAATTCGTTGAAAAAATGCTAAAACTAGCTAAAAAAACATGAAAATACTCATTAAAAACTCATTGCATTTCATTTCACTAAATTGCATGGACTCTGCTGAATGAATTGCGTTGGAAAAGTTAAAAAATGGCAAGCTTTTTTCAGCGTAGAGTTTGAAAATAACCTACACTTTTAATATTGTTTTTTCCTAATGTAAAACCTAATGGTTTTGGTTTGCTTTTTTCGTGGATGTTACTTATTGACTGGATGAGATTTGGGGACCTAGAGCAGGCTACAGAAATGCTTTAAAAATGATTAAAAACATGGACAGTATAAAATAATACAATAGTTAATTTAATAGCATGTTGTCAGAAAAAATACTTGCATCACAAGGAAGTTACCAGATAGTGATTCGAACTTGGATAACATTTTTAGAGGAGACCATGAAACCAAAGTCATTTAACAAAAATTTCATTTTTCCTTTAAGTAGTTTTTAGCTATTTTCAGCTCAGCTACACAGATTTTCTTATCGAATGCCTCATTCGCTTGAATCTTTTACTAAGTGTCTTGAGATAAGAGATTCAATTTCTAATCAGCAATGGTATGTAGTAAAAAGGCTGAGAAAAATTCCCCACATTTCGATAGAAATACCTTTATAAAGGAATATTGTACTCCAAATTTGTTTTATATTCAATATTGTTGCTTCGTTCCAGAAAATTTTCACAATGAACTGTTTTCAAATAGTCCTCGTTTTCCAGAAATATTTGCGAAGTTGAGGAAAATTGAACTTTCCATTTTTAAAATGTCGGACTAAAGGTGATAGCTTTGAACCACAATAGTAATTTGAAGCCGTTCGAAGCTACAAAAGACTAAAGAATTAGATATAAACCTTTATATCTAATTCTTTGAAGAAAAGGAGTTTTTTAATGGAAACCAGGGTATGAAAAAAATCGGATTTGTTTGATTTAAATCAGATTTTTTTTATTTAAATTGGATTTTTATGATCTTTATTAATTCTTTGCCCATACAAGTTTAAATTTGTTGGATATGGGACACACAAATTACAGTGTAGTTTCCAGATAGTTTTGATTTATTTAAACATTAATATTTTTAATGCAAAACATTAATGTATTAGGAAATATAGCTGGATAAATTTTTGAAAGATTAAAACGCTACAGGAATTTGCAAAGTAAATCACATGAAGAGTAAATAGAATAGTGCCCCAAATGCCAAGCGTGAGCAATGTTTTCTATCTGGTTCTCAATCGGTTTAGATTACTTTGAGTTTCACTCATAATCAGTGACGTGAATTTTCTGGACTCTGAGAAGTAAGGTTGCTGGATCCTGCCGACACCTATATTATGAGTTTTTGAATCATACAAATTTCAGAATTGTTTTGCATTATATATTTATCGTATGTGAATAAAATATTTTGAATTACTTCAATTATTTTGACATAAAATAATTAATTGGTTTTTTTCAACATACTCAATTATCAGATGAGTGAATTAACTTTTACATTCCAAAATTCAATTCCATAAACATTGAATAGTTATTCTAGCTGGATAAAGAATTCTAAGGGATCAATGCATAAAATTTCCCAATAAATTGAAAGAAAAATTAACCAATATATCACACAAAACAAAATGAAACTATTAAAATATCCAATTAGAAATATTTATGTACAAAATTGGAATGCTTTTGTGACACTACAGAAAATATTTTTCATTGTGTCTATATTTTTTATGAACAGACTATAATACTAAATAAATAACTAGAACATCTTAAAAAAGAAAGCAAGTTACCACAATTTTAATAAATTGAGTGAATATATTTCGAGCATCTTCACTAACCACATGACGAATGCTTTAAAATTGGCCGTGTGCGATTTGTAGTCGCACGGAATGTTTAAAACAAAACCAACACTGATGAGCAGGCTTGTGAGTGACACGTATTGGTCAATGGCCCAAGATGGAAATATTTGTCTGCTAATTATGATCCCAATCAGAAAATACTGTTATTTAGTGTCTTCAAAGGAGGATGCTTTTCAATATAATTTGGGGTTGAACTCAGTCAGGACCGTCTCGAAAGGTCACGCAGCTAACGCTGAACCGGGCCTTCTCCTACAACTCAACTAGGTGCTATGACATCACAGCTTAAATCCTAACATTTTCGTGTTTACTACCGTTTTGTATGCGGCGAGACTTCAGCTCGTGGAGTGAAAATACCTTGTTCCAGTTTGATTAATGCAAAAAGCCTGTTTAAATCCTGTTATTCATTATTAGAAAGGTAAGTTAATTTTAATTATTTGCATTTGAATAGTCTTTTTTATGTAAGAAGTAATGGAATCTTTGATAACTTGTGATCTGGCCCGAAAGTTAGTCTTAATTAACACATTTGTGAATAGCATGAGTTTGATTAATAAATCTTTCAAGATTAATTCAATTAATGACTGTTTTTATTTGAAAAATTCTGATTCAGATTAACAGAGCATCAAAGAAAAAAAACTATAGGATATTTTAATTGCCCCATCGTACAATCAAAGGAAAGTGTTTTGCTTATCAAAACTTGTACATTGAAATTATGATTTTCTATTAATTACATCAAAGTTAGTAAAATGTGAGCTACAATGATAAAGCCTATTATATGGATTGGTATTTATGGTCATAAAATATTGGAAAGCTGTTTACACATATGTAAAATAAACAATATCTAAGTTATAGTGCTTTTTTTTGGCCAATAGCAAAAAGGTTGATATATTCTTTTTTTGCAGTTCATCATGGGACGGAAATGCTCTGTGCCAAAGTGTAATTCCAACTATGGAACAGAAGGAGACTACACAGCAAGTTTTCAGTTTCCTCCTGACCGTAAAGAAATTTGGTTACGAGCCATAAATCAAGGAGCAGACTTTCAGCCGAGCAAGACAGCAGTTGTGTGCATTAAACACTTTGAGGGAAAATATATCATCAGAGAAGATCGTGTCACAAGACCTGATGGGTCTTTATTGGTTGTGCCGAGAAAAAAGTTGGCCCTTACAGCTGATGCCATTCCCACCATTTTCATAGGTCAACCAAAGTACCTGACGAAAACACCAACTGCAAGCAGAAATACACCAGATGATAGGAGGAATAAAATAGAACAAAGAGATAATGAACTTTTTTCACTGTGGTGCAAAAATGATGTAATAGACTCTTATGACTGTTTTTTAAAATTGTACAAAGAGAAGCTTGGAAGCTTAAAATGTGATGGGTTTGTTCTTTTTTGTATCATAGATGTGAATGAATGGCCAAGAATAAGTTTCTCATTCAAGGTATTTGAAGATTTAAAAGTGAAAGTTTTTTCAAAGGATTTAGAAGGAAAATCATTTACTTGGCTCCTCGGTCAAGACTCTTAAGTGTGATAAGTGGACCATATTTGATAATTTGTTATCTTTGCTTTCAAATCCCAAAGCTGTAGAATTTTCTGCATTTGAAAAGCTTTCTGTTGTGCAGCTGTTAAACGATTCTATTGCTGAAACAGAGGACTTGGAAAAGGCTGCGAAGTTGGAGTTCTTAAAGTCCCAATTAGAGCTTTGCTTCATGAAACAACCTCGATATACTCCTCAAGTTTTTCTATGGAGCGCGAGGTTATTTTTTGCTTATCCAGCTGCTTATTACTGTCTACGAAGCTCTAAATTATTGACACTACCTCATCCTAGTTATTTGAGAAAGCTTTCTCAGACAATGAAAACAGGTGTAAGTTCTGACCATTTTTCGTTTTTAAAAAAAAAGGCTGAACTTTTAAATGAAAATGAAAAGGTAGTAACTCTTTTATTAGATGAAATTTATGTTGACAAATGCATTGATTTTAAAAGTGGAACTCTTTATGGTCCTTCACTGAATTCAGACTCACTTGCTAGTACAGTGCAAAGCTTTATGATAACATCAGTTTTTTCTAAAAACAAAGATATTGTTGCACTGTTCCCTGTGCATAACATGTCTGCAGATGATTTGTATTCATTTTGTTTGAAGGTACTTGAAATGGTGCATTTATGTGGATACACAGTTGTTTCAATTATATCTGATAACAACAGACTTAATGGGATAATGTTTTCTCTTCTGTGTGGAGGAACATTGCAATGTTCCATCAATAATCCCTTTAGTCCCAATCAAAAAATATTTCTTCTTTTTGATAGTGTTCACTTGTTGAAATCAATTAGGAATAACTGGCTTAACCAGATAGCAACAAAAGCAAACACTTTTTTCCCCTCATCCAGAGACAAACGAGATTTTACGTGCAGAACTTTCAAATTTAAAAGATATACATGAAGAAGAAAAAAAACCAAGTAGTTAAAACAGCACCTAAACTCTCATTAAAGGTTCTTTATCCTACTTCATTGGAGAGGCAAAATGTTTCTTATGCAACTAACTTGTTCCATGAGTCTAACTATGTTGCTCTGGAACAGAAGAAAACTAAGATTCCTGGTGCATGTGGAACAATGTGCTTCCTGGAACTAGTTATCCAATGGTGGACTGTCGTGAATGTTAAAAGGCACTAATGAAAGGAATGTACTTTCGGAACCCATTTTTAGTGTCAACTCTGCTGGTGTTGATTTTTTTAAGAAAGTTCAGCTCATGGATGGCTGATATTTTAAATCTTAGATTTTTACTGCCAAATGAAAAGAAGCTGATTTGTGTACAAAAAAAAGGTGGCTTACTGTCTAAAGAAACTGCATCGGCTCTGAAATTTTCCACAGATTCTATTTTGTTATTAATAGATTATATTTTTGACACTTATCATGTAGAATATGTACTACTTGGGAAATTCCAGACTGATCCAATCGAAGCACGTTTTGGACAGTATAGGCAGGAAAATATTTGTCGGGAGGAAAATACCAAGTTTCGTGTACACAGATACTTGAATCAGAAAAGAAATTAAAAATATTAAGTTTAATTAATTTATACTCTGAAAAAAAGGGAGAGTTCAGAATAACAGATTTGCAGTTTGATAATAATTTGGCAGCAGATATTGTTATTCCTGAGAGCTTTTATTGCCTTTTTTCTAGTTATGATGACATAGATATTTCCGAATCTACCATGGGTGTGCTTGTTTATTTAGCAGGTTATGTTAGTCATAAGGTATGTCAAAAAATTACTTGTTCATACTGTAAACAAAACTTAATCCAGGAAAAATCACTTGAATTGGATTGTGACTTATCTGATAATTTTTTTTCTTATTTGAAGTTGACAAGCAGAGGTGGTCTTAAATTTCCTCAGTCTATAGTAATTAAATGTGCTGAATATACATATCAAATGTTTGGTAAAATATTAAGTAAACATGAATCTGAGTTTTTAAAGGTAACTCACCCCAAACAGTTGTTGGTTCAGCTTGTTTTGGAAAAGTTTGAATTAATCAATTTATCTATTGGTAATTGTCAAAATAGTTGTAATGTAAATAATTTAATGAAGCAATGTGTTTCAGCTTTTTCTAACATATTCTTAAATAATTATACTAAAGTTAAAAATGATAAAATTAGTAGCAATAAAGGGAAAAGGAAATTTAGTACCCTTGTTCATTAAATTGGATTGTATTATGTGGTGTGTAAATTATTTTGTAATTATTTGTAAATTATGTTAAAAGGTTAAACATAGTAGAAACCAGATTATATTGTGTTGATTTTCTTAAATAATTTTAAGTGTTACAAGCACAAATATTTTTTTGACTTGGAACAAAGCAAACAAATTTATATTTGCTCTCTATGCTTTTCTGTTATTAAAACTTTCTTCTGAATGTTTGATGTAAAAGGATGATTACCATTCTAATAATCTCAAGACATAGTGCTTCAACTATACCCTTTTTCAATAAAAAAAGGTGGCACCATCTTTGATAGATTTTCAGTGACTGAAATAGAAGAAAAGTATAATTTAATTTCTAAGAATGGATTTTTGTGTACTATGCTTCGAGTTTGCATACGTTATAATCAATTGAGTGAATAGTTGAAATTCCTGCAAGTTACAAACATGATAAAAGATGTATGAATAAAAATATATAGAAGATGTTTTCTAAAATTTCCCTTTCTGTGCATCTTCAGTTTAATTTTCAAAATTGAAACGAGACTAAAATGATGCTAAACGTTGAAAAATAAATTGCTCAATAACAAAATTTGATAGATTCAAAAAATTGCATTCTAAATTTGAAAATTTCTTTATGAATAGGTAGGTATTTTACTTGATGTCGCACTGGGCATCAAGTAAAATACCTACAACAACAATACCAATCAAGCAACACAATGGGCTATTGGTGACGGTCTGGGATCAAACCCAAAAGGAAAAATCTGAGGACAACGCTGCTTAATTTTGAATCGTGGTCAGATGATGTGGTCACACATCAGCTGGCATCCCACTCCAAACTTCTCCACCACGCCAACGTGAGGACATTTGAGGCCACGACAGATTTAATGTGCACCAGCCCTCTTTGAACACAACAGTCTTTGGTTGGATTCATTCACCCTCCAGTTGCTAATCCGTTACTCTTCCAACCTGCCCTCTTTAGGCAAGAGTGATTATTTCTTGAAGAAATTGTTTTTCGGAATTTTTGTTCTTATTCAGAACTGCTCATATCAAGAATTCTTTGACTGACTTTATTACTGGACACGTAGATCAATCGGTATCGCATTCTGTATTATTTGTGCTGTAGGGGAGATTTAGGTTTATGTTTCTAGTTAGTACATGCAAATTTCTTTCTCCCTGAATAGTAATATATGTATGTGAATTTTAAAAGTTATTTTTTCTTGATGCATCGGATATTCCGATCCAGTTGTTTTGTGTTCATAATAAACTTGTGTTCCTTTTCAAAGTTATAGAATTATTTCTTATTTGCTATATATGAACACGAACAGAAACATTGTTTATAAACTGGAAAACACTAAAATTATTCAGTATTTCTAATTGAATTCATATAAATTTTCTACCCACCTACAAAAATCAAATTGCTAAACACACACAACTTGCATAACAGCACAAATCGCTTGATGTTTAAAAGGAATTAATTAAAAATAAGTTGCAATTTTTACATCTAGAAAATATGAAATGATAGATTTCAAACAGATGTTGGGGGAAGTGAAAAGCACCCTCACACCTCTGTCATGAAATCCATTGGACATTACCCCTTACTTTATACATCGTTATTTGTTTAACTCAAAGCGAGACAACAAAAACATTTGTTTAATGAAGAGGAAAAGCTGCAAATTTAAGAAGAAAGTTTTGTAAATGCACTAGACAAAATAGGTGACTGCTTTCAAAGTTTCTGCTTAAAAGTACTTTGAAATCACTAAGACTTCAAGTACATTTAAAAACCCCATTATAACAAAATTTTAAATTTAAGGGATTGAAATCTTTCTGAAAATAGACACTTCACTTTTCGAGCAACATTTATTCCCCTCTGTCAACATATTTAAGCAGCAAATGCACCTCATGTATATGCAAATCTATATGTAAAATAAAAATTTTAAACATTTTGATAGGATATTAATCTTTTAATTGTGTTAACACTAGATAGTGGGAGGCAATGTGACCCCATGGTGGATCAAAAACTTTGCACCCTGAATTTTGATCTCTTATATGCCTGCATCAAAATCTTTGTATTAACTGCATTATTAATTCTAAATGCCACATAAGGAGTGCAAATTCTCATAAACGGAATGAAATGTCCTAAGTTTTTCTGCTTCCCTGTCACTAAAATCCAAGTATTTACCAGATTTATCTAAAATATAAAAGCATACACACACATTCACCAACAAATTCTTTTTCTTGATTTAGTAGTAAACAAGTGTATCATTTGGCATACAATGTCCATGCCATACTTTATCTAGTTATCATCGGATATGTCTGATGCACCAAGTTCACAACTTTGGTTTATTCGTAGATAAGAGATTGAGATCTAGTTTCAGCTTATCGGCAAAGCTACTGTCACCATTTCCAGTATCTTTCATCCAATATTAGAAATCCTTTCAGAAATGAAACCTCATCTCAGAAAAGAAAGTTGTATCATGTTCCTTAATGGGTCACGTAAGGTGTCAGGCTTGGAAACATTTAGAAAGAGAATTACCGGTCAGCTGACAGTCTCATCAAAACAGTCTACAGCTGGGAAGGGGAGCAACGCTTATAAACAAAATGTAAAAGGGAAAACAGTGAAACTGCTTTGAATGTGATTGACGGAAAATTTTTACGGTTTTCTAAAATACCATCGAAATAGGTATAGCATAAGATATCCTGGTTCTATTTCCAGCCAGGCCAGAATGATTAAATACACAATAAGTATATTGACCAAACAATTAAATCAAAGTAGCATATTCAATTCAATGGTAAGGGAGTATAAGCTGGCACAAAGTGAGGGACCCCTACGTCTTTCTCGTGTTAAAAGAAATAGCACGTTTAATATAATTATCTTTATCTTAGAAAACAAAATATATTTAGGAGGAAACGCCCAATTTTTTATAAAATTTACGAATGATTCTTGTATCACTCTAACCCACTTTATTTTCAACACGTCGTGAGCTAAGTTCAATTTAGCTTAGAGGTTGTCGTGGCTCAGTGGGTTTGCTCTGCACTAGTGGCCTGCAAGCTGTAGACGGCACACGTTCGATTCCTGTGACTACACTGAGTGTATTTCTCTTTTGTATCAAACTTTCCTTGTGTGTTATTACATTCAGTTGTCACAAAAAGGTATGTGATCTTATTTGAATTGTACTCTTTTTTGATGTGCACTCTATTTTTAGGTTCCTCGTTCATCAGATTTCTGACTGGCCGTTTGTGATGCAATGTGTTTATGTAATTTCTATTTTCAAAATGTTTCAATATGGTTTTGTTTTTATTTCTTGAGGCAGGTGTTATTCCGATAGCAGTTTATAAGTTATTGCAAATCAGTTACCGACTATATTGAAAAATTAATGGTGTGTTTTTCCAAAGGAGTGAAAATTGTTGAACAAATCAACTATATTTATCCTAAAATAAGTTTGCCCTTCTGTTTGTTTACAAATGGGCTGTTATTTTTGTAGCTGTTAAATTAAGTGTTATTTTAGCAACTGTTATTGAAAATATTACCAGTTATCACCAAATGTTAAGTAATTTTTAAAATGACCAAACCTTTACAAAAATAAAGTCCCTTTAATTTTTGAAAAATGAAATTTTTTAAGATATCAAGAAAATAAAAGAGTAGCAGTTTCTAGATTTAAAAAAATCATTTAATGGTCATTAATTGTTAAGTTTTACTATGCAAAATTTTCTCGAGTTTCGGAATAATTTTTAAAAAATTAATCATATTAAAGAAAAATAAATGTTTGCACAGTATGACTGAATTACTTTATATTTCAAGTTACATTGTATATTTGATTGAAAATAAAGTTTTTATGTACCAATTCTTTCTGTTTTACTTGTATAATGAATTGAAGTACGTATTCTCTGTAACTAACATTTGTTTTTGTTTATCTTTATGTGTTTGTGTACATAAACATCTATTACACTGTCAGTCTCAAAACACAAAACAATCTTCTGAAAATATTAAATGTTGCTGCTTACAATTTGCATTAAAAGATTTATCTTGATATATTTAGTATACTCAATTTTATAATTGTACAAGTTGACCAATGCTGTCTATGGTATACGTAAGTATTGATAAAATCAAGAGTTGTTAACTTCAAGTAGTTTTTCTGGATTGAACTGTTTTGAAATAGGATTTTGTTTACTGAGCTAATTACTTATTTATGGAATATGACGGATCAAGTCACTGCATGGATAAAGAGGCGATTTAGATTTGAATTTTCTTGCAGTTTTATTAATTGGCGAATGTAAAGATGAAAATCCAAATATTTCCCATACTGTGTTCGGAGACAGCCTACTTGTGTACGACGTCAACAGGGGTCCCTCGATTTTTCAATAACACTTTATCATACAGTATCAATGTTTTCTTGGGAACTTGCTGTGTAAGAGGTCAGCCAGGCTTTTTCATATCTTGCAGAGAACAGTGTTTCGAATTTTTTTTTGTTGCGTCGTGTTTGCTTTGAAGGCACATGATGCAATCTAAAGGAATTTTATAATTTTCTTGGAGTCTCCACCATAGACAATGCATTTTGATAAAATGTTTTAATCGCTAAAACATGCTGAAGCTTCAAACTCGCCATCCAGAATCATCAGCTTCCTAAATAAATGACAATCAAATCCAGTAATTGCTATAGAGGAAAATGGTCTGAAAAAAAATCATGTGGCCGAAAGAGACTGAATTTGCATCGTTGCCAGTCATTTGGCCGATGTCATATTCCATTAATGTTATTAATTGAGTAAACAAAATGAAATTAGAAATGTTTTATTTGAAAGTTATTCCAAAACAAAATGGTGTCCTTACATAAACTGCATCCTGCATAACTGAGGAAATTGAAAACCAATTTTTAGTTTGGTAAATATCCAAGTTATAAAATTTTCTGTAGCTGCAGTCTGATGGGACAATTCTTGTAACTTTAGAAGCATTTAGTAATATTGGCTTTGGTCAGATTTGCATTCAAAGCTAATCTAGTTTCTCTTCAGCAGTATTTAAGAGAAAATAAATTTAAATAAGCTTTTTCAGATGTACATGTTTAAAATAATTGAAGAGGAAAAACTTTAGTTGAAAATTTAGTTTTTTTTCACTACGCTATAATTATAACTCTAGTAACGTGTTAATTAAATTTGTATTATACTATCATAATATTCTAAACTTGTTTAAATTAGGACTTCTGTGAAACATTACATACTACACTTGGGCTATCTCCATACATGTAACTCACTCATAACCCCAGCGTGTCTTATCCGAACAGGAAAATTTTGGATGACAAAATAATTTTGTAATTTGTATCAGAATTTTGAATTGCCCTTTTTGAAATACTTAATTTAGAAATAAATTAAATCTGCATCATGCTTCTTAGTTAATTAAAACCCATTTAAAGTGAGACATTGTCCAGAGATGTATCCTATCTGTTTTCTGAGAAAATGACAGTAACAATCTCAAGATGCAGTAATTTTCATTAAAATCAAAGCTTAATGATTTTCGAACAGAAGGTGAAAAAGTTTTCCTCTCGTTCTTTTTCCCATTCATAACTAGGTAAGGTGATTAGATAAACCAAGTTTCATCAAAATCTGAGGTCATGGACTAATCATTAACATGGAATGACTAGTGAAGTCTTGTGAATAAATTATTGCACACTTAGTAATTAATTAAATTAATGAGAATTACCCAGATTAATATTTTGTCATCTTATAAAATAAATATTTTTCTTCTGTTCATAAGAAAAATTACATCAGCTAGATATCTTACCTCATAGCAATGAAAAATGATATATTTAATCATTAATTATGCATTTTTTGGCAAAGACAACTGGCACCCTATTGGTACAGTTAATAAAATCTCAATTTGCTCATCTCTTGGCCAGTATAAGATAAATAACTATTTCATTTTTGTGAATGCAGGGAAAGTTGGAAACCAATGCAGTTTTTGCACTTATAAGAAAAAGAATTGTGAGTTAAGAGATGAATGGTTCTAAATGAGCTCTAATGTAATCAAGAATTGTGATGGGTATGCCATTTGCTAGCGTTAAAGCAAAACCTCCTTGCCAATGTTCATTCTATCCAAGTCATCATGACCAGCATTGATTTACACATACAAACCACTGGTATTCTGTGAATTTCATCATAGGATATGTAGAACTAATTTTGTTGGAACCTGTCAACTCCATACTTCTCTTTCCCATGCTGTAGAAAATTGACCACTACAATAACACTAAAAATAAGTGGTGCAGATCCCATTTACTTTTGCTGTACCTCTGCTCTTTACAAACCTGGAAAATATTTCTTTTTCAGTCACACTTTAACAAGCCATTAATTTTTTGATGGAAAAAAATTCTTCAGTTTTCTGAGTGAAGTCATTTTTAGATATGTTCTTCCAAAGAATTTTTGGAGGGAAATGTAATTGGGAACAGACACATTTTACATTCAACTGAGTTTCACACTTTCGGATGAGACAACATAAATTGGTATGGTCGAGAATTCTTTATCATCCTTAACACACATAGGAAATTCATTTCAATCATGTTGCATATATATCAACAAAAGGAGTGACTGCTTACAAATCAAAACTAATGACTCAATACTCCTTAATAAACAAACAATACTCCCTTAATTTATATCAAGTAATCCTTTCAAATCAAAATTAATAAAATAGAACCCCTTAAATATTTATCTGAGATAGAAGCACAAGAAAGCTTTGTTTTTGAAAGGAAAGGAAGGACTCTGGAAAAATTGTCAAACTACTTTTAATTTATACAAGTTCCACGAAATTAGATAGAATTATGAATTGCTTTAATTTACTTGGATACAGTTAAATTATGAAATACAATGAGCGAAATTTTATATCTTGAAAAAGATAAAAATTAAATTTACGGATTTGTTGATTCGCGAACAAGAAAATATATGGCAGAACAGGAAAAACGCAACGCAATGTTATAAAAATCAAGTTAAAAGCAAAGTACAAAAGAAATAACATTTAAAATGTTGCTAAATTATGAACCAAAGAATGCTGAAATACTCTTAATGAATGTGATGAAAAAATAAACTAAATACAGCGCGAGATTAGCCAGAGCAGGAATCCTAACGTAATAAAACTTCGTAATGAAACAAAGTACAAAAACACAGATGAAGATTATTTAAAACGAATCATACACCAAAGTAAAACGATTAAGAAAATAAGTTTGAATATCGCCTAGTAATGGAGCATAACACCGAAAGATCCAAGAAACTAATGGAACCCAAGTTATACAACAATCGACGTTGTCGACCTTCGCTTATATTGCTCGAGGTCTTGGTTCTATAACTTTCAAAGTAAATCTTTTATATTGGAAATTGTGTATCTATGCTTTCTGCCTTGAAACGAAAGTAACATATCGTTGCTTTTTTGTTACTTTTGTTTTCAGAAATGTTCAACTGTTAAAATGAATTTGTTTAAGCTTTTGTATCATCTAAGTTTGCGTTATATTAACACATTTTTTAAGGGAAAGTGAAATCTAGAAATCTTAATTTTCAAAGAAACTCTAGTTTTGGTTTCCTTCAATAACAGTATATTTGCTAGTGATTTTGAAACATGTTTTCAAAGCATCTTGGTTTGTTAATTTTATATTTGAAAAAGCAGAATAATTAACTGTTCTGTTCACTGAAAAAAATTACTATTTTTATATTTAATTAAAGGTGGTGTACAGCTGTACCATATAAAATTTTTAATTGAAGCATTTTACCCTTATTTTAATTCATGCGTTCCCTGTTTTTCAGAATTTGATCCAATTTCAGTTTCAGTGTGCCAGTTATTCTGAAAATGGCAGAGCCAATCTTTTGCTTGGTTTGTTATCCGAATTTGGTTGTCCAAGCAAAACATTCGCTTTGGATATACATGTAGTCTTCTGTCAAAATGTAATTATGCCCTTTTTCTCGCTTGGAAATGTTTCGTCTTTTGCGCCCAGAAAAAGTCCCAGTCCTACATTAGTACCAGATTCGTGGACATTCCAGCAAAAAGTCTTTAACACAAGAGTATTTAGCAAAAAGAGCTCAAAAGTTAAAAACAACTGAAGGGATATTATCTATTCCTAATGGAAGAAAATGTTTAGTTGAGTCCCGATAGTGTAAAAAGGTGGTAACACATACATTTTATTATGGTGATAATAAGTCGTATGTGTGCAGGAGAAAAGTTTGCATATCTGTTCCTTCTGAAAATGAGAGAGTATTAAAACAAGAGACTGATTTTGTATAACTTAAAACCCTGCACCCCTGATTTTAAGAAATTAAAATTCGGCGATAAAAAAATAATTGATGAAAGCTGAAAGGACAAACCGAGATTTTTTAAGGGTCAATCTTGAATTTCACCTCCAGAGTCAGGGTAGGTAGAAATTAATTAAGGTCGCACTGGATCAACACAACGGGCTATTGGCGACGGTCAGGTACCAATCTGGAAGCGAAAGATCCAAGAACAACGCCTCGTAATTTTAAAGTACTTTCAGATGACGAGGTCAACACCTGAGCTGGCACCCCAAACTTCCACACCACGCCGACATGTGGACATTTGAGGCCATAACAGATTTAATATGTGCCAGCTCCGTGTATACGGCAGTCTTTGGTTGGATTCGAACTCGCAGCCCTCCAGTTGCTAATCCACTACTCTTCCAACAGGGCTACTGTGCTTTCCCCCTCAAAAAAATTTAAACCTGCACCCAAGTAGGTAGTTAATTAACTTCTCATTGGAGCAACACAACGGGCTATGCACCCAAGTAGAACATTGTAACAGTTTTTACTTGAGTTTTCATTGCTTAGTTGAACAGACTGGCTATACAACTTGGTGTTGTAAGGATCTTATATGCAGTTCTGTAAAATTGCTGCTTAACTTAAAGGTAATTTCTTATTCAGAAAAGAGAAATGCCTTGTTAATATCGGCAAATTTTAACTTTGAAATGGAGTTGAAAGTTGAGTTCTCTCAGTGTAGTTGAACACAGACTTGCTATACACATAAAATAAACATGAAATAAATAAACGAAAATGTATGGATTATTTACAACACATGAAGTGGATTTTAGTTGACATTTTGTAGTTCTTATCAAATTATTCGACAAGTTAAGTCTACCCATCTCCATTTTAGTACTTCGCAACAATTGAAAAGGAAATTTTGCACAGTGAAACGTTCACCGAAACATTTGTACCATCCTATCGCAAGCGTCCAATCACCAATCGCAAGGATTCGTAATGTTCATTTAAAACTACACATGGGGGCATTCCGACTTGAAAGACTTGAGTTCAGATGTCAACATAGCAATTTTAAAATTAACTCAAAACGCTGGCCCGATCCAATTGTTTTTTATTTTAAAGGTAGAATAAAATTTACTTGAATTCGTTTCATTGCTGACTACTTATATTAATCTTAATAAATTTGAAATTTCTAGTTTAATTGAATCGATGTTTAAATTTTTGATGTGGTCAGATGTTGCTAATATTAACAAATACTGTTCTGCAAATTCCCTGTCACTTGATTTTTTTCCCTAACTTAAATTTTAAGTCTTTTTAAGCATTCTGGGGGTCAAAAGCATTCTACTACATAGCTTTTCTTGAAGTTTTCATATATTTTAGGACACACAGTGACTCAAAAAAGTATTGGCACAACAAATATTCAGACATTTAATTAAAAATCATCTTAATATGGTACTAAATAGAGCAATGCTTAAAATGAAATAAAAACAATAAACTAATTAAATGTTTTACACTTTTTGTATTTACAATGAAGTATTGGTCAAAAAATTATATAAGAAAACAAAAAAGTATAGGCAAATCATTGAAACTTGTAATTGGTAAATTCGAGTATTAGCAACAAATTTGAAAGTATGGGTACGAAGAAATGGAAGATTTTGTTATCAATGTAAGAAAGCTTATAACTCTTCCCTCGAATTGTGAAAAATCTGAGAGGTATCAGTGAAGTATTGGATCTACACTATTCATAATATAATTTCCAAGTGTCTGAACATGAAGGGGTGTATCATAAAGAATATTCATTATATCCTTAAAACCAGACAAGTTGAATTAACTTTTGAAGCCCAACGAATGTTTAAGTAGTCCTCATTTTCTAAAGTTCTTAGAAAATTCAATTTTCATGGTCGATTATCTAGAAAAAGCTATAAGCAAATGAAGTAAATCAAAGGCCTTTCAGAGAAGAGAAATTGCTAAGGGATCTACAAAAAATCTTCAAGAATTCTGTAATTCAATTATATTTATAATCTAAATTCAATGTTTTTAAAGTGATGAAAGCCCAATACTGAATATGAAGTAAAAATTCTTACTCAAGACATGGGAGATGATTTTAGGGTACATTAAATAAAAATAAATGCTTATTGATGTTAGAATTGACATTTGATTGACTGTAAAGGGCTCAAATTTCCTATTTCATATTCTAAAACGAAAGTTAAAGGGAAGTGTATATCCAAAGTCATAACTCCTGTACAAAGTCCAGATTTCAATCATATTCAAAATACTTGGGATTATTTGTAATAGAATTTAACACATTTAAATTTGCCTATTAAAATTAGCTTGGTAGAATAACAGTTTGCGGAATAGGGAAATGGAACTCAGAGTTTGTGAAAATAATTTAAAATCAATGCCAAATAGACTGAGAAGTCATCAAATGTTAATTAGGTCCAAAAAGTGTTAATTTAAAATTATCATTCATTATTTAAAAACTCATTTATTCTGAAATATCGCAATACTTTTTTTTACCATTGTTTTCACTTAGTACAAAAGATGCACAAAATTTCATAACTTTATTTTTTAATTTTTTTCATGATGTTTCCATTTACTCTTAAGATATGTTATGCATTAAAATCATTCATTTGAAAAGTATGTATCTTTTTGACAGTTGGTTGTGCCCAATACTCTATTCACTGTATTTAATATTGAGTTTAGTGTCTCATTAGCATTAAAGATTTACACATGCATAACAGTTGGTATGAGGATTCCATAATAATTGTTTTCTGTGTTTTATTAATCAAATTTCAAGTGCTGAAATGTTTTCAGTGGGACATTTACTTAAAATTAATTGATAAGATTATTATTGAAAGAATTGTTTGAGAATGCTCGCTTTGATCCAGTTGCAAAAGAATGCAAATGTTCATAAATTAATTAATCCAATGCTTATTTCATTCTCTGTTTCCACAGGCCTTGAGAAGGCCTAAATTTTTATTTAGGTTTTTACGGTCTTACCCCTTAATATTTTCTACAAATCCTTAAAACGTCTTGATATCTACTGAAAAGTACTTAAAGCCTTAATTTTTACAAGAACACTACATTTTTTATATGATCTGCATTCAAAAGCAAGATCGATGATACTTGTCAAGTGTCATTAAAATGGAGGCATAATGTTTAAAGGTTAGCAAAAAGTTAATGTTTTCAAAACTGTTTGGAGACCTAAGTCTAACACTAGTGAAGCTTCTACACTTGTTCATTTGCAGGCCAATCTATTGCAATCTGAAACTTAGCCCCATAAATGACAAGTAGGCTTAAAAGGACCCTATTTTTCGGTGAAGAGTGGGAACCTTGTCCCACTTTTAACAGAAATTTTTTCAATTAATACAAGTATTGATTGGTGATCTGAATTTTTCATATGCTTTGCCATTTTATTGTACAATCTTTATAGGAAATGTGTTTCGAAAAACTTAGTTCATGCATTATAATGAATTCTTTGTTAAAAATTCTGTTTTAAATGGATATTGGTGGTATACAAGTCATTTCTCAATCTAAATTTAAGGTTCCATTATGAAACGGTATTGCATAAATTCATTTATATTCAGTTATTCATAATATAGTAAATTATATTTTGAACTACCCAAATGTATTGGCAAAATGTTGCTTGTTTCCTTTTCTTCCTCCATTCATTTTTACTATGTTACTAATTCCTTTTAGTCTTGCCCATGCTAGCCCGAGTCTAATAAACCAGTAATCTTCAATACATTTACTGAATTTCGTAAAAGATTTGAAAGGATCCATGTTAGTGCATGAGAACATGTGGTTGGGAGAGGCCTATGCACTTAATGTGAACTAGAAAACTCTTGTTTATTGTGATATCTTAGAGTTTTAGTATTTAGTTTGAAGTCTTGCCCTCTAATTTTCTAATCTGTTAAAAATAGGCAACAAAATTGGGCGTATTTGAATAATATTTAGAGGTAGCTCCAAAAAAGTGGTTTATGTTGCTTTCTGCAATATTTCACCAGTACGTCATTTGAAATGTATTTAAGTCAAATTTCCAAACATGTGAATTTTTACAGTTAATAAATCACCTAGAATTACAATAGCAATTACTTATCTCTAAATACACCAGTTTTGGATCAAATGGAAATATCAGATTGCAAGGCAGTGTTACTCGAGAAAATGGAAATGAGGACAACATGAAGACAATTTTAATAAGGTATTTGGTTTGACATATAAAGGACTGCTCAAAGATCTGACCAGAGTTGATCAAAGTTTTATCTGGCTAATGATTGAAAACTGATGACTAAAAATAAATCATGAGTAATGATTGATTAGTTTTAATCCTTCCATGTTAATGATTGATTCACAAGTAATGCTTAAAAATTAATTGAAATTATGCCTCCTGCAACATTTTGAATCCAGTAAAAATAGCTACCTGTGAAGTTTTGCTAAAAATACCTACCCACATGTTGCAGGAAATTTGTAATAAAATGGAAAAAGAATAACATTTATTTATTTTTTATTTATATTACAGTGTAACATTCACATACAAAATGAATAAAATAATGTTGGTTAAATAGGCTTGTTTTTATAGTAATAAAATCATTTCTTGGAATAAAATAACTAGTTTCTCAAACATGGTTATGATAATTTGAGATTTTGGTAGGTTCGTCGCAAAGGAAAACATTTAATGAGTCCCAGTTGATGGCCATGAAACCAAACTCCCACACAATCTGACAACCTGGAAAATTTCCTGGATATCAATCATGAGCCAGAGGATCTTCCATACTTGCTAGATAAGGCAAGCATAGACACCAATTGGAACCTTTTTCATAATCTGCCAGTAATTACAAATGTTACCACTTAAATTGATTGCAGTTTAGTATAAGTTTAACTGGTTCATGGTTTAAATCAATCAGTTTAGTTTAAATATGTACTGGTTAAAACCAGTGTACAGTTAAATTGATTTTTGCTTAACCAAATATGTACTGTAAACTTCCGCTGAGTGTTGGTTAACTATAGTTTGAAACTATATTTAGTAATATTATAAACTTCAAAGACTGAAACGACAACAAAATGCATATTGGTAATAAATGGACAAACTTGGCTTAGTTTGCTTCAGTCTTCAATGAATTTGACTAATGAATTTCCTTATTTTATTTGAGCCATAAAACTGATACTAGTTTTATTTTAGTGTGGTAACATTTCTCCTGAAAACGTCATCTTGAGGAATCGCTACCAACTCGTGGAGCATACTGGCGAGGGATATTTTGGTCAAGTAAGTATCTTCATTCAGTTCTCTTTTAGATATAAAAGTACTTATTGAGTGTTTCAATTTCTTATAGAATTAACAAATCTAGCATGTGAAAGTAGTTTCAGCTATAAATGCCAATTACTTTGGTTTTTCTGGAATAATTACTAAATTCCACCTTTCATAGCTGTATTGTGACGGAATAGTGAAATTACGGAAAATCTCGCCAGGTAAATTTGCCATACAGCTTATAAACACAGACCTTACAAAATAAGAATAAACTTTCCAGAATTTTTATTTTAGTACTTTTAAATGTGATCGTGCTTGTATCTGATACTGTGTCATGAAACCTGCCACTAAGTCTGAGCCTGCCTTTTAACATAGAAATACTGTATCCCGTTTTTCTTGGGATACTTGAAGAAATGCTTAAAAGTTTGTCACATTGAAGCAGTTAATGATGAATTGGAGACATTTGTTAGGTTTATACTTATTATGCTTCATTGTTAATATTTATGCTAGTAATCACGTCTTCCTGCCAATAAATTAACCAAAAGCAAAATAAAACGAAGATATCACCAGACTCGTATCTACTAAAAATGTACGAGCATTATTTCTGTAATGACTGCCTAATGGTGAAAGCAATTCTTTTGGTAGACAGTTTCTTTACCGATGCTAGTTATATTTTAGGCATTTCTCTCATTTTTAGGTTTGGTTGAAAAGTACTTGTAACGAAGCAGGATGATCGGCTAGCAATTCATTTGTTGGATTTTGATTATATTTTCTATCATATCTATATACTAATATGTATGCATATAAATGATAATAACTTTGTGATTTGATGTTAGTTTAAGCAACAGCTCATAATTTGGTTTGGTGATATCTGAAACCAATCTGACAGATGGTGTTTAACCTCTGCGAGGAAAAACACGATGAAATCTAATCTCCGTTAAGGTTTTAGTGATACTTTATGATTTATTTCTGTGTTGAATTTAAATGTAATTTTTAGCTACTTTTAGTTGTATCACTATTTTAAATAAATTTTATGTTTCTAATTTGTTCGCACATTCTACATTACAGTGATTGTTTTCATATAAACTAGCAGACCAGAACATAGCATCTACCCTAAACTTTCTTAATTGCTTATATCTATTGCTGGCAAAATATTGTTATTCACATTTCATATCTTATTGCAATGCATAATGAATCGATAGTTGCATTTCGTAACTCCAAATGAATTAAAATGATCCAAAAATACATAAAAGGATTTCATTTAATTTAATTGTTATCTGTTATTTCCAATAAAATGCATGGCAAAGAGCACACCTCAATCATGTTACCACAATTAGATTGTGAACCTGTACTTCAATTTTACCCTATTCCCTTGTTCTAAGGCAATTTGTCATTTTCTTTAACCTAAACCTATTTTCATTCATTTTCTTTTCTGTGCTGATTTCTGTCTCCCAGATTCTCCATTACTTTCTAATCAGACTGCTGAAGTATCATGCTCTTCAGTGTAGTTTTAGCAATATTATGCATCTGTATGACTCAAATCAAGCATATTTAACCTAAGCAGCAAAATTGGCATATGAATTCCGTAACAGTCTATTTTATATTGTTTGTATCCATTGTTGGCCATGTGACAATATATAAATAATGTTGTTTTCAGTGCCACATGTAGTGAAATACATTTATATAAATGATAATATAAAACATTTACAGGGTTCTCCATAAGCCTTAAAAGGTCTATTTTCATTATTTTTAAGGGCCCTTAAAAATCCTTAATATTTGCTTAAAGTCTAACTTTAAGAGCTGTAATTTTTACCAAAAGCACTGCATATTTTATTTCTCCTGCATTAAAGAATAAGGTTTGACACTGGTCCAAGGTCAATTGTCATAAAAAATTACTGGAATATTTATAGGTTAGCTGAAAGTGTATGGTTTTAAAACTGGGCCTGAGAACCGAAGCGTAGGACTTGCGAAAGTGCAATTGTGGATGAATCTTTTGCGATCTAAGTGAAGTATAGCTTTAAAAAGGCCCAAAGTTTTTTTCAGCTTGAGAAGTAGGAACCATGATTTAGAATAAAAATAATAAATATTTTTGGCAGATAGAAGTTTATATAGAGATGTGAGAATGAAATTTATATGCTTTTAGTTTTTATGTATAAAATGCAACCAAGGGGTTAATATATGCTATTTACTAAACTAGGTTTAAGTAGATAAGTTTCTGAAATTAGTGTTTTTGAAATGGTCTAGTAATTGAGTCCTTGGTTCTACAAGCCAAATTTTGTTTTATTAAAAATGTTTTAAATGCTGGTGCTGCTAGTAATGTTATGTCATGTTGCTAGTAATCCCATATAATGTCCTAACAGTGTCTAATTTTGAATCCTTTTTTATTTACGTGGTCATCATGGCTCAGTGGGTAGGTTCACTGCGCTAGTAACCTATGAGTTGTATGCTGCACAAGTTTGATTCCTACCTGGGTGTATTTCTCTCGTCTGTGTCGGTAAAATTCTCCTTGTATGTGTATGTTCATTACTTGATGGGGCCGTTGTGGATGAGTGGGTTTGCCCACTGCATTAGCAACCTGAGAGTTGTGGACAGTTCAAGTTCTATTCTTTCATGGGTGTATTTCTCTTCCGTGTCAGTAAAGTTTTCCTTGTGCGTCTAGTTGATTTTGTCTGGCACTGCATGGCCAAATATGGCTGAGTGCTATAAAACCCAATCAACCAAACCCCATTACTTGATATTGTCTGTCTTTTGTCTGGTGCAGCATGGCCCCTTGTGCCATAAAACTCAATCAACCAGCTTTGTTTATTTACACTAGTCTCAAATGGGGATAAGCTTAACCCTCCAGCCACGGGCAATGCAAAATCGCTTTCCACCTACTATGTTTATTTTGGTTGGCTGCACTATTATCTCTTTGTGTCTCCTGATAAACCAACACTATGTAAGATAAATTTTGCACATAAAATATGAAAATCACATGTGTTTGGAGGGTTAACGAACATGTGTTTAATCTTCGTATTTTTTTAGGTATCCAAGTACTATGACCACAAAAATAAGGAGATGTTGGCCATTAAATCTCCTAAAGATCCCACCTCGAATTCAAGGATGAACTTTTGATCATGAGTGAACTCCGGGAGTGCAATCCTGACAGGGTAAGTTGTGTTTTCATATCTAAATTTAGGAATCCTTTTAAACTAGTAGACCCATGCATGTCATCTGCCCTAAGCTTTCTTAATTACTTGTATCTATTGATGGCAAAGTATCATCACTAACATTTCATATTCAATCCATTTTTAATGAACACAGCATCCATATTCACCAGGGTATGAAAAATCATGATTTTTAAACATAATCGTAAAAGGTGGATTTATTTGATTTAAATCAGATTTTTCGAATTTAAATCGGATTTTATGACTTTAATAACTTGCCTGTATGTTTAAACTTGTTGGACATGAGACATGCAAATTAGTGTAGTCTCTATATAGTTTTGATTTATGTTAAACATTAATGTTTATGAATAACATTAATGCATTAGGAAATATAGCAGGGTAAATTTTTGAGATTAAAAAATGCGATATAGGAATTAGCAATGTTAATCACCTGATAGAGTAAATAGAACAGCACAACAAATACCATGCATAAGCAATGTTTTCCCATCTTGTTCTCAAGCAGTTTAGTTGGGGTTGATTGCGGACCGTCACCAATAACCCATTGTGTTGCTCCAGTGCGACTTTAATTAACTACCTACCTAGCTCAAGTAGTTTAGATTAGTTTGATTTTAACCCATAACCCCCCAGTGGCATGAAATTTTTTGGACCTAGATAAATAAGGTTGCAGGATCCCACTAACACCACATATAAAATTTTGTATCAAGTTAATGAAAAATCAGACAAATTTCAGATTTTTTTGCATTTTATATTTATTATGTATGAATAAAATGTATAGAATTTCTTTAGTTATTTTTTATATAAAGTAATTAATTGGTTTAAGACTTGTTTTTGAAAAAAATCATGTCATCAATAGAAAATAAAATGAAAGGAACTTGCAACAAAATTCATGAAATTCCTACACCTCATTAATATTTAGCTCTTTAAAAGTACTTTGTGAAAAAATGTTATTTGTAAGTAAATAGTAAAAAAATGAGATGACATGAAAATATACATAAATTGAAATCAAATATATCTATTTTAAAATTTTAAATAGGTGTGAAAACCCTGCTATAAACTAGTTATGAAAGTATATAATCAGATTTAATGTTGGAAATATGAGAAGATTGATTTAATTATGTATGGTGCTTTTGGATATGTCAGATTTTATACGTAATTTGTCATTTCTGTTTCATTGTAGGTCAACATCATCACCTATAAATGGCTCTTCTCCATGAAGCTGAAGATATACTTAGTCTTTGAGTGCTTGGAGCAGAATTTGGATCAATTCGCAAAGAATAAATATTATCCTTTGAACCAAATCAGAGCTGTAGCTCAGTTGGCAACTGCCCTGCAAGCCTTAAGGGTGCTTTGTTTTATTTATTTATCTATGTATAAAGAATCTACGAACCTCAATGCTTTAATCTTGGCACTTCAGCTTTTAAAAGTAATCAAAACTTCAATTTTTTTTCAATTTAAAAAATTTGCACAAAATTGCTCCTGCGTCATTCATTTTCCTGTTTACCTTTTTAAAATGTAAACAAATGCAACTCTCGCACATTTTAAAACTTTTCAAAGATCATCATCGAGTTTTCAACGTAGAAGGTATGCAACATCAGTTGGTTGGCTTGTATAATGCGACTTTCCATAAAATGTCTGTTAATCCTTGACAAACATGGATTTGTTGCCTATCTACTGCAAGTTCACCATTTTATCAATCTGATTTTTAATTAGTAATGAATTTTTAATTTTAAAATGGCTTTCTTTAAAATACGAGTGCTTTGTGTTCAACTTCATGTCTTATAAAACTGAATTTCTAAGTTTTTCAGAGTAAAAATAAGCTACCAGGTGGAGAAGAATACTTCTGGTTAAGAACTAATTTCATTTATCGCAGCTTTTACCCTGTTTGAAGTTAATTATTATGATTAATTCTACTTTACAATCCAAAATTGTTATTAAATCCTCTATTTCTCCACCTTTAGCTTTACAGAAAAATTTTGTTAGGGTCAGGTGGGGGTAAAGTTGGTGTAAAAAACTGTTTTCAATTTCAAAGTAGAATTTAGCAATGACAAGTTTTTAAAGTGTTTCTTTGCATTATACACTCACTACCGAAAGTTAAGCTCGAAGCGGTAAAATGCGAAAAAATCTACAAGTACAGCTTTGATTGACACGAAATGCGGCCGGAAAGTAGCAAATATGTTTATGCATGAAACAAAACAAAGAATTGTATACAAAGATGAAAACAATATTGAATTTTCATAAATTATAAGATAAAGTCATATTGGAGTCTAACAAAATTATGTTTAAATCCAAAACCGACATTAATAAGATATGTGACCACCCCACTTCCTCATACAAAGTTTACAGCGTGTGACCATGCTTTCCATGAGGTGATCAATCACCCCAGAGTCAAGTAATCACCATTCCTCCTGTAGAGCAGTTTGCAACTCTTGAGAGTGACTGGGGGGTGGGAAACGTGCAGACACAGCACGGCCAAGGGCATCCCAAAGATTTTCAATGGGATTAAGGTCGGGCGAGTACGCCGGCCAATCCATAAGTGCAATCCCCTCACTCTCCAGGTAGTCGACGATATTGGCTCGATGGGGACGCGCAATATTATCCTTAAAACGAAAGCAGGACCACCAGCTGCTGCAGCGTACAATCTCACAGTGGGTTCTAGGACTTCATCCCGATATCGGACAGCTGTCACAGAACCCCGTCTATAGATATGCAGGTCAGTGCGATATCCCAATGAAATCCCTGCCCACACCATGATGCTTCCACCTCGGAATGCGTGATGCTCTGGGGCCGATTGCGTGTGCCTTGTTCTCTCCAGACCCCTACATGCATGTCATCTGGCTCCAGGGCAAATCTCCACTCATCCGTGAACATAATGTTGTTCCAATCAGACACAGTCCAATTCACATGTTGCCGACACCACTTTAATCGTGCCCCTCTGGATTGGACGGATAGAGGAATGCAAACTCGTGGTACCCGGGCGTACAGTCCATTCATGTGTAGCCTTCTTCGAACAGTAGTGGCAGATATCGTCTTACCAATGGACGCTGCAACCATAGATGTCACACGTGTGGAGGTCGCTCTTCGATTCCGCTTGGCTAAAACAGCAATATATCGATCTTCCGCATGGGTCTTAACCCTTGGGCGACCGACCACAGGTCTTCGGACAACTGTTTGGAATTTTTTCCTTAATCGTGAACGCCGAAGAAAAGAGCAACATCTGTGATTGATTGCCCTGCTTCAAGGCGTCCCACAGAACGCCAGCGCTCACTATCTGCCATTCGTCTTCTGGAAGCCATGGAAACACGTCTTGAAAACTAATCGTACGAAAGTTCTAAACACTTTTTATCAGCACTTACATGAAACTCCTCTAACCGTTCACAATGCTGGCTTATACGACTGCCTTTTTTGCATATTTCTCAACACGAAACCGTGATTGGCTGTTACAGAACATATTTGCATACTTCCATCTACCTCTGCAGCGAAATGCAGCCTTTCAAATTCAGATTGACTTCCGGAAATTAACATTTTCCTCTCTGTGCTTAACTTTTGGCAGTGAGTGTATATACATTGCATTATTCAAGAACATTGTGGGATTGATCCGAGACTGTTGCCAATAGCCTGTTAGGTTGCTCCAGTGTGACGTTTATTAAGTACCTACCTACAGTGATGCTGGGCCCGAGATCATAGAATAGCAGCTTATGTTTAGGTATGAATATTGCTTTTGTGAATACCCATTCCGTGTTACCAGTATTTTGTCATCACAATATTTATTAATCTTTCCAAGAGTATCAGAATTAAATGTACTTATCCTTAGCAAATGTCTTTATGCAACGAAAAATATAACATTTGTTTACATTTTTATTACATGGTTTTCCTCATTGTTACTCTCATTCTAATTGTAATATAGGAACCTCAAACTAAAGCAATAAAGAGTACATTTTTTAAATAAGTTCTCAAGGGGTAAACTGTATGGGGCGAGTGGGTAGCCACTGTTTTAGAAGCTCAATGCAAACATTAATTTTTAAAATTATTTGTGCTTACCTTCCGATTGTAACTATCTTGATTTGAGATTGAATGTACTGCTAACATTTTACAATTTCGTTTTTGACCAGTTTGTTTCCTTTGTTTTTATAGCTGAATTTTTTCTACAAGAGCCTGGGTGCTGAAACCATCCCTAAGTGCTTTAGGCAAGGCATCCATTTCAAGAAATTTTTTAAGTCTTCACAAAAAGTTATGTCATCAAGGTAAAAAAATTATCAAACTTTTGTAATTTTTGTATTAAAAAGAACATATATGTCGGAATGTCTAGGCGCCAACCTGCCCACGTTCCAAAAAGCGCGGGAAACATTTCCCAAAGACCAATCGGAGCACTTCCCGCCAGAAGGCGCGAACCCCGCAGGCTGACTCCGAGCGATTTGATGTTAAGACGTGGCTTTGCACGGACGTGCCACCAGGATGTTAATCCCACTATGATTTGATGTTTAATCTGATATTTGTACATAATTGACCCCTGTAATTAACCCCCCTTTTCCCCTAGATTTTATTAAAACAATATTTAATAGTAATGATGCTCTCCTCAATTCACTTCTAACATATTAATCCACAACATGGGGGCTCAGCCTCCCGTTGCCTCTCAATCGTAAGCTGTAAAGCTAAGTTGTGCAACGCCAAGTGTTAAGAAGATACGACGATCCGAATGGATAACGACGATGCCACTTTGCGATGCCTACAAATGGATACATTCTGTCTGGTGCCTACAAGTGAACGAGATTTGACGAGCCAAAAACGACGGAGATTCTAACCAGGACTATATGTGAGTGTTTTCTGTTCACATTTTTTAGATTTCATTGCATTTACATTGAAAATGACGACTCTTGGAACAATTCCACATGTTGCTTTATCCATAAAAACGTGCAAATGCTGCATAAAATTCTATTTCCGAATACAGAACTTGATAGAAAATGTCGACAAAATCTTCGTAATTTTTCTGGTTTTTCTGATGATACAGACTTTGACTCTATCAAGAGTAAAATTCTGGAAGATTTCTCACTTCCACAACTGATTACAATTTGCAATATTTTGCACATTGAAATTTTAGAAGACAAATCCCTTTGCTGCGACGCGATAATTACTTCTTTAAAAGATTTTTCGCTTCTAACTTCGAATGATGATTCAGGCGGTGAAAGCGAAACGGAACAAGAAAATCAAAGTTCTTTTTCCCAGCGTGAAAGTTCTGCATTCACGAATTTAAATGTGTCAGCAATTGGTCAAGGCCACGAGCAAATGCAGCGCTCATCGAAAGATACAAAACGCATTTCCGAAACCGCTTTTGATTTTGAACCCAGGCGGAATCCTTTTTCCAACGATTTGCGGTCTCGCAAAAAAGAAGAAACTGTTTATCCTTTTGCGTCTGAAAATAAACAGAGTTTCAGCATTAATTTTTCTCTGAAGGATTTAGTTGAAACAATTCGACCTTTTTCATCCGAAGATAATTATCCCATTGAATTGTTTATCCAAGAACTCGAAGAACTGTTTTTATTTCATAATTTATCTAATGACATGCAAAAAATTGTTTTTACTAAGCATTGTCTATTGCACTCTGCAAAATTATATGCACAAACATTAAGAGGTATTAATACATTTGAAGCATTAAAACATTCTTTATTAGATGAATTTAAAGCATGTATTTCAAGTGTTGACTTACATAATCTTTTGCGTTCCCGTAAATTAAAACCCGGAGAAAATTTATTTGCATATCTAATAGCTATTCGAGAAATTGCAAGTCGTGGTAATATTGATTGTGCTTCAACCCTTGAATATTTTATAAATGGTATACCTGATAATTCACATAACAAAATTATTTTATATGGTTGAAAGTCTTTTGGTGAATTTAAAGAGAAATTAAAAGTGTATGAAAAGTTGTTTAATGTAAGCAACCATAAAAAAGATTTTATTGATCACTCTTATCGCCCAAGGTATGATTCTAATAAAAGTCAAAATTATCAAAGATCCAAGCAATCTTCTAATGTTGCAAAGTCCACTAATCACTGTTATATATGTGGTAGTAAATTTCATATTTCTAATGAGTGTACACATAAAAGTAAAGGTTACAAATGTTTCTCCTGTAATGTATTTGGTCACCGTTCTGCAGAATGTCCCAAAAAAGCTGCTCAAACGCCAAAATTTACAAACTGTTCCAGTGAACCAAAAGCTCAAGTTCATTCACTTGCTATTGAAGAACATTATCCCATAAGTCCCATGGAAATTGAAGTTACCCTTGGAACTGTCACATTTCGTAGTCTAATTGACACTGGAGCACAAGCTAGTTTAATAAACACTGATGTACATAAAGAAATTGGATCCCCACCACTTGAAAAATCCCAAATCACATTTTCTGGAATTGGTAACACCAAAGTTCACCCTCTTGGTTTTTTTCATGGTGATATCAAAATTGAAAACAGCAATTTTCCTTGCAAAATTCACGTTATTCCAACTCATTCAATTCCCTACAAGGCAATCTTAGGAACTGACTGTATCCAACAAGCTGAATTTAAAGTGGGTAAAAATGGTATTTCTCTTATCAACGATGAACCAAATTTCCTTCTTAATGTTGTTAATGTAGTAGAAGATGTCAACTCCTTAGATCTTCAACATATAAAAAACAAAACAATCCGACAGAAGGTTGAACACTTAGTTTCAAATTACAAACCAAACAAAACCGAAAGTACCGACTTACAAATGAAAATCATTTTGACGGATGAAACACCCATTGCACAGCGTCCACGAAGGTTGTCTATCGCTGAAAAACAAGAGGTAGACAAACAAATCGAACAATGGTTGAAGGACCAGATAATTTCTGAAAGTACATCCGACTTTAGTGCACCTATGGTTTTATGCAAAAAACCTGATGGATCAACGCGTATTTGCATTGATTACAGACTTTTGAATTCCAAAATAATCCGAGACAGACAGCCCTTACCGTTGATAGAAGACATCTTTGACAGCTTACAAAATGCTCAAATTTTTTCTACATTAGATCTCCGGAATGCTTTCCATCATGTTGACATACATCCAGATAGCCGCAAGTACACTAGTTTTGTAACTCACTCCAATCAATACGAGTTCAACAAGGTCCCATTTGGATTAAACAAAAGCCCTTTAATTTTCCAGCGATATATCCAAATTGTATTTCGTGAACTGTTAAAACAAGGAACTGTCATAATATACCTGGATGATATTGTTATTCCTGCTTCTGATGAAGAGGATGGTCTTCGTAAACTCAAACAAGTTTTCAATACCGCCTCAAAGTTTGGTCTTGAATTTAACTTCAAAAAGTGTAGTTTTCTCCAAAGAAAAATTGAATTCCTAGGTCATGTAATAGAAGATGGTACCATTCGACCCTCTGTAAACAAAACACGTGCAGTTCAAAATTTCCCTACCCCGAAAACTCAGAAACAAGTTCAAAGCTTTCTTGGTTTATCGGGATATTTCCGAAAATTTATTAAAGATTATTCACTAATTGCTAGACCCTTAAGTGACTTGTTAAGAAATTCTACTCCATTTCATTTTGGCCCCGAACAACGAAAAGCTTTTTTAATGTTGAAACAAGCTTTATCCTCCGATCCTGTATTACACCTATATCAACAAGGCTCACCTCTCCAACTGCATTGTGATGCAAGCAAACTAGGTTTTGGATCAATCCTACTACAAAAAGATTCTGATGAACACTTCCACCCCATTCAATATATGAGTATGAAAACATCACCTCAACAGGAAAAATACTCCAGTTATGAACTCGAAGTATTAGCAATTATAGAATCCCTTAAGAAGTTTCGACACTATTTAACGGGCACTAAATTCCAAATATTCACAGATTGTCAAGCGTTTCAGAAAACAATGACCAAGAAAGATTTAACCCCCAAAATTGCACGATGGGCTTTATTCCTTCAAGGATTTGATTACGAACTATTACACAGATCAGGACAACAAATGCAACATGTAGATGCGTTAAGTCGCTACCCCGTTCTTGTGATTACACCTGACGAACTAACCCAAAAAATTAAAGAAACACAAGATAATGATGAGTTTATATCAGAAATTAAGAAAATGATAACAACAACCCCTTCAACTGAATTTTTCTTAAAAAATGGTATTTTGTTCAAAATGAACAAAGATGATGAACTCTTAGTTGTGCCACAAAGCATGCAAAAAGAAATAATTCAAAATGCACATTTAAAAGGACATTTCGCCTCACGCAAAACTGAATCAATTGTTTCACAAGACTTTTACATCCCAAATCTTACACATCAAGTGCAAGAAGTAATTTCGAATTGCATCCCTTGCATTCTATCCTCACGCAAAACCGGTAAACCGGAAGGACTGCTCAATCCCATTCCGAAAGGCGACGAACCCTTAAGCTGTTACCACTGTGATTTTCTAGGTCCCTTACCATCAACAAATAAAAATTACAAATACATTTTTGCAGTTATTGATGCATTTACAAAGTTTTTATGGCTTTATCCAACTAAATCTACTTCTGCTCAAGATGCACTTCAAAAGCTAACTCTTCAACAAACAACTTTTGGCAACCCCTCAAGAATCATAACAGATAAAGGTAGTGCTTTTAAGTCAACCGACTTTAAGAATTATTGCAACGAACAATCAATCGAACATATACAAATTACAACAGGAGTGCCACGTGGTAATGGTCAAATAGAACGAATGTTCGGTACATTAATCCCGATTTTCACAAAATTATCACTTAACGAACCCGAAAAATGGTTCAAATTTGCCCCACATATCCAGCGTATAATGAACAGTACAGCTCCCAGAAGCACAAAATTCACACCCTTTGAACTTTTGATCGGAATAAAAATGAAACAAAAAGAAGACCTACACATGAAACAAATTTTGGACGAAGAACACTTATATATATATGCTCCACAATAACAGAAAAACAAATTCTCAGAAACGAAGCTAAAACAAACATCTTCAAAATGCAAGAAGAAAGCCGACGACAGTACAATAAACACAGAAAAAAGGCCCACATTTACAAAGTTGGTGACCGTGTCGCCATAAAACGTACTCAGTTTGGAACACTCCTTAAGTTACGACTCAAATTTTTCGGACCCTACGAAGTTACAGCAACACACCCTCATGATCGTTATGATGTTAAAAAAATTGGTCAACACGAAGGACCAAATGTAACTTCCACGTCAGCTGATAACATGAAACTGTGGTCAAGAAACTGATTTTGAACTTTAACTTTATTATCTTTGTCATTTTATTTGTATTATTTTTACTTTTGTGTCTACTTTTGAAAATGAAAATCTTTTTCTGAAAATTGTCAGCAAATCTATTGTGAATCTGTCAACAAGCCAACGAACTGTCACGTGAACATGTTTGCAAACAATTAGCATTTCCTGTGTAAATATTGACTGATGTTCACTCCTGTAAACGCCATCTACGATGTCCCATGGCAACGATGTATAGCTACATTAGCTATTAACCATGACCAATGGTTACGATGTTATTACGATGAAAAGCACACACGATGAGCAGACCACGATGTTCTCTTTGCTGCACCAGTGCATTTATCAGTCCATGAAAATTTCCCACAATGGAAGGCCGAAGCATCCCCAACATGCTCAATGTTGACAATCTACAAACGCTGACATTGACAGATATTTTTTTTTTCGAACTTTTCCTCTTTTGTTTTTGCTTCTCGTTTCAGGTTTCTTCACTGCCCAGCGTGTCAGGAGGACCTGACATGTCAAGATGGACGAGTGTCGGAATGTCTAGGCGCCAACCTGCCCACGTTCCAAAAAGCGCGGGAAACATTTCCCAAAGACCAATCGGAGCACTTCCCGCCAGAAGGCGCGAACCCCGCAGACTGACTCCGAGCGATTTGATGTTAAGACGTGGCTTTGCACGGACGTGCCACCAGGATGTTAATCCCACTATGATTTGATGTTTAATCGGATATTTGTACATAATTGACCCCTGTAATTAATCCCCCTTTTCCCCTAGATTTTATTAAAACAATATTTAATAGTAATGATGCTCTCCTCAATTCACTTCTAACATATTAATCCACAACATATATATATAATTTTTTTTTGTAATTTTTGTATTAAAAAGAACATATATATATATATATATATATATATATATATATATATATTAAAGTATTTTAAACGAACCTTTTGAGAAATATCTGTTCAGTTCTAAAATGTAATGTGTATTGTATATTTTAATTTAGGATACCACTCCAAATGGACATCAGTCCTCTACCTGGTGGTCTAAATGACTTATTGGGAGTAAGTATTCAATTATACTGTATCAAATAACAGTTTAATGTTGGTAATACTTTTTATATGACTTAATATATGAGTGGTTAAACTCAAGTTTTAAAACAGTAGTTGAACATTTCCTTAAATTCCTGATTATCTGACCCTTGAGTAAACTTTTCAGACTAAGATGCTTAGTAAGTAAAATGAGTAAGTTTGAATTAATCTTTAAATGCCGTAATTTGAATGTAACATTGTTACTAGTGGATGAAAATGAAGTTAAAGCTTAATTTCAGTGATTAATCAAATTGAATGTAGAAATAAATAGTATGACACTTTCGTTTCCTTGACAAACTTTTTAGCTGCATGTTCTGCAATACTGAAAATTGATGACATCCTTGTTCCATCACATAACTAGTTTTATAAATTCAGAACCAGACTTTCTTACTGCAAATTCATTATGATTCAACATCCTACATGTCTTTATTTTTTACCAATTAAAAGACATTAGTGAACTTCAGATTGGTTACCATTTATTCAAATTGTCCATTAGTTGTAAGAGTCAATTTGATTTATTTTAAAATAAACTAGCCTGCTTGTTTAAATGAGAAATATGATGGAATGGTCAATTACTTTTTGGTGGTCAACTACTGGCTGGTTCACGGTAAATATTCTGTTCAATGTTCCAATATCATTTTCTCATTTTTATCTGGTTTTACCATTGTCCTGGCAAAAAAACCCACCTCTTGTGGTGTTTTATTTGTTTCAAAATGTTAAGATCAAGGTGTTATGCTTTCAAATTTGGTTTCCCTATTTTATATAGTATACATTACTTTCTGCTTATTGTGTGTATTTTTGTTTCTTTCATAATTTCATGTCATTCATAAATGTGATTTTCTTTCAGGGAAACATACCAAAAATGCTTGAGGAGTTGATGGAAAATCTGACAAATTGATACAAGAAAATGCAAGAGCCCCTCCACGAGAAAAGAAATAGTTTGTTAATTAAAGGAATGGCCCAAAGAATAGTGGATGGAGGGTAAATTATATTAAATTGTGTTCCCTTATTTTTAATCCTCAGTCTCATTCCAGAGACTCGACTGTTTGGTGCAGCTTTGCTAAATATGGACCCTTACGCCATAAAACCTAATCAAATACCATCGCTACTAGAGATGCTGCCAGTTTGAATATGCGTTTTTCTTGATAAAATGAATATTTAGTGAATTTTGAAGTATCGAGTGTTTATGATAAACTTGGCATGCATTCCCCATTTTAAGAACATTATTCTTACATCAGATTTCCAATTAGTAATCCCAGAAAATAATTTTCAAATTTCTTACTCTTAAATAAGGTCCTTGAAAATATTTTGAAAAGTATTTGCATTTTTTATGTAAATGAGTGGGGACCAGTGTTAAAAATTTAGAGCAGAAAGTCGTACGTCAATGGCAGCTAAACATTTCCTCCTAGTTGCCAAATCTGTTCCACTTGGTTGCAATTTTTAATTTATTTTGTTTTCGAAGCTGCATATAAGCACAATGTAATAACTGGGGCTAAGACATTGGTCTTTGGACTGGACATCACTTACGGAGCGCCCGCTGCGAAGCATCTCATTGAGAATAGGAAATAAATCGAAATAGACAGTTCATAAAAAATATTATTTTTAAATAAAAATAAGGGTGGAAGGGATGGATATCTTAATCAGTGGAGCCAAAATTATTTTATGCCACCTGGGATTGTGCCACAACTCAAGTGGTCACCCTCCCAAGTACTGTTCACGACTGAGGGTGGCGGCATTTGGCACACAGCGGCATTTGGGCCGCTGCATGAAGGTATTAAACTGTTGATGCAGAATGGCTCTAGGTCTTTTCATGAGTTTGTTGCAAGTTCCTTTTATTTTCTATTGGTGACATGATTTTTTTCTGAAAAACAAGTGTTTAACAATTAATTCCTTTATATGAAAAAATGACTAAAGAAATTTTATATACATTTTGTTCATAAATGTTAAATGTATAATGCAATAAAATTCGTAAATTTGTCTGATTAATTTTATACATAAAAATCTTAATATGGTGTTAGTGGGATCCTGCAACCTTATTTATTAGGTCCAAAAATTCCATGCCACTGGTTATGGGTTAAAATCCAACTAATCTTAAGCCGCTCGAGAACCAGATGGGAAAACATTGCTTATGCATGGCATTTGTTGTGGTGTTCTATTTACTGTATCATTTGATAAACTTTGCTAATTCTTGTGTCGCTTTTTTTAATCTTTCAAAAATTTACCCTGCTGTTTCCTAATACATTCCCATTCATGGGTGAATCCATTCAAATCCAGGTGAGGCTGTGCACCTCACCATCTCCGAATCAAATGACACAGGTACATTTTAGGCCACCTTGAATCAACATATTTTTTATAACCTCCTAAAACATTTTCTTCGAGATATGGGGCTAAAAGTGACATCACAAATTAAATTGTATTTTTCTGAGCACACATCACCACTTAAAAATCGCATATCTTCTAAAGTATTTAAGATAATTCAATTTTGTTTTCTTCAAAAGAATTGTAAAACTTCGGAGCAAATATTGATGCTAATTTCATTAATAGGATTTAAATAGTTTTGAAAATATAGTAGTATATGGGCCACTATACCGCCTTTTCCAAGATGGCCGCCTTTTCCAAGATGGCCGCCGTTTGATAAGGAGTTGGGGGATTGCTGATAAGGAGAGGGTGATGCTTTGAGGTGGTGACGTCATTGTAAAGATGGCGTTGTTGTGTTGCCATGGTAATGAATCAGTTATAGCTCCATCTGGTGGGGGAATGAGAAACCCTATTATTTTGAATTAAAAAGGAATTTCGTGGATTCGAACTGGGGACCATGGGATCTGTAGTGCAGTGCGCTAGCCGTTAGGCTGTAAGAGAGTTAGCTTTGGGTGGTGAATTAATGTAGTGTTTGCTTTTTTTCTTAGTACTAGGAATGCGTTATGGGACTTGGTTTTATTTGATGATTTTTTATTTTCCAATTAGTTGTAAGTGTGTTGGACTGGTGGTGCCATCTAGTGATTTTAAAAGAAGTTAATCTAAGGAACGAATTTATTCTTGTCATTAATTCTGGGAATGTGCTATTTTTAGAAAATGGTTTGAACAATTGTGGTGGGGTTTAATAATTCTATTAAAAGGCAGGTGCAGCCATCTAGTGGCGGGAGAAGTAACAAAAGGATTTATTTTCTAGCTGTAGACTTGTAGCGTGATACTTTAGAATTAAATGGAGAATTTTTTTTGTTTTTAAAAGAAAATTATATATGAGGGTGGATTTGAACTCATCAAAAGGTAATCGCGGCCGCCCGTTTTACACAAGCACTTTAACCGTTCGATCACCTACTTTGTATAATACATATAGAATACTAACTCGTGAATTTACAGCTTAAGGGAGTGAAAGTATGTGCTTTTTTTTTCTTGAGAATAGTGCCCTTATGAAGAATGAATATGAATATAAAAACAAATAAAGTTGAATTTATAAACCTTAGCTATATAACAAGTTTATTACCAAGATTTTAAAGTATGCGAATTGTATGTAATGACAGGAAAAGTATCAGAATATAGAAGACTCTGGAACTTGTGACAATATGATTAAGGATTTATGTGTAGGTTAATTAAGATAACAGAAGGAGTTAAACACGTAGTCACCGATAGGATACAAGCTTAAGTAAATGAGAAAGCTTTTAAACGCATTGCTATTTAGGAGAATGGTGTTGTTTTTCTGATTGTGAGAAAAGCAAATGAAACTACAACATGCCAATGAATCACATATGACATGCCCGAACTGGAACTTTCTATAGGGGTTTTAGCTATGAAATAGTGACGAAGGGATTATCTTAATACTCTAACGTTGGAACTCGGAACATAAGTAATTGAGGCCAACCAATATATGCGAAGATTTTAAGCGTATGAACACTACATGTAAGATAGAATTTATAATACGGAAACCTTTTTTATATTTTAATGAATTTATATACAACATGAGCTTGAAGAAAATGTGAATGTTTAAGGGTGAATGTTTTGTAGGGAAAATTATTATTATTATTACAATTTGAGGGGAGGACTTTGAGATATGAATAGGACACACAGGCATAACGGTGTATGAAACATTACATTTTTAGGTAAATAAGAAGTAACTAACCAAAGATTTATAGTATACATATTATAAGCGATGGCAAGGAACCGTATAAGATTGATATTATTAGAAGCCTCTGGAACTTGTGAGAATATGACTAAGGATTGTTTTTGCACGTGTAAGTTAATTAAGATAACAGAAGGAACGGAGTTAAACACCGAGTCACAGATAACGATAGAAACTATTTGATAATAAGAGGCTTTTTAAAGTATAGTTGGAGCATCTTGGGTCTTTGAATTACTTTGCATCTTGTTTTGGGGTTTTTCTGCCCTTTTTTACTGTTTTTAAATAAATCATGGATTCTAAGGACATTAGACTTGCAAAGAAAATGCGTGCAGACAAAGAACTGTGTTTGCAGAAATATTGTAAAGATTCTTTATGTTATGAGTATGGTAAACTGTTTACAGATTGTGAAGGCTGGGCATATTTTTGTCGATTGGAAAACGAATTAACGTACTTAAAGAAAGAGGAAACTACTATTGAAATTTATGGTAAAAAATGTACTGTGCCTCGGCAACTTGTAGCATATGGAGACGTAGGAATAAGCTATGCCTTTAGCGGATCTTGTATTGCAGCCAAGCCTTGGTCTCCTTTACTATTGGAAATAAAGGCAGAAGTGGAACGAATAATTGGCACAAGATTTAATTTTGTGTTGGTGAACCGTTATAAAGATGGTAAGGACTGTATAGGTGCCCATAAAGACAATGAGAAGGACTTGGATCTTAATGCACCCATAGCGTCTGTTTCATTTGGACAGAAAAGGTAATTTGTGTTTTCTAGAAAGAACTACAATTCTCTAAAAATTGTTCTGGAAAATGGAAGCTTGCTTGTGATGAAGTATCCAACAAACCAATTTTGGTTTCACAGCTTGCCCCGTGGGGATGCATTATGGCCTAGAATAAACTTAACGTTTCGTAAAATTCTTGTATAAAGCAGCGATAAACCACTTATGTGCCCCCGAACTAGAACTCAGTGTCGTACACTAGACGATATTTGGACAACGTTGCAATTTATCTTTGTCTTTCTGAATAGTATTTTTATAAATGCTTATATCTTGTTGGTTTTAAATAAATTTTTTTAGCGTGTCTTACCACATATACTGTACTTAGGACTTTTTTATTACATAATTTTATAAATTGTTTTTAAAATGCAAGATCTGAAATGAAATTTTTCTTTGCTATAAAGATTTATGTTTTTAAGTTAGATGTTTTTACTCAAAAATTAATTATACATTAAATGTTATAGCACATATTTTAAATGCAGAAATTTTGTTTTAAGTATTGTACACACTTAAGTAAGAGTAAACTTTTGAAAACTTTACAAGACCCGTACCATGAACGTACACATTTTGAATAAGTTGTAATTGTATTGAAATCATTTATGCTATAAAATCTAAACCAACTGTTATTTTTTAATTAATCTTTCCTTGCATATTTTTTAAATAAATCTTCCTAAATTTTAGTGATTTAATTTTTATTATACAGATTTACAAACTGTTTTTGGATGAAATATAAGGATTTATATTTTTAAAAATTAGATGCTTTTACTCTTAATTATATATTAGATACTATTACACATATTATTATTACATTGAAGATTTTTAAAAAACGTTTAACAATTGAAAAATATATATACTTTAAATATTATTACAAACATTTAAATGCAATTTGCTTTTTATTTTTAATTTTACAATTAAGACATTTTTTAAAAGTTTGATTCTTAAAGTGTGTTTTATGCATAGTAAAAAAAAAACAATACTAAAAAACATGTAAGAGTAAAAATATTTTATACATTAATTTGAAACTTTGCAAGACCCATACCATGTTTCCTTGCACATTTGAAGTCGTGAAAAATAGTTTATTAAAACCATTTGTCCTTGAAGTTCTAAATTAAATGTCCTTTTTCTTTTATGCTTTTGCAAACCACACATTTTACTAAATATGAACTTCCTTTTATTTGAAAACCTTATGCATATTGTGCAGTTTAAATTGCAGAGCAAAATTCCAATACTGTACGAAGCTATAAAGTATTTTACAAGATACTTCATATTGTTCTCTTAATTTACATCTAATTCATTACTACGTTAAAGTGGATAGCATGTGAGTTTTCTGTTTTTAAAAATAATGTGTGCACATCTGTACTGCTAAGCAAATTAACTTCTGCCTTTTCTTGATATTTAATGCATAATCTAAATATTTACGCACACCGCTGATAGTTTTACACATGAGTAAAATTAAATAATAACTGAAATTTTAAATATTAGTGTGAATTTTAAAATGAACAAATATTGAATTAAATATGAATTCTATGTATTCTCAAAACAACAATGCAAGAAAAAACAGAGACACTTCTTAAACAGATTGAAGGCAATCACATGGAAACAAAGTAAATTAGAACACTTTTTAATAGAAAAAAACATTGATTCATATATTTTACAAAACTAATACATTGTAGTAAAAAAGAACTTATTTTTACATACTTGCATTTTTTTAAGAGACACATGTTTACGACGAGCCAATTATTAAATGCCATCACCTCAGCTTTGGGACAATGCAAATTATTTTTGTGATGACCACATGATAGTTTTTGGATCTTTTTGTTGCTACTTAGAGCACATAGTGCATCGAATTTGGGACACCCGTATTGTTGATATTCGGAATATTCAATGCATCTAGGCGTTTCTTTTCCACACAACCACCTTTGTAAGCAACTAGGTACTGAGTGGCACTCTTGGTCTGTTCGTACAATTCTAAAAGCTTAGAATCTAAACTTTCTAAAGGAGACACACTTTCCCATGCCACGGGACAGAAAGGGAGACCACATATGTAATTTTCAACATATCGAACAGTTTTTTTTTTATCTTTTGCACTCAGTTTATGCTTATAAGGCGATAAGTTAAAACGAATACTTGAAGCTACTTGCGATTTTATGGCGATGTATCCGTATTCACGTACTAAGAAACCCTCTTGAGTCTGAAATCCGTCAAAATCCACAATTGCACAAATATTAAACATTGCTATTGAAATGTGCTAGCTGTTCTTGGAAAAAGAATTGTAAACTAGAGGCACGAAGAACTGGACTATATACACTTACTAATCAGTGAATAACACCATACACTTACTAATCAGTGAATAACACCATACACTTACTAATCAGTAAAGTTAAAATTTATCTTAGTCTTATCTTTTGTGAGTAACTATGAGCGCATAAGTGAAGAATGTACTCAGAAAACATGTGCTTGTGATAATGCGCCAAGTAAAATTGTGTGTTGTAATGCAAGAAGATTTTAACGAAAGGATATACTTAAATGTGCATGTGATTTTTCTTTTTACTCTACCACTAGTATCTTAGACAAGTATCAGATTTAAAAAAAAAATGACGAAGAGAAACTTTTCAACACAATCTGTACTATAATTTTACACTTAAGAGTAACAGAGCATAATATAATTTTAAGGAAAATGAGTAATCAGTATGCAAATTTGAAGCCTAAAGTTCCAAGCATGTCTATGCTCAATAAACGCCTATCTACGTTTAGAGATTGGCCACGCACAGATGTTGACATTAGGGACTTGGCCGAAAATGGATTGTATTATACGGGTGTCTCGGACGGGGTTAGGTGTTATTGGTGTGGAGGAGGGCTTGAAAATTGGCAAAAGGAGGATATAGTCCGACACGAACACATAAAGTTTTATCCAAAATGTTTGGTAGCCCAACAAGGACCGATTGTTGACCCTAGATTAAAAGGAACACCCATAGATGAAATTGTACAGGTGTTGGATGAAACAAACAATAATGCCAATGTTTTTATAAAACCTGATGTAAAACTTTACTTCTCATACAATGACAAGGACGAACGACTTTGTAAAATTTGCATGGAATCGGAAATGGATGCTACTTTACAGCCTTGCGGTCATTTGGTTACATGCATGAGATGTACGAAGAGTCTCTCAACGTGTCCTATGTGCCGAACCAATATTTTACGTAAAATTAAAACGTACATTTGTTACTAAACAGTCTATTTATTAGTACATGTAGTAGATGCAATTTCAAGTGATTTATTGAACACAGTGTGGAAGAATTGTAAAAGGGTGGTTTTGAGTTGAATGTCATGAAATTAACACTCGTACTACAGCAAAAAAGACTAATAAGGAAGTTTAAGACTTTTCTAAAAAGCATAAGACTTTTATCAAGGACTTGTGGAAAAAATCTTGTAGGAAAGACCTTTTTACCCCTTATAAATATATTGACTATTTTTATTATTATTTGTTTGTTCATTACATGTTAAACCTATTTACTAAAGAGGAATTTTAAAATGCCTTAAAAAAGGAGTTACTAAATGCTTTAGGAAAAATGTGTAAATGTACTTTAATGCAAGAAAAAGAACGCTTGAAATAAATATTCATCTAGCTATTATTTTTAGTACTTATCAATCATCTTGGTGTATTGTTTATTTTCTAAATTAAACCTTTCGTACTTTTAAATCTTAAAACAAAAAGAAAGGAAAAGTAACCATCTAGAATAGTAAACACCAAATTAAAAAAAAAAACATTTTTAAAAATATTTTCTTATAATTTTTTACCTTTGCCTTTTTTTGTTGTTGAATAAATATTGTCATACAAAATTAGTATATTTGTTGTGTAGAATATTTTTTGAAAACACTGAATTGAAGAAAAAAAATCATTTATTGAAAAAAGAATCAACAGTTTATATATATTTGTAACAACATATCTTACAGGTCTTTTACATACATCTCTCTAACAGTATTGAAAATATCTGTGGTATTCAAATTCTCAAAAACATTTTCCTCCATTATTATGTAATAAAAGTTTAACAGTTTATTGCTCTGTCTTACAAAATTAATAGCAAACTCTTTCCAGTTAACAACACATAAAGCAAGGGCGAAAAATTCGCAAAAGCGTTCGTCAACGCTCATCGTCATACATTTATGTACAGATTGATTGACAATTTCATTCTTACAACCTAAACAGTCAAAAAGAATATTTATATTTTTTGACACAATATCCTTTAGGCACTTGCAGAGAGAAGCTATGACTTCTCTCCAACAATCAGATTTAATGGTATCACTGCAGTAAGGTTTGTAACTTTCACCAGGAAAACATTTTTTGATTTCCAGTTTCACATAATATGGCAACAAATACGTCAAAAGCGATATCTTCAATACATCTAACACATTGCCGTAGATTTCACACAGTTTAAAATACTGATCAGAATTCATAAACACACAGTTGGGCGAGAACTGAAAAGTATAATTTCTTTTCTGAAATACACGTTGTAAAACTAAGTGCATTTCCCCCACATCAAACACTTTAGAAAGGCAGACTTCTTTTTCTATAACTTTAACGTTGGAGGCAGTTGCAAAAGCGAAAAATGTGCTCAACTTTTGCATTAGAATGTACCATGTTTTTGGATGCAGGGAAACACAGTCCTTCGTTGGTTTCAAGACATTGTTTTCATGCAAAGCAAATTTACGTATGTGGACACGTGTGGAACCGTTGAAGTTATTGATTAGCACGAATAAATAGTCACCAAGGTGAAACACATTGTCAGGAAGTGATTGCAGCGTCAAACTTAAGCTTTCCCTTGGAAACACCTGATCGTTGAAATACATTCTTTCACACACTTTGGGTCGATTTGTAAAACGCATCATTTTCAGAACTTTGAGGTACACGTTTTCAATAAAGCTTCAACTTAACCAAGAGATAAAGGCGAGTTCATTAACGTTGCTTGAAATTTCAGTTTATCGGTTTTTATTGTTATCAACTCTAGAATCATATGACGTAGAACGACTTTATCTCTGCAAAAAAACTGAATCAAGTGGTGAGTTGCATTAACTTTGCTTGAAATTTCGGTTTATCGGCTTTTATTATTATCAAATCTAGAATCTACCAAGAGATTATATGATTCTAGATTTGATAATAATAATAAAAGCCGATAAACCGAAATTTCAAGCAAAGTTAATGCAACTCACCACTTGATTCAGTTTTTTTGCAGAGATAAAGTCGTTCTACGTCATATGATTCTAGAGTTGATAACAATAAAAACCGATAAACTGAAATTTCAAGCAACGTTAATGAACTCGCCTTTATCTCTTGGTTAAGTTGAAGCTTTATTGAAAACGTGTACCTCAAAGTTCTGAAAATGATGCGTTTTACAAATCGACCCAAAGTGTGTGAAAGAATGTATTTCAACGATCAGGTGTTTCCAAGGGAAAGCTTAAGTTTGACGCTGCAATCACTTCCTGACAATGTGTTTCACCTTGGTGACTATTTATTCATGCTAATCAATAACTTCAACGGTTCCACACGTGTCCACATACGTAAATTTGCTTTGCATGAAAACAATGTCTTGAAACCAACGAAGGACTGTGTTTCCCTGCATCCAAAAACATGGTACATTCTAATGCAAAAGTTGAGCACATTTTTCGCTTTTGCAACTGCCTCCAACGTTAAAGTTATAGAAAAAGAAGTCTGCCTTTCTAAAGTGTTTGATGTGGGGGAAATGCACTTAGTTTTACAACGTGTATTTCAGAAAAGAAATTATACTTTTCAGTTCTCGCCCAACTGTGTGTTTATGAATTCTGATCAGTATTTTAAACTGTGTGAAATCTACGGCAATGTGTTAGATGTATTGAAGATATCGCTTTTGACGTATTTGTTGCCATATTATGTGAAACTGGAAATCAAAAAATGTTTTCCTGGTGAAAGTTACAAACCTTACTGCAGTGATACCATTAAATCTGATTGTTGGAGAGAAGTCATAGCTTCTCTCTGCAAGTGCCTAAAGGATATTGTGTCAAAAAATATAAATATTCTTTTTGACTGTTTAGGTTGTAAGAATGAAATTGTCAATCAATCTGTACATAAATGTATGACGATGAGCGTTGACGAACGCTTTTGCGAATTTTTCGCCCTTGCTTTATGTGTTGTTAACTGGAAAGAGTTTGCTATTAATTTTGTAAGACAGAGCAATAAACTGTTAAACTTTTATTACATAATAATGGAGGAAAATGTTTTTGAGAATTTGAATACCACAGATATTTTCAATACTGTTAGAGAGATGTATGTAAAAGACCTGTAAGATATGTTGTTACAAATATATATAAACTGTTGATTCTTTTTTCAATAAATGATTTTTTTTCTTCAATTCAGTGTTTTCAAAAAATATTCTACGCAACAAATATACTAATTTTGTATGACAATGTTTATTCAACAACAAAAAAAGGCAAAGGTAAAAAATTATAAGAAAATATTTTTAAAAATGTTTTTTTTTTTAATTTGGTGTTTACTATTCTAGATGGTTACTTTTCCTTTCTTTTTGTTTTAAGATTTAAAAGTACGAAAGGTTTAATTTAGAAAATAAACAATACACCAAGATGATTGATAAGTACTAAAAATAATAGCTAGATGAATATTTATTTCAAGCGTTCTTTTTCTTGCATTAAAGTACATTTACACATTTTTCCTAAAGCATTTAGTAACTCCTTTTTTAAGGCATTTTAAAATTCCTCTTTAGTAAATAGGTTTAACATGTAATGAACAAACAAATAATAATAAAAATAGTCAATATATTTATAAGGGGTAAAAAGGTCTTTCCTACAAGATTTTTTCCACAAGTCCTTGATAAAAGTCTTATGCTTTTTAGAAAAGTCTTAAACTTCCTTATTAGTCTTTTTTGCTGTAGTACGAGTGTTAATTTCATGACATTCAACTCAAAACCACCCTTTTACAATTCTTCCACACTGTGTTCAATAAATCACTTGAAATTGCATCTACTACATGTACTAATAAATAGACTGTTTAGTAACAAATGTACGTTTTAATTTTACGTAAAATATTGGTTCGGCACATAGGACACGTTGAGAGACTCTTCGTACATCTCATGCATGTAACCAAATGACCGCAAGGCTGTAAAGTAGCATCCATTTCCGATTCCATGCAAATTTTACAAAGTCGTTCGTCCTTGTCATTGTATGAGAAGTAAAGTTTTACATCAGGTTTTATAAAAACATTGGCATTATTGTTTGTTTCATCCAACACCTGTACAATTTCATCTATGGGTGTTCCTTTTAATCTAGGGTCAACAATCGGTCCTTGTTGGGCTACCAAACATTTTGGATAAAACTTTATGTGTTCGTGTCTGACTATATCCTCCTTTTGCCAATTTTCAAGCCCTCCTCCACACCAATAACACCTAACCCCGTCCGAGACACCCGTATAATACAATCCATTTTCGGCCAAGTCCCTAATGTCAACATCTGTGCGTGGCCAATCTCTAAACGTAGATAGGCGTTTATTGAGCATAGACATGCTTGGAACTTTAGGCTTCAAATTTGCATACTGATTACTCATTTTCCTTAAAATTATATTATGCTCTGTTACTCTTAAGTGTAAAATTATAGTACAGATTGTGTTGAAAAGTTTCTCTTCGTCATTTTTTTTTAAATCTGATACTTGTCTAAGATACTAGTGGTAGAGTAAAAAGAAAAATCACATGCACATTTAAGTATATCCTTTCGTTAAAATCTTCTTGCATTACAACACACAATTTTACTTGGCGCATTATCACAAGCACATGTTTTCTGAGTACATTCTTCACTTATGCGCTCATAGTTACTCACAAAAGATAAGACTAAGATAAATTTTAACTTTACTGATTAGTAAGTGTATGGTGTTATTCACTGATTAGTAAGTGTATGGTGTTATTCACTGATTAGTAAGTGTATATAGTCCAGTTCTTCGTGCCTCTAGTTTACAATTCTTTTTCCAAGAACAGCTAGCACATTTCAATAGCAATGTTTAATATTTGTGCAATTGTGGATTTTGACGGATTTCAGACTCAAGAGGGTTTCTTAGTACGTGAATACGGATACATCGCCATAAAATCGCAAGTAGCTTCAAGTATTCGTTTTAACTTATCGCCTTATAAGCATAAACTGAGTGCAAAAGATAAAAAAAAACTGTTCGATATGTTGAAAATTACATATGTGGTCTCCCTTTCTGTCCCGTGGCATGGGAAAGTGTGTCTCCTTTAGAAAGTTTAGATTCTAAGCTTTTAGAATTGTACGAACAGACCAAGAGTGCCACTCAGTACCTAGTTGCTTACAAAGGTGGTTGTGTGGAAAAGAAACGCCTATATGCATTGAATATTCCGAATATCAACAATACGGGTGTCCCAAATTCGATGCACTATGTGCTCTAAGTAGCAACAAAAAGATCCAAAAACTATCATGTGGTCATCACAAAAATAATTTGCATTGCCCCAAAGCTGAGGTGATGGCATTTAATAATTGGCTCGTCGTAAACATGTGTCTCTTAAAAAAATGCAAGTATGTAAAAATAAGTTCTTTTTTACTACAATGTATTAGTTTTGTAAAATATATGAATCAATGTTTTTTTCTATTAAAAAGTGTTCTAATTTACTTTGTTTCCATGTGATTGCCTTCAATCTGTTTAAGAAGTGTCTCTGTTTTTTCTTGCATTGTTGTTTTGAGAATACATAGAATTCATATTTAATTCAATATTTGTTCATTTTAAAATTCACACTAATATTTAAAATTTCAGTTATTATTTAATTTTACTCATGTGTAAAACTATCAGCGGTGTGCGTAAATATTTAGATTATGCATTAAATATCAAGAAAAGGCAGAAGTTAATTTGCTTAGCAGTACAGATGTGCACACATTATTTTTAAAAACAGAAAACTCACATGCTATCCACTTTAACGTAGTAATGAATTAGATGTAAATTAAGAGAACAATATGAAGTATCTTGTAAAATACTTTATAGCTTCGTACAGTATTGGAATTTTGCTCTGCAATTTAAACTGCACAATATGCATAAGGTTTTCAAATAAAAGGAAGTTCATATTTAGTAAAATGTGTGGTTTGCAAAAGCATAAAAGAAAAAGGACATTTAATTTAGAACTTCAAGGACAAATGGTTTTAATAAACTATTTTTCACGACTTCAAATGTGCAAGGGAACATGGTATGGGTCTTGCAAAGTTTCAAATTAATGTATAAAATATTTTTACTCTTACATGTTTTTTAGTATTGTTTTTTTTTTACTATGCATAAAACACACTTTAAGAATCAAACTTTTAAAAAATGTCTTAATTGTAAAATTAAAAATAAAAAGCAAATTGCATTTAAATGTTTGTAATAATATTTAAAGTATATATATTTTTTCAATTGTTAAACGTTTTTTAAAAATCTTCAATGTAATAATAATATGTGTAATAGTATCTAATATATAATTAAGAGTAAAAGCATCTAATTTTTAAAAATATAAATCCTTATATTTCATCCAAAAACAGTTTGTAAATCTGTATAATAAAAATTAAATCACTAAAATTTAGGAAGATTTATTTAAAAAATATGCAAGGAAAGATTAATTAAAAAATAACAGTTGGTTTAGATTTTATAGCATAAATGATTTCAATACAATTACAACTTATTCAAAATGTGTACGTTCATGGTACGGGTCTTGTAAAGTTTTCAAAAGTTTACTCTTACTTAAGTGTGTACAATACTTAAAACAAAATTTCTGCATTTAAAATATGTGCTATAACATTTAATGTATAATTAATTTTTGAGTAAAAACATCTAACTTAAAAACATAAATCTTTATAGCAAAGAAAAATTTCATTTCAGATCTTGCATTTTAAAAACAATTTATAAAATTATGTAATAAAAAAGTCCTAAGTACAGTATATGTGGTAAGACACGCTAAAAAAATTTATTTAAAACCAACAAGATATAAGCATTTATAAAAATACTATTCAGAAAGACAAAGATAAATTGCAACGTTGTCCAAATATCGTCTAGTGTACGACACTGAGTTCTAGTTCGGGGGCACATAAGTGGTTTATCGCTGCTTTATACAAGAATTTTACGAAACGTTAAGTTTATTCTAGGCCATAATGCATCCCCACGGGGCAAGCTGTGAAACCAAAATTGGTTTGTTGGATACTTCATCACAAGCAAGCTTCCATTTTCCAGAACAATTTTTAGAGAATTGTAGTTCTTTCTAGAAAACACAAATTACCTTTTCTGTCCAAATGAAACAGACGCTATGGGTGCATTAAGATCCAAGTCCTTCTCATTGTCTTTATGGGCACCTATACAGTCCTTACCATCTTTATAACGGTTCACCAACACAAAATTAAATCTTGTGCCAATTATTCGTTCCACTTCTGCCTTTATTTCCAATAGTAAAGGAGACCAAGGCTTGGCTGCAATACAAGATCCGCTAAAGGCATAGCTTATTCCTACGTCTCCATATGCTACAAGTTGCCGAGGCACAGTACATTTTTTACCATAAATTTCAATAGTAGTTTCCTCTTTCTTTAAGTACGTTAATTCGTTTTCCAATCGACAAAAATATGCCCAGCCTTCACAATCTGTAAACAGTTTACCATACTCATAACATAAAGAATCTTTACAATATTTCTGCAAACACAGTTCTTTGTCTGCACGCATTTTCTTTGCAAGTCTAATGTCCTTAGAATCCATGATTTATTTAAAAACAGTAAAAAAGGGCAGAAAAACCCCAAAACAAGATGCAAAGTAATTCAAAGACCCAAGATGCTCCAACTATACTTTAAAAAGCCTCTTATTATCAAATAGTTTCTATCGTTATCTGTGACTCGGTGTTTAACTCCGTTCCTTCTGTTATCTTAATTAACTTACACGTGCAAAAACAATCCTTAGTCATATTCTCACAAGTTCCAGAGGCTTCTAATAATATCAATCTTATACGGTTCCTTGCCATCGCTTATAATATGTATACTATAAATCTTTGGTTAGTTACTTCTTATTTACCTAAAAATGTAATGTTTCATACACCGTTATGCCTGTGTGTCCTATTCATATCTCAAAGTCCTCCCCTCAAATTGTAATAATAATAATAATTTTCCCTACAAAACATTCACCCTTAAACATTCACATTTTCTTCAAGCTCATGTTGTATATAAATTCATTAAAATATAAAAAAGGTTTCCGTATTATAAATTCTATCTTACATGTAGTGTTCATACGCTTAAAATCTTCGCATATATTGGTTGGCCTCAATTACTTATGTTCCGAGTTCCAACGTTAGAGTATTAAGATAATCCCTTCGTCACTATTTCATAGCTAAAACCCCTATAGAAAGTTCCAGTTCGGGCATGTCATATGTGATTCATTGGCATGTTGTAGTTTCATTTGCTTTTCTCACAATCAGAAAAACAACACCATTCTCCTAAATAGCAATGCGTTTAAAAGCTTTCTCATTTACTTAAGCTTGTATCCTATCGGTGACTACGTGTTTAACTCCTTCTGTTATCTTAATTAACCTACACATAAATCCTTAATCATATTGTCACAAGTTCCAGAGTCTTCTATATTCTGATACTTTTCCTGTCATTACATACAATTCGCATACTTTAAAATCTTGGTAATAAACTTGTTATATAGCTAAGGTTTATAAATTCAACTTTATTTGTTTTTATATTCATATTCATTCTTCATAAGGGCACTATTCTCAAGAAAAAAAAAACACATACTTTCACTCCCTTAAGCTGTAAATTCACGAGTTAGTATTCTATATGTATTATACAAAGTAGGTGATCGAACGGTTAAAGTGCTTGTGTAAAACGGGCGGCCGCGATTACCTTTTGATGAGTTCAAATCCACCCTCATAATTTTCTTTTAAAAACAAAAAAAATTCTCCATTTAATTCTAAAGTATCACGCTACAAGTCTACAGCTAGAAAATAAATCCTTTTGTTACTTCTCCCGCCACTAGATGGCTGCACCTGCCTTTTAATAGAATTATTAAACCCCACCACAATTGTTCAAACCATTTTCTAAAAATAGCACATTCCCAGAATTAATGACAAGAATAAATTCGTTCCTTAGATTAACTTCTTTTAAAATCACTAGATGGCACCACCAGTCCAACACACTTACAACTAATTGGAAAATAAAAAATCATCAAATAAAACCAAGTCCCATAACGCATTCCTAGTACTAAGAAAAAAAGCAAACACTACATTAATTCACCACCCAAAGCTAACTCTCTTACAGCCTAACGGCTAGCGCACTGCACTACAGATCCCATGGTCCCCAGTTCGAATCCACGAAATTCCTTTTTAATTCAAAATAATAGGGTTTCTCATACCCCCACCAGATGGAGCTATAACTGATTCATTACCATGGCAACACAACAACGCCATCTTTACAATGACGTCACCACCTCAAAGCATCACCCTCTCCTTATCAGCAATCCCCCCAACTCCTTATCAAACGGCGGCCATCTTGGAAAAGGCGGCCATCTTGGAAAAGGCGGTATAGTGGCCCATATACTACTAAATATATATTTTCCAATTTGATGAATTTAAATTTATTTTTCTTCAAAAAGTCATTTTTTAAAAATCTGATTATTTTTTCAAAGTTCCTAAATAAATATGCTATCTGAGTGTATAAGGAATCGATACTGTTTTGATTGGGTGCAACTCTGGACTTGCTTCACAATATGCAAACAGATTTAGCTCCGCTGGATGGGCTTCATTGCGCATAAACTGCTGCACCATATGCGGATGTCAATGCATCTGCAAACCCATGAATCGTTATACTACCATCATTGGGAAAGTCTTGAAATGGTAAGATTTTCTGAACCAGGAAGTTCAGATACGAATTCCTGCCACTTAAGGACCTCTTCAGGAAGGGGCATCCCAGTCCAATTTTAGAAGCCAAAGATTTTGAATAAACACTTTTGCTCTTGTTATGACTGGTGCTATCAGTCCCAGAAGGTCGAAAATTCTATCAATTTCCGACAAACTGCTCTCTTGGTGTAAGTAGGTTGCGATTGGAAGCTTCGAATTATAAACAGTCTGTATTGAGCTTCCACAATACACCCAAGGCTTTGACAGGTTTTGTGTCTTTTGAATTATCAAAAGTAATGCTCATTACTAAAGTTTATATTGAGTCCAGCATCATTCAAATACCATTTGTGGAGTGTCATTCCATCTCTATCTAGTAATTGTACTAATTGTGATTGCAAATTCTTAGTAGGTTCTGAATTGCGCTATCCAGTCAGAATGTCATCCATGTAGAAATCTTCCCACGCTTCTGGAAAGTAATTCTCTTCATCTGCTAATTGTTTCAAAATTCTGGTTGCCAAGTTGGGAGCATTTGTACTACAGATCTGTAGTACCATACGTGACTACAGATTTTGTAGACCTTGACTGGTTGTTCTAGACCTTCCTTTCACAAAATTCGCTATAAGTCTCTTTGTGATGGATGAATTAAAATTTGTCAGTACATTTTCTCAATGTCTGCAGTAAATACATAGCGATATTTTCGGAAACGAAGCATGATCGAAAATAGATCTTGCTGTACTATTCCTCCATTTTGTTTAAGTGCATTCAAGGAGATCCCATTGGTGGTTGCTGCAGATCCATTAAATACAACTCACAATTTTATTGTATTTTTCTCGAGTCTATAGACTCTGATGCGGAAGATAATAGCAAACATCAGGTTCCTGATCCTCAAAAACTTCAATCGTATATCCCAAATGCTCATATTCATGGATGAACTCTTTGTAGAGATTGCATATTTGGATTTTGCGATAGGCTTCTCAACAGAGCTTCTAACTTTCTAGATGCCATCCTTTTCAATCCACCCAACACTTTATCTGTTTTCAATGGCATTTGTACAATATACCGACCATCCGGTGCCCTGAAATAAGTTTTCTCGTAATGAATCTCACAATCCTCTTCCCTGCTTAGAATCTCCCCACTTGGTTCTACTGATTCTAATTCCCCAAAATCCTGGAGAGCTTTCTCAATATTGCCAAATTCCTTCAAAAGGCCTTAATACATTTCACCTAAATTTGAATTAGTAATTCGACTAGAACCACTAGCTACATAGCCAAATGCTGCTTCTTGAAATATTAACCTACTGTCTGCTATATATATTTTATTCCTGATTTTAAGAGATAGAGACACAATTCAGCTTCTAAATGAAACATAAATTTTTCCTGGTTTGAAGAATGTCAGGTCCGCTAATGGAATATTTTGTGAAAGTTTCCTTATGTTAAACTGTATGTGTCTTATTGGTGTAATGTTTGTAATCTTAGGGGGTATTTCAATTAACGTCACACTGGAGCTACACAATGGGCTATTGGTGACGGTCCGGAATCAATCCCAAAGGGAAAGATCCGAGGACAACATCACGTAATTTTGAACCACGGTCAGATGACGAGGCAACACCTGAACTGGCACCCCACTCTCCAAACTTCCACACCACGCCAACGTGAGGACATTTGAGGCCACGACAGATATAACGTGCTCCAGCCCCCTTTGTACACGACGGTGTTTGGCTGGATTCGAACTCGCAACCCTTCGGCTGCTAGTCCATTACTCTTCCAACCGGGCCATCGCGGCCCCTGTAATCTAGGGACTACTCAAAATTCCGAAGGTCTTATGAAATCACTAGCATAATTGGACTATTCAATACTTTGTTTTGATTTAATGGAAATAGTCGCACCATTTAATCCTGACACTGGTGTATTTACTTTTTCTTGTTTTAGTGACAAGAAATTTGCACTCTCCCTAGTATGCCACATACTGACAAATAACCATACTGCCTTAATCCATAACAGTACATAAGGGTTGCCAATGTCCTGAAGTGTTCTTCACACAAATGACGGCAGTGGCTAGTACTCCGGTTTCGCTGCTTATTTCTAAACATGAATTGCTCGCACAGATGGCCCTAGAGGGGTCGATGTTTCCACTCGAAGGTTCAAGGTTACTTTTCAGTTCGCAATTCCCTTTTTCTACTGGAACAAGAGTTTTTTATTTTCTTGTACTTTATCCGAATCGTGGAGAATGTATTGTGTCGCTTGTGACGTATAAAACAGCTATTCTTTGATTTGCAATTAATAACTGCGAGGAACTACTCAAACAATTTAAACACAAATCATGTTTTTTAATCACATCAAAAATCTTTGGCATTCAATTTTAACAATCCTGGGCATTTATAAATAGGATATTTTAATTTACATATAACACATGCATATGAGTTAACATTAGTCTACCAGAAGACTTTTCGACTTGTTAACCAACTTTGGTTTTACTTGAGCCGATTGCCATTGCGTATTTCCTAGCAATTGACAACGCATTTTTAGAAGGTCAATAAAGTCATCCCATTTGGGCAAATCCTTTGACTTCAATGACGTTTCAAATTATTTATGGATTTCCCTGTCAATCTTTTGAAGAACAGTATTGATGAGAATACCCTCACTTAGTTTATTTTATTCTAAATCCAATGATTTTAATGCTCTAATATGCTTTAACAATTTGTTAACCAGACCCCGTAAATTGAAAGCAGATTCATAATGTATCTTTTCCATTGATATGGCTGTTTATGATTAAACACTTATCGTCATATCGTTCTTCTAATGCTTCGAACAATGAAGTATAAGAGTCCTCCATTGTTTGAATTCGTTTTGCAGAATCACTCACTCAAATATGATTGTAAATAATACAATTTATTTGATTCATTTAACTGATCATTAGCATCAATGAGAGAATTAAATTGCATTTTGAAAATGTTCCAGTCTTCAAGCTGACCAGAAAATTTAGATAGAGGAATATCAGGTAGTTTCACTTTCACATTATCTTTAATTCTCTGGATATAGGACCGGACGAGAGATTCTAGTTTCCTGGATACGGCTGGCTCGGATTCTTTTAGACCTCAAACTCCTGAAAAATCGGCCGAAGCCCATTACGATTCCCTTCCCTTCTTTTCTGTACAACAAAGAGGCCCACGCATGAATAGCCTCATCTTTGTGTTGACAGGGATGTCGGGGAGCCTCGCAAATCGTCTGTCAATCTATCTCCTTAAAAACGGCGCCGAAGACAGCTTGCGGGTCTTCGAGTGTTGACCATACGTATTGAAGTCACTGCCACCCTTTCAGTTTACCTGGAAGTATCTGTACTTTCTTGGCATACCCACGACCTGACAATAGAAACTGCAACATTGGGTGATAATGGGACGACACATTTCCTCTCCTGGGGAAGCATTGTGAAGGCCGGTTTCGGCCCTTTCAGTAAGTTGCCTGTAAGGCCATTCGGCTGGCTCCCGTAACCAAAGAAGGAAACAATATTCTGCCGCGTCGTATGTAGAATGTTAAAGGACTTATGAGGCACACCATTTAAAGATAATGCAGATTTAATTCTGATAAATCTTACCTGCATATTTTCAATGTCTATCCATTTCATCCAGAATTTTCTCATTTGCTTGAACATCCTCATCATCCGATAAGGCGTAATATTCCTCTTGAATATTCTTTAAGGTGTTGCTTGAAGAGGTCAAAACTTTCACCTTGGCCTTGATTTCTATCTAATCAGCAACTTGGATATCTTCACTTAAGTAGTCCAAAAGTTTTGAGAGTTTTGTTTTTAGCGATTCTCTCTCTCGTTTCCACTCGAGAATTTCAACGTAGTCATGATAAAATGTGTGATTTCCAATGAAACACAGTCACTAGAGTTCTTGAGTACTTTTCGATGGATCGAAAGCGTAGCGAGAATTTGCAATCGTCCTAATTTAATAGCGATGTAGCCGTACTGAGGATCAATGATGACCATTGTCTTTGCAGTTCAAGGCTATGGAATAGGTCAATAAAAATGCACTGTAGTTTTATTTAGTTTAATTAATTGATATATACATTATTTACAACTTTAATGATAATTTTGAGCACCATAGCTCTGATGACAAAACCATCAAATATATATATGTACAAGAGCTCGCATAAGTGGAGAGATGGACCAGACCACCTTCACCCTCGAGAAACAGAATTCTTTTTTAAATAGAACAAATATAAAAAATCACTCAACTCCCACACTGCCATGATTGGCACATTATCGCTCGAAGTGGCGACAAGAGGTTCCAACAGTCATGAAGACTTGTTTGTTGTGCAATTATAGCTAATTTGACACTTTTTATGTTTTCGATCTGGAAAATTATTTTTAACTATTTCTTTCATTTCAAAAGACAACTTTGACCATCTCATCTGCAATTAATATGAAAGTTTGTAAGTAAATCAAAGGAAGGATGATGAAATTTATATAGTTTAGCTGAACTGTTATATTGCCAATTCCAATAGTGCTGGAAATTCAGATGTGATACTAAGAAAGTATCTCCAATACATGTTTCATACTAAATCGGCACATTTTGTATGAAACTGATTTTAACTGATTTTAACTGATTCGTTTGAATCTGGGCTACTAAAATTGTTATTAAACTAGGCATTGGACTACTTTTAAGCATTTATGGTATTGAAGCTATTATAGTACTGGTGTTATGGCATCCTTATTTTTATATAGAAATTGGTGAAAGTGAGAGTTAATTGAAACTTTTCGTTTGCAGGGAATTTTAAAATTAAAGAAAGAAACTGCCTCCACTTCTGGACAGAAATTGAATGAATGGTCATTACCTCGTCCATCAAAGAAATCTAAACTTGAACAGACTGCAGACATTCTTAAAGCGGGACCCTCTGCTAAAAATATAAAGCCTGATAGGTTAGCTTTCTATTTAATAGCATATACTAAATTTTCCTGTTATTTCAACTGTTTTATGAAGGGGAAGTATTAAAGCTTTTCTTAATCACAGGAAACTTACCATGAAAAATGAAATGCTGTTATTCTGAAACAAATCAATTTGTTTATTTCTTGAATAATATAATTTATAGGAATCCTTTTTAGTGTTTAAGTACTTTTAGGATGAACATAGAGTAAAAACGCTTTTCAATCTTTATTTCCTCTTTAGTTTACTTAATGACTTTACAAAACTGAAAAGCTGGTGCCTTGCAGTGCTGCTATTTTTATTTTGTTCAACTTAATTGCTATACTGCCTTGAAAACTCCTGTAGTTGGCTTTTCCAAAAAGGTGTTTTACCACTGTTAATCAAAGTATTATCCTTTACATGTGAACTTTAGCATGCCATGTCAAGTCGCGCAACGTTGTCTACCAATAAAGTACTTCATTATGGTTATAGGTTACAGAGCTTAGAATTTATGCTACAAAACACAAGCACTTTTGCTGTGGCAGCCCTGTGTAAGTGATTAGCAACACATTGGCAATTCAATCGTTCACCATAGACCAGCCATCAAAATGTGCCGATTGTTGTGAGTACCTTCTGGTATTTGTCTCGGAAGTTCTACGAGACTTGTTTTCGAAAGTGTTCATAATCATGTCCATGTAGCACCAATTTAACAAGACAGTGCAACTTTGTCTACTAAAAAGGAATTTCATGGTGGAGTTGAATTGCACATGGTTTGGCCGTACAATGCACGGATTTTGGCTAAATTGCACAATGTACGTGCATAGAATGACAGTACAGTTTTTTTGCACAATTTACAAATAAATCTCAAATTGTGTCTTGTAAAAATCAATACATTCTACATCAAATGTTCTGCAATGGAAAATAAATTTTCAGTTTCAAAACTCATTTTTTCTTGTGTTTTGCGTCGTCAAAGGGATCAGCAAATACATTTCAATAGGGGCAACAAACCAAACATTAAACAAATTGAATCGTCTAGATGAAAGATAAATTATTCAAATCAATACATACCTGACAGGTGGTTTCATTCCTCCTCTCTTGTGTTTTAAAAACGGATTCACAATTATGCTTACTTTATTTGTATCAACAAATACTTATCTTTTCTGAAACAATACGGGTTTCTCTAGTATCTTCAGCATTTAATTCGAAACATTTTTGAATTCTGGTGAGGTCCAATTTTTGCGCAGTTGTTGAGGGTCTTACCCTTTAGTATCTTCCATTTATTTTCAAATAGAAAGCTTTTGAGAAATTCATAGGTTAGCATCCATTTTCTTTGTTTTGAAGTGAAAAAAATCTTACAAAGATTAATGGAAAGTTTGAAAGAGGATGGGTGCAAAAAATTCACATAACAAGAAAAAAATTCGATTCCAAAACAAACTTTAGTAGCCTAGTTGGAAGAATAACAGATTAGCAACCGGAGGGTTATGAGTTCGAAACTCGATCCAACCAAAGGCTGTCGTGCACACAGGGTTGGTGCACATTAAATCTGTCGTGCCCTCAAGTTTCCTTGCGTTGGCATGGTGTGGAAGACTGGAGAGTGAGGTGCCAGCTCAGGTGTTGACCTCATCTGAATGTGGTTCAAAATGACGAGATGTTGTCCTTGATCCTTCGGGATTGATCCTGGATCGTCGCCAACGAACTGAGTCCGTTGTGTTGCTCAAGTGCAGCGTTAATTACAAACCAAATCACCTGCCAAAACAAACTTTAGTACTAAATTGCTGTCTTTTGGATGTTGACACCTCTACATGAGGTCACAAATGTCACGAGAAATGAGAAAGGTTGCTGATGTCAAGTTCATATTAAAAAACATCGAAAGTATCCAATTCTCTTCGGCTTCCTCCAAAAAGACTAAACCACATGGTGAATCAGGAGGTTATGAGTATTTATTTTCCTCTAAAAGTGAGCCGGAAAATAGTTTTGAAACAATTTATCTGCCTTTATAAACATGTAAAGATGTAAGATAATCTGTATATTTGGAATTTTATATATACGAGTGCTATAAATTGTATGTTCATTTTTAGGGTCTACATATGTCATGATCCTGTAAAAATTTTAAGGTTTCCAGAATCAAAATGTCAGGCTTGCTGCTGTATTGTTAATTATCTTTTGGAGTGGTGACTAAGCTCACCACAGAACTGAGCTCCCTTTTAAAATGTCTAATAAATTTTTGCTATTTTTTCCAGCTATGAGTTGACACCAGACCGATCTTAGTTCACCAGCTACAACATGAGCCTGAGCGATGACAATGAGGAAACATTAGGCACACAAAAGCCTATTCCCAGCTGGGCCATGGGACTTCATCTCCGCAACACTCTCACACCAGTATTACCATCCTGGCGTTACAGGCGAGCTGTTTGGGAATGTGTGCGAATCACCCGATTTGGAGCAAATGTTCGATGCTAAGAAAACTTACAGAAAAAGGACCAGCTCTGCTAATTGAAAATCTCCGTGAGTGTTCAGATAAAGGAAAGAACTGCACTGTACATTGAGAGAAAATAACCTTGAACTGAATTTTTTTAATTGGTGACTACATTTTGTGAATTTTAAGTTTCGTAGTTTTTACTTTATTGTCGAATTCATGGGTGTTAAATCTGTGCCAAATCATAAGTTCTGGTGAAAAAGTTTGTCAGAATTTTAGCACTAATTTGACCAAAAATTAATCAATGAAATCGTAGCTCAAACATTTGCATTTGTTGGGTGTCATTTTTTATTAAATATTGCCAAATCAGTAGCACTAATGGAATCCAGTCGAAAAGTGGCAGAACCATGGTTTTTCTATTATAATCTTAATTCATAAAGCTTTATTCCATGTAGTTTCCACTCTGCGGATTTTTAACAAGTTGCCTTTTGTTACTATTTTTAAACTTTTGAACTGTAGCAACTTTTCATTGCAAGTCTCCAGGGGTGCCCATCCCCCCAAGCCCAATGGCGCAAATCCCCCCCCATTTTTTTTCTTTACCGCCCCCCTCAAATCCAGTTAACCATATAACCTTTACTGAAATCTCAAATTTCAAACTGAATCCACATAAAGCTCTACGTTTCGTAAATCAGTTAGAGATAAATAAAATTAAGAGATAAATTTGGATGAGATAAATAAAACCAGAACAGCTAGGAAAATGATCAGTTTATATTTATAACAGCAATTTCATGTATAAAAATGATATTACTTACACTTTGCAAATGAAAATAACTATAATATAGTAAAAACAGTTGTTTTGAAAGACTGAATCTATATATATAAAATAGGATGTGTGTGTGTGTATGTGGGTATATTTTCTATACAAATCTACACCGTTTGACCAATCCACACCAAATTTGGTACACTTATAATTTAGAACACTGCGGTCAGCATAGGCTAACTCTTAACCCCCGTTCTATTGGCCCTGGGGGGCTAAAAACTATTCGAAATCGCAATAGAAATAACATTGAGCATAGATTGATTGCTTTAGGCAGCGATGGTTGCTTTACCACTGTTGATCGAAAAACAATTTTTTCCGAAACAAATTAAATTACAGTATTTATGTTTGAACTGACTTTTTAGTTCTTCCCATGATGTAAATAAATTATAGATATTTTATTGATGAAGGGGGAAAGAATATTTTAAAATATTTATGTTTGCAAGGAAATTCAAGGAAAGGTTTTCAGGAGTTCAAGGATTATTTTCAAGGAAAGTTGGTGTATATTTCGACCAACTTTCCTTAAATAATTTATCGAATACGTAATGATTTGTAGAATTCTGTTTCACGAGGCTTTTTAGGTAAGGCGTGTAACTTATTTTAAAATGTCCGGAATAGATACATGTGAATCCTCCGTTGAAAGCAGTGATTTTCTTTCTGAAAAATTCTGTAAAATCGACCTTCTGCTTTTTGAAAAAATTTTATCTATTCAGTTTAATTTGTCTACACCGATTATATTTATTTCTAAACCAAGCACCGTTATTCCGAAAAGCACAAACGAAAAACTCATTGATCATAAAAGCGTAATTTTGCTACTCGGTATCTGGCAGCACCAGAATTAATGTTTACTTTTTTTATAAAACTTTGTAGAACTTTCTAGAAAGTTGGGGAAACGGAAACTTAATTGGACTCATGGTGGAGAACATTCCAGCACCCACTCGATTCTTAGCTGGTCGTATTTAAAGGAAGCTAACTCGGTAAGTCTTCCAGTTTATCATCTTTCAGTGAATCTGGCAGTTTTATTTCGCTCTTTTGATTGTATAAGTGTTTCCTACTTTATTCGACAGTGATAGTGTACATTTTGGATTTATATTTCTAAACGGATGTAAGTACTACATAATTTTAAATTCGTTTTTTCGTTAATTTTAGCTTTTTATTGTATTCTATAATAGATTTCATTGCTCAGTGAGATGTGCCTTTTGCTTAATTTTTTAAATAAGTTTAATGGGATCAGAATTAATGCTTTTTTTTACACCAGAATAAAAGTTTATTTTTAACACGATTTAGAATTCTGTGTTTGAGTATTTTGATTGACAGCTTTTAAGTAAGGCATTAATTTTTTTTATTTGTGTTAAAAGTTTGATATTCTCCTAAACTGATGTAAGTACTTCACAATTTTAAATTTGTTTTACCATTCAGTTTATATTAGTTTTTTATTGTATTCTATAATAGATTTCATTGTTCAGTGAGTGTGCCTTTTGCTTATTTTATGAAATAACTTTTTAATGACAGATTTCACTGCTCTGTGATAGTGTGCCTTTTGCTAATTTTATGAAATAGCTTTTCTTTGTATTCTATAATAGATTTCATTGCTCAGTGAGAGTGTGCCTTTTGCTTATTTTATGAAATAGCTTTTTGTATTCTTTTACAGATTTCTTTGCTGTAGCAATGCCTCCAAGGAAGCGGAAGGCAATCGGCCAAATGCAGTCAACGGCTAAGATGATGAAAAATGAGCGTAGTCAAGAAACTTCCGAGGAGAGGAATAGAAGACTTGCGATTGCGAGAGAGAGAGCTACTACATCTAGAGCAACAAAGACGGCACAACAGCGTGAGACCCTACTACAGGATAAGAGAGATAGAGCAACTACATCTAGAGCAACAGAGACGGCACAGCAGCGTGAGGCCCGACTACAGGATATGAAAGAGACAGCTACTACATCTAGAGCAACAGAGACGGCACAGCAGCGTGAGGCCCGACTACAGGATAAGAGAGATAGAGCTACTACATCTAGAACAACAGAGACGGCACAGCAGCGAGAGGCCCGACTACAGGATAAGAGAGATAGAGCTACTACATCAAGAGCAACAGAGACTGCACAGCAGCGTGAGGCCCGACTACAGGATAAGAGAGATAGAGCTACTACATCTAGAGCAACAGAGACGGCACAGCAGCGAGAGGCCCGACTACAGGATAAGAGAGATAGAGCCAAACGATCACGGACTGCGAGCCATTTTAGCTTAGCACTGGAAGGATTTCACTACGATTCACATAAAGACTACTCGATGCATGCAAGTGTTACGATCGGGAAAATGGAAATGGTTTGTACTTACTGTCAAGCCAAAAAGTTTAAATCAGAGTCTACTGGTATTTGCTGCAAAAATGGAAAAGTTAAACTTTGCCAACTGGAACCACCACCACAAGACCTTTTGACTTACACATCAGGAGATACGTCAGAGTCGAAGCATTTTCTAAGTAACATCAGAAAATACAACTCATGTTTCCAAATGACATCATTCGGCGCCACATCAGTTGTTGGACAGCCCGGATTTCCGTCGACATTCAAGGTGCAAGGGCAGGTTTACCATAGAGCGGGATCGTTGCTTCCGCTGCCAGATCAACCACCAAAATTTCTACAACTATATTTTATTCAAAACGAACAAATGGAAACTGATCAGAGGTGCGCCTACATCTCGGGAACAAGACGTCAGATTGTGTTAAACTTACAGAGGATGTTTCATGAGCACAATAATCTTATTAAAACGTTTGAAACAGCATTGGAACATATGCCAACAGATGAATATAAAGTAGTCATAAGAGCAGACCGAAGACCAGCAGGCGAACACGAGCGGCGCTTTAACTCTCCTCAAGCAGATGAAGTCGCGGTGGTTCAGGAGATGAGTTTCATCAACGGGATATCGTTATTCAACGACGAGGTGAATCATTGCAGCGTATTTCGGAAACACATCGATCTTACGATGCTCTGCAGTACCCAGTAATATTCCCCCATGGTGAAGATGGATATCAATTTAATCTGAGGCAGATCAACCCAAGAACAGGTGAAACAACGAGCAAGAAAGTTTCAGCGATGGATTTCTATGCGTACAGATTAATGGTTCGAGATACTGGGCAGAACCACGTATTGAACTGCAGGCAATTGTTTCATCAGTTCATCGTCGATATGTACGATAAAGTCGAGAGTGAACGTCTCCTTTACATTCGTCTAAATCAACGTAAACTGAGAGTTGACGAATATATTCACCTGAGAGATGCTGTGGCAAATGACGGGAACGTTGAAAACCTCGGTGCCTTAGTCATACTACCAGCTACATTTACAGGCAGTCCCAGACACATGCACGAATACACACAAGATGCTATGACGTACGTGAGGACGTACGGGAGACCAGACTTATTTATCACCTTCACCTGCAATCCCACTTGGACGGAGATCAAGGAGGTTCTTACCAATGGTCAATTACCCAGTGAGCGCCACGACTTGATTGCGAGAGTATTTAAACAGAAGCAGTTGAAACTGATTGACGTTATAACAAAGGGCCATGTATTTGGAGTGCCGAGATGCTGGATGTATACGATTGAATGGCAAAAAAGAGGGCTGCCACACTCGCACAATTTGATCTGGTTAGCGGACAAAATTCAGCCCACTCAAATCGATGACGTTATATCTGCCGAGTTGCCAGACCCGGAACAAGATCCCGAACTTTTTGAAGTGGTAACGAAAAACATGATCCACGGACCGTGTGGAAATCTCAATCCCATTTCTCCGTGTATGAAGGACGGAAAGTGTACCAAGAAATACCCTAGAAAATTGATTAAAGAGACACAAACTGGAAATGACGGCTATCCCCTGTACAGACGGCGGGCTCCGGAAGATGGAGGGTTCACGGCGAAACTAACGATACGCAGCAACACGGAAATAGAAATCGACAATAGGTGGGTTGTGCCCTTTTCGCCGCTGCTGTCGAAAATGTTTCGGGCACACATCAACGTGGAGTACTGCAACAGTGTGAAATCGATTAAATATGTGTGCAAGTATGTCAACAAAGGTAGTGATATGGCTGTTTTCGGTATCAGCGACGAGAGATCGAACGATGAAGTGACGCGGTATCAATTGGGAAGATACCTCAGCAGTAACGAGGCAGTTTGGCGAATACTGGGTTTTTCGATTCACGAAAGACACCCTACTGTTGTTCACCTCAGCGTCCATTTAGAAAATGGTCAGAGAGTTTATTTCACAACAGAGAGCGCCCCTAGAGTGATTGATCAGCCACCAAACACGACTTTGACGGCATTCTTTCAACTGTGTCAGCAGGATCCTTTTGCGAGGACTTTGTTGTATCCTGAGATACCTCGATATTACACGTGGAATGCGTCGAGGAAAATTTTCTGTAGGAGAAAAGTTGGCCAGCCCGTCCCTGGACATGATGCAGTCGCGAGTGACGCCTTGGGTCGAGTGTACACTGTTCACCCCAACAACGCCGAATGCTATTTCCTTAGGATGCTTCTTCACTCGGTACGAGGACCTAGATCTTTCGCAGAGATGAGAACGGTAAACGACGAAGTATGCCAGACATTTAGAGAGGCCTGTCAGAAGTTGGGTTTGCTGGAAGGAGACCAGCACTGGGATGACACGTTGCGAGAAGCCGAATTGATCTCCCTACCAGAGCAAATCAGAAACCTGTTTGCTATAATATTGACTACATGCAGTCCATCGAATCCAAACACTTTATGGGAAAAGTATAAGGAGGCCCTGAGTGAGGATATACTCGCCAAAGTCCGGAGGGAAACCCCGACATTAGAAATCGCGTTTGGTCCGGACATTTTCAACGAGGCTTTGGTTATTCTTGAGGACAAATGTGTGGCCATGACAAATAAAACATTACTGCAATTGGGCCTGCCTGCACCAGTAAGAGATCGACGAGACGTACTTCGCGCAGATTACGTGCGAGAAACGAACTACGACGTCGAAGAGCTGAGTGCATACGTCGCGGACAAGAAGCCACTTCTGAATCGAGATCAGAAAAACGCATACCAAATTATCATGGATCAGGCAGCAAAACAACAAGGTGGTATCATTTTTCTTGATGCTTCTGGGGGCACAGGGAAAACATTCTTGATTAATATAATACTGGCCGAAATCAGGACTCGGGGAGAAGTTGCTCTTGCCATCGCCTCTTCGGGAATTGCGGCGACGTTAATGGAAGGAGGGAGGACGGCCCATTCTGCACTTAAGTTGCCACTTGACATCGCCAGGCAGGAAAATCCTACCTGCAACATAAGCAAGGCAAGTGGTCGGGCGCAGGTGCTCGAGACTTGCAAATTAATCGTGTGGGACGAATGCACCATGGCTCACAAGAAAGCTCTCGAGGCCCTCGACGTCACTCTGAGAGATCTGAGAGGAAACGACAACCTGATGGGAGGAGCTCTGGTACTCCTCTGTGGAGACTTTCGTCAAACTCTGCCCGTCATCCCGAAGTCGACGCCGGCCGATGAGATCCATGCATGTTTGAAACATTCGTTTTTGTGGAGACATGTGCGAAAGATAACTTTGAAGCAAAACATGAGAGTACATCTGGGGGATGAGAGTGCTCAAATTTTCTCAGACAAACTCCTGGAGATCGGAGAAGGCAGATTGGCAGTCGAGTCTTCTGGCAAGATTAAATTCCCATCCGATTTTTGTAATCTGGTGTCGTCTGTCTCAGAGCTGATAGATGCAGTCTATCCGTCTGTTTCCCAAAACTATCACGATTTGAACTGGTTGCGAGAGAGGGCCATTCTTTCTGCTAAAAATGAAGACGTCCACGACATAAACAATCAAATTCATGTTACCAGGCGTGGTCAGTGAATACAAGTCCATCGATACCGTAGTAGATGCCGATGAGGTCGTCAAATTCCCGCCAGAGTTCCTGAACTCGCTTGATCCGGCTGGATTGCCACCACATCGTCTTTTACTTAAAGTGGGATCTCCGGTTATTTTACTGCGGAACCTCGACCCGCCAAAACTTTGCAACGGCACGAGGCTGTGTGTCAAGAAGCTGCTGGGCAATGTAATGGAAGCGACTATCTTGACAGGAAAGGGAGAGGGTGCAACAGTTTTTATCCCACGGATACCACTCATTCCGACGGATCTCCCTTTCGACTTTAAGAGATTGCAGTTTCCAGTAAGACTTGCGTTCTCGATCACGATCAACAAGTCGCAGGGGCAGTCTATCAAGTACTGCGGAGTGGATTTGAGATCGCCGTGTTTCTCCCACGGACAACTTTATGTTGGTTGCTCGAGGGTGGGTTCACCCAAGAATTTATTTATTCTTGCTCCCGGAGGTGAAACTAAAAATGTTGTGTATAATCAAGTTTTGTGTTAAATTTATATTGCAGTGAATTTGTAAAATATTTTACTTTATAATGCGTGTACTGTACTTATACTTTTAGAACCTGTTAATATAATTACTTTGATTTTACACTATACATTGATTTCATTCCTTTTCCTGTCCAATAGAAGATTGGGATAAATACCCGGGCAAAGCTATGTTGCCGTTGTTTGAGCATTACTAAATCTAACTTTTAGTTGATTGTATAAGTATTTCCTACTTTATTTGACAGGTGTAATGTGCATTATTGAATTAAAGTTTATTATTTTATTTCTATATGAATTTTATATTTTTACATGAATATTTGTTTGATAAAAAAAGGATATTTAAAATATTTCATTATTCATAATTTACATTTTGTAATGAAACACGAAAAACTTCAACTCATTAATCATAAAAGCGTAATTTTGTTATTTTAGATTTGGGAAACCAGAATTAATTTTTATTATTTTATAAATTTGATTTAGCATCCCGTGTTTGTCTATTTGAGTTAACACAGCGAAATGTTGCAGTCATATTTGAGCATTTCTAAATTTCATTATCGTCTTTATCAATATTTTCAAATATCTTTTTTCGAATTGCTCTGTTTCAGAATACACTCAGGCAGTCGAAATTCGACACTGCGCATCATTCGTTTTTTAGAATTCTGCATTTTTTCGTCGGAATTTCGTTTCTGTTCGTATTTATGTCTTAATCTTTTAGATATTGCAATATATTCAGGAATTAAATGCATATATTTGCGTCCGAAGTATATAGTAGAAGTTATGAAAAAGTTAAAACGTATTTTCCGTACAACTTAAATGATTGCATTTTTCTGTGAAAGAAAAGTGATTATTCTAATTCACTTTTCAAGCAACATTTAACCATTTCAACCCGAGCAACGCCGGGTAATTCAGCTAGTGTTTTATAAATAAAACAAATATTTTATACCTTGACCTTTTGTAAGAATAATTTTTATATTCATAAAAAAACTCTAAAATTGAGTGAATGGAAGAATAGAATATAAAAAAATTTAACACATCAATAATTCAACAATCAGATATTGAAAAAACGTACTAAATGTGTAAAAAACTATTGATGAGTATTATCGTAATATTTACATGAGTTGCGTAAGTATTCATAAAACCGTAAAAACTAAATTGTTTTAGAGTAGTGACAAAACAGCTATCTTATGCGGAGGGAAGAGAAAACATTCGAACACTCTAGGTTGACAAAAATTTATAGTATGACCAGAAAATAAATTCTTTAAGCACAGGGATTTATGTACTATTTATAAGATTTTAACAGAAGCTTTTTTTTCTCTGTGCACTTGATATGGCAAACTTTTCGATAATTTCTTCATTTGTTATGTTCTTGAGAATGTCATTCTCAGATGATATTATCAATAAGCTTGACAACCAATCATCCCCTAAGCTGCTTCTTAACCTGTTTACAATCTTTAAACGGCTCATCGTCCTTTCCGCTGAGCAACTTGTGACAGGTAACGATAAAAGGATACGATACAGCATGGTGAGTTGAGGAAATGCTGACATATACTGCAGGCATCTGTAAGGCCTAATAAAGCCTCTTTTTACCCACTGATCAACAGACAAAAGCCACTCATCATGGTCTGAAACTTCCTCCTCATCTCCATTCTTTACAGACTTCAACTTCATTTCCACCTTCACCTCCTGATAGATTCCCTGTCTGGTGTCCTATTTTTACACTTTTCTTTCTCTAAAAGCAGGTCGGAAATGTCAATTTCTGAGTGAGTAACCTTATACAAATTTGCAAACGTTTCTATTTCCTCTTTTATTTGGTCACTTTCAAGATCGTAAAACCCACACAAGTATTTCACTGATGAAGAATCTGGCAAGAATTTATATCCCTGCTTTTCTTTTTCTCTTGCAATTTTCAAAATTTCTTCATGTGAAAGCACTGCCATTTGTGAGATTGTAGAAAGAGAACTGTCAGAATCTGTCATTGAGTTGTTTAATAAGTGAATCTAGTACTTGAAAATAAACTTCCACTTTAATCCTCGTAAGAGGATCATCTATTCTTTCATCGATAGCCATTTCATACATAAACCTCTTACATTTTCTGCTTCTACGGTGGGGTTGCGAAATATTATTCACATCAACAAAGGCAATAATTGAATCATTCACTTTATTCCACTCCGACTCACTTCGCATTTTTACAAGTTTAGCTTTGGTTTTATCAACAATTTTTGACACACTGCTATAATTAATTATTTTTGGTTGTAGAACAATTGTGATTGGTGACACTGAAAATAGCTGAGGCAACATGTATTAAGCAAATGTTTTCAAAATCGGTCATTTGTTTCCACAGGCCAGTTGCCAGTGCCTTTGATTCATTAGCAGCTTTTTTGTCAATGGACAAACTATGCAGCGTCTCCTTTATTGTGTCATAGCAGGTGACAACTGTTTGCAGTGCATCATTTCTGCTTGACGATCTTGTAGTTTGCACTTTTTTCAGTCTCCTTATTTTGGTTGGACCCTTGTAGTTTGTAGTAAAAAGATCACGCCTTGTATGACCTGACATGAAGACATAATTCCTCTAAAAGAGAAAATAGATTTTTCATTTGGGGCATATGTCCATAGATTTTTCCGCAATTAACGCAAATCTGTGCAAAGAACACCATATATAGAGCGCTTTGGGACATTCTCTCTGGATTAGCGCTTTTACACCATTGAATTTTCCTCTCATATTACCAGCCCCATCCATACTTTGACCAATAATTCCACTTGGGTCAAGACCAAGTAAATTCAGGCATTTCATTATTTCTTTAAAAAGATTTTGGTCTGTGATATCTCCACTATTGAAAACCTTAATGAACCGCTCTTCAGGTTTGACATTTTCCTTTGGGGCACCATGCGGGTCAGTATGTTCAATATAACGAACCACTAATGTTGAACATTCTTTTTTACTAATGTCTTGAGTTGAGTTTAGAATAAATGTAGTCGTTTTTATACTATCTATGATTTTTGAAGCAACGATGTCACTTATTATGTTAATTACATCGTAAATGTTTCGATAACTCAAGAAATTAGACCCCAGCTTTACTTTTTCAGTTCTAGCTTTATCAATTTTTTCAAGGTATACCCTAGCATCAGGACTATATTTACTCAATAGTCTGGAAAGATCTATGAGTTTTTCTTTTGCTACATCCTTTTAACGAAATCGAAGCATTTCTTCACTTAAATATCGACAACAATCGATGACAACAGACAGCACTTCTCGATTGGGATGGACTAACTGATCTGATTGTTCAGCTAAACGTGAATCAATCCTCTTTTGAGAGATCCATTGGATCCTCGCAATTTGTGCTAAGTGGGTTTTAGATTTTTCATGGAGCACAATATCCCGGTCCCCTTATGCTCTGTCCATCCTCTATAGCCAGTTGTTCCCCATATTGACTGTTCGTGTGGGAGGGAAAACAGTACATGACAAGCAAAATACGGCATCTTTTTCTTGGCTATATACCAGCCATTTTCTAACTTTTACACTTTTATTTGGTAAAACTTATTCTTCCATGAGCCATTTTCTAACTTTTACACTTTTATATGGTAAAACTTCATTCTTCCATGATGGGTTGAATTTTCTTCCACCTGTTGAAGGAAAAGTGACAAGACAAATCTTGATTTTCCAAATATAGTGCTTTATTTCTTCAGCTGACAGTTTGATGTTGGCATATGATGCTGGATCTCTTGGGATTTTCAATCTATGTAGGAGAATCTTCAGTTGTTAGAGTTTCCTCTTGTTGAATGGAAACTGAAGGTCTTTCAGCAGATGGATTGCTACATGATTCTACCTCTCCATGTCCTAATTCAGTTTCATCATCAACTTCTTCCTGACTTTCATTTTCATCGAGGTTTTCAAAATCTACACCTTGGGTCATACTTGATGAAGAGGGTTGTATTTCTAAATCTTCAATAACGTTTTCAGGAATCGAACAGCACTGAAATTCCTTTCCTTCTCCAAGACAGACTACACAAAACGTACACGGCTACCTGCTTTCAACTGGTGACTTAACTTTATCTTGTCTATGGGACTATTAGCGATCCCCATGACGTAACGGTGACGGACGGGAAACCTCAAGGTGTCAGATGGTTATGAATGAGCAGAGTATCAGCGCTGCCAACTAAGCGTTGCTCAATAAAAAATTATGGAATAACTTCCTATAGTGAAATTGTCATAGCAGGAAACAGTAGTCTTTTAAACAAATTCAGAGATAGTCTAATTACTTATGAAAATATGTATATATATATATATATATATATGTAACATCAGGTATACGCAATCACGAAGACTCTTGCGTCAGCCATGTGACATTCCGAAAGACGCAACCAGAGAGCATATTGCATCATCCAGACCCCCAGCAGCAACGTTGCAGCCAGCCATTGGATGAAATCAACCAATGATGATCAGCCAACGCCCAAGGCGAAAACACCTACGCAGAGAAGGAGCAGAGCTAGTAAAAGATGAAGACGGTTAAGATGTAGCTCAGGAACTGGCTAATTTGCAATCACCCAATAGCTTTAATTTTCATCTGTATATAGTTTCACATGTAAATGCTTATATCCCAATTAAATTGCTTAAAATGATGAGAACTCCTGCCTCCAATCCATTAAAACCAAAGGACGAAGCAACCCGTCCATAATACATGGGGGCTCGGACCACTCCATAATAAATGAGAGCTCGGACTAACTCCATAATACCGATGCCAACCACGACAGATGATGCCTGAACCACCTAAGACGATGCCAACCACCACAGATGATGCCTGAACCACCTAAGACGATACCTGAACCACCTAAGACGATGCCAGCCACCAAAGATGATGCCTGAACCAACACGGAAGATGCCGGAAACCACAACGATTGCTTAAGATTGAAGGAAGACGACGGCGGAGACACGACAGTTACACGACGAAACTTCAAGCCAGTACGGCCAGGTCACCACAAGACGGATTTGAAGACGATACAACATCGATGTCCTGGACCAGAAAACGCCTCTGACGAAACTGCCTTCCTGTCGAAATATCTAGTGGGCTATCAGCCGAAAAATTTGGATTACCATCAGATATCCTCTTCGTCACATCTGTGAGTACAACCTCATTTTCTTTTGTTTGGAATTTTAGTATTCACCACAATGACGACTCTCACTCTCAATGAAATTCCATTTATCTCCAAGGGCTTAACGAATGCCAAAACAAAAGTAATTAAGATGTTGCATTTCGTAATTTTTAACTCTTTTGGCGACCGAATGAATCGGAAAAACTTACGACTGTTTTCTGGATTTGACCCTGAATTTACGAGATCAGAGGAATCCGAGAAGGAAATTTTAACATCTTTAAAGCATACCGATTTAATTCTCGTATGTGATTTTTTGGGTTTGAATTGTAACGGCTCACCCAAACAGCTGTTAAATGCAATTGACGACAGTCTAAAGGATTTCGAGCTGCTCAAATCAACAACAGAAATTGAGTCGGATTTTGAAGAGCAGGAAACGGGTCCGATAGACTCTCATCTCTTTCCTCCCTCTCGTGTTGAAACCAGAAGTATACAAGACGATCTAGCTCAGAACGCATCAACATACATCGGTCAGCCGAACGATCCAAATCAACGCGTTAATTCTCCAATCGTGAGAAACGAAACAATAGCTGAAGACCATGATTCACCACACAACGTCTATCACCGAAATTTGTTTTCCTCAGCTGCTTCTGAAGGTCACATCCCAGATCCTTTTTTCTCGCCCGCAGAGACTAAACAAACTTTCGCACCAACTCCTTTCTCTGGTGCCAGTGGATTCGTTCATATAGGATTTCAGGACTTGGCTAATTCCATTCCAAAGTTCCACGGAACATCCGATGCATTTGGAATTGAATTATGGCTAAACGACCTCGAGGAAATATTTTTTCTGAACGCAATTGTCAATAATTCTCACCGAATAATTTTTTGCAAAAGATGTCTTTCTTCTTCAGCCCTTAAATATGTTCAATCCTTACATGGTATTGTGACATGGAATTCTTTAAAACAGAGTTTACTCGAGGAATTTTCAACAAAACTTAATAGCGCAGATGTCCATAAAATGTTGCAACAAAGGCGTTTAAAGTATAATGAGTCATTAAGTGATTATTTAATTGATATGAGAGAAATTGGCTCACGTGCAAATATTGATGCATCTTCTATTTTTGATTATGTTATTAATGGAATTCCTAGTTCTGCAAATAACAAAATAATACTTTATGGGTGTAAGACATTTCCCGAATTCAAAGAAAAGTTACGAATATTTGAAAGACTTTACCAACAAGATAAGAGTTACAATAAGAATTTTTCTTGCATTTCAAATGAACGCCATAGAGATGTCAGACAATTGCAAGATAATAAACGAAATTTTGAGAAGGGTAACCAAAATTTTGAGCATAAACCACACAGTACTCGAAATCAGATAATCTGCTTTAACTGTGGCCGTCGGAACCACAAATCAAGTGCTTGTCCATCTAGATCTCCGAAATGCTTTAGTTGTAATTCTTGGGGACATAAAAGTGACGCTTGCCCAAAAAACACATTCTCAGCTTCATCGAAATCTAAACCTCCAGCTGACCACACCGTTAACTCAGTTACTCTTAACGTGGGTCCAACATTGAACTCTATGCAAATTGAAGTTAAAATTAACGATGTTCTCCTAGATGCCCTTGTAGATACAGGTTCGCAAGCCACTATTTTACAGGAAACGTGGTATAAAAAAATTGCATCCCCATCGCTATACCCTTCGCAAATAACTTTCACTGGTATTGGAAAACAAAGAATTTACCCTATTGGATTTTTTCAAGGTTCAATCATAATTGACAACACTTCATTTCAGTCACACATACACGTTGTTCGTGATGACTGTATACCTTTTCCACTTATTTTCGGAAATGACTGTATTCAGCAAGCTAACTTTTCAATTGGGAAGACTGGAGTTAAATTGATCAAAGATGAACCAAATCTGCTCATTAATTTGGTCAACACTGAACTCATTGATTTGAGTCATGTTCTCAACGCTGAGCACAAGATTGAGTTACACAATATGATTAAGGACTACACTCCACACAAAGTAAAAAGCACTGATATCAAGATGAGCATTGTCCTCTCTGATGACATTCCTGTATGTCATCGTCCGAGACGTTTACCCTTCACTGAACAACAAATCGTTCGTGAACAAATACAAGAATGGTTAAAAGATGGTATAATTAAACATAGTTATTCAGAATATGCTTCAAATGTTGTTCTATGTAAGAAGAAATCTGGTTCTTATCGTTTATGTATTGATTACAGACAACTTAACACAAAGATTATTAGAGATAGGTATCCACTCCCTGTCATTTGTGATGTGTTAGACAGACTTGAACAGTCACACGTTTTCACAAATTTAGATCTTAAAAATGCTTTCTTCCATGTAGATGTAGACCCTTCGAGCTCTAAATACACATCCTTTGTCACTTCAGATGGACAGTTTGAATTTTTAAAATGTCCATTTGGTTTGAGTTCAAGTCCTGGAATTTTCCAACGCTTTATTAACACTGTTTTCCGAGATTTATTAAATGACAACACACTCGTCATTTACCTTGACGACATCATCATTCCATCGAAAGACGAGGCTGAAGGTATCGCCAAACTCAAACGTGTTTTGACAGTTGCCTCTGAATATGGCCTTAAGCTCAATCTAAAAAAGTGCAACTTCTTGCAAAGAAATATTGAATTTTTAGGACACGTCCTTGAGAAAGGAACAATTCAACCTTCACCTTCTAAGACTCAAGCTGTCCAGAATTTTCCTGTGCCTAACACCGAAAAACAAGTGCAAAGTTTTCTAGGCCTAACCGGCTATTTCAGGAAATTCATTCAAAATTATTCTATAATCGCCAAACCACTGAGTGATTTGTTAAGGAAATCCACTCCTTTTCACTTTGGTTCCCAACAAAAAGAAGCGTTCCAGACTCTCAAACAAAAACTTTCGCAAAACCCAGTTCTACACATTTACAACCGCGATTCTACTCTAGAATTACACACTGATGCTAGCTCACATGGATTTGGAGGTGTTCTCTTACAGCAATCTGCTGACGGAAACTTTTATCCCATCCACTATATGAGTAAAAAAACTACACCACAACAAGCCAAATATTCAAGCTATGAACTTGAAGTACTTGCAGTCATAGAAGCGCTTAAGAAGTTTAGGACTTATCTCCTTGGAACAAAGTTCAAAATCATCACTGACTGTGCTGCATTCCAAAAAACGATGCACAAGAAAGATTTAACACCAAAAATCGCCAGATGGGTCATTTTTCTCCAAGATTTTGATTATGAAGTCGTTCACCGACCCGCTACACAAATGAAACATGTTGACGCACTAAGTCGTTATCCAGTCATGATCCTTTCACAAGACTCCATCACACCAAAGATCGCTGATGCACAAAATCAAGACGCGTTCATTTCAAGCATCAAGAAAGTCTTGCCACACACACCAATGAATGATTATATTGTAAAAAACGACGTGCTTTACAAAATTGTAGACGACCAAGAACTTATAGTTCTACCACAGTCTATGCAACATGAGATAGTGCAAACCACGCACTCACAAGGACACTTCGCTATCAACAAAACAGAGACACTCGTTAAAAAAGATTTTTTTATTCCTAATTTAAGGAAAATAGTTGAAAATGTAATTTCCAACTGCATACCGTGTATTCTTTCCTCAAGAAAGAAGGGAAAATCTGAAGGATTTCTTCATCCCATCCCCAAAGGTAACGTTCCTTTGGACACGTACCATATAGATTTTCTTGGACCTCTCCCGTCCACCAACAAACAATATCAATACCTTTTCACCGTAGTAGACGCCTTTACAAAATTTCTTTGGATCTATCCAGTTAAGACGACATCAGCTAAAACAGCCATCGAAAAATTAACTGTGCAACAAACCAATTTCGGCAACCCTTCACGTATTATCACCGATAGAGGAAGTGCTTTTACTTCAAATGACTTTGAAACGTATTGCCGTGACGAAAACATTGAACTAAAACACATAACCACTGGTGTTCCCCGCGGAAATGGTCAAATTGAACGTATGCACCAAACGTTAATCCCTGTTCTTTCCAAGCTTAGTATCGATGATCCAACTAAATGGTACACACATGTTCCACACGTTCAACGCATTATAAACAGTACCACTTCAACAACAACTCAATACACTCCATTCGAGTTACTTATTGGCATAAAAATGAAGAATAAAACTGATCATAAAATCAAACAAATTCTAGAACAAGAATACTTACAAACTACTATTGACGACAAAAACGAACTACGTAACACAGCCAAGAAAAACATTTTGAAAGTACAAGAAACTAACAAGAAGCACTACAATAAACGCAGAAAACAACCCACATCGTATAAAATTGGTGACCGTATTGCTATACAACGAACCCAATTTGGGACAGGCCTGAAACTAAGACCTAAATTTTACGGCCCGTATGAAATTACACATGTTCTACCAAACGATCGGTACGACGTACGAAAAATCGGTTCCCACGAAGGACCAAACACAACATCCACTTCTGCTGACCTCATCAAATTTTGGTCAAGCAACTGAACTGAATTGACATTTTTACTTCTTCATTTCAATTTTCATCATTATTCATTTTGTATTCTTACTTAATGCTAGTTCCTCGCTACTTCCATCGTTTCCATTTTCAACAAACTTCTTCAACCCTCATGATATCTTCTCCCCAAAGACGAATATGATGCGACAGGACGAAAGGGAAAATTGAGAGGAAAAGACGCCTAAGACGCATCTTTCTTTAAGACGACTGCAAAGACGAAAGAAGATCAAAATATAAGACGACACCTTCCAAAGACGAGAAAAGTACGCAGCTTTGAAGTATAGTTGCAAAAGACGACTTTTCTGAAGACGAACTTTCTAGATGTGCCAGAGCATCCCAAATATGCTCACTGCTGCATTTCTTTTGTTATTCCTCTCTCTTTCCGTTTCTTTTTGTATTTTCAGACACCTAGCTGTGCAGGAGGTCCTGCAGGGTCGATGGCCGAGTGTAACATCAGGTATACGCAATCACGAAGACTCTTGCGTCAGCCATGTGACATTCCGAAAGACGCAACCAGAGAGCATATTGCATCATCCAGACCCCCAGCAGCAACGTTGCAGCCAGCCATTGGATGAAATCAACCAATGATGATCAGCCAACGCCCAAGGCGAAAACACCTACGCAGAGAAGGAGCAGAGCTAGTAAAAGATGAAGACGGTTAAGATGTAGCTCAGGAACTGGCTAATTTGCAATCACCCAATAGCTTTAATTTTCATCTGTATATAGTTTCACATGTAAATGCTTATATCCCAATTAAATTGCTTAAAATGATGAGAACTCCTGCCTCCAATCCATTAAAACCAAAGGACGAAGCAACCCGTCCATAATACATATATATATATATATATATATATATATATATATATATATATATATATATATATATATATATATATATATATATATATATATATATATAACAATAAAAAGGTTTCTTATTAAATAATTTCCACCCTGAAAATTCCAAAAAAACGCCCTGAAAAAATCCCCCCCCCAAAAAAATTATGATGGCGCAACTTGCGCCATGATCCCCCCGTGGGCACCCCTGCAAGTCTCCAAAGATACCGTTTCTTTTAACTTTTTACTTAAAAATGACCCTGAACTTCAATATTTGTTTACATTTGACACCATGTTGCTATAGAAAATATTTTTATAACTGAACTTGAAAAAAGAAGCATTTCTTACTACAGAAAAATGTTTCTCAAGCAAATACTGCGTTCTTTGGACTAAATTTTAATTTAAAAAATAACTGCTTATAAGTCATAAAATTGTATTAGAATTATAAAATTTTTCACTAAGACGTCTAGTTTTCAATGCATGATTTTTTTTATTCAATAAATGTTTTTACTTTCCATTAATATGAAATGTGGAAAGCAAGTTTTGAATAAAGGTAATCACACGTCAGAAAGTTGTATCGTGATTTAAGGTCATTAATCAAATGATTCTTTTAATGAGGCCTTAACAATTCTATGTTAATGAGGTTTCTTTCTATTGGTCTTAGTTATCCAGAGGTATTTTATAATCAAACTCCTTACAATCAACTGTCCATCTCCACTCTGAATAATTTTTATTTTATTTTTTCAATTAAATTTTAAAAACAATTAAAAATTATTTTTAATTAAAATTTCCAAAATTGGAGGTTAACTGCTACACATTAGAGAAGATTACATTACTGTTGATTAAAAATTGGGCTCATAGTAGTTGGCAAAGCATTTAAATCAGAATTCTTGTAATAAAATTTTCATGAATCTGGCTCCAAATTGGCAAAATTCTTGCTCTGAAACATTATTCTTGCTCCAAATTACCCAAATCACTGCTCCAAGTTGTGCCTTAGCAGTTAACACCCCTGCAATTGTCATTTTTAATTAGTATTTGTAAGTTTTTGAATAATACTTTGAATTTTATCTGTTATTGTTGTAATTAACTTTTTAAAATCTTTTGCAATTACCTTTTTTATTTTGTAAATTAGAAGTGTGTTCCTAATGAAGTTAATGAAAAAGTATGTATTATATAAGTAAAATTGGAAAAATCTTGAAATTCCTTTTCACTTCAAATCCTTTTTACTGTACTCTGAAATTTTAAGTAAATGATTTCAAATTTTAACCAAACATAATTGATAAGATTTAACAAGAATTTGATAAACCATGATCCCCCCGTGATCCCCGTGCTCTTAATTGTCAATACACAAAATCTATGGTATATCTGTATTCCCATCCTTGACATAGGTTTTGAGACATACAAAGGATTTACTTGTGCACAAATTAAATCAATGGGTTTCATGTAGTTTCTCAGTGATTTTTCCAATCTATCAACTAGGCTTCTGGTATATATTTGGGGTACTCGTATATATACTTAAAATTCAATTGTTATGTGAAAGAATTAAGTATAGAATAACTTTTTCTATAAATTTATTTATGCTAGAATTTACAGTTGCTTGTCAAAATAAATGCATGTGATTTGTAACATGTTCAGGAACTTCACATGGTGTATTTGTACATCTGAAATTGAATATATTTATACTTATTCATAAATAAATAAAAAATGTGAATAATTATTGGCTTGGCCTTTTTAACTTTCATCATTGAATATCAGTTCTCAATTTAATTTTTATAAGGATTCATGGAAGAAAATGGGCTTGATACTGATAGAACGTCATTGATTTTTATTTGAAAACACTTCCATATTTTTCAAACGCTGTATAATGCACACTAAATAAATAATAGTTGACAAATGCTCAGTCTACCAAATTTTGTTCGTAAATTTGTTTTTAGTAAATAAATACTATTGAAATTAAGAAGCAATAAATAAAAATGATTGGAACATGCTTTCAAAAACATTGGTAATTAACCCTTTCATTTGCTATAATGCTCACAATATATCTACAAATCCTTAAACCTTTAATAAAAGATGAGAAATGTGTTTTTTATCCCATTACACTTGTTCTTGCTTTAGTATAGATAAATATATATTCCACTAACGTGGGTGGCACTGCAATTGACGTTACTTTTTGGTGTCGAATGGCAACAACACATAAACGATATAAAAATTTACTGTTACTGGATACATTTGCTGATTTTTCCACTTAGTTTAAATTTGCTTGATATGAGCTAGGGAGCTGCATAATATTGCTAAAACTACATGGAAGAGCTTGCCACTCTAATGAAATTCTTCAGTAATTTGACTGAAAGTAATGCGAAATCTGAAAAATATAAATCAACACAAAAAATATGAGTGAAACTGGTTTAGCGTCAAAAAATACTGAATTGCCTTTAAACTGAATATTTTGACGTCGAAGTAAACATTCAGAATTTAATTGTAAGGTGAGCTTTTTGCAAATAAGAATTGACACTAGTAAAAGTAAATGAAATGTTATTTTGGGATAATTTTATTTCATTTAGAGGTGTGAAATCCATTAATGTGAATATGGATGCTATATTTGTCATAAATGGATCGAAATACGAGTAACAATGCTTTGCCATTAATTAGGAATTCAGAATGGTTAGTGCAGATGGTATGCACTGGACTGTTAATTATAATTGTAATGTTTTTTAATTTTAACAACTTGATAGATTATCTGTTGCAGTGAAATTTATGTTTTTAATGCATTTCTATCATTAAGTAATTGCATACTGCTTCAACCTGTTTCAATGGAACTTGTAGTTTTCTCTCTCTTTATAATTGTAACTGATTCCAAAATGTCTTAAGTAATGAAATGAAGCCAGACATGCAAAGGTAGCTTGCAACTAGGTAATTTAATTTTCCAACAGAAAGATTGGGCTGTCTTGACCAGATGAAAGAAAAGGAGAAAAACAACTATCTATCATGGAAAATTTCGCTAAAATGGTAAAAATGTGTTTGACTTTCTTACAGCAGTGTATGAAAGCATTTCAATTTCATTAAAAATATTAAATAAATTCTATAATGAGGACAACTGAATGATACGACAATAAGTAATTAAGTTGATCCTGACAAAACTGTTAGAAGCAGATTGGATACAAACTAGACAAAAAAGGAAAATTCAGAGTATTGTTCTCAACTTTACAATGAATCAGTTGTACAGGTTATAAATATGAATGATGTGTAGAACCCATGTACTGAAAAGGTCTGCGTACTTATTGGTCCTTCGTCCTTATGACTCACCATTTCTTATGTCAGATCGAGGCAACACAGACAGATGAGTCATACGGACCAACTATCTTGACCAGTTTTCTGAATTTCGAATGAAAATTTGGTGTGAATTCTTTTGCTTACGATTTTACATGAATTTCTAAAATAGTATTGCCATTTCGTTTCTCTAACCGCAATAGTGCTCCTATTGTAGTGTAGTCGCCATATTGCTACTTTTGCTCACTCTGACTGCATTGCATTCTAAACATGTCTGCTGCTAAAATCAATAATTTACATGGTTTTCTCATTTTATTTCTTGGATTGTGTCATTTGTGTTTTCATTGTGTTAAAATAGTAATTTATTTCTTGGATATTGCTTGATTAAGTGTCATTTGTTTTCAAATTCATTCTGTTTTAGTAGCTAGTAGTTTATTTCTTGGTAGTAGTAGTTTATTACCTGATTGTGATTTGTGTTTTCAAATTCATTAGCTTGTAGTTTATTTCTTGATAGTAGTTTCTTTAGTAGTAGTTTATTGATTGATTAAGCATTATTTATGTTTTCCAATTCATCGTGTTTTAGTATATTTCTTGGATATTACTTGACTAAGTGTCATTAAGGGGGTATGGTGCTCAAAAAATCCCGAAAAATCGCAAATTTTTTTTATTGTTTTAAAAAAATTCAGAATTTTCTGATTCCAATGACACCAAATTCATCTTGCTACGTTAAATAGAACCGATTATATTGCAATTTTAAAAATTGAACTACTGATGTCACCTGCCACGCTCATTTTCGTCTGCTATTGTAACATAAACAAACGAAAGTTAAACCTCTACATGTCTATTTCTCTCAGTTGAAAATAATGTTTCTTTTTGTAGGATGAAAGAAGCGAAGTAAAATATATTAGCTAACACTTCTTTGAATTGATGTCAAGTAATAGTATCTTTTAGATTGCTTATTTTGAATGTAAATTGGATATTTGATGTGAAAAATTTGACGTTAGTTTCAATTTCACAAACGGCTATTGTTGTTGAATATGCTGTTAAATATATTTTGTTGTTAATATATCTATATTTTATGTTATAATTATATAATTTTAAGTGATTTGTTTACACAAGTTTGAGCTGTGATATTAAATATGGGACGAAAGCGGAAAGCTCAAAGTTGGTCAATGCTTATCGCAGAAAAGTGAACATGGCAAAAATAAAACTAAACCAGAATTCTGGTTACTTGGTTGGTGGACATTGAGTTGTGTTAGTCAGCAATATTGCTTTTACATACGTACATTTATACATTTTAATATAATGTATTATCTTTGAATTTGTGTGTGCGACAGCTATTTATAATATATTATGTTCCAACAGCAGCAATTTTCATATTTTTCTCTGTATGTAAAAATTTAGATGAAATTTTTTATCTTTTTTCGATTTTTAAAATTTATTTTTTGTACATATATTAAAATTTTGTTAAAATTTAAACATGGAATATACTTCTTGTGTGTGAAAGATTGCTGAAAAAAATTTTCAGATGAATATCTTCATAAACAGCTATTTTGCATAATTTTAAAACTTTAATGCCTTTTTTCTCAAAGAAGTGATTTTTGATATTTTTATAAATTTAAATTGATATAAGTCAAATTCTACTGAAAGGATATGACTGAAATTTGGAACAATTGTTATATATATATACACACCTTTCTTTAATTTGTCTTCAGCAATTGTTGAAATATGTGTTTGTTTTTTTATTATGATTTTTGAAAACAATATTTGTGGTGTAAAATCACGTTTTTTTGCATTATTTTTTATTAAATTTTTTCTGATTCATATTTACAAAAACTGTGAAGACAATTTATTTCTTATATATTTTTATGTTAAAAAATGTTCAAATTAAAATTTTAGCCAAATTATTTTTCTACTTATATCAAGAAGAAAACTGTTCAAATTTTTGAAATATTATTTTTTTTAAATTAATTGTTTTTAAATTTTTGAATTCACATTTTGCGTCCTATACTTAAAATCTACCTGAATACCAAAAATTACAACTATAACTTCAAAATTGCAGATTTCAGCAATTTGGGTACCATACCCCCTTAATATTTTCAAAAGGTTATAAAATTCATAGTACTTTTATTTTTTTCTGTAACATATTAGTTTGAATATATGTAAATTGGCGATTCTATGGTAAAGTATTTGAATGAATACTTGACTAACGAATTGTCTGATCATGAAGTTGATCTCATTTCCTTTCCAGGTGCTAAAATAGAAAGGTTATCAGATAAACTTAGTGGATTAGGTCATTACGATTGGATGTTTCAAGTTGGAACCAACAATCTTTATGGTTGTGTTTCTGAAATTCTTCATAAATACACCATACTTTTCAGGAAATTTCGCGACTACATACATCTCATCTGCTGTTCTTAAACGCCAAGACAGATATTATCAACGGGAACTGGAAAAGGCTTGCCTGAGCCGAGAGGCGTTTTATTTTTGCCAGTCTGTGTTCATGGCAAGGCCTCAGGTGAAAGGCAATCATTACCTGGCTAAAATGTTTGCAAAAACTCTAAAGGGCTGATCGTTATGGATGATGCAATCTGCGAAAACGAAGTTCTTTGTCAGTTGTTAATTTGCCTGTTAAGAATAACTCACTCTTCACCTGCTCTTTCTCTTAAGTCTCCTTTGTTTTCTGCTGTTTCTAATAAAACCTCTGAAACCTGTCCTTTCTAATACTTGCTTTTCGTTCATTCTCTCTAAACCTTTCTATTCTGATGTTGTCTCTGGTAGAATCTCTGTAAAACCTGTTCTTTTAACAATTCTTGTTACTCTTCACCTGCTCTTTCCCTTAAACCACATTCTATGCCTGCTGTTTCTAGTGATAGAATCTCTGTAAAACATGTCCTTTTTAACAATTCTTATTATTCTTCTGCTTCACCTGCTCTTTCTCTTAAACCTCTTTTTGTGCCAGCTGTTTCTAGTAAAACCCCTGTGAAAGCTTTCCCTTCTAACAATCCTTGTAACTCTTCATCTGCTTCACTTGCTCTTTCTATTAAACCTGTTTCGTTGCCTGCTGTGACTAATAAATCCTCTGAAACCTATTTTTCCTAACAATTTCTCGTTACTCTTTACCTGCACTTTCTCTCAAAGCTCTTGTCTCTAGTAGAACCTCTATAAAACCTGTACTTTCTAACAATTCTGTTATGGTATCCACTTGTACTATAATTCTTGTGTTTTTAACCTTTCACCTTCTCAGTCCATTTCTACTGTACACTCTACATTAATTTGCTCCATATATGAAAAAATTTGTTGCACATAGCACTTGAGGAGGTAAGGGATACCAGGATCAACTGAACAGTACAGTATATCCGAGAAAATGCGAATCTTGTGAAAGATTCCTTTAGTCGAAAGAATCTCAGTAAACACCTTAAAAGGTGTAATTCTCTTGTAAGTCCAAAAATTTCATATTCTCGTGACTGTACAATTTACTTAAAGTTCTACCGTTCTAAAGAATCATTTTTCTAATTAAAAAAGGATGTAAACCCATTCAATGCTCACAAGATTCCAATTTAATTGAAAACAAATGTAAGAAATAGACATTTTCTAACAAGTTTAGCCTTAAAGGACATTTAAAATCATGCCCTTGGATACAAGATAAAACTAGACGTTTGGAAATGTAAGGTTTTTGGAAAAATTTTCAAGAATATGCAGGAATTAAATATTCATGAACAGTCTAGTTAAGTAATGAGTGAGAGGTACAGTCGGCGGAAAAAAACGAACCACCCCTCTTCATTCAAGCAATTTTAACAGTAGAGAAAATTCAAAGATGGCGTTTGACAGGGACTAACGTCTTCTATTAATTCAAATGCATAAAATTTGCATAAGGAGCCGTCTTCATATTAAATACTCCAACTTCATAATTTCCGATGGGAACCCCCTATTTCGACACTCCAATTTCGAATCTCAAAATTTAACTTTCGATACCAAATTTCATGTCATTAGGTCTGATCGTTTCGAAGTTATGAGTACAGAAAGATTGGAGCTCCTAATGTTAAATAAGTTTCTTAGACTTTTATGGATATCTTCCTAAATCATATTTCTCTAGCGCTGATATTTTGTACCATGTTACTGTTAAACAACCCAAACAAAATCTACCTAATATTTTATTTTAAAAATAGTTTTTAGTATGCAATAATGATTATTAAATTAATGTTTGAAAAAATACCTTACTATATTTTGATGAGAATCGATTCAGGACTTCGAATATGACAATGCAAAATTTCAGCTCATTCCAATAGTTAGTTTTTGCGTTAAATTAAATTTTACTCATGGCGATTTTAGGGGGCAACCAAAAGTTTGACAAACCTCGGATAATAATTCTTGGATCGTTTGCACTTACATAATAAATGTAATAATTCTCGGATCGATCGATCGATCGCTTGCACGCGCTGACAAATACGATTGAAATAGTGTTCAAATTTGAAATTCGTGTAGCTATAACTACAATTATTTCGATCTACGAATAGCTATTTTCTATGTGATGATTCCTGAAATTGACAGCAACTTTAACATTGAATATCTCTGGATATAAAGATAGTAAAGTCATGAAATTTCATATTTAGATTATTTTAACGTTGCAGAATCTGATTAAGACATCAAAACGTGGTGTTTTCATTGGACATTTTGTTTGCAAAATGTGATCTGAAGACGTCCCCTTATGCATTCTTTTTGCATTTGAATTTGCCTATTTAAAGGGGTGGTTCATTTTTTCTCCACGACTACATTATTGTGTTTTTCCAGAGTGGAGTAGGCCATTTAGTCACCTCAGACTTTTAAATAGACATATTAACGAAATCTTTTAAGAGTATTTTTCAAGTTAAGTTAAACAGCAAAACATTTAAAGTAACTTATTACATAGCATGAAAAATTAAGTTCAGTGCTCAAAAACAATTTTATAACTAGAACATAATACTTAATGTTTGAAGATTGAAAAATAGGATTAGCCAGTTCCCCAAACCCTAATACCCTAGCCCCTAATCAGTTTTGGACACGAGGCAACTGGGCACCCCCTTATAACTTTTTATACTAAACAAAAAAAATTAATTAAATATAAATTAAATCTACTTAGTCTAATCTTTAAAGTGATCTAGTTCTTTTTATTGCAATTATAAAATTGCACTCACCAGAATAACTTGAATAGAGTAGTGTCTCAAGTTGTAAGCAGCAAAAACTATTCCATTTATGAATAACCTCTCTTCTCTACTGCTGGAGTACCACTCTGGGTCTGACAGTTGTTGTGGAGGAAAGACATCCATTGTTGCCAATACTTCGTTTGAAAATTCCCTCGATCCACGTTTAAAAAATACAAAGGGGGTGCCCAGTTGCCCCGCCTTACGTTACTTTGGTACTCTAGACGAATTATTGAATATCATTGTAATATAACGAAGTGGAACAACGTAGTCTTTTTGATATTGTAGAAACAAAGTTTTAAATTTTGTTTTCATAGAAAAATGTATCTGGGAAAGTTTCCAAAAAATATTCTTTGATAGAAGCTTGGCGCAGTCCCAATGCAGTCATGCCCTACAGTTTGGTAAACACTAATGTATGGTATTTCTACAGCATTTGATGACGTTTCAGATTCTATAAATTACATAAAATTCGTCGAAATTTCTATTTGTATCAGTTATCCCCCATTCGAAATCGTGGCGGATCACCCACTAGATACGCGCTGAGGGTATTTTTTTTTGCACAGGGACCTCAAAAGGGAAAAATATTTGAAATATTTTCCACCAAAAGGGAAAATTCTTCAATTCTAAAATTTCCTTTTCCTGAAAATTTGTTCAAGCAAATAATTTATTTCTAGCCCAGAAATCATTAGCTCAAGGCAAGGGTTTGGCGTCGTTAGGTCCACAGGGTAAGATATCTCCCCTGAGAAAAACCAGATAACGTTTGAAAAATAAACAATGCCCCAAGATGGCTGATAACTACTAAAAAAAATCTGAAAATGAATATTTAATTCAAGCGTTCTTTTTCTTGCATTACAGAGTACATTTACACATCTTTCCTAAAGCATTAGTAACTCCTTTTTAAGGCACTTTTAAAATTCCTCTTTAATAAATAAGTTGAACATGTAATGAGCAACCAGCAAATAATAAAAAGAACCACTATATTTATAAGGCATAAATCTTTCCTACATGATTTTTCTATAAGTTCTTGATAAAAAGTCGTATGATTTTTAGAAATCTCAAACTTCCTTACTAGTCTTTTTTTGCTGTAGCATCAGTGTTAATTTCATGACATTCAACTTTTTACAATTCTTCCACACCGTGTTCTGTAAATCACTGAAATTACATCTACTTGTATTAATGAAGAGTAGATAACGTTTAGTAACAAATGTACGTTTTGATTTTATGTAAAATATTGGTTCGGCACATAGGACACTTTGAGTGACTTTCGTACATATGCATGTCACCAGATGACTGCAAGGTTCTAAAGTAGCATCCATTTCCGATTCCATGCAAATTTTACAAAGTCGTTCGTCCTTGTTGTATGAGGAATAAAGTTTTACATCGGGTTTTATAAAAAACATTTGTATTGCTGATTTCATCCAACACCTGTACAATTTCCTCTATGGGTGTTCTTGTATGGTCTAGGGTCAACAATCGGTCGTTATTGGGCTACAAACATTTTGGATAAAACTTAGTGTTCGTGTCTCACTCCATCCTCTTTATGCCAATTTTAAAGCCCTCCGCCACAGGTGCCATTGGTGTGGCACCAATGGCACCTGACCCCGTCCGACACACCCTTATGATACAATCTGTTTTCGGCCAGGTCCCTGATGTCAACATCTGTGAGTGGCCAATCTCTAAACATAGATAGGCTTTTATTGAACATAGACAGGCTTGGAACTTTTGGCTTCAAATTTACATAATGGTTATACATTTTCCTTAAATTATATTATGCTGTTACTTTTAAGTTTAAAATGTAAATTGAGAGTTAGAGTTTTAGAGTGTAGATTGAGTTGAAAAGGTTCTCTTCAATTTTTAAAAAATCTGATACTTGTCAGGTACTAGTTTCCTTTCAACAAATAAATAATTTAATTTACTGATGTAATTTGAAAAATAAAACTGCAGAATCAAGAGAATTCAGAATACTTTAAAATTCTCATTTTTAAGAAAGTCAAAATGTGTTTTTTTCTTGCTGAAGTTTAGCCGTAGAATTAAATTGTATTCAACGCATCAACTTAGAGTAAAAACAAAAATCACATGCAAATTTAAGTATATCCTTTCGTTAAAATCTTGTTTTACAACACGAAATTTTACTTGGCGCATTATCACAAACACATGTTTTTTGAGTACATTCTTCACTCATGCGTACATAGTTACTCACAAATAAGACTAAGATAAATTTTAACTTTTTAATGATTAGTAAGTGTATGGTGTTATATAGTCCAGTTCTCGTGCCTCTAATTTACAATTATTTTTCCAAGAACAGCTAACAATTATTTTCCAAGAACAGCTTTTCAATAGCAATGTTTAATATTTGTGGACTTCAGACTCAAGAAGGTTTCTTACTACATAAATAACGATACATCGCTATAAATCGCAAGTAGCTTCAAGTATTCGTTTTAACTTATCGCCTTATAAGCATAAACTTAGGGCCAACGATCACAAAACTGCGATATGTTGAAAATTACGTATGTGGACTTCCTTTTATCCCATGGCATGGGAAAGCGTGTCTCCCTTAGAAAGTCTAGACTAAGCGAACAGCCAAGAGTTCCACTCAGTGCCTAGTTGCTTTCAAAGGTGGTTGTGTGGAAAAGAAACGCTTAGATGCATTGAATATTCTGAACATTCAACTTGGAACAATATTGATGTCCCAAATTCGATGCACCATGTGCTCTAAGTAATGTGCTCAAAGGAATCCAAACACTATTATAGTCATCACTAGAACAATTTGAATTGCCCGAAAGCTGAGATGACGGCATTTAATAATTGGCTTGTCGGAAATCTGTCTCAAAAAATGCAAGTATGTAAAAAGTAAGTTCTTTTTACTGCAGAGTATTATTTTTGTAAAATATATGAATCATGATGTTTTTCTATTAAAAAGTGTTCTAATTTACTGTTTCCATGTGACTTCTTTCAATCTATTTTAGAATTGTCTGTGTTTGTTTTCGCAAAGATTATTTTAAGAATTCATAGAATTCAGATTTAATCATTTCAATAATATTTGTTCATTTTAAAATTCATCAATACTTTAAATTTTCAGTTATTTAATTTTACTCGTGCAAAACTATCAGCGGTGTGAGTAAATCTTTAGATTATGTATTAACTATCAAGAAAAAGGAAAAACTTAATTTTCTTAGCAGCACAGAAATGTACACGTTATTTTAAAAACAGAAAACCCACTTACTAGCAATGTAGTACATTTAAAATTGAAAGAATAATACTAAAGTATCTTGTAAAATACTTCATAACTTCGTACAGTATTGGTATTTTGCTCTGCAATTTAAACTACAATATCAACAAAGTTTTCAAATAAGTAAAAGGAAGTTTATGTTTAGTAAAATGTATGATTTGCAAAAGCATTAAAAAACCCATTTAATTTAGAACTTCGAGGACAAATGGTTTTTAATACTACATATTTTTCACTACTTCAAATGTGCAAGCAAACATCTTCATAGATTTTTTTTACCCTTACAGGTTTATTATTTTTTACTATGCATAGAACACACTTTAAGAATCACTTAAAAATGTCTTAATTGTAAAAATAAAAAGCAAAACTGCATTTGAATGTTTGTAATAATATCTTATGTATAAGTTTCACTTGTAAAATGTTTTTTAAAAATCTTCAGTCAGTATTAAAATATGTGTAATAGTATCTAATATATAATTAATTTTTGAGTAAAAACATCTCTAACTTTCAAAGTATAGGTAAATCCTTATGCCAAAGAAAATTTCATTAAAAAAAACCCAGTTTATAAATCTATAATAAAAATTAAATCACTAAAATTTAGGAAGATTTATTTGAAGTAAAAATAATATACAAGGAAAGATTAATTAAAAGAACATTTAATTTAGAACTTCAAGCAGGTTGTGCTCAAATTCTCGCGTCAAGTCCTCAGCTAGATAACAAAATAAATATCCTTTAAAACTACCTGTTATTTCTTTCACCACTACATGGCGGTACCTCCTCACACATGGGCGTAGGAAACGTGACTAGGATGTGTCATGTTCGTGCGTGAAAACCTGCACAAACGTGTTTATATATAGTAAATGCATCCTCCGACAAAAGAAATTCTACAAACATTAACCTCAAAACAACTCAACTTTGTCATGTTATTTTATCATCTACCGCCGCATGATTCCAAAACCGGTATATGATTGCATCACACACATGCAGACAACACAACTCCATTCTTAGAAAAAGCATACAACTCAACTCCCATTCGAAGTACCTCTCAAATGAGAGAGCACAAAAAATTCCCAAGTCCAAATTATAACGAAACATTAAGTCATTTCCGTTTTCCGGGATTGCCATTCCTTAGAAGGTAAACTTCCCGAAAAAACAACTGAACTCCATTCACAGAAAGCATGAAACAACTCAACTCCTGCACGAAGTAACCTTTGGAAGAAGAGGACAAAAAAACTCCAAAATATAAATACAATACGTGACGTCACGTAGACACGCCCATTTTTGATCACATGGTATGATGTCATTTCCCGCCTACCGGGTACCTCTGCTTACTACTGGCGTGGAAGCACTCTGCCGGTAGAAGCGCCCCCAAGCGGTATTTACCTTGATATCTGCATTGTTCTATTTCCATAAGTGATCAATGTTTCCGCAAAGATAAATAAGTAGAAGAGCGTTTGGAAATGTGTTTTCTTATCCAACTCAAATCCAAACGGATGTTTATTACTTTTTCTGAAACTAAAATAACCTTGAAAAAAAAAAACCCTCATTTTTTGACCTCACCACTAGTGAATTAAAAAAAATGCTATATCTAGTTTTACACAACTTCATGAGTAGCTTGAATAATTTGTTCGTTTTAAATCAGTTTCGGTAGCTCCTAAGAGCCGCCGAAACGTCAATGTTAAGACCAGATATTTCCTAGTGCACATCGGAAGTACCCTACGGCTAACGTCGCTGATTGCAACGCCAAAGAACTCAATTCAAATCCCACGTTATCTTTTTAGCCACAACTGAAATATCTTGCATTTTTTTTCAAAAACAAAGTTTAAACAAAAAATTAAAAACTTCTTTTCCCAGCCGATGAACTTTTTTTTTTCAAGCCTGTAATTCCTTTCCTATAAAGATAACTCTTTCTCAATAAACTAATACGGATATCCTTTTTCTTTCCTGACTTCAGATTTGACATTTGTATTCTCTATGCTACCCTAGCTCCTGAAACGGGAATTAGCTTCTAAATTACATCAATTATTTTTTCTAAAGTGTTCCAATTTCCTTATTTTATCTCATTTCCCAGTTGTCAAATTGTTTTCCTTTTTCCCGGTAACTTTTCAACACTTTCTGCCCCATAGTTTAATCCATAATTTATACAATTTTTCTAAAATGCTAATCAAGATGTGGATGTAGATTTTCTCTAGAACTCAGAAATTCATAAGCTGTGGGGAAGTAAGTATATTATTTATTTGAAAAACTGAAGTGTAAAACTTCTATTTCTTTTAAAAACACATTCTCTCTGACAGGAAATTCCAAAAATAAATATTGAAATTTTATGATATAAATCAAATTACACGCTTTAACAAATAAAATATTCTGTCACAGAAATACCAAATAAGAGATGAACTAGAAATTCTTGAATTCAGAGAATCTTTTTGCAAAATTAGTAATACTTTTTCCGCTTCGTTCGTTGCAATGAAAACTCAGCTGTAGCGCAAATCCCCAGATATGACCATCGTCTATCAAGAAACAAAAACAGACCAAGAGAATGAACTATGTTAAAAATGTAAATAATAATTTAGATTTATACATTTGGTCTGTATTCCATTATGTTTTAAAAAATTTCTTTTTCTAATTCCTCTTTGGAAAATCATGCAATATTTAAAAATCCTAACTTTTCTAGTTCTTGCTCCTTTTTACTCCTTAACCACTGGTATACTGAATTGTAATATTTTCTAAGGTAGGTAGGTATTTTAATTAACGTCGCACTAGAGCAACACAACGGACTATTGTCGACGGTCCGGGATCAATCCCCAAGGGAGAGAGACGAGGTAATTTTAAATCACTGTCGCGTAATTTTAAATCACTATCAGATGACGAGGTCACACCGGAGCTGGTATCCCACTCTCCAAACTTCCACACCACGCCAACATGAGGACATTTGAGGTCACGACAGATTTAACGTGCTCCAACCCCCTTAATACTCTTCGGTCTTTGGTTGGATTTGAACTCGCAACCCTCCGATGGCTAATCTGTTACTCTTCCAACCGGGCTACCGCGGCCCGGGTATTTTCTAAGATCTCACTGAAGTGATTGGCTTTGCTATAGCCATTGTAATGTCTTCTCTTACGACATCAATTGCAATCCCCTTGATAACCCCACGCCCAAGATTTTGTTACAACGGTAAAGGTTTCTGTTAACCCTATCGTATTCTGAACTCTTGACTTGACTATCTAGAGACAGGGCCTTCGGGCCCAGAAGCTCCATGGAAAATTCACTTGTCGACGGAGATACAGCGCCCTCTATTGCCTCTCTTGGATATTTCTGTCACTGTAGATGATTTCAACCGTAACCAATCGCAATATTCAAGTCCGATCAAAGAAATAACATAATAGTGAAACCAATCTATAAGACTCCTTCAAGCATTTCCAGAAGGTTGCAGCCCCTAGTTTAATCAGAATAATCAGCTAATGGTACATTAGCCGCACTTACCGGCAAAAGAAGTTGCCCCAGCTCATCCTAATTAAGTTTCGATTACCACAAGGTTTGCTATGCCTGATTAACCTTTCGTAACCTTCCCACACAATTTGTGTTTGTGATGTTCATACTCATGAACTCAATTCATCCATTTTTCATTTACGTCCTATGGAATTCAAAAGTTATTAGACACAGCGCCCTCTACTGTCTCTCTTGGATATTTCTGTAACCGTAGATGACAAAATATCTCAACCACAACCAATCGCGAATTTCAAGTCCAATCAATGATGAAGCAAGCCTGTTTTACAGAAGCGCAGAAACGAACCACGCAGGATGGCCGGAACAACATCGGTAATTTTACAACAGCGACTTTCTCTCCCTTCTCCAAAGCCAGTTTCACCATCGTGAAGAATAAATCAGCTTACATATGCAGAAAGATTAAGTGGCCTCGTGTCTCATTCACTGAAAAGCTGATTCGGAACGGCAATACTCGCATCAATCCTTCAACTGTTCCCGTTACTTTTCGTTTCACACTGAACTGCTCCCACTCAGAAGCAACGTAGAATTCTTTTTTGGAGGTCATGAGAATCCCTTTTAAATCTAACGTAGCCGGAGGGTGCAGCTGGCGAAACCACCCCCCTAGCGTCTTGTTCTTTCATTTTCTTTTCTTAGTCAGGGAGGGATGTTGACAGTTTCATAGCGACCTAGATGCAAATTATTAAGTTCAATTAATACCAATGGCAAGCAGAATAGGATGCTTCTACCAATGGGAGATACACTTATCAATTCTTTCCGAAGATTTCAACCGACCTTATTTACCAGAAAACGAAGCTGGTGCAGTTTTCGCAGGCCATGGTCCATTTCCGGCGTATCTAGAAGGTTTCCATCTAAAAGCAAGTGCACTGTGCATCTGCGGCCGAGAAGGTGATCCCGTCCACTTTCTTTTTGATTGTGATCTCACAAGTCCGTGGCATTTGGCGAAACCTCTGCAAAGCTACTCTCATTGGTGCCAAAGTACTGCCAAGAATAACACTGCCACTGCAAAATCCTTAAAGTGATGGAATTTCCCAGTTCCAACATTGATTATATCTGTGAGAGCTGAGAAGTCGAACGTTCTCGAAATAACCTAGCTTTTCTTAGGAAATTAGTATGTATTTTATAGTTGTCTTTTTAGACCTTTTGCTATTAGAAATTTTTTTTTCTTCTGAATACGTATGCTTGTTCATTATGTATTGTTTCTGTTTATTGTATGTGGATAAAATTAATATAATTTTGTTATCTGTAAATTAACAAATTTTTAATCCTTTTCTTACGTCATATTGTATTTCTGTGCTTACATGTTTTGCCTTTCTCTTACCTTTTGTTTTTTATGTACTATCTTAAATGTTTTATATGTATAGTGGATTGCTCGGCTCGCCCTAATCCCCGAAACTCCTCCGTAAGGCGGACTATGTAGCTAAAAGCCGCACAGATGAAACAGTGTCTGCCTACGGTGTCCAATCCAATCCAGTTTCATAGCGATCTGGACTGGACTGGACATATAACTTTCGAAGCACCCTCTGCGAAGAAGCTCATCTCCTTAACGAAAAAGGTAAAAATCAGAAACAGAATTCTTAAAAGAAATAATTTTTAAATTAAAGTAAAGGGTGGAAGGGATAGATAATCTTAATTAATCAGTGGAGCCAAAAGGGTCGCGAGTTTGAATCCAGCCAAACACCGTCGTGTACAAAGGGGGCTGGTGCACGTTAAATCTGTGCTGACCTCAAATGTCCTCACGTTGGCGTGGTGTGGAAGTTTGGAGAGTGGAGTGCCAGCTCAGGTGTTGCCTCGTCATCTGACCGTGGTTCAAAGTTACGTGGTGTTGTGCTCGGATCTTTCCCTTTGGGATTGATCCCGGACCGTCACCAATAGCCCCCGTTGGATTGCTCCAGTGCGATATTAATTTCAACTACCTCCTTACTGGAAAAGTAAAATCAAATCGAAAGACATGCACATTTCTGTAGGTAGGTATGTATTTTAATTAACGTCACACTGGAGCAACACAAGGGGCTATTGGTGACGGTCCGGGATCAATCCCAAAGGGAAAGATCGAGGACAACACCACGTAATTTTGAACCACGGTCAGATGACGAGGCAACACCTGAGCTGGCACCCCACTCTCCAAACTTCCACAACACGCCAACGTGAGGACATTTCAGGCCACGACAGATTTAACGTGCACCAACCCCCTTTGTACAAGACGGTCTTTTGGTTGGATTCGAACTCGCAACCCTCCGGTTCTAGTCCGTTACTCTTCCAACCGGGCCACCGCGGCCCGCAACCCAACGAAGACGAGTGCATAGTAAATATTAAACGATACGCATGCTTAAATGAATGTGTATTAAGGTATGTATTTTTAATTGGAAGAAAAAAGGCGCTGTGTTCATAAAATCAGCGCTGCAACGTCGATGAAATAAAATGAACGTTTTAGATGCATGCAGAAAATTGTGAATTATTTTAATTTAAGAATGATTCAAACAAGTTTTGATAATTTCTAGACATCTAACCATATCTGAGACGCTGTCCCAATTATGTTTTCGCGACTCATGGACAAACATCGAAGTTTAGCATGTTCAAAGTGGAAATGTCATTTAAAATTAAAGACTAAATTCAAACACTATTTTGAAAAAACGGTTCTTATTTTAACTGAAAAAATTCAATACGCTACAGTATAGCGAAACAATACACCGAATTTTCCATTGCTCATAACTACCATTTTTTTGTCGGACAATCACAGCGAAAAGCTTTTCAAAAACCTTTCTCTCCTTTGTTTTCTCTGAAAGCGCTCCCTGAAAAAAATTGCCAAGCTGTTGCACACTCGCAAATGAAAAACAATCCAACGAAATCCGTGTACTGGAAAAAATTCGGAAGAAATAGGCCTTTCTCCATTCAGAACAGCTGCAATACCGGAGGGAAAGGCCTAGTTCTTTAGCCTGGGCCTACAGCTGATTCGCACCGGTTACGTAATCGATAAGAAAGGTTTGGGGCGCAGGCAGAAGTGATGGGCATACGGGAACTTTGTGTTCCTGTCTTTCCATTCGTCGTGTACACGGGGGCTGGTGCACGTTAAATCTGTCGTTACCTCAAATGTCTTCACGTTGGCGTGGTCTGGAAGTTTGGAGAGTGGAGTGCCAGTTCAGGTATTGTTCTCATCATCTGACCACGATTCAGAATTACGAGGCGTTGTCCTTGGGATTGATCCCGGACCGTTGCCAAAAGCCCGCTGTGTTGCTCCAGTGCGACGTTAATTAATTACCAACCTACATTCTACTCTCAGTAATTGCATACCGACGTAACGCCATCTATTGCTACATTTATAAACTATTTTAGCTATATGTGAAAACTTCCGCCTTTCAAGTGAGATTTGGCAACCGTTTCCTCAATGGGCTTGCTCACTGCGCTGGCAACCTGCGACTTGTAAACAGCGCAGGTTCGATTCCTGTCAAGTTCTTTTCCTCCCTGAGTGTACTTCTCTCTGTCAGCTTTCCTAGCGTGCGTCTATTACTTGAGGACGATTTATAATCGGATTCTTGAGATCAAGCACACAAGGCGGATATGTTACTCAATCAACCAAATGAGACTTTTAGACAGCCCCAAAAGTATTGATATATCCTATCTCCTATCCAAAATAGTATGTATATCCTATAAACTATGTCATTACAAATTAACTATGAAAACGTATAGGACAGTTGTCACAGTTCTGTGACAAGTTTTCTATAAAATAAGTTGTTAAGTAAATTAATAGTTTATTTAATTCATGAGCGTTATGATTTTTAGCTGACATAAACACATGCATTTCATGTCTAACCAGCGTCACAACTCTTCAAGTGGAAGAAAATAAAAATTAAATTCGAGAAACGAGATTTTTGAATCATTAGTCATTTAATGATAGTTATAAACATTTAATAAACGCAGCAATAGCATGGGCATTCGTTTAATCGGATAATCAATGTCCTTGATTTTATAGAAAACATTTGAGTGATCTGATCAACGATTACAAGTAGTTTTTAAGATTGATGAGTAAAACTCAATTAGGTGTTAAGATTAACGTGTGTAAAAAGGCTTTCATCTCGACTGCCGTTACTTGTTTTTTGGATTCAAAAGAGTGTTGAAGTGGAAACGTCGGTGAAATACTTTCAAAGGCGATGTTAACAACATCCTCCAAATTCCATTTCCAGGATGTTTTCATAAGGGTCATTATGAAACCAGTATGGAACGATCCAATTTTACTCTGTTTATATTTATCGCGGTACACACAGTTTGTGAACTGTGCGACCTTGATATGGAAAATCAGACGACGACGGAATACCATGTCGATCATCAAAACTATTATTTCTGAAAATTGCTATTTCTAGAGTGGTAGTTATTTGTAACAAGATGAACTAGTTGAGTATTTGCTTACGAGATGGCGCGCAGACAACCCAAACACTAGAGAGCCTGTATAGAGAGGTGACAGGGAAAACGGCAGGCCATGTTTTTCGACCGTTGCTGTGCCAACGCGGACGCTATGCAAATGGACGGTTTCATTAGGGATGCTAATCAGGTTATTTTGATATGAAGACTTCGGATTTGGCGACAGTTTGGCGATGGATTTTAAATATTGATAGATCAGACTTTCTCATGGCATAAGAGCTACTCATTTAGACCACAGACCAGTTTATAAACCAGTAATATACAGAACTTAATCTGGTGTGTGCTTGGGGGATCTGAAAGCCCTTTTTTAATTTCATATATTGAGTTAGATTTGAATTAGGAACACTTGCATGTTATTCCAATGTGGGGTAACATATTTTTCCCTGTAATTTTCCGAATAAATTATTCATATAAAATCTTTTTTCTTAAGATAAAAGAGCTTTAAATCCTCAATAGAAATACAGTAAAACTCAATTATTACGACTGAGTGCTGGACGTAATCCGGATATGCAAAAATCCGGAGAATTGGGACAGTCAAAAAAACGGTTATGTGAAATAAAACGCCAATATTGATCTAAAATAATTTTTGTTTATTTTATTACGAGAATACAGTATATTTGAATGGCAACTTAATAAAAAAAGTGGGCCTATTGTACTGTTTTTTGAAAGTAAGGTAAATAATTATGTATTTTAAATATCCATTTTTTTCATCATTCAAATATTCATAAATTATTTATATTGTGGAAAGAAAAAAAAATCAGTTTAAACATTTTTTGTATTTTAAATATAAGGTTTCGGAAAAAATTGTTTTTCGAGCAATACTAGTAAAATAATTTTATATGCTTTCCATTATTGGAGGAATATCGCATCGTTTGGCGACATTTTTCTGGTTTGGCGAGAATGGTCGACGAAATTTTATACATGTACCTTTCCTTCTTTTTAGTTGTCTGAATTAATGTTATCAATAGTTTATTCCTTATTTTGTTCATTGAGTGGATAGGTTGATCTATATTAAATGAAAAAAAGCGTTCTTATATACATTGAAAATTATGTAAATTGTAAATGTATCAAACAAAACTTCCAAAATCGCAATCAGCAACGTATAACCGCCATGCTGAACTGACCTGAAAAGGAAAAACATGGCTGACGGCTGCATCAGCCAATCAGAAAATGTCGGGTGTATGTCCACTCTCTCTTTATATAGCTCTCTACCGAACACTAGGGGATGTCTCCGCTCGTGCATGTTTATGCTCAAAGGGCTGCTGTTCGGGGATCGTGAGATCGTTCGGGAAAGCGAAACCATCTACTGACATCGGGAATTCCGAAGAAGCTAGTGCCGCGGTAGCGCCCTGTTCGAAGAATAACGGATTAGCAATCGGAGGGTTACGAGTTCGAAGCTTGGTTCAAACAAAGACCGTCATGTACATGGCGGCTAGTACACGTTCAATCTGGCGTGGCCTCAAATGTCCTCACGTTGGCGTGGTGTGGAAGTTTGGAGAATGGGTTTCCAGCTCAGGTATTGTTCTCGTCATCTGACCACGATTCAAAATCCCAAGGGATCGATCCCGGACCGTCGCCAATAGTCCGCTGTGTTGCTCCAATGCGAAGTTAATTAACTACCTTCCTACATTCCACTCTCCGTAATTGTATACTGATGTTGCACCATCTATTGCTACATTTATAAACTATTTTAGCAATATGAAAAAATTTCGCCTTTCAAATGAGATTGGGACACCGTTGGCTCAGTGGGCGTACCCACTGCTCTAGCAACCTGCGACTTGTAGACGGAGCAGGTTCGATTCCTATCAAGTTCTGTTGCTCCCTGAGTGTACTCTCTTTGTCAGCTTTACTAGTGTGCGTCCATTAGGATTTCCATCCCTCGCGTGACCTTCGGCTGGAACGCATTTCCTTTCCTTCAAAAAAGAAAACGAATACTCTTAAACGAGAGAGGAAAAGAAAGGATGTACCTCTTCGAACTACCTTAACTTAATTTCGATTTCTGTAAATACCTGTACATAGTTTTCCAAGCTAATTAAATAATTTAGAATGTACAGTTATTTTCATTTAGTTCTACCCCTTATTCTCTCTTCAGTAAGACACAACAAGTCTATCAAGACAAATGTATTATTTATCAGTTCAATAAGTTAACATTTATTTATTATTTTTTTAGTTTTCCTGTAACCCGTTTTTTCACATTTTATAAGTTGTACCCTTTATTCTACATTAGCAAACATTATCACCAAATTATAGAAGAGAATAATAAACTTACAAATATTTTTAAGGACAGAAGGACAACTAAATCATTTTCATTGATTATTTAATCGAAGCGTTTTAATCGATCTGCTTTAATTGTATTACTATGCATCAAATAACTTGTATTTTCAAGATTATAATACGCAAATTCTTCTGCACTCATATGATATTAGATTTTTATTTCTTATTCCAGTTTATTACCTTTCTCAACTGAAGTTTTGGGAGGCCACTCATCTTCCTGGAAGCCTCTCGCGAATTTCTCGATTTCCCTGTTGATCAATGTGTCTAGTCAATGGATGAGAGTAGTATGCAGAGGTGTATCAGAGGCGGAAGTGACGTCATACCACGTGACCAGAAGTGGGCGGTGCCAAGTGACGTCACACCACGTGACCGGAAGTGGGCGTGTCCGAATGACGTGTTATATTGTTTGTTTACATTTTGGACTTGGAATTTTTTTTGTCATCGACTTCGTGCAGGCGTTGAGTTGTTTCAAGATGGCGTCGTTTCGTTGCCATGGTGATGAATCACTCGTAGTGCCATCTGGTGGAGAAATTCGAAACCCTATTATTTTTGTATTGTTTGTTTACATTTTGGACTTGGAATTTTTTTGTCACGACTTCGTGCAGGCGTTGAGTTGTTTCAAGATGGCGTCGTTTCGTTGCCATGGTGATGAATCACTCGTAGTGCCATCTGGTGGAGAAATTCGAAACCATATTATTTTTAATTAAAAAGGAATTTCTTGGATTCGAACCCGGGACCATAGGATCCGAAGTCAAGCGCGCTATCCATTAGGCTGTAAGAGAGTTAACTTAAGAAGGTGAATTAATGTAGTGTTGGATTTTTTCTCTCTTTTGGACTTGTATTTTTTCTTAGTATTAGGAATGGGTTATTTTTAGAAAATGGTTTGAATAATTGCATAGGGGTTTTAATAAATGCTTTTACAAAAGGACTTATGGCGCCATCTAGTGATTTTAAAAGTAATTAATCTAAGGAACGAATTGATTTCTTAATGCTTTTACTTTATTCATCACCAGTGACGTCAGTGTGTTGACGTCACGATTATGTCCATCGAGCAAGTCTGAACTTGAAAAAGTCTACTCACAATTCTTTATGTTATGAGTATGGTAAATTGTTTACAGATCGTGAAGGCTAGGCATATTTCCGTCGATTGGAAAGCGAATTAACGTATTAAAAAAAGACGAAATTTAGAAATTTTAGGTCAAAAATATACTGTGCCTTGTAAACTTGTAGCATACGAAGACGAAGGAATAAGCTATACTTTTAGCGGGTCTTCTATTGCAGCCAAGCCTTGATCTCCTAAAGTATTGGAAATAAAGGGAGAAATGGAGCGAATAATTGGTGCACGATTTAATTTTGAGTTGGTGAAGCGTTATAAAGATGGTAAGGACTGCATAGTTGCCCACAAAAAACAACGAGAAGGACTTGGAACTTTATGCACCCATAGCGTCTGTTTCATTTGGACAGAAAAGGCAATTTGTGTTTTCTAGAAAGAACTACAATTCTTTAAAAATTGTTCTGGAAAATGGAAGCTTGCTTGAGATGAAGTATCCAACAAACCAATTTTGGTTTCACAGCTTGCCCCGTGGGAATGCATTATGCCCTAGAATAAACTTAACGTTTCGTAAAATTCTTGTATAAAGCAGCGATAAACCACTTATGTGCCCCCGAACTAGAACTCAGTGTCGTACACTAGACGATATTTGGACAACGTTGCAATTGATCTTTGCCTTTCAGAATAGTATTTTTATAAATGCTTACATCTCGTTTTTAAATAAATTTTTAGCGTGTCTTACCACATATACTGTATTTTGGATTATTTGGTTTTTTTATTACATGGTTTCATAAATTTTCTTTTAAAATGCAAGATCTGAAATGAAATTTTTCTTTGCTATATAGATTTATGTTTTTTTTTTTAAGTTAGATGTTTTTACTCAAAAATTAATTATACATTAGATGCTATAACACCTATTTTATAGCAGAAATTTTGTTTTAAATAATATACACTTAAGTAAGAGTAAAATTTTTGAAACTTTACAAGACAAATACTATGAATATGTTTTCTTGTACATTTGAAGAAGTTATAATAGTATAAAAAAACCATTTATTCTATAAATCTAAATTAAATGTTATTTTTTAATTAATCTTTCCTTGCATATTATTTTTACTTTGAATAAATCTTCATAAATTTTAGTGATTTAATTTATATTATATAGATTTACAAACCTGTTTTTGGATGAAATATAAGGATTTAATATTTTAAAAATTAATGTTTTTACTTAAAATTAATTATATATTAAATACTATTACACGTATTATAACATTGAAGATTTTTAGAAAACATTTTACAATTGAAACATATACATTAAATATTATGACAAACACTTAAATGCAGATCCATAAGGGAATATTGGAAATCTTTTTAATGCTTACACCTTTTCTATTCTAAATAAACTTTTGCTTGTCTTACCACATACACTGTATTTTGGATTATTTGGGTTTTTTTTTATTACATGGTCTTTTAAATTTTCTTTTTAAAATGCAAGATCTGAAATGAAATTTTCCTTGATTTTAAGATTTATGTTTTACTCAAAAATTAATTATACATTAGATGCTATAGCACATATTTTATTGCAGAATTTTTTAATATTATTGGATTTTCTATTTAACTTTTTATACTGTTTAACTTTTTTAATTGGTTTTTTCCTCCTGTTTAAGGCACCCTTTAAAATTCTTTAGTAAATAGGTTTAACATATAATGAACAAACGACTAATAATTAAAATAGTCAATATATTTATAAGGGTGTATAAGTCTTTCCTACACGATTTTTTTCCTTAATAAAGAGTTTTAGGGTTTTAGAGTCTCAAACTTCCTTACTAATCTTCTTACTGAAGCACTTTTGCCAATTTAATAACTTTCAACTCAATACCACCCTTTTACAATTGGATTTTCTTCCTCACCATGTTCAGTATATCACTTGAAATTGCATCTACTACATGTACTAATAAATAGAGTTTAGTAACAAATATACTGTTTTAATTTTATGTAAAATATTGGTTCGATACATAGGACACGTTGAAAGACTCTTCGTACATCTCATGCATGTCACCAGATGACCGCAAGGCTGTAAAGTAGCATTCATTTTCCGATTCCTTGCAAATTTTACAAAGTCGTTCGTCCTTGTCGTTGTCTAAGGGGTAAAGCTATACATCGTTTTTTTTATAAAACCATTGGTATTGTTGATTTCATCCAGCACCTGTACAATTTCATCTATGGGCTACCAAACATTTTGGATAAAACTTTGTGTTTGTGTCTCACTACATCTTTTTACCAATTTTCAAGCCCTTCGCCACACCAATAGCACCTGATCACGTCCAAGACACCGGTATAATACGATCCGTTTACGGCTAGGTCCCTAATGTCAACGTCTGTGCGTTGGTCAATCTCTAAACGTAGATAGGCGCATAGACATGCTTGGAACTTTTGGCTTCAAATTTGCATAATGGTTATTCATTTTCCTTAAAACTATAATATGCTCTATTACTCTTAAGGGTAAAATTATGGAGCAGATTGAGTTAAATCCCATGAAAAAAGGTTCTTCTCTGAATCAATTTTTAAAAATCTGATACTTGTCAAAGATTCTAGTTTCCTTTCAACAGAGGCAAAGACTTGTGTGTGCACACAAATAAAATAATTCAATTTGTTGATGTAATTTTAGAAAAAATAAAACTGCAGAATCAAGAGAATTCAGTATACTTTAAAGTTCTCATTTTAAAGAGTCAAAATACGTTTCTCTTATAAATTATATTTGGTTATATTTTTTTTCTTGCTCAAGTTTAGTCGTAGAATTGAATTGCATTCAGCGCATAAACGTGGTAGAGTAAAAAAAAATCACACGCACATTTAAGTATATCCTTTCGTTAAAATCTTGTATTACAACACAAAATTTTATTTCGCGCATTATCACAAACACATGTTTTCTGAGTATGTACATTCTTTACTTAGTCTTATCTTTTGTGAGTAACTATGGAACGCAAAAGATAAATTTTAACTTTACTGATTAGTAAGTGTATGGTGTTATATAGTCCAGTTCTTCGTGGCCTCCAGTTTATAATTATTTTTCCAAGAACAGCTAATGCTTTTCAATAGCAATGATTAATATTTGTGCAATTGTGGATTTTGATGGATTTCAGATTCAATAAAGTTTCTTAGTACGTAAATACGCATACATCGCTGTAAAAATCGCAAGTAGCTTCAAGTATTCGTTTTAACTTATCGTCTAAGCATAAACTGAGTGCCAAAGATCGTACAACTGTGTGATATGTTAAAAATTACGTATATGCACTTCATTTCTGTCCCATGACATAGCAAATTGTGCTCCCTTAGAAAATCTAGACTCTAAGCTTTTAGAATATTACGAGCAGACCAAGAGGGTCACTCAGTACCTAATTGCTTACAAAGGTGGTTGTGTGGAAAAGAAACGCTTAGATGCATTGAATATTCCGAATATCAACTTAGAACAATATGGGTTTCCCAAATTCGATGCATTTTGTGCTCTAAGTAGCAACAAAGATATCCAAAAACTATAATGTGGTCATCACAAAAATAATTTGCATTGCCCCATAGCTGAGGTGATGGCATTGAATAATTGGCTTGTCGGAAATAAGTCTCTTAAAAAAATGTAAGTATGTAAAAATAAGTTCTTTTTTTACTACAATGTATTATTTTTGTAAAAATATTAATCATAATGTTTTTACTATTAAAAAGTGTTCTAATTTACTTTGTTTCCATGTGGCTTCCTTCAATCTGTTTAAGAATTGTCTGCTGGATTTGCAGAGATTGTTTTAAGAATACATAGAATTCAGATTTAATCCATTATTTCAATAATTTTTGTTCATTTTAAAATTCACATTAATACTTAAAATTTTCAGTTATTATTTAATTTTACTCATGGGTAAAACTATCAGCGGTGTGAGTAAATATTTAGATTATGCATTAAATATCAAGAAAAGGGCAAAAGTTAATTTGCTTAGCAGCACAGATGTGCACACATTATTTTCAAAAACAGAAAACCCACTTACTATCCATTTAATATAGCAATGTAGAACACTTAAAATTAAGAAAACAGTACAAAGTATCTTGTAAAATACTTCATAGCTTCGTACAGTATTGGTATTTTGCTGTGCAATGTAAATTGTACGATGTGCATAAGGATTTCAAATAAATAAAAGGAAATTCATATTTAGTAAAATGTGTGGTTTGCAAAAGCATTAAAGAAAAAGAACTTTTAATTTAGATCTTCAAGGACAAATGGTTTTTAATTCTATATTTCACTACTTCAAATGTGCAAGGAAACATGGTATGGGTCTTGTAAAGTTTCAAATTAATGCATAAAATTCTTTTTACTCTTACAGGTTTTTATAATAATTTTTTTACTATGCATAAAACGCACTTTAAGAACCAAACTTTTAAAAATGTCTCAATTGCAAAATTAAAAAATAAAAAGCAAATTGCATTTAAATGTTTGTAATAATATTTAAAGTATATATTTCTCTCTCTCAATTGTTAAACGCTTTCTAAAAATCTTCAATGTTATAATACGTGCAATAGCATTTGATATATAATTAATTTTTGTGTAAAAAACATCTAACTTCTAAAATATAAATCCCTATATCAAAGAAAATTTCGTTAAAAACAGTTTGTAACAGAGCGTTGCCAACAAACGAGGCGTATAATACAGCTATCCCTAGTCTTCGAAAGCACCGAGTCTTGAAGTTACGAACATTTTTTTTATCAAACTTTCTCGGTACTAGGTGTTTTTTTACTGTATCTCCGCAGCTTTTATATATTAAAAATCAACCGAATGGTGTGAACCGGTTGATAATTGCTGCGATTTCAACTACTTTCACAGAATCTATTTCCAGGCAATTTAATAAACGTCTTTAGACTAGGATGTTAACCCTCTACATACGACGCGGCAGAATATCGTTTCCTTCTTTGGTTACGGCAGCTGGCCCAAACGGTTTTACGGGCAAATTACTGAAACCGGCCGAAGACGGCCTTTACAGTGCTTTCCCCCAGAAGAGGGAATGCGCATCGTCCCATTATCACCTAACGTGCCGGTTTCTATTGTCGGGTCGCGGGTATGCCTAGAAGGTACAGATTATTCCCGGGTAAATTGAAAGGGCAGCGGTGATTTCAGTTCGTATGGTCAATATCATTTGAAGGACCCGTAAGTTGCCTTAGGAGTCGTTTCTACGAGCACAGATCGTGCGAAAAAAACGTTTCTCACTATTATTCTTTTTACGTTAACATACCTCTCTTGTACCTTGAAACAAATTCCTCGCATCACAACATAAGAAACCTGCTTCCTCACAGCTGCATTCAGCACTCTCGACTCAGTTCATACTGATCAGACAAGCTTTGCCATCGCTCCCTACTTTGAGGTCTGGTTTCAATACCTAATTCTCTAATTCTCTGTTAATTTCAAATAAAAAGTCTTTTTCAAGACTATTTTCTTTAGTTTACTATATAAAAATCTTGTGCGCATGATGTGCCTCGTCCGAAGAAATCTTTAACGCAGTCAGAAATTGATGCCATTCTGTTTGAAGGTACAGATTAATCGGATTTTGTTGTATCAGATGAAGACGGATATTCAAATACTGCAGATGAAGAAATTGCTGATTTGGATACCAGTATTTGCCAAGAGAAGAGTAGAAGAGAAGATGGTGATAATGCTGCCGAAGGTAATGAGGATTCCTTACTTAACTTTATTGAGTGGACAGAGGAAGTAAAAAATGAAAAAATTCAACATTCGACTTTTCCTTATGCCTCGGGGCCAGTGCATGATTTGCCAACTGGCTCCTCTGCACTGGATTACTTGAAAGAATTGATTCCTGATCAAGTACTTCAAGTTAAACAGGGAAATACTAACAAATATGCTTCTCATTGTGCTAGAGTCCGAGAGTCAGAGGATTCACGATGGCAGCCGATTTCAAACATTGCTGAAGTTCGGAATTTTATTGGAGTTTTGTTTGTAATGAGCATTAACCATTTACCTAGGCGAACCGACTACTGGTCCCAAAATCCCATTTTAGGGAATGGGATGATTTTTTAAAATTTTACATTATGTTCATGTCTCAAACAAAGAGATGGAAGTGACTCACGAACATCCGGAATATTCGTATATCCAGAAAATAGAACCGCTTTTCACCTTGTTAAAAACGAATTGTTCGAAGCATTTTAATGCAGACAAGGAAGTTTGCATTGACGAGGTAATTGTAAAGTTCAAAGGTAGAGTTGACAAAGTCCAGTACATGCCTTTGAAGCCTGCGAAACGGGGCTTGAAAATGTGGCTTCTTTGCTCGTCAAATTCCGGATAGGTCCTAAATTTTGAACTATACGCTGGAAAGAAAAGCACCATCCAAAAATCTGGGTACAGCTGTAGTCTCTGCCGCGCGCGGTGGCAACGACTCTTGGCGCGGCTTTTGGCGTAGTTATAAGTGACTCATGCCGGGTGATGGTAACCCATTTTTTTCTCGAATTTTCTCCTGGTTAGGGTTAACCTGTTTTTAGGCTAACTTACGGGACTGAGGGAGTAGTTAATCGTTTTTTTTTGTTACGAGTTGTGTCGCGATAAAGAGCTTTTTTTAACTTTTTTAAAGGAATCGGGATTAATTAAATCTAAAGTTTCTTGCGATAAATGTAACGGGGATATGACTTTTTCAGTTAGGGTTACCCTCACCGGCATGAGTCGCTTATAACTACGCCAAAAGTCCAAATATTTAATCAATATTTGCAGTGTTTTTCTAGTCAAAATGTTGTTTAATTCAGATTTACATAATTCATCCGTACGTATGCAGTATATATTCAATGTTGGAAGATTTCCGTGGCGACATAAAAAAGTGCGCCAAACACGGCGCCAAAAAAAACGCGTTGCCACCGCGCGCGGCAGAGACTACAGCTGTACCAAAATCTGGAAGCGGACTTGGTTTTGATGTTGTGAGTCACTTGTCGAAAAGTCTACAAAAAAAGGGACATGAAATTTATTTCGATAGGTTTTTTACAGGTATTCCACTCATGCTGGAATTATTGAAAATGGGGCAATACAGTTGTGGTACTTTAAACACAAATAGGAAGTACTTACCAGATGTCAAAGCTGGAAAACTTACAGAGGAAAATAACATCAAGGTTTACCAATGCAAAAATAATTATAATCTTTTATGCACGGCTTGCAAAGACAAAAAAACAAGTACAAAAATGAAACGGGACTAATTCAAAGAAGACAAGGTTCAATAAAAAGAGACATTGTCCGCTCTCCTTCATCAAATACAATAAGTATATGGGCGGAGTTGATTTGGCAGATCAGAGAAGGAAATATTATTCAATTCGAGGAAATCTTCGAAGTGGTGAAATACTCCTCTCTTCTGGACACAGATGTAAACAATGTTTACATTTTACAGCTACTAACGAAAATGCCTGCTCCAAAAAATATAAATCACTATGACTTCAAACTAGAGTTGATCTTTGACATTCATCAAAAGTATTATAATAAGAAGAGAGTTAGTATTTCGCACCCATCAACCTCTAAGCACAATCATAAAAGAAGGAAGATCGATGATCGGAAACGAACATGTGTAAAATGTAGGGAAAATGAAGTAAAAACGTCGACTCATCGGAGAGTGGAAAGCTCATGGGAGTGTGAGTTATGTCACGTTTGCCTTTGCAAAACTTGCTTCGAAGGGTAAATATAAATAATTATCTGCCCTCTTCCCTATATAATTCTAAGTAGGAAAAAAAATTCAAGGAAATATGCCTCCCGGGGAACCCGCCTTGCTGATTGCAAAAGGGGTAATGCATCAATAAACCATAGCTCCGAGGTGATGTGGAAATTGGTTTGATACAAATGTTATATTACTGATGTGTCTTTCTACTGATGCGTCTATGAAATTCTCATAAATTTTAGATGATATTGCAAGAATTGTATTATAGCCGTTAGCTTTCTAAACTCCAGCTAACGGGATCCAAGTTCTATTTTTTGGTATGGCATTAGAAACTAATTTCTTATGGCTTTATTCACATATACAAACTTAGAATAATGTATAAAATATTCATTATTTTTTAAAGTTAAAAGTACATTCTTCATTTGAAATGAATCTTAGAAATGAAGAAAATGATAAACTGCATCAAACATGATAAAAAAGAAACATTTCTTCGATTACACTTCCGAAGTGGAAAGAATAAGAAAAATGTTAACAAATAAATTTCACTCATAAAACACAACAGTTGTTAATAGGTTGAAACGTTTCCTGATATACACCTTATCTGTCCAATCGATGTCATACTGTATAAAAGGTTCTTGAAGTTCAGGAAAGACCATTAAATTCTTACAAATTTTAAATCTACACGATTACGGTATGTAAAGTGCTCGCAAATTTTGAGGTTGCAAACCTAATTTTAACAAAATCGGTAAAATCTTTCTGTTTTTATTTTCAATTTGAAAAAGTAATATGAATATATACATATATGTTTTAATTTCCATCTATAAACAAGTGAAATTCATAATATAGCAAATATAATCACCTTTCTATACCTTTATGCTCCTAAAATTAGAGCCCATTCAGTCAATAAATTGTTAATTTTAATTTTTAAATTATTCAAGTTGTAGGATTTTTAAATTTCTAATTCTATATTACAATATTCTATTGACTATTTTTTCTATTGATATCTGATTTCTGGACATTGTATTAATTTCCTAACAGAATTTCTTTGCAGTGTTTTTATAAGATTCTTTTATGCCTTAAGTATATTACGAAATAATCTACTGATTTCACAAGTTCACTGCAGGACAAGAAATGCTTTCTTGCGTGTTCTAAACTAATCTTGATTTTTTAAGTGTATCACTTTTCATTTACTCAATCTTTCACAGACTCTAGATCAGAGGTTCCCATCCTTTTCTGGACCACCGCCCCTTCACAAGAAAAAAAATTTTCAACGCCCCCTCTCCCATAATAGTTATTAACACATTATCTATCTATTAAGAATTACAAAGTAGAAATTAAAAAGACTATCAAAAGTAGAAAATTGTTTATGAAAAATTGAAAAATTAACAAAAAATAGTAATAAAAAAATTAATGAGATGGTTGAGGCTGGTGGAGTTTTATCAACTTGTTCATGTCGGGTTCCAATTTTGTCAACATCAGTCGCAAATCACCACGCTAAGTGATCTGCAGTCTGTTCCTTTTCTTAGAAAGTAAATTTGCTACTGCACTGAACCCACGCTCAGACAAATACGATGAAGGAAATGCAATAAAAAATTTCTGTACTATTTCCCACAATCCAGGGTAGAGTGCTGGTATTGATTTTTGAAGCCAGAACTCTTGATATCCATTTCTGAATTTTACTTTTAGTTCTTCGTTAGTTGTTAAAGTTCTACGAGTTCCTCTTCTAAATTTGATGATTCTGCTGTGTCTGCATTTGCGAAAGGATCTAAATTCCAACTCGGTATATTCATGCCTAAAATATCCTGGAATCGCTCCTTAAAATCAGCATGAAGAACGACCAAGTGTTGGCAGTAAGTAAGTAAATCTTCCTGTTTTGCAGAGACTGCTGATAACATGGGAAAGTGGCTGTATTCACCTCTACCTAAATTTCGTTTGAACAGAAAAAGTTTCCCCACAAAAGCAGCTGTGACGAATTTGTTTTAATTAAATTCAACTCATCACCTTGCAATTGTAAATTTACTTCATTAAATATTTTAAACGGGTCTGTCAAATAAACGATGTCATTTTTGGATGCAATCAGGTTTGCGCGCAGTTTTTCGTCTCTGTTTTCAAGAAAATCTAGTACTGAGTCAAATAGATTGTGAAAACGATTCAGACAAGTACCTTTTGAGAACCAAAGAACTTCTGTGTGCAGCAGCAAGCGGTAATAATCATCATTTTCACTACAAAGTTGGCCAAATAGTCTGTCACTCAATGAATTGCTTCTAATCTTATTGACTGCTCTGATAACGTAATCAAGCGACGTATGCAGCCGTTCATTCAGATTTTTTGCCACCAAATGCTGATGATGAATAACACAATGTACAGCGAGTACGTTTGGTACTGCTTTCAAATGCGCTATGAAACCCTTATGACGCCCCGTCATTGCTGGAGCACCATCAGTAGCAGCTGATAAAATATTACAAAAAGGAATTTCTTTCTCTTGGAAAAACTTGTTCATGGTATTAAATATCGATTCTCCCTTTGTATCGATTTCCATATTTTTTATCAAATAATAACTCTTGAGAAATTTTTTCTTCTTTTATGAATCGTACGTATGATAAGAGTACTGCTTCGTTATTTGGTAGAGTTGATTCATCGAGTTGAGTGGAAAATTTGCAAATCTTCAAGTAATCACATAATGATATTTCAACGTCTTTAGCTACTTCATCTATTCTTTGCGCTGAATTATTACTCAGAGGTATTTTCCTAATGATATCTGATGGTGTCTTATGATGAAGAACAGTTTTTATTACTTCTTTGACTGCCGGCAAGATTAATTCCTCGCCAATTGTGTGTGGTTTTCTCGCTTTTGCGATTAATAATGAAATATTATATGAAGCTCGTAGTCCATCATCTTGTTTAGAAGACGACGCAACAAGGTTTAATGTAGTTGACTGTTTTAAATATTTCTTTTCCAGTCCTCGAAAATAGGATAATTCTTTGTCCTTTTTATCAACATGCATTTTATTCAAATGCTCTTGTGGCCTAGAAGGCTTCATGGCTTCATTTGAAAATTTTTTTGGCAAATTAAACACAGGTAATGATTGGTTCGTAGGAGAGTGCGTAAATCCTTATTTCAAATACTCAATACTATACTGCCGGCATTTCTTCTTGGTAGATTCAGACTGTGAAAGAGAAAATTTGCCACGGTTTCAATAAACTAACTTTTCAACAGATTTATAGATATAATATAATGGCTAATGACTTCTATCACTTATCACTCACAAATAAGGATTATTGGCGAAGTACACAAAAATAATGAGACATTCCTAGCTATCCATGTCTTTTATAGAGTTGATGTCGTGCACGCATCAACTCATTCGCTCGTTTGCGATGCCGGTGCACTTGCTCTGTAAACAAGTCATAACAAGCTCCCATATTTTTCCCGAAACCTGCTTGATTACGTGAATCGCGTCGTTGCTTACCAACATGCAGACTTGTCACCGACAATACTAAAACCGAATTAGGTATACATATATCTAATGCTAATTTTATTTTATAATGCTTATTTACAATAAGATGAAAATTTTAGATAGGTAAAATATTTGTTCATGAAAACAGTATTTTCAAAGTTTTTATCCACGGCCGCCCCCCTTGACTGCCTTAACGCCCCCATTTGCCTCTGGGCCCGCTACCGCCCCCATGGAAGACACCAGCGCCCACTGGGGCGGTACCACCCCCGTTGGGAACCTCTGATTTAAACGTTTCGATTTGCAAGAACTTTTTCAAATTTACGGATATATTCTGATTTTCTTTTCTTAATTACTGATAGTTTCCCGCACCTTGGACAGACTTGCCCCTTGCGCCATAAAAAAAAGTCAATCAATCGATTAACAATACGAAGACTCGAAATTATTTTCTTTCGTTTTCTTCCTGTCAAAACTAGAGAAAAACTCACCACTAAAAAAGCTAGCAGAAGAGTCATTTGTATTTTGTTTATATATGCATGTCTACAAAGTACTAACAAAGATGATATGTCGACAAAATTCGCTCCCTGTCTATCTGTTGCGAAAACTGCTTGCGCCACATAGTCTAGGAGGAGGAACAGGGCTTGCAAATTTCGAGTAGAGACATTTGAGAAAAGTGGTGAACAGAAGAGCAGTAGGGTAAAGAACCGTTCTTTTGAAAAACGAAACTTTAGGAAACTGCTTGCGCCACATAGTCTAGGAGGAGGAACAGGGCTTGCAAATTTCGAGTAGAGACATTTGAGAAAAGTGGTGAACAGAAGAGCAGTAGGGTAAAGAACCGTTCTTTTGAAAAACGGAACAGCAAAGAACTGTTCGCTGAAAAGAACAGTATTTCCCATCCCTACTGGGGGAGGAAGTTTTGCAAAACCAAATAAGCAGCCCGCCACCTAGTGACCAGATAAAGAAACAAAACAAGGCGATGAGGATTTTGTCGGAATGAAGAAAGCGAAGAAAGACCCTTGGGGATTGCCAATTTGTTGCTGTTTCAACTGGGCTCTTCTAAATTGGGATAATAGTAGTAACGGTTTATTTTTTGATAATCTGCACTAACAGTTTTTATCTGAACATGGTAACACATCTGTCATGGAAAGTAAAACATCCCTTTGCTCAATGAGCATCACAAACCTCTTAAGGCTGCTACCCTCTCTTCTGGAGAGAAAAAATATAATCGATAAATGAAACAGAACTCAGTCTCCAAAAGAAGTTATAAATATAAGCTTCAACACGATGACTGCCAATTACGAGAAAAATATCTTGCTTTTAAAACTGTTTTCAATGCAATTAATTAGATATTTTAATGAGTAGGGCTCAGATTTAATAACACGTTGTATTTACGAGTTTGTCTTCAGATAAAGCTTAATTTTCTAAATTCGTAAATACAAACTAATTTAAATGTTTTCAGCAACTATTAGTCTAGCTTTTTAAAGATCACGTTAAATGTTATTCTTATTCCTGACTACACAAATGTCCGTATATGTGAAGTGCGGCTAACCATTTCTGTGTTAGTCCATTTCAACAGAACATAATATTATAAATGCAAGGTCGACCAGCGTAAAATGCTAGTCGTCCTACACTACTCACGCCACAATTTCAGTGTAGAAAATTCAAATACAAGTATCAAACTGAGTTTTTAAAAAATTATTCCCTGATTAGTTTCATTTTTGTCTTTTATAGAGCATATCAACATATAATATCTTGAAATTGAAGTCTTTCTTTCCATTTAAAGAGGGATGGATATTATTACATTAAACATGGATGGAATTATTTAAAGAATGCCACATGACATCATGAAACATAATGTAAGAGTGGAAATTATTTGAACGGGCTTTCTCTATAACTCTAGAAGAACGCCAGATGGCACTCGCCACAGTAGGCTAATATACTCTTAGGACTCCAGAGTATTGTAAGCATTTGGAAAGCAGTGCGCTGGAACCCCCTCATTCATAAATGATCAATGAAATAAGGAAATCAAAATTGATGCAATTTAGAAGGTAATTCCAGTGTCAGGAGTTCGGGTAGCATGGAGGATACAAATGTCAAATTTGAAGTCAGGAAAGAAAAAAGGATATCCGCATAGTTTTTTTGGAAAAATAGTTATCTTTATAGGGAAAGGAATAACAGACTAAAATTTAAAAAAGCTCATTGACTGGGAAAGGTTTGAAATTTTGTTTAAACAGCATGTTTAAGTATTCTTGGTGTTGGTATAAATAAAAAATGTTTTTAAATATATTTAAGTTGCTGGTGGATAATAGGATAATGTGGGGCTCGAACTGAATTCTTTGGCGTCGTATGCCACGACTTTAGTGACTCAGTCGTAGGTACTTCCGATGTGTGTACAAAATATCTAAAAACAACAACATTCCCTTCGAAACAATCAGATTCAGTCACAGTTTAGAATAACATATATTCTCAGATTGTAGTCACCGTAAGAACTCCCGAAATCACACTTCGAAACATCACTAGTTGAGACTAATCTTTAAATACCGCATCACCATTCGGTGACACTTTATTTAGATTTGAAAATAGACTGTGAAAATACTGATGTGCATACTTGAATGTTAATTCATATAAAAAATTTTTATTGTTATCTAGTGGTAGAAACAATTCGTTTCTTAAATTACATGCATTTATCTAGGGATGGGAAATACTGTTTTCGGCGAGCAGTTCTTTGCTTTTCCTGCTCTTTTTAAAAGCACTGTGCTTTAACCTCTTCTACTCACCATTGTTCTCAAATTTCTCACTCTACTCAAAATATGCAAATGGTCTGCCCAAGCTGCGCCAAACTCTATCAGTAATTTAATAAAATACATCAGAATGTATCCGTAAACTTGAAAAATCCTTTTTTTTATCAAAACATTTAAAGTGCCTAGGACAAAAACAAATGTAGTTTTTAGCTGTTACCCTTTAAAAGATTACATACACTTAAGACATATTCGGATTACATTTGGAAAGTAAAATTAGTTTATTTGTCAAAAAAATCAGGTTAATTATTAAATAATATATCTAAACATGAAAAATGTCAAAAATCACTTTCGCTATTCAACTCATTAGTTTATGGTGGGATGCTTGTTTCCGAGATGTCTTTTTAAAATTGTAATAGAGACTTAAATGATATCACTTTCCGGACATCGAGATCATGACACCCAATCTGAATCTCCTTCGAGTTGTAGGCAGCGCAGGTTCGATTCCTGTGTGTGTAAGTGTCTGTAAAAGTGTGTGTATTCCTGTGTCTGTAAAAGTGTGCAAAAAAGCTAATAGGGGTTCAGGCAAAGGGTCCCTATCACTCTGAATCCGACCCTGCGTTTCCCGTTTATTTCCGGGAGATGTAACGTTTACCACATTTCTTTATCGTTTTACGAGTTTCTGTATTCTCGTAAAGTTGAGTCTTAAAAATAATGATGGAATACCACGCAATATGGTGTGTTCTGATTCGTTTAAACGCATCACATGATCCCCTCCAGACTACGCAGAGGGTTTTGAGGTAAGCCAACATTGTCTTTTAGACGTGTTACGCCGGGGGAACTTTCTCCCCAGCTGTCTCTGTCAATCATTGCTTTTTCATCGCTGATTGGCTGCTCGGTCAGCGTTTGGGCCATTCTAGTGCCACGGGCCTAAGGAACACAGTAAAGCGCTTGAATGTATTCAATGCTTTACAGTGTCAGTTTAGAACAAGAAATATTCTTCTATAGCAGACACAGAACTAATTTTTAAATCACTGTTAGCAACATCACTGTTTCAGCTGTTCTTGAACAGCCGAAACTAATTAAATTCCACATTAAGCGACTACTCTTAAATCCATATGAGTGAAAAATTAAATAAAACAGTTTTATTCACTAGTGGTGAATGAATCTAAAAAATCTTTCAAGATTATTTCCTTTAAAAAGGCAATAAACATCCGTTTGGATTTGAGTTGGATAAAAAACAGCTCTCAAAATGCTCTTCTACTCAATTATAACGGCGGAAACATTGATCATTTTTACTGGGTGGTCATAATTACGCTTGATATAAATTTTTGTACAAATATCTTCACTTCAGTTGCTGAGTACATGCGATGTACATACGTACATGCGAAAATCTATATTTTTAACCAGGGAGTGTAGATGGAACTTTTCAGTCTCATTTTGTACGCACACATCCGATCTTCCCCATGCCTCCGGGGATGCTAGTATTCAATCGAGGAAGAGCTCGATAAACAAACCTCCTCACCTTTGCAAATCCTTTTCGTAAAAGCCGCCTCTTGAATTTCTTTTAAATTCTAGGAATTTCGGGATATCCTGTGATTCCTCATAATATTGAGAAATTTTCCATTACGGATTAAATATAAAAGGTACATAAACATTTCTTCGATTCTGTGTTTCGGGATTCATTGGAACCACCGAAACTATTATAATAGTAACACTTCGTATACATAAATGCTTCTCAATCATCCGGGTTGGGAAGTGTTCACTTTCGACTATTATAACAGTGCCAAGAAAATTTCAAATTTTTCTTTGGATTCACTAGTGGTAGAAGATTCAAAACATTTTCAAGAATGCATATCTTTAAAAAAGGCAATAAACATAAGTTTGAATTTGCGTTGGAAAAGGAAATACCTTTAAAAATTGTGGATCTTATTAATTAAAATATTGATCATTTATACACCAGCCCCAAAGCATATATTAAAGAGGGAATCTAAGGAGTGGCCACCAGATGGCGATATGAACCATCGGAAAACTAGTTTTGACATAGTAGAGTAGAATCGAGTCGTGTGTGCGACTATTGACGAGGAGTAATGGAATCATTTTGTGCCGGCGTTAAGACGAATATTGCAACAGCCTGAAAATGGATTTTGAGAATGCAGTTTACATCATCGTCTTTGAACGAAATTTGCCAACATTTCCACTTCAACACATGGTTTTCTATATTGAGTCCAAAAGACGAGGAGTAAATAATGACAGTCGAGGTAAACACCTTTTCTACAAGTTAATCTTAAGATCTGATTAAGTTTTACACATCAATCTTAAAACTGCTTGTAATCATAGATCAGATCACTGAAATATTTTTTAAAAATTAGAACCATGCTAACCGAGCTCCGATTAAAATAGTTCCCGTGTTATCGCAGCGTTCGTCAAATATTTATAGCTAGAATTAGATAGAATTAATTATTCAAATCTTGTTTCTCGATTTTCATTTTTTAATTTTCTGACAAGTAAAGCGTTGGGACTCTAGATAGATATGAAATGCATTATGTGTTTATGTCAGTGAATAAAAGTTCGTAAAATTCATGAATTAAATTAATTATTTTGTAGAAAAATATTACAGAACTGACCTATGCCGTTTTCATAATTAATTTGTAAGGACATAGGATATGAGATAGGATGTATGAATACTTTAGAGGCTTGGTCTTCCAGAGCCACATTTGGAATTAAAATCCATTGTCAGAGGGGAAATTAAACGGTTCCTCTTGTTACAACACTTAGCTGCTTTAATTAACACTCTAAAATTAGGAATCCGGAAAACAACTAGGTACTCCGTAATTGATACGTCCGTTCCGTACATATTTTTCACTTTTGACTTTCGTTCAGGAACTGCTGTTTTGCGACGACAGTGTTTACAGTAATAGAAATAGCCTAATGCAATGGAATCATTCTATGCTGGACTTATGACGTTTAAAAAAACTACCTGGAAATACTACACTGTCAAACAATCGCAGTTGATTGATTGAGTAAGACTAAAACATTTTATTTAACGATACATGTATGTACAGATGATAAAAGCACTAAACCAGTGATCGGTTATACCAAAAAGTGCCAAACAGACATTTATAGGTCAGCGCGGTGAAACATTAGGCCCAAATATATGTTACATTGACAGGGGGCTTTTCGCGATTTTAACTATCTTTGGCATCAAGGTCTTGGTGAGATGGGGCTGTACTGGATGGAGAGATGGAAACAACAAGCACAGGACTTATCGGAACGGAAGGAACAGAATTCATCTTTGAAGGAGACCTCGGTGCACTGGGGCAGAGTGAGGAAATTGCAAGAAGCAATCTCATCAACCAGGGTAGATAGAGGAATGTCACTCGGTGATGGATGATTAGGGGAAATATGGAATACACAATCAGTGGACTGGTGGGTGGAGAAAGTTGACCAATATCAGAAACAGAGGTGGATTTATCCAGGTTTGCTGAAGAAAGGCCTAACACATCACTAGAGAAATTTGGGAGAGAGTGTGTGCACACATGTTCAGATTGGGTTGAAGAACCTGGGTGAGAAGTCATTTTACAATATCGCAAGAATCAAAGTGTAGTATGAATATCAGGACGCACCAGTAGGGAGATCTGTGGAGGGGGAGCATACCTGACACACGTGAGGAAAAAATAAAAAACACAACGAGGGAAACACAACACCAGAGAATGCATCTCAAAAGAATCCATAACAGCACAAAAACCAGCAATTAAAAGAACAAATCACACAATAAAAAATAGGAAGAAAAAACACACACCAAAAACACAATAAAAAACAAACAAAAATAGAAATACCCTAAAAGGAACAAGCATCCATGCGACAAACCACGGCAAAATACTAGTAAAGCACAATGCAAGGGAAGGCGAACCCAAACAGAAAAACATAAACACCACCACCGAAAAAACCACGTGACTGCATATCAACAACCCAAAAAAAACCACGTGCTCTCGAAGAGAACGATGCAAAACGTCAACAGATAATGTCACGTGACCATCACCTCGCGAGGGGGACGATCAGAAGTAAAGAAACCTACGTAACACCACTGTGCAAGTTAAGGCGAACCAAAACAGAAAAACGTAAACACCACCACCGAAAAAACCACGTGACTGCATATCAACAACCCAAAAAAATTATGGGACGATCAGAAGTAAACAAACCCACATGGCACCACTGCGACGAAAGTAAACACCGACTTTCGAAAGCATGTGTATGGCAGTTACCATGTTAAAAAATAGAAAATGTGCGTATCAACAATCGCTTCGGCAACTCGCGCGGTAGTTCGTTAATTAACAGGAAATTTCATTAAAAAAAAGAAAAATTTTAATATTTAGAGGTAGAAAATATTTTGCCGATCACATCGCCAGAGTCCAAAACGTAAACAAACCCATGTGGTTTGAAGGCAAAGATGTGAAATAAAGCAAAAACGCGTGGAATGAGTCATTGGGTGGCCGGAACCAAAACACGATAACTCAAAAAAATAACCAGAAGGAAGACAGAAAGAATAGCAGCCCGAGGGCAGCTGGAGAATTAATGGTTATTCCGGGAACATAGCCCCGAAGGGACTTTAATCCCTTGTCTTCATAATTAAAAACATCTCATTCAACATAATTGAGTAAGTTGATCAGATTGGCAATTGTTCTGGATAATTGAAATAATGTTAAGTCATAATAGCATAATAAAATCAAACAAAGAGATGAGAGAATTTGAGAGAGGGATGAGGACTTGCGTCCTCTACAAGTAATCGCATGTCGGTAGTGCAGCGGATGGAAATTAGTTATCTCTATACAGGATGCTAATTGGGGTTTTGCTTTTCCGATTATTGTTGTTGGAAATAATCTTCAGTGTCGTGGATGGTTGGGTTATTAATATTGGTGAGTTTGCAGTGGAATTTATCAGAGAGGTGTTGGATATGTTTACTAATGGTTTTAAGTTTCAATTCTCTGTAAACATCGGATAGTCTATATAACCAGGGTGACCTGGTTATCATTTGTATTGTTCTATTTTGTTGCCTTTCCAAGAATTTAATGTTAGATATCGCTGCACCAAGCTTGGCAGGCGTAGCTGAGGATAGGTAACAGGAATGCTTTGTAGACAAGTAATCTGTTTTTGGTGTTAAGGTTAGAGTTTCGAGCGATTAACGGAAATAGTTTTCTTTTAGCATTTCTGAATTTTTTTGCTGTATATTCGATATGGCTTTTCCATGTGTGGTGGTGGTCTAATTTAACTCCGAGATACATAATCTCGTTTTGCCATTGGATTTCTTGGTTGTAGATCTGTATGTTTCTCTATTTTTTCTTTTTGTGTCCAAAAATTATTGCTGCTGATTTATCGACATTGATCTTAATTTTCCAACAATTAAGCCAGGATTCCAGTAATTTGATGTGGTTTGTGAGAGCATTGTGGATTTGGAAGTTGGTTCTGCCTTTAGCCAATATGTCTATGTCATCTGCAAACATTGAGGTAATAGTTCTGTTGGTTTGCGGAATATCATTAACGTAAATATTGAACAGTGTAGGCCCTAGGATTGACCCTTGTGGGACCCCAGCGAGTGTTGGTTTGTGAGTGGAGAATTCTCCATGCACACGAACTCTGTAATATCTGTTATGAACATAGGAGATGATGAAATTGATGATGTATGGAGGAATATTGTAATTAATAAGTTTATAGATCAGTCCTTCCAACCAAACTCTGTCGAAGGCTTTGGCAATATCAATAAAGATTGCTGCCGTCAGATCCTTTTTCTCTAGTCCTGATGCAATGAAGTCTGTAACTATAGAGTTGGTGTGTTGTTGATAATTGTGTTCTGAACCCGTATTGTTGTGGTATGAGAATGTTATTATTGTGTAGATGATCATTGAGTCTTTGGACTATTATTTTTTCCGCCAGCTTACTGAGCACTGGCAGGAGTGAAATGGGCCTGTATGAGGTTGGAGATGTTGGGTCTTTGCCAGGTTTAAGAATTGGGATGATAATAGCCTTTTTCCAATTGTTTGGAAAATATCCCATTTTCATAATTGCGTTAATTAGGTTAGTGATTCTGTAGATAATTTTGATAGGAATGTTTTTTATCATTTTGTTGGTGATGAAATCATGTCCGGGGGATTTTTTCACTTTGGTTTTCCGTATGAGTTCAATTATTTCAGTGGGGGAGGTGGGTGTAATGTGGTTGTTGTCATTGAGGTTTTGGTCCTTGAAGGGCTGTATGGTTTGTCTAACCATGCTCTCGGTGAGAGAGTGTGTCATGTCGTTAATGGTGAATTGTTCTTTTAGGCTTTCGGCAATTATTTCAGCTTTGTCTTTGTTTAGGGTTGCAATGCCATTTGGACCTATAATGTGTGAGTCATTGCCCTTTTTGTTTTTAAAACGTTTGGTGAGTGTCCAGAGGGAGTTATCTTCTGGGTTAAGTGAGCTGAGATAATCGTGCCATTGTTTTTGGGTGTGATCTTTGATTTCCTTATTAACTTTAGCCTGAAGCCTATTTAGGTTGGTTTTATCTTGGGGGTGTCTGAAAAATTGCCAAATCTTTCTCGCTTGGTTTCTTTACTTAATAAGTTCCCTTATTTTGGGTGGGATGTAATTAGGTTGATTCTTAGGGGCAGGTCTAGAGTGGAGGGAATGTGCCGATTTAATTAAATTGGTAATATTTTCCCGTCTCTTTTTCAATGTCATCGTTGTTTTTGATGCTCGGTAGCTGCAAGGAGCATATGTTGTTTAGGGCCTGGGTGAAATTTGACCAGTCCGTGATCAGAGCTCTTTGAATTTTTGGGAGTTCAATCTTGACATCGAATTTGATCAGCACTGGACAGTGATCAGAGCTTAATTCGTTCAGTGCTGAGATTTCATATTTGTAGTAGAACTCCCTTATGAGGGAGTAAATAAACAAAAGCCAGTAGCACGTGGTTGGCGTTATAGGGATAGTCCAAACTTCAAACAATGTACGCCGAGAAGAAAAATAAATAACTGTCAGATTTTTGAACGGGGATAACGGCACAGGGGGCTAAAAAATATAAAAACAGTGGAAACGGGAAAGAAAGAAACAAATTTTATTAAAAAAATTTTGGCTAGAAATAGAAAGAAAACAAAACAAGCGAACAACCGCACCGGGCGAAACGAGGCAGCCGAAGGGAGTGAAAATGATAACACAGTACGGCAAACGAAAGGGAGAGAGTCCCACTGACCACCGCCTTGAAGGAGGGGACGATCAGCTAGGACAATAACACACAAAACCCTGAAACCCAAAATAATCAACAAACGGGACCGTACAACGTGACAGAAACAAACAATACCATGTGCTAACAAAGGGGCAATGCCAAAACGACAACAGAAGACATGTGACCATCACCACACAAGGAGGGACGATCAAGGGTAAATAAACCCACGCGTCATCACCGAAACGATAGTAAACACTGCCAAGAGAAAGCACGTGAAACACGGAAAAAACGGTTAAAAATTAAAAAATGGGAATTTCAGAAAAACGCCTCCCTGGGCTCCCGTTTTGCGGTTTTACCAGATATTTCTCAAGAGATTTGTTTAGAGAAAATGGATTGTAAACCATTCAAGGAAAACTTTATGCCTTCTTTTTCACGCTTAAACACTTCCATTAAGGAGTTTCCGTTTTTCCTCGGTGGACGTCATTTTGACCGCTTGCTTGGAGTAGAAGAAATAGCGCTCAGTATCCTAACATTATGAGAAAACCTGCATTTATTTAATTGATTGTTTAAACACGTTTATCCTCTTTCCATACACTTTCGTATACAATTCATCCTCAAAAAAGTGATTTCAGCTCCTTTAGATTTATCACAATTGGTGCAACTTTTCAGTTTTGTTTCCCTTGCATATATTAGTATTTGGCACTGCTTTAGTAATGGGAAGAGGAATCGCGAACATCAATAAATGACGTCTAAAACAATGAGTGAACTAAATTTACAGGAGATTTCAAGCAAACACTAAATTTTTAGGCTCTCTAAATTTTCTCCCTCTCAATGTAGATTAAAATCTCAAAACTTAACTTTTAGCTCAAGCTCTGGAAAAATTCCACAATTCTTTGAGTAACCTACAAATAAATGAGTGTTGCGAATGAATTAGCAAGGTCGTTTCGGAAATGGGAATAATCGTTACCACCGAGATAACGGATTATTCCGTTATCTCGGTGGTAACGGAATAATCCCTTGTCCAGGCGCATATACCTGGCTCTGGATTCGAATACTATATATCTCTCTAACGTGCATCAGTTGTTTAGATCGAACGTTATTAAACACATTATAACATTCATATTACTTTTGCAGTTTGTAAAACTGTTTTTGCATAAATTAAGAGGAAAATGCGCTTTATAATTCAGGCAAAGCAGATACCATGGATGAGGGGATCATCATGGGGGAATCATCCCCTCCACTCCATCTGTATACCCCTTCACGCTCGATTTCCCCTCCCTGACGTCACGCTTCGCGCATCTTAGTGACTCGAAGTTTTGCGAGATATATGACAAATGAAATCACCATAATGAGAAATCCTTTTAAAATTTTATAAATGAAACTATGATAGTTTTATTTTCAATTTTACTTCAGAGTCACATGTACGTAACCAAAGAGCCGCTGTTCGCCAACCCCTGGTCAAGGCAGATTATGTGATTTTGAAAGTTGATTTTTATTTGTAAGACGTTATATTATTACATACGGTTTTTATATTGCATACGGTCTTCACAATTAGAAAGTGGCCCTTCCTTGTCTAAGAGACCGATGTTTAGTCCCCATTACGTTGCGTCATTTCCGATAACACCTTATTCTAAAATTGAACACACAGCTATGCAACACACAAATAGTTTCGTGAAATTCAAATATTATAAGTACAATACAGCTACACTTGCAATTTATGCTTAGCTGAGATGGATTACTTGGGGGAACGCCGCGATAGCTGAAGAGACTTAGAATATTAATAGGATTTTCCATTGTGCTTGGAAAGGGATGAAAGAAGTCTTCATATTTTTAATCAAACAAAAATGAGATCCCCGATTATTTTTTAACATTAATAAATTTACGTGGGTTGATTTTTTGTGTTGTGTGTTTTTAGTTACTCTAAGAGGAAAAATTTGTTTATCACTCATGAATTTCGAATAAAATCTTTGGGTGGATATCATGATTTTTATGTTCATTTAAACGTAATACTGTTAGCTGACATCTTTAAGAACTTCAGAAATCTATGCATGGACTTTTATAAATTAGATCCATGTCACATGTTTACCGCTGCGGGATTGGCATGGCAAGCTTGTCTCAAAATGACCCGAGTGAAGTTGGAGCTGCTAATTGGCCCAGATATGTACTTGTTCTTCGAAAGAGGCGTACAAGGTGGAATAAGTACAATAACTAAAGATATAGCAGAGCCAACAAGTTCTTGGATGATTTCGATTCATCTCAGCCATCAAAATACATAATGTATTTTGACGCAAATAACTCTTACGGCTGGACAATGGTTCAGTCACTCCCAATAAACGAGTTTGAATGGTTGACAAATGAAGTAAATGCATTAAATGTGGACTCTAACTGACGATTCAGAGTCTGGTTATGTTTTAGACGTTGACATGGAAGTTCCGGAACAACTTCACGATTTTTTAGTGATTATCCAATTGCAGCTGAAAATATTTCAATTAGTGAGAATATGCTGTTTGATTATATATATAGCAAACAGCTATCAAACCATTTTAAAAGAAGAATCACTACAGTAGAAAAATTAGCTCCAAATTGACTTTGTAAAAGGCAATATGTTATCCACTGCAGAAATTTAAAGCAATGTTTAAAATTAGTAAAAATTCATAGTTTTGAAGTTTCTACAGGTTCCATGGTTAAAACCTTACATTGAATTTAACACTATTCAAAGACAAAATGCGAAAAACACATTTGAGAAGGATTTTTTAAATTTTTAAACAGCGTTTATGGAAAAACGATGGAAAACCTAAGGAATCGTATCAATGTTAAATTAGTGCAAACTGAAATAAAAGCAAAAAAATTGATTGCATCTCCGAGTTTAAAACTTATATTATATTCAATAAAGATCTAACAGCCATTCATATGAAAAAAAGTGTCGATCACTTTAAATCGCCCTATTTATACGGATTTTTCTATTTTGGATTTGAGGAAGTATTTAATGCATGACTTTCACTATTCATATCAAGAAAAAGTATAATAATCATGCAAAACTCTTGTTCACTGACACCGACTCTATGCTATGGAATTGAGACTAGTGATATTTACGTAGACATGTAAGAAGATTCAGGGCATTTTAACACGTCAGATTACCCCAAAATACATCCAACCTACATTTGGGTAAAATGAAAGACGAACTTTGTGGTGTTCCAGCTGTTGAGTTTGTTGGATTAAGATAAAAAATGTAGTCTGCTCATTCAAGCACAATCAGAAAAAAACAACAAAGGCGTTGCAAAAGCTGTTGTGAAACACAAGTTAAAGCACGATGATTACAAGAAAACTTGCCTCTTTAATGAAAATCAAATTAGGGAAGATGCCAAAAATAATAAAGTAAAAACCATAAATTATGCACTGTAATAGAAAGGAAAATTAGATTTAACTCCTATGATGATAAAAGAGATTTTTAGATGATAAAATTTCGACTCTAGCTTATGGAAATTGTCGAATTTTAAAATAAATAGTAAAAGTTGTGAAAGGAGTAGTTAAAAAATAGGGGGATGAAACACTCTAAGGAAGCGTCCAATATCCTGCCAAACAATTCTTTTAAATTCCTGTTTGTACCAGGCTCTGTCACTCGTGTTTCGGCAAAGAGGATTGGAACCCTCAGCAAATGTCCTTTGCAGTTTTAATAGTTTGGGTTATTAAGTAAAAGGGTAATTGCAAATTATAATGACAATGAGTGTAAAGTTTATACTGAGGGTAGAATTGTATTAATTAAATCTGAAGTAATTATATTATAATATTTTATTTCTATGTAACCATATTTTAAAAACCTGTTTCAGATATTCAAGTGTGAGTTTTGAGGAAAGAAGATGACGATGTCAAAAAGATCTCCAATATTCCCTTACGGAACATTATTAAAAATTTTGTGGAAAAAAAATAAAAAGGAAAATTAAAGTATTTGCAACCAAATTCGATGAAACTACAGTGTCCTAAAAGTTCCCGTACTCCAACTTTAAAAAAAAATCATTTGCCCGTGTTTTTTTTAATTATTGAATTTTATCGTCTGCTTATAATTTTATGGATTCTTTAATTTTTATCGTTTGGTTTTCTTCTCGCTCAAGTTGTTCGATAATGAAGTTCCATGTCATTTTGTTCTTCATTGCAAAATGAGTTTATCACGCATTCAGAGAATTACGCTGCTTGAGGCTTTGAATATAAATTATATGAAAGATGTAGAGAATTTTGCCCACATAAATGGCTACATGGTTTCATTTAAGCGGTTAAGTGAACGCGCAAAACTCCCGCATTTGAGCGACGACAAATCCCCATTCATTAATGCAAAAAACTTTACATTCTCAAAAAATTGGCGTTTGGTGTGCCGTATCACGCAAAAGGATTGTTGGACTTCTGTTTTTACAGTCAACTGTTGATGGCACTGTATACAGAGAACTCATCCAACAATTTGTTGCATTATTAGAAGAGAATGAATGAGATTCTTGGTTCCAACAAGACGGTGCAACCTGCCATACAAGTTATGAAACCATGGGCATGCTTCAAGATTTTTTGTCGACCGACTAATCTCCAGAAATCTGACCACCTAGTTCCCCTGATCTGAGCATCCCTGACTTTTTTCTGTGGGGATATTTAAAGAACAAAGTTTATGAAGATAATCCCCAAACAATAGATGATCTGAAAATTGCCATTACTCAAAGGATACAAGAAGTCATTCCCAGCATCTTGAAACGCGTTTCTAAAAATATGCGCAAACGACTTCAGCTTTGCCTCCAAGAAAGGGGCGGACATTTTGAACATTTATTATAAATGTGAGTTCAAATTTTTTTTCCTACGTTATGTTAAAAGTGCTTTTCACTATTAGCATAAAAATAATTGTTTTAAAGTTTGTTGTTTTTGTATAATAAATTCACGAATCGTCCATACGGGAACTTTTAGGACACTCTGTATAATAAACCCTTCTGCCACTGAAATTCATACCTTATTTAAACAAATTCCTCTTAGATTGATATGCATAAAATATATATGTATATATATATTTCTGGTTTATAATGTTTAATAAAAGGAAAACTTACACTACATTAATAGTTAGACAGACACACATTTAAAAAAGCATTTTTATTTTTAAACAAAGTTATAGATATTAGTCAATCTCCTGAAAAATAGAATACCACATACAGATCTGAAATTGTCAAAGAACTTTAAATAGAACATAGAAATCTGCACATAAGAAAGCCACTCAACACAAAAGATAAACAATTTAACACAAGTTTTTTTTAATACCTATAGGTATAGTACTGAAATCGGGTTGAATGGCCCTCTTATTACATACAACCCTATAGAGCTTAGTTTTCCCCCTTCTGTGTTGATCACCTTCCTTCTCTTAGCCTTTCTAGTAATTTTGGAGGGGTTCACAATGCGAATTGTCCTGCTTTTAATTGAATTATAATTATAACTGGGAGTTTACGAAGTTCAGTGTGAATCCTCGCACTTTACAACATGTCTTCCCAGTTGCAGTCTGGTAAGCGTAGTTCTTGGGTCCACCAGTAATGACAAAAAATAATGAATAAATAAAATAAGTAATATAAAAATATTATAAATTAAAGGGAGAAAAACAATGTCGAATAAAAAAAATGTCAGAATAAAATATACATACCAGAGACAAACGTGGAGATGGTATCACCATCCAATTCGTCAGTGAACTCACCTAAAAAGTTGCCTAAGGGAGGATCATAAGTTCTATTATTGGTGTCGATAATAGAATCTGTATCATGGTAGAGCATGCAACGACCTATGGGGAATCTATCCATTTCCCCATACAAATTTAGACGAGCCCAAGCTGTGGTGAAGGCTGCCAGAAAGATGTTGATTGAGGCGTCTTGCTCGACAAACTCCTTTGACTCTTCCCATTGTACAGCTGCCACATCTGGTGTGGGGAGAAATACGTCTTTGTGATCTGAAAAGAAAATAAGATGTGTTACGAAAGTGTGAATATAAATTAATAAGTTATAAATAAATATAAAAATAGATTAATTACCTATTTAGTAGGGTCCGTCAGCATGTTATTAAACTTGGGTACAGTGCTTATATATGTCAAATGCCCTTTGTGTGTATTCATATCCCATCTGTAAGAACAAAGTATTTATAAATTAATACTTACACCAAATAACAGGTTAAAAAATGTAAAGATCACTGAAAATGTAAATGTATGCTTACCGTCCCCCAAAACTATTCAAAGCCAGCTTTGCCACTTGTCTCTGCCCAGGGTTCTTTTTAACAGACTGTATCCAACTTGACGAATTCACGTTCCTCATACAGCCGAATGTATTCAAGTTTCTGGGCATCGGTCACACTCAGGCCAACCACTGCTTTTAATTTTTTAAAACAAATCGATGCAGGATCGAAACAGGGAGTCAGATGTATTCTGGAAGTGATGAACCTCATAGTTCTAAAATATAAAAATAAGATAAAAAATGCATGCATAAAAAGTAAAAGAAACTAAATCATTACAAATTTTTCTTTCATAGAAAAACTATTTACGTGTGGGAATCAATGTCCTTTTTGCTTTGCAAGTTTCAACTCCTCGCTCATCCATGTACCGACAAGGGCTCTGTCGTCATCGGTATGGGTGCAAGGACTTTGCTGTGATGATTCGGCACAGGTTCGGCATAGCTGAAACATTAATTTTTGGTGATATCGGTATGGGAGCACCGGGAAATACAACTGCCTGGGTGGTATGACCCTGCAGTGAATAATGCCAAAATAATCGTTCACATCCTTGAAAATTTTTGGCGATTATTTGAGGGTGACCAACAGGGTACACGCAATATTTGTTTACCCATGGATAAAGAGAGGTAAAATCATTATATTTCGCTTCTCCTTCGTAGTAAGGTTTTACCGCGTTGGTCCGCCCTCCAAAAAATGCATCGCGTGGATTCAAATTCCACCAAATAATGTCCTGCAAGGAAGGACTGCAGTTCCGGGTCTTCTTTCTTTTGGTTCAAGAAGTCGTGCTCCCACGCTTCAATGACTACGTATCCCTGGGCTTGTAGCTTTTAAATAGTGTCCATTGTTTTTTGCAGCAATGCTGCCATAGGTATGTCCTTCAGAGGATGTATTATATCTCCATAGTAACACGTGCTACATCCGTGGAAGAAACATCCCCAGAAATAAAGAAAAGAATTTCAGTTATAACCAATCATATTACTAAAACATAAATGAAGTTCTCTGTAATGTTTGGTTCAATTGTTTATCGCCCCTTTTTAGGACGTAGTATTCAAAAACCGTTTATTAGTATTTAAGCACATTTTTTTCTTTCAAAGCATATTTAAATGATGCAAAGCATATAGGGGTGTTCTCTAAGACTTTAAATAGTTTCTAAGAACTCACACATTAATAAGATTAGCAACAGCTAGTACATAAGCTTGTAGAACTTTTAATTTTCAATAGTTGAAATGGTGTAAGCCTTACCTGATATTGATAGATGGTATTAGAATCTGGACAAAAACCATCTACCGATATTCCAGCGACTTTCTCTCCTTCTCCATTGAGAGAATATGGATTCCGTGCTTAAATGCCAGAAAATCCAGCCATCGGATACCATCAGCACTGTAGTTTGTCTCATTGACGTATCCGTGCACAGGAACCATACCAATGGTTTCGGGTTGTACATGGCTGCTCCTGTATGTTGCCATACAGGCAGATGCAATCGTCACATACCTGAAAAATGTTTAGTTAATATAAAGAAAAATGTAAAAAGTCTGTAATGTAATGTCTTACATACAAAATATGTAATGTCTCACATATAAAAGAAATGTAATGTCTCACATATAAAAAGAAATGTAATGTCTCACATGTAAAGAGAAAAGAAAATATCCGATTTTAATTTAGGAAAGGTTTTTACCGAAAGAGATCTACACCGGCCACTTCTATAAACTGAGCCCGAAACTCAAGGCAACAACGGTGGAGGATGTCCACGTCTGATCTGAAAAACATATTTTGTTGTAAGACTTCCGCTAAATTATGCAAATAACTCTGGACAGAAAAATTCAAACAAATACCTGTAATAGGAGAGCATCTATTGTGAAAAGTTAAATACGTCTTCCTTGCGTTCCTTATGCCAGACCAGGAATGCCTTTCTGGCCTGGCATGACCAGGGCCATTGGTAGGAAATTGAGAGAATCAATTACTCTTACGTCTACCCCTTTATGGTATATAGACATGAGTAATGACCCGTTAGTAATGACATCAGGTGTTGTTCCTTGTCTCAATATCCACTGCATTAAAAACTGTCTATCGAACCTAAAGGTAAAAAAATTAACTAAGTTCTAAAATTGAAGCATATGGTCATTAAACATAAGGAAATTGATCTATCCGTAGATCCTAAAAGTAGAGAGGCATGGCTAAGTTAAAAAATAAAAGAATAGGATTGTTAACATAAAGAAATTGATTTACCCCTTCATGTTATGAGCTATAACAGTATAGCCCTTGTGTTCAGGAGCAAACAGCCAGGCACAAAAATCGTCACAAGCCGAATACCCCTGAAACACCTTTCCCTCACCAGTTGCGTACTGTGCCACCGCGAAGTTGACTACGTGTTCCCCCGAAGATTGAAGCCACAAGTTCTTTGTACGAAGACACCTTGTATTTCGCAGCGGTGCTTGTCACGGGGACAGTTCCTCCTCCGAATTATTTTCAACACTCCCTACATTGATGTACCTGAAAACGAAAAAATAATTGAATCAAAATTGAGTAATACCAAAACGTATATGGGTCACATAACTTCCTTAAAAATATACTTACCCGATCACATAGAGTTAATTGTTGATTGCTTATGAGAGACTTATGTGCTGTAACGCAATCTTCAGATCTACAGAGGCGATCAGTCTTGACACCTTTTAGACAACCCTGCAGCACAGTGATTCCTTTGACAAACCGGACAGGCTTCAATACATCGTTGATCTTCGATGTTTTGGTAGGGTTTTCTGCACCTTTCACAGTACTGGTTCGATCCAAACAACCCTTTCAGTGACTTCACGACATCACAATAACCGTCATGCAGCCGTAAATTTATCCGCTGAGATCTGTCATCACTTTTGTACGCTACCTACAAATAAAAATGTCTATATTAACAAAGTATTACCAATTTGGGTATTTTTTTGCCTTCGCCCCTTTTAAATAAATTTGGTTTACTAACGGCAACTATATAATTAAAATATAAAAAGGTTAAAAAAGATATAACCATAAATTGGGGGGATAAAAACTACAAAAGGTACACTTACTCGATTTAAGTTTTCGGAAGAGAGAACTACAATTTAAAAATCTAGATGCTCTTCAAATTTTCTTACATCATCGAAGGTGCAGGGACCTGGCGGAACTCCGGCAGCTTCATGAAGAGCACGGGCCCTATTCAACAGTGCTGGGCATCTTCTATCCCTCATTGCATTTATGTCCGTGACGCGTTGTTCCAAGTGTGCCACTGCATACACAATGGCCTTGACACAACAATGACCTTCATCGTCGTAAGGTATGGCCAAGATTGAATTTTTCTTCAGCCGATCCAGAGGTATATTAATTACTCGTCTGTTTCTACCAGAATCCATGGGTCGCTGAATGGTGATCACATCCACCGTGAAGGCTGTATCCATGTGTATCTGTTCCTTCGATTGAAGGACCCCATCCTCAACAGTCTTTCTGTAGTGACGGTAAAGACTTGCATCAATGTTATGGAAATGGGCTTGTCTAGACCCTCTGCTGGGATACAAAACCTAATAAGGTCTGTAGGACTTAAAATTCTGTCGCTCGAATCAATTAGGAAAACAACAACCTGACAGAATCCACAATATCAGTCATAGGCACACTCCGGCTGAGCTGAGGAAGTCGCTCTGGTTCCACTCGTGCCCTGTAAGTTATTTCCTCTGCCTGATACTTATTATTACGACTCGGCACCCATTAAAAAAGGATATCAAAACTCTTGTTTCTTAAGGTACGCAAGACGTTAGAAATATCTGACACGATAGGATGACAAATGATGGTATATTGCTGCAGATGCTGTAAAACCCCCATGCTGTCATGCATATGCAGAACTTGGGTACTCGAAGATGATGACAAGGTCCGATGTCCGTATATGTCATGCCACATGTTTTTGTGAATGAGCCATTCCCCCTAAAGAAAAATTTGATGAGACAATATACTGGTAAAAATTTTCTCTCTCTTGGGATGGTCTATGTAATTACAGATTGTCGACGGATGATGTTGACGGTTAATAGAAGATACATTTGGGATTATAAGTTCCAGTTTTCGTATTTTCAGAAAACACACAATTGCCAAATTCGAGACAGTTGAAGGCATTGAAAAACCTTCAGTTTGTCTACACAATTACCTCAAATCTTTTGATGGTAGGTAATTTGGGTTTTATGGTGCAAGGTCCAAAAGCGGACAAGCTGCGCCAAACGCAAGTTAAAAAGAAATAAATCAATGTAGATATAAAAACATTGTAGAAAAGATAGATTATAACAAAACGCAAGGCGGGATAAGAAAGAGTGAACAAGAATAAACTCCTCCAAAATAGCCAACTCCTCTCACCATGAGCAACTGCTCCTCCTATGTTCTTGCATCTTTTTTTTTGCTAATTCTATTTATTAATGATCAATCTTCCAGAACAATTGTCAATCTGATCAACTTACCTTGATTTATGTGATTTTTATTATGAAGTCTTAGATTAGCAGATAAGGAATTAAAGCCCCTTCGCGGCTAGGCTCCCTGGAAAATAATTAATATATTTAGATTATAACAAGTCTTGTGCAAGTTATTTACATTACACAAAAAAATTCGTTTTATGATTTTTTTAAAATTAGGTCATGAATAATATAAAATTCAAACAGGTGAAAAGAAAAAGAAAGTAGAAAAGAATCTCGCCTCGATCTTGATGGTAATTCTTCTCACGCCACATACGTGCTCGTCCCATTAGATTCTCCAGAATCTCTTCGGATGTATTGAGAAGGTCCGGTTCAGAAATAATTCCCCTAGAAAAATTTAAGGTTTTATAAGAGGAGGTGGAAATTTGAAAGGTGACAAGACTAGTATAATTCATTAATATTTTTTATTGATTGTCATTCGAAATTTCAACTAGTAGGTCCCCGGATTGGATTTTGGGGTTTTATAGCGCAAGGTCCAAAAGCGGACAAGCTGCGCCAAACATAAGACAGAATGCGACCCAATAAAGTATAAAATATTAAAAAATTATTGGTCTAAGATAGAGATAAAAGTACATGTGGAAGAAGATATTTAAGTTTGATTCGATATGACAAAACACAAAACTAAAATTTGCCATCAATTTATAAAAAATATCATGGTTGATATGAATTGATGTTTTAAGATATGTTGATCAGCAACAATATGTATAATTTAAAAAGGTATGAGTAATGAGTTGTGAATAGTAAAAAATATCAAATGAGGTTTAAAAAACCAATGTCATTTACAAATGAAGAGATTTGAATGGGGATTTTCCCCAATCAAATCTCGTAGATTTAAAATTGCGCTTTTAAAATATTTGATACGAAGATGATGAAAAACAGGACAGACAATTAAAATATGATAAACACAGAATGCAGTAGAGCATGAAATGCAAATGGGTGGGCTCTCTCCCAATAAAAGATGACGATGGGTGAAATGTGTGTCCAATGCGAAGACTGGTCAGTTTGACATCAGTCGTCCGCATTGGAGACACTGGCCACTGATGAATGATGGGTTTAATAGAACGTAACACGTTGGTGACTTGCAGGTTCCACGACTCTTGCCACAAGGAGTCGACGAACTCCTTTGTGGACATCTTGATATCACTAAGAGGAACGGCTTGCTGCAATGGATCGGAAGCTGCCTTCGCAGAACTGTCAGCAAGCTCGTTACCCTTGATGCCCACGTGATTTGGGACCCAGCAAAACAGAATTTCGAAACCCATGCTCTGCAAGGTACGCAAGATGGTAAAAATATCTGACACTACAGGATGGCAAGTGATGGTATATTGCTTCAGCTGTTGTAATACACTCATGCTGTCAGTGTAAATGCAGTACTTACGGTGGGTGCTAGAGGATATCCGCTGAAGGGCGTAATAAATTACCACCGCTTCAGTGCAGACGGAGCAGAAAGTGTGAATTCCATAACTATACCAATTTCGCAGCCTACACAATCTCCTCCTTTAGACCCATCCGTGAAAACTGGTAAATAGGTGCATAAGTGACAGCGGTGAAAGTCATATAGTTGTTGGAATATTGCTGGAGCAGTGTCAGACTTTGCGTACGGAGTGAAAGGGTTGATAAAATTGAGAGATGGAAAGTCCCATGGTGGGAAACGAAATATTTCATTTTGTTGGGGCACAATATCACTAAGGTAAGAATCGTTAATGGTGGAATTTGTCCTCTGCAAAAAACGGTTTAATGCAAGAGGAACGAGCGTCGTAAAGGCGATTCAAACCTGGAGCAAGAGTCAAATGCTTCAATGGATGGAATGACACTGATTTGATCTTATAATAATAATTGATGGACAATTTCTTCCGTCGCAGGTCAAGTGGGAGCTGGTTACATTCTACATAGAGGCTGTTAACTGGTGACGTGCCGAATGCACCAGAGCATATCCTCAGAGCAGAGTGGTGGACAGTGTCCAATTTTCGCAAATTGGTCGCATTTGCTGTGTTATATGCAATACAGTAGGTCCCCGGAACGGAGCTTTTTGAGTGATTGTACAGAGCCTACAAAGGATTCAACTGATTTATTAATGAGATTTTATAAAAAGACTGATTAGCAAGGTAATCAATAGTAATTAATTGCAATTAGGGATGGGGAAAAAAGAGCGAACTGTTCTTTTTCACCTGTTCTTCAAAAAGAACGGGAACAGCCTGTTCCCACTTTTCACAAAAACCTGTTCTCGGTTCTTTTTGTAAAAAGAAACATTGCAATCTTTTTAAACTTCGATTTTAAACAGGTGGGAATTTTGCAAAGTTCTCTTTTCTCGAATTTTCCAAGTTCGCAACACAGCTGTTCATCCTACTGTTCGTGACTCACTGTTTCCTGTTGATTCATTCATCCGTTCTCTGTCCATAAACCTACTCCTTGCTCTGAGACTACTTCCTGTTTGAGAGCAGGAATCAAATTTACCGAAGGAATCGATTCCTGCTCTCAAACTGATCCGATCCTGTTCTCCGTTCTCGGAGCTGTTTTACTTCCTGGTTCGGAAAATGATTCCTGCTCTCAAATTGTTCCGACCCTGTTCTCCGTTCTCGGAGCTGTTCTCCGTTCTCGGAGCTGTTCTCCGTTCTCGGAGCTGTTCTCCGTTCTCAGAGCAGTTCTCTGTTCTCGATGAACTGTTCGCGGAGCTGTTCTCGATGAACGGTTCGCGGAGCTGATCTCGATGACTGCTTCAGGAACTGTTCTCGACTGAACCAAGCCCCAACGTCTGATGAATTTGCGAGGAGATTAGCGTAATAATTGTGAAATTTTATAATTGTTAGGCAATAACATAATGATGAATTTTGAGTTTTAAACAAATTAATTTTTTTAATACTGCTGTCCAGCTTTCTCTCTGGTGGTGCCGCCTCTATTCGTTCTTAGGATTTGCAATGCTTTTAACTTTATTTTAAAACCAAATTTTACAAAATGGAAAGCAAAATTTCAAATGTGTGGACATATTTCACTGCGAAAAGGAAATTCGGATCGGGTGTCATACTCTCTATAAGTGAAAAGGGATCTCATTAAGTCAGGTATTACGATTTTAAAGACATCTCGGAAATAAGAATCCCACCATAAAACTAATGTGTTGAAAAGCTAAAGTGATTTTTTGATTTGTATTTTTTATGTTTTAAACGTGTTTAGATAGATCATATAATATTAACCTGTTTTTCAAACCAATTTTACGTTCCAAGTGGTAATCCCGGTATGCGTTTTTTGTGTTTATAATCTTTTACAAAGGGCAACTCCCTATTGCATAACGTGATACAAAATTACCTGGTGTTGTCCTCGATCTTTCTCTTCGGGACGGATCATGGACCGTCGTTTCATTGAATTAAATGACCATTTTGTTGACTTAAAAATGACATTAAAATCTAAAAAAATTATTACTTTCGCTTGCGTATTTGTTTTGTCCTAGGTACCTCATATCTGTTTGGGAAACTACTTGAGATGGTTCAGATGTGGGACATTATTAGTTGCCACTGGTGATCCAGAGTGAATTTAAACGTTTCGATTTGCAAGAACTTTTCCAATTTACGGAAAAATTCTGATTTTCTTTTCTCAATTACTGATAGTTTGGCGCAGCGTGAATAGACTTGCCCCTTTCGCCATAAAAAATCAATCAACCGATAACAATACGAAGACTCCGAGTCATTTGTATTTTTTTATACACTACCTGACATTGAAAATGCAACACCCAGAAGGAGTGCGCAGAACTGGATGAAATTTACAGGGTAGACGCAGTTCACCGAGATATGTAAATGATGCAAACTGCGCAGCTGTCCTGCGCACGGCGAGTGAAAAACCAGGGAAGGAACCTGCAAAAGTGGTCAGTTTCGCGCCGCTCTGTTTGCCAGGTAAATCAAGTTGCAATTTGTTTTTGTGTCTCAGAGGAAACGTCTAGTAGCGGAGAATGCCAGGACGCCGCCAATCAAGACAGTTCCAGCAAACAGACGACTTCACGAGGGGTATGGTGATTGGCCTTAGAAGGGCAGGTTGGTCCATACATCAAATCTCAGCAGATACCCACCTACACGCGTCCACGGTGCACCGGTTGTGGCACAGATGGTTGGACCAAGGAAATGTGGCACGTTTGAGGGGTTCCGGTGCAGCCAGAGTGACGTCAGCACGCGTGGACCGACGCATCTGCCGGCAAGCATCGGCGGCCCCGCAAGACACGTCTGTCGCCCTTATGCAGCATTTGCAGGATACCCTTGATGCTCCCATATCGTCCAGGACCATTAGCCGCCTATTGATCGCTGGCGGCTTGCACTCATGGCGCCCGTTGAGACGACTACCATTGATCCAACAGCACAGACGTCTCCGTTTGCAATGGTGTCGGGATAGAGCCACGTGGACGACGGAATGGCACAGGGTGGTGTTCTCAGACGAGTCACGCTTCTGTTTTAGCAATGACAGTCGCCGTGTACGAGTCTGGCGCCGACGTGGCAGGGCCAATCCGGCCGCATCTGTGGAACGCCATACCGCGAGACAACGCGGTATAATGGTTTGGGGCGCCATCGCCTACGATAGCAGGTCACCTCTGGTCCGTATTCAGGGCACTATGACGACCCAATGATACGTGGATGACGTGCTGCAGCTGGTGACACTACCTTTCCTTCAGGGGGTGCCCAATGCCATTTTCCAGCAGGATAACGCCCGACCGCACACGACACGCATCAGCCAACATGCCCTCATCACTCACTTTCACCCCTAATTATATATATTAGACACATTTTATAAAAACGCGGGCAAGTAAAAGAAATTGCATGATTCTTCAATATGTGACTCTGAAAAGTATTCGGGAGGGCTCAAGGGACTTAGTCTTCAATCACAGAAGTTTGCTAATATTTGGAAATTAATAATTTTTTGCATAAATTTGGTTTCCAAGCTACTAGAACTACGGTTTTAACACTATGATACTAATTTGCTATTCCTACTTATAAGACTGCCAACAGATGGCGCTAATATTAATTTGCCTTTCGGAACACCAGAAATCATTTTAGAGGTATATCTTTATAGCAATAATCATTAAATCAAAGAAATATATTACGGACCCTGCACTCAACAAAACGTAGTAACTTGAACTAGAGGATATTATGAGATTCATGCTGATATTCGTTAACGTAGAAATCAAATGCTGTTTTAAAATCGAAGCATATGGTGCCTGTCGTATTAGGGATTCAATCACCCTACAGATGGCGCTAAAAGCACCGTCAGAGTGTGTTACGATCGAACAAGCAGATATTCGGATGATATGGTCATGGAGTGGTCGTGTAGGACGCTCCTTGGTAAATTGTAAATATTTTGTTATATAATAAATGTTTGTGCTGTCTGCATTGCCTGAGATTCGCTGATAACCCATTAAATAGAACCAGATACGACATTGGAGCAGTCGACAGGATTTTAATGAGGAAATATGCTTTCGTTTTCATGGTGAGTCCTGCTCCTTGTTGTGAACTTTTATATTTGTTTCCTGCTAAATACTACTTTTGAAGAACATTGAAGAATGGTGTAAAGATTTTTGTTGAAATGCTTCAAAGTGAATTTTGAATTTGATTTTCGGAACTTTATTGTGGAACTTTCGTTTTAAATCGAACAGTTTTGTTTCGTGATCCCATTATGGCGTTCTTGGCGAAAGCAAGAAAGGAAGTTCTAAAGACTGTTGCTACCGAAATGGGGATATTGAATACCGAAAACATGGTTGTAATTGAGCTAAAGAAAGTTATAACCGAAAATAAAAACTATGATGAACCGTTCGTGAAGGAACTCTTAAATACTATTATAGAAGAAAGAAGGAGAAAAGAAAAATTAGAAGTTGAAGAAAGACGAAGGAAAGAAGAATTAGAAGTTGAAGAAAGACGAAGGAAAGAAGAATTAGAAGTTGAAGAAAGACGAAGGAAAGAAGAATTAGAAGTTGAAGAAAGACGAAGGAAAGAAGAATTAGAAGTTGAAGAAAGACGAAGGAAAGAAGAAGTTGAAGAAAGACGAAGGAAAGAAGAAGTTGAAGAAAGACGAAGGAAAGAAGAAATGGAATTCGAGTTGCAGAAGATGCGTCTAGAAAACGAAAGATTGAAGAATGGGTCTGAAATTCAACAAACTGATGTAAACATGAAGCCGAGGTTTGACTTGCAAAGCATTTTACAGAAGTTTGATCCCAAAACTAACGATATAAGCCTCTACTTAGTTCTCTTCGAGCGTCAAGTGAAACGAACGGAAATCAAGAAAGAAAATTGGGTGTCATACCTAATAGGATTCCTACCCTATGACGTTGCGCAAATAATTGCCAGAGAAAACGAAGAAGTGACGGATGATTATGAAAAAGTGAAAGAACTCTTACTAAAAAGATATAAACTTACTCCTGAAAGGTTCCACCAATTGTTTACGAAACACTACAAGAAACCCGAAATTACGTGGTGTGACTTCGCCTATGAACTTAAAAATTATTATCAAGAATGGATAAGAGGACTGGATGTAAAGACTTTTGAATAACTGTCTGATTTAATTATTACTGATCAGATTAAGCGTAAAGTGCCATCGGAAATCCGTGATCATTTCATCGACGAATGGTCTCGATTCAAAATACCAGAAGAAATTGCAAATAAACTAGATGATTACGAAAACGTTCGAAATTGCGTAAACAAAAAAGTGAAGGAAACATTTTGGAAGGAGAATCAAACGAATACGTTCAAACATCAGAATTTTAATTACAACAGAGAAGAAACGAAAAATTCCATAGACCGGAAATATGCACCCCCTCACATCAGAGAACATCGATTCAAGACGAGAGAAGATTACCAAAGCACTAGAAATACAACTTCAAGGGAATGCTACATATGTGGTTTATCGCACTTCGCAAGAGATTGTCCTAAAAGATACAGCAGATCAACAAATATTAGCAAGAAAGAAAAGAAACCAGAAGATGAAATATTAACTGCTGAAATACGATCGGAGCATCTGGTGAAAGAAAAAATAAATGTTCCTATGAACTCTCTTCAATATGTAAACATTCTCGTAGATAATCGAGAACTGAAAAGCCTGATCGATTCTGGAGCTCAAATCCCAGTTTTCAATTCAAATTTTATTTCCGAATCAAAAACTGAAAAGGGAAAAATAATTTTAACTAGTGCTTTCGGAGAAAAAATTGAAGCTGGATTAGCAAAATTCCAAGTTTCATTAAAAAACGAAGATGAAAATAGACTTTGCCGTCCGATTGAAATACTTGCAGCAGTAACGGACAAAGTTCATGGTCAGTGCATTATACCCCCAAATATTTATGAATTACTAAAATGCTCAACAGAAGATGGAAAAGAAACATGTATTCCTAAATGTAACAGATTGGAATGTGTTTTTCCAGTGAAAGAAAAGGATTATTTAGTCTGCGCTGAAACCGGAAATGATGAATCAGAACAAGAATCACCAGAAAGCGGAATACTATCGTGCAAAAGTGAAAGCTTTCGACTTCGTGAAGAACAAAACAGTTGTGATACGTTAAAAGAAATAAGAAAAAATTTATCACTTCGAAAGGGAAACTTCTTTTTTATCGATGGATTAATATTCCACAAAGATAAAATATTAGGAGAGACCGTTCAGCAACTGGTTTTACCGCAAAAGAGAAGAGCTCAAGTTTTAAAATTAGCTCATGAATCTGTTTTTGGAAGTCACATGGGAATGAAAAAGACGAATGAAAGAATACGATATAGTTTTTATTGGCCTCACATGACTAGTGAAATCGCCGAATTTTGTAAAACATGTAAAGAATGCCAACTCCGAAGCCCAGAGAAAATGATTGATAAAATTCCCATTACTCCTGTTCTCAGACCGGAATTACCATTTGAATGTGTTAATGTGGACATTATAGGCCCTATTGAGCCTCCCTCAGCTCGTCGTCATAAATATGTGTTATGTTTAGTTGATCAACATTCTCGCTGGCCGGAAGCAATTCCTTTGCGTTCCTTAACTGCTAAGGCGACATGTGACGCACTGTTGGAAATTTTCATGAGAAGTGGAATACCAAATACTATAGCAAGTGATCAAGGTACGAACTTTATATCGAAACTTACTCAAGAATTCATGAATCGCTTAGGATCCTCTCCTAGATTTTCAGTACCAGGATATGCAGCCAGTAATGGACTTGTAGAAAGATATAATCAAGTTCTTAAAAATGCACTTCATCATGTTATCCGAACAGATCCTAGTAATTGGGATAAATACATTCCGTTTCTGTTATTTGCTTATAGAGAAGTTCCTAACTGTACTACCGGAGTATCTCCATTCAAGTTGATGTATGGCCGAGAAGCAAGAGGTCCTCTGAGTGTGTTGAAATCTAGCTGGTGTGGAGAAATTCCTATACCTTTGAATATGGACAAATCAGTCGTAGATTATCTCCAGGAACTCAAAATAAATCTCGAACGAGCAACCGACCAAGCCTTACTTATCGCATCGGGAAAACAACAAGCCTACACGGATTATTTTAATCGCCGCACAAGATCCAAAGAATTTAAATTAGGAGAGCAGGTTTACTTACTAATTCCAGATTCTTCCAACAAGTTATATGCACGATGGACCGGACCTGGGGAGATAGTCGAGCATCCATCGCCACATTCTTACAAAGTGAAACTTCCTGAAGGAAAAGTACGACACTGCCATGTAAATAAGATAAGGAGATATTACCCAAGAATGAATGCAGTTGGTATTGTTTTTGAAGATGATGAAGAATTTGGTGAAATTCATGCCTCTCCTAGAACTGTATATCAACAAGAACTGTCTGATAAAATTTGGAAAATAAATTTATACGATTTACATGAGAAAGAAAGAAGTCAACTGATTCAGATATTACAGAAGCATAAAGATTTATTTAGTGGAAAATTGAAAGTTGCACAAGTTGGTGAACACAAAATAAGACTTGAGGAAGGCAAAGAAAGGACAAAACCATATGTTTATAGGATACCAGAATCTTTGAAATCACAAGTAGATACCCAAATTGAAGAGCTACTTGAATTGGACTTAATAGAAGAAAGTTCTGCAGAAATCGCTCATCCTGTTGTGTGTGTAAACAAAAAGGATGGAGGCATGCGTTTATGTGTTGATTATCGATCCCTCAATGCTGTCACAAAGGCTGATGATTTTCCTATGGAAGATGCCATTCAATTACTTCACAGCATAGGGAAAGCAAATGTTATTTCTACACTTGACTTGTTGAAGGGATATTGGGCTATCCCAATGGAAGAAAAATGTCGTGATTTTACTTCTTTCAAGACTCACAGAGCACAGTATAGATTCAAAGTAATGCCATTTGGTTTGAGAAATGCTGCTGCGACTTTTCAACGAGAAATGAACAAAGCGTTAGCACCATACAGAGATTTTAGTCGTGCATATATTGACGACATAGCTATATTTTCTAACAACATGAGTGATCATCTAAAACACTTGGATCTTATTCTTTCAAAATTAGAAGAACTACAGTTTACTGTGAATTTACACAAATGTACATTTGCAAGACCTGAAATCAAATATTTAGGTCATGTTATCGGATCTGGAAGGCATCAAGCAGATCCAGACAAAATAAAAGCAATTGCTCAAATACCTGTACCTGAGACCAAGAAACAACTTAGAAGCATGCTTGTTGATTATTGTGCAATTATTATCGGGAATATATACCTTGCTATGCAGAGATTGCCTTACCTCTTACAGAGTTAACAAAAAAGAGGATTCCTGAAAATTTACCTTGGCTGGATATACACGAAGTTGCCTTCAACAAACTGAAATCTGCTCTAATGAAAGCTCCAGCTTTGCACACTCCAGTTATGAGTGAACCGTTCATAATACACAGTGATGCATCCCAGTATGGTATCGCCGCTTGTCTGTCCCAAGGAATCGAAGGATTACTCCGACCTATTGCATATGTGAGCCAGAAGTTGAATAAAACTCAACAAGCTTGGTCTACAATAGAGAGAGAAGCGTACGCTATTGTGTGGAGTTTGAAGAAGTTTGAAACTCTAGTTTTCGGGTCCAAAATAGAACTGTACACTGATCACAACCCTTTGTCATACCTTACAAAATGTGCTCCACAATCTTCACGACTACAGCGGTGGGTTTTTGCTCTTCAAAGATATAACTTAACAATAAAACATTGTCCAGGAGTCAAAATGCCTCATGCTGATGCATTATCCAGACTATTTTCTGAAGAGAAGTAGTGACAAATTTATTATTGTGACTTTAAGCATAATGTCTGTTATTATATGCTTTCGTATTTTATTAGCATTATTATTCTTATATGTATATATATTTTTATTTTGCATTTTTCTTTACTGTTGATATGGTGTAATAATATTTAGGTGATTGAGTCCATAATATTTAAATTCAGATCTGTGTTTATGTTTTGAGAAAACCCCAAACCCATATCTTGCGGGGGAGATGTCGTATTAGGGATTCAATCACCCTACAGATGGCGCTAAAAGCACCGTCAGAGTGTGTTACGATCGAACAAGCAGATATTCGGATGATATGGTCATGGAGTGGTCGTGTAGGACGCTCCTTGGTAAATTGTAAATATTTTGTTATATAATAAATGTTTGTGCTGTCTGCATTGCCTGAGATTCGCTGATAACCCATTAAATAGAACCAGATACGACAGTGCCATTGACAAAGCATCCAATTTCTGAGAAATATTTTCAATGTTCTGGGAATTGCGATATGTTTTTATTTCAATTTTCGTCCGATTCGAGTCCCAATAGAGAACAAGGTGCCGGAGAGAATGCTATCAACTTGTGCATCCTTGAAAGCGGATCAAACAAGATTTATCTGGTCATTTGAAACCGAAAGTATTTGTTCACTTGTAAGTCCCATTTTTTTCCTTATTTTTTCCACTGTAATGATGGCACGTCTAACACATATGGAAAAACGTGTTTGCGACTACCTTATAAATCTTCCAATTTTACTGTCCGTGACACCAACTTTTAATCAGTATCACTTTATACGGAACTCGACATCACCAATTACAATTTGAGAATGATTTATAATTTATTTATAGATATCTTCTTCCATTTTGTAGTGATAGACAAATTAGTTAATTTCGTATACCGAAATTGCAAGTATGTATTGCACCCCACTCATACAGGGTGATTTTACTGTCATGGGACAAACTTCAGGGGGCGATAGAACACAACGAAACGGTATCTCATCAGAAAAGCAATCACTGGCAAAACTTACCAAATCTTGATAGACGAGATATCTCGTCATTAGAAGAAAACTAATCAGATCTTGATTTACTCATCATCAAAAAAATCGGCTTAGAGACGATATCTCGTCACTAGTAATCAGTAGTAGTCAGATCTTTATGGACGCTATATCTCGTCTAAACCACTTGCAGGGTTAAGTGAAATCAAGATTGCTCTAGTTCAGCTCTATTAGACATCGTAGAAAGGGTGAATGTTGTTCCTGTTGTCCCCAAGAAGAGGTAGATTGGTATTTGAAATAGCGTCGCACTGGAGCAACACAACGGGCTATTGATGACGGTCCGGGATCAACCCCGAAGGGAAAGATCTAAGGACAACTTCTCGTAATTTTAAACCATGGCCAGGTGACATCTGAGCTCGCACCCCACTCTCCAAACTTCCGCACCACGCCAACATGGGGACATTGTAGGCCACGACAGATTAAACATGCACCAGCCCCACGTACACGACGGTCTTTGGCTGGACCGAATTTCAAACTTGCAACCCTCCAGTTGCTAGTTCGCTGCTCTCCAACCGGGCCCCTCAGAAAAGGGGGAAACTTGCTGTAGCAGTACGACTGCCCTTTAGAATGGTCGTTCATAACGAAAAAAAGTCACCAGGTTTAGAATCAGAAATGACCTAGAAATTTCACTTGGATGATCTGGTCCGTACCCGAAGAAAACCTGTCCGATTGCAAAGAGAACTAATTTTGGTAGTTTCGGAATGACCCAGTATGCCTACCGTTTTCATGGGAGAAAACGAAGTAGTGACGGATGGTTATGAAAAAGTGAAAGAACTCTTACTAAAAAGATGTAAATTTACTCCCGAAAGATTCCGCCAATTGTTTACGAAACACTACACGAGACCTGAAATTACGTGGTGCGACTTAGCCTATGAACTTAAAAATTATTATCAAGAATGGATAAGAGGACTGGATGTAAAGACTTTTGAAGAACTGTTTAATTTAATTATTACTGATCAGATTAAGTGTAAAGCGCCACCGGAAATCCGTGATAATTTCATCGACGAATGGTCTTGATTCAAAATAAGAAGAAATTGCAAATAAACTAGATGATTACAAAAACGTTCGAATTTGCGTAAACAAAAAGTGAAGGAAAGATTTTGGAAGGAGAAAATCAAACGAACACGTTTAAACATCAGAATTTTATTTACAACAGAGAAGAAATGAAAAATTCCATAGACCGGAAATATGCACCCCCTCACATCAGAGAACATCGATTCAAGACGAAAGAAGATTACCAAAGCACTAGAAATGCAACTTCAAAGGAATGCTACATATGTGGTTTATCGCACTTCCTAAAAGATACAGCAGATCAACAAACAAATATTAGCAAGAAAGAAAATAAACCAGAACATGAAATATTGACTGCTGGAATACGATCGGAGCACCTGGGGCAAGAAAAATAAATGTACCTATCAACTCTCTTCAATAAGTAAACATTCAAATTTTATTTCCGAATAAAAAACTGAAAGGGAAAAATAATTTTAACTAGTGCATTCGGAGAAAAAATTGAAGCTGGATTGGTAAAATTCCAAGTTTCATTAAAAAACGATGAAAATAAACTTGGCCGTCCGATTGAAATACTTGCAGCAGTAACGGACAAAGTTCAAGCTCAGTGTATTCTACCCCCAAATATTTATGAATTACTAAAATGCTCAACAGAAAATGAAAAAGATGCATGTATTCCTAAATGTAAGAGCTTGGATTGTGTTTTTCCAGTGAAAGAAAAAGATTATTTAATCTGCGCTGAAACCGGAAATGATGAATCAGAACAAGAATCACCAGAAAAAGGAATACTTTCGTGCAAAAGTGAAAGCTTTCGACTTCGTGAAGAATAAAACAGCTGTGATACATTAAAAGAAGTAAGAAAAAATTTATCACTTCGAAAGGGAAATTTCTTTTAACGATAGATTAATATTCCACCAAGATAAAACCTTAGGAGAGACCGTTCAGCCAACTGGTTTTACCGCAAAAGAGAAGAGCTCAAATTTTAAAATTAGCTCATGAATCTGTTTTTGGAAGTCATATGGGAATGAAAAAGACGAATGAAAGAATGCGATATAGTTTTTATTGGCCTCACATGGACTAGTGAAATCGACGAATTTTGTAAATCATGTAAAGAATGCCAACTCCGAAGCCCAGAGAAAATGACTGATAAAATCCCTATTACTCCTCTTCTCAGACCAGAATTACCATTTGAATGTGTTAATGTGGACATTATACGCCCTATCGAGCCTCCTTCAATGTGTTGTGCTTAGTTGATCAACATTCTCACTGGCCGGAAGCAATTCCTTTGCGTTCCTTAACTGCTAGGACGACATGTGATGCACTGTTGGAAATTTTCATGAGAACTGGAATACCAAATACTATAGCAAGTGATCAAGGTACGAACTTTGTATCGAAACTTACTCAAGAATTCATGAATCGCTTAGGATCCTAGTAGCAGGATATGCAGTCAGCAATGGACTTGTAGAAAGATATAATCAAGTTCTTAAAAATGCACTTCATCATGTTATCCGAACGGATCCTAGTAATTGGGATAAATACATTCCGTTCCTGTTTGCTTATAGAGAAGTTCCTAACTGTACTACCGGAGTACCTCCATTCAAGTTGATGTATGGTCGAGAAGCAAGAGGTCCTCTGAGTGTGTTGAAGTCTAGTTGGTGTGGAGAAATTCCTATACCTTTGAATATGGACAAATCAGTCGCAAATTATCTCCAAGAACTCAAAATAAATCTCGAACGAGCAACCGACCAAGCTTTACTTATCGCATCGGGAAAACAACAAGCCTACACGGATTATTTTAATCGCCGCACAAGATCTAAAGAATTTAAATGAGGAAGCAAGTTTACTTGATAATTCCAGATTCTTCCAACAAGTTATATGCACGATGGACCAGACCTGGGGAGACAGTCGAGCACATCGCCGTATTCTTCCAAAGTGAAACTTCCTGACGGAAAAGAACGACACTGCCATGTAAATAAGATAAGGAGATATTACCCAAGAGTGAATGCTGTTGGTATTGTTTTTGAAGATGATGAAGAATTTGGTAAAATTCATGTTTCTCCTAGAACTATCTGATAAAATTTGGAAAATAAATTTATATGATCTACATGAGAAAGAAAGGAATCAACTGATTCAGATATTACAGAAGCATACAAATTTATTTAGCGGAAAATTGAAAGTTGCAAAAGTTGGTGAACACAAAATAAGACTTGAAGACAAAGAAAGGACAAAACCATATGTTTATAGGATACCAGAGTCTTTGAAATCACAAGTAGATACCCAAATTGAAGAGCTACTTGAGTTGGACTTAGAAGAAAGTTCAGCAGAAATCGCTCATCCTGTTGTGTGTAAACAAGAAGGATTGAGGTATGCGTTTATGTGTTGATTATCGATCTCTCAATGCTGTCACCAAGGCTGATGATTTTCTTATGGAAGATACCATTCAATTACTTCACAGCATAGGGAAAGCAAATGTTGTTTCTACACTTGACTCGTTGAAGAGATATTGGGCTATCCCAATGGAAAAAGAATGTCGTGATTTTACTTCTTTCAAGACTCGCAGAGCACAGTATAGATTCAATGTAATGCCATTTGGTTTGAGAAATGCTGCTGCGACTTTTCAACGAGAAATGAACAAAGCGTTAGCACCATAGAGATTTCAGTCGTGCATATATTGACGACATAGCTATATTTTCTAACAACATGAGTGATTGGAAATTTCACACACAGCCCAGGCTTTCGTGGAGACTTGAGGTACAAGTGTAATATGAGCGCTTAACACCAATTTGATTATGTTCACTGTCAACAAGAAAGGATCCGTGAAAAAAAATTTAATCCGTGATATTAATATAATAAATTCCAACGTTTCGTCTAGCTCAGAAGAAGCTCACCTCTCGACCAATTTGATTGGTTGAATTCACCCACTTGATTGCAAGTGGAAAAAGTTGTTTTTTACTACCATTCTCGCCACTCGCGTCGACATCTCCGGTCACTCTGAATTCTACTTTATTTGTTCTGAAATTTCAATATCTGCATAAAAATAGTGAAGCTTATGGTAATTTTCCCATAAATTGGTTGAAGTAGTGACTTCCAAAGCAATTTGGTCTTTAAGTAGTGATACATGGAAAACTAACAGCTTCAAAAAAAATCATTACAGCAATTTTTTGTCACACTAGTCATCTTTTGTTATACAAAGGCAAAGAGACTGGAAGTGAATTCTGAACATCTATACCCACAGACCTGGATTCAAACCCAGAGCCTAAGGAAGCCAGGGTCAGAATGCTTATTTATCACACTAATGTATAAGACAGGGTTGTCAGGCGACTTAAAGACATCACCTTTTTGCTCCTATTTTTCAACCTTGGCAACTGGTGTCTTTTTAAGCAAAATCGTCTGAAAAGCTACTAATTTCAAAAGTTTGGTGACTTCAAATTTACCAAAGGTCAACGCAAATTAAGTCTCCTTTTTTAACTAATGGTATGAATGATTGTAACCGTCACTAATTCATCCGTCTGCATCATCAGGAGATCAATTTTTGACTTTGACCTGCACTGCAATGGTATCAAAAATTTTGGGGAAATTTAAACATTCTGATCAGTTAAAGAAGGTGTACACGTATAAACTAGCGCCATTTAATATAACTCACGCCAAGCTACCCAAACGATTTTTACTAATTCTGATCCCAATAGTTTTTGAAGAAATTTAACGGTACAGTGTTTTGTTTCCTTTTCTATTAGTTGCCGCGGTGGCCCGGTTGAAAGAGTAACGGATTAACAACCGGAAGGTTGGGAGTTCGAATCCAGCCAAACACCGTCGTGTACAAAGAGGGCTGGTGCACGTTAAATCTGCAATGAGCTCAAATGTCCTAACGCTGGCGTGGTGTGGAAGTTTGGAGAGTGGGGTGCCAGCTCAGGTGTTGCCTCGTCATCTGACGGTGGTTCAAAATTACTTGGTGTTGTCCTCAGTTCTTTCCCTTTGGGATTGATCCCGGACCGTCACCAATAGCCCGTAGTGCTGCTCCAGTGTGACGTTAATTGAAATACATACCTTCCTATACATACCTTTTCTATTATCAGTTTTAAGACAACTTCTAAAGAGAGTTCATAACATCAAAGTACATCTTGAGACTAAATGGGATTAAATTACCAACTTATCATTGAATAATAAATTGGTAATCAGACATTTATTTTTTGAGAACTTCCTTGTTTTGAAGAATCATCCCCAAATTTAAAAAAATAATTCCTACATATTTTTTTATACAAAAATATTTTAATGTTCTTTATTTTAAGTTATTTAAGACTTAATATCGGTACCACACAAGTTTCATTCTGGTTTATGAAAGCCAATAAAAAATTTCATTTTCAACAGCTTTCATCCTTTATTATTTGAAAATTATATTCAAAAAGGTCTTTCTAGGATAACACAGATTAACCCTCTGACTTCCACACCAGCCGAACTGCCCCAAATCTTTAGGTGCTTTTTCTTTCCCTCTACCTGTGAGGAGGGTAAAGGGTAACCCCTCTACAAAGGCTTCTAGGTCATTCCCTTGTCACCTGAGGCAGTACAAAATTATCATCAAGTTTAGAGTTGATTTTTAACTACTTACATCTGTTTGTTCAGCCTGTCTGCGAATCGGATAACCTCATGTGAGAATTTTGGCATGAGCGATGCATACGATTCCATATTATAAAGACATAATGTTGCTGTTTGTGTAACAGGTTACAGGGAATTGAAGCCTGAAGATTGACTGAGATTCTTGAGTAAACAATTCAGTTCGCGTCGATAAGTCAGATCCTCTTATATACAAAACAATTTCCCTCTACCGGTAGTTAGAAATAAATGATTAGAACATTAGCCAGGAGTGATTTCGTTGGGTATGTCCTAACCCAGACAAGCGGATGGACACATTCTAATGTTAAAACTCGAATTTCGAAGGTTAGCGCATGCGCATTAGTTGTGATTTTTGAATGGGGAAAATACTTGAAGGAGGAATATTCGTGAAATGGGGAAAATCTCGGCATGCATAAGTTTAAAATTAGGATTCTTGCTCTGTATAACCTGGGTTCCATAATTCCATGAGTTTCTTGGATTTTTCGGTGTTATGTTCCATTACTAGGCGATATTCAAACATATTTTCTTAATCATTTTACTTTGATCCGTTTTAAATAGTCTTCATCTGTTTTCTACTTTGTTTCATTACGAAGTTTTATTACATTAGGATTCCTGCTCTGGCTAATCTCGCGCGGTATTTAGTTTATTTTTTCATCACATTCATTAGAGTATTTCAGCATTCTTTGGTTCATAATTTTGCAATATTTTAAATGTTATTTCTTTTGTACTTTGCTTTTAACTTGATTTTTATAACATTGCGTTGCGTTTTTCCTGTTCTGCCATATATTTTCTTGTTCGCGAATCAACAAATCCGTAAATTTAATTTTTATCTTTTTCAAGATATAAAATTTCGCTCATTGTATTTCATAATTTAACTGTATCCAAGTAAATTAAAGCAATTCATAATTCTATCTAATTTCGTGGAACTTGTATAAATTAAAAGTAGTTTGACAATTTTTCCAGAGTCCTTCCTTTCCTTTCAAAAACAAAGCTTTCTTGTGCTTCTATCTCAGATATAAATTTAAGGGGTTTTATTTTATTAATTTTGCTTTGAAAGCATTACTTGATATAAATTAAGGGAATATTGAGTCATTAGTTTTGATTTGTAAGCAGTCACTCCTTTTGTTGATATATATGCAGCATGATTGAAATGAAGTTTCTATGTGTGTTAAGCACGATAAAGCATTCTCGTCCATACCAATTTGTTGTCTCATCAGAAAGTGTGAAACTCAGTTGAATGTAAAATATGTCTGTTTCCCAATTACACTTCCCTCCAAAAATTCTTTGGAGGAACACATCTAAAAATGACTTCACTTAGAAAACTGAAGAATTTTTTCCATCCAACAATTTATGGCTTGTTAAAATGTGACTGAAAAAGAAATATTTTCGAGGTTTGTAAAGAGCAGAGGAACAGCAAAAATAAATGGGATCTGCACCACTTATTTTTAGTGTTATTGTAGTGGTCAATTTTCTACAGCATGGGAAAGAGAAGTATTGAATTGATGTTCCAACAAAATTAGTTCTACATATCCTATGATGAAATTCACAGAATAGCAGTGGTTTGTGTGTGTAAATCAATGTTGGTCATGATGATTTGGATAGAATGAACATTGGCAAGGATGTTTTGCTTTGACGCTAGCAAATGGCATACCCATCACAATTCTTGATTACATTAGAGTTAATTTAGAACCATTCATCTCTTAACTCACAATTCTTTTTCTTATAAGTGCAAAAACTGCATTGGTTTCCAACTGTCCCTGCATTCACGAAAACAAAATAGTTATGTATTTTATGCTGGCCAAGAGATGAGCAAATTGAGATTTTATTAACTGTACCAATAGGGTGTAGTTCTTTAGGAATTACATCAGGTGCCAGTTCTATATGCCAAAAAATGCATAATTAATGATTAAATATATCATTTTTCATTGCTATGAGGTAAGATATCTTGCTGATGTAATTTTTCTTATTATAAACAGTAGAAAAATATTTATTTCATAATAAAATGACAAAATATTAATCTGAGTAATTCTTATTAATTTAATTAATTACAAAGTGTGCAATAATTTATTCACAAGACTTCACTAGTCATTCCATGTTACTGATTAGTCCATGACCTCTCAGATTTTGATGAAACTTGGTTTATCTAATCACCTTACCTAGTTATGAATGGAAAAGAAGAACGAGAGGAAAACTTTTTCAACTTCTGTTCGAAAATCATTAAGCTTTGATTTTAATGAAAATTACTGCATCTTGAGATTGTTACTATCATTTTCTCAGAAAACAGATAGGATACATATCTGGACAATGTCTCACTTTAAATAGGTTTTAATTAACTAAGAAGCATGATGCAGATTTAATTTATTTTAAATTTTTTTATTAATTTTTATTAATTTATTATTAATTTTTTATTTCTAAATTAAGTATTTCAAAAAGGGCAATTCAAAATTCTGATACAAATTACAAAATTATTTTGTCATCCAAAATTTTCCTGTTCGGATAAGACACTGGGGTTATGAGTGAGTCACATGTAAGGAGATAGCCCAAGTGTAGTATGTAATGTTTCACAGAAGTCCTACTTTAAACAAGTTTAGAATATTATGATAGTAGTACAATACAAATTTAATTAACATATTACTAGAGTTATAATATTTATTTATAGAGTAGTGAAAAAAACTAAATTTTCAACTAAAGTTTTTCCTCTTCAATTATTTCAAACATATACATCTGAAAAAGCTTATTTAAATTTATTTTCTCTTAAATAGTGCTGAAGAGAAACTTGATTAGCTTTGAATTCAAATCTGAACGAAGTCAATATTACTAAATGTTTCTAAAGTTACAAGAATTGTCCTATCAGGGTGCAGCTACAGAAAATTTTATGACTTAGATATTTACCAAACTAAAAATTGGTTTTCAATTTCCTCAGTTATGCAGGATGTTTATGCAAGGACACCATTTTTTTTGGAATAACTTTCAAATAAAACATTTCTAATTTCATTCTGTTTACTCAATTAATAACATTCATGGAATATGACATCGGTCAAATGACTGGCAAAGCTGCAAATTCAGTCTCTTTCGACCACATGATTTCTTCGGACCATTTTCCTCTAAAGCTTTTACTGGATTTGATTTTCATTTATTTAGGAAGCTGATGATTCTGGATGGCGAGTTTGAAGCTTCAGCATGTTTTAGCAATTAAAACATTTTATCAAAATGCATTGTCTATGGTGGAGACTCCAAGAAAATTATAAAATTCCTTTAGATTGCATCATGTGCCTTCAAAGCAAACACTACGTAACAAAAAATTTCGAAACACTGTTCTCTGCAAGATATGAAAAAGCCTGGCTGACCTCTTACAGCAAGTTCCCAAGAAAACATTGATAATGTATGATAAAGTATTATTGAAAAATCGAGGGACCTCTGTTGACGTCGTACACAAGAAGGCTTTCTCCGAACACAGTATGGGAAATATTTGGATTTTTATCTTTACATTCGCCAATTAATACAACTGCAAGAAAATCCAAATCCTGCAAATCTAAATCACCTCTTTATCCATGCAGTCACTTGATCTGTCATATTCGATAAATAAGTAATTAATTCAGTAAACCAAAATTCTATTTAAAATACATTTCAAAACAGTTCAATCCAGAAAAATTACTTGAAGTTAACAATTCTTGATTTTATCAATACTTATGTATACCATAGGCAGAATTGGTAAACTTGAACAATTATAAAATTGAGTATACTAAATATATCAAGATAAATCTTTTAATGCAAATTGTAAGCAGCAACATTTAATATTTTCAGAAGATTGTTTTGTGTTTTGAGACTGACATTGTAATAGATGTTTATGTACACAAACACATAAAGGAAAAGAAAAACAAATGTTAGTTACAGAGAATACGTACTTCAATTCATTATACAAGAAAAACAAAGAAGAAATTGGCACATAAAAACTTTATTTTCAATAAAATATACAATGTAACTTGAAATATAAAGTAATTCAGTCATACTGTACAAAAAATTATTTTTCTTTAATATAATTAATTAAAAATTATTATTCCAAAACTCAAAGAGAAAATTTTGCATGGCAAAACTTAACAATTAATGACCATTAAATGATTTTTTAAATCTAGAAACCTTCTACTTTTATTTTCTTGATATCTTAAAAAATTTCATTTTTCAAAAATTAAAGGGACTTTATTTTTGTAAGGGTTTGGTCATTTTAGAAATTACTTAACATTTGGTGATAACTGGTAATATTTTCAATAACAGTTGCTAAAATAACACTTAATTTAACAGCTACAAAAATAACAGCCCATTTGTAAAGACAGAAGGGCAAACTGTTATTTTACGATAAATATAGTTGATTTGTTCAACAATTTTCACTCCTTTGGGAAAACACCAGTCTTTTTCTATTAATTTTTCAATAATATAGTCGGTAACTGATTTGCAATAACTTATATAAACTGCTATTGGAATAACACCTGCCTCAAGAAATAAAAACAAAACCATATTGAAACAAACATTTTGAAAATAGAAATTACATAAGCATATGACCAAATGAATGTCAATTTTAGAAATGAAAGGGGGAGGAAACACTCAGCAGGCAGACTCGCCCCAAGCGGGTCTTTTTGTCGCGGATTGTCGGTTGGTGATCTCCGTCTTTCTGGAGTATTTCCATGAGCTAGAAGATGATGAAATTTCAGAATCATCTTCTACGGAAGATAATGAACAGCCAGATTTTGCCATAATTCCTCCAGATCCAGATGATATGACGGATGAAGAAGATTTTGATGATGATGTATTGAGAACAAAACAGAGTCATTAGACTTAGGTCTTGGAAGTCATATCGTCACCAAACTTTTGAAAGAAGTAGAAATACCATCAAATTATTTAATATATTTTGATAACTTCTTCACATCACATTCTTTGCTGACAAAGCTTACCAGCATGGGATTCTACGCAACTGGAACAGTTAGGGATAATAGAATAGGAAAATGTCCATTACAGCCCGTAGAAAAAATTAAATAAGAAGCTAGAGGAACCTATGATTCAGCATTTGATAAAAAGAATGAAATTTGTGCCTTTCGTTGGAATGATAATGCAGTAGTTACAGTGGCATCCAACTAGGAAGCAGTTGAACCTATTATGACAGCCAAAAGATACTCGAGGTGAAAAAAAGCACGTGACTATCCAGCAACCTAGATTTATTTCTGATTATAACAAACATATGGGAGGGGTAGATCTTTTAGATAATTTCGTAGCAACATACAGAATAAATATAAGGGGAAAGAAATGGTGGTTCTCAATTTTTTCCAATTTTATTGATGTTGCAAAGTCAAAATGCATGGATGCTCTACATGGACATAATGGATTCTAAGATAAGTTTATTAGACTTTCAGAGATCTCTTGGCGTTTCTTTGATGAAAACTCCTGAAGAAATCCAGATTCAAGTTTACCTACTGATTCACATGTTGGAAGACCATCTGCTATCTAAAATTTAATTTTAAACGAAGCTCGGAAGGACCGTTTTGACCATATAATCACTAAAAACAGTGAAAATGAGAGAAAAAGATGTAAGCACTGCAGAAGTCAAACAATTACTATCTGTAATAAGTGCAATATACCTCTACATGCAAAATGTTTCAAAGACTTTCATGTTACTAAATGATATTTTTTTTATATCACTTTGGACTGACGTTACGAAAACGCAACATTTTGTAACTCTTATTAAAAAAATATAATTTTCTAGAAACACCTTCACTGTGTTATTTATGTTCTAATAAGTGTGAAAATTCAGCGAAAATTAGAAGCGGTCTTTAATGGGTTAAAGAGAGCAGTCGCTAGATGGCGCTCGGGATAGCTTAAGTTTTTTTAAGCTATGGCAATGGATGAGAAAAAAATCCGTTTTTTATTCAAAATTCGAAACAAAGCCCAAGGGAAAAGAAAAGCAAGAAAACCAAAGTCATAAGATTGGGAGTGACTTGGTTATTCATCTGTCGTTTTCTAATGATGTCAGAAATAAAATTTTCAAACCAGATTTGGATTGCATTAAAGTCATGTAGTCGACGTTTGGTGGTTTGAACATTTGCGATGTAACTCAACAATAATGTCGGATCTATAAGTCTCAAAGCACACAGAAAATTTGAGGTAGGTAGGTAGTTGAAGTTACTTCGTGCTGGACACTAAAACGGACTACCAGGGGTCGGCGAACTAGTATGCGATGTGGACTATTGTGCGCTTCCTCAATGTAGACTTTGTCGGGAGCGGTTCACGTGGTAGACAGACAGTACTTAAATCTATTATTAAGAAGATAAATAGTGCAAAAATCTTGTAATTTAATAGACGCAGTAGTTTTTGGTGCCACTCATTAGGTCCCGGTTTGGATATCCAGTTAGTAAGTACATAGATTTTGATGTTGTCGATCGTTCCTAAGGAGTAACAGCAGCCTACATATTGGGTGCTCCCTCCCAAATAACCATCTGGCTTTTGCAGTACAGAAGTTAGTGGTCAGGCATTGCAAAAAAATGCAAAAGCATATGATCAAATGAATATCAATTTTAGAAATGCAAGGGCGAGGAAACAATCAGCAGGTAGAGGCGCCCCAAGCGGCGTCTACATTGATATCTGCATTGTTCCCCTCCATAAATGACCAATGTTTCCGCCGAAATAATTAAGTTGCAGAACGTTGGGAAAGGTGTACTTTTATCCAATTAAAATCCAAATGGATGTTTACTGCCATTTTGAAGGGAAAATAGTCCTGAAAAAAAAACCATTTTAAATATTCACCACTAGAAAACAAAAAAAATAATATGGTATTAGGTTTTTGCTTTTGCTAGGATTTAGAATTGTTTTCATGAGCATATTATAAAGGTTTTGGCAGTTCCAAAAGAGCTGCTGAAACAACAATAACATTAGAAACTAGATATATTACTGATAGTGATTTAGAGTAACAGTTCTAACTTTGGCTGACAACGTGATGGCTTACAACGCTAAAGAACTGAGTTCGAGCCCCACATTACTTTTATCCACAACAACTGAAATATCTATTACATTTTTTTAAATTATTCTAACCAACAACACTTAATATATATGGCGTTTAAACAAAATTAAAAACTATCTTTCCCAGCCGATTTGTTTTTCATTTTATGCCTGTAATTCATTTACCTATAAAGCCAACCCTTTTCTCAATAAAATACTCCTGTGATATCCTTTATTTTCCTGACTTCAGGTTTGACATTTGTATTCTCCGTGCTACGCTTGCTTCTGAAACTGGAATTAGCTTCTAAATTGTATGAATTATCCTGCCAAACCTTCCAATTTCCTAATTGTATCTCATTTCCCAATTATTGTCAAACTGTTTTCTTTTTACCCAGTAACTTTTGACTTTTCAACACTTTCTGCCCCGAAATTTAATTCATGGTTATACAATTTTCCTAAAATACTAGTCAAGATGTGGATGTAGAGTAGAAAGTATATTATTTATTTAAAAACCAAAGTGTCAAATTGCTGTTTGTTTTAAAAATACATTGACAAGAAATAGCTATTGAAACTTTGTGATTAAAGCAATCAAATTACGCGCTTTAAAAAAAAATAAAACATTCAGTCACAAAAATTACACTTTCTTCACGATATTTCAGAATAGATTCATTGTGTTGGTCCTTTGATTTCATTGGTTATTTAATTTTTCCAATTATTTTCCTTTTCATGTAAATTAAAACGTTCAGATTGATTTTTGTCACGGCCCAGTCATTCGCATCAGGCTGTATAGTTACTTGCTATTTTCTATTTTTGAAAATCATTATATATTTTTCTATTTTGACATGCTAAATACAGAAAGCCAAATCCACTCCACTCCACTCTGATGCAGGAACCAGCGTGCGAATGGAACGCGCGCAGGCTGGTCTGTAGGCTGCAAGACTTTTACACACTGCACATGGTATGGATGTAGGGCAACGGAGATTATTTACCTACTTATCTACTGACCGCAGTGCCCGTTACGGTTGCTTAAGATAGAAAGCTCGAGGCAAAGGGGCGTTCCCTTTCTAAATGGCTGCGTAGCGCAGTTGATAGAGTCCTGAAGAGCCCGCTGTGTTGCATCTATCTGTAATTTGCATGCCTCCTTTAAGTTTCTGGATATCTTTACTTTATAAATCCTATTGTTTTGCTTCTAGACTTAATTCAATCTCTAACTGGAAAGAAAAGACCTTAAATTTCGTTTCACACTGTATATATAGCATAGTATCTAAACATTTCTGTTTACTAAATCTTATTTTAACTGACTTTACATATGGGTCTAATTCAATAATATGCACAATGGAAAAACAGAGTGATCAGATTGTAAAGTAATTTGCAAACATTTCGTTTCACACTGAATAAGTATCTATACCGCACTTATCGGTTCACAAGTCACGTTTTTTTAACCTAGCTGGTTTCCAAACTTCATATAGAACAAGAAACACCCACCAATTCACTTTTAAAACCACCAACTTCAAGAAACACATTTGGAACAAACCGAACAATATATGTTACCGTTATTTTTAAAATATGTGTTCATTCTGCTCCAAAAGGTAACGTTTGCAGCATTTCATGTGGCGATATGGATTGGCGACAAAACACGCTTGTAGTTTCGGTCGTGGGATTTTGGCGGCCCAATCACAGGGTCTGAAATTTTATATGTAGTGGGAATGGCTCTTGTGCAAGTAAGCTTCGCAATTCATCAAAGATGAAATCCATATAAGAAGAAAACAGTGTCACTATACATCTTTCATAGCGCTTATAAGGAAGTTATGAAGAACTGTAAGTTTCAGTGTTCCAATCGGACCAACGAAACTGTTAATAAAGATGTCACAGACGATTTTCCTTCTATGAGTGGCAAGAAATTTTATACCTCTTTCTTTACATTTACTAGTGGTAGATATTTTTATGATTCCCCATTGTCATTTCATTTTATTGTTTGCATTTCAATATCTACACTGCTGGCCACCGTAAATGCAACACCCTGAAGGAAGCATGCAAATAATATGAAATTTACAACATGCATTAGCGGAGGTGAGATATGCAAATGATTAGAATTTCAGCGCAGACGCACATCACGCGCGCCTGTGGCGCCACTTCAAAGCGCTATTTAAGGCTTGGAGATTTCGACGATTTCAAGTACGGCAATTGTGTTTTTCTTGTGGTTTTTTCAAAAAAACGATCAATTATGCCTCGTAGAAAACAGCGATCACCTTTTGATCAAGTATCCGAGTTCGACAGAGGAAGGAGAGTGGCCTACCGAGATTGTGGATTATCTTTCAGGGAAATCGGTAGTCGTGTTGGACGAAACCAAACAACTGTAATGCGGATATGTGATCGTTGGATGCAGGAGGGTACGACGGACCGACGTGTTCGATCGCATCCACCTCAGTGCACCACTTCACGTGATGACAGGCATATTGTGCGTATGGCAGTGACGGATCGCTCAGCCACATCACGAACCATAGCACAGCACATTCAGTCTGTACCGCATCATCCAGTGTCTGCGCGTACCATTCGACGCCGTTTACAGCAGAGTGGTCTGTCCGCAAGACGTCCATTGCTTCGTCTACCCTTGACGCAGAACCACAGACGTTTCCGCCGCCAATGGTGCGATGAAAGAAGGATGTGGACGGCAGAATGGAATGAAATTGTCTTTACTGACGAGTCACGCTTCTGTCTGCAACACCACGATGGTCGGATTCGAGTCTGGAGACACCGTGGAGAGAGGATGCTGAACAGCTGCGTTATGCACCGCCACAATGGTCCTGCACCGGGTATTATGGTATGGGGCGGTATTGGATATCACTCTCGCACTCCTCTAGTACGCATTGCCGGTACTTTAAACAGCCAGCGCTACATCTCCGAGGTGTTGGAGCCAGTTGTCCTTCCTTACCTTCAGGGCTTGCCCACAGCCATATTTCAACAGGATAATGCGCGACCACTCGTGGCACGCATTGTCCACGGGTTCTTCGTCAATCGCCAGATTGAATTGCTTCCCTGGCCAGCTCGCTCTCCGGATCTTTCGCCGATAGAAAACATGTGGTCCATGGTTGCTCAACGATTGACCCAGAATACATCCCCAGCTGCCACACCAGATCAACTTTGGCAACGTGTGGAAGCTGCTTGGTCTGCTGTACCCCAAGAACACATCCAAAGTCTCTTTGAATCAATGCCGAGGCGTGTGGCAGCGGTGATCTCCAACAATGGCGGCTACTCTGGCTACTGATTTTGGCAGGAACCACACTTCACAGAAGTCTATAAATTTAATCATTTGATACTTGGTCAACATGTTATCTACAAAATAAATTTTGTTGTGATATCTCTTGTCTTTCTTGGTGTTGCAATTTGGGTGGCCAGCAGTGTACCACCCAGTAGGTTCACTTTAATTATTTACCATTACCATTAGCTTTTTAGTTTCTCATTTCTGGTCAGTAAGTCAATTATATTGCATTCGTTTATGCTTAGAGAGTTAAGTTCAAAAACACTTATTCACAGCCAATTAGGGAACGAATGTTTTGCAAATCGAAAGAATTTCAATTCAATTTTTACGTCATTTTCAATAATTCTTAGATCATTTCAGGAAATTTATTGGATTTCTAAGTTAACAAAATCTGGGCCCCAATTGATTTTCCGATGATCCTGGCATCTCTAGGTGGTGGTCTATGGTCGCTATTTTAATTTGGTATGACGAGAAAAACTCTTTTCTCTTTGAATTTATTGGATTCCAGTTCCTACCACCTCAAAATAGCCCGTTGTGTTGCTCAAGTGTGACATTAATTAATTACCAATTACCTACCACTTCAAGAATTGATATTTTATGAATATGAATTTCTTTTCTAAGGGCCATGGTAACTTTTCTCAGTTTCACGTAAACAATTATAAATTCAAACCGATGCTTTTTTGCATCGGTGGAATTATGAAGAAAAGAACATTTTTCCATCGTCAGGAAAAGTCCAGGGAAAATAATTTCCCACGGGCAGCCCAGTACAAATACTTGCGTCTACCCAGACTAAGCGAACTTTATCATCTGATTGGTCCACGTGATATGATAGACTGGCGATATTACTATTTTTGTTGATAAACTAGTTCTGTCGCCAATCGAATCAGCAATCCTTGTCGGAGCGTTCCGTATCTCTTCGAATGCCAAGGTTTAGCCCTTTTTGTCGCGGATTGTCGGTTGGTGATCTCCGTCTTTCGACGAGCTCTCAACCAAGGCTTGAATATTTAAGGGGATAAAAGGTAAGTAGCAACATATATATTTGTTTTAAATGCATGTTCTTTTACGTTTGCTAGAGGAAATGTTTTATCCATTTTTGCAATGCAAAAATTTTTGTTATACCTATATTTTTTGCTCTTGCATATTGTGTTTATAGTTCTGTTTTCTGCAAACGACCTGATTATTTGCTTCTATTTATATGTGCTGTTCTTTTTATGACAGTTCATATTGCTTTATAAAATGCATAAAGATAAAAAGCCATTTTTGCTAGATCTTGGAAAGCTGGGTGTTCCTGCTGAGTATGGAAAACAATTACATACGCAAGGATTAAATCCAGGTAAGTAACAATGCTTGCATCTGCTTTCATTAATATTTGTAATTTGTCTATTTCTAACTAGTTTTCCAAATGGTGCATTCTGTTGAGTCAGCTTGGTTTGGAATACTACCCAGCAGAATATACTTTTTGGATTGGAAAATATAAATTTTAGATAATTTGCTTGAATGTTGTCATACAAAAATTATTTTGAGGTACATTAATATATAAAAGACCATAAATGTGGACCTATTGTTACCGGTTGAAAGCGTACTGTTGATATACCAATGAAAGAAGGATGCTGAAAGAAATTAATTAATAGTTAAAAATAAGTAGAAGTGTATTATATAAATATGCTTAGCTAATACGATTATTGAATTAATTGGTAATTTTAAAATACATATACTTTTAATATTTCATGTAATAGAGGATAATAAATGTTTCACATTACATACCAATATAAATTTTTAAATTTGCTTCCTTCTAAAATTCTTTTTGCCATTTACAGGTTTGGATACAAAACGATAATAATGTTAGCAACTCAAGTGAGACACAGGTGCTTTTGCAAAATATAGAACAAATCGGAAAATCCTCACAGGATGTTGGGAATGTTTCTGGTCAAGACAAAATTGTTTTGATGACAGAACACTTTCAGGTCACGTCAAAACAAAGGAACTAGATGAGACCACATGCGTATCTTATGAAAATCATCTTTCCCAAATGTTAGGAATGCCTCCAGAAGGAAAGAGAAGTGCTACTTGCTCTGGTAAAACAAATAAACGCGTTAACAAACAACCACATTTTGTGTCAACAAAAACAACGTACTAAAGAAGGTGGACATCTCATTAAAAACCAACAAACCTGCAAAAAGAAAGCGTAGCAACGAGTCTGCTACAACCAGATGTACATAGAGGCTTCGATCATTTATATTAAAAGTAAAACAAACTGTTTAGAATGTTATTCTATTTCTGTTGTAATGTTACACATTTTCTTCTGGTTGCATGATATATGTTGATTTGAATTTTTCTCTTCAAAGAAAAAATGTGAGATTTTCTTCTCATCAGGAGTGGACTGGCTTCCAAAACTTAATGTGACAATGTGTAAACTGACTATTATTTTATATCCACCCTTAAAATGTTTTTATCACTTACAATGCAATTTCAAAACAATCTTTTATCAAATGAAATTATAAAAATTAATTTCATTGATTTTATTATTTATTTACTTTTTGGATAAAACTACTTCAATAATGGAATAATTTTTAATGCGAAAAATTCAAATAAAAATGTTGCCTATGAATTCTATTCTTGTATTTTGTAGTTTTTGCCATCTCTTCTACTTTTAGTGAACATTTATGTCATTTTTTACTCTACTCATAAACTTGCCCTTAATTGCACACTTTCTTATCAATTTCATTATTCATGACATGACATTGTCAATTGTAGACTACACAAAGCATTTATACATTTAGTGGGCTAAAATCTTCCATTTGCATGTTAATGTTTAACGTGATGCTCAACCAACCTTTGACAGACCTTGGGGTATTAATATCTTAAACGTAATACGTACAAAAGTAGCTGTAGCTTCTTTTCTTTTTAAATAGGTCTTCAAATTTAATTACTTTATCTCAGTCTTTTCTGATTATAAAATTACAATACAATAATTGAAACACTTTATTTCTAATTTAAATTGTAATTTAATTGTCTTTATGTTTGCATATTTCTAGAAGGATTTCTTATGTTTCCTTATGTTATGTTCTTTATTCCTTATGAAAGTTCCTTATGTTAAGTATTATTACAAAGAAAATGCTAAAAAAATTAATTTATATGCTCAGGGTACAATTTAGAAACGAAGAATGGATCTAAAGAGTAAAGTTATTGAACAGAAATCATTACAAGACTAGCTCACATTTTCTTTTGGAACTTGTTTTATGAAAATAATTTTCTATAGTCACACTAAAAGTGAACTTACAGAAACAAGATTAAAACCATTTACTTGATGCTATGTAAGCTTTTGTAAATATTTGTAGAATAACCACTGTACGCATGAAAATAAAAAGCTTAAAAAATAGCATGAATAGGTGATTTGACAAAAGAGTAAAACAAAAATGAGAAATACTAAAGAAACACGATTTAGGATGAATAACTTAAAAAAGATTTGTTACAGTATAATAGATCTAGAAATATTAAATTAGAAGGAAAAAAATTGTAGAAATTATAAACTTTTCACTTTTACAGATGGAGGAATTCCTCCCTCTGGAAATTCCCCACAATTTAAGAACCTTATAATTCAATTTTTTGGGTAATCTTTAAATGTATCCATTTTGAGTCACTTTGTAGTTCATTCTTTTGAATAGACATTGTAAAATGTCTGATATAGGAAGTACCTATACACTTGACGTACAGATAATACAATATTAATTTACAAATTTCAAATAGATGGTTAATGAAAGTAAAAGGCAATTAGTATAAGGACTTCAAAATCTATCCTTACACCTTCATAAAAGCTTCCACATTTCCTCTACTTCGTGACAATTCTTAAGTTTTTACGCTTACCAAAGCAGAATATATTCAATCATTTCACAATTTTTATCCAAAATTTCTATACATGGTGACAAGAAATACACAGTAATACAAGTTTTGGGGTTGAACATATACCACATCCCCATATTCATATCATTAAACAATTTCTATTTTCAATGTATAGGTTGAGACTCTCAGGCTCATGCGTTTCTAGTTTTACCTTTAATAATTAAATTAATGTGACAAAGAGTAGAATTCAAGAAATTGGATGTGTAATCGGGACGACTTCTTTGTAATAGTACCGACATGTCAGTACCTATGAGAGCGTTACTTTAAATAAGTTAGTAATGAGCTCCTTATACTTCTAAAGGAGTTTTACATCAAGCATCCTGAAGAATTGAAAACTTGTTTGTTGCATGTGAAGTTTTCTATAATAGAAAAAGTAAAAGCTAATGAATTGAAGAATTTTTAATAACGCGATGAGACTGTATAAAAATTGTGCATTTTTCAATAGTATGCTTTTAATTACCAAGGGAAATTTCATTAAATGTTTTTAAGATGTTAAAATGTTCCTGTTCAAAAGTTTATAAAATGTTCATGTTATTCTTTAAATTCCTCCGTAATAACATTGCGCGCATAAGAAATGCAATGTTATGGAGTTATGTTATTATTAGTTTTCTCCCAGCAGATTTAAGTGAAAACAGGGTTATGGAAATCATCTGGCTCATGGCTTACAAAATAATCAGTTGATCAAATTAATTATTATGTTACATTATCGTTTCTGTTCGCCACCATATTTGCTAAGAAAAAACCAGCCATCTCAGCATTCGCGCAATAATCAGTTTTACCAAACGAAGTCAATGTCTAAAATATGACAACGTCCACATCGATCAAAAACAACTCTGTCGAAAAAGCACATTGCTTCAAATGCAGGTGGCGATTGCTACTAGAGCACGAAGTCATTAAACTCTCTTAAAATAGTTCATTTAAATTAATAGCCGACCAATTGTTTAATATATCAAGAAATGCAAAAGAAATCCCCAGTAGAATACTAGAAAGAAAGATATGCGCAACTTATCATAAATAGATTAAAAGAAAGTAATTTACTATTTATTTTTTAAAATATTAGTCACCACTATTTTGTTTAAGACTTGTTTTATATAATAAATCAGTTTTCTGGTACATTAGTGACTCGTATACTTTACCCATGAAAACGGTTAAGCATACTGGGCCATTCCGAAACTACCAAAATAAGTTCTCTTTGCAGCCGGACAGGTTTTCTTCGGGTACGGACCAGATCATCCAAGTGAAATATCTAGGTCATTTCTGATTCTAAACCTGGTGACATTTTTTGTTAGGAACGACCATTCTAAAGGGCAGTCATACTGCTACAGCAAGTGTCCCGCCTCTTCTGAGGGGGCCGGTGTAGCCCGGTTGGAGAGTAGCGGACTAGCAACTGGAGGGTTGCAAGTTTGAAATTCAGTCCAGCCAAAGACCGTCGTGTACGTGGGGCTGGTGCATGTTTAATCTGTCGTGGCCTACAATGTCCCCACGTTGGCGTGGTGCGGAAGTTTGGAGAGTGGGGTGCGAGCTCAGATGTCACCTGGCCATGGTTCAAAATTACGAGAAGTTGTCCTTAGATCTTTCCCTTCGGGGTTGATCCCGGACCGTCATCAATAGCCCGTTGTGTTGCTCCAGTGCGACGCTAATTCAAATACTAACCTACCTCTTCTTGGGGACAATAGGAACAACAATCACCCTTTCCACGATGTCTAATAGAGCTGAACTAGAGCAATCTTGATTTTACTTAACCCTGCAAGTGGTTTAGACGAGATATAGCGTCCATAAAGATCTGACTAATATTACTAGTGACGAGATATCGTCTCTAAGCCGATTTTTTTTATGATGACTAAATCAAGATCTGATTAGTTTTCTTCTAATGATGAGATATCTCGTCTATCAAGATTTGGGAAGTTTTGCCAGTGATTGCTTTTCTGATGAGATACCCCGTCGAAACAACCCTCAGGAGGGTTAAAACACTTGGAGGCTTCGATGAGGGAATCTGGTTAATGACAGATAACCTCCGTGCATTAGAACACATGCAAATTTACTATGCAGTAAGGAATCCTACTTTCAATGCGACAATAGAACTTTCGAGGCTTTCAATATATTTCCTGGCACATCTCATGTGTATATCTTCACACTTGAGGATACCCAATAATGAAATGGTGGAAGGACTTAGTTGGACCGGCTGTAACCTAAATTTGCCCGTAGGAAACTCACTTAACTTTGAAGAAATAGACTTCTAGAACAATAAAGAAAGTCATAATGAAACGAACGACGAGTGAATTTTCCATGGAGCTCCTGGGTCGAAGTGCCCTCTGTCTCCAGATTGCAATTAAAATTGCACTATTAAATTATATTCTGATGTTTCCTAAGAGATCTTTTTCTGAAGAATGCAATGATATGAAAATTTTAAATTTGTGTCAATAACTTATTGAAATATAGGATCGCAAGCAGGCCATTTTTAGTGCCAGAAAATCTAAATTTGTGCGACCTTGAACTTTAAATGTCAATAATTAACAAAATATAGATTTCTGAAACCTAATATTTTGCAGATGGTCATTACTATATGTGACCTATTTAAAAACTGATTTTCATTAAAATCGGTGATATGTCAGCCACAGCCGATTTGCTAATTTTTTCGTGGAATGACCCAATAGTGATTTAGTAGTAACAGTTCTAACTTTGGCTGATACAGAAGAATATTTGAGATTTTAAATTGTTCCTGAATCTGATTAGTTGGAAGGGGATACTGTTTTTTTATGATTTAAGATATTTTGTAATGCTCGCTGAAGGTGCCCTACGCCTGAATCGCCAAGGTGGCGGCTTACAACGCTAAAGAACTCAGTTCGATTTCCACGTTACTTTTATGCACAACTGAAATATCTATTACATTTTTTTAAATTATTCTAACCAACAACAACAACACTTAATATATATGGCGTTTAAACAAAATTAAAAACTATCTTTCCCACCCGATTTGTTTTTTTTATTTTATGCCTGTAATTCATTTATCTATAAAGACAACTCTTTTCTCAATAAACTACTGCTGATATCCTTTATTTTCCTGACTTCAGGTTTGACATTTGTATTCTCCGTGCTACGCTAGCTCCTGAAACTGGAATTAGCTTCTAAATTGTGTGAATTATCCCGTTATTGTCAAATTGTTTTCTTTTTACCCAGTAACTTTTGACTTTTTCAACACTTTCTGCCCCAAAATTTAATTTATGATATATACAACTTTCCTAAAATACTACTGAAGATGTGGATGTAGAGTAGAAAGTATATTATTTATTTAAAAACCAAAGTGTCAAATTGCTGTTTGTTTTAAAAATACATTGACAAGAAATAGCTATTGAAACTTTGTGATTAAAGCAATCAAATTACGCGCTTTAAAAAAAATAAAACATTCAGTCACAAAAATTGCACTTACATCACGATATTTCAGAATAGATTCATTATGGTGACTCTTCGTCCTTAAATGGATTCTTTTTTAAGACCCAAGCGAATGCAGAAATTCGTAAAACGATAAAGAAATGCTGTAAACATTGCATAACCAGGAAATAAAAGGCAAACGCAGCGGCGGATTTAGATTGTGATAGGGATCTTTGCACAGTACCCCTATTAGCTTCTTTTGCACTATTTTATACATTTCTGATCTTACTTAAAAAATGTTTTGTATGGAAATAGAGTTGATTGTTCAGTTAAAGGAAATATTACCATGTATTAAGAAAATTTTGTAAACATGAAAAATGACATTTTTAGAATTATGATTGCATTTCAATCACATTACCTTCACCCACATTCAAAATTCTTCTTTTGTCAACAATCATAATTCATCCTGCGAATTATAAAGCAACAGCGAAACGTAGGCAAAAGTGAAGAAATTGTCTTACAGAATAAAAGAATTTTTTAGTGTAAAATATCAGCTTACATTCATTTTCTGGTTCTATTCATCAGTAAATCCAAATAATTATCTTTTGGCCTTGATTTAGTCTAATTCAATTCATAAAATCTTTCAGCAGTACCTATTTTAACCTTACCCCATTTGTACGAACATAATTCTTTATTTTATAATTGAAAACGATTTAGAAGTGGAAAAAATATGTTTAACTAAATTTAAAAAAAGAGCGGAAAAAACAAATTTAAAGTTCTAACTGCTCTCAGGTTAGAAATTAACCAAGTGTACCTTTGGTCAGACTCTACGATTGCCCTTGTTTGGATAAACACTCCTCCTCATCAATTAAAGACATTCGTCAGCAACCGTGTATCTCGAATTCAGCGACTGAGCTAGCAGCATAAGTGGGGACATGTTTCAACAAGCAACAATCCTGCGGACATAATTTCCAGAGGAATGCATACCGAGGAGCTAGTTTTGAATCAGATATGGTGGAAGGGTCCACCATTCCCTTTAAGAGAGGCAACAATCTCTCTTATAGATCCTGTGAACAGTACTGTGGACAATCATTGTCTGCTTGAACTTAAGCGTACTGAAGAATTGACTCTAGCTGTATGTAACCACGAAAAATACCATTGTTGACGAAATTATATGTTTAACCAACAATTACTCAAAACTAATTAGAATCTTAAGTTATATTTTCAGGTTTCTTAGAAATTGTAAAAGTGCAAATGGTCGAATATCAGAAAGTATTCAAACTCAGGGATTACTCACGTCGAGAAATATACTTATTGAGAGGATCCAGGGAATTAATTTTGGGGAAGAAATATCCCTAATAAAGAAAGGTTTGTCGATCCCTAAAGGAAGTAAGTTAAAGTTTTTACATCCTTTTGTAGATAAAGAGGGTCTACTTCGAGTGGGTGGTATGTTGAGTAAAGCAAATTTGAATTACGATCAGAAACATCCTATAATATTGCCTGCTGGCTATAAATTAACTAGAATGATTATGGAATATTTTCATAAACGCGATTTGCATATTGGACCCCAAAGTTTACTAAACACTGTTCGGCAAATCTTTTGGCCAATTAATGGTCGTAATTTAGCTCGATCTGTAGTTCACCATTGTCTTCAATGTTATAGATTGAAACCAAAAATTGAACATCAATTAATGGGGAAACTTCCTCTCGAACGAGTGTCTCCTAGTCCTCCATTTTACAACACTGGGTTGGACTTGTGTGGACTATTTCTAATTAAATAGAGGACAGAGAAAGGGAATTTTCCACAAAATTTTCATTGCTATCTTTATTTGCATGGCTACAAAGGCTGTTCATTTTGAATTTATAAGTGACCTAACATCTGAAGCACTAATTGCCACTCTTAAGAGATTTTTGTGCACGTCGTGGCAAGTGTTCTACAATATTTTCTGATAATGCTACTAAAATTTCGTTGGTGCTTGGTCAGAAATTCGTAGGTTACAGGGTTTGATAAAAAATAAAGACGAACGTCTAGAAACTTATTTGTCATCTGAAAATATTAATTGGAAATTTATCCCTCCGAGATCCCCAAACTTTGGTGGGCTCTGGGAAGCTGGTGTAAAATCATTCAAATTTCATTTGAAAAGAACTATCGGGGATTCTAAACTAACTTTAGAAGAATTTTTGACTGTATCAAATCAAATTGAAGGTATCCTAAATTCTAGACCTCTTACGCCTTATCATCAGACCCTGATGATTTCGAGATTTTAACACCCGGACATTTCCTCATTGGATGTCCATTAAATCAAATTCCCGAACCTGAACTTATAGATATTAACGAAAGCAGATTATCACGTTGGTAAAAAACAACAAAAATTGTCCAACAGGTATGGAAATAGTGGAGTTCTAGCTATTTAAATCATCTTCAACAGAGAGCCAAGTGGCAATTCGAAAAAGAGAATGTTATCCAGGTGCTTTAGCACTATTAAAGGATAATTTACCCCCTTTAAAGTGGTCTATTTGCAGAATTCAGGACATTATACCTGGTTCTGATGGAAAGGTTCGAGTGGTAATAGTGAAAACACCACAGGGTGAATTTAAAAGGCCCATTTCCAAAATATGTTTGTTACCAATTAATGTGAATTAAATTAAATTATTGTGTTCTTATTGTGCAATTTAATATATTATCAATGTTGTATTTCTTTGTATTTATATTTAGTTTCTATTTGTTCAATTGTATTTTGAAATATGAATATTTCAACGTCGGGCGGAATGTTGTGAACTAGCAGCGATTTGGCGACTTTCTTAGGTCGCCAAGAGAGGGTGTGCCCGACGCATTCGATATTGAACTGATTACTTCCTTGTTCACGCTCATGGTATGGTCCATAGCGAACTTTTTGGTGTATCCGTTTATGGTATGGTCCATAACGTACTTTCGTTTTAATAATTGAACCAGCTCATGGGAACTAATTGTACCAGCTCATTGGAGCATTTTTGTTAAGTTTTCTAAATAAATAGAAAACCAATTTGATCTTGATGATCATTACAACGCTTCTTTTTAAAGTATATTCCAAATTTAACTTCCCTAAATTTTGTAGATATTGCAATATCTAATTATACCATGAACAACATTAAACAAAATTTGGTACAGCTGTAGTCTGTGTCGCGCGGAGTGGCAACGACTCTTGGCGCACTTTTAAGCAACTAATGCCGGCTGATGGTAACCCATTTTTATCTCGAATTTTTCTCTGGTTTTATGGTTAGGGTTCTCGGGTTTTTATGGCAACCTTGCCAGCGTCCAGATCCTTCTTTTTTCCAAATTCTATTTATTTCCGACACGGTCAAGTGCTCTCCCATAGATTATTCTTTTCAGTTCTGACAAGGTCGAGTGCAGTCGCATCAGATTCGTTTTTTAAGGTTCGACAAGGTCCAGTGCTGTTGCATCAGGTTGTATTTTTCCTGGCTATTTTGTGTTATTAGTTATCTTGGCATACTATTATCTTATTATTTCTTAAGATGCCTTCTGTTTTTAGTGTAGTTGATATGTTTCAAGAGAATTTTTCAAGAGAATTCTGTAGCATCTCAAATCTCGTAGCAAGCCCTATCCATGGAGGAGCGTGGTTGTCGAGATGAATCTAACTCAGGTGAACCGCGAGGTCGCCGGGAACTCATCAGGGCAATTCGTTCTTCGCCGCTTCCTCTTCTCCTCCCAATCATCTTCTCAGCAGAAAAAAGTGCCGTGATTGTTGGGGTGTAGGACTATTTATCGTACTTCGATTTCCGACGAACCGTCAAATCAATCAACCCTGATCAACGGTAAACCACGTAAAAGATAAGCCCACCTGCACCAATACGCCATCCATCAAAATCCCCTTCTCAATAGTGGACAATCAACCCCGACGAAATACCGCCAAAGGGTCAGACATCAAAGACTGCCAAATACGCCGGTACCAATGAGCGCTTTTCCCTCAACGTGGACTCACATTCCTTCTATGCATTCCTCTCACACGTGAGAAAAACTACCAAGCGCTCAAAAGACGACGCAGCGGCAATAAAATATATACACTAAAAAAATTACAGACAAAACAATTAATACTTAAAAATTAACCCAACAGCAAACATTTTACTTAACAATTATTATAAAGCAAAATATGACCTGCTGAAAACGATGCAAATTACAAGAAAACTTGCAACATTTAAAAATTAAAAACAAGTTAGTAACCTATGACTAAAGAAAAATAAAAGTTTGACTTTTTTAGAGGTCATTATAACCTAACAACATTTTTGCCTATAATTTAAATTACAGTATAACATTATCACCACCAATATGTATAACCATTATTCAAAAAAAGATTGCTATTAGCTTAAAATTTAACTTCAAATATTGGTTTCGAGCTATTTAAAATTCAATAAAGATTTTTTTCTTCACTGTTAGAATATTTTACTGAAAATTAGGTGTAATTTGATTTTCTACAAATTTTGGATTCATTTAACGATTCACATGCATTAGCTATTGAAAAATTGATCATTTTTTATTTCCTTATAATCATAAATCATATGCACTATAATAAATATATTAATTTCTTATTGTAAAAACTGTTTTTCATAGGAAAAAGAATTATACAGGGTGATTCTAAGGTCATGGGACAAACTTCAGGGGGTGATAGAACACAACGAAACAAAGACTTTTCCCCATAGAATGTATGGCCGCAAGTGCAGCATTTGGCCGCTAGAGAGAGCAGTCAAACGCTTGTATAAAAGCGTTACGTCGGCGATGCGAGGCCTGCATCAGGTGTGGTGGTCGACATTTTGAACAGCTTCTGTAATTGTGCATTTGCGTTGTTCTTACCGACTGATGTTTGTACATGTTTCATTTCCATGTGAAAAGTTTCTCATGTTTTGTACATGTCATTTCTTTCTTACCCGTTGTTCCTTGTACTTATCTTTAATTTATGCAAATATAATTGTATTATTTCGTTTTGTCAAGCAGTTATTGATGTATATTTGACATTAAAGTGTTGTTTCCATATTTCATGCCTCTTCTTTCCAACTTGCGTCGGACCGTGTGTTTGTGCCGAAATGGAAAGCGCCCTCTAGCGACCATACATTCTATGGGGGAAAATGTTTGTTTCGTTGTGTTCTATCACCCCCTGAAGTTTGTCCCATGACCGTAGAATCACCCTGTATTTTAACAGGCTAACACCTTTACATACTGAAAATTCCATAAAATTTAATTATTGAATTTCATTCGCCTCAGACAAACTCAATTTTGTTAAACACGCCTTTAGTCTGAAAGAAATTTCAGAGCACTATTTGATTTATAGAGAAAGACCCTAGGATTTAATAAGTGAACAGTCAAATCAATAATTACCAATAAAAAGTGAACAATCAGAAATGCAAGTTTTAACTATTGTAAAAGATTACTTACAAATCATATTATAAGAATGGATTTGTTTCATTCTTTATATAAATAGAACTACAGTTTATAACTATTTTTAAGCTGTCAAGTTATCCAAAATTTTATTTGTTTAATGTCGTAATTTATCCTAAAAATAAGTATTACATAAATCAAGACAATGAATACTATTAAATAGGAGAGTGATGGAAAATATTTTTGTCTACATTTACGTCAATTTGAATTTTACAAGAAAGCGGGAAAATATTCCCACTAGTTGTCACATAAGCATGGCCATTGAAGTCTTTTCGATTGCTCTATAATTACTGAATGACTTCTTTAAAACTGCTTCTATTCGTTCCAAAATTGAGCACACTTATTTCTAAAGGTCAAAACTCTAATGTAAGACAAATATTCAACATTTTAACGAATTATATGGTACTGGGACCTCTTAACGAAAATTGCTCCAAACACTTTATGTTAATCCCGGAAATACAAAGGAACGAATATTTCTATGTGTGAAAATTAATCCAAAATTAACAACAAAAAGATTGAACTGTGTTGTTTCAAATCTTGGAAAAATGGATTGATGGATTTGCTTATATCGAGATTTTACTATTTCCGTCTGATCGCGGACTCTTCGCTTGCAAATTCTTCTTCCCAATGGCCCCCTATTTGTGACGTCACTGAAGCTGCACTCAGGCCTGTTCCTTCACGATGGCCCCACTCTATCCCAAAAAAGTTTTCCTAGGTTGTGTAAGTCCCCTCGAAAAGATGTCCTCGACATTAGCACAACTGACCAGATCTTGATGGACGAGATATCTCATCATTAGTAGAAAACTGACCATATCTTGATCTGATCATAAAAAAAATCAACATCACACTAAAATTAATTAATTTTCACAAATAAAAATATTGTCACATGGAGATACGAACGGCGCGAACAGATTGGATATAAAAAAAATCAAGAAATACAGATATAAATTGATAGCTTATATCTTGAGCTAAAGTCGCCTTCCTTTCTATAAGATTTCACCCCAGCCGCTTCGAGCACAATTATCTCGACATAATCCCATCAGGACACATTATAGTTTTACCATTTTTGTTTTAAACATCTAAAATTTCCTTTGATCACTCCTGTTCCTAGTACCGGATACGTCCCGTTTCAGGACATCAGGATTATAAGATAATTTCGACGGACAGCAGTCAAGGTATAATGAAAAATCTCTAATTTCGGATGTACAATTTCAAAATATTTAAGTATCCCATTTAATTTTCTTAGTAGTGAATGGTATTGTTCAACATTTCCCGCAAAATGAGTATATTTCCCACAAATTTTATTGCTTTGACTTTGAGGTTCGGAGATAGAAGTGGTCCAAGAGTTTACCATTTATTGCAACGCTTCGATTTTGAGGCGGAAATCCGAAATGCGGACGTTATCCACGTCAAAATAGTTAGATGTACAAGTAAAAGAACCAATTATAAAAATTTCATTCTAATCAAGTTCTATGATTCGGAGGGAACGAAAGGGGTGTATGTCCTCTCAGATTTACTTTTGTGTAAAAATGGCATGCTAAATCTGATATAATCAACAGAAATCGAAGTTCAGTGTCAAAACTATTTAACATCATTAACATTCACGTCAATTCTTCCTTTTCTTCGCAGGGGTTCTATGGTAGAGCCATCTACCGGGCAATACCGATCTTTGCTATACAAAATATTACAAATTAAGTTTTTAAAACTACAGACGTTTTTAATACTGGTGAATTACCGACGGAATTCTCAACACCGGTTGTCAGTTCCAGTTTACCCCTAAGCAGGAGACTCTCCATACCTAATAAAGAGCCATGTAAACATCAAAATAGCAAAAGTTACTAGTAACTTTTGAAGAGATTTAACTCTTTATGTTCTAAAATTTAGTCATTAGTTAAATTTTCCTAATAAAACAATTATAAGTTCTTGAAATGTTTTGAAGTTTATGAAATATCTGTATTTTCAAATCTATAATTTGTTCCAAGAAAATATTTTAAGATTTTATGCAAAATTTGTGAACATTTTGCTACCAGTACAAATGATAACATTTTTCTTACAAAAAAAAAAATCGAAAACGTTCGAGTATCTCTCTACTGTAATTCCTAAGTACAGATCGGCAGATTATCGTATCTGCTGGTCTTCAAATATAGTAATAGAATAATTACCTTCTGGTGTCAGACATAAAGGTTGTGCCAGGGGGGAGACATCTGGCCGAAAAACGAGTTGCAGGTATGACGCGTTTTACGTAGTATCATTTTTGCTTTGTACTGGCGGGAAAGTCAGACCCTGGCGCCTAGACGTTTCCCATACAACTGAATCGGATTTCGCCTTGGATTATTAAACTCACAGAAGACGAATCAAACCTCACAAAACGACGATTTTTCTTTTATTCAATAGCTGTAATATGAAGCATTTACACAAGGAGCCTCATTAATAAAATAAATACCATTTTTGAGAAAAACGCTGCTGAAAAGTGTGAAAAACAGAAATTTCCAAAACCATTAACCACTCCCCCTGCTGTTTCATTGGCTTTGTTGATTGGACGCTCCGGGCTTCGTTTCGCAGTTTTACCAGACATATATCCTCAAGGAATTTGTAGTGATCCGGATAGGTTCTTGTGTTCAATTAGCGTAGCAAAGATGTTATCTATTTATGTTTACACGTATTTGAGTATGTATTCAATTCATTGAACGCGATTAACACTCAATTAAGTGCATCCTGTTTTATTTAAAAACAACCGATCTATAACTATTGATTGCGTAGATGATTTATTCTTTTAAAAATCAGGGTCTTCGGTAGTTAAATTTTGCTCATCATATGCAGATTCCTTGTGGAATATAAGACACAATTATACAAAATTGGAAGTTATTGTTTGAAAAGTGCCTGAAAACCGGGGAACCAAACTAGAGTTTTTATGAAAAATTAAATCTAGAGCAACCAAACAGCAGGAAGAGTACCTTAGACCTGAAATAAAATATTCTACAATTAGCTTTAAGTATGAAAGGGTCTATCAATTTTCACAGAACACCTAATGAGTCTGGTGGAAAGTATTTTAAGAAAAACAAATTTGATAGCAATTTGAATAATTAATCTCGTCAAAACATTCTATATTACAATGATTCTTAATTTTCAAATCAAAAGGAAATTTTATCATGGAGCAACAGTTAGCACTTTCTACATATTAACAGAAGAATTAAGGAAGCGGTCAGTTTGACCGCAAAGTAATTTTAACGGTCTATAAATATATTATTTTCTCACCATGTGCCGTGGAAGCCCGATTGGAAGAGCAGCGGATTAGCAACCAGAAGGTTGCGAGTTCAAAACTAGATCCAATCAAAGACCGTCGTGTACGTGGGGGATTGTGCACGTAAAATCTGTCTTGGTCTCAAATGTCCTCACGTTGTCCTGGTGTGGAAGTTTCGAGAATGGGGTCAAGTGTCGCCTCGTCATCTGACCATGGTTCAAAATGACGAAGTATTGTCCTCGGATCTTTGGCTTGTTTCTCTTTGGGAACAGTCAGATGTGAGAAAAGTAAGGTGTATCATTGTTATTGGGCAGTATATTAAAAGGATCGTGAGAAAGTGTGAAAAAATACTACGCAAAATATATTGGCATTAGGATTATCTTTTCTTCCATCGAAGAATTTATTTGAAAGCTGGCTCCATTTTGCTTGAAATAATTATATTCCAGTGTTCATACCTGTTTTTCAACACTGTTGTTTCGAACCATTAAGAACATCCTTTCCCAGACCGGGATTCGAACTCAGGACCATGAAGACGTGCATGGATAAGGGATTATTCCGATGCGGCAGCGATCCTTCATTCACCGACACGAGTTCAGTTCTTGGCTACGCAAACAAAGAATTGTGTAATTTTTCCAGAGCTTGAGCTATAAGTTGAGTTTTTGAGATTTTATTCCACATTGAGTAGTGCTTAAAGATTCAATGCATTTGCTTGAAATCCCCACTCCCGGTAAGTTTAGATAATTTATACTATAAAATGTCATTTATTGATGTTTGTGATGCCTCTACCCGTAAACTAAAGCAGCACGAAATAATAAAGGCAGGGGAAACAAAATTGAAAAATTATACCAATTGTGATAAATCTGTATGTACTTTGGGCAGGAAATTTAGAAAAGCAAAAATTTGTATGAATTGATGAAAGGAAGTGGTTGGTTGGGGGTTTTATGGCGCAAGGGCGGTATTTGTTCATGCTGCTCCAGACACGACATACAATATCAAGTAATAGACAGACCCACAATGAAAGCTTTACTGACACAAGAGACAGAAATACACCCAGAGAATAATGCACCTGACAGGAATCGAACCTGCGACGCCTATACCTCGAGATTTGCTAGCGCAGTGGGCATACCCACTGAGCCACGATGGCCCCAAGTAATGAAGCTATTTCTTTTTCAATACATTAATTTCAACTTGAAAAATAACTTTTTTTTAACTTGCTAAACGACTACTATAGATTAGAAACAATCAATCATGAAGTTATTTTGAATGATTTAATTTTTTAAAAGTATGCTTGTATTTTTCTATGTTCATTATTTTCAAAATGTGGTTCGTTTATTTTGAAAATTCGAAGAAAAAAATCTGAAATCACTTTTTTTGTAGGATGAATTAGGTACGAAAGTGTTGGATGAAAGTATCGATAGATTAAATTTAAGCAATCAGTAGTGTGTTTTCTCATGTTTGGAAATTGAGCATTATTTCTTCTACTCCAAACAAGTGGTCAAAATGACCTTCCACCTGTTAAAAGTTGGTGTTTTTATGTCTCATTTTGGATTAAAACTATACATTTCACTTCATAATGCTTAGATGTACAAATATATAGAATTAGTTTATTTATGTTACGTTTTTGGTTTGTTTAAGTCATTTTGTAATTTACTTTATGCTTTTGTGAATGGCAACGAGTTGGTTGCCGGTTTTGTTTTCTTGTTATGAAAGAAATGGCGACGTTTTTTAGAACATGAGAAGTGCCGTTGAAAAAAAAGTGGTTTTGTTTGGATAAATATGGAGTCAGATTAATATTATAGATAGTAGAGAACGACGGTAAAGTAATTCCGATAGTCTCGCAACACCACCCAAGAAAAACGTGAACCCCGTAATGGAAGTGTTTAAGCGAAAAAAGAAGACAAAAAGTTTTCCCAATTTGCACTATTTTGAATGATCTACGAACCCCTTTCACTAAACAAATCCCTTGGGGATAGATGTCTGGTAAAACTGCGAAACGAAGCCCGGGGAGTCCAATCCACAAAGCCAATGAAACAGCAGGGGGAGTGGTTAATGGTTTTGGAAATTTCTGTTTTTCATACTTTTCAGCAGCGTTTTTCTCAAAAATGGTATTCATTTTATTAATGAGGCTCCTTGTGTAAATGCTTCATATTATCAGTTATTAAATAAAAGAAAAATCGTCGTTTTGTGAGGTTTGATTCGTCTTCTGTGAGTTTAATAATTCAAGGCGAAATCCGATTCAGTTGTATGGGAAACGTCTAGGCACCAGGGTCTGACTTTCCCGACAGTACGTCACGATCATTTCTCCGCTCAGAACGAGTTTCGCGTTATTGGAGCAAACCTATTCCCTTTCTAGAAACCTTGAGGTAGAGCATAGAACAAGAGTCCGGCTGCTTCAAAAACTCTCTAAACTTGCAATAGAGTGCATGGACACCTTGTAGCTATTTACTCTGTGCCCTTCATAATCAACATTTTATTATGAATAATATCGTTACCACCACGCCAAAGGCACCAATCTGCAAAATTGACGTTTCTACAAAACGCATTCAAAGTTTTGATGCTTCGGGAAAAATCGAGTTACGACTCAGGTTCTTTTCTCATGAAAATTGGCATTTCCACTAAAAATCAAGATGACTCGTGGCTTTGTCATAGTAACATGAAATGGTCAGTCAAAAAATGCAGTTAGGTGAAAATCGCCAAAATGCAGATTGGTGTCTTTGGTATGGCGGTAACGATATGATTTGTGATTTAACTAAATGAGGTTGTTAACGTCGCATTGGAACAACACAACGGGCTATTAGTGATGATAGATGTAATAGTAATAAAAGTAATCTGTGAAGCATTTGTTTTTACTTTTCATCAATTATTAGGTTTTTCTAGTGTCTAGCCATTTATGTGATTTTTATAGTTGATAATTATTCGCAAGAAGTTTTATTGCATGAAGCTATTATATTGCATGCTACTGTCTTCAAAACAGGAAAGGACATCCCTTGTCTGAGTTCGATTCCGCTGCTTAGTCCCCACTCGTCACCATCCGATAAAACTTTGTAAACCAAATAGTGACAGGAGTTAAGCAAGTTCTCTCCGGAGATCAATCAATCTCCGTTCTAGCCAGTTTTTAGATCAATTTAACGCAACTCAAAAGTGTTAGCGTACATATATTCCTCATATCAAATGTAGGTAGGTATTTATTTTAATTAACGTCACAGTGGAGCAACACTATTGGTGACGGTCCGGGATCAATAACAAAGAGAAACATCCGAGGACACCACCTTAATTTTGAACCATGGTCAGATGACGAGGCAACACCTGGTGGTACATTTAACGGGCAGGTCTAGGGATGGGAAATACTGCTCTTTTCGGCGAACAGTTCTTTGATGTTCCGTTCTTTTTAAAAGAACTATTCTTTAACCTGTTCTTCTGTTCCCAAATGTCTCTCGACTCGAAATGTGCAAGCCCTGTTCCTCCTCTAGACTATGTGGCGCCAGCAGTTTTCGCGATAGACAGGGACCGAATTTTGTTGACGTCATCTTTGTTAGTACTTTGTATAGGCGTGCATATATAAAAAATACAAATGACTCGGAGTATTCGTATTGTTATCGGTTGATTGATTTTTTATGGCGAAAGGGGCAAGTCTATTCAAGCTACGCCAAACTATCAGTAATTGAGAAAAGAAAATCAGAATTTTTCCGTAAATTGGAAAACGTTCTTGCAAATCGAAACATTTAAATTCTATCCCCAGTGGCAACTAATAATGTCCCACATCTGAACCATCTCAAGTAGTTTCCCAAACATATGAGGTGCCTAGGACAAAACAAATACGCAAGCGAAAGTAATAACTTTTTAGATTTTAATGTCATTTTTTTAAGTCAACAAAATGGTCATTTAAGTCAATAAAACGACGGTCCGTGATCCATCCCGAAGAGAAAGATCCGAGGACAACACCAGGTAATTTTGAATCACGTTATGCATTAGAGAGTTGCCCTTTATAAAAGATTATAAACACAAAAAACGCATACCGGGATTACCACTTGGAAAGTAAAATTGATTTAAAAAACAGGTTAATATTATATGATCTATCTAAGCACGTTTAAAACATAAAAAATACAAATCAAAAAATCACTTTAGCTTTACAACACATTAGTTTTATGGTAGGATTCTTATTTCCGAGATGTCTTTAAAATCGTAATACCTGACTTAATGAGATCCCTTTCCACTTATAGAGAGTATGACACCCGATCCGAATTTCCTTTTCGCAGTGAAATATGTCCACACATTTGAAATTTTGCTTTCCATTTTGTAAAATTTGGTTTTAAAATAAAGTTAAAAGCATTGCAAATCCTAAGAACGAATAGAGGCGGCACCACCAGAGAGAAAGCTGGACAGCAGTATTAAAAAAATTAATTTGTTTAAAACTCAAAATTCATCATTATGTTATTGCCTAACAATTATAAAATTTCACAATTATTACGCTAATCTCCTCGCAAATTCATCAGACGTTGGGGCTTGGTTCAGTCGAGAACAGTTCCTGAAGCAGTCATAGAGATCAACTCCGCGAACCGTTCATCGAGAACAGAGAACTGCTCTGAGAACGGAGAACAGCTCCGAGAACGGAGAACAGCTCCGAGAACGGAGAACAGCTCCGAGAACGGAGAACAGGGTCGGAACAATTTGAGAGCAGGAATCATTTTCCGAACCAGGAAGTAAAACAGCTCCGAGAACGGAGAACAGGATCGGATCAGTTTGAGAGCAGGAATCGATTCCTTCGGTAAATTTGATTCCTGCTCTCAAACAGGAAGTAGTCTCAGAGCAAGGAGTAGGTTTATGGACAGAGAACGGATGAATGAATCAACAGGAAACAGTGAGTCACGAACTGTAGGATGAACAGCTGTGTTTCGGACTTACCATAATTTAGAATATACTGTAGCGTCTTCACGCTATGTGGTGGGAAATCGTATAAATGAGTACTAATGGTTGTACTGCTTTCTGGATTATTTAATAACAAAGAAATATCTCCAGTTACATGAAATATGTACAGTACAGAAAACAAATTTGCCCGCAACGGGACTTAAAGGCGGTACCCTTTCTGGGACCTCTGAGAGACACTCCCAACACCGTTGAAGTTCTAGCGCCGTCTGCCTTCATCCTCCCCGGACTCGGGTCGGCAAAAGGCGGTGGGGGACGTCCTCTCGTCCCCCATTGGTCAAAGTTCTCCTGGTGGATTTTTCTTTTTTTTTCTCATGAGTTCCAGAATGTTCGGGCGCCGCCGAGACGAACTGTCCCCGAATTCCTTCAAAACCCTGGGAGCGTCGGCAGAGATGAAGGGGCTTCGGTTCCCATTCACCTTTTGTGCCCCGGCACCGAACCATGGCTGCTGGGCTGATCGGCGCCTCCATAGTCTGAAAGGGGAGAGGAACACCTCCGGGAAAAGGAGTGTAAGATGCTTCGTCACAACTCCTCCCCCCATAAAGACGAAGTTTCCAAGGTAACCTGGAAACTTCGGCTAAACCTGAAAGTAAGCCCATCTTAAGATAGTCCCCTGAGAGGCATTCACCCGAATCCCCGGAATCCTCAACTCATACTAAACATTGAGTTTTAACCAAAATAACATGCTTCGGAAATACAAATTTGGGTTCCGAAACTAAATCTCAGTTGTGCGAACTAGTGACAAATCTTTACATACTAACTAACAAATATTTACATTACATAATATTAACGAAAATAACACCTAAAAATACAAGTAAAAATAAAATTGATGATGTCTTGGTTTTGGACACCTTCCTAAATTTTCTGATTTCCAGCTCTACTGAGACCATCCGCGTTGCCATTTTTGCTCCCCGGCTTATGTCTTACCTCAAATCGGTACTGTTGTAGAAACAGGGCCCATCGAGTTAAACGACCATTCGTCCCAATCATTTTATTCAGGTAGGTCAGGGGGTCGTGGTCCGTCTCTATAACAAAAAGTTGACCGTCCAGATAGTAGTGGAGTTTCCTTACGCCATATACGATGGCTGCGAGCTCGCGTTCGACCACTGCGTAGTTTCGCTCTGCTCTCGAAAACTTCTTACTGAGATAAATTATGGGGTGCTCATCCTCCTCGATCTTTTGGGACAAAACAACACCCACACCGGAATCGCTGGCATCCGTTTGCATCGTGAACTCTCTCGAATAATCCGGAGCATACAAGACGGGCTTGGTTACTAAAGCATTCTTCAGTGCCTCGAAAGCCGCCTGACACTCCTCATTCCAATCTACCTTCTCTTTCCGGGTTTTCCCTTTCAACGCATTTGTTAAGGGGACCGCGATGACGCTGTAATTTTGGACGTACTTGGCATAATAACCACTCAACCCTAAAAACGACCTAATTTGCGTCTTCGTTGTTGGGCTGGGGAATTCATGAATGGCCCTAATTTTTGCTTCACTAGGGGAGCGTTTGCCACTTCCCACTTCGTGACCCAAAAACCTAACATGGTCTTGCGCAAATTTGCACTTAGAAGGCTTTACAGTAAGCCGTGCCTCTAACAACCTATCCAATACCGAACTCACATCCTTAACGTGCTCTTCGAATGTTTTTGAATAAATTGCAATGTCATCAATATAAGGAGATGCAATTCTCTCCAAACCTCCCAAAACCTGAGCCATTAGCTTGCAAAAATAAAAGGGAGCGTTCACCAGCCCAAACATCATCTTTTTGGGAATAAACGCTCCAAATGGCGTCACAAAAGCGGCGTACCTCTGCGCACTTTTTTTCAAAGGAATTTGAAAGTAACCTTTCGTTAAATCCATCACCGTTATATAAGGTGCGGCACTAACCCGCTCTACTACCTCTTCTATATTGGGGAGAGGAAACGACTGGATTCTGGTAATGGCATTCAATCGCCGGTAGTCCACACAAGGACGTGGTGGTTTTCCCTGACTTTCTACCAGAATCATGGGCGATGCGTAATCGGACTGCCCCACTTCTATCACCCCTAAATCCAAGAGTCTTGTAATCTCCTCCCTCAAAATTTCTGTTTGTCTAGGAGACATGCGGTAGGGCCTAGCTCTAACGGGCTCACTACTGGTAAGCTCGATATCCATCTCTAACAGGGGCGTAGAACCCGGGTCCGAGGAGAACACCTTGCTATGATTTCGCAACATGCACCCAAAACTCCCTATCTGTTCCACCGTTAACCTTTCCACCCAAGCGCTCTCTCTTATCATCTCCTGGAGATCAAATTGAGTAGGATCGGGTAAGGGGTAAGGTATTTCTGCCTCCTGCTCCACCTCTTCACTCTCCTCGTCCATTATCAAATTAACACATTCGGGTCGCTTGAAATAGGGCTTAATGAGGTTCACATGGTATATTGTGGATTTATCCCTTTTCTCTGGGAGGTCCACCAGATAATTTGTATCGGAGATTTTACTGGTCACAGTCCCTGGCCCTATCCAGTTCACTGCCATCTTGTTTAACTTCGACGTGGACAATACCAGCACCTGATCTCCAACCCTAAAAACCCGCGATACGGCATTCCTGTCATACCACAATTTTCGTTTGCTCTGCTTGTCGGTCATTTGTTCGGCCGCAAGCTCCATCCATTTTTTTAGCCTATTGGTTATTCCCAAAATATATTCGACTACATTTGGATCCGAGTTATCCGGCTCTAACCAATTTTCAAAAATCAAAGTCTGGGGGGTACGAAGATTCCGTCCGTGCACTAATTCCGCCGGGCTAAACCCCGTACTTTCGTGAGTAACAGTTCGAAGAGCAAACAAAGCCGCTGGCAAATTATGCTCCCAGTCCTCTCCCGTCTCCAAACACAACACTTTGAGAACCCTCTTAACCGAGGAATGAAATCTCTCAACAGGGTTGCTTTGGGGGTGGCACACTGAACTGTGAGTCACATGAATCCCGAATCTTTTAAAAAACTCTGATGATAAAACACTGGTGAAGGACCTTCCCAAGTCGCTTTGGACTTCTTTAGGAAATCCCATGCGTGAAAAAAACATAATTAGAGCGTTAATTACATTCGCCGACGTAATATCCGGAACGGGAATAGCTTCGGGATATTTAGAGGCTAAACAAATCGCTGTGATTATGTATTTGTTTTGTTTTGTGCTCTCTGGAAGGGGACCCACCGCGTCAATATTTATTTTGGAGAAAATCTCCGAAATAACGGGAACCAGCTTCATAGGGGCCTTTCTCTTATCGTTGTTTTTGCCGACTTTCTGGCATTCATGACAATTTTTTACCCAGGACTCTAACTCGGGGTAACACCGGGGCCAGTAAAATTGCCTTAAAACCCTATCCTTCATTTTGGTCGCCCCCAAATGACCAGCTACATCCTCGTGGCACAATGCCATAATTTTCTCCCGATACTTTAAGGGAATGCATAACTGTACTCTTTTTTCTCCCCGCTTCGACTCCACCACATGCGTTAATTTTCCCTTCAATACCTGGAATTCGTCCCCTTTCTCGGAAAGTTCCCAACACGATTTCAAAGAATCACAGTTCCTCTGTGCCGATTCGAACTCCTGGGACGATACTCCAGCCAAACTATTATTCTCCTGCGTGGATAACTCCGGGGGAAAGGGTAGTTCTTCCTCCTCAGGGCTCTGTGACGAATTATGAATGGAAGCTCTCGTTTCATTTGCGCCTTCGACTACTTGAGCTGGCTGCTCTTCCCTCGCCCTACTTCGCGTAATGGCATTAATAGGGGTTGGGTTTTTCCTATTATCTTCTAAAAGTTGGGCAGTTTTGTTCCCTAATAAGTAGTAACCCTGATCCAAAGCATCCGATTTCACGGCGACCTTCGTTACAACTTTCCCGAAATCCCCTTCTAGCTCAACTCTCGCTAACGGCAGACACTTGCACTCGGGGTCTAAAGGTTGGCGTAACCAAATTACTTCACCCGTAAAATCCTCTGGATCAATCCAACTCCTCACGCATACATCAATGCCGCTTCCACTGTCACGCAAACAATTTCGTTCTATTCCATTTACAGATATAGTGCTGATGAAAGGTCTAAAACTCTCGCTTAACCCACTCAGATTATTCAACCCTTCTAATCTTTTTTTTGCTAACTGGGGACAGAGGGGCCTAATGTGACCTGGCTCATTGCACAAAAAACAGACTACTGGTTTATTCCTATCAAAACCCTTATTTTCCGTGATTAAAGCATCTCCTTTTCCTCGCTCTTTCTCCCTGGGCTTTCCTTCCCCGTTTTTAAACTCGCGCCTGTCCTTCACGGAGGCATAGTCATTCCTTTCTTTACCAAAGGGACGTTTTTCCCATGTTCTGACTTCCTTCATTTTATAATTACGCCGGACGCTCTCGTAATGGTCAAGTTTAACCGCCAAATCCGACGCCTTTTTGAATTCTTCCCATTGATCTAGATAATGGTCTCGGGCTGCGGGCGACGCTCTCCTTTTAAGTTGCTCTACCAGCATCAACTCCTTAAGTGAATCAAAATCAGTCACCTCAACCGACTCCAGCCAATTGTCTAAATACCCTTTTAATTCAAACACAAGATCTGACCATGACGCCCCAACCTTTCTTCCATGTTCTTCGAATTTAATTCTCAGGTCTCCGGAGCTGAGTCTAAATCTCTTTAATAATACCTTTTTAACATGATAATAATCATCATTCCATTCCCTTGGTATTTTAACTATAATTTCAGAAACATCCGCAGGCAATAAAGGAATTAATTGGGACACCCACTTGTTTTCTGGCACACTTTCTTTGTTCGCTTGCCGCTCAAAAATCATGAAAAATAGGGCGATGTCCAACACCTTGGGATCAAATTTAGGCACTAAGTCCTTTAAATTTACGCGCCTAACAATTTCCTCAGCTGGCGTAGTAGTTGACGCCAAACTTGGGTTCTCAAATGAAGCCTTAATTTTTAATTTCTCCAACTCATGCGCGCGCTCCCGCTCTGCTAAACTATCAAGACGTTCTTGTTCTGCTACTTTATCAAGACGTTCTTGTTCTAATTCATCCAAAATCCTATCCACAAAAGCTATTCCGGTCTCCTCATCATAATCCGGTGCACTCAATATGGACCGAATGATATTTTTAACCACATCTGAGCTAGATACGCTAACTTCAAATTCTGCCGCTAATAATAATAAGACCTGCTTTTTCTGCTTTTTTAAATAAGCCATATTTTACCCTAAATGAATTAATATTACCTAAAGGGTACTCTCAATGATACACACTAAACTTCCACAATTTCTTACTAGATCAAAAATAAATTCTCTACTCCGAAGAAAAGTTTTCAACTAGATTTCAAAACTGAGTTCTTATCATCTACTAATCACACAATGCACAATAATAAACCTTACTTTCTTAGATGTACAAATTCCCACACTAGGTATCACTCTGAAGTAAATTTAACTTTAACAAAATACACTGAAAACACAATTGCTAATGACATTAAATTAAATTAAACACTAAAGTTTTACCCTACTTTCACTGAATATAAACTCTCTCGCTAACAATTTGGAAAACTACATAGAATTATGCCTCTCAAAAGAAAAATCTCCAAATAGGCCTACCTTTTCCCACATCAGAACATCAGGCTCCCTTGTCATCAATCTCGCAAGGTCGGGTCCAAGATTCCACTCCGTCGCTCGGCTCACCGCTGGAGTTGACTGCGCTCCTTCAAACGTCTGGACGCGGCACACGCTGTAGTTGACTCGCTGATTTCAGGGGTCTGGAACAGCTCCTTTGAAGAGTTTAGCACCCGGCTCACGCTGTAGTTGACTCGCTGATTTCAGAGGTCTGGAACAGCTCCTTTGAAGAGTTTAGCGCCCGGCTCACGCTGAAGTTGACTCGCTGATTTTAGATATCTGGATCGGCTCCTTTGAAGAGTTTAGCGCCCGGCTCACGCTGAAGTCGACTGCTCTCCTTCAAACGTCTGGGACGAGGCTTACGCTGTAGTTGACTATAGAGTTCAGTACAGTAACGACGAACGGGTCCGCAGATTTGATTTAACGAAAATCCGCATCCGATAAGCTGCCACCAATAGAAATATAATTAATAGCTGTAGCGTCTTCACGCTATGTGGTGGGAAATCGTATAAATGAGTACTAATGGTTGTACTGCTTTCTGGATTATTTAATAACAAAGAAATATCTCCAGTTACATGAAATATGTACAGTACAGAAAACAAATTTGCCCGCAACGGGACTTAAAGGCGGTACCCTTTCTGGGACCTCTGAGAGACACTCCCAACACCGTTGAAGTTCTAGCGCCGTCTGCCTTCATCCTCCCCGGACTCGGGTCGGCAAAAGGCGGTGGGGGACGTCCTCTCGTCCCCCATTGGTCAAAGTTCTCCTGGTGGATTTTTCTTTTTTTTTCTCATGAGTTCCAGAATGTTCGGGCGCCGCCGAGACGAACTGTCCCCGAATTCCTTCAAAACCCTGGGAGCGTCGGCAGAGATGAAGGGGCTTCGGTTCCCATTCACCTTTTGTGCCCCGGCACCGAACCATGGCTGCTGGGCTGATCGGCGCCTCCATAGTCTGAAAGGGGAGAGGAACACCTCCGGGAAAAGGAGTGTAAGATGCTTCGTCACAATACGAAGATTTTTGCGAACTTGGAAAATTCGAGAAAAGAGAACTTTGCAAAATTCCCACCTGTTTAAAATCAAAGTATAAAAAGATTGCAATGTTTCTTTTTTACACACACACACAAAAAAAAAGAACCGAGAACAGATTTTTGTGAAAAGTGGGAACAGACTGTTCCCGTACTTTTTGAAGAACAGGTGAAAAAGAACAGTTCGCTCTTTTTTCCCCATCCCTAGGCAGGTCTGGAATTTGAAATCGATCTGTTTAAAAATTAGTTACAACTTTGGCTGATAGATGGCGCTGCAGTCTCAGTGATCATGAAATACAGCTGAGGAGTAGCTATTATTCAAACTTCTCTCTTCCACTGGCAAAACGTGGCAGGAAGTTTAGTAGTAACATGTTGAAGGAGCAAATTCGAGTCATGTATTCATTGGAACAACGTGTTTTCATTGTACTGGAATACCACCGATTAGAGAGCAGTCCGACAATGGCAAAGCGAGGTTTTCAACTAAAATTTAATGTTAAAAAAGGTCCTGATCCGAAAACAATTCGAAATTTGTTCGACAAGTTTCAGCGGACAGGAAGCGTTGCGGACGATTTAGTCTGACATGTGAGTTGCAGCCGGTCGGCCATGACTCCTGAAAATACAGAAGCTGTTGAAGAAATTGTTAAACGTTGCCCTCGGAAATCCATACGAAGAGTAGCTGCTGAGAGCACACATTGTCAGCAGTACGTTCAGAATTGTGCAAAAGGGCCTGCACTTGTTTCCGTACAAAATTCATTGTCAACAGGCGATCCAAGTTACAGCTTTACGACAAAGAGACTTCGCAAATGAGATGATTGATGGGAGTGTTACTAAATTTAATGTCGGTTGCATATGGTTTACCGATGACGCCCATTTTAATCTGGAGGGTTTTGTGAATAAACAAAACTGGCGAATATGGGATTCCGAAAACCCGCATGTTTTTGTGTCAAAACCACTTCATTCGGAAAAACTTACGGTTTGGGCTGCAGTATCCGGTAAAGGGATCATAGGGCCGTTTTTCATGAGAGAAACTGTGACCTCATCCCGGTATATTGCGATTTTGCAACAGTTTGTCGCCACACTTCAAGGATTGGAGGATGCACCAGACACTTCGTGATTTATGCAAGATGGTGCCCGACCACACCGTACTTTTGCAGTGTTCACCTTCCTTGATGAATACTTCAGTGACAGAGTTAGGTAGTTCTTTCTGAAACACCCTGTATAAGAGCCACGGCAAGGCATGTAGGTTCACCTAAGTCGAATTACGACGGTCACTGAAATAAAACAGATGCCTATGTGGAAATTGCACTCAAAGCCCTGCAAACTTAAGCCCGAGCCAGGCTACAAATGGTAGGACGAATAAATAGGGATAATGCTCTATCCGTCTCCCGCTTTAAGGGCACCTAATTAGGGTCCATGTAAGGTTGACCTGAAAGGAACCTACCTCAGGTCATATATGGCACAGCATGTCCAATGCCTGACCTTGTGCCATCAAACCCCAATGGGTTTTTCGAGTAAATGCTAGTGCAGAAAGCAAGGACTCTTGTTTGAGATTCGAACTTTGTTTTTGGCCTAGTTGTCAAAAGGGCCATCCTAAGTGTTCTTGTACTTTATTAATAATTCTATTTAAGAGAGAATTAACAGAACGAAATAAATCATATTTAGTCAGGGAACATGGAGAAAATTTAAAGGCTTAGACACAAATTGTCTTAAAGGACCACAACGTTAAAAAAGCATCGACTGTATCAGGACATACCGATTTCAATCATAATTTTAAAGACTATAAAATGTAATACTATTAATAATGACTATGAACTATGAATTATGAAACTATGAACAATATGCATGTCATTTTATCCAAATAAGGTTTAGAACTTTCTTGTAACTCAGTTCACCCCCAAAATTATACTGAAAATCATCCACCCTTTGAAAACACTAAATAACAGTATTCATTGATTGGGATCATAATTACCAGACAACCAGGGTATAAAAAAAATCGGATTTATTTCATTTAAATCCGATTTCTTTTATTTAAATCATTTTTTATTATTTTAATTTATTCCTTGCCTGTACAAATTTAAACTTGTTGGATATAACGCATGGATAACTAGACACAAAAAATACTGAACGAGTTCAAAGCTAAGTAGCCAAACACTTGCGCCCTCTGTATTTAAGCTTTGCAGCAACACTTTTTCCATTGCAAAGACACTTTTTAACAAAATTGTGTAAACCTTTCATTGATGTGTCATATTTGATATAGAAATTGTTTGGAAAAGTGAAACATTTTTATGTCTAATATTAAAATTCTGGACGAAGCTCCCGAATTAACATTTTACATGGGCCTCCGTTTTGCAAAGGAATCACGTAGATAGGGCAAAAGGTGACATTCATAGATCACATCATTGATAGCTTTTACTCACTTATGTGTTAAGGAATAGAAGAAGGAATATGAAGAGATTATTTCAATATTTAATCATGCTTCCTTCCTTACGAACTCATAACTTATAGGGATGTTAAGCGAATCACAGAGCTGCTCTCAATCACCAATATATTTGAATCACAGCTTTACCTATTGCTGCGTTAACAAAATAACGGTGATCGGTAGCAGTGATTGATAATACCTGTCATTTAGTAGCAATGATTGAGGGTTAGTCACAGAAAGAAGCTCAGATGGCAAAGTAATGCAACAAGTGCGTTGTGAATTTCTCGGATGAGTGTTAACCCTTGATATCATGTGCTGTTGCTAGTTTTCTTTCGAACTACTTTCAATTCATTCTGAAGATAGTATTAATTGTAGAATTGTTAAATGCCATGAAAGAACTATTTCGTTTCTATAAAAGTTACCATAAAGAGTGCAAATTGTTTTTCATAAATTCAGAAATGCGCTGTAGAAATCTTGATACAATGCTTTTCAAAATGCTATTGAAATTTTTATACGGTTTGACTGCAGTTGAACTGTAATTTTAACCGTAGCTAAAAACCAGTAGTGTATTAAAACGTTACTACTGGTCTTGAAAGACATTCATGATTTTTAACTTTACGTGACACCAACCGGTGTCACTTTTTTAAAACTAATGAAACATTAAACCTAGACGAGAACATGATTTAAATTTTACTTATAGATATCTTCTTTTATTGTGCAGTGGTAGACAAATTACTTTTATTGTGTAGTGGTAGACAAATTACTTTTATTGTGTAGTGGTAGACAAATTAGTAAATTTCTTATACCGAAATTGCATGTATGTATTGCACCCCACTTATATATTTAATTTTTAAAATACATATCACATAAACATAAATACAATTCTTTCCACTATTTTCACATTGTGATTATTTTTTATCATTTTTATGAAATGAGTCCTGACGTGAATTGAAATAAGAGGATTTAAAAAAAAAAACAGAATTATGAGAAATTTTATGAGAAAGCAAACAAGATTTATCTGGTCATTTCAAACAGAAAGGACATGTTCACTTGCAAGTCCCATTTGTAATTTGGTTTTTTTTTTCACTATAGTGATAACACGTCTAAAATTCATGGTAGGTAGGAATTAATTAACTTCGCACTGGAGCAACACAAAGGCTATAAGCGACAATCCGGGATAAAATTCGATGGGAAAGATCCGTGGACAACACCACGTGATTTTGAACCACGGTCAGATGACGAGGTCACTTCTGGGGACTCTCCCGCTACTCCGTAATGGCAATAGTCGATGCGAAGGGGACTGCGCCCCAACTAAGCTTGAGGTTTTTAATGTTACTCAACAGAATATCCTATGGTTGGAAAATAAGACTTTTATAAGATCATATATACAGGGTGTCCCATAAATTCCGAAATAGTTTAAAAATTGAAGGTATTGGTATTTTCAATTAAAGTCACACTGGAGCAACACAATGGGCTATTGGTGACGGTCCGGGATCAATTCCAGAGGGAAAGATCCGAGGACAACACCACGTAATTTTGAACCACGGTCAGATGACGAGGCAACACCTGAGCTGGCACCCCACTCTCCATAAAAATTGAAGGAATTGGTATATTTGAATGAGGTTTGCGATAACGTTATTCTCATGAAGAGGGATTTTTTTTTTGGTAGAGAAAAAAAAGTTAGTTCAATCTTTTCTCAATAGAGGGCGCTGCACGCAACCAATCACAGGAAATATGCAAATCAGAGTCCTACAAAATGCTGGGTGTATGATTTAAAGCTCATTTCTGAATTTTCCTGTGATTGATACGTATTCCTGTGATTTCATTGTGATGTTGACATTGGTGGATAAAGCACTATTGGTTAAGTTGTTTTACCTCAGTTTAATCGAACAAGTAGTACTCTAGTGCTGTGATGTGCTTGTAAACATTTGCCTGCATGGATATAAACGTCGTTTTCCACGGAATTCTGTGATTGGTTGCGTGCAACGCCCTCTATTGACAAAAGATTGAACTAATTTTTTTTTCTGTACCAAAAAAAATCCCCTTACATGAGAATAACGTTATCGCAAACCGCATTCAAATATACCAATTCCTTCAATTTTTATGAATTTTTAAACTATTTCGGAATTTAGGGGACACCCTGTATATATATATATATATACATATATATATATATATATATGATTTTTCATATTGTGTTAAATGCATGTTCTCTTGCGTTTACTTTAGTAAATGGTGGATTCGTTTAAGTCACCTTGTTAAGTGTTATCCAAAGAGATGGACTTTTTGCTGTGAAATAAAGATTTTTATGCAATTGCTTTTTAAAATTTTATTTATATTTATGTTCTTGGATATTACTTTGTGGTTCATAATGCATGCTTACTGATTCAAAAACAAAATAGGCAATTCTAGAAATGAGTTATAAAATCATTAAATGGAGGAAAAAATTAACACAATTCATAATAATAAAATAAAAATACATAATAAAAATGGATTATTGCATTAAATGGACTACTTTTGTTCAATGATCTACTATTTTAGTTGTCTTCTGAATGTCAAACTTCTAACATTTAACAATGATATTTTTGAACATTAAGACTTGAGATGTACTTTAATGTTTTGAGTATTCAATTTCACTGTAAAAAGTAGTTTAATATTCTACATTATAAAACATTCATGTTTTCATTGTGTACATTCATGTAAATTTCTATAGAGGTTACTTTATAGAGCTCATAGAAAAACGGGCCATAATTGTATACACCACATTTGATAGAAATTTTTATAGAATTCTAGAGATTTTCACAAGGGTTTGTTTAAATATCCAGGTGGTTCTGGCTTAATAAGTACCCAGTTTTATTCAAACATACTTTTATGTAACACTAAATCCTCATTCCAGTCTTTAAGTAAACGTCTATTGAGTATAGAAAAAATTTCAAATCATTACCATCAGGACAGTCTGAGAAAAGGTAAGTACAAATTATGTAAATTAACATTATTGCTTTGGGACCTTACATCTCCCTTTAAGATCGCAGTTTTTGAGTGTAGTGTCACTGACAATTTATCAAGAACGGAATAAAAGGTAATAAGTCAACATTATGCAAACGTAACATATCTTCAAAGTTTTTGTATTGCATTGAATATTTAAATATTATAGCTTTAAAAGAAAAGTTAAGCATTTCAGCATAGTAGATACATTTGCTATAATAGCATCAGTGATTCACTTTCGCTACAAATTTTGTTGAATTCTTACTAAGTATTTGCTCTTAGGAGCGCATTTTTCACAAACCCGAGTAATTTTTCCTCCCTTTCACTTTTACTCTTCTGCTTTTCTTCCTCCTTCATTGTGTTGACTGTCTTGTGTTTGGCGTGGCTAGACCTAATTATTTCCGAAAACAACCAACCAACCAAAGTATTACTTTATATTGCCCACTTTAGAGCTGAATCCAATGACTCATGCAAGAATTGGCCAAAAGAGCAATTTTAATTAACATTAAGCACAAGACAAAACAATTACAAGAATAAACATACATAAAAAGTTACATCTCGGGGAACAAAACCTCAGCGCGTCAGTTCTACGCTCGCCTTGGGAAACAACTAGAGAAAAAGGGTTCATTCTCTTTCGCGGAGAGTGTGTCACGTGGTCCGCCATCGCCAATCAAGGCGCATATCGCTGAGACACACGTTAAGGGGCTGATGCGCTACAACCTCCCCCTCTGGCTCCGACGACGTCCCGACGAGGAGTCAGCATTACGTGCTTTAGGAGGGCGTCCTCTCTTTCTTAATGGGACCACAGGAGTACTGTCAGTAGCTTTACATGCCTTGAGAGCTGAAGAGTGATAAACTCCTATAGGTGTGGTTGGATTTTTGGGATCTGCAATTTCATAAGTTGTAGGTGACCGTTGAGTGAGCACCACGTAAGGTCCGTCACGTCGAGGCATGAATTTGGCAGTCCTTTTCTTTTCTGCGTTACTCACAGGGTGCATGGTGACCCAAACGTGATCACCAGTATTGATCCGATGTTCTATAAAAGGGGTAGGCTCTCCCCCTAGCTTGAAGGTAGACTCAAATTTTTCCAACAAACCATTCATCTTTCTGCGCTGATCGGACGCTAAATGTTCTCCTTCATCAGAACGCAGTGAGCTTGGTGATATAGCTTGGCTGTATGAGAGTTGCTGGTTGCAACTTGAACGTTCATCTTCTTCATGAAAATTTCCTTTGTTGCTACAGTTGTCGACAGGCTGTTGACTCTTTACTGGTGGGTCTTCAACAGATAGCAGATATCTTACAGGGATATCTTTCTTGAAACCAATCTTCCGACAGGGATTGTCAGAGAAATGCCAATTTTTGTTCTTCATGTCTAGAACAATTCCGGACTTTTCCAAAAAGTCGGTTCCTAGTAGAGTACGATTCTTTTTTGCATTTGGTAATGCCAGTAAATTCAGCGAGACTGATTTTCCTTCAATCTGTATTGTCACCATGGCGGTGCAAGCCTCTTCAATTGTTTGACAGCCATTTGCCAAAGTCATTGTTACTACTTCTCTTTGGAACTCTACTCCTCTCTTTTTTAATTGGTGGTACATGATCTCTCCAGCGACTGTTCTGCTGGCACCACTATCAACACAAACCCTGGCTCTTACTCCCGATATAGATATCTATTAGCGCTAACGGGGATCCATCGGTGTGACAGGTATACATGCGGATAGAGTTCGCTTGGAATGGCTCCCTTCTTGTCGATGACGAACAGTTTTTGCATTTTGATTTGATGGTTCCTGGTGCTCCACATCCGTAGCACGATATTTCTTTCTTCTCTTCAATACCCCTTGGTGTAATTCTGCCGTGTGAAAAGGAGTCCCTCCTACTTTGACTGAGGACCCCGGGATCCCGCCTACTGTTACTGGGAATCCCTGGCAGACTTTGTCTATTATCTCTTTGTTCCAATTGTGATTGTTGGGTTCTATAGTAATTTCTTTTTTGGAACACGGGTTTTGTTTCTTGTTGCTTCGGTGGAAGCTTCGGGTTGACAGTACGTAAGTTGTCGTAACTGTCCATCTTCTCCACTAGGTCACTTGGGGTGACCCATTCGCTCCATACGTCCAAGAAATGGTTTTTAACCTCTGAAGGAACACGTCTCTTCATTTGATCCAGGATCATGAGGTCTTTCAATTTCTCAAAATCCGTTATGTTCAATTCTGCTAGCCATGCTTCAAAATAGCTACGCAGTTCAAAATGGAAGTCCTTCCATGTGCTCTCAGGACTTTTCTTGTGAGTTGCGAAGAGCTGTCGCATTCTCTCAGTACTTAATTTAAATCTCTGAAGCAGCATTGTTCTAATGTGATCAAAATCATGAGCCTTCTGTTCTGGTTCTCTGGCGATGAGTTGTGCCACGCTATTAGGTAATAGGCCCAGGAGATAGGCAACCCAGTTATGTCTCCCTACTTTAAGAACTTTCATCTGTCGCTCGAATAACTGAAGAAACAATGTCATATCACCATCATTCGGATCAAAATCAGGTAGCAACTTTTTCAAGTTAAAGTTGGGTTGATGGTCTGCAGACAGAGGATTAAAACCAGAGACCTGCTCCAATTTCTGAGATTCTACCTGCAGACGGAGTCTTTCCAACTCGTATGCTCTTTCCCGTTCTATTCTTTCATTTTCCCGTTCTATTCTTTCCTTTTCCCGTTCTATTCTTTCCTTTTCCTCAGCCTTTTCCCGTTCTATTCTTTCATTTTCCTCAGCCTTTTCCCGTTCTATTCTTTCATTTTCCCGTGCTATTCTTTCTTTTTCTTCTGCTTTCTCTTTTGCGCGGTTTTCGCTTACAGACAGAAGCAGATTTTTCGTGAAGTCTTCATCATAACTTTCATCTCCAGTGATAAATCTTTTTATATCAACTACTCTAGCATCAGTAGGTATTTCGATGCCGAGTTCATTCGCCAACTCTATCAGGTCACATTTAAGAGCTCTTGCCAAATAAGACATCTTTAGGTTACGAAGTGCACAAATAATTTTGAATACGAAAGTAAACAAGTTCAGTAAAAAATTTTTTAAATATATCTCACACAGTTTGTTTTCAAGAAAAAAAATTAAATTAATGACCACTTCTTATAGGTACCACTTGTTCAGCATTGTTAAACAAATTACTTTTAAAACATTAACATTTGTCCAATAACACTTAAACACATGTTATTTATGAACATTAAATTCCAAAACACTAGATAACATTCCACTCGTGAGTTAGTCTTATTTCAATAATACTTCAAAAGAAATGATAAATTCTCGTAATATTTCAAAATTCAAAAAGAAACACCAATGCTTAAACAGAATGAAATCTATATTTCCTAATATCTAATCCTTAAAGGCATAATATAAACAAATTTCTGCGCACGTTGCACTTGATTCATACATATATTCACAAAACCAATAACTCTCAAAAAGAAATCCCAATGTAGTTCAAACACAAAATAAAGAAAAAAAATCGCTTTAAACATCTAGAAAGGTTTTTTTTTATTTAATGCAGCTGGCAGAAAACAGACCTTGAATCTATTGAGTTATGACTCATGAACATGACCGAATCAGAATGCGATCGGTTCTTGCACTTTTAAAACGAAATAACGCTGTAGCTTTCGTTTCTTGAACACAATTAATTCATACCACTTATTAATTTTACAAAGTAGCTTATTACAAAATGAATACACATAACGTATTTTCAAAAAAACTTATTCTAGCAGTACACTTAATCAAAACAATACTACTTTGCACTTTTACTTTAAGAACAAAACTTTTCATAAAACACAAATACTTTTCACAAAACACAAATACTTTGCACTTGTGAACCAAAGGAATAATAACATTTAAAGTGATTTCACACTATATTTTAAACAAGAATACTGTTTGAACACAAAACGAAACTTCAAAATTCTGTTGCTGGACACGGGTTGGCCAAATCGAAAGTACTGCTAGACAAGAATGATTTTAAACAAATTAAAATAAACTTATCTCATTCTTCATCACCACTTGGGGATACGAGCATAAGGATGATCCGTGGAAGGGATTTCCACCTATATTCAATAGGATACACCTGGGATGAGGCTTCCTAAAATAGTGAGTTCGACGCCGCTGCAGAACACTAAAACCATGGCTTTTCCTACCAGTATGCTAACTCGGGATGAGTTTCTAAACATCAATGAAACACAGGGTGTGTTTTTCTTTCAATACCAACAGTATTGGACCTAGATTCCTGAACAAAAAACGAGTTGTTCCCAAAGGCTTTAATTCGGGCCACAAGATTGGGCGTCAATTTTAGAGCTGAATCCAATGACTCATGCAAGAATTGGCCAAAAGAGCAATTTTAATTAACATTAAGCACAAGACAAAACAATTACAAGAATAAACAAACATAAAAAGTTACATCTCGGGGAACAAAACCTCAGCGCGTCAGTTCTACGCTCGCCTTGGGAAACAACTAGAGAAAAAGGGTTCATTCTCTTTCGCGGAGAGTGTGTCACGTGGTCCGCCATCGCCAATCAAGGCGCATATCGCTGAGACACACGTTAAGGGGCTGATGCGCTACACCACTACATTAAAATGTTTTCTTTCATTGCATGTAGTAGTACATACCTAAAGTGGCGCACGAACCTCTAGTACTTCGCCAACGAATGCCGACCTGGTAGACCCCTCGATTGCACCAACTCGGTTCGAATCCGGGTACATGCTCCGAAATCCAGTTAAAGACGTATATTTGATGTTATTTTTATACTTTTCGATTGGTTTTTATATTTATTTGCGTTCGGATTTGGAGCAAATTTCTTAAATTGGAGTATTTGTTAAATTGAGACCATTTTCCACTGCAGAAGTCGAGTCAGGGATGTACTTTCAAAAGATGCCCAAATTGGGGAAGTACACTTTTTTTATAACAAATGGATATATGAACCCTATCACGTTTATGGAGGGCGTTGGGTCACCTGTCTTTGATTCGTATACTACTGCAATTTCTTTTTCCACTTTTTTTGGTGAGGGGCGAACCTAACAAACGGACATTGGGAAGAAGGGTGAGGTCCCTGTAGTCCGAGCACTTGTGATCTGCTAATAGCAACTCTACCAAATGTAGATGAAGATCAATTTCGAAATCTGAACAAACTTCCGTTTGAAAGTCAGTGATAGTTCTGAACTTTCTATTAATTCTCAAACGCTGATCCGTAATAGGACAGTTTCTATTTAATCAGTAATTTTGAACCATCCAGGGTGAATTTTCCATGGAGCTGCTGGGCCGAAAGCCGTCTCCAGATAACCGAGTCCTAGTGTTCCGAATACGTTTAGATTATCAGAAACTTTCAGCGGTGTAGCAAAGTCTTGGGTGTCAAGATATCAAGGAGGTTGTCGCAGTTGGTTCGGTAGGCGCTACAATGAGCGACTCGAGTGAGACCAAGAAATGCATGCTTGTAGGGAAGCTACTTATGTTGATTTTTGTTTCAGGGCTCAATCGAACCCAGAAACGTTTTTAAGTGCCTCAAAAATGAATCATGATTGAAAAATCGTGGCACAAAGATATATACTCTTTCTTTTAATTCAATTAGTGGTATTCATAAATATATAACTTTTTCTTTACTAGTGGTAGATATTGCATGATTCCAGTCATTTCATTTTCTTGTTTGCATTTGCATATCTGCCACCAAGTAGGTCAAGTTAATTAAAATTACTATTTTATATTGTCATTTCTGATATGTCGATTATGCTCCCTCCGGAATCTTCGTTGGAATTGCCGACGTACGATGAGAATGTGTGAGCGGTCTCATTTAAAACAATTTTACCCGAGACTTTTAAAACATTGCTTCCCAGAGAGGGCGCTGCTGCTTCCGTGTGCGATGAAACCTCATCACTTAATCCGTGGTTTGGGGAAAAAGGTTCTTGGATAATCCGTGGCTTAACCCTGACCCTCTACAGGTCGTTGAATTTACGTCACACTGGAGCAGCAGGATTTAAAAGTGAAACTTGGATTTCAGATTTTTTTTTATAAATCAGGGGCCGTATACAAACTTAGTAAAATTTATTCGCAGATGACGAAACGACAACCAGAGCTGTTAAGAGAGAACCCTTTTCAACAGCATAACGACGGGTGGAGTGCTCCGACTAACAGCAAACTCAATCCCAATCAAGCAACAAATGACGTTATAGTTTTTGCTCTGTTGCTACGACGAACATTTTCTTTGTTTATTTTATATTTTTCAGGTTCCTTGCAGCCAGGAGGACTTGACTTGTCTAGGATGGACGAGTGTGGGATACCGGAAATCCCTCGTCGCCCAGTGAACGCATGTCTGGACGTAAAGACGACTCACCCAGCAATAGCAGTTTCCTACCAAAATCAGGACAGAGACGACTGGAGGATGACGAAGACATTGGTTGCTAAGATGTGAACTTTAATTTTTCGGGCATCAGACGGCCCAAAACCCTGTCAATTCATCTAATTTCTGTGTACTTAGTTTCTATTTAGCTCATATTAAATTCATCTTAATTTTAATATTCATCTCATTTACTGAATTATGGTCATTGTGTCCGACATTTATACTATTCCATTAAGAGTAAGATGAGCTATTCCATTCTCGTGGAAGATATAAAATTACTTATCATTTTTATTTATTTTTACCCTTGTGAGGTTGGAAATAATTTTTTCAGGATTTAATAAACTTACACACCTCTTACTGATCTGTGATCTTGGAGGTAGATATTTCCGTGTGTATTACTCATTTACACGGACGTGTCTTTCCAGTGCAGATGTCTCGTGAAATCTTTGATTAGAAATCTATAATTTCATTCCACAAATTTATGCTATTATTTCCTACCCTTTATTTAATCATTTTCTCATATCCTAAATACTGTTTTCAATGTTTAATTTATAAGTTTTTCCTTCAGTATATTTACTAAGTAGTCTTATATTCAATTTCGCATTTTGAGTATTTTCAAAGAATTATCTTAAATTTTAAATCAAATATTTACTTGCATTTAAAAGCTACATATAAAATTCAATGCAGTCGTAAACAAATATATACCTGTACCTTTCACTTATGGCAAGTTAATTTTCAATTAAAATCATACTCACTAAGTCATGACTTTTGTTTGGACTTTGACAGACCCATTCTTTTAAATTATAATTGTATGTCATACATTTAGACATTACTATTAGGTGTACCATTCACACAATAGCTTTTAAATTTTGAATAATAGCAATCTTTTTCAGTAATCAAATTCAACTGGATTCTTAAGTATTATGAACCTGATACTACTGTTGAATGTTAATTGAAATACTCATCTACGCAATCTCTCAGCATCATGTTCATGTGGAGGGGCAGTAGTAGCCCATTTGGTAATCACAGATTAGCAACCCGAGGGTTGCGAGTTTGAAACTTGCTAGAACCAGACTGGTGCATTTTAAATCTGTCGTAACCTCAAATGTCCTCACTTGGTGTGGAAATTTGGTGAATGGGGTGTCAGCTCAAGTGTTGAATTTGTCATGACAGTGGTTCAAAATTACAAAGTGTTGTCCTCTAATCTTTCCTCGATTGTCACCAATAGCCCGTAGTGTTACTTCAGCGCGAGGTAAATACAACTACCATTCATATGAAAAATATTATTGATGTTTCTAGTGAACAATATTTGTAATCTTAGTTAATTTTGAAATTATGTGATTTGTCGAAATGTATTCAATATCTTTGCCACTTAAGTGTAACAGTTTATAAGCTAATTTCTCTTTGAGGAAAACAATTAGTCCTTGAATTTAAAATTCTCTATCTGCTTTTTATAATTCAAATTCTGCATTGGGCAGCAATACATTGTTAGTGTTCAATATTTCTTAGGTTTTTAAAATAAGGTATATTTCAAAACACATTGGATGGTTTACTTAGCAATTCCACAGTATGTAAAGAACTGTCTTATAAAAGTGATGTTAAAACACATATCATTTTTATTCAATAATTGCAACTGTTGTTGAGGGATATGAGACAATTTTATGTTAGGTTTCGTCATTCATTTATTAAAGAAACCTAATATTGGTGATCTGATAATGGAAAGATATATTCACATACATTTCATATTTGTAGACACTACATGAAAATCTACTTAAAATGTTACCAGGTTCAACAAATTTGTTTATGCATTTCCTGATATATACACATTTATTCAAGTCTTTAAATCTCATTTGAGTGATTTATCAGCCTTTCTTTCAATCTATTTACAAGTTGCTCTTTCACATTTTGTACTTTTAAATGAATTTCTTATAAATATTGGCCCATAAATTTTTTTTACTAATTTTCTGTATTTAAGAAATCTAGCGCAGATGAATGACAATTAATTTTATTCAGCATCCGAGACCACTTTTAAAATGTAGCTATATCTCTTAATATCTTTAACCAATAACAGTAATGAGAGTAGGTCAGTCGCAGTACTCATTTGTAAATACGATTGAAGCAACAATCTTGAGCCTATTAATTTTACATGGCTTAAGTGGTGTGAACCATGTTCCTGTTGAATGTCAATTGGAAAACTCTTGTATGATACTCCAGTAATACAAATATATTTTTTAATTTTGACGTAGGTTTCCACTACACAACAATTAGAATCAGTTAACTTGCATGTTTTTCAAGTTTCAAATTATGTTATTGGATTGCATTGAAAGCTGTACTCAATAGTCATAAAACAATATCTGTCATTCTAAATAGGTATGTGGTACCCATTTCGGAACTGAATATCTGAATTGATAGAAAAAGTACCACTAAGAATCAATTTAAAGCTGCATGCCAGTTGGAGTAACGCGAATTCTAAATAAAATTTTGCTCATCTTGGAATATCAGTCACGAAATATTCCGAGTAGAATTTTTGAAAAGTTTTACCCAAAATGACAGAAGGTCGAGGTTGAAACTACTCTTATGCAACTTTGCTATCTCAAACACTCGTTGAAAGCATTGATTTTCTTTTTCAAAAAAGATGCAAATTAACCTTCAGGCTTTTGAAAAACTTATTGATTAAATTTGTTTTGTCTGTACTGAAGGCATGTATTTGTAAGACTAGCTGTTATTTCACATGTGGAATGTAATTTTTAGGCAAAAAATGTGTCTGCTTGAAAATAAATTAATCATGATTTGCTATCCTTTCATAATGATGGTGAAATTAGTGAAACATTGCATCCCTGGTGCAAGAGTCAATATATTGATAGGAAAACTGGGTACAAAACTAGGCTGTAAATTTGTCATTGTTACAGGAAATGAATTTAAGGGCATTCAGTCACTCCAAAATTGACTTTTGTAGTATTGTCTTACACCATAGTGTGATATAATTTAAATGAATTATAAGGATGGATAAAGGGATAAAGCAAGCATTAGTATTTCATCCAAAGAAAATTGTAGAAGTTATAAAAATGGAATTCAAAAATTTATTAGCACAATTCACAATACAACGAACATAATAAGACAATTCACACATATTTACACTTAACCTATATTTTCTATTCACACATCAACTAAGTCACAGGACTCGACCCAATTCCATGGGCCGCCTCTGAAAATAGAAATACGACAATGTGGTTTCAAAAGTTTTTAAAAGGTATTTTCAGAGGTTTGTTTTACCTACAATCGTTTGTTACGTTCAGAACCTGCTTTGAAAGACAAAGAATAAGTTTATTTTTGACACAAATCAGTGGAAATAAGTTTTGATTTTCAATGAGCACTTTTTTCAGCACTCTACCATCGCTTCCTTCAAGGAATGTTTCATGTCATTTGTCTGTCCCTCTGTGGACCGAAGTCCAGAACTGGTGACAATTTGAAAGACTTTTGCATCAGTCTTCACTACAGGGCAGTTTTCGACGCAAAGATAATCCATCAGGAGGGCCAATGAATCAAATGTTATGAAAAGATTGGTTTCTTAATACAAATGGTTTGTCCAATAAACCACTCGTCCCACAATGCAGTTCTGTTTGTGCATTCTTAGAGTGGAATCTTCATCTTAGAATACATTTTAAGACGAGGTTTTAGTCTCATCTTTTCCTGTCCAGATTCGAAGTTGCCAGGTCGTTCCACAAGTCGCTGTGGTGATGTTGAACATGGTCATTCTGCTTGCACCAAGAGATCAGTGATCCGACTTTTTTGTCAAGGGCGTATCAGGGACGAAATACATCAAGACTTTTTTAGCAATACAGAGAATGGTGGTTTATCGCAACATTGTGTCTAAGAATCGATTGAAAAGTTCAAAAATTTAAGCATGAATAAACTAGACGCTTGTCCACTGCCACAACTAAGGACCTCTGACAGCACATTTGACACGAGTCTTGAAACAAACATAAGTGATTCAAGCACCTCAGACCAAGGACTTAAGGAAGTGGTTCTGGATGGCCAGCTGTTCAGCAAAAATGCTTTTTCTCTGAGGGCATGAAGAATACTGTGCAAGAAAGGAACAAGTGTAATGAAAAGCAAAGGGGTATGTTGGAAAAAAAGTTATCAGTTTTGTATTTTTATGGAAGGAAATTTTGCAGTTGCATCAAGGATAGTTATTAATCCACCATCATACTTCCGTCCGATCGTTCATTGCGAAGAAAGGTTTTTAAGTTTGTCTCATTTTCAAATGCTCAAATTTACTTTGAACAACCTAAAAACAATTCTGGTATTTGCCTTTAATAAAAAAAATAGAATTCTACATGAGCTGCTACGGATACTTAAAGATTTTGTAAAGAAAGATCAGATTAATATTGCTATAACCCCTCGTTATATCGTGCTTCAATATATGGCTCAAAAGGCTATATTGCTATGTTCAACTACTTGCCCAATGAATTTTCAGTTTTTTGGAAGGAGAAATTCTGACTGGTCTCTGAAATGCAAGTCACTTGCTTCGACTCTCTAAGTGGTTTCGACAAGATACCTCGTCCATTACGATCAGACCAATTTAGCTAATGACAAGATATATCATCATTAAGTAATAGCAAACAAGGTTTCAGATGTAGTGACCAAATCAGCATGAGAACAAACTGGAGGATATCCTTTTTCAAAAGTAAGGCGTAACTGGGAAGATGCCTTTAGTTTCCCACTTTCATCTCTTCTCTTAAGACAAAGTTTTTTATGTTTGTCAGCACTTACATACCTTTTTACTGCCGATATGCCATGAAGCTTGCAATTTATCACAATGTTGCAAAATGTGCAGATAGCTTCTTCTGGCTTTTTCCAGGCAAACACCAAATAGATATAATATCTCCATTGCAATCTGTTTCTGACAGCACATTTGGGTTAAATTTGCTACTTCTCCCTGAAAAGTATAAATAAAAGTTATTAAATATTTATATAGTTCAAAAATGAAGTCAAAATTATTTATTTGTCATCATACATTTTAAAACCCTTCATAAACAAGGGCAGATCCTTGGGGAGGAGAATTATGGAGAAAATCTATGCCAAATTACTTTACAAATAAAACATTTTCACAAATAAAAAATTATATGTGGATTTCCCAGGGGGGCAAGTGCCCCCACCCCTGTTGCCCTATGCTGGCGAAGCCCTTTGGAACCCAGTCTATATTATCATTTGTGAAATTTGCATCCTCTAAATCAATCTTATTTTTCAATGAAAACGTTCAAGAAGATCGTGACTAGCACATTCTGGTACATAAGGGGGAGGGGGGCACACTCCATCCGCTTCGTCAGAAATGTTTCCAGGGGGCAAACTTTAAAAAGAATAAGAAAAATTACATTACAAATACAAAATTTTCACAAATAAAAAATTAGATGTGGATTTTCAAGGGGGTGCATGTGCCCCCCTCTTGGCCTTAGTCAATTTGTGAACCCCAGTCTCCATGTACTACAATAATAATCTTAAATTTAATTGAAAAAAAAAAATCGCAGAATTTTCAATTTAAATAATTTAAATTGAAAATAATGACGATCTACTTAAACATTTAAAATGTTTAAGTAGATCGCCACTGAAGAATTATCGTACATAAGGGGGCAGATTCGCGGGAAATTTTCCATGGGGATAGCTTTATAGTCTCATACAACAATTTACACCACAAATACAAAGTTTCAAAAAAAAATAGTTACATGTGGATATTCCAGTGTATATGAATAATATCACTCACTTTTAAAAAGTAATGTTCAAACATAATATGCAACTATGGATGTAGAAGAACACAACAATAAAGTGTTCTACTATTGATGTAACTCTGATACCATCGAAATATATAGATTTCAGATTTCTTATATGTACTATGTTGGAAATATTACTTTTCTTATTTCATACATTCAAACGTCATAAAACGAGGAGCAATAAAAAAAAATCTGCCAGATAAAGTGTCCATGAAGAGTATTTTGAAAATTTATAATACTTCATTTAATCATTTATTTTTAACATAAAAAGCTAAACTAACTACAAACATAATATAAAATTTTTTTGATTAATATAGCACAAGAACAAAAATTCTAAAAAAGAACTTCTCAAAACTCACCTTCAGAAATCTTGAAAAATGCTCCCATGGGGACTATTAGAAAGAATTGCACACTTCACACCGGCGTTAAAACACGTGCACAAAGTAATTCTTTATAGGCCAAGGTCAAACAGTCGCCAAACAAAGCAGTCTGGTGTTCCGATTGCTATGTACTTCTCCCAAGACACTTGACCTCAGCAAAGAGTGCAGAGGCGAAAAGTGAAGTTTTCATTTCGCTGATACTTCAGAAACTCGCTAATAGGCCATTTTCAGGTATGATTAGTGGTCTCTAAATAGCGACTGATAACGTCAAAACGACTTCAGTCTGAAATGAAAATTGTTACTGTTTACATTTATCAGTTGGATTTGGAACAAGTATTGAAGTAATTCTTACATAGAAGGGGGAAGACCTCAAGAGTGAATTTTATTATTTCTTGAACGCGATTTGGAACAGCTCTGGTGCAATCTTAGCAAAAACGGGCATTTTGAAGCAGTCTGGAGCAGGCAATACGCTATAGCGCATGCTGACGCAATTGGAGCAGCATTACCATCACTGCAAATAAAGACGAACGATATAACCGAATAAGTGATAGATCGAGAAGTTACTCAATAAATATTGGAAAAATAAGTATTTTATATTATTAAGAGGTTGGTCCACCATTGTTTTTATTGCAGCTTTTCTCCTGTCTTGGAGTAATCACTGAAATTTTCCTCTAGTAACACGCTTTGCACCATAAAACCTCAACCAACCAATGGTAACATGCTTTGAAACACTTCTATGCACATGTACATCAAAGAAATATTTAAAATCTCCTCTCCTGTGGCTCAACATTTCAATCATCGCCAATAACCGGTCCCAGAAAATAAAAGCAGAAAGCTTATGAAGTCAATGGTATCCCCATGCTAGAGAGAATTACAAAATTTCAAGGACATCCAAGTCAAATAATCAAACCTTAAAAAAAGACTAAAGATCAAAGCTAATGTGATGGAGCAAATTGTCTACCATCATAAGGATCACATTGGTCCCCAAGTCTTGATGATAGTCCTTTTATTTCCAATAATGGTCATCTTTAATCATTTTTATAAGCCTTTTTTGAAGGTTTTAATATGACTACCCGTTTTACTTGGATTGGATGTTAGTGTTTTTTATGGCACAAGGTCCACCAGTTTTACTTAACCCTCCATGTGTTTAGATAAGACATCTCGTTCAAAGGTTTTTGCACCAAAGGCAGGACACTACAGGGCAGTTTTCGAAGCGGAGATAAACCATCCGTTTTTACTTAAGATTTTCATCTAATAATTCAACTATTTCACTTACCATGCAAGTAAAGGTCGGCGCATGCATGAAATGCTGAAATATTGCTCTGTACTCAACCTCTCATAGGTGAGGATCACTCATGATCAGGGAAACGGGGGAGGAGAATGCAGCATGGATACTTCGCAACAAATACTCAAGTTCCGGAATCTTCCAGTTTACAATATTCGTCTTCAACTTTCCGAAGTACTTGATGACAATACAAGTGTTCAGATAGTTCCATACCATACGTTCCACCTCGGCCAGAGCGAAGACCAGCCTCCAACACTGAGCCCCAGGTACTCAGGCTGTTCTTCGGAGAGGTTGGTCAGAGTTGCGCAAACCTTGATCTTGTCGCAGTAGAGGCACATGATGCTGCCCGTCTTCAGAGCTGCCTTTGGAATATCTGCAAAATAAAGGAATGTTGCTTCACAATAAGAGATCTTCTGCCGTCTTTTTGGAGCTATACTAGGAGAAAGCCCATGCAGAAGATAACCCAAAACTTGTTACGTTTTTGATAAATATATTTTAATATATCTGATTTTTTACTCTTCACTAAGGCATTTGAACTTCAATCATTAATTCGACTACTTGTTTAAAAAAAATTTAATGGGACAGATTTAGATTCATGCACATTTTTAGCTATTTTATACTTTTTCAGTTTCAATTGTTTTTATTTGGTCTTGCGTTTGGCATAGCTCGTCCTAATCTTGGACCAGAAAATTCAAACCAACCAAAATTTACTGTGGAAGATTTTCTGAATGGCCCGTCTTATATCTCAGAGCTTCATGAGATTTCAGAGTAGTATTGCTTTGATCCTACTTCACATTCAATGTTTATACTCTTCAAACAAAAGAAACGGCATTTCTAAGGCTATATTTCATCTTTTTAGGCCAACATTTCACTTAGATTGCAACAGATTTACCCCGAGTGCACAGGGTGAGAAACTTCCATGCATGCGAGGTTTGGGTTTCATGGACAAAGTTTAAAAACTAAATTTTTAGCAAATCAATAAACATGCCATCGATTTTTGGTGACACTTGCATTGAACGAGTATCATTGAACCTGGTTTTGAATGCAGGGGAAATAAAATATGCAGTGTTCTAGAAATAATTAAGGCTTTCAAAAATTAAATTCTATTCCATTTCTTCCTATAGCTCCATTTTTTCTTAGTTTTAAGTACACTTTCATGCATGAGTGCTACATAATGGATTCATACATAAGGTGCTGTAAACTATTTCTGCTGAGCATGTACTTGATAGGTTAAGCTCAGTAGTTATCTTTTATTGTTAGCACTTAAAATTTTGCTATACTACCTATTGGAGATAAACTTGATTTTTGGTTGAAATACTTAAATATATTGCTCATAAGAATAAGTAAAAATCTCTTTAAAAATTAGATTATTTTTTAACAATTTGTCACGGAACTTGCAGAAGTTTGGTTAAGATCTTTTTAAAAAAGCCATACAATGGACTCCCTCTTAACCGGCCACTTGGGGACCGGGACTCAGACTGGATAACGATTTGACCTGTTAAGCCGTTGTTCCCTTAATAGCATTACAATATACTCCCGAAATCGTTTTTATTAATATAAAGCTAAGTATATAGCCTACTTTATTGTAATATGATATGTATAATTAAGAAAACTTACCCTGGAAGAACTTCCTTTGTTGGGAAAAAAACTAAACACATGTTACTGTAGGCTACTGTATTTACAGTACATAATTGGTCAGTGGAGGCCGGTTAAGAGGGAGTCCACTGTAGTTAAAAACTTTGTACAAGTTCATTAGAATGTTAATTTAGTCCCCTAGGCAGCTAATGCAGTTTCTCAAAGATTAATTTTTAAGAGCCTTTAACATAAGGTATTGAAATTTCAGGCGCTGCAGTGTCATTTTACAAATCTAGGTGGACAAAATTATTGTATCAAAAATACACTGTTTGTGGGTGGATTTAAGAGGGTGTGAGTGATAAAATACTGGTTTGGCATATATTTAACGATTTAAAGTTACTATTTGAATGTAAAAAAAATATGCTAAATTTAAAGAAATGTGTCCACTTTGATCCATATATAGGATTTTCTTCGATAAATTTTTAACCATATTTTTTAAATTTTATATTAATAAACACGTGAATAATGGTGAGATTTACTCAAACAGTTTGATTTAAAAATAAAGTAGATGTAATAGAAAAACTTAAAGGTAGTCTTTGGAAATATATTTATAAAATTGGCCTAAATGGTCTACTGAGATATTTTAATCAAGAAAAGGTTCTTCAAACAAATTCAATCTTTTTGGAAACGTTTGGCTGCGTTTAGTTTAGCTCATAAAAGTGCAATTAGTGGATCTGAAGTGATGAGTAATCTATTTATTAAATCTATTCACGTATTGGTTCTTGAAACGTTTTATAGTAAATATTTCCCTTATTGCCTATTTTTGCCTCTTGTACTTTTAAGGGCTGATCAATTGGAACAACGCAAGACACAAAATAATATCCATTGATGGAGCAGTATTTTATGTATAGTTTTGCTTTGGGTACCAAGGACCCTTTCTAAGGTAAATATCTTGTACTTGTTTCGTGCTCAGCAAACTTATCAGTTTATCTGGAAACCAAAATTTAAACATTTTAATGATTTGGAAGCACTTGATTAATTTTACATTAATCCCAGTTATTTCAGAAGACTTCTGAGCATTTCTAAAATATCTATCAGCCGTATTTTCATTGTTAATATTCCCTGTTTGCCGTTTGTGCACATCTATCAAAACAACGAACTCGTCTTTAAAGTTATCTAGCACATTTTAAACTTTCCTAGTAGTTAAACTTACTCATTATCTGACAAAAAGAAATTTGATGAAACGACAGTGTCTAGACGATGATGGAGCACGATTTTGCCCAATAATTTTTTTACCCTCATCAGTACAAGCAGATTTGCAAAGGTACCACAGAAATACTAAACAAACTTAGATCAGATTGAAGTTTTCAGAAAAAAATTGTCGATATTTTTTCTGTTAGTATCATCAATATAATTATAATGTGGGGCTGTGATGGTGCCTATCTTTTGACAAAATGAGTCTCAGGGATTTGTTCAAGAATTATATGTAATTGGAGTGGTTAATGAATGGCTTACTGTGCTACAGCTGAAGTTTCTGTGATAATGATCCCAGAACAGCAACAAACGTTTACCTTATGTAATTAGTTATACGGAATATACAAATTACAGTAAATGTCCTTGACATTGTTCACATAATTTTATAATGGTGCATAGAAAGGTTAGGGTCAACTATTAGAGCAAGTACATGCTTTGCAGATAATTTCACTGTCTTTTTAATACACAGCTCATTTTCATACTTGTACCTCTTCTCGGAAAGCAAGAGCTCTCTGACGATTTCAACTACACTGCTGGCCACCGTAAATGCAACACCCTGAAGGAAGCATGCAAATAATATGAAATTTACAACATGCATTAGCGGAGGTGAGATATGCAAATGATTAGAATTTCAGCGCAGACGCACATCACGCGCGCCTGTGGCGCCACTTCAAAGCGCTATTTAAGGCTTGGAGATTTCGACGATTTCAAGTACGGCAATTGTGTTTTTCTTGTGGTTTTTAAAAAAAAACGATCAATTATACCTCGTAGAAAACAGCGATCATCTTTTGATCAAGTATCCGAGTTCGACAGAGGAAGGATAGTGACCTACCGAGATTGTGGATTATCTTTCAGGGAAATCGGTAGTCGTGTTGGACGAAACCAAACAACTGTAATGCGGATATGTGATCGTTGGATGCAGGAGGGTACGACGGACCGACGTGTTCGATCGCATCCACCTCAGTGCACCACTTCATGTGATGACAGGCATATTGTGCGTATGGCAGTGACGGATCGCTCAGCCACATCACGAACCATAGCACAGCACATTCAGTCTGTACCGCATCATCCAGTGTCTGCGCGTACCATTCGACGCCGTTTACAGCAGAGTGGTCTGTCCGCAAGACGTCCATTGCTTCGTCTACCCTTGACGCAGAACCACAGACGTTTCCGCCGCCAATGGTGCGATGAAAGAAGGATGTGGACGGCAGAATGGAATGAAATTGTCTTTACTGGCGAGTCACGCTTCTGTCTGCAACACCACGATGGTCGGATTCGAGTCTGGAGACACCGTGGAGAGAGGATGCTGAACAGCTGCGTTATGCACAACCACACTGGTCCTGCACCGGGTATTATGGTATGGGGCGGTATTGGATATCACTCTCGCACTCCTCTAGTACGCATTGCCGGTACTTTAAACAGCCAGCACTACATCTCCGAGGTGTTGGAGCCAGTTGTCCTTCCTTACCTTCAGGGCTTGCCCACAGCCATATTTCAACAGGATAATGCGCGACCACACGTGGCACGCATTGTCCAAGGGTTCTTCGTCAATCGCCAGATTGAATTGCTTCCCTGGCCAGCTCGCTCTCCGGATCTTTCGCCGATAGAAAACATGTGGTCCATGGTTGCTCAACGATTGACCCAGAATACATCCCCAGCTGCCACACCAGATCAACTTTGGCAACGTGTGGAAGCTGCTTTGTCTTCTGTACCCCAAGAACACATCCAAAGTCTCTTTGAATCAATGCCGAGGCGTGTGGCAGCGGTGATCTCCAACAATGGCGGCTACTCTGGCTACTGATTTTGGCAGGAACCACACTTCACAGAAGTCTATAAATTTAATCATTTGATACTTGGTCAACATGTTATCTACAAAATAAATTTTGTTGTGATATCTCTTGTCTTTCTTGGTGTTGCAATTTGGGTGGCCAGCAGTGTAGAATATCATTTCCCTGACTTTCCTAATTTATTTCAGTGAGCATTGACAATTCTTTTTTTTTGCTAGTTGTCTCTACAGGGTTATGACATTTCATTCTTTATATCTAGAACTACAGGCTTAAAAATCATTTGGTGGCCTTCTAGGCCTATTTTTCAAACCACTTTGTGAATTATTCGGTAGATCTGGAGAACTCAGGATGATCGCCTCCGCAATTAACACAATAGGGAGATTTAGTACAACTGTCCGTTTCGTGGGCCACTTCCCCACAACGAGCACATTTAATAGGGCCAAGGCAAAAAACTTAGTGTCTGAACCCCTGGCAGTTGAAACAGCACTGGGGGATTGGATTGGATGTTAGGGTTCTATGGCGCAAGGTCCAAAAGCGGACAAGCTGAGCCAAACACAAGACAACAGTGCTGGGGGATCGGAATGAATGGATGAACTAGGCAACTTAGATGTCCTGCATTTATGCTGGATGGCAGTCAAGTCTGATCGAAAGTAAGGACGAGATGTTTTGTTGGAAGTATTGTTCCATCTCGCCTTGAGTTATGCGACACACGTCAGACAGGCTCGTCCCTTTAATTCTCCAGAATCTCTTCCTGATATATTGGGAAGATCATGTTCAGATAAAACTCCCATTGAAAAATTTATGTGGGAAAACGGAAACAGTGAAGGTGCCAAGATTTGTACTATTGATTCATGTTTTTGCATTAGTTCTATTGGAAACCTCTGATAAAAGGTCTCCAAAACAAAGTTTTTTAATGATTTGACAGTGCCAACTAAGGATTGCATTATTCTGTTGGTAAGGAAATGTGAGATTTTAGAAAAAGAAGATTGATTTGTATTACGTTGATCACAATCAACTAATTTTATCACAAAAAAACAGGCAGAGAATGAACTGTTGCCCCTTTCCAGAGGGAGAAGAAATTTAATTATTATTCATAAAGAAAATTGAATTCAGGTCCTGCAGCACCACCCACCATCGAGCTAAACAGGGGATGCAGACTACACAAGTGCTAACAGGGCCTATATGTTTTCTATCACCCCTGTGGCAGACACAACCCTTAACATGTTGATTAGTAGGTGACCGATCGCTTGATCCCTAGGCGACGACATAAGTTCAATCGACCAGCCGATTGATGCACACAGGACCAATGTACACCTCCCCTTTACCTGAAGCTGAGGCCAAAGCAGAGTATTGGGTCAGTATATTGCCCCTAATTGGCCAAGATCCCTTTCCCAGGGATACGGTCTCAAAGCATAGCAAACACGTGGGTGATATAATCCCCGAGACCTTATCTCCGAAGAGGCAACAACATGGGAGGAAGCAAACGGGGAAGGGTTGGTTTGGGGTTTTATGGCGCAAGGGCCATATTTGACCATGCTGCGCCAGATACGACATACAATATCAAATAATAGACACAAAGTTTTATTGACAGAGAAGAGAGAAATACACCCACAGAGGAATGCACCTGACAGGAATCAAACCTGCACCGCTTACAACTCGAAGGTTGCTAGTGCAGTAGGCATACTCATTGAGCCGCAACAGCACCAGAAGGGGAGGATAAGAATGTAAGGGAGGGGAAATCACTCAGGTACCCCGAGGTTGTAAAGCCTGTACAAACACCTGAAAAAGGTATGCTCCTGTGGGCACAATGTCATTTAGATACAAGTTGTTAATGATACATCACGCTGGTTCATTAATATAGGGTATGTTAGAAGGCAATGAATAATTGGTTAAGCCTCTGGCAAGAGTCATGTGTTTCGAAGAATGAGATGGTGCGCTTAGCATCTTAAAATAAAAATTGCCAGGCATCTTCCATCTTAAGTCAAGTGGTTGCCGGTGGAACTCCATATAAACTGTATGCGAAGGGAGACCCAAAGGGCTCAGGCATAAGAACCATGACGTAAGTAAAAAACTTGAAGGTCACAGAAATAAGACAAAGATGCCTATGTAGAAATTTCATCAAGCCCTGCAAGGTTAAGCCATACCAGGCTATTAAGGTAGGATGGAAGCAATAGGGTTAAGGCCCTATCCATCTCCCAATGGTTACAAGTGTATTCTGTGAAACATAACAACATGCAGATGACAAGCAATGCCTATATTTCGTTTTCACAACAAAAAAGTGAAAAATGAATCTCGCAAGTTACTGACAAGACTTTCAGAGAAACCTTTCATTGCCTTTCCTATATCAGTAGCGCCCCAGCTGATTGGAGCAGTGCTGAGTCCTGCAATATATTTTAATGCTTTATATGGAGTTAAAACTTCAGCAGTAAAAATATCAATGAAAGAGAGATGAGAAGGTGATATAGGTACAGGGTTTGGGTATAAGATACTTTTAAACATTAGGCATCCAAAACAATAATATTTTAACCTTAATATTATTATTTGAATTATATATACATCATTATGTTATATATTTATAACTGTTAATCGTTACAGAGCAACACTAATTTAAAAGAAAATGAGGGATGGCAGAGCTAAACAAAAACACTCATCTTGTTTAAATAACCATGAGTAAAATTTAAATCAAACTCACTCTAAGCAAACTGAAGCATTTGTTCTGAATGGTTCTGTATACTTTTTTCACCTGAAAATAAATAAAAATAATTAATAACAAATGTGAAGGTTGCTTTGTTGTGGTTTTATGGCTCAAGGTCAAAAACACATAACCTGTGCCAACACAAGAAAATACAAACCATTAAAAGTCAATAAAACTTCAAAATAGTCTAACCATCAATAAAAAGCAAGTTTAAAATTATACGTTTATTGTACAGCATATATTATTAAATTTAGATGATATAAAAAGTGTAGGATAAAACAAGCAATGCAAGTAGGTCACCATTAGTACAACAAATGATTAAGGCTGAAAATATAACTGGAGAAAACTGATAAGATGAGCTATGCCCATCTTAGTCAACTATTAAAATTCTAATATGAAAATGTAATTAAAAATTGATGAACTACAACAACAGTAAAATGCCACAGTGATGTAAGGCAAAGAATGATGTATCTGGATTGGATTTGGGGGTTTTATGGCAAAAAAGACCAATAACAGACCAGCTGTGCCAAGCGCAAGATAAAATAAAAAATTATGTAGATATAAAAATATTATAAAAATTAGAGATAATACGTCAAGTGCCACCAGACATGAAATTCAATATATTTGTTGCTGAACATGTAAAAAAAGTAGACTATAAATGTGAATATTAATTGTTGAGGATTTAAAAACATGCTGGTTCATAACAGGAAAGGTGCAAAACTTGTTATAAGAGAAAGGAATGGATATAAATTGATGGCTAAACATGTTCGTCAACATGATGTACGATATATAAAAAAATGAAAAATGATGAATAGCATAAGTCATGATGGAAAAACTTTGAGATATAAAAAACCAATGGCCTTCAAAAAAGGAAAAGCTTTGTGTGGGGATCATTTCTAATCAAATCTTGAGGGCTCAAAACTAAATTTTTAAACAATTTCAAATGTAGATGTTTAAATATTGGAAATGAAATTAAAATACGGTGAACAGAAAAAGGAGTTGACATTTTTATTGCATATTTTTATAAGCATACTTACAACTCAACTTGTGATGTTACTTTGTTTAATACGGATTTTTTGTATAGATTTTGTAAATGATTTTAAATTAGAATTCATTCAAATAAGCCTAACTTTGTGTTGCATTTCTTGGAACTTTTCTGAAGCCCAACCGCACACTCAGTAATATGGAGCATGAAAATAGAAGCTCTATTAGAAGCAAAGGATATATTCGATGATGTGATTCTAAGGAATGAACCTGCCTTAAATGAAGATGTGCAAGATCATAAAATTCGGCCAAGAAAAATAAAAAAGCCTTTGGAATAATTGTTCTTAGCCTGACAGAGGAACAAGTGTTTATAAAGGCATTAAGAAGGCAAAAGAACTATGGGAAGAAATAAAGATTTGTTTTGAAGGAGCTGCTGAAGATAGAACAGACCTATTGCTGGATCTGACAAGATTGAAAAGATAGCGAAAGGAAAGCATAGATGAATACCTTACAAGATTACAAGGACTTTCACAGCAAATAAATGAACTGGGTAAATTGGTTACTGAACGAGAATTAGTTTGGTATATCATAGAAGGTCTGCCAGAAAGATATGAGACAATTGCAATGGCATTATCTGTAAATAGAGGCATCAACTTCAGTCTTGAGGCAAACCTTGATGAATTTTGAAAAGAAAAATAATAAGAGAAGAAAAGTTCTGTACAGCTTACAGAACTTATGACAAGCAAAAACAGAGTAAGCAGAACTTATGCTACATCTGTAAAAATCCTGGACACTTACAGAAGGATTGTTGGTTTGGAAAATCTAACCAAAATGTTAAGAAAAGAAATTTTGATACTACACAGCACGCAAGGAACTCTAACTACTGAAATAAGCATGCACAAGTTTTTGAGGAGCCTAGACTTTGTGGTAATGAATTAGCGATGACAATCAGTGAAAAGGTGAATGGTGATAAGGAACTGACAGAATGGCATTTGGTCTCTGCCTGTACATCACACCTGATACTAAATGATACATGGATCGAAAACTTGAAAGAGAACAAAATGGTCAGTGTTGCAGGACGTAAAAATATCGAATTGACCTACTACTTGTCAAAGCAAAAACTTTACTAATAGTCAGTTACCCTTTGAATTTTGGGATGAAGCTGTAGTTACTGCAGAGTATATGCACAATATAATATCCACATAGAACCGAGATATAAAACATCTATGGAGCTTTGGAAATCCAGAAAACCTTCAGTAAGCCACGTGAAACCGTTTCGATGTGTAGCATATAACAAAATTCATGACAACAAAAGACATTCCTTAGGAGCGAAAGCAAAGAAAGGTATTTTCATAGGATATTCAAGAGAAAGGAAAGCTTAAAAAATATTTGATGTTGAAGAAAGAAAAGTTTGTGAATCATCAGATGTAATATTCGACGAATTAAATAGATATATACCAAATGCAGAGAAAAAGGAAATAAACTACATGGAAATGAGCTACACTATGGATAATCAAGATGGTGTTGAAGAAACTAATATAAGACCTGAGACTAACTCAGAAGACAACTTGGATGAACAAGGTAGTAATAATCTAAGTGTTGATGATGGAAGTATAGAAGCGAGATTATCATGAAATAGAAGGATTCCTACAAGATACAATGACTATCAAGTATATTCTGTGGGTGACATCACATCAGAAACTTATGAAGGTGCAACGACATCTAACAAAGATAAATCGACACGTGCAATGGATGGAGAAATTAATTTTATAAAAATGCATGAAGTATGGGAACCAGTGGAAGGATCTAAGAACAAGAAAGTTATCAAGTCATTGGGTATACAAGATCAAGAATTGTGATGATGGGAAACATAATGAAGCAAGATTAGTAGCAGTTGGTTATGGACAAAAATAAGATGTAAATTTTGAAGTTTGTCCTGTGATGAAATGGGACTCTTTAAGAACACTTCTGACAATTGCACTTACATATAATGTAATTGTAAAGTTCTATGATGTAAAAACAGCCTATTTAAATGAAATATTAGATGAAGAAATATACACCGAACCACCGAAAGGTTATCAATTACCAAACAATAAAGTATATTTGATCAAACGCAGTGGATTTATGGATTCCAGTCAGGAAGGTGTTGGTATAACAGATTTTCTGAAATATTAGAGCAAGCAGGGTATGCTGATTTAAATCAAGTGATTTTTATTAAAAAATCGATGATTTAAATCAAAATTTTAAACTTCATTCTGATATGTTTACTAATATTGAGAATGAAATACTGAACAAGATGTGTGTTATTTTATTCAAGTAAGTTAAGAACTTCACTTGTATTGAGTTCACCCCAAAAATTATATTGAAAATCATTCTCCCTTTAAAGACACTAAATAACAGTATTTGCTGATTGGGATCATAATTACCAGACAAGTACTTTCGGTTGGTTGGTTGGTTGGTTTGTTTTTTATGGCACAAGGGCCAGATTTGGCCATGCTGCGCCAAACAATAGCTAGTTCATAACTGGTATTTAATTAGAGCGAGTCAGAAAGCCACGTAATAAAATTCAGTACAGTTGTGTATGTTGCAGTCGATTATAAAATCTAAATAAAGTTTACGAAACCAATGTCAGTAAGGAATAAAAATAAGTTTTTATGATGTGGGTCCATCAACAAGTCTGTTAAGGTAATAGGGGAGATACCAAATCGGTTTAGTCTATGATGATTAAAATTCCGGCATTCCGTCAATATGTGCTTTATGGAAAAAATACTATTGCATGATGAGCATAAAGGAGCTGGTTCTCCCAGCAGTAAATGTCTGTGGGTAAAAAAGGAATGTCCGATTCGGAGCCTTGTCAGTTTTACATGATGACTTCTATTTAAGTTTGTTTTGCTGAATCCCTTTATAGATGGTTGAATATCATGAAGTTTGTTATGGTTTTCCAAATCCCAAACGGATTGCCAGGATGAATTTATGGCTTGGGATAAAACACTATTAATGTCGTGAATCGGGACATTGGAGTTTATAATCAGTGTTGCGTTTTTGGCTGCCAAATCTGCTTTCTCATTGCCCCGGATTCCCACATGCCCAGGAATCCAACAAAAGAATATCCGAAAATCATTTTCTGTTAATGTTAGGAGCAAATTCATTGCTTTTAAAACCAAGGAATGACTTTTATGTGTACAGTTTAATAGAGATTCGATACTGCTTTTAGAGTCGGTATACAAGATCCAGTTTTTATTAGTGTGTGTAGAAATCGTTTTTAAGGCTAAAATTATTGCGTAGATCTCTGAAGTGAAGACACTGCAGCACCCATGCAATTTTCTAGCAATGGTTGTATTATCAAAAACGGCCGCGGCACCAACATTTGTCCCGTTCTTAGATCCGTCAGTAAAAACTGTTTTAAAAGATGAATATTTGTTTCTATGGGAATGGAATAATTGTAAATAAATGGTATCGGGGGTTGATGATTTGTTAAAATGTGAAAAGTCATTGATGGTAAGTAGATTTTTATCATTCCAAGGTGGAGGTTCGTTTTCTCTAGGAAATATTCCCAGATTGTCAACATTTAATGAATTCATTATGGTACGGACTCTAAAACCAAGTGATGGTATGAATGAAGGTTTTAATGAGTAATGACTTCCAAATTTAGGGTTAGTTACTCTATTATGCAATGGGTGAGAAGGGTTGGCTTTAATCTTAAAATAGTATTTTAGGGTAAGTTTCTCACGTCGATGTCTTAAATCCGGCTCGCCTGTCATTATATATAAACTCTGGACTGGCGAAGTGCGAAAAGCTCCGAGGGATAATCGGAGGCCTTGGTGATGAATTGTATCCAGGGCTTGAAGAACAGACTTAGCAGAAGATCCATATATTACACTCCCATAATCGAGTTTCGATCGGACAACAGCTTTGTAAATTTTTAAAATTGAAATAAAATCAGCTCCCCAAGTTGTGTTACATAAAACCTTTAAAATATTCAATGATTGGTTGCATTTTCGTTTCAATACCTTGATATGAGGTCGAAAAGATAACTTCGAGTCAAAAATAATACCCAAAAATTTTATTTCTGGAACTACTGGAATAACAGTTCCGTCTAGTAAAAGTTCTGGATCAGGAAAAAGTCCGCGTCTTCTAGTAAAATGTACACATACAGTCTTTTGCGAAGAAAAAACAAAACCATTTTCGTTTGCCCACTTTCTTACAATTCTAATAGCCGTTTGGAGTTGTCTTTCAATAAAAGGTACATTGATTCCAGAACAGAATATTTGGAAATCGTCTACAAAAAGCGTTCCGTGCACATATGGAGGAAGTTGTTTAATGATACCGTTGATTTTAATTATAAAAAGTATCACGCTTAGAACGCTTCCTTGGGGAACACCCTCGTCCTGTGAAAAGTCATCTGATAAAATATTATTAATGCGAACGCTAAAGGTCCTTGTCAATAAAAAGTTTTGAATAAATAGTGGGAGATTTCCCAGAAAGCCCATCTCGTATAAGTCTCGCATTATGCCATATCGCCATGTCCTATCGTAAGCTTTCTCCATATCGAAGAAGACAGCTACCAAATGCTTCTTTGTGACGAATGTATCTCTGATAGAGGATTCCAGCATTAAGGCATTGTCGTAGGTGCTTCGTCCAAAACGGAATCCGCTTTGAAACTCCGATAGATGTTTTTCAGACTCAAGGACATGTATCAACCGAGCATTCACCATTCTTTCCATGACTTTGCAGATACAGCTTGTCAAGGCAATGGGTCGATAGTTATTAGGGTCTTGAGGATCCTTCCCAGGTTTCGGTATTGGAATAATAATAGCTCTGTGCCAGGTTGTCGGAAAATCTTGCTCTGTCCAAATTCTATTATAAAGAAGTAAAATGTTTTGTAATGAATCTTCATTGAGATGGGTCAACATGTCTAGATGAATATGATCGGGGCCCGGTGAAGTCGGGTGTGATTTCCTTAATGCATTTTTCAGTTCGAATATGGTAAACTTACGATTGTAAGTTTTATGAGCGGATGGTTGAAAGTTTAACGTCTTGCGTTCTTCACGTCGCTTATAATTAATAAAATCTTGGGGGTAAGAGCTCTCATGAGATACCTTAGAAAAAGATTCTCCCAAGGTATCAGCAATTGTCTTAACGTCTGAAACGACTTGTCCATTTTGAAGTAAAAACGATATATTTGGATTACGATATTTGCCGGTAATTTTTCGAATTTTTCCCCATAGCTGTTTTGATGATATTCGACATTCAATTGTATTTACGTATTCTTGCCAGGATTCTTTTTGTCGCTGTCTCCTTAATTTTCGAGCTTCTGCTTTAGCCCGCTTGAAAACTATCAAATTCGAAGTGGTGGGATAACGTCTGAAGGTGTTCCATGCTTTTTTTTGGAATTTATGGGCTTGAGAGCATGCTTCATTCCACCAAGGCTTCCATAATTTAGGCATTTTACCCGATGTTTTGGGGATAGCCACATCTGCCGCCTTAATCAAGGTGTTCGTTATCATTTCAACGGCATCATTTATGCTAGGCATCATAACCATGTTGTCGGAAATGTTTGATTCCACCTGATATCGAGTCCAATCCGCTTTCTCAAATATATATCGCACAGGTCGTCTGGGTAGTAAAACGTCATTGCAGTTATATGTTAAAATGATTGGAAAGTGATCGCTATTGTGCAGATCATTGTCAATTTTAAAGTCCCAAAATGAAAGCAAAGTAGGGGAGCATATTGCAAGGTCCAGGGTGTGAAAGGTTTGGGTCGGAGTATGGAAGTATGTATGACTGGAATCATTTAAAAGGCAGAGACAATGATCATCCATCAATTTTTCAATTTGTTGTCCTTTTGTGTTAAAATCATTACTTCCCCAAAGAGGGTTGTGTCCGTTAAAATCCCCTATGATGAAGTATGGAGACGGAAGTTGAGTTATTAAATCATTTAGTTCCTGCTGACTAACGCTTTCATTTGGGGGTAGATATATGCAGCAGATTGTTATTAAAAATTTAATATGAAGTTGTATGGCTATTGCTTGAATGCTCGTATTTAATGAAATTCTTCTGGATGGGAAATTCTGCAAGGTCATTATAGCCACGCCGCCCGAAGAGCGTGCACCGTGGATGTAATCATTTCTTATTAAATTATAATTTTTAACATTAATTGAGTTATTAGGCGTTAAGTATGTTTCTTGAAGGGCTAGGCAAACAGGGTTAAAATTATTTATTAGAGATTTGATATCGTCGATATGTGTACGAAAACCATGACAGTTCCAAGTTAAGAGATTAATAGTCATTTATTCTTTAAAAATTTAGAGCCCTTTTCAATCTCTTCTCAAATAAAGGTTGGGTGGTTTGATTTGGAAGGTTTTTTGTAAAATCTAGAACCTTTTCTAAAAAATGCAGCGTTCTCATCAATACCGTCCTCTCCAAACTCCATATCTGAGTCTGTGGAAGGGTGTAAATCTATTTCGGTATCCGGTAATTTTGAGGTGTCTTTAGAGTTCCGGGGAGGTTTGTCTTTCTTACTTTGCTTTTTTTTTATTTTGTTCTATTGAAGTTGTTGGGTTCGGCTTGAAGATTTTTGTTGCTGGTGTGGTTCTCTGTTGCGGCAGGTTTGAGGGTTTACTTGTAACTTTGTCAATTGATTTTGGGCTTAAGCTATGGGATTGATGGTTTGATTTGGTTGGTTGATATTTATAAAGAGTAGATTTTAATTGCGTTTCTGCATTTACTTTATTAGGTGTAAAGTCTGAATTATATGTTTGGGTGCTTATTGTTTTGCTGGTTTTAATGACGGATGCATATGAGGTGTTAGGACGAGGTGTACGGGATTCTATCAATTTTCTAGCTTCGGGAAAGGATAGATTTTTGGTAACTCTTAATGTTTGGATTTCTTTTTCTTGTATCCAGCGTGGGCAAGTCTTGGAATATGCAGAGTGATCACCTTGGCAATTGATGCAATGTTCGGTTTCAGAGCATGAGGAACTGTCGTGACCGGGCTTTGCGCAACGTGCACAGATGGTTGCTGATGCTCGACATGCTGTTTTAGCATGTCCAAATCTCTGGCATAAAAAGCATCGCAGTGGGCTTGGAATGAAAGGCCTCACGTCGCAGCACAAGTAACCGGCTTTTATTTTTGTTGGCATAACAGGAGAATCGAAGGTCAGAACAACATTTCTTGATGGAATGAAATTAGTATCTCGCCTCATCATGATTCTTTTGGCTGCTATAACTTTTTGATCTTTTAATTCAGCGACAAATTCTTCGTCGGACACCATTGAGAGTTCTTGGGATGAGATTACTCCTCGGGTATAGTTTAAAGTTTTGTGTGGAAAGACTTGAATTTCGACGTCCCCAAAGTTTTTAATATTTAGTAATTTTCCTGATTGAACTTCTGATTTAGATTCAATTAAAAGGTCTCCGGATTTCAATTTTTTAACATTATTTACTTCTCCAGCTGCATTTTTTATATATTTTTCTATTAGAAAAGGCGACATTTTAGATAATTTACCGTATTCATTGTGAATAATGAGAAATTTTGGTATTGATTTTGTTATCTGACGAGTTATAGTGGTATTTTCAGGTGTTTTCATTTCTAAAGAAGGTTCATTTAGGTCATTTGGAGATGTATCAGAGCTAAGTGGGTTTGACGGATCTAAGCCTCCGTCAGGGCAAGAAAGAGTTTTTGGTTCCATGAATATTAGAAAAAAAATTCATCCTGGTGTGCCCCCGCCCACCATGGAGCCCAACCAGGGGAAGCAGTATCCGGCAGTTGTCCAGCAACAGATCTCGGAACCGCTTCAGGAGTCACAACCAAAATATAGTGCCGTAGTGTCGGAATGTGGATCCGCCAGTTCGCCCAGGGCATCCCTAGCTACAGCACTAACCCTAAATACCCAATATCATTGGAGTCCAACACGACAGAGGGACCAAGCGCTCTGACGTGGTGAACCCCAGAGAAATTAGGTGAGCCGATTGACCAGAGCGGGCTCACTCCAGCCACCCGTCTACGCAGAAGCATGGACCAAAGGGCACGCATCAGGTACCCCAGGACTCCACTTTCCCCCGATACGGGACGCCGCACACGGCAAACATGCGGGTCAGAAAAACGTACTGACGTCTTTTTTAAAAGAATCATAAAAAGGGAATAAATGATAATTTAGAAAATAGAACTTAACACAACTAAAAAGGTATTCTATGATAGGTGATAAACATAGTTTTTAAATAACAAAAGAATGAATTTAAGGTGTTTTTCAATGTTAAGAAATTTCAATGGTTTCCGAATCGCAAGACGTGAAATGGAGAAAAAGGAGGGGTGGGGAATAGAGTAGTGGGATGAAGGTAGAGAAAGATCGCTTAGGTATCCCGGGAGCGCGACCCCCGTGTTCACCAAAGACAGCAAACCCCTGGGAAAGAAAAAGATCACTCAGGTACCCCGGGATTGTGAAGCCCGTACAAACCTAAAGAAGGAATGCCCCTGGGGGCACAAGTACTTTCATCTAGGGCCATTGACCAATAGGTGTCACTCACAAGCCTTCTCATCAGTGTTGGTTTTGTTTTAAACATTCCGTGTGACTAAATCGCACATGGCCAATTTTAAACCATTCACCATGTGTTGAGTGAAGATGTTCGAAATATATTCTATGAAATTATTAAAATTGTGGTAACTAGCTTTATTTTTTAAGATGTTTTAGTTATTTATTTAATAATGTAGTCTGTTCATAAAAATATAGACACTCACAAATAAAAGATTTTCTTCAGTATCACAAAAGCATTCCAATTTTGCACATAAATCTATATAATTGGCAATTTTAAGTTTGATTTTGTTTTGTGTAATATATTGGTTAATTTTTATTTCAATTTATTGGGAAATTTTATGCATTGATCCCAATGAATTCTTTACCCTCCTAGAATAACTATTCAGTATTTATGGATTTGAAATGTAAAAGTTAATTATCTCATCAGAAAGTTATTGGAATTGATAAAAATTTTATTCCAAGCTCAAAATTCCACTGAATTGGCATTATCTGGGGGATATTACATTTGTTCTATGCTGCTCATAGAGAAAAAGCATCATTTTTTGTTTTATATATAAACCCTTTTAGTGTGCTTCAAATATACCTATGAACTACTTGTCAATGCTCTAAGAATTAGGAAAATAGACATTTGATTTTAAATTTATGTATTTACATGTCGTCTAATTTTTTTACCGAACTTGCAAAAAATAACAATTTTTTCACCAATAAGTTATTTTTGCAAGCTAAATATTAATGAGAAGTAGGAAGTTTTTCAAGATACAAGTTCCTTTTATTTTATTTTCTATTGGTGACATGATTTTTCTCATAAGCAAGTCCTGAAACAATTATTTTATATCAAAATAATTGAAGTAATTCAAAACATTTTACTCATATATGATAAATATATAATGCAAAAGAAATTCTGAAAATAGCATGATTGAAAAAATTTATATGGGATCCGGCAAACTTATTTATCTGGGACCAAAAAATTTACGTTCACTGCTATACCAAACTCAAAGTAATCTAAACCACTTGAGAACCAGATGGAAAAACATTGTTCATCTTGGTATTTGGGGTCTATTTACTCTATCATGTGATTTACTTCGCTAATTCCTGTCGCATTTTAATTTTTCAAAAATTTACCTATTTATATTTCTTAATACATTAATGTTTTACATAAAAATATTAGTGTTTAAATAAATCAAAACTATCTAGAAATTACACTGTAATTTGCGTGTCTCATGTCTTACAAATTTAAACTTGTACGAGCAAGGAATTAATTAAAATCATAAAAATCCGATTTAAATAAAAGAAAAATTTCATACTCTGAGAGCAAGCAGACATGAAGAAATTGAAATCCGATCTATCTGTGTACACTAAAAGGAAAGGCGACGAATATATTCACATTGGAATTTAAGTGGATGATTTTTTAATTCTAACAAGTTCAAATGAAATTATCAATGAAGTAATAGAAAGGATTGAAAAGAATATTGAAATTAAGGAAACAGATTCAAATGTTTTTAGGAGTACAAATCAAACAAGAAATGAAATAACCTTATCCCAAAGGAATTACATAATCAAAGTTTTAGAGAAATTTAAAATGATGGATTTAATTATAATGAAAACTCCAAGTGCAGCAGGGGACAAGGAATTGGATAATTTTAAAGTATCTGAACATTTTTCACCCCAAAAATATCAAGTGATATGCTCCATAATGTATTCAGCAACAAGAACTCGACTTGATGTAGCTTGTATTGCAAGTAAATTGTCTCAATACAATCAAGATCCTAGACGGATACATTGACTACAGTCAAGTGAGTTTTTCGATACCTGAAAGGGACTATGGATTTTTGCCTAACACTTAAAGCTGCAAATGGAAAAATTAATGAAGTACTGATGCATGCTGGAGCACAACGGCAGATGGAAAATCCTAGAGTGGATATTTGTTGAAAATTGGGAAGTTGCTCGTTGGATGGAAAAGTGGAAAACAGAAGCTAGTTGCACATTATCAACAATAGAATCTGAATTAATTGCAGCATGTGATCGTGTTTGTACAGTGAAGTGGTTAAAATATTTACTAGAGGAATTAAAAGTTATAACCAAACTCATTAATGTGAAAACAGATAACAAGGGATTAAACTGGGTTAATAACAAAAAATAAGAAATTGCGCACGCCACATAAATAGGAAGTACCACTTTACTAAAGACGACAAGGATTGAGGAAAATATCAATTCTCACATCAAAATACGAAGGAATTAGATGCAGATATGAGAACTAAGATGATTAGATGCAGATATGAGGACTAAGATGATTAGATTAGGGTCAATAGCACCTATTGGATGCGAGTGATTATTGACTGAAATTAAACTGTTATCAAACTAATTAATTAAAAAGCATAACATAAATAAGGATTCTAAATGATAAAATAAGGGGAATTGTTGGATACTTTTATCCGATGCAAAAGCATACTAACTCGACTTGTGATGTTACTTTGTTTAGGACAGACTTTTTGCACTAATTTTTTAACTCATGATGTGATGTTGTACGAACCTGCTTTTCTTTTTGTACATAATTATCCCTTAACTTACTCTAAAGAAATTATTTGTTCCGTTAAATGCTTCCTAATCAATCAATGGCTTCAATATTAGCATGGGAGAAAGGTGGATTGTTGCAAAGGGGCGGAAGAAGCTTTCACACCTCCGTTGGCAAGATTGTTACCATTAATGTCCTTGTGACTGAGGACCCAACAAAACAAAATATCAAATCCCTTCCCATTCAATGTTCTATAGATAGAAATGATATCTGATAAGACTGGGTGTTTAGAAACATCAAAATGCTTCGTCTGTTCTCGTACATTTAGGCTGTCAATGTATAAGTTGCTTTTACAGTGGAACTATACAAAATGTATTGAAGGGCTTAGTAAATAGCTATCGCCTCAGCTGTATAAACAGCAGGAGTCATGAAGGCTCTAACTAAATGTGGTATTATCCAAAACAATAACAGCCAACATGTCCATTCATTCAAAAGAACCAGTTTATAGGAAGAGTACTCACAGCAGTGGGAAGAAAAGCTTTGCTGGAAGACAGATGGAGTTGCATCAGATTTACTGTAAAAAACGAAAGGGTTGATAAAGATTATTGCAATGTATGTCCCAGGTGGAAATTGTAAGTTATCAATCAGTTGAGTGCCAATGTCACTTGGATAAGAGTTGTTAATGATACATCACACTGGTTCATTAATAGTGCATATGTTAGATGGTCGAGCACTGAATAATTGGTTCAAACCTTTGGCAAGAGTCGGGTGTTTCGAAAGATGTGGTGTGCTTAAAATAATTGGCAGGCATTTTCCATCTGAAGTCAAGTGGTTGCTGGTGGCACTCTACATAAAGGGATGTGGAGGGTGACCCAAAGGGTTCGGGCATCAGAACCATGAGGCATGTTGGTTCACATAAGTCAAAAACTTGAAGGTCACAGAAATAAGACAAAGATGACAAAGAAATTTCATCAAACCCAGCAAGATTAAGCCACATCAGACTATAAAGGTAGGATGTAAGGAATAAAGTTAAGGCCCTATTTATTCCCTACCGGCTACATGAGTATTCTGCGAAACTCGCCAGCCTGAAGTTGACAAGTGATGCCTTTATTTCGTTTTCACAACTACCAAGGAAAAGCGAATCTCGAAGGTACTGACGAGACCCTTAGCCGAAACCTCTTGGGGCCTTCCCTATATCCATAGTGACCTCAGTTGGTCTGGTCACATTGGAGGAGCTGCACCCCAACTACGAAGGAGGGTGACCCAGAATCTGATAAAATTGGGGATGAAGTATTAAAAAATGCTGGTAAAATTGTCTTCGATTAATTAGTACAGGAAGTAAAAGTATGACTGATGAAGATATTTTTGACAATGCTGGCACGATGGAGTGGCTTCCCCTACCAATAAAAATCAATATGTGAATGGCCAGAGCAAATACGAGTTCAAATAACATTGAACTAACGACATGTTAGTGACTGTAGGAGTGAGATTGCCAGGTGGATGTTGTGGACCTTGTTGCTCTGCTCGCTTGTCTTTGTGAAATTTGTTCCACACAATGCACATGCAAAACCACCTAGATCATCGTATGGAATTTGTATATTAAGAGTCACTGCATTTCTGGCAACAGCATTAGCCATTTCACTGCGGATAATTCCGACAAGTCCCTGTATCCAACAAAAAATTATTCTGAAGCCACATCGAATGAGCCTGTTATGAAATTTTAATATACCATGAGTCAAATGGTGTCTAGAAAATGTGAGTTTAAGGACTCCTAGACAATTTGATGTCAACGTAAAATATAAAATTGACAGTGCTGAGTCCAGTTATATATTTGAATGCTTTATATGGGGCTAAAAATTCAGCAGTAAAAATAAAAAATGTCAGAGAAATGAGAAGGTAAAAGTGTGACTGACTCAAACAAAATTACAGCGTGAATATTTGAGATATGGAACCATCAGTGAATACTGCTGAATGATTTTTAAAATTATGACAATGAGCTACAGAAAGTTACCGGTAAATAATAGCGCTAGTGTTAGATTTTTCATAGCCTGGGAATCAATTTAAGAATAATGTATGGATTTCCAGGGTGATATTGTGAAAACAGGTCACTCAGCTACATCAAATGAATGATCAGGGCATTATTCCTCATGGCAAGGCCAAAGGTTCACACAGGAGAGAATATTAAAACATAGGAAATGCACATGACTGTCCATGCCTCCATGATCACATAGCATATAGAATCATTCTTAAAAATGGAATAATGGAAATCGTTCTGAAATTCTCTTATGACCACAATATCAACAAATATAACATAAAAATGAATGTTTTTATAAGATCTCATCGACAGGTACTACTATAAATTTGGTTTTAGATGTGTTAGACTTTGTATATACAACACAAAAATGAATAAAAACGCATGAAAACATATAATTATAAGAGAATTATTGAAACTGACAAAACAAAATGCGAAATTAAAGTTAAGACCACATTACAGGCTAAATTAAGAGAAAAGTCAATGAAAAAGAGTCTAAAAAGATTTAACATTAGGGTAGAAAGGTAAAATATCATGATGTGAAAAAATTTTAGGTTTGTTTCAAAATTATTGAGCAAAATGATACTGCAACAGATTTTGTGAATAACTGTCTTGTGTACATGAAAGCGACCACATAACAGCATAAAATGTCCTTTAGGATATTTGCTCCATGATCACTTATAGGAAAATTATATCACTTATATTAAAAAGCAAATCATGAAAACGTAAAATTTTCTCCCAATAACAGTAATCGAACATAAAGAAAAAATACAAGTGTACATAACATAGCATCTACAGGAAAAGATCTTTACAATATCTGGAATAGCTAAGAATTATACATGGTATAGGGGGTTTGGGTATAAGATACTTCTAAACATTAGGAATCCAAAACAACATTTTATTCCTTAATATTATTATTTGAATTATATATACATCATTATGTTATACATTTATAATTGTGTTAATCATTACAGAGCAACACTAATTTAAAAGAAAATGAGGGTTGGCAGAGGTTAAACAAAAATACTCATCTTGCTTAAATAACCATGAGTAAAATTTAAAACAAACTCACTCTAAGCAAACTGAAGCATTTCTTCCGAATGGTTCTGTATACTTTTTTCACCTGAAAATAAATGAAAATATTTAATAACAAATGTCAAGGTTGCTTGGTTAGTTTAACAGCTCAAGGTCCAAAAACGGACAACTTGCGCCAACACAAGAAAATGCAAACCATCAATAAAAAGTAAGTTTAAAATTATGTTTATTGTACAAAACATATTATTTAATTTAGATGATATAAAAAGTGTAGGATAAAAAAACAAGCAATGCAAGTAGGTCACCATTGGTAAAACAAATCATTAAGGCTGAAAATACGAGGGTTGTAAATAAAGTAATGGCAACATGCCTGGAAAACATTTTTTAATGGTATTTAAGGGTATTTTCAATTAACGTCACACTGGAGCAACACAATGGGCTATTGGTGACGGTCCGGGATCAATCCCAAAGGGAAAGATCCGAGGACAACACCACGTAATTTTGAACCATGGTCAGATGACGAGGCAACACCTGAGCTGGCACCCCACTCTCCAAACTTCCACACCACGCCAACGTGAGGACATTTAAGGCCACAACAGATTTAACGTGCACCAGCCCCCTTTGTACACGACGGTGTTTGGCTGGATTCGAACTCGCAACCCTTTGGTTGCTAGTCCGTTACTCTTCCAACCGGGCCACCGCGGCCCATTTTTTTAATGAACGTACAAGCAAAATTACATTAAATTCCTTCAAAATAATCACCAGCAAAGTCTTGTACCTTTTGCCAGATGTCAGGAAGCCGTAGGATACCGTTGGCAAGGTGTTGTCTGTTGATGTCAGCAACTGAGCATCCTACTCCTCGGATCAGACGGCACGTCAGGAAATCGGATGCCTCGAATGGATTCTTTCAATGTAGGAAAAAGGTCGTAGTCACAAGGACTCATGTCAGGTGAGTACGGAGGGTGTTCCAACACCTTCCACGACCACCGTCGCAAAAGATCATTTACAGCTTGTGCAACATGACAATGAGCATTGTCATGTAACACGATAGGGAGATTGTCCCGCAATAAACATGAACGTTTGCGCCGTATAGCCGGGCGCAGATGGTGCTGTAGAAATCGGCAATACTAGTCTGCGTTGACAGTTTCTCCTTGAGGCACAGCATGCGTAAGAATGACACCCTCGTAGTCGTATGCCACAATCAGCATAACTTTCACCCGACTGGGTTCCTGACGAAACTTCTGTGGACGTGGCAAACCTGGGTGACGTCATTCATTAGATTGACGCTTTAATTCAGGCTCATAGGCTCGAGCCCACGTCTCATCAATGGCGAAAATACGCTGCAGAAATGTGTCTCCGTCATTGTGGTATCTGTCAAGGTGGATACCAGCCAGTGCATACCGGTGCCATTTCTGTACGTCAGTGAGTCGATGTGGAACCCAGCGGGGAACAATTTTCCTCATGTTAAGACCTCTCTTCAGTATCTGCCACACCGTTTGATGACCGAGCCCAACTTCAACGGATAATTCCCGGACAGTCCATCGACGGTCTATGGAAAGGACACATCATATGTCAACGTGATGTTGAGGAATGGATGGCCGAGCTGTGCTGTGCAAATACGCAGTCTCAGTCCGACCTGTACCGTTACCACCGAGATAACAAGGCCAGACCGCTGTGAAGTTTCGATCACGTGACTCGCTTACTAGTAGTCATAACAAACATCGCCGCATGGCCAGCTACTTGTGGATTACCTTTAATGTAGCGTAAGAAATTAGGGTTTTTATACTATTTTACCGGAAAGCAAGTGCAGCTGCAGTTAAATATTGTTATATAACATTTGTGGAACATTACAGTGTCAAGGTGTTAAAGGCTTTCGTCAAACAACACGTTTAATGTGTGTCCAGACCGATTTCTTTAGGCTTAACCACGGGGCTATCCAAAATGCCCTTTAGATGCTGTGTACCTACTTGCTCTGGAAATTATAGATATGGTGATGCATCAAAAGTGGCGGTTCTCTCCTTTCCAGAGGATAAAAATTGTAGAAAAAGATGGCTCAGGGCGATTCCATGAGCCGACTTTACACCATCAAAGTCTGCGAACTTCATTTTCAAAACGATATCGTCCGGAATGTATCGAAATTCAACAAAAAAACTGGCGAGTGTTCTACTTTTTCCATGAAACGTCTCCGTTTAAAAGTTGGTACTATGCCAAGTATATTTCCGAATTGCCCTAAATATCTCTCAAAAACTTGTCCCACCGTTCGTAAAAGCAGGAAAGATAAAATTCGCGAAACTGATGAATCCAATTTATTGAGAGCTATCAACGAAAGCAAATCTGAGTTCATTGCTCATCATGAATCTATTTCTTTTCAAAATTTTAATAGGCTACTAGAAATTCTGGATTCATTACCCCATAAACAAAATTGGTTTAAACTAATTGAGGAGTCAAAAGTTACTTTTTTCAAAATTTGTTTTAATCCAGGACCTGCAACAAATTACACTGTTGTAATACATTCAAATCTGAAAATGGAAACATTTATATGGCCAAGAAATTTCTGTAGATAACAATCAAATCAAAACACCCTGTCACGTTAATAATTTGGAAGTTATTGAAAATTGTTTGAATTTTATAAATGAAATATCAATGAAAAATTCTTCAGCCAACTATGATAATAATCGCTTCAATTGCTTTTACAGTTCAATTGCTTTGATTTCCCATTTTTACAGATTTAATGATGAAGAAAACATTAATTAGATTTCTTTAGACTTTGAGAAAGGGTTTTCTTTTCTTTTTGATTTATGGTCGCATTTGAGAAACTATGATATTGGGCGGTATTAAGCTTGATTGATGTGTGTATTTTAGTTAATAAAAGTCATAAGCGAGTTTTTCGCTATTTTTTAATTGAATTTAAGATATAATTTTGGCTAGTTTTTTAATAAGTTATTGCTTTTACTATTTACGCACACTCTCTGTTATCGTTAGTAAATAAGGAAGAAAGACGTGAGGGTGTGGAAGTTTCATTCTGAGATTATCATAGTTTTGACTAGGGGAAAACCATATTTACAAACTGCTATAATAATTTGCAATAACGTATAACAATATATTTTCCTGTGGTCTCGATGTATATAGAATATATTATGTATCGTTGTAGACAGATTTCACTGTATTAGGCTTTGAATATTCCAATACGGCGGTGGTCGTTCGTATCGCATGTATGACTACTAGAGAAACGCCATGACGGCAGCGGTCAGGCCTTGTTATCTCGGTGGTAATGCCTGTACTAAACACTTTGACCCATCGTGCAACCGTCCTATACTGTAACGCATTCTCACCACAGACTTCAGATAATCCTTGATAACATTGCTCTGCATTTTTGCCACTGGCAACCTCGATTTTAATCCACGGCCGCTGATCACTTTTTGTAAACATGATTTAGAGTGGTAGAAATGAAACTGTTCATTTCAACGCCACGCAGCAACTACCCCTTCTACTGGATCGACGGTTTTATGTACTCTACGCATCGACAACAGCGCCACCTCACTGCTCCAATATCCTGTTTCCGCATGCCCGACGTTCTGCACCTTTCTGGGCTATGTTGCCACTACTTTATTTACAACCCTCGTGGAGAAAACTGTGATAAGATGGGTTATGCCCATCTTATTCCACTCTGAAAATTCTAATATGAAATGCAATTAAAAATTGATCAACTATAACAGTAAAATGCCACAGCGATGTAAGGCAAAGAATGATGTATATGGAGGATGGTAAGTTGAGTTTTATGGAGCAGGGCTGTGCCAAGCAGAACATAAACTGTGTTAATCTATACAGGGGAACACTGATTTAAAAGAAAATGAGGATTGGCAGAGGTTAAAAAACATTTGTCTTGTAATTAACATGAGTAAAATTTAAATCAAACTTACTCTAGGCAAACTGAAGCATTTGCTACGATTGGTTCTGTATACCTTCTTTCACCTGCAAATAAATGAAAATACTTAATAAAAAATATGTAGAAGAGATTGGTTGGTTGTGGTTTTATGGCTGAAGGTCCAAAAACAGACAACCTGCTACAACACCAAATGCAAACCATTAAAAGTCAATACAATTTTACAGGTCAGGGTATGAAAAACTTCATGATTTTTTTTAAATCAAGACAATCAGATTCTTTTATTTAAATCGGATTCTTTTATTTAAATCGGATTTTTATGATTTTAATTTTTTCCTTGCTCGTACAAGTTTAAATTTGTTGGACATGAGACACACAAATTACAGTTTAGTTTCTAGTTAGTTTTGATTCATGTTAAACATTAATATATACTATGTATAACATTAATGTACACTGCTGGCCACCCAAATTGCAACACCAAGAAAGACAAGAGATATCACAACAAAATTTATTTTGTAGATAACATGTTGACCAAGTATCAAATGATTAAATTTATAGACTTCTGTGAAGTGTGGTTCCTGCCAAAATCAGTAGCCAGAGTAGCCGCCATTGTTGGAGATCACCGCTGCCACACGCCTCGGCATTGATTCAAAGAGACTTTGGATGTGTTCTTGGGGTACAGCAGACCAAGCAGCTTCCACACGTTGCCAAAGTTGATCTGGTGTGGCAGCTGGGGATGTATTCTGGGTCAATCGTTGAGCAACCATGGACCACATGTTTTCTATCGGCGAAAGATCCGGAGAGCGAGCTGGCCAGGGAAGCAATTCAATCTGGCGATTGACGAAGAACCCTTGGACAATGCGTGCCACGTGTGGTCGCGCATTATCCTGTTGAAATATGGCTGTGGGCAAGCCCTGAAGGTAAGGAAGGACAACTGGCTCCAACTCCTCGGAGATGTAGCGCTGGCTGTTTAAAGTACCGGCAATGCGTACTAGAGGAGTGCGAGAGTGATATCCAATACCGCCCCATACCATAATACCCGGTGCAGGACCAGTGTTGGCGGTGCATAACGCAGCTGTTCAGCATCCTCTCTCCACGGTGTCTCCAGACTCGAATCCGACCATCGTGGTGTTGCAGACAGAAGCGTGACTCGTCAGTAAAGACAATTTTATTCCATTCTGCCGTCCACATCCTTCTTCCATCGCACCATTGGCGGCGGAAACGTCTGTGGTTCTGCGTCAAGGGTAGACGAAGCAATGGACGTCTTGCGGACAGACCACTCTGCTGTAAACGGCGTCGAATGGTACGCGCAGACACTGGATGATGCGGTACAGACTGAATGTGCTGTGCTATGGTTCGTGATGTGGCTGAGCGATCCGTCACTGCCATACGCACAATATGCCTGTCATCACGTGAAGTGGTGCACTGAGGTGGATGCGATCGAACACGTCGGTCCGTCGTACCCTCCTGCATCCAACGATCACATATCCGCATTACAGTTGTTTGGTTTCGTCCAACACGACTACCGATTTCCCTGAAAGATAATCCACAATCTCGGTAGGCCACTATCCTTCCTCTGTCGAACTCGGATACTTGATCAAAAGATGATCGCTGTTTTCTACGAGGCATAATTGATCGTTTTTTTGAAAAAACCACAAGAAAAACACAATTGCCGTACTTGAAATCGTCGAAATCTCCAAGCCTTAAATAGCGCTTTGAAGTGGCGCCACAGGCGCGCGTGATGTGCGTCTGCGCTGAAATTCTAATCATTTGCATATCTCACCTCCGCTAATGCATGTTGTAAATTTCATATTATTTGCATGCTTCCTTCAGGGTGTTGCATTTACGGTGGCCAGCAGTGTATTAAGAAATATAGCTGGGTAAATTTTTGAAAGATTAAAACTCTACATAGGAATTAAGACAGTAAATCACATGATAGCATAAATAGACAGTGCCCAAATACCACGATGAGCTATGTTTATCCTTCTGGTTCTCAAGCGGTTTAGATTACTTGGAGTTTAACCCATAACCGGTGATGTGAATTTTGTGTGAACGCAGATAAATAAGGTTGTCGGATCCCATGGACACCATATTATGAATTTTTTCAATCATACAATTTTAGAATATTTTTTGCATTATATATTTATCATATATGAACAAAATGTTTTGAATTTCTTCAATTATTTTGATATAAAATAATTAATTGGTTCAAGACTTGCTTTTGAGAAAAAAATCATGTCACCAATCTCTATTATAAAAGGAAGTGTTTGTGTGTGGTGTTCAGACGAATCTGTAGCACTTACAGCCATGAAATTCAGCACACAGGTAGTCCTAAAGGTGACTCAATGTCCCTCGAAGCCTGAATTTTAAAATTTAATATAGAAGATTTTTTAAATAATATTTTGTGCTGCGCGTGTAGCCCCTCCTCCCCTATGATGTATCTGCAGACCGATTTGACAGATACTTATAGCACATGCTGTTACTTCACTAAAAACACCCCTCCTCACATTGAAATAATGGAGTAGTGGGTAAAGCGACGTACTGAAGTCGCGGTGGGAGTGCTTTGGAGGGAGACCCGAGTTTGAACCCAGACGACGGATCATTTTTATTTTTCGCCTCTATTTTTTTTTAAATAGCAAATATACTCTAATCCTTCCAATTTTTTCTGTACTTACTTTTACTTTATCCTTTTATTTTTTCAATTCAACACAAATATTTTTAAAAATTTAATTGATTTTATGCAGCTTTTTCAATTCTGAAACAGGTTTCTCTGTATTGTCCCTGGTTTGTTCTAAGTTCCAACCATCAAGAAATTTTCTGCAACTCAGTTAATAAATTACATGAAATGAAGTAACAGTGTTTATTACTGTTTAATTTGGTTTTGATTTCGACGACATTGTGATTCATTTAGGTTGTTTGTCGGAATCAGTGAGGTAACAAGGTTTTTTAAAAGCATAGCGTTATATTTAGATACAATCACATTTCTATTTTAGTAGTGGTCTTTTCATAACTTACTTTTGAATTTGTACAATTTCTGTATTTGTGTAATACAAATTTATCGACACTACATGTGACACAGATGAGGCTATGAACTACACAACAGAGTTTTTGAACACATTGGAGCCATCTGGAGTACCCTCGCATATATTACAGCTAGAAATTGGGGCACCGACTATGCTTCTCAGAAATCTGCATCCATCTCACTCTGCAATGAAACAAACTATCAAGAAACTGATGCTGAATATTATTGAAGCCACCATCATGACTGGACATGCCGCAGGCGAAGACGTATTCATCCCTAGGATCCCAATCATCCCTTCGAATCTCCTCATTCCAATTTAAACGACTTCAGTTCCTTGTTCGTTTAAGTTTTGCCATGAGCATGCACAAGGCCAATTGCTGAAAGTGGTTGGACGAGATCTCATTAAACCGTGTTTCTCCCATGAGTATGTGGGTTGTTCAAAAGTTGGAAAAACCGAGAATCTGTACATCCTAGCTCCAAATGGAAGAACATTGAACATAGTGTATCATGAAGCTCTAAGCAAGGAATCAATGAGGTGGAAGGAATGAGGCGACATGCAAGTGTCATGTCAGGTGGTGGTGGGATTCATTCTTAAAATTATCGTTTTTTCTTTTTAATGTTTTCAGAATCAGTGAGGACAACAAGAATGATGTCACAGGCAACGCTGTTCGGGTACTGCTAGTAGAAAATAAAAGGAACTTGCATCTTGAAAAAATTCCTACTTTTCATTAATTTTTAGCTTGCAAAAATAACTTATAGGTGAAAAAATTGTTATTTTTGGAAAGTTCAGTAAAAAAATTAGACGACACGCAAATACATAAATTTGAAATAAAATGTCTATTTTTCACATTCTTTTAGCACTGACAAGTATTTCATAGGTATATTCGATACACACAAACAAGGTTCATATATAAAACAAAAAATGAAGCTTTTCTCTGAGCAGCATAGAACAAATGTAATACGCCCCAGAAAATGCCAATTCAGTGGAATTTTGAGCTTGCAATAAAAAATTTATCAATTTCAATAGCTTTCTACTTCAACCCACAATCTTTTCCCACATATTCACTCAATTATCAGATGAGTGAATTAAATTTTACATTCCAAATTTCAATTCCATAAATATTGAATTTTTATTCTAGCAAGGTAAAGAATTCTAAGGGGATTAATGCATAAAGCTTCCCAATAAATTGAAATAAAAATTAATCAATATATTACACAACAAAATGAAACTATTAAAATTGCCAATTATAATGATTTATGTGCAAAATTGGAATGCTTTGTGATACTGAAGATAATCTTTTCATTGCGAGTAAGTGTCTTTATATTTTTTATGAACAGACTACAACACTTAAAAAAGAAAGCAAGTTACCACAATTTTAATAATTAGAGTGAATGTTTCCAGTATCTTCACTCAACACATGGTGAATGGTTTAACATTGGCCATGTGCGATTTATAGTCACAAGGAATGTTTAAAACAAAATCAACACTGATCAGTAGGCTTGTGAGTGACATCTATTAGTCAATGACCCAAGATGAAAATACTTGTCTGGTAATTATGATCCCAATCAGCAAATACTGTTATTTAGTAGTAACAAAGAGAGAATAATTTTCAATATAATTTTGGGGTAAAATCAGTACCGAGCGAAGTTCTTAACTTATTTGAATAAAATAACATGCATCTTGTTCAACACTAATTTAAAAGAAAATGAGGGTTGGCAGAGGCTAAACAAAAACACTCAACTTGTTTAAATAACCATGAGTAAAATTTAAATCAAACTCACTCTAAGCAAACTGAAGCATTTGTTCTGAATGGTTCTGTATACCTTTTTCACCTGAAAATAAATAAAAATAATTAATAACAAATGTGAAGGTTGCTTTGTTGTGGTTTTATGGCTCAAGGTCAAAAACACATAACATGCGCCAACACAAGAAAATACAAACCATTAAAATTCAATAAAACTTTAAAATAGCCTAACCATCAATAAAAAGTAAGTTTAAAATTATATGTTTATTGTACAGCACATATTATTAAATTTAGATGATATAAAAAGTGTAGGATAAAACAAGCAATGCAAGTAGGTCACCCCACCATTAGTAAAACAAATGATTAAGGCTGAAAATATAACTGGAGAAAACTGATAAGATGAGCTATGCCCATCTTAGTCAACTATTAAAATTCTGATATGAAATGTAATTAAAAATTGATGAACTACAACAACAGTAAAATGATGCAGCGATGTAAAGCAAAGAATGGCGTATGTGATGCGCCAAGCACAAGATAAAATAATAAAATTATATAGATATACAAACATTAAAAAATTAGAGATAAGCCAAGTTCCAGATATGAAATTCAAAATATATTTGTTCGTGAACATATAAAAGAAATAAAAAGGTAGACTATAAATATGAATATTAATTGTTGAGGATTTCAAAACATGCAGGTACATAACATAAAAGGTGTTTAACTTGCTAAAGAGATGGCTAACATGTTGGTTAAAATTATGTACAATATATATAAGAACGAGAAATGGCGAATAGCATAAGTCATGATGGAAAAACTTTGAGATTTAAAAAAAGGGAAATGTTTTGTGTGGGGATCCTTTCTAATCAAATCTTGCACTCAAAACTGAACTTTTACACAATTTTAAATGTAGATGTTTGAATACTGAATACGAAATTAAAATACGGTGAAGAGAAGGATTGGATGTTGAGTTTTAAGGTGCACGGTCCAAAAGCGTACAAGCTGTGCCAAGTGTAGAGGAGTTGCAGATGAGTTACAGTTAGGTGAAAAGAAAAAGGAGTTGAGCATGAGTTAGTTGGGTGCAATCTCACCAAGTAAAAGATGACGATGAGTGAATCATGTGTGTGCAATGCAAAGGCGAGTCAGTTTGACATCGATCCTTCGCATTGGGGCAGATGGCCATAGATGAATAATGGTTTTATTCAATGAAAATTATTATTAATCTGCAGATACAAGGACTAGTTAAATGCTTCTTCAACAATCCATGGCTTAAAATTTGTAGCAGAGTATGATTGATATTTGTAAATGATTTTATGTCAGAATTCATTCGAATAAGTCTAACTTTGTGTTTCATTCGTAGGAACTTTTTCTAAAACCTAACCGCACTCAGAAAATGGATTTCAATTCAACTAGGATAGAACAGTTGAGTGAAACAAATTATGCAATTTGGAGCATGAAAATAGAAAATCAATTAGATGCAAAGAATTTATTCGAAGATGTGATTCTAAGGAATGAACCTGCCTGAAACAAAAACGTACAAGATCATAAAATTTGGTCAAGAAAAAAAGAAGCCTTAGGAATAATCGTTCTTAGCCTGACTGCAGAACAAGCAATCATTTATAAAGGCATTAAGAAAGCAAACGAAATTTGGGAAGCAAAGAGGATTAGTTTTGAAGGAGCTGTTGAAGATTGAAGAACGAAGCTATTGCTGGATCTGACGAGATTGAAAAAAATTGTGAAAGGAAAGCATAGGTGAATACCTAATAAGATCACAAGGACTTTCATAGCAAATAAACGAACTGACTAAATCGGTTACTGAACGAGAAATAGTTTGGTCTATCCTGGAAGTCCTGCCAGAAAGTTATGAGACAATTGCAATGGCATTACCTGTAAATAGGGGCATCAACTTCAAACTTGAGGAAAACCTTGATGAATTTTTAAAAAAAAAATAATAAGAGTGAAGAAAGGTTCTGCACAGCTCACAGAACTTATGACAAGCAAAAACAGAATTCACAGAAATTATGCTACATCTGTAAAAAAACCTGGACACTTACAGAAAAATTTTTGGTTTGGAAAATGTAACCAAAATGTTAAGAAAAGAAATTTCGATACTACAAAGCTTGCAAGGAAGTCTAACTACTGAAATGAGATCGCACGAGTTTCTAAAGAGGAGCCTAAACTTTGTGGTAAAGAATTAGCTATAGTGAAAAGTGAATGGTGATGGAACAAACTGACAGAATGGCATTTGACTGCCTGTATATCACATGACCCTAAACTTAATTGGATGGAAAATTTAAAAGCTGAGAACAAAATTGTCAATATTGCAGAAGGTAGAAACATCAAATCGACCTACCAAGGAGATTAGAGCAACTACTACAGAAGATACAAGAGCTATCAGATTAAAGAATGTCTTGTGTGCTCCAAAACTCAGAGGTAATTTAATGTCTGGTCCGAATATTGTTAAGCATGGAAATGAAGTAGTGTTTGATGCAAAAGGAGCATACATTTATGATGAAAATCGTCAATTGGTGCGTGAAGGTAAATTAAGAGACAATATGTTTATTGTGAAACTGATAGCTTGAAAGACAAAAACAGAAGATGAAACACTTCTTGACACACAAGTAAATTCCTATAAAATGTGGCACAGAAGATTTGGCCATATAAATCATGAATACTGTTGTACAATGATGTTGGCAAAGGAAATGGCACGAGGACTAGAAAAACTGGAAGGAGAAATAAAAAATTGTGATTAATGTATAAGAGGAAATATGATACATTCAATTCATGACACCAGCTATTCAGAAACATCAGAACCCCTTGTGAAGCCTTATATATATTTCTGTGGTCCATTCAGACTGGCAACTTTAGGCAGAAAGAAATATACGATAACAGTGGTGGATCAGTTTTCAAGATACTTCATAGAGTGTTTGGAGTCAAAAGATAAAGCAAGAGAAGTTATACAAGTCTTGGTATGCGAAAGCGAGAAAATGAACTAAACACAAAATTTGGAACAGCTGCAGTATAGACCCCCAATCCATTTGGCGACTTTATTCATCGCCAACCCTAGATTGCGATTGATGTTGTTTTTGGTAACCCCTCACTTTTTTCCACTCCATTCTAGCAACCCTACAGCGTCCCTACGCTATGTATATTCAGACCGCGTACCATAACCATTTTAATTTCGTTCACTAGAAGCTATTGCATTAGGATGCGGTTAGGATTACCATTTTGTAAAAGGATCCAGGGATTTCGAGCCAGGTTGTACCGTTTCAATCTTATTGGAATTTCATCTTATTTTTTAGTTAGTTAGTATTTTTATTTGTCAGTCATGTCCGTTTAAACTACTGTTTCAAAGTTTCAAGAGTTAGTTGGGAGTAAATTTAGTAATATGAGACATACTTTTGGTTCGCCTGGCCTGGCTAATCGAATTTTTCTTATACATTTGTGCCAGGAAAAAAATTGGTTTTGGATTTTTTGATGGAGGCGCGCTTGATTGCTAATAAGATTATTTGTTCCAAGTGCAATTCTGAAATGAAGCTTAAACCGAAATTGATGAAGTCTGATGGGTTTTTGTGGATTTGTAGAAAAACAGTTGATGGGAAAGTTTGCAGTAGCGAGAGATCTGTGTTAGGACAGGATCATGGTTTAGTTCTAGTAAAATGAGTATGGAGGAGATTCTGTTAATGACGTATGAATTAGTGAAAGGAAGAAAAAGTAGTGAAATTGAGGAAGAATATTCCTTTGCTACTAACACCTTGGCCGATTGGCGGCAGTTTGTCAATGAACAAATTCTAAATTTCATCGAGACGACGGCAGAGAAGATTGGTGGGGTAAATAAAATAGTTGAAATTGATTAATCTAAATTTGGCAAGAGAAAGTACAACAGAGGGCATAGAGTGGAAGGGCAGTGGGTTTTTGGGGGCCTAGAGCGGGGTTCTGGAAAGATGATTTTAGTCAACGTCCATAACAGGAGTGCGAAAACTTTAATTTCTGTCTTAAAGGAATGGGTAAAGGAGGGAACTACGATTTATTCGGATTGCTGGAGGGCATATACAGATAGTGATCTTATGAAAAAGTTAATAGAAGATGAATACTATAACCATCTCACTGTTAATCACAGTGAACATTTCGTTGATCCTGTAACAAAATGCCACACAAATGCGATCGAAAGCACATGGAGGCACGTTAAGTCAACGTCAGGGTTGGCAACATTTTTTAACAGACGTATTACAAAAAAATGTACATACTCCCAACTAACTCTTGAAACTTTGAAACAGTGGTTTGAATGGACATGACTAACAAATAAAAATACTAACTAAAAAAATAAGATGAAATTCCAATAAGATTGAAACGGTACAACCTGGCTCGAAATCCCTGGATTCTTTTGCAAAATGGTAATCCTAACCGCGTCCGGACGTCCTAATGCAATAGTTCCTGGTGAACGAAATTAAAATGGTTATGGTACGCGGTCTGAATATACATAGCGTAGGGACGCTGTAGGATTTTTCCTTACCTGGCTCGAAAATCGTAATCGCGTCCTATTCCAACAGCTACTGGTAAACGAAATGAAAATGGTTATGGTCGGCGGTCTATATATATAGCGTAGGGATGCTGTAGGGTTGCTAGAATGGAGTGGAAAAAAGCGAGGGGTTACCGAAAACAACATCAATCGCAATCGAGGGTTGGCGACGAATAAAGTCGCCAAATGGATTGGGGGTCTATACTGCAGCTGTTCCAAAAGCCCAAAAGGTAGACTGAACAAAAAATGAGAATCCTCTTGAGGAATATCTTAATGATGTAACGTCAAGTATGTGTGGATGTAACTGCAGTATATCTGAGTCTGCTAGCTTTGATATTCAATGTCCTATGCTGTGACAAAAAGCAACATGGTTTGTACTGCTCCGGGCACAAAAACCTGTACCCAGAGCGGATTTTTCTTGTGTCAACATGTTTTTGCAACAAGTGTAGAAACGATTTTGTGCACATCTCCCCAAACGTTCGATTAGATACGTTTTTTAGGCATAATTCAAATTTAACTTCCCTAAATTTTGCAGATTGCAATACCTAATTATACCATGAACACACTAAACAAAATTTAAAAGAATTACCGAAAAATACATAAAATCTGTACATAAGAGTGTGAAAGAACATCTAATAAAAACACAGAGCAATATATTTTTACATTGTATGCATTCATACAATTCTAGATCATTCGCAGAAAATGCTAATAAAACATCAAATAGTGACATCATTTTCAAAATCCAGCGAAAAATTCTACTTCCTAAACATTATTTAATGCGAAAACCAACAATTAAGAGTCAAAGCGGAAACTGATCAATATTTCCCACATGAACTGCGCAACGATTAATTTTCCCATAACATTATAGTGGTTTTCATATCTAGGAAATCAAGACTAAAATTTCAAAATTAAAATAGATTATGCTTTACCTTTAAATTATATTCAATCTTGTGAATAAAAATTCCTATGAACCAAGTGAACTTCCATTTTTCCACCATCATAAATTCATACAATCCTTGTCTCGAATAAAAGACCATGCTAAATGAAATAACGCATATAAACAACCGCCATTATTTTAGGGATTTTTTCAAACCCGCTACTATGCGGAAGCTGCTTAAATTGAAGAAAATTTAATATAAAAACTATAAAGTCTATTGAATGACCTTTAATTAATAATTTTAATTAATAATTTGATATCTGGTTCGATTTTCGTAAGGAACAAACGAAGGTATCCTCTTTCGGAAATATTCAGACGGTTTCTGTTTGGAGGGGTATTTCAATAAACGTCACACTGGAGCAACGCAACGGGCTATTGGTGACGGTCCGGGATCAATCCCAAAGGGAAAGAATCGAGGACAACACCACGTAATTTTGAACCACGGTCAGATGACGAGGCAACACCTGAGCTGGCACCCCACTCTCCAAACGTCCACACCACGCCAACGTGAGGACATTTGAGGCCACGACAGATTTAACGTGCACCAGCCCCCTTTGTACACGACGGTGTTTTGGCTGGATTCGTTACTCTTCCAACCGAGCCACCGCGGCCCGTTTTTGTTTGGTGATAATATGATTAACAGCACTAAAGCCTGATTCTACAAGATATGAAGTAGGGGAAGGTATCAATAAATTCAATATCATTTTCCACATATTTGGATACAACGCAGGCATTTTTTATTTAGCCATAGGTTTTCATATCCCCCACTATCGAAATGATATTTACTCTCTTCATCATATCTAAGTTCTAACAGTTCTGGCAAGTTGTATCAGCTTCCTTATTTTCATCTGCAACGAGTTGTGTTCTGCAATATGTCGTGGATAGACGATGAACATTGTATTTTTTGGCCTTTTTAAGATTCAAATCACTGTTAATTATTTTATTTACAGTTGAAACTGAACTTTTAATGACTTTGTAATAGTCCTTTGACTTGGAGGATTCTCTTTTAAAATTATAGATCTTACTTTACGAATATTCTCAGAAATTCTTTTCTTTTTTGGATACGTATTTGGAAGTATTTTTCCACTTTTACGCGTTTATTCCTTTCTCATTAATAATATTACTTATCGTACCTTTAGATATAGGGGGGGGGGTGTTTCAATTAACGTCACACTGGAGCGACACAATGGGCTATTGGTGACGGTCCGGGATCAATCCCAAAGGGAAAGATCCGAGGACAACACCACGTAATTTTGAACCATGGTCAGATGACGAGGCAACACCTGAGCTACCTTTAGATATAGAAAAAACATGACTTTTACAGCGTTTTTGAATAATTGAATAAGCATAATCCTCTTCGGATTGGTTGGTTGGTTGGTTGGTTTTTTCTTGAGACTTTTAGCTGCAGTCAGGCTTTTGTCTCCAATCTTCCTAAATGATCTAAATTTAAGAGAAAAGTATGAAGAGATTAAAATTTTTTAATTGATATGAGAAATCTAGTTATTACTCTAGCTTGTTGTGGTTTATTTATGATGCTTTTTATGAGATTTTTGGTATTTGGTATTTTCAATTAACGTCACACTGGAGCAACACAACGGGCTATTGGTGACGGTCCGGGATCAATCCCAGAGGGAAAGTCCGAGGACAACACCACGTAATTTTGAACCGCGGTCAGATGACGATGAGATTTTTAAAGGTGAAGTCTTGAGATTGGAATTTTATTTTATCGATGAGTTTTTTTCTATGGCGTGAATATTTTTTGCAGACGAAGATGATGTGTTGAAATGAGTCGATAACTTTACAGCTGTCACAGAGATTTGTGTCTGCCAGATGGAATCTAAAGAGAAGATCCGGAGTGATTAACATTCGGGATAAAAATCTTGAAAAATAAACATCTTCTTTTCTTGACATTAGAGTGTTTTTTACTTCATATATGTTTGGAAGGTTGCCTGAGATTTGGTAGTATTTGCTATGATTGAATATTGATCGATCAGTGAGGTCCAACTTGTTTCCTATGTATTTTGTCGTATCTTCCGGTGATAACCATTCAAGAAAGATGTCTTCTTCTCTCACTGATTTGGCGAGTTGATCTGCTTTTTCGTTTATTTCAATGTCTCTATGTGCTGGAACCCAGATTAATTTTAAATTTGTAACGAGTTTTGCGGTGTTGATTAGTTTGTTTTTAAGTCGTAGGATTACTTTCGATGATTTGATGGAACAGTTTTGTAGAGCTAGTAAGACAGATTTGCTATCGGTGAAGATACAGTTATTAGTTATTATTATTATTATTATTATTATTTCAATTAACGTCACACTGGAGCAACACAACGGGCTATTGGTGACGGTCCGGGATCAATCCCAAAGGGAAAGATCCGAGGACAACACCACGTAATTTTGAACCATGGTCAGATGACGAGGCAACACCTGAGCTGGCACCCCACTCTCCAAACTTCCACACCACGCCAACGTGAGGACATTTGAGGCCACGACAGATTTAACGTGCACCAGCCCCCTTTGTACACGACGGTGTTTGGCTGGATTCGAACTCGCAACCCTTCGGTTGCAAGTCCGTTACTCTTCCAACCGGGCCACCGCGGCCCACAGTTATTAGAGTTAAAGTCAATAAGTTCATCTAATGCTTGACATAGGGCTAAGGCTTCTGCAGTAAAGATAGAGTTGATGTTGCTGATTCTGTATTTGATTATTAGTTTGTTTGAATATCCTGCAATTGCTGTAATATTGCTTGTTTTAGATGCATCTGTTGCTATTAGGTGATAATTAAAGAGTAGTTGATCAGTCACATTTTTAAAGAGAGCCTGGATGCAATTATTTGGTAGGGATTTTGTCTGGAAATCCAAGTTTTCGATAAAAAACGAGATGTTAGGTGGGAATGATTCCACTGGAAAGATGAACATGATGAGATGATCTGTCTTGAAGTCTTCTTCAAGTAATTCAAAACAAGAGATAATCGACGAACTATTTTGTTCGAGTAAATTAATATTATCTTGAATAATGGAATGCAAGGGGGAGAAAGTTCCCAAAGAAATGTGCTTTATCCAAAATTTATTACTTATTTTTTTTATTTGGGTTTTAATTTGGATTGTGTCTGTGATTTTGTGGAGAATAATATTTGGAGTCCAGTTGGGGAGTCCGCATGCAGTTCTCAATGCCATGTTTTGACATATTTCTAAATGATTTATGTTTGTTTTTTTGCATGAGTTTAGAATTGTACTGCTATAATGGAAGAGATTACAAATTGATGTTTTTGCTAGGTGTATTAAGTGATGTGTGCGAGCACCGTAATTTTTATTTGCTAGGGCTTTAAGGATATTTATGCGTTTATATGCTTTTATTTTTAGTTGTTTGATGAAGTAATTAAGATTACCATATTTGGAGATTGTGATGCCGAGGAATTTTAGTTTATCTGTCCATTCGATCACGTTGCCATTCATAGAAAAGCACCAGTCAATAATAGTTCTTTTTTTTGATAGGTTTATAATTGAACATTTATTATGGGATATTTTAAGATTCCAATAGTTGCACCATCTACTGATATTTTCTATTGTGTTTTGTAATTTTTTTTTATGTAATCGGGATTGTCGTGGGTACAATAAAAAAGGATATCATCTGCATAGATTATGTAGTTAACACCCATTGGTATTGTTTCATGAAAATCTGCCATGAATATTGTGAAAAGAATTGGGGAGAGAACACTACCCTGAGGAACTCCTCTTCTCATTTCAATTGGGTTTGATGTGGTGTTTTCCCATTTTACCCTTATTGTCCGATCTTGAAGGAAGTTATGAAGCCATTTGGAGATATTTCCTGAGAGTCCTATATTGAGACATTTCATTATTAGGCCATCTATATAAATTGAGTCATATGCAGATTTTATGTCTAGAGATATTGCAATTAAGAATTTTTTTTTGAGAATGGGCGTTTTTTATTGTCGAAAATAGTGTTTGTATTGCTGTTTGACTGTCTCTGAAAGGTAAGAAGCCAAAATGAGTAGGTTCAATTTTTTTATGTTTAATTAAGAAAGAGGAGATTCTTCGGGATAAAATTCTTTCGAATATTTTTGAAGGTACTGAAGTAAGAGATATGGGACGGTAAGAAGTGATATTATTTTTTGGTTTCTGTGGTTTATGAATAGGAATTATTAGTGCTGTTTTCCAGCTATTTGGTATTTTGAAGTTAAGCCAGATATCATTAAAAATAGATTTTATTATTGTAGTTGATTCTTGGTTTAATCCTTTGAAAATTTGTGCTGAGATGCCATCTTCTCCAGGTGTTGAAATTCGAGTATTTTTTATTGCATTATTTAGTTCTGTTGATGTTATTGGTTTGTTTAAATCAAAATTTTCTATATTATTATAGTCGATAGGAATAGGGTTGTGATTATCGTTTGTAGCAAAGAATTTGGCGAAGGTATTGGTTTGGTCTTTTATTGATAAGATTTCTTTGCCATTGAGTTGTAGAATAATGTTGGATTTCTGCTTTTCATTCTTTCTTCGATTTAATATGTTGAATATACGAAAGAGAAAGTAAGAATTTTGCTGCATTTTGCAGACCTCATCCCAGTATTTTTTTTTTGCTGTCTCGAATAGCTTGTTTGAGTTTTGCAGAGAACTTTTTGTATTTGATCCAATGGTCATCCTTGAGAGAGATTCTAGCCTTTTTTAGATAATGCTTTTTTAAGAAAAGTAATTGATTGCATTTTGTGTTCCACCATGGTGTTGTTATCTTTTCGCAATTTATTTTCGTGAATCTATTTCTTGATTTGGTCTCTTCTATCAGATTTTGTAGTTGGTCATAGTTGTTACAGTTTTCTTTGGTAATGTTGGAATTAAGTTGTTCTATGACTCTGTTCCATTTGTAGAAAATTTTTTTAAATGGTGAGTAAGTTTCATTTTCGATGTTTATTATGATTGGGAAGTGATCACTTTCATAATTGTCATCTTCGATATGTAAATTGCAGATAGGAAATATTTCAGAAGAACAAAAAGATAGATCGATAAGAGTAAAGGTTCCGTTTGGGGCAATGTGGGTTGGTTTATTGTGATTGATAAGGCAAAGGTTTTTTTCCAATGTCCAATTGAACAAGGTTTGGCCTGCAGTGGAGTGTGAATTGCCTCCCCAGAGGTCATGTTTTATGTTAAAGTCTCCGAGGAGGAAACTATTATTTTTTATGTTATTTGAGATATTGTTTAAAGTTTTATATTCAATTTTGCCATTAGAGGAGTAGAAATTAATGATCATAAAAGGTTTATTTTTTTGTATGTATTGGACAGCCATTATTTCATTTTCATTGTTATCAGTTGAATTGTCAATGTCAATTATTTTTGATTGAATGTTCTCAGATATTGCAATTATTAGGCCTCCTCCAATTTTGTGTGGTCTATCTCTTCTGTAGATTATTTTATGTGGAATATGGAAATTTTGATGAGGTTTTAAGAAGGTTTCCTGAATTACTATTATTTGAGCTGTCTTAAAGATTTCTGTGTCCAGGACCCATTTTTTATTTTGAATTCCCCTTGCATTCCATTGTATGATGTGCATGCTTTTTTTTTTTTTTTAAGCTTTTTCTTTTTGTTTTATCTATTCGACTTTCCTTGTTGCTAAAGTTCAGGGAATTATCATTGTTGAGTATCGTTGGGGGTGTAATTATTTTATTTTTTGTTCCATTATCCGTTTTCTTTTTTTTCTCCCTTGGTGGGCTTGTATTTGTTTTATCATTGGTTTGAGATTTCATGTTGCTAATGTTCATTTCTGCCATTGACATGAACATATCAGACATTTTTTCTAGCATTTGGTCTAATTTATCTGAGAATGTTTCGTAAAGCTTTCTTGTCAGCTGATCAAGGGATTTTTCAATTTGGCTTATTTCATTGTTTTGATTTGATGATATTTTTGTTGAGTATGTGTTTTTTTTGGTGAAATATTTTCTTCTGGCTTCGCTGTAAGTTAGCCTGTTTGATGCTTTATATTGAAGGAAATCTGCTTCTCTTATTTTATAAGGGCAGTTGTTATAGTCAGCTCTGTGGCTTTGTCCACAGTTTATGCATTTTATTGGTTTTTGACATGGATCCGTATGTTTTGTTTCTCCACAGGTTACGCATATATTTTCGGTTTTACAATGGGTGGTATTGTGGGAGAATTTGAAGCATGTAGTGCATTGTCTTGGTTTGTCTATGAATTGATTTATTTTTTGATTTGTTAGGAATATTTTAATTGATTTGGGAATAGTTGTTCCCAAACAAGTTATTAGTATTGGATATACTCCTTCTTTGGAGCCTTTTTGGAATCTTCTTAGTTCTAAAATGCAGATGTCATTTTCAGTAGTGAGTTCTTCTGCAATTTCTTCTAAAGTGGTTGAGGTGTGAATATCGAATATTAAGAATTTTGTAGTTAGGCTTTCCCATATAACTTGGGGGATTACCGGTACTCCTTGTATTTCTGTGATGTTAACAAGGTTACTTGCTACTGTGGGATCATTTGTTGAAATGAATATTTTTCCGGATCTTGTGAAGTTTAAGTCTGTGATTTTTTTATAATCTGAAGTTTTGCAAATAATATCTTCTTTGATTTTTTTTGGATTGTTTCTTGGGATAGTATTGGTGTTAGTTGGGTTGAGAAATAGTTTGCAGGAGGTGGCTCCTTTTTGAAATGCATAATTTATTGAGTTTTCAATTTTATCGTTGGTTTTTAGGAATTTAGGGTTGAACGAAATTGTCGGATCTACGTCGGGTTCCTCCATAAGGTTACTCATTTCTTCGGTAACCCTAAATATTGAAGACGTCATCTTGCTACATCTTTTTAAAGTTGTATTCGGGTCCAGACCCCTTTTTTTCGAAATTAGGTAATATAAAGTCACTTACCTTCTCTTCAGGAAAGTGAGAAATGAGGAAAAGTTGTATATGAAAAATGAACGAGACTTTCGTTGCTTGAAGGAAAAAAAAAATGTCGTCCGTACTATGCTGCTAAGTTCGACAGCAAAAATAAGGAAATTCGTGAAGATGTTCTATAATTTCATTCTTCAATATTGTAATAGGATATCTTCTAGCGGTGTAATTCCAATTTCAAATATCTGGTTCGTAAAGTGTTTGCACTTCAAGAAAACTCGAGTTTCAGCATCCACTCCACAAAACTCTTCAACAATCTCCAATCTATTTGTAGATATTAGGCTAACTTCAGAACACCTCAATTAAAACCATCCTCTTCGGAAAGAGCGGAAACATAGCCTTCGATCCATTGCTTATTTAAAAGCGCCATTTTGAAAGTAAACAAAACTCTGAGTTAGCAGACGATAAGCTATACTTTAACTATTTAACTGCAGGGAAAATAAAATTATTTCATTGCATACAATTTTTTACAGCTCATCAAAATCATTCAAAAAATGTCATAACAGTCTCTGTATTTATCATAATTAAATATCCTATTTTAAAGCAAGTCTTGATTTTGATTCAACCCACACATATCCCGATATCATTTGATAAAACCTTTTCATTTCATTTGCAGCGATTATAAGTATGAAAGAATATACCAAACATGCTACTCTTAGATTATTTGTCAATGAAATATCTTAGAATTAATTAGGTACAGGTAACCCCCGTATAACACGGTGCTTTTATAGCACGTATTCACTCTAACACGGTTCGAGAATTGGGAACATTCCCGTATAACACGGTGCTTTTATGCAATGATTGGAACAACGATGCGAAAAGGACGGCATTATGAAAGTTTAATTTAAACGGTGTAGCATGGGAATATCCTAAGAACTACACGCGCGAATATTATCTCGAGATAAATTAAATAAAAAGTAACTTAGCTTAGAAGAGACATGGCGTCTCTCGGGGATCCCCGCTCGTCTTCAAAAAGAAAAAATGGCAAGAACGCTTAACGCGTTTCTTTCTCACAAAACTGGAAAGTCGTTGGACTGAGGCGAAAAAAGAGAGAAAGTATTCTTCCTCTCCACGCTTTTTATCAGTTTTTCAGGGGGTCGCAAATCAGGGGAGATGGTCTTGTCAATCAAGGGAGCTGGACTTCCTGATTCGCTGTTTTTAAACTAGCTCATCTGTAATTTGTTAGACGGACATACATGACATGGCATGACGTAACTTTCTGGAAGATTCTTAGCATAATTAATGAGCGTCACTGGAGCGAGGGAGAAAACGGAATTGAGAAATAAAGGACTTAAAAAATAAATGGCATCATTGATCTCGTGGCTATCACTCAGTGGATGAGGATATCTTATACCAAAAAGAAAACACCCTCGGTTAATAGTGCTTAGTGATGACGAAGAAAACATTGTTTAATTCATATTAATATATATTACTTAAGAAAATTTTAATAAAGATATTTATCTTAATTATGAAAATATAATAGCATGTTTTAAAATTTTTGGAACCAAACCCCCCTTCTCGTACTAGTTCTTTGTTTCGTATAACACGGATTCGCATAACACGGCAATTTTTTGGAACGTAACTCCCGTGTTATACGGGGGTTACCTGTATTTTATCTTGTACTAAAAATGAAATTGCTGCAAATTAATCTATTTACCTTTGAAATCAAGCATTTACCATCTAAGTTTAATAAAAAAATTGGACTAGTGGAATTAATGTATGGTATTGTCGGGCAGGGTTTTGGTTTGGTTGGTCGGTGGGGGGGGTGCCAAGACGAGTTCTTGCCCCGGGTGGAAACTAGCCTAGTTACGTCTCTGTATGTAGGTAGGTATTTTAATTGACGTCACACTGGAGCAACACAATGGGCTATTGACGACGGTCTGGGATCAAACCCCGAGGGACAGATCCGAGGACAACACCACGTAATTTTGCACAACGATCAGATGACGAGGCAACACCTGAGCTGGCACCCCACTCTCCAAACTTCCACACCACGCCAACGTGAGGACATTTGAGGCCACGACAGATTTAACGTGCACCAGCCCCCTTTGTACACGACGGTGTTTTGGCTGGATTCGAACTCGCACCCCTCCGGTTGCTAATCTGTTACTCTTCCAACCGGGTCACTGCGGCTCCGGGAAGCGGGAGGTCAAAACCAGCGTCTCAATGAAACAACTTCAATCTATGCACTGTCTGGCTCCTAATACAGCGCACGCCTCAAATTGTGACGTATATGAAGAGCATTTATGGCGACTATTTTATATTTTGAATCATTTTGCCTTTGCCATAAACTGCCAAAAAAGGCAATCCTTTTTCGACAAACGAAGCAGCATTTTCCCTCCTGTTTCCCTCCTTTATAAGGATTTTTCCGTTCGTGAAACCAGGATTGGTTGTGAAAATGACCGCGCGGGCAAAGAAATAGATGGTTGGATTTTATGGCGCATATGAGAGTGTGTGTGTGTGTGGGATGGGATGGCAAAGAAACATTATTTTGCTAAAATCAACAAGTGAATTGATCTGAAAAGAATTTAATTTGTGGAATGAAACGCGTTCTCTTGGTCAATTTCAGGAAAGTTGCGAAGGAAGAAAAATATCGTCCCAGAAAATCAGGGTTATTTAATAGAAATTGTTTCAACTGTAAATTAGAAATAATAATGATCTTTAAAGCTTGATTCGAGAGTAAAGTACTTGTTTGAAACACGTCTTTTAAATACTTTCCATGTTTTGTTTTTGTTCGAAACCATAGATTTAATAAAATATGAATTCTTTGAGAAGAAATATAAGTAATATTGTTTATTTTTAGCCGCTTTTTGCGAATGTAATTAAGAAATTTTTTCCAGAATATTTCAAAATAATATAAGCGCCATCCACTAAACTGCTCACCTAATAAGTTCACGATGAATAATTTTTAAAAATCGAGCTCACAAAATGACATAACGTATGCACAAAAGAGAAATACGTATAAAAATTGTAAGTAAACCAATTAAAATTGATTTATTTTTTAAAATTACTTTTTAATAACATACAATACAACAAAAACACATCATATAATTAAAATCCATCAAATTGTGAAATATTTGCCAAGTTGATGACTACTTTTTTCTGAACACTACTTTGTAGACAAGCACAGGTTTCGATCCAACAATTCATTTAATTTTAAAAACCTGGTCCGAATACGCATGTGAACAGAAGATTTTGAAAAAATCCTTTTCATTGCAGCTTTACTTGAGGGATAGATTTGCAATTATGGATTAATGTACGTCCTTTGAAATTTCGCACTTCTTTGCTATGCTAATCTACCATTTGAGAGCACTGAGCATTATTAGTTTTAATATCATGTTCTATAAAATAAGTTACTGGAAAAGGGTTTTTTATCATCTTAAAGATCCCACCATAAAAATCAAGATTAATTTCTACCAACTATTTCAGATTTTCCCCTTTATTCATAATTTTAAATGGATATCTCTAAACATAGAGTTCAATAAAAGTGCATCGTGATGAAGCATCTGCCATATTACTGAATCATTTCGAAATATAGTTCAAGTACTGGATACATACAGGTTTTTGAATTGTTTTGCAAGAGCCTTTACTTGGCTGACACATTAAAATCAAGTATATAGACTATAATATTTTAATCCATTTCATCGAAATGTTCATTTTCTTTCTTTGTGTATAAATTTGGTTACAGGTAAAAGTTTGTATGGATAGGGGATTGTTTAAATTATTTTTAACAGGTTAACTCTTCAAATTGTAAAAAAAAAACATTTAAGAAAGCAGGCAAACACCAATTTCTATTATTTGAATACTAGAAACTATCAGAAAAGTTTTATATCTAACAGAATAAAAAGTGATACGGAACAATATTTTTTAAACTCATTTATTCTTTACCCGTTATTATATTTGTGATCTTGTTATCTGCACAATGGTAAAAGAGCTCATCTTATAATTTCAAAAGAAAAAAAACAATGTTAATCCAATGTTTCAGAAAGATTAACCCAAGTAAGTAACAGAATACGTCGTAAATAATTACATTTTTAGAATACTCTTAAATTAAGTAATAAACTCAGAAAATTACAAAATATATGTAGAAATAATTCATTTTAATAATTCATTTTCAGTTTTTAATTCAGTTCCTAAGTATACCCTTCAAATTTTAAGCATTGCGTTCTTTTTAATTATTTTTACCTATAAAAGTATCAGGGCCGTTGTAGCCCGGTTGGAAGAGATGAGGAATAGCAACCCAAGGTTTGCGAGTTCAAAACTCGATCCCATCAAAGAATTTCGTGTACAAGGACACATTGTTGTGGAAGTTTGGAGAGTGGGGTACCAGCTCAAGTGTGACCTCGTCCTCTGACCGTGGTTAAAAATTACGACGCGTTGTCCTCGGATCTTACCCTTCTAGATTGGTCCCCAATAACCCGTTTTGTGTTGATCCAGTGCGACGTAAATTCAACTAACTATCTGTAAAATGTCATCAATGAGATCAAAAATATTTTATTTACATTCATTATATGATGTATTCACAAACGGTTCATTACAAAACAATAGCTATATTCGCGTGTGGTTTTTTTCAATATCTTTTTGATTTTTCTATTTTGTTTGGTTATTTGCCGCCCTTACGAAACCCATATCGAAACCAATCTGTGTGATCAGAAAGCAGAGAAACAAAAGAATTCGTCACAAGGAGCTGAAGAAGTAACCGTTATCATAGTATCACCTTTATTTCATTTCGTAAATCACTCGAAATGCCGGAGCCGTGATACTATTGGAAGAGTAGCGGATTAACAACCGGAGCATTGTGAGTTCGAATCCAACCAAGGACCGTCGTGTACATGGGGGCTGGTGCACGTTAAATCTGTCGTAGCCTCGCATGTCCTCACGTTGGAGTGGTGTGGAAGTTTGGAGAGTGGGGTGGCAGCTCAGTTGTGACCTCGTCATTTGACAGTGTTTCAAAATTGCGTGCTGTTGTCCTTGTATCCCTTTGGGATTGATCCCGGATCGTGGCCGATAGCCTCTTGTGTTGCTCCGTGCGACTTTAATTACATACTAAATGCCGGTATATGTTTTGATATATGTCATAATATTTTGTGTTCTCTAAATATCATGTGCTATAAAAAATCATTAGTCCAGGAATTAAATTTTTGGTCAAGATGGCATGTATTTTAGAAAATAAGTTAACCTAATTGAATCTTATTGTTTTGCAATTACAAAAACCTAAGCAAATTGCCAATATGTATGTTAAGGTAGGTAATTAATTAACGTTGACCTGGAGCAACACAAAGGGCTAATGGCAACGGTCCGGGATCAAAAACCCGAAGGGAAAGATCCGATGACAACACCACATCATTTGGAACCACGGTCAGATGACAAAACAACACCTGATCTGTCATCCCACTCTCCAAACTTCCACATCATGCCATCGTGAGGACGTTTGATGCCACGGCAGATTTAACGTGCACCAGCCCCCGTGTATACGACGGTGTTTGGTTGGACCGAGTTCCGAATTTATTCTCATTTTGCATTCGAGAATTTTTTTGAAAATTAAAGCAGAGAGGGAGTATCAGTTGTTATTCTGCAAAAAGTACTTTAAAATAAAGAAACATGATTTAATGACTAAAAATATCGATCTATTGTCATTTTTATTTCTATAGGTCTAATATTCATTATATCTAATAAAGAGTATTTGAAAGAATGAGAGGGAATATTTTGAAATAGCAAAAAATTTAATTCTGACTTCCGAACGAATCAAAATTTGTGTTCGTCAAAATCAAAATCAGAAAAAGTAGCAAATATTTTCTAATGAATAGGTTATGAAGATTTGAAGACTTTATGTTCGGTACTTAGGTATTTTGATTAACGTCCCACTGGAGCAACACAACGGGCTATTGGTGAAAGTCCGGGATCAATTCCAAAGGGAAAGATTCGAGGACATCACCACGTAATTTTGAACCACGGTCAGATGAAGAGGCAACACCTGAGCTGGCACCCCACTCTCCAAACTTTATGTTGGGATGCCCCGCCCGTATTTTTAATTTTGTATTTAGTACGACAAAATAAGCTTTTTATGTAATATTCGGAAGCATTTGTATCCACCAGTAGAAATATTATATTCATAATTTATAAAAATTCATAATTTATATAATAAATTATGAATTTTTCTTAATACCTTCTGAATTGTGATCATTTAAAAGCAGCTGACAGATTTATGTCTGTCGGCTTTGAATGATTAAAGCAGGAATTTTAAAAGAACTCTTATGCCTCATTTAGAGTTCTGCGTCGTCCGCATGCGTTTGGCTGCACCTCAACACAAATGCAAAGGGTAGAATTGAATTGTATTTTTATAACGCAAGGTCCAAAAGCGGACACGAAGCCTTCAGCGCAATACTTTATTCCCCTTCTAAATCATTTAACTCCGAAAATAGAATAAACAAGAAAATCTTGATTTCTCAAAAATATTATACCGTTTGTGAATACTCAGATAACTCAATATTAAAACAATTTTCTTTCGTTGTAGGAGAGATGATCCCTTGGTAACGATTACACTTTTCTTAATATTATACGTATCTCCCAAGGGAGACACTTTTTTTTAAATAAGTCCTTGTGTTCCGAATACGTTTAGATTATCAGAAACTTTCAGCGGTGTAGCAGTCTTGGGTGTCAAGTTATCAAGGAGGTTGTCGCAGTTGTTTCGGTAGGCGTTACAATGAGCGACTCGAGTGAGACCACAGAAATGCATGCTTGTAGGGAAGCTACTTAAGTTGATTTTTATGTTTCAGGGCTCAATCGAACCCAGAAACGTTTTTAAGTGTCTCAAAAATGATCCAATGACTGAAAATCGTAGCACAAAAATATATACTCTTTCTTTTAATTCAAATAGTGGTATTTATAAATATATAACTTGTGGTATTTATAAACATATAACTTTTTCTTTTTATTTACTAGTGGTAGATATTGCATGATTCCAATCATTTCATTTTCTTGTTTGCCTTCAATGAGGAGCCGCTACATTCCCCACGTGTTACTGTTTGGTGTGGATTTACTGCGTCCATTATTGTGGGCCCTTTTTACTTTGAACAGCCCTGTGCAAAAGCAGGCTGTTGTGCTCAATTAATGGAACACGCTACTTGCAATTGCTAAGGGAGAAAGTGATACCGTGCTTATTGGAACATAATGTCCTTGACACAGTGACATTCATGCAAGACGGGGCACCTCCTCATATCGCAAACACAGTGAAGAAGTTCCTGAGCAGAACCTTTACTGAAGAACGCTTAATCAGCCGTCACTGTACAAATGAATGGCCCCCTCGCTCAACCGATTTAACACCCCTAGATTTTTGGCTGTGGGGTTACGTTAAGTCCCGAGTGTACCGCAACAGCCCATCTTCTTTAGTGCAGTTAAAGGATGCCATTCGCCAAGAAATCTCCTCCATCCATCCGGATATGCTACATGCTGCAGTTAATGGTGTTGTCACTCGCTTGCAAACTATCATTTGTGGTGATGGCGGACACATCGAACAAGTAGTACTCTAGTGCTGTGATGTGCTTGTAAACATTTGCCTGCATGGAAATAAACGTCGTTTTCCACGGAATTCTGTGATTGGTTGCGTGCAGCGCCCACTATTGACAAAAGATTGAACTATTTTTTTTCTCTACCAAAAAAAATCCCCTTTTATGAGAATAACGTTATCGCAAACCGCATTCAAATATACCAATTCTTTCAATTTTTATGAATTTTTAAACTATTTCGGAAACTATGGGACACCCTGTATATTTAATTTTTAAAATACATATCACATAAACATAAATACAATTATTTCCAACATTTTCATATTGTGATTATTTTTTTTATCATTTTTATGAAATCAGTCCTGACGTGAATTGAAATAGAGGATTTAAAAAAAAAACCAGAATTATGAGAAATTTTATGAGAAAGCAAACAAGATTTATCTGGTCATTTCAAACAGAAAGGACATGTTCACTTGCAAGTCCGATTTGTAATTTGTTTTTTTTCCACTGTAGTGATAACACATTTAAATTTATGGTAGGTAGGAATTAATTAACGTTGCACTGGAGCAACACAAAGGCTATGAGCGACGGTCCGGGATAAAATTCGATGGGAAAGATCCGTGGACAACACCACGTGATTTTGAACCACGGTCAGATGACGTGGTCACTTCTGGGGACTCTCCCGCTACTCCGTAATGGCAATAGTCGATGCGAAGGGGACTGCGCCCCAACTAAGCTTGGGGTTTTTAATGTTACTCAACAGAATATCCTATATGGCTGGAAAATAAGACTTTTATAAGATCATATATATATATATATATGAAACGATACCTAAAAATAACCCCCTAAGTACAATTTTCACTACAGATCACCCCTTAGCGGCTCCCTTTTATCCCAGTCTTTGTCTCCCTATCTAAGTGGTCAATATCTTGCCTTTCACCTTTGAACTCAAGCCGTCTCGTTAGCTTAGACCTCCCAAGGACTCTCCTGCTTTCAAATCGCATATATAAGATCACATTCCCCCTTCGTAAAACCACCGACTTCTACCAATGAAATTTCGTGTTAAATCCCCTGGTCCAATAATATTTTTCTTAATCCTAATCCCTCTAGCGAGATCTTTGTAAACTATTTATTCTTTCACGAGCCTCTTGGGCTAAGGAGCCCTCAGAGCCGTTCCAAAACTCCAAACCCTCAACAACCTCATGATGTAATTACTTGTCTACTGAAATAATAAAGAATTGTTGTGGAATCTGCATTACACTCAATATCAATGGATCATTCTCTCCGGTTGCCTTACACCACTCTTGCCACTCTCGTCACGACTGCAGACTTATAAGATCTTCATTATGACAGATTTTTAAGTCGACAGGATGGCAACTTGTGGTTTGGGAACCTCACCGTGAAGACTCATTTTGGAAGTTTTAAGAAATTGAACGGACTCTCATCACTACACCAAAATGATGTCGAATAGAGATAATTCTACTGCCAACTATCCAGTTTCTGGAGAGTTTTCGGAAATAATGCTTTCAAAAATAATAGCATTTGATCCCAAAGAAAATTTCGACGTTGAAGCGTGGATCAAGTATTTTGAGTTAAAAACAACCAACTATGCAACCTCAAGAATCGAACTAATCTCACAATGCTTAAAAGACGAAGCGTTGAACTATTATTTAAATCATTGTATCGTCGAAACCGAATGGGCGAATATACGTCAAGGACTTATCAACTATTTTTCAAGGACTTCTCTGATATCTTTTGATACCTTCATCTCTACAACGTGCGACAAACCTGGAGACATCGATGCGTACTTCAAAAAAAATTTGACATTGGTCAACGATTACACCTTTCTGACCAAATACTACTCCAAGGACTAACAAATGGTTTGCCTCGGAATATTAAGGAGCTCATCATTGTAAAAGAACCATCAACCATTACGGAATGGTTAAGAGTTGCCCGCACGTTATGCGGTCAACTACCTGATGACAATCAACAAGGAAATAGCAGAATGGACCGAGTACCCGTTCCCGCAGCAATTCCCCGTCCAGAATTTCAACCCAGGCAAAGATTTCCGATGCGGCCGAGATATTGGATGCCTCCCGTGCACAGAGAGCCTTTCAACTACCGTGACCGACGTTTACAGGACCGGAATCCCCCTTGGAGAACTTTCCCTCAGCGAAGGCTTCCTCCACTACCTCAGCTCGCGTATCAACCAGCTACTCAATATGGACAAACTCCTGATTTGGAATGACCATACCTAAAAGTGACTATTTTTTGTGGTCACAAAACATTCATTGGATTGTTGGACACTGGCACGAGTGCAAATATCATTCCTGAACATTTACTCAGACATTTGAAATATGAGACAATAACAGTGAACCCTAAGATACAAATTCAACAAGCAGTTGGTGCTATTCGGGTAAGTGAAATTGTTTTGATCAGTATTACAATTGGTTGCATTACAAAAAAACTTGAATTTTTGGCCATCAACTCTGCTTTAAATTATGCATTGCTACAGTTAGAAACTGTGAATCTATTTAATTTGAAGATCAATTGCAAAAGCAGACAAATATTTCAATTTAATCATAATGTAACTTCAAATGCTCCTATAAGTTCTGTACAAATATCCCATCATTTTTATAATCAAGGTTATTCACAATATTCTAATAGTGTTCAACATAATAATTTTGGATCATGTGAGAATACTACTAGTAAGAATACTTATGATGAACAATGTTCAAAAATTGAAAATATGAAATGTGAAAATATGTACTCTTTGGATAAGAATGATAGTATTGGGAATTGTACTGATAGTAATAAAATTAAGGACTGTACTATTTCTAGTGTTAATTCAAATAATGTGAATATCAATTATGGTATTAACTCTGGTTGCAAATTAACTGCTCTAATTAATAAATACAAAAAGGTTTTCGCCAACAATAAATATGATGTAGGCTCAATTAATTTAGAACCTCAACGAGTTATTTTAAACTCGGAACTGCCAATTGCTTGTCGCCCATATAGAGCCTCGCCTAAGGATAATGCAGAAATCAAAAAACAAATTGACGAACTTTTAAAGGCAGATATTATCAAACCTTCTTACAGCCCTTATGCTGCTCCTGTAACATTAGCTTACAAACGAGATGAAAACTCCAAAACTCGTTTATGCATCGATTATCGAAAACTAAATGAAATTACTAAAACAGATTCCGAACCCATTCCTCGTATCGATGCTGTATTGGATCAATTGTCCCATGCAAAAATGTTTTCAACACTAGATTTAGCCTCTGGATACTGGCACATCAAAATTAAGGATCAAGACACAGAAAAACTTGCATTTACCTCAAATTTTGGTTTGTACGAATGGAAAAGATTACCTTTTGGATGGAAAAACGCCCCTGCAATATTTCAACGTGCTATAAGGCAAATTCTAAATAAGCATCAAATTAAATTTGCCCTAAATTATTTTGATGACATAATTGTATTTTCCCAAAATTATGAAGAACACCTGAAACATTTAAAAATCATCTTTGAGATATGTGAGAAAGAGAACGTGAAACTCAAACTTTCAAAATGCAACTTTGCAAAAACGAAAATAAATTTCTTGGGATATGAAATTGAGAACAGTACTTACAAACCAAGTAATATTAACGTTGAAACTATCAAAAAACTTCAACCACCCAGAAACACCAAAGAGTTGCAAAGATTTCTTGGAAGTGTTAATGTCTATAACAAATTCATTCCAGATTATGCGAAAATTCGAGCCCCTTTGAATAACCTTCTTAAAAAAGATGTAAAATATCAATGGTCAGAAGAATGTCAGGCCTCATTTAAGAAACTCAAAGATATCTTAATCTCTAAGCCTGTGTTAAGTTTATTTAACCCGAATTATCCCTGCCATTTATACACCGATGCCTCAGGAGAAGCAATTTCAGGAATTTTAAAACAGGAACATCCAGATGGTTCCTTACACCCAGTTTCCTTTTACTCTAGAAAATTACGACCTTACGAGAAAAATTACGCGATAACAGAACTTGAATGTTTGGCTATAATAGATTCCGTCGAAAAATTTTACTGCTATCTTCATGGAAATCACTTTACTATTTATACCGATCATGCTGCCCTGGTTTGGCTCAAAAATATTAAACACCCAACCGGTAGATGGTCATTGAAATTGTCTATGTACAATTTTACAATTAAATACAAAAAGGGATCTACTAATGTAGAAGCTGACATGTTAACTAGAAACCCCATAAATCATCACGTGCTGCCAAGAGCACAATTATTAACTCATTCTGAGCTCAAAGAAAGTCAAGAAAATGATAATGTTTGTAATCGCAAATACAAAAAATTGGATAATCTTTGGACGATTAGAAAACAAGGTTTGAATAAAGTTGTTGTCCCATTTTCACTTCGTTAGAGAAAGCACATATTGAGTATGGGCACCTAGGAGTGTCATCAATGTTAAATTTATTATCGCCACAATATTATTGGCCTGGTATAGTAAATGATGTTAGGAATTATGTCCGACACTGTGAAGTTTGTCAATTGAATAAAAGGAAAAAGCAAAAGAAATATGGCTTGTTAAAATCCCTTCCCACAAGTCATGAGCCTTTCGAATTAATTTCCGTGGATACAGTTGGCGGATTAAGCTACTATGGCTCCCCAAAAAAGTGCCTACATATTTTAATAGATCATGCAACAAGATATATTTGGACATTCCCTTCAAAAAGTGTGACATCAGATGCTTATATTAACTGTCTTAAACAGGTATTCCAAATTCAAGTTCCAAAGAAAATTCTAAGTGACAGACATGCAGCCTTCACGTCACCCAAATTTAAGCATTTCTTGCAAAAATATAACGTCACTCAATTACTAACTTCTGCACACAGACCCCAAACTAATGGTAAAGTTGAGCGCGTCAACCAAACCCTCATAACTAGGTTGAAATGTAAAATTAATGCTCAAACAAATAGTACTCCTTGGATCCAATTACTTAAACAAGTCACGGAAGAATACAACAACACTCCTCATTCGATTACTACATTCCCACCTACTTATTTAATGTATGGAAAACTTCCTTATGAACCTATAGTTGAACCAAATTTGTATCCGCCCATTGAAGAGGCCCGCAAAATGGCCGAAGAAAAAACTAAGAAATTCCATGAGATTTCAAAAAAGAGATATGACACCCGTTTTACTAAAAGTGATTTTAACATTGGAGACTCTGTAATGTATGAAGAATTTGTTTATCCCAATAGTCGAAAATTAAATCCAACTTTCACAGGACCATACGTTATCCTGAAGAAACTTTCTGACGTAAATTATGAAATAAATAGGCCTAATCCTCTCCACAAAAAGGATTCTGAAGTAGTGCATTCGACTAGATTACGTCATTTTTACCCAGCATCTGATTATCAAATTTCTCCTCTTCCAGTTAGAAAAAGTAAAATTCCCATTCGAGTTGCTAATAACACCAAAGTGTCTGTTTCGAAAATACCAGTTCTTAAGGGAAGTCAGAGTACCCTCGCCTCACATCTTCGCGTAAAACCAAGTAGCCCTAGTTCTCGTTCAAAGAGAATATAATGCGCATGGAATTTACGACTTTCGGACAAAGAGGGAGAATTTTCTCCCCCCAAAGCTTCGCTTTTCATTCTTTCTTCACCCCAACTGGTTGTGACCCCCGTCGAAAGCCTTCCTTATCTCTTCCCATCTCCAATTCAATACAAACCCGTCGTCCAATTATTTTTCCTGTTTGTGCATTGTCGCTACTGACAAGGCTCTGAGAAAATGTTTTGTCTTTAATTACTTACTTTTGTTTCAAACGGTTTTAAAATTCAAACATTAGATGTGAAGTAATTACAAACATCATATAAATGAAACTTACATGATGCATGAAATGTATTCAATGAAGAATTAGCAATGTGTCGAAGAATGTAAATAATTTGTTTTCATGTTGAATAATGTTTATTATGTACTGCGATTTATTTGAATAACCTTCATTGTTTATTGAATTATTTTATTGTGTTAGTATGGGATGAACCGACTATATATATATATATATATATATATATATATATATATATATATATAAAGTATCTATTTCTCTTTTGTACTTACTTGTAACATGTCCTAATCTTTCTACCTAAAAATATGGAAAGTTTTTAGGGTAGTTCTTTAAATTTTTATCGTACGAGGACACTGATGAAAAATACTTTTCCTCAACATTCCAGTCTCTCATTACGTATTTTTATTTTTGTACTGTTTGATAATGAAATGATTGTACTGATAATGATTTTATACTGATGAATGAACGAAATTTCACACATATTGATCACAGAATACATTGATTTTGAAGTTAACAAATGATTAAACAAAAATTCATTATACAACACGGCACACACATATTCAACGTTTCAGGATGCTTGACGTGAATTAGTAGCTTACAATGAGCAGTTACTCATTTAGAATATACGGAGCTCATTTCTAGCCTACTTACAGTAACACTCTCGTAGGTACAGACATCACTGACATGTCGGTACTGCTACAGAGAAGTCGTCTCCATTGCACATCTAAGTTCCTGAGTTATTTTTTTATTTTCCTTTTCACAGATTTTGTTACGTCAAATTAATGAATAAGATTGTTTAGTGATGTGATTATAATGTCGTATATGGTTCATCACCAAAACTTACAATACTGTATATTTTTTCAGTCACCATGCATAGGAAATTTTGATAAAATACATGAAAAATGTTTGAATATTTTCTGAACAGTAAAAATTTGGGAATTGTCACTAAGTAGAGGACATATGGAAGCTTTTATGAAGGTGTAAGGATAAATTTTGAAGTCCTTATGCTAGATGTTTTTTACTTTCATTAATCATCTACTAGTTGAAATTTGTAAATTAATATTGTATTATTTGTGTATCAAGTGCTTATGTATCATATTTGTTTTGAAATGTCATTTTGTATCTTTGTTATATTGTATGTTTTGTACTGTTGATAATTTAGTGAAAGCCTTTCTGGAACGGTAAGACTTTCCCTTCTAAATGGGGGGGATATGAAACGATACCTAAAAATAACCCCCTAAGTACAATTTTCACTACAGATCACCCCTTAGCGGTTCCCTTTTATCCCAGTCTTTGTCTCCCTATCTAAGTGGTCAATATCTTGCCTTTCACTTTTGAACTCAAGCCGTCTCGTTAACTGGACCTCCCACGGACCTCGTGACTCCCTTTCACCTTTGAACTCAAGCCGCCTCGTTAGTTTAGACCTCCCAAGGACTCTCCTGCTTTCAAATCGCATATGTAAGATCACATTCCCCCTTCGTAAAACCACCGACTCCTACCAATGAAATTTCGTGTTAAATCCCCTGGTCCAATAATATTTTTCTTAATCCTAATCCCTCTAGCGAGATCTTTGTAAACTATTTATTCTTTCACGAGCTTCTTGGGCTAAGGAGCCCTCAGAGCCGTTCCAAAACTCCAAACCCTCAACAACCTCATGATGTAATTACTTGTCTACTGAAATAATAAAGAATTGTTGTGGAATCTGCATTACACTCAATATCAATGGATCATTCTCTCCGGTTGCCTTACACCACTCTTGCCACCCTCGTCACGACTGCAGGCTTATAAGATCTGTCATTATGACATATATATATATATATATATATATATATATATATATATATATATATATATATATATATATATATGATTTCATATTGTGTTAAATGCATGTTCTCTTGCGTTTACTTTAGTAAATGGTGGATTCGTTTAAGTCACCTTGTTAAGTGCTATCCAAAGAGATGGACTTTTTGCTGTGAAATAAAGATTTTTGTGCAATTGCTTTTTTAAATTTTATTTATATTTATGTTCTTGGATATTACTTTGTGGTTCATAATGCATGCTTACTGATTCAAAAACAAAATGGGCAATTCTAGAAATGAGTTATAAAATCATTAAATGGAGGAAAAAATTAACACAATTCATAATAATAAAATAAAAATACATAATAAAAATGGATTATTGCATTAAATGGACTACTTTTGTTCAATGATCTACTATTTTAGTTGTCTTCTGAATGTCAAACTTCTAACATTTAACAATGATTATTTTTGAACATTAAGACTTGAGATGTACTTTAATGTTTTGAGTATTCAATTTCACTGTAAAAAGTAGTTTAATATTCTACAGTATAAAACATTCATGTTTTCATTGTGTACATTCATGTAAATTTCTATAGAGGTTACTTTATAGAGCTCATAGAAAAACGGGCCATAATTGTATACACCACATTTGATAGAAATTTTTATAGAATTCTAGAGATTTTCACAAGGGTTTGTTTAAATATCCAGGTGGTTCTGGTTTAATAAGTACCCAGTTTTATTCAAACATACTTTTATGTAACACTAAATCCTCATTCCAGTCTTTAAGTAAACGTCTATTGAGTATAGAAAAAATTTCAAATCATTACCATCAGGACAGTCTGAGAAAATGTAAGTGCAAATTATGTAAATTAACGTTATTGCTTTGGGACCTTACATCTCCCTTTAAGATCGCAGTTTTTGAGTGTAGTGTCACTGACAATTTATCAAGAACGGAATAAAAGGTAATAAGTCAACATTATGCAAACGTAACATATCTTCAAAGTTTTTGTATTGCATTGAATATTTAAATATTATAGCTTTAAAAGAAAAGTTAAGCATTTCAGCATAGTAGATAAATTTGCTATAATAGCATCAGTGATTCACTTTCGCTACAAATTTTGTTGAATTCTTACTAAGTATTTGCTCTTCGGAGCGCATTTTTCACAAACCCGAGTCATTTTTCCTCCCTTCCACTTTTACCCTCGCCTACCCTTCTGCATTTCTTCCTCCTTCATTGTGTTGACTGTCTTGTGTTTGGCGTGGCTAGACCTAATTATTTCCGAAAACAACCAACCAAAGTATTATTTTATATTGCCCACTACATTAAAATGTTTTCTTTCATTGCATGTAGTAGTACATACCTAAAGTGGCGCACGAACCTCTAGTACTTCGCCAACGAATGCCGACCTGGTAGACCCCTCGATTGCACCAACTCGGTTCGAATCCGGGTACATGCTCCGAAATCCAGTTAAAGACGTATATTTGATGTTATTTTTATACTTTTCGATTGGTTTTTATATTTATTTGCGTTCGGATTTGGAGCAAATTTCTTAAATTGGAGTATTTGTTAAATTGAGACCATTTTCCACTGCAGAAGTCGAGTCAGGGATGTACTTTCAAAAGATGCCCAAATTGGGAAAGTACACTTTTTTATAACAAATGGAGATATATGAACCCTATCACGTTTATGGAGGGCGTTGGGTCACCTGTCTTTGATTCGTATACTACTGCAATTTCTTTTTCCACTTTTTTTGGTGAGGGGCGAACCTAACAAACGGACATTGGGAAGAAGGGTGAGGTCCCTGTAGTCCGAGCACTTATGATCTGCTAATAGCAACTCTACCAAATGTAGATGAAGATCAATTTCGAAATCTGAACAAATTTCCGTTTGAAAGTCAGTAATAGTTCTGAACTTTCTATTAATTCCCAAACGACGATCCTTAATAGGACAGTTTCTATTTAATCAGTAATTTTGAACCATCCAGGGTGAATTTTCCATGGAGCTGCTGGCCAAAAGCCCTGTCTCCAGATAACCAAGTCCTTGTGTTCGGAATACGTTTAGATTATCAGAAACTTTCAGCGGTGTAGCAGTCTTGGGTGTCAAGTTATCAAGGAGGTTGTCGCAGTTGTTTCGGTAGGCGTTACAATGAGCGACTCGAGTGAGACCACAGAAATGCATGCTTGTAGGGAAGCTACTTAAGTTGATTTTTATGTTTCAGGGCTCAATCGAACCCAGAAACGTTTTTAAGTGTCTTAAAATTTTCCACGATTGAAAATCGTGGCACAAAGATATATACTCTTTCTTTTAATTCAAATAGTGGTATTTATAAATATATAACTAGTAGTATTTATAAATATATAACTTTTTCTTTCTATTTACTAGTGGTAGATATTGCATGATTCCAGTCATTTCATTTTCTTGTTTGCCTTCAATGAGGAGCCGCTACATTCCCCATGTGTTACTGTTTGGTGTGGATTTACTGCGTCCATTATTGTGGGCCTTTTTACTTTGAACAGCCCTGTGCAAAAGCAGGCTGTTGTGCTCAATTAATGGAACACGCTACTTGCAATTGCTAAGGGAGAAAGTGATACCGTGCATATTGGAACATAATGTCCTTGACGCAGTGACATTCATGCAAGACGGGGCACCTCCTTATATCGCAAACACAGTGAAGAAGTTCCTGAGCAGAACCTTTACTGAAGAACGCTTAATCAGCCGTCACTGTACAAATGAATGGCCCCCTCGCTCACCCGATTTAACACCCCTAGATTTTTGGCTGTGGGGTTACGTTAAGTCCCGAGTGTACCGCAACAGCCCATCTTTAGTGCAGTTAAAGGATGCCATTCGCCAAGAAATCTCCTCCATCCATCCGGATATGCTACATGCTGCAGTTAATGGTGTTGTCACTCGCTTGCAAACTATCATTTGTGGTGATGGCGGACACATCGAACAAGTAGTACTCTAGTGCTGTGATGTGCTTGTAAACATTTGCCTGCATGGAAATAAACGTCGTTTTCCACGGAATTCTGTGATTGGTTGCGTGCAGCGCCCTCTATTGACAAAAGATTGAACTATTTTTTTTCTCTACCAAAAAAAATCCCCTTTCATGAGAATAACGTTATCGCAAACCGCATTCAAATATACCAATTCCTTCAATTTTTATGAATTTTTAAACTATTTCGGAATTTATGGGACACCCTGTATATAAGCAGATAAATCGTAAACAGGTCGGATATACCTGCAACGAAATGCTCATTTAGTTTTCGATTGCAAAAACAGAGAATTCATCTGTTAAGAGCTGTCCTGTTGTATTGACCGTGCAAACCTCGTCAAGCTGGGGCTGCGGTAGCCCAGTTGGAAGAGCAACTCGGTCCAGCCAAACACCGTCGTGTATGCGGAGGCTGGTGCACTTTAAATCGGTCGTGGCCTCAAATGTCCTCGCATGGGCGTGGCATGGAAGTTTGGAGAGTGGGGTGCCAGATCAGGTGTGACCTCGTCTTCTGCCCGTGGTTCAAAATTACTCGGAATCGTCCTCGGATTTTTCCCTTCGGGTTTGATCCCGGACCGTCGCCAATAGCCCATTGCGTTGCTCCAGTGTGACGTTAATTGAAATATCTACCTACCCTATGGTGTACCAGGGTAAAGCAAGTGGTACACAAATCCGCCGTTGTGGTGCAATATTCAAGCAATTGGCAGGACATTAGAACTTCAACATTAGAGGAGCCCTTCTGATGAGAACGTCCTATTTGTAAACTATGGGATAGTAGGTAGATTTTGATGTGGAGCAAGGAACATATTTTGCCAAGCTGATCCAAACACAGAGAACATCAAAGAAGCCATGTGTCATTTCGGTATGGGATTTCAACGCTTGATAAAGCAATGGCTGGATTTGAGTACTGATTGAAATGTTTGTAAGCTGAACTATCGACTGGAAAAAATTAGTTATGCTCGACACTGTTTTTGCCTTTGCGATGAGGATGCCATATGTGTAAACGTGGGGATACGTATTGATTGGTAGGGTATTATAGTGCAAGGACCATATTTGGCCACGCTGAGTAAAACACAAGACAGACAAGTTCACGGGAGGTTTCCTAATTTTTTCTGAGTATGTCCTGCAAATTAGGAGAAAAATCAGACACTGGTAAAGCCACAAGCAAAAAATACTCTTTGTATAACGGCCACTTTAAAATATTATTTTTCTTAGTTTCTCAGGGATGCTTGATTGAGAAAATTGTCATTGGATTAGGGATAACTCGATCACAAAGGAGGATATCTAAGCTCATTTGCAAACTTGTAACTGATCAATTGATTGCCGATTTTACTTTTAGTAGCAGTAAGAAAATTCGCTATACAACAGTGAACATTCGTTAAATTATTTTATTTCTTCTTTAACCGAAAGATGTGTTTTAGGTCAGTAGGGAACATTTGTATTCCTTATAACGAATTTAGGATTCACTTTCAACTGAGAAAGTCAGTTAATTTATAGTGGTGGTTTTCAGCTCCTTTGCAAACTTTTAGTGGTTGACTAATTGACTGAGGATACGTGTATTCCGATTGGACTTTTGGTAGCTGTGAGAATTCGCTACTCAAAAGTGAGTGAGAGAAATTTATTTAAATTTGTAGTGAAATTTTTTTAATTTATTCGACAAATAGGAGCTCGTTTGGGACAGTAGGTTAGAAATCTGTTTGTTAAAATTGCATTTTAGTATCATGCCAACCTATGCCAAAAGTAACGAAATATTCTTTTAATACAAATGGCATGTTTAAAAGGCATTCTAGTGCCATATCAAGTCTATGCCACAAAACACTAGCGCCCTCTGTGTGTCTAACTTTACAGAAAAATATTTCATTATCTAAACTCAGCAATTACAAATGACCGAAGTTGTGGATATCTGTACCAATCATCTCTCAGTAAAATTTCCGAAGTCTTATCAGTCTACTTAATAAATTCCCAATCCAACTTAATTAAATTCGATCATCTGAAGTAGAGACGAGAATCGATAGCGCTTTTATTGCCAAAAACTTGAACTCGATTTCGAGATTAGGAAAACCACCCTCACGCCAAGAGCCTAGTAAGCGTTAAGTAATCTCCCCCAAAAAAAACCATGGAGAAAAACGAAATAAATGACCATCAAAGTAGTCATGGGTCATTTTGGTAATGGGATTTCAATGATTGGATTGATAAACCAATGGCTGCATTTGAATGATTGAAATTGTAGTTAGCTAAACAATCGACTGAAAAAAATTAGCTACACTTGACAATGGTGGGAGTAACGAGGGCGTCATCTGTGTAAACATGTGGATATACATTGGTTGTTAGGGTATTTTGGTGCAAGGGCCATATTTGGCCAAGCTGAGCAAAACACAAGACAGACAAGTTCGTTGTCAAAAGAGGGAGGTTTCTAATTTTGTCTGAGTATGTCCTGACGCAGAACTACCAGCAAATTGGGAGAAAAATAAGACACTCTGGTAGAGCCATTCGACAGTGAATAGCATCTTTTATAAATTCATGCGCATAAATTTGCATAAGGGGCCGTCTTATTAAATTTACACCAACTTCATAATTACCAATATCAAACCCTTATTTTGACACACAATTTCAAATCTATATTAAAATATAACTACATACCAAGTTTCATGGAATTCGGTCTAACCGTTTCGGAATTATGAGTACAGAAAGTTAGGAGCCCCAGTGATAAATCAGTTCCCAGGCTTTTTATTAATATCTCCCTAAATAATATTCCTACAGCGCTGATATTTTGTACCATGTTGTAATTAAGGAATTGAATCAAAACATAACTAATGTTTTATTTTTTAAATAGTTATTAGTTTGCAATATTAATTATTAAACTAATATTCGACAGGATTATGAATAGGAACCTTGATATATTTTGGTAGAAATCGATTCAGAAAGACTTTTAATATGACCATACAAATTTCCTTCGCATAGTTTTTGTGCTACACTCAAATTGTCTTCACTACGGTGATTTCTGTCTTCTAAGATGCTTTGTAGGCTCGTTTCATTCAAACATCAAATGAACAATTCCTAAATAACTACAAACAATCTCGATCTACGAACAGAGACTTTCAATGTGGAGATGATCCTTGAAATGGACAACGACTTTAACATTGAATATCTCAGGATATAAAGATAGTAAATACTTGAAATTTCAAGTTTAGACTAATTTGGCGATGTAGAATCTGTTTATAACATCAAAACATGTGTTGGGAGAATGGAAATTCTGTTGTTTATGCAAAATGTGATATGACGACATCCTTACAATTGACGGCCCCTTATGCAAATTTTTTAATTTGTAGAGGACGTTATTCCCTATTGAATGATATCTTTCATTTTGCACTACTATAAATAGTGTTCGAAACAAGGTTGGGTGGTTCGTTTATTTTACTGTGACTGTACATTCAAATTTAAAAGAGCAGACCTTTTCTTCCCCTGACTTATCCATTAGAAACGGAACCGTTGCCAACAGATTGCTTCCAATCCTGAAATAATTGAGGAATCAAATGTTTTGTCAAGGTTTTCCTGCGTAATGAGGTACGGTTAATATACGTTGGAATATATCATGGCGTTATTCTGAAGGCAAATTTAAAGAATTCGTTTCACAAAAGTAAACATTTCTTCGGCAACTGGGAGATGCGTTTGGGTCAGTAGGGAACTTTTCTGCTCCATGTTACTTATTTATGACCTGTGTTGAGATAAATTTCGCAAATTGATCAAGGTATAAATAATGTTTCACTCCTCGCTCAATAGAGGGCAGCCCAATCAACATGACCTTGATATTGTTGACCTTTAGTTACCACGAGTTACTAAAGTTTTTATTGTAAGGGGCATGTAAAATGGAATTCTACTAGCATGCCAAGCTATGGCAGAAGTTACGAAAGAGGTAAAAATAAGTGTCATGTTGAAATTGCATTCTAGTTGCATACTAAGTTAGGCTACAAACACTAGCGCCCTCTCTGTCTAACTTTACAGAAAAATCCTTTCATTTGTTAAACTCAGCAATTAGAAAGGACAGAAGTTGTGAACATCTGTACCAGTCATTTCTCAGCAAGATTTCGCAGTTTTACCAATCTACTTAATAAATTCCTGATCCAGCTTAATTAAATTCAATCATCCGAAGTACAGAGACGAGATTCGATGGCGCTTTTATCGCTAAAAACTTCAACTCAATTTTAGATTAGGAAAACCATCCGTTAGCGTTAAGTAATATCACCCCCCCCCCCAAAAAAAAAAAAACACGAAGACTTAAACGAAATAAATGACCACTTTGCTGAAGTTTCGACATTTCCATCTGCATTTTCCAAGATGACATAAAACTCGAACCGTCTGCGTCACCTGATTTTGGTTGTTTACAGTAGAGTTCTGTCGGATAGGTAAAACTCTTCTCTCTTGTATTGCCCACTTGGGAATTGAGGATTGAGTGTGGAAAATCATCACCTAGCAGGTGGTTTGCGGGGAAATATATTAATGTGATGAGTAGCTGGATCTTAAAATGATTTTGCATCTTTTTTAGAAAGTTTGAAATGCTTGCTCTTCCAGTAAATAGAAATCGTTTTCATAAGAGACTAGGCTGGGTGTGGATGTGCATATTATCCTGCAATTTTCGTGGTTTTATAGCGAAATGACGATCTTCAGGAAAATCGGATATTTTGTGTTATTTTTAAGTTATTATACATTTCATATCTTGTTTATTTGATGAATAAGGGTTCCCATACTAATTTGTCATGGGCTTTATTTTCATTACTGTCAGAAAAAATATTTTCCCTTGGTGAAATCAGTAAAACCACGCCAACGTGAGGACATCTGAAATCACAACAGATTTAACGTGCACCAGCCACCATATACACGACAGTCTTCAGTTGGATTCGAACTCTCAGCCCTCCGATTGCTAGTCCGTTACTCTTCCGACCGGGCTACCACGGTCCCGGCTATGTATCGGAGTTACATAAATACAAGGTGAAGATCTTACGAGTGTATTGGGCCGTATTGAATTCTTTAAATTTATCTGGGATAGGAGCACAAGAAAGCTTAATTAAAAAATATAATAATAATTAAGCAAAATAATTATGATTGTTAACTCAGTAAAAATTTAATTGTCGAATTATTTTTAATTGATACAAATTGCACGAAATTACAGAATGAAATTATAAATTGCTTTAATTCTAATTGAAGAAAACAATGAAATTGTTAAATATAATGAGAGAGCGAAATTCAAAATATTGTATGAAGATAATAAAAACCAAATTTAAGGATATGTTAAGATAGTGAAGAGTTAAATATATGACAGAACAGGAAATACAAAACGTTAACGCTGTTATAAAAATCAAGCTAACATAAAAAAACTTGAATGAATGTGATGAAAAAACAAACTACATGCCTCGAGATTAGCCAGAGCAAGAATCTCCTTTTTACTAAAAACTTCGTAATGAAATAAAGCAGAAAAATACAAAGAGAGAGAGACAATTTAAAAAGGATCATTCGCCAAATTAAAACGATAAAGAAAATATAAATTTATCTATATGCCGAGATTTTCCCTATTTTTTCATGAATTAAAGTATTTCCTCCATGCAAACTCACAACTAATGCGCATTCGTTAACCTTTGAAAATTCACCTATGTTATAACATTAGGATTCTTGTTCTGTCCATCCGCTTGTGGGTTCGGGATCCTTTGAATAGCATTTGTATTTTGGTGCTCTCCCCTTCATATAGAGGAGAGCACGCGTTGAAATTCGATCTTCGATATGCTTCAGATTAAATTAATACTATATGATTGCAATATACATTAAAAAAGTACTCGTGACTAATTCCTAATACTTGATTCTTCTGATATTACTGGTCTTTTGCTGTTTAGAGGGACCCCAATTAATTTGCAAGTAGCTGTTTATATTTTTAATTCTTTCAGAAACAATTTATTTTGTGTATTGAATATTTTTTAAAATCACTTTCATGGTTTAGGAATGAGCATCACCTATGGAGACGGTTCGTCGCTAGGTGGCCTTCTATTCGTTTTTATTCCAAGTTCGGCTGTTTTACACGTCAGAAAAGTTGCTTCATTTTCGTTCGTGTCCATTTATTTTCTGGTTCCGGCAATTCCAGGGACATCAAGAGTAGTTTGAGGAGGTGGGGGATTTGGCATCATAAAACTTCGCCGCTAATACGTCCGGAATGCTACGTCTAATTGAAACACGAACACTTATTCGGATTGGTTTTCGAGTGCGATTACGTTAGTTTTAAAAAGAAAATCTAAATATAAAAGACGAGCACAAATGCATTAGTAAAAATAAAAGGATTTATTCTCTAAAATTTGGATTAAGTCAAAGGGCCGCAATAAAGACTTAAGGCCACACGTGGCTTTAAAGCTACAGGTATCCACCCCTGAACTAAAGAATGCTCAAAAGTATGTGGAAAGCATTCACCACTCTATTTTATTTTTTCCACTCAGTAAAAATAAGAGTAAAACAAACCTTATCAGCGGTTGGTGAGAGTGGTTATCTAATTGACTTCATTATAACAGCGGCAAATGATCCTTGCAAGTGCTCGAACGAACATAAAAATGAAGAAAAGAAACATGATGTACACTATTGGGGCTCGACAACCATTTTATTCAATTGAATAATTACTTAAATTTTAAATCATGACTAAAGTTAATCACCATTGATAAATTAGTCATAACAAATGACCTTTTTTATTTTAGTTATAAATACATTAACTAAATTGTTGTAGTAGTAGAGGTATACAAAATTGCTTCGGCAATTTTGTATACTCTTAATTTGCAAGGGGTGAAAACATCATCAGTTGATCATCTGAATCTGTAGAAAGAATGTTCGTCTGAAACAATGTCCACACTCTTACAAAACGAGTTAACGCAAGATAAAATTCTACCCAGTAAAATGAAACTATTTAAAAACTATCTAGCAATAAAATAATTTTGTTCATACTTAAAATAATAGTATTTTAATACTCATTCATAATAAAGTATGATCATATAAATATGAAAGGATAAGACCATCTTCGTTATGAACATAAGAATAAAAAGTTTCGATTACGTGATGAAGTTTAAAACATGAAAAAAGGAAAATCATATGGAATTAAAAAATTTTTTGTTTTGTAAAAATTTAAATAGATTTGGGTGGGGATTTTCCCCACCCAAATCTTGTAAGTTTAAAATTGAGTTATGAAAATAATACTGACGGTGATGATTAAAAATAGGACAATCAATTAAAATATATCGAATGGTAAAAGGAATTGCACACGCGCTACACACAGGCTCAGTCTCTCCTAATAAAAGATGCCTATGAGTAAAACGCGTGTGTCCGATGCCTAGGCGAGTTAAAAGTACATCAGAGTGTCGTATTTGTAACACAAGCCGTCATAATGAAATGGTTGGCCGGATACTGTGGAGCTTGTTGTGACCTGTATACTCCAGTCGTTGCGCCAATCGTTCCACTCGATGCCCTGGTCAATTTGTCGGAGATCAACGTATGGAACGGGAATATTTAGTGGAGTCACGGCATTTTTGGCTGCAGCATCCACCAGTTCATTTCCAACAATTCCGACGTGTCCCGGTATCCAACAAAAGGAGATACAGTAGCCACGTCGGATTAGTTTTCCGTGAATTTTAACTATGGCATCTGCCAGAGGATGTTTTCGACACCTCCGATTTTAAAGATTCTAAAACACTTTTTGAATCAGTGTAAATGATAAAATTTCCAAAAGGTAAACTAAAAATATATTTTAAGACTTTGTATATTGGGCTAAAAATTCTGCTGTAAAAATCGAGACAAAGGATGATAATGAGAAACTAAAAGTTGTTATTCCAAAAACAAAATACAACCGGACCGGCATAATTAAGAGATTTAGAACCATCAGTGTAAATATCTGAGTGGTCTAAAAATGATGTCGGTGGGAAATGAAAAGTTGGTGATAAATAAGTGAGTTGGTGTTGACTTTTCATAGCCAGTAAATGGTTGTAAAATAAATGGTTGTAAAAAGGAGTTTTTGGAGGTCGCCAGGGTAGAAATGAAAAAAGAGGTCGTTAAGAGGGTGTTCCTCAGGCATTCCTCATGCGTAACCCGAAACGTGGAATAGAGCAGGGGTCTCCAAACTACGGCCCGCGGGTCAACACCGGCCCGAGAGCACCACCAATCCGGCCCGCCATAATTTATTTTGATTACATTGTAGAATTTACAATGTAAGTAAATCATGCAAAATAATAATCAGATGTTTTTATTTAACGACCAATTAAGAAACACAATAACTGACATGCATAATTGAACATTTTAACTGTAATTAATGATATGAGATTTATCCTAAAAACTTACAATAAGTGACATACATAGGAAATTCACATAATGAAATTAAACATTATAATTATGATTAATGAGATTTATGTAGCTGTAACTTTCCACTGACAATTGTTTGCAGTTGTGGATCAAGTTTACTAGTGGAAATTATCAGCAGCTACTTCAAATTCTCATCAGTTAATTTGGATCTGTAAATATTTTTTGTATATTTCATTTTGGAGAATGTTTTTCAACACAGATAAGTAGTGCCGAAAGCGGAAAAAAAGCCACGAGCAAATTTATGCAACTGACCAAACTGTGTGAGTGGAAGACTTATAAAATTCCAGCATGACTTTAAATATTTTTCTTTAAAAATATCGCTACACTGCAAATCAAATATTTCCATTTGAAGTTCTGGGGCAAGGGTTTCTATATCGGCGTTAAAAGAATTTTGAAAAATCTTGATATCGTTTGCAATTGCATCAAAATCTGAAAAACGAGACTCAAAATTTATTTTTAAAGCACCCAAAGCTTCAATTGCAAAATCTACCGGAAATGGAGTCTCAGTTTGCTGACTGAATGTTTGGCATGTATTAAAATGCGTGAAACATTTTTTTATCCAATTGAGATTGAAACACAACAATTTTTTGTCGAAAGGACTTAATATGAGTGTATAAATCAGGCAGAAGCTGTTTTTCTCCTTGTAATTTTAAATTAAGGTCATTCATATATTTAGTTAAATCTTCATAAAATGATAACTTCCATAACCACTCATTGTTTTGTAACTCAGCCAGAGGACGATTCCTTTCATTCAAGAAAATTTTGATTATTGCTCGGATCTCAAAAAATCGCGTTAGAACTTTTCCGTAGCTAAGCCAGCGTACTGCAGTATAATATGATAAGTCATTTTCTCCAATTTCTTCAATAAACTCGCGGAATTGACGAGCGCATGTGATCTGATATATTTAACAGCTGATACGACTGGCTTTAAAACTTCTGACATATCCAAGCATTTTTGGCACAAAGACTGTTCATGAATGATGCAATGTACGATTAATGGTTTTGAACCACCGTCATTTTCTACGGCCTTTGATCCGAGAGCAACGACACCTTTATTTTTTCCACACATGTTTTTGCCACCATCAGTAGTGATACACTTCAAGTTTTTCCATTAAAGATTGTTTTTCTGAACAGCATTTTCAACTCCTTTAAAAATATCTTCTCCAGTGGTCGTGCCGTGAATGCTATGAACGTCAAGAAGCTCTTCATACACTTCATAATTTTTATCTATCCCTCGAATAAAAAGTAACATCTGAGCAGTATCTGAAACATCTGTTGACTCATCCAGGGCCAAAAAGAACTACTCTAAATGTCGATTTTTGTCAGACAATTGAGTTAATGTATTTTCTGCAATATCATCTACTCTTCGAGCCACAGTGTTTGCTGACAAACTGATGTTTTTAAATAAATTAGCTTTTTCTGGACACATTTCTTCTGCTGCTAAAATCATGCAATCCTTAATTAATCCTCCGTGAGTAAATGGTTCCCATGTTTCGCTATTGAATGAGCCACGCGGAAACTAGCACGAGTTGCTGCTTCTTGTTCAGCGTTTACTTTCTTAAACAACAATTGTTGAGATTTCAACCCGCGTTTCAAAGATTCATATTTCTCTAATCGTAGGTTTCCTGTAAATTTGGAATAATTCTGAGAATGTTTATTCTCATAATGATGTTTTATATTGTATTCTTTGAGGACTGATATTGTTTCATTGCAAATTATACACATTGCCTTATTACTTGACTCAATCACGAAATATTGATATCCCCATTGCTCCTTAAATGTTCTGCACTCACTATCTATCTTTCGTTTCTTTTCCATATTTATACAAATCCACACAAAAGGGACGTAACTTCAAATCAAAATAATGCCAATTAATACTATTAAGAGCAGGGGTTCTGAGTAAACAAAATGCACTGGATTTATCTTTAAGACACTTTTAATTAAATTAAACACTCACAATTAAACACTGTATTTTCACTAAGAAACTATAGTCACAAAACACACTAGTCGCACTATATTTCGCTTTTCAGATCGCACTTGTCGCTCCGAATTCAAATTTTAGAACTGTCCAAATCTCGGTTGTCTCCCGTATTTGTACCACGCGTCCTCGGTGCGTAGAACATATTCGAAAACTCTCGAATCTTCCAGACAAACGATCACGCAGCAGAACTTTTCCAGAACAGGCTCTAGATCTGCTACTCGCTACAAGATGGCGCTGTATACTTCGACTAACCAAGCATAATTGATGTTTTTGCGTAATTCCTCCGCTCCCCGCAAGATGACGCTGTACTACTGTAGATTTGCCACGTCCTGCACTTAACTTCTCTACTCTCGCAAGATGTCATTACTATACATTTAGCATGGTCGTAAGTAGTCGTAACAATACGTAACGCGCAGCACGCGCATCGGCTATCTCCGCCGCAATGAAATGTCCTTGACACTTGCCGTAAGTACCAACCGAAATTGCGAACGTAACGGAGTTCAACCCCGCGCCATAGATATCTCACTCGCCGGCTAGTCCCGAAACGAAAATTTGCTCGTAATTCAAAACTACAGTATGTTGGTATGATGAGCTGGCTAGGTCTTGGCCCTGGGACTTAGTGGAGGTGTCAGTGTGGCCCTTAGGCTAAAAAGTTTGGAGGCCCCTGGGTTAGTTTATTGATTGGTCTTCAGAGAGCACTTGCTTATATAGCATGCATCATTTCCATTACAAAGCGTTATTGGATGGTGAAGCCTTCTAATGTTCAATTATTTATACAAGGGATGACCTGTTTCCTGTTTCGAAGATAGCCGTATGCAATTATATTATAGCCGTATGCAATTATATTATAGCCATATGCAATAATAAAACTTCTTGCGAACACATACCAACTTTCAAAATCACAAGAAGACATTAAAATGGGGAAATTAATAATTGTAGAATAGTAAAAACAAGACTGCTTCATAGATTACTTTTGTTACATTTATCACTGAAAACGTGTAGCTTTTATGTAACAATTTAGTAATTTTTATGTAACAAGTAAATATTAAATTTTCTGTCTAGGAATTTTTCCTCTCTTTTCTCTGAGGAACATATCGGAATACAAGTAAAACGCCAGTTAAACTATATTTTTCTCCGAAGCACACGTATAAAAAAATAACTTCTTTATGCCAATTATCCAATTGATATTAGACCATATATTCGCTACATTAATATAAAATACCCTTTCGCCAGGGAAATATTACGTAGTGAATTAAATTAAAATGCGTAGTGATTTATCCAGAACCACTTGTATATTTAAACAAAAGCTTTTACTGGACAAGAAAGAAAGGAAATGTTCCAATATTTTGTGTGAATGCAATTCGAAATTTGGATATTCAAGTTATCATATAATTCATAATATTGGTAATTTAAGTATAATATTTTATGGAATTGTAGTCATACTGATGCAAATTCGATGGGGCAGTCATCAAATTTAACGAAACCAAGTAGGGAATAGTGAAGCTTTTGCCATTTATGAAATAGAATAAAGTAGAAAATCGATCGTGCAAAAGTACTAGGAAGAGAGATCTCGCAATCCAATTAGTATCAAATAGAAACTGCTACTATTTATTTTTATGAACAATTCATGGTTTTTAGTGAGCAATTTTGCGATCATTTTGAGTCTTTATTGTTTAAACTACTTGATCCTTAAATTACAAAGTTTAAAGTTAATAAGTTAAAGAGAGCAATTGTAAAAAATGTTGCTTCATTTTATGTGAATTTTGCAAATTCCAAAGATTACGGATGCATGCGATTTTGAAAAATTTTTAATTTTACTTTGAAACCAAATTTCGCTAAATCGTGTTAGTTTCGATTTTTCATCACAATCATGTAATTTGACACATCTTGCATTGCTTCGCGTTCTATTTGTAACTTTCGAAGCTGTTTTGTCCTCTTTGTCCCACACTTATTAGACATATCAATCTCTTGATCAATTTGCTCTCGTCAACTTGCTTCTGCTCATTTTGCTGGACATGTAGAACAGGACTGGTATGTCCTATCGTTAAAGTGAAGAAATAAATGAAAGATGAGTACATTACGCAGATAGCTCAGCTTGTGTTTACCAAAGGAAGCTCGCCTCTCACTGGTCTTGGGCAGGAACTGTAATTATTTCAATTTCAAGATGAACTTGCTCGAGCGTTTTCATTTCTCACGCCGGCACCTCTGAAAGGTCTGCAGCTGAATCGTTTCCTATTTGAATACAACTTAAGGAACACTAAAGCACTTGAATATATTCGATGCTCCTCCAAGATTTGAGTGAAATAGCGAGAATAGTCGAACCGTAATATCACAACATCATAGCTTTTAGAAGAACGTAACTTAACACGTTAATATTGCTTAATTATTCTACTGCTTTAGTTAAGAGGTAAATGAGCTCCACAGTACATGCAAAATGAATCCCAGGAATGAAGAAAATAGTTTATGAAATAGGCAGTAAAAAGTGACAGTAAAAACTTATAGCGCGTGTATGAAGGTGTTTCTTTACGTTGATTACCGTTTCAGCGATTCTATCGAACTGCCAAAACAATTTAAAAGCTTAGTTCCTGTCTGTACAATACAGAATATAAAAGTTATGATTAAATAGATTATTTTTATATTCACTAGTGATGAATAACTCAAAATTATTTTAGACTTGTCTTTATAAAAGGGAATAAACATAAGTTGGAATTTGAGTTGGATACAAACACTTTTCAAAAAGCTGTTCTACTTAATTATATCAGCGGAAACAATGACCATTTATGGGGGAGGCACAATGCAGATATCAAAAGGACGCCTCTGCCGAACGTGTGCTTCCAAGTACATTCATTTCTCAAATTAGCATTTTTTTCCTGATGCCCGACAACTGAACTCATAATTACATAAGGTGAGCAGAAGTGTATTTAAGAGGGAGTACCCAATGGGTAGACTTCTGTTGCCACTTCCACGGAAGATCAGAAACATCCATGCGCATTCATACCGGGAATCCAACCCGCTACCTGTTGTACGGCATATAAGCGCAACTGTACCAGTCAAGCGGCGGAAAAAGCACTTCCGGTTTCGATTTGGCCTTAATTTTTGACACAAGCTAATGATGCTGCAATCGGATTCCCAGAATGAGGTCAATTTACGCCAAAGCGATACCGTGTGTTTACCTTATAGAAAAACATTTTCCTATCCCCCTAAAACTTAATTGACGACTAATTTGTATTAACGGTTGGTCGACTATCAAAATCCACCAGATTGGACATACCAGGTTTACTCGTCGTCATTTATTACTTGGAGAAAGTACTCCCTCATGCAATACTTGTTTTACACTTTAATAACTATCGTCGAAGATATTTTAATAGCTCTATTTTAGCTATACAAGATTTGATAGGGGAAAACCCACACCCGAATCTTCTCTTTTTAAAATACAATTGGATTTTTAAATGCTGCATAATTTTTATATCCATCATGATTATATTTTTGCACTTAAATTTATTTTCTCATTTTGGTCAACATTTTCTAAACTTTAATCTATTCGTGTTTTGATTAACATGCTTTTGGAACAATTTTATGATTTTATTCTACCATAAATTTCTTTCGATTGAATCTCATTAACACTATTTTTAATACTTTTCTATACAGGGTGATTCTACGGTCATGGGACAAACTTCAGGGTGTGATAGAACACAACGAATCAAACACTTTTCCCCATAGAATGTATGGTCGCAAGTGCAGCGGTTGGCCGCTAGAGAGCGCAGTCAAACGCTTGTATAAAAGCCCATAGAATGTCTATTGAGTGAGTCTAAACTAATACAACAAACTACAGGGGGTGATAGAACACAACGAAAAAACACTTTTCACCATAGAGTGTATGGTCGCTTTCCATTTCGGCACAAATACATGGTCCAAAGCAAGTTGGAAAAAAAGGCATGAAATATGGAAACTACGCTTTAATGTCAAATAAACATCAATAACTGCTTGACAAAACGGAATAATACAATTAGATTTGCATAAATTAAAGATAAGTACAAGGAACAACGGGTAAAAAAGAAATGACATGTACAAAACATGAGAAACTTTCCACATGGAAATGAAACGACATGTACAAACATCAATCGGTAAGTACAACGCAAATGCACAATTACAAAAGCTTTTCAAAATGTCGACCATCATACCTGATGCAGGCCTCGCATCGCCGACGTAACGCTTTTATACAAGCGTTTGACTGCGCTCTCTAGCGGCCAACCGCTGCACTTGCGACCATACATTCTAGGGTGAAAAGTGTTTGTTTCGTTGTGTTCTATCACCCCCTAAAGTTTGTCCCATGACCGTAGAATCACCCTGGAAACACTGATTTTATGACTTTTATCTCGCGCTTGTCCTTTTTTGGACCTTGCGCCATAAAAACAACAATCCATTCATATGCTATGATTGTGTTACTATGAAGCGATTATATCAATTATATTTTTTTTGCAAAATCCCTTTCAAAAGTAAACTCTTGATAGAGTATCACTTTTCTCGAGTTTAGTATCTACCTACATCAAAAATCGAATCGTCCACGAGGATGTGTAGAATTGATCCCTTTAGCTAACCATATATATATATATATATATATACTAATCGTTATTCTCATTGTTAATTTATCGTGCTTACTTCCTGACCATGAGTAAGCACTTTTTGCAGGTTTCGTAATGTACTTCCCTCTGAATGGCGAGGAAAAGTAATTCTGATTCAGGGAACTTTCTAATATCAAGTGATAGAAAAAAAATCAAGATTTTCAGAACTCAAAGTACATACCTTTTGACTTATACAGGCCAGAATACGTTTCGAAATTTCTTGTAAACACCGTAGTCTAAAATATACTTGTTAATATCAGAAAAGTAATTACACCAATAATAAATTGCTTAGAATTTTTTAAAGAATGCTTTTACCTTGTGAACAAAGCGTAGAAAACGAATATATTTATGTGTAATGTATGCAATCATAATGTAGTCACGTACCCCTTTTCACTACGTATTACAAATTGATGCATAAACTATTTAAATCCTTTAATATGCATTGAACATTTTGTTCCTTCAGTTTTTTTTTTTAAATCGAATTTGAAACATGCCTTTTTATTCCAATCTCCTACATTTGCGAAATAAAAACAGCACATGTAAATTTAACAGAGCTGACTACTACTAGTTATACTCTATTACTATAATCCGAGAGCTGAATTATCTTGCTTATAGAACACTGACGAGTCTCCCAATTATTTGAAAAAAATTTTCTGACTCTTGTGTAATAGCTAATAAGATGTTAATAAAACTTAAAATAGTGTTTACAAAGCTTGCACAAAAGTTTAAAAAACGTAAATTCATATTTTAGAACCAAAGAAAAGGGTTATACTTCCAAGAGTTGAAAGTAGTTCAAAGATAAAATTTCAAAGACAACTGGTTTTCATTTCAAACTGAAAAGACATCTTCACTTTATTGACCACAAGGTTTTCTTCCTCTGAAAAGACATTTCTGTCGATGAGAAGTCTGTTATTTCTAATTTTTGTGTTTCCAAAAGAAAAGAGAAAATTTGGTTTCACTTTTTTTTACCTAGAAATCAAATGTATAGAATAAATTCGGAAATGGACGAAGCTGCATGAAATTAATCAGACATTGCGTTAATTAAGAAGTTTATTGTTCAATAAATCTCGTATCTGCTAATATTAGACTTTGTGCACGGTTAAAATCCAATTCCTAGTACCGTAAACCCTTGAATTCCAAACCTCAATATTTTACTTTCCATTGTCTCCATTAGGTAGGTATTTTAATTAACGTCATACTGGAGGAACACAACTGGCTATTGGTGACGGTCCAGGATCAATCCCAAAGGAAAAGATCCGAGGACAACACAACGGTCAAATGACGAGTCAAAACCTGAGCTGGCATCCACTTTGGTTATTGAATTAGGGGAAGAGGTTCCTCCAGATGATCTGTGGCGTTGGTGTCGATGATTTCATCTAAGCCTAGTTTGTAAACTTATGTATGAGAGTGATGTGGAGGCATATTTGCTAACTGGGGACACAGACAATCACATACACAGACTCTTATTTGGCTCGATGGTGACGTCTGGAATTAGAAGGGCACCAGTTTACTTGCTACCATTTCGGTTAGGTTTTTAATTTCAAAAGGTCTGGCAATTTTAAACCGGTGGGGATACCCGAGGGGCGTTGGCTGTTTTGTCCTTGAACGGTCATCCGGGCTAGGAGAAAAAAAGTGGAACTGTATTGGTGAAGGGAGACTGGACAAGATGAGACAGAAGAGGAAGGACGTGAGAGAGTCCATTTCGCTGCGATCTTTCAAAAGATTTGGAATTGTACAGCGACTCATGCACCCTAGAAATGTGTAAATAAATGTACAGTAAATTTACCCCATGAAGAAGCGTCACCCACTCTGGTAGATGATAAGAAAAGATGGTTGATTGATTGGTTGGTTGATTTTGGGGTTTTATGGCGCAAGGGCCATATTTGGCCATGCTGCGTTAGACACAAGACGTACAATATCAAGTAATAGACACACACAATAAAAGTTTTACTGACACAGAAGAGAGAAATACACCCAAGGAGGAATGCACCGATAAGAAAAGATCCAACAAACACGCATTGAAGCGTTTTTACAGGGAACATACCAAAAATATTGCAAACAATTTAAAAAAAATTTATTCTCTATTTTAAATTTGGTCCATAGCAATGAAATCTTGGCTTCGCTAATGATAATTAAAGTTCCCAGTATTTCTGTTTCAACAGTTTTATCAGTGGTTTCCAAAATTCATGAACTTACGCAACTTTTCCTCATAAGAAAGTGCCGTGCCCCTTATTTTTAAAAGTATAACTTAAATAATTTCCTTATATTATTCCTATTTTATAAGAAAATTATAAAAATTTTGCAAATATGTTTGCTAATCTTGTGCTTGAACGAAAAAAAATTCAAGAGATTTCTTATGATAATGATGTATTTTAAAATTCTATTTTTTGATAAGGATATACGTATATTTAATTTTTAAAATACATATCACATAAACATAAATACAATTCTTTCCAACATTTTCATATTGTGATTATTTTTTATCATTTTTATGAAATGAGTCCTGACATGAATTGAAATAGAGGATTTAAAAAAAACAGAATTATGAGAAATTTTATGAGAAAGCAAACAAGATTTATCTGGTCATTTCAAACAGAAAGGACATGTTCACTTGCAAGTCCCATTTGTAATTTGTTTTTTTTTTCCACTGTAGTGATAACACGTCTAAAATTTATGGTAGGTAGGAATTAATTAACGTCGCACTGGAGCAACACAAAGGCTATGAGCGACGGTCCCGGATAAAATTCGATGGGAAAGAACAGTGGACAACACCACGTGATTTTGAACCACGGTCAGATGACGAGGTCACTTCTGGGGACTCTCCCGCTACTCCGTAATGGCAATAGTCGATGCGAAGGGGACTGCGCCCCAACTAAGCTTGGGGCTTTTAATGTTACTCAACAGAATATCCTATATGGCTGGAAAATAAGACTTTTATAAGATCATATATACAGGGTGTCCCATAAATTCCGAAATAGTTTAAAAATTGAAGGTATTGGTATTGGTATTTTCAATTAACGTCACACTGGAGCAACACAATGGGCTATTGGTGACGGTCCGGGATCAATTCCAGAGGGCAGTTACTCAACAGAATATATCCAATGGTTGGAAAATAAAAGACTTTTATAAGATCATATATATATATATACATATTGTGTTAAATGCATGTTCTCTTGCGTTTACTTTAGTAAATGGTGGATTCGTTTAAGTCACCTTGTTAAGTGCTATCCAAAGAGATGGGCTTTTTGCTGTGAAATAAAGATTTTTGTGCAATTGCTTTTTAAAATTTTATTTATATTTATGTTCTTGGATATTACTTTGTGGTTCATAATGCATGCTTACTGATTCAAAAACAAAATGGGCAATTCTAGAAATGAGTTATAAAATCATTAAATGGAGGAAAAAATTAACACAATTCATAATAATAAAATAAAAATACATAATAAAAATGGATTATTGCATTAAATGGACTACTTTTGTTCAATGATCTACTATTTTAGTTGTCTTCTGAATGTCAAACTTCTAACATTTAACAATGATATTTTTGAACATTAAGACTTGAGATGTACTTTAATGTTTTGAGTATTTAATTTCACTGTAAAAAGTAGTTTAATATTCTACAGTATAAAACATTCATGTTTTCATTGTGTACATTCATGTAAATTTCTATAGAGGTTACTTTATAGAGCTCATAGAAAAACGGGCCATAATTGTATACACCACATTTGATAGAAATTTTTATAGAATTCTAGAGATTTTCACAAGGGTTTGTTTAAATATCCAGGTGGTTCTGGCTTAATAAGTACCCAGTTTTATTCAAACATACTTTTATGTAACACTAAATCCTCATTCCAGTCTTTAAGTAAACGTCTATTGAGTATAGAAAAAATTTCAAATCATTACCATCAGGACAGTCTGAGAAAAGGTAAGTACAAATTATGTAAATTAACATTATTGCTTTGGGACCTTACCCTTTAAGATCGCAGTTTTTGAGTGTAGTGTCACTGACAATTTATCAAGAACGGAATAAAAGGTAATAAGTCAACATTATGCAAACGTAACATATCTTCAAAGTTTTTGTATTGCATTGAATATTTAAATATTATAGCTTTAAAAGAAAAGTTAAGCATTTCAGCATAGTAGATAAATTTGCTATAATAGCATCAGTGATTCACTTTCGCTACAAATTTTGTTGAATTCTTACTAAGTATTTGCTCTTCGGAGCGCATTTTTCACAAACCCGAGTCATTTTTCCTCCCTTCCACTTTTACCCTCGCCTACCCTTCTGCATTTCTTCCTCCTTCATTGTGTTGACTGTCTTGTGTTTGGCGTGGCTAGACCGAATTATTTCCGAAAACAACCAACCAAAGTATTATTTTATATTGCCCACTACATTAAAATGGTTTCTTTCATTGCATGTAGTAGTACATACCTAAAGTGGCGCACGAACCTCTAGTACTTCGCCAACGAATGCCGACCTGGTAGACGCCTCGATTGCACCAACTCGGTTCGAATCCGGGTACATGCTCCGAAATCCAGTTAAAGACGTATATTTGATGTTATTTTTATACTTTTCGATTGGTTTTTATATTTATTTGCGTTCAGATTTGGAGCAAATTTCTTAAATTGGAGTATTTGTTAAATTGAGACCATTTTCCACTGCAGAAGTCGAGTCAGGGATGTACTTTCAAAAGATGCCCAAATTGGGGAAGTACACTTTTTTTATAACAAATGGATATATGAACCCTATCACGTTTATGGAGGGCGTTGGGTCACCTGTCTTTGATTTGTATACTACTGCAATTTCTTTTTCCACTTTTTTTGGTGAGGGGCGAACCTAACAAACGGACATTGGGAAGAAGGGTGAGGTCCCTGTAGTCCGAGCACTTGTGATCTGCTAATAGCAACTCTACCAAATGTAGATGAAGATCAATTTCGAAATCTGAACAAATTTCCGTTTGAAAGTCAGTAATAACTCTGAACTTTCTATTAATTCCCAAACGCTGATCCTTAATAGGACAGTTTCTATTTAATCAGTAATTTTGTACCATCCAGGGTGAATTTTCCATGGAGCTGCTGGGCCGAAAGCCCTGTCTCCAGATGACCAAGTCCTTGTGTTCCGAATACGTTTAGATTATCAGAAACTTTCAGCGGTGTAGCAGTCTTGGGTGTCAAGTTATCAGGGAGGTTGTCGCAGTTGGTTCGGTAGGCGTTACAATGAGCGACTCGAGTGAGACCACAGAAATGCATGCTTGTAGGGAAGCTACTTAAGTTGATTTTTATGTTTCAGGGCTCAATCGAACCCAGAAACGTTTTTAAGTGTCTTAAAATTTTCCACGATTGAAAATCGTGGCACAAACATATATACTCTTTCTTTTAATTCAAATAGTGGTATTTATAAATATATAACTAGTGGTATTTATAAATATATAACTTTTTCTTTTTATTTACTAGTGGTAGATATTGCATGATTCCAGTCATTTCATTTTCTTGTTTGCATTTGCATATCTGCCACCCAGTAGGTCAAGTTAATTAAAATTACTATTTTATATTGTCATTTCTGATAAGTCGATTATGCATTCGTTTATGCTCATTCCGGAATCTTCGTTGGGAATGCCGACGTACGATGAGAATGTGTGAGCGGTCTCCTTTAAAAGAATTTTACCGAGACTAAAAACCCAAAAACGAACCGTTATAAGTCCTTGTTATCGGACAGTCTCACTGAGAAACCAAGGGTTTGTCTTTCCATAGATAACCGACTGCAAATACTACTTGATCGTGGGGATTTAAGGATGCTGCTGACAAAAATAGAGCAAAATATAGGCAATTTAATATCACAACACAAGGGACTCATCCTTTTCATTAGTGATTCTTTTTAATTTAACTGATTTGATTGATATTAATTTCTAATCTGCATTTACTCCATAGAAAATTCTTCTGGTAATACATAATTGGAATGAGGAAAATTGATAATTCGTAAACCATGCCAAGTTGGTATTTATCTAAGCTCTTGTTCGTATCAAAACTAACTTCTATCAAATTTATGGACCTGATTTTTTAAAAAATTCACTCATGTTGACTTTAATATATTCCTCAATCTAATCGTTTAATTGACAAAACAAATTTGCACATTTGTTTCGTTATTAGAACTTATTAAAGTGCAAAATTTCCACTTGTGAAACCTAAAATTTGTTGTTAAATTGCAATTATGACAAATTATGTATGGAGTAGATGGTTGGATTTTTGTCTTTAAGCGGTCATTTCATGTTTTGCAAACAGTTATTCTATCGCCCTTGTACAGCAAATAATAGTGAAAATACTATTTCATCATGAAACAGTGTTTGAAAGCTTAAAAAAGCCTTAGGAGAGCTTGAAAAAACGCAATTTTGTTTTAACGCCTATTAATTCCGGGCCTAATATTCAGATATCCCCTATGTAATCAAGCCAAATTCCCAATATAGGTTAGCTGTCAGAGAGAATGCGATACTCTAGCTTAGCATCATTGAAAGGGTATCAAACACGATTCTACTGGTTGCCATTTGAAATCGAAAACAACTTCACTTTCACTATCCGTTTTTCCTCAGAAAGCCAAACACGCGGAGTGCAATTTGTATGGGGGGGGGGGGGGTATTTCAATTAACGTCACACTGGAGCAACACAATGGGCTATTGGTGACGGTCCGGGATCAATCCCAAAGGGAAAGATCCGAACAATTTGTATGGAAAAAAGTAGTTGTGGGATGCGACTAATCTTTATACCATCCGCGTCACCATTTGGTGACGCTTGATTTAGGAATTCCAAGCGAGATTAAGAGCAAGTACCTGAATGTTAAATAATCTAAGTTAAAATTTTTTTTAATAATTATCTAGTGGTAGAAACAATTCGACCTGAATGTTAAATCTATGAACTATAAAAATGTTTTTTTATTATTATCTAGTGGTAGACAAGAATTCGTTTATTTTCTTAAATTACATGCATTTATTCAGGGATGGGAAATACTGTTTTCGGCGAACAGTACTTTGCTGTTTCTGCTCTTTTTAAAAGCACAGTGCTTTAACCTCTTCTACTCACCATTGTTCTCAAATTTCACTCTACTCAAAATGTGCAAGCCTTGTTCCTCCTCCAAGGCCATGGGCCGCGGTGGCCCGGTTGGAAGAGCAACGGATTAGCAACTGGAGGGTTATGAGTTCGAATCCAACCAAACAATCGTCTACAAGGGGGCTGGTGCACGTTAAATCTGTCGTGGTCTCAAGTGTTCTCACGTTGGCTGGGTGTGGAAGTTTGGAGAGTGGGGTGCTAGCTCAGGTGTTTCCTCGTCATCTGACCGTGGTTCAAAATTACGTGGTGTTGTTCTCGGATCTTTCTCTTTATGATTCATCCCGAACCGTAACGACTAGCCCATTGTGTTGCTCCAGTGCGAAGTTAATTAAAATACCTACCTACCATCCTCCAAGACAATGTGAATCCTACAATTTTCACGATAGACAGGACCCGAATTTTGTTGACATGTCATCTTTTCATTATAGCAATAACATATAAGCAAAATACAAATGACTCTTCTGCAAGTTTTTTTTATTGATGAGTTTTTCTATAGTTTTGACACAAAAACGAAAAATCAAATAATTTGGGTCTTGATTGATTGAATCTTTATGGCGCAAGGGACAGGTCTGCCCAAGCTGCGCCAAATTATCAGTAATTTAGTAAAGTACATCAGAATGTATCCATAATTCTGAAAAATTATTTTTATTCGAAACATTTAAATTCTCTCTGGGTCCCGATACGCGGTGCCTAGGACAAACAAATTTGCTAATACATTTTTTAGGTATTAATGTCATTTTTAGGTCAACAAGATCCGGGACTCGATAATCATTTGGAAGACTTATAAATGTAGCTTTTAGCTAAGAGCTTTCACCTTTTAAAAGATTACATACACTTAAGACACATATCGGATTACCATTTGGAAAGTAAAATTAGTTTATTTGTCAAAAAAATCAGGTTAATTATTAAATAATGTATTTAAGCACGTTTAAAACATGAAAAATATATGTCAAAAAATCACTTTCGCTTTTCAACACATTAGTTTTATGATGGCATGCTAGTTCCAAAAATGTCGTTTTAAAATTGTATTACGAGATGACTCGTAGATGACTTAAATGATATCACTTTCCGACATAGAGAGAATGACACCCGATCCTAATCTCCATCTCCTTCGAGTTGTAGGCGGCGCAGGTTCGATTCCTGTCAGGTGCATTCCTCCCTGGGTGTATTTATCTCTTCTGTGTCCGTAAAACTTTCATTGTGTGTTTATGTCTATTACTTGATGTCGTTTGTCTTGTGTCTAGCGCAGCGTGGCCAAATATGGCCCTTGCTCCATAAAATCTCCAGCAACCAACCGAATCTCCATCTTTCCTAATATTATGTACATGTGTGTGTGAATTCAGAGTAAACATAAATAAATTACCGAAGAAAAATACTTTCGGGGATGAATTTGTCACCATTTCTACGATGCTCGGTGAAACAATTCTATTGAAGGGACGTGTTGGAATTGCATTTAAGTTACGCCCAAGTGTCTAAAGGGATTAACATATCTATCTCAGTATTTAACTTTATAGAGGTAGGTAGAAATGTATTTTAATTAACACCATACCGGAGCAACACACGGGCTATTGGTGACGGTTCTGGATCAATCCCAAAGGGAAAGATACCAGGACAACACCACGTAATTTTGAACCACAGTCAGATGACGAGGCAACACATGAGCTGGCACTCCTCTCACCAAACTGCCACACAACGCCAACGTATCCTACAACTTGCAAATAGCCCGTTGTTTCTCCATTGAAACGTTAATTAAAATACCTACCTACAGCTTGCAGGCTCTCAATTTCAAAATTTTTTATATGCCAATTTTTTGTTCTTCGAAAAGTGTTTGAATTCGTTGATAAGTATGAAAACATTTAAGGGGGCACAGTACCTTTAAGCATACAAATCAGCAGGTAAAATAGACTAATTTCGGTAAACTGTATTACCAAAAATTTTGTGTATCATAATGAAAATTTTGCAGGGTTTATTTATACTTTATAAATACTTATTATAATACCACTAATTTATTATAATACCACTATATTATATACTACACAATTAGTGGTATATTATAATACCACTAATTTATACTACACAATGCAGAAAAATTGGTTTGATTTTTAAAAATCAAATATTTTACTAGAATTTACCCATAAGGTCATTTTTGAACATACTTTTTTTACAAGCATAACTTGTGAGCACCATTCTGAGCCATCCTGTGCATTTTATATAAAACTATTGGCTGATATGAGTACACAATGCTTTTATTTTAAATTAAAACCAAAAAATAGTAGTTAAGTAACACAAATATAACAATCAATTAATATTTCACTTCATTAATTTTTTCCAAATTTTCGCTCATACTATATCAAAAATTTTTAATATATTTTTAGCTTTTAAATAAAATTTTGACAATCTATTTACATTCAAAATTTCAGGAGTCTACGTTCATTAGTTGCAGAGTTTATGTGCGCGCAAGCTTGAAAATTACCATTCTGAGATAAATGTGTAATTAAAGTTGAAATAGTTATTATGATCACCCTCCCAAGTACTGACCGCGCCCGAAGGTGCTTAAGTTCGGTGATCGGACGAGAACCGGTGTGTTCACCATGGTATGGCCGTTGGCTGAAATCGTTATCTTTAGCATTCACGTGCGAAGTAAACAAATCGATTTGTGAAATGAGAGAGTTGAGTAGTACATATTCTGCTTATATTTGTTATAGTAAAAATATTAAAACTTTCGAAAAAAATAAATAGCATAATTCCAAACCCAAACTAAGGGGGGGGGGGGGGTATTTCAATTAACGTCACACTAGAGCAACACAACGGGCTATTGGTGACGGTCCGGGATCAATCCCAAAGGGAAAGATCCGAGGACAACACCACGTAATTTTGAACCACGGTCAGATGACGAGGCAACACCTGAGCTGGCACCCCACTCTCCAAACTTCCACACCACGCCAACGTGAGGACATTTGAGGCCACGACAGATTTAACGTGCACCAGCCCCCTTTGTACACGACGGTGTTTGGCTGGATTCGAACTCGCAACCCTTCGGTTGCTAGTCCGTTACTCTTCCAACCGGGCCACCGCGGCCCAATTCGATATGAAATACAGAAACTGCAATTTTACCGGCTTTTGAATTGACTTGGTATTCAAAACGGAAAAACGAGTTTTATCTTTTTGTAAACATTTAAAGATAGCGATTTTAAAACTACCTTGTTTGTGTCAAATTCGACAGATGTGGGGTTGTTCCAGAGAATGTGCATATGTTTTCGATTCCGAAGTGTTATGTAAACATTCGTAAGTATAAACATGTTATGGTCAGCTTGTAAAAGCTGCAGACTGTTACCCTATTCCACATTGATGTAATTCACTTACTGATGCTTGTGCTATACTCAGTCGGTAATTTGATAACTTTTGTAAATGCAATTGGGAAAAGAAAGTTACCGAACCTTGGTTTTTGAATGAAGTAATTAATGAAACTCATCCAATAAATTTTGTTATTCAAATTTAGGTTTTTGTGTGACCATGATTTTTATTAATAGTTACAATTAATCACACATACACAAATAATTTTGTTCATTTTTAGTAATATAAAATTTTTAAATGGTGCAATTATTAATTTATTTTAATTTATGTTCCCTGTTTTTCAGAATTTGATCCATGTACAGTTGTTTTTGTGTGCTGGTTATTCTGAAGATGCCAGAGCCAATTCTTTTCTCAGTCTATCATCCGAATCTCAGGTGATATGTCCAAGAAAAACATTCACTTTGGATATACATGTGGAGTTTTCTGTCAAAATGATGATTATTCTCTTTTTTTGCTTGGGAATGTTACGTCTCTTATGCCAGAGTATGGCAGAATTATGCTTTCCAATGGTAGCATTTAAATTTTTTCTATACAAGACCTGAAAACCCTTGAGAATCTGCACCATCTAAGTACACTTTTAATAACCCCAAAAGACATTCATTTACTCAAAACTGATGGATGAACCTATGTAAGACCCTGTATTTCGATTCTTTTTCAGGTGCTCTAGTTATTTATTTAGTATTGTAGTCTTATTAAAAATTAGACAGTCACAATGAAAAATTTTTTGCAGTATCATAAGCATTCCAATTTTGCACTTAAATCTTTGGAAACTTCAATTTTTTCATTTTGTTTTGTATAATATATTGGTTAATTTTTATTTAAATTTAATTGGTAAATTTTATGCATCCTAGGAATTCTTTGCACTGCTAGCATAACTATTCTGTATTTATGAAATTGAAGTTTGGAATGTAAAAGTTAATTCGTCCATCTGATAATTGAATATGTTAACAAAATAGATTCAGGATTGTAGCAGAAAGCTACTTTAATGATGATTGCAATAATGGAATTTTGTATTGCAAGTTCAAAATTTCTCTCAATTTCATGTTCCGAGGGAATGCTATTGCATTTATTCTATGCTGTTCTTAGAGAAAAGCTTCATTTTCTTGTATGTTAAGAGTAAACTCTTTGTGTATGGTTGGGATATAACATGGAAATACTAATACTAGGGGAAATTTTAAAAATAGGCATATTTGATTTCAATGCATGTATACTTTCATGTCTAGTCTCATTTTTTACTATTTACTTACAAATAAGATTTTTCACAAATAAGTACTTTTTGCAAGCTAAATATTAACGAGAAGTAGGAATTTTTTCATGAATTTTGGTGCGAGTTCCTTTTATTTTCTGTTGGTGGCATGATTTTTTTTTGCTAAAACAAGTCTTTAACCAATTAATTACCGAATACCAAAATAACTAAAGAAATTCTATACATTTTATTCATACAATAACTACATAATGCAAAAAAAATCTGATATTTATCTGATTTTTGATTAATTTTTACAAAAATTTATAATATGGTGTTAGTGGCATCCCGTAACCTTATTTATCTAGGTCCAAAAAATTTCATGTCGCAGGGAATGGGTTAAAATGAAACTAATCTAAACTACTTGAGTACCAGATGGGAAAACATACTAAGATTTAACCACTAAAGATTAATGTCATTTATACCTCACATTCCAAAGATATGAATCATATAAAATGCACTATCCTGAAAAGCAAATTAAAAAAAATTTGAAGTGACAAGCTTAAGCTTGAAGTAGACACAATAGCTTTCGTTGAAAACAGCTTATATGTCAACACTAACGTCACTCAACTTTTATCCTAAGCCCGAACTATGATCCAAACATCCCAAGCATGATAACACTGCTATTTGAAATATGAGCGACATCTATTGAACCATTCAAATACTAAATAACAACAGATTAAATTATATTGTTTTGGTATTGGAATGCTCTTTGTGTCCACCATATATTTTCACTTGTCAACTGTGCAAGTTACAAATTGCACTTAACCTAATGCAAATCATTCTTTCAAGTATGGTCCTTTATTGATTTATTCAAAAAGATTTGATGGACTAGTTGTGTGCTTCATGACAACTAGGGCCCAAAGTTTGTCAAAAATTAAATACATAAACTATTTACCAATAGTAAAAGTGTTCCTTTTCAATTTCTGATTTTTCAGCAGGTAATATCCACACAAAAGAGTTTGAAAATCTTTATTTTTAGAAGCCATAACGAAAAATCTAAAAAATGGGATAATTTTGAACCACAGCTATGAAATTTTGGAAGATGATCTGTAAACAACTTCCGCAACTGAATGACAGTAACTGCTCATGCTGTTTCTTGCTCACTAAATTTATGAAAATAAATGTAAAATGCTTATTTTCTCTTGCAGTAAGCTAGTGGCCAAATAACTGAAGCACCAGCAATGTTTATTTCATCTAGCTCTGAATCTCCAAGACATGTGATACCATTTGGATGGAGAGTCGCATACAGCTTTGGACATGTCTTGAATGACCTTTGTGCTTCAATGTGGTACTTGCTTATGTTTCAATGCAATATTCTACAAGTGAACAATCATATTGCTGGAAATCTCATGTTATTAGGCCAGATTGCAGATGCAATATCCACACCTTTTGGTTATGAGTGATCCACTAAATAATCAGTGCAGGGGTCGTACTTGTCCTGAAATTCCTGATATTCCTGAAAAAACAAAACACGTCCTGAAATGTCCTTAATTTTTGTGTTTTGTCCTGAAATTTTCTCCGACATTGAATGTTTACCCGTTAAAGCGTCCATTTTCCCTCTTTTGCTCGTCCCCTTACGGACGGCCTGCCTTATCTATTACGGACGAATGAAAAACACCCAAGTTCGCCATGACGTCATACACTGCTTCTTCCTCAACCAATGATGTGTTAGCGTCTCTCCATCCAAATTTATGTCTAGTCAAACTCCTCGCATTGTTTTTAAAAATGCCTCGAAATACAAAATTTTAAGAAACGTGGATTTCTTCTGAAAGAACAGATAAAAACTGATTTAATCAGTATATGGTGCCGAGGATGTTCGGAAGACAAGTTCGCCGGATTTTGCAAAGTATGTGATAAGAAGTTCAGCATTGCAAATATGGGATTTGCTCAACTAATATCTCATGCTAAGTGTTCAAAACATCAAAAAAGAATAAAAGAACCGAAAGGGTAAAGATATAGAATCCGAGGCATGTTTGTCGCCAAATCAAGATGGCGTCCAAAGCCAGTATGTTCATTAAAAAAAACTGGGACTTTCCTACGCGAAAAACCTTTTGCATAGGGTTGCCATAAAGCTGGATCAAAACCCCAAGGTTGCCATGTTTGGCGATAAATCGCTAGTGCCTCGGATTCGACATCTCCTCCAATTCTTGAATTGATTCTGAATTTAATTTCAGACAATGGACTAAGCATTGATAAAGTCATTCAATGCTCTGTGGATGGTCCTAAAGTCAATCTATCATTTCTGAAAAAGTTAAATGCACATTTAAATTCATTGGGCATTCCAAATTTAATTGATGTTGGAATATGTAGTCTGCACGTCGTTCACAATGCCCTGAGAAAGGGTATGGAAGAACTAGACTGTGATATAGACAGATTTGTATTGGATATTTTTCAGTGGTTTAAGTTGTCAACAGCGAGAAGAGGACTTTTTTACAAAGTTCAGATTGAAACATTGGTGGATTCTGCTGCAGACCATGTGTTTAGGAGGCATGTTGAAAGCAGATGGTTAACCCTAGGCCCTGTTTGTGAGAGGATAATTGAGCAATATCCTGCTCTTCAAGAATATTTTCTTATTGAGAAGAATAGTGAAAGATGTAGTAAAGTTTCAAAATTTTTGAGATCCGATAAATTTACTATATTTACATTTCACTGTTTTTAGCTAATACTTTTGTGTCATATCTCACACTGTTCTAGATGGAGACTCCCCTGATTTATATTTTGTTTAGCAAGCAGAATGAATTAGTGAGGAACATAATGCGTAATTTTATAAAAACTGATGTTGTTGGAATAAAAGAAGGGTTGCCCCTTTGCAATGTTAATTGTAGTGAAGCCAGTTCTTGGTTACCCCTAAAACGTATTGAAGTTGGTTCCTGAGCAAAGAAATTGCTCGTTTGGCCAGATCATAAAAATTTCCTCCACAACATCCGAGGTGTGTACATAAAAACATGCAACTATTTACAGAAAAAATTGCCTCTTTCCAGTCCATTATTGCATGACCTGCAATATATACATCCATCTAAACAACAGGATTCCAAATCAAAGGAGGCTATAACCCTGCTGATCACCTGTTAAAGATCACAAAAACAAAACAATTCTGTGATGCTGTGAAATCTGAGGTACAAATTCACCTATACGAGAATGTAGAGAAAGAACTTGCTTCTTTCGAAATAAGTCATGACATTTGTCATTACTGGGAACAAATATCACAAATGAAAGACCTTTCTGAAGTATGAAAGTATATCATCTGACGAAATTAGTTAAGGCATGTTTAACTTTATCTCATGGCAATTCAACACCAGAGCGTGGATTTTCATCCAACAATGCGATTGTTACTCAAGAAAGGTCATCGCTGTCAGATATAGGTATTCGATCATTGCGTGTTTGCAAAGACAAGATTCTATATCAGATTTGATTACAAAGGAGTTGCTTAAATTTATGCAGAAAGCACATGCTGAGTATACATCATATTTGGAGCAGTTGAGAAAGGAGAAAGAAAATAATTCTAGGAAAAGAAAGCTAGAATTAGAAAAGGAAGAAGTAAGGAATCTTAAGAAGAGGGAGAAAGAAGCACTTAATGATGTATTTCTGCTCTTAATGTGCAAGAAAATGAACATCTAAAAGATGAAGCTGCTGCTCATCATGTAATGAAAGATGCATCTGAGAAATTAAATGATGCTGTAAAGAATAATGACTTTCAAGCAGTAAAAGTTGCCCAGATAATGTTGGAAGCTGCTAATGAAAAAATAAAATTAATATCACAGAAGCTAGCAGCTACTAGACAAAAATTGCAGAAATTAAAAAAGAAACTATTATAAATTTTTATTTTATTCTAAAGAACATGGCTTCTACTTTTAACCACCATAACACGAGTTCCAATTCTCTCCCTCTCTTTCTTATTTTTATTATTATTTTTTAATTAATGACATTACAATTTTTGTTTTGAAGTTTTGTGCAAATATTTTTTTACCATTATACACAAAAAAATATGTAAAATTGAGGCAGAATCGGTTTTGTGATACCTGATTTATCGCCGGGAACCTTGCAAATTTACAGATTGTAGCCAAATTTGGGGTTCCTTTATTGTGTGGTGATGAATTCTTGGGCAGTGTATAAACTTAAGTAAAAGATTAATTATCTTAAAAATATGAAAATTTACATTTAATTTTTTAAGTTGAATTATGTGTATTTGTATAATAATACATTGTATGCTGACTATGTCATCAGTCCTACATGCAATATTATTTTTCTTTTAAACTTGATTTTTAAATAAAAATAGGTCAGGTGGAGTAAAATGATTATAATAATTAGCCAAAAAAGTAATAGTTAAACAGATTTATTGTTTAAAAGCAAATACAAATTGTAGCAACTCGCAGATAGTGTAAAGTAAAATATGTGTCAAAAGTGTAAAAATTTTTATACAATTTTAGGAGTGTAGCTTAGCAAAGTTGAAAAAAGCCAATTTTATGGTCATTTTACCCCACTTGACCCTATTTAAGCTTGAATAACAAAAGAGGTCATATTGCGTTAACTCAGTTTTCGTAATTTATTGTCCTGAAAATGTCCTGAAATTTACTAAAAATGCTGTCCTGAAATTTGAAATTTGGCAGTACTACCCCTGTATTGGTCAAAAAATTATAAAACAAAAGTATAGGCAAATCATTAAAACATGTAATTGGTAAATTCACATATTCACAACAAATTTGGAAGTATGGGTATTAAAAAATGGAGGATTTTGTTATCAATGTAAGAAAACTTATAACTCTTCCCTCGAATTGTGGAAAGTCTGAGAGGTATCAGTGGAATATTGGATCTACACTATTCATAATATAATTTCCAAGTGTCCGAGGTGTAGTTAAATTGACTTATGAAGCCCAATGAATGTTTAAAAAGCCCTCTTTTTCTAAAATTCTTAGAAAATTCAATTTTCATGGTTGATTAAGTATAAAAGCTATATGCAAATTAAGTAAATCAAAGGCCTTTCAGAGAAGAGAAATTGCTACATAAAGTCTTCAAAAATTCTGTAATTCAATCATATTTAGAGATCAATCTAAATTCACTATTTTTAAAGTGATGAAAGCCTAATACGAAATATGAAGTGAAAATTCTTTCTCATGAGACATGAGATGATTTTAGGCTGTATTAAAAAAATTAATGCTTCTTGATGTTAGAATTGATATTTGATTGATTGCAAAGGTCTAAAATTTTTGTTTTTGATATTCTAAAATGAAAGTTAAAGGGAAGTGTGTGTGTGTGTTGAGTATATTGTCAAATTTTAATTTATCATAACGATCTAAAATACATTACGTCCATATTTGTAGATTATTAGACCCCTACACCATATCCAAAGTCATCATAACTCCTGCGCAAAGTCCAGATTTCAATCATTCAAAATATTTGACTATTTATAATATACAATTTAACACATTTAAATTTTCCTATTAAAATTAGCTGGGAGAATAACAATTTACAGAATAGGAAAATGGAACAGTTTGAAAATAATTTAAAATCAATGCCAAATAGACTGAAGTCATCAAATGTGAATAAGGTCCAAAAAGTGTTAATTTTGTCATTAATTATTTAAAAACTCATTTATTCCAAAGTATCCCAATACTTTTTTTACCATCATTTTCACTTACAAAAGATTAGTGATGGGAGTATTCAAATACAAAAGTACTCATGTACTCTACTTAAAAGTAACCGTTGTAGTCAATTCTTTTCCGAAGTATTTTAATACCAATGTACTCAGATACAAGTATTCTGTTACCAAAGTACTTGGATCCTAGGTATTCAGATACAAAAGTACCCATCCTATGTATTCGGATGCCAAAAGTACTCACTTTGTGTATTCGAATACCAGAGTATTCATCTTAAATAGCAGTGTCACATTGCATGGGTATCCATGGTTCTCGTTAGTGTTATGTTTCTTGTCTCAATTTTGCTTTTTTCAATTTTACATGTCTTGAAAATGCCTATGGAAGTGTCGAAAAATTCCATCGATTAAGGGATTGGATTTGAAATTTTCTGGAAGCAATTTTCCGAACAGGCAGGCTTAATTATCAGTAAATTACACAATGGTTTATATTTTATTTTTGAAAATCAAGCCGGAAGTTTTTAATTTTTCAATTTTAATTTCAACTATATTTTTAATTATTTACACTTAATTTGTTTTAATTTAATTTTCAAGCTTTTTTATTTCTGACATTTAAAGTATCTGCAAATAAGATCCATAATGCTTGATATGCTTTTCATTTTCTTCAAGTAAAATAACGTTCTTTCATTCTTAAGATGGCTGTTATTTTTAAAATATCTGACAACTAAAATTCTCTTTAAAATATCTGATAAAATCTTTATTGTGATAGTAAAAATGATTATGAATATTTTTTCTGCTTTGACTACCTCTTCTCACATCTTCGTACTCCAAACAGTGATTTCAAAATAGAAAGTAAATTTCCAGGAACAAGATTTGATTATTTAATGTAATTTATTTTGTAAATATTTACGGAACAATTCTTGTACTTAGATCATCTGAGATGTCACTTTTTATGATAAATTTACAGAAATAATTTTGAAGTTTCAGATCCTGGTATCAAAAGAAACAAAATATTTTTTACATTTATACACTTTTTTAAGTGTCTTTAAAGGGTTTTGTATAAAAAGTTTCATTCTTATCTTCAGGCTCGCTCCCTCCAAAATAAAATTCTGGCTACATTCCCTGTTAAAAGTGATTATTAACAATTTCATCATAATATGGTAGAAAATCAAATCTTTCCAATTTGAAGACTAAAATTAAAAAATCATGATTTGTAAAAAAATACTTAGCACATATTTATAATTGCAGAAAATATATGCGTGACCAGAAAATTCAGCAATTTGTACATGGGATTAAGTTTTGTTCTTCAAAATACAATTTGTCTACAGTTCAAATAAATTATTAATAGTAGTTATCACATTTCATTTTTTTAATTTATAAGTAATTCAGAAAAGAAAAAAAATTAAATATAATTTAGATTTAAAATTTGAGTTTTGTGAAAAATAAATTCCTCTTCTAAGCACAGCTTGATCAAAATATTTTTTTAAAAATAGAATAAATTTAATTGTCTTATCAAAAATTATTGTTCGGATAAAAAAACAATTAATCAAAATCCTCTTGCAGCGGATTCGAACCGTGAACAGTATGTCACAAATCCAATGCTCTAACCATGATGCCAACCAGGACACGATTGCCAGGTGTTATTTTTAAATAACTACCATATATCGTAGTTCTTTGATTATTACTATCGATTAATCATTTTTATATACGTGTTCGAATACTTACTCGATACTTGAAAGTACTCGGATACCAAGTATTTGATTCTCAAAAGTACTCCATTCTGCCCATCACTACAAAAGATGTATAAAATTTCATAACCTTTATTTTTATTCAATTTTTTTTCGTGATGAATTCCATTTAATCTTAAGATATTTTATGCATTAAAAAATTCAGTTTAAAAGTATGTATATTTTTTAACAAATTATTGAAAGATGATTGTGCCCAATACTCTATTCACTCTATTTGATATTGAGTTTAGTGTCTCGTTTAAGCACTAAAGATTTACACATGCAAAGCAGTTGGTATGAGGATTCCATAGTACTTTTGTTCTGTGTTTTATTAATCAAATTTTAAGTGCTGAAATGTTTTCAGTGGGACATTTACTTAAAATTAATAATTGAAAGAAAATTTTTTGAGAATGCTCGCTTTGATCCAATTGCTAAAGAATGCAAATGTTCATAAATTAATTTTTCCAATGCTTATTTCCTTCTCTGTTCCCACAGGTCTTGAGAAGGCCTGAATTTTTATTTTAGTTTTTCTGACCCTTTAAAACCCTTAGTATTTTCTATAAATTCTTGAAAAGCCTTGATATCTACCGTAAAGTACTTAAAAAGCACTGATTTTTAAAAGAACATTACATTTATATATGATCTGCATTCGTGCATTAAAAATGGAGGCATAATGCTTAAAGGTTAGCTAAAAGTTAATGTTTCCAAAACTGTCTAGAGACCTAAGCGTAACACTTGTGAAGTTTCTGTACCTGTTCACTTGCAGGTTAATCTATCGCGATCTGAAACTTATAAATGACAAGTAGGCTTAAAGGGACCCTATTTCTGGTGAAGAGTGGGAACCTTATCCCCCTTTTTAAAGAAAATTTTTTCAATAATACAAGTACTAATTGGTGATCTGAATTTTTCATATGTTTCTCCATTTTATCGTATAATCTTTATAGGAAATGTGTTTTTAAAAATTTAGTTCATGCATTTTATTAATCTTTGTTAAAAGTTGTTTTAAATGGATATTCGTGGTATACAAGTCATTTCTAAATTCAAGGTTTCATCATGAAACGGTATTGCATAACTTCATTTATATTCAGTTATTCATAATATAATAGGAAATTATATTATGAACTACCAAAATGTATTGACAAAATGTTGCTTGTTTCCTTTTCTTCCTCCATTCAATTTTACTATGTTACTAATTCCTTAGTCTTGCCCATGCTAGACTAAGTCTAATAAACTACTAATCTTCAATGCATTTACTGGATTTCTTAAAAGATTTGAAAGTGTCGAAGTTAAAAATGAGAACATGTGGCCAGGAGAGGCCTGTGCACTTAATGCGGACTAGAAAACTTGTTTATTGTGCTATCCTAGTGTTTAGTTTGAAGTCTTGCCCTTTAATTTTCTAAACTGTTACAAAATAGCCAACAAAATTGGGCACATTTGAATAATATTTAGAGGTAGCACCAAAATGAGGGGTTTGTTTCTCTTTCTGCTTATATTTCACCACTGTCATTTGAAATGTATTTAAGTCAAATTTCCACATGTTTAATATCAGATTGCAAGGCAGTGTTACTCGGAAAAATGGAAACAGGTGACGACATGGAGACAATTTTCATAATATATCTGGTTTGACATATAAAGGACTGTTGCAAAGATCTGACCAGTGTTGCACAACATTTTATCTAGCTAATGATTGAAAACTGATGACTAAAAAAATTAATCATGAGTAATGTGTGTGATTGATCCTTCCACTTTAATGATTGATTCAAGTAATGGCTAAAATTTGATGGAAATCATGCCCCCATTCAACATTGTGCATCCCTCAAAAATAGCATCTGCTGTGAAATTTTGCTACAAAATACCTACCCACATGTTGAAGTGGAAAAATTGTAATAAAATGCAAAAAGGATAACATTATTTATTGATTTATATTGTGTAATATAATTCACGTAACAAAAAATTAATCAATAATGTTGGTTAAATAGGCTTGTTTTGTTGTAGTAATGAAATAATTTCTTGGAATAAAATAATTAGTTTCTCAAACATATGGTGGTATAATTTGAGATTTTGGTAGATTTGTTGTCGTTGCGAAGGAAAATATTCTATGGGTCCAGTTGATGGCCACAAAACCAAACTGTCATGCACAATCTGACTACCTGGATACCAATCATGAACCAGGGGATCTTCCATGCTGTGTTATTAAAATTCAAAGTATGTAATGAGCCCTCGTGGTACATGAACTTGTATTATTGAAGGTACTTAGACACCAATTATAAATTACTCTTGTAAAACTGGTATCAATTTACAGTAAAAATTTTAATATTTGTGCCATAATAAAATTAAGTGGCACAATGTGAAATTCATAGCATGCTAAATAAGGCAAGGAGACACCAATTGGAACCTTTTTTATAATCTGGCAGTAATTATGAATGTTACCAATTAAATTAATTGCAGTTTAGTATGATCAATTTAACTGGTTCATAGTTTAAATCAATCAGTTTAGTTTAATTACTTTAACTATGTACTGGTTAAAACCAGTATGCAGTTAAATTGATTTTTCTTAACCAAAGACGTAATGTAAACTTCTGCTGAGTGTTGGTTAACTATAGTTTTACACTTTATTTAGCAATATATAAACTTAAAGCTCTGGGGCGACAGCAAAACACATATCGGCAATAAATGTACAATTATGGTTTTGTATGTTTCAGTCTTTAAAAAATTCTCGGATTTAAATGAACCCATAAAACTGATATTTGTTTTACGTTTTAGTGTGGTAACATTCCTCTTGAAAACCTCATCTTGAGGAATCGCTACCAACTTGTGAAACATCTTGGTGAGGGGTATTTCGGTCAAGTAAGTATCTTCATTCAGTTCTTTTTTAGATATTAAAAGTACTTATTAAGTGTTTTAATTTTTTATAGAATTAACAAATGTGAAAGTAGTTTCAGAATCAGAGAGACCAACTATTCTGGTTGTTTTGGAATAGTACTAACTTTCATCTTTCATTATGGTATTGTGATGGAATAGTGAAATTACGGAAAATCTCGCCAGATAAATTTGCAGTGCAGCATGTAAGCAGAGACGAAATGAGGATAATCTTTCCAGAATTTTTATTTTAATTCTTTTAAACGTGATTTTGTGCTTGTATCTGGTACTGCATCATGAAAACTGCCACAAAGTCAGCCTGCCTTTTAACATAGAAACAGCTCATATCCCAATTTTCTTAGGGGATGCTTGAAGAAATGCTTAAAAGTTTGTCACATTAAAGCAGCTAATGATGAATTGGAGACATTTGTTAGGTTTTACTTATGTTTTATTTTTAATATTTTTGCTAGTAACCACCTCTTCCTGCCAATACACCCCTCGGGGATACATCTTTAGGTGTGTACGGGCTTCATGAACCCGAGGTTCCCGAGTGAACGGCTCTTCTCCCATGGGGTTTACTGTCTTTGTTAAACATGGGAATCGCACTCCCAGTGTACCCATGCTATCTTTTGTTTTTTCCTCCTACTGTTCTATCTCCCACCCCGTTTTGTTTTTTGCTTTCATGTGTCTTGTGAATCGCATTGAAATTACGTACAATTTTGCTTTGAAATCCATTATCATATATCATCCATCATATCAAGATTCTATTTTGAGTTTTCCAATTTGATTTGCTTTCTAAAAAATTCCCATCACTATGAGTTATTTTTAATTTTTACTTTATAAAATGTTGGTACTTTTTCTGACCCGCATGTTTGCCGTGTGCGGCGTCCCACATCGGGGGGAAATGGAATCCTGGAGTACCTGATGCATTCCCTTTGGCCCATTCTTCAACGTAGACGGGCGACCAGAGTGATCCTACTCTTGTCAATCAGCTCACTTGAGTTTTCTGGGTTTCACCACTTCAGAATGCTTTTAGCCCCTCTGTCATGCTGGACTTCACTGGTCTTAAGTGTTTTGGGTTAGTGCTACAGCTAGGGATACCCTGGGTGAACCGGCGGATCCACATCCCGATACTGTTGCACTATATATCATGGTGGTATCTTGAAGTGTGTGCTGAGGCTGGAATGTTCCAGAGCCAGCTACAACTTTCCCTTGTTGGACTCCATGGTGGGTATGGATTCACCATGAAGAAGTTAGATATTTAATCTATGGATCCAAAAATTTCTTTGTGCCCTAGAGGAGGCCTAAATCCCTCTAACAATGTTAATTTCTCAATACCTAAATTTTTAATAGTCAGTAACCCTGAAGGGAAACTTGCAACCTTTTCACCATTTGCTGTACAAAAATATATTCAGTCTGCTGCTGGCGAATCAAAAGCAATAAAGAAATTGCGGTCTGGTGATCTTTTCATAGAAACTGTATCTGCATATCAATCTGAGCAACTAATGAAATTAAACCAAATTGGAGAGCTAAAAGTTAATGTAACTCCACGCAGAACTCTAAATTCTAGTCGTGGAGTTATATCTGAATCTGATCTTTTTCATATATCTGAACAGGAGTTTATCGAAGAATTGAAATCTCAGCATGTTTGTTCAGCCAAATGCATCTGCATCACACGAGATGATAAAAGTATTAACACAAAACATGTCATATTAACATTCAACATACCAGACATGACGACATCCAATTAAAGCAGGATACTTAAATTGCAGCGTTAGACCATTCATTCCAAACCCCCAAAGATGCTTTAAGTGTCAGAGGTTCGGACATTCCCAGGCTTCATGCCAATCACCTGCAATTTGTGCCAGATGCTCAAAACCCGAACATGGCGAAAACTGCACTGATGAACCTGTATGCTTCAACTGTAAGGGAAATCATCCTACTTACTCCAGGCCTTGTCCTCGATGAAAAAAAAATCCAAAGTATAAAGATAAAACAAAAGATTTCATATCTTGAAGCAAAAAACTAGTAGAAAGTCAGACACCAAGAGCAAATATTTCATATACATCTGATTAAAACGATGAAATCCGTTGCTATCCAAACATACCATTCCCAATAAAGAAAGTGAAAAATCCATTGCTGTCCAAACAGATACCATTCATTCCCAATAATGAAATTGAAAATACAATTGCAAAACAAAGAAACAATCATCCAAGAAACAGATGCAACCATTAAAAATTCAACAAAAACAAACATTCCCAAACCATCTGGTCCTAATCCTAAACACACTTCTAAAGCAAAATCACAAATGAAATTAGATGCTATAAAATCTAATAGAATTGATGAAAAATACTGGGAGACCTATTCATCTGGTGAGAAAATGGAAATAGACAACAATAAAGAGTAGACACAAACGCAAAGTATCTCTGAAAGAATATCATAATGGTTAAAATAATATTTTTGGAATTGCCAAGGCTACTGTAACCATGTAAGAATGTGGAGGCTTTGATTGTTTCCATCCTGTATGTCTTGGTCTGCAGGAAACTTTTTTGACACTTAGTAATATGCACAAAAATTGGAAGATATATCACAAGAGATAATTTAAAAACAATCATGCTAGTGGTGGTGTAGCACTTCTAACTTGTGTTTGGATTGTCGGCTGTTTAAATTTCACTCTTTCAAATTTTTTTTGTATTTTGTACATATGTAAATTAAATTCTTCAGTCTCATTAGTAATGTCTCAGATGATGATCTTGTTTTTGTTATCAACTATTTAAATATTTTTATTCTCACCTTCACATTTTACATGTTTTAAATCTACCTTTTAACTGTCTTGGACTTCATTTTTAAATGTTTTACGTTTTTATTGGACTATATTCTGTCTAGTGTTTGGTGCAGTTTGTCCACTTTTGGACCTTACGCCATAAAACCCCAACATCCAATTCAATCCTGCCAATAAATTCATCAAAAGTAAAATAAAGGTATCACCAGACTCGTACCTACTAGTATAAAGGTACAAACACTGTTTCTGTAATGTCTGCCAATGGTGAAAGCAGTTCTTTTGGTAGACTGTTTCTTTACTGACACTAGTTATATTTTAGGCATTTCATTTTTAGATTTGGCAAAAAAAGTATTTGTAATCAAGCAAGATGATAATTTAAGAATTCATTTATTGGATTTTAATTGTATTTTGTATCATATCATTTATATGCATATAAATGATAACTATTTTTGCGATTTGATGTTAGTTTAAGCAACAGCATGCAATTAGGTTTGGTGATATCTGAAACCAATCTGACAAATGGTGCTTAACTGCTGCGAGGACAAACACGATGAAATCTAATCTCCGTTAAGGTTTTAGTGATACTTTTATGATTTACTTCTATGTTGAATTTAAATGTAATTTTTTATCTGCTTTTAGTTGTATCACTATTTTAAATAAATTTTATGTTTTTAATTTGTTGGCACATTCAACATTACAGTGAATGGTGTTTTCATACAAACTAGCAGATCTGCTCACAGCATCTACACTAAACTTTCCTAATTGCTTATATCTATTGCTGGCAAAATGTTATTCACATTTGGTATCTTATTTCAATACATAATGAATGTAGCAGTGATAGTTGCATTTCATAATGCCAAATGAATTAAAATTATCTAAAAATACATAAAAGGATTTCATTTAACTTTACTGATGTTATCTGTTATTTCCAATAAAATTCATGACAAAGAGAACACCTCAGGTCATGTTACCACAATTAGATTGTGAACCTGTACTTCAATTTCCCATGTTCAAAGGCAATTTGGCATTTTTCTTAACCTAAACCTATTTTCTCATTTTCTTTTCTGTGTTCCAGATTCTCCATTACTTTCTAATCAGACTGCTCAAGCAGCTTGCTCTTCAGTGTACTTTCAGCAATATTATGCATCTGTATGGCTCAAATCAAGCATATTTAACCTAAGCATCAAAATTGGCATATGAATTCTGTAACGGTCTATTTTATATTATTTATATCCATTGTTGCCATTTGACAATAAACAAATAATGTTAATTTCAGTGCCTCATGTCAGTAATATATGTATCAATGATAATATCGTAAAACATATTCACAAGGTTTCTCCATAAGCCCAGAGCCTTAATTTTTACAAAGACACTGCATATTTTATTTCTCCTGCATTGAAGAAAAAAAGGTTAATGACACTTGTCCAAGGTCAACTGTCATCAAAAATAGATTGTATAATATTTATAGGTCAGCTGAAAATTGGATGTTTTTAAAACTGGGTCTGAGACCGATGCATAGTACTCTTGAAAGTGCACTTGTGGATGAATCTTTTGCGATCTACATGAAATGCAGCTTTAAAAGGCCTAAATTTTTCTGTAGCTTGGAACCATGATTTAGAATACAAATAATTTTGGCATATAGAAGTTTATATAGAGATGTGAGGATGAAATTTATATACTTTTAGCTTTTATGTATAAAGTGGAACCAAGGGGTTAATTTATGTTAGTTACTAAACTAGGTTTAAGTAGATAAGTTCCTGAATTAGTGCTTTTTAAATGGTCTAGTAATCGTGTCCTTGGTTCTACATTCACCAAATTTTGTTTTACAAGAAACGTTTTAAATAGTAAGTTTTAGTAATGTTATGTCATGTTGCTAGTAATCCCATATAATGTCCTAACAATATCCAATTTTGAATCCTTGTTTATGGGATCATGGGTCAGTGGGTATGCCCACAGTGCTAGCAACCTATGAGTTATATGTTGCACAAGTTCAATTCCTCCATGGGTGTATTTCTCTCTTCTGTGTCAGTAAAATTTTCATTGTGTATGTCTATTACTTGATATTGTTTGACTTTTGTCTGGCACAGCATGGTCAAATATGGCCGAGTGCCATAAAACCCAATCAACCCAACCCTCATTACTTGATATTATCTGTCTGTGTGGCACAGCATGGCCAAATATGTGTTTGTGGCACTTGTGCCATAAAAACCCAACCAACCTTGTTTATTTACACTAGTCTCAAATATGGATATGCTTAACTATCCAGCCACGGGTGATGCAAAATTGCATTCTACTTATGTTTATTTTGGTTGGCTGCACTATTATTGCTTTGCATCTCCTGATGAACCATTACTAAGATAAATTTTGCACATAAAATGAAAATCACCTGTTTGGAGCGGTAAGGAACATGTGTTTAATCTTAGTACTTGGATACCTAAAACAAATACAATGACCACAAAAATAAGGAAATAGTGGCCATTAAATCTCCCAAAGATTCCGCCTCGGATTCAAGGATGAGTTTTCGATCCTGAGAGAACTCTGGGAGTGCAACCCTGACAGGGTAAGTCGTGTTTTCATTTGCATGAATTAAGGAAACATTTTAAAGTAGTAGACTCGCATATGGCATCTACACTAAGCTTTCTTAATTGATTATATTTATTGATGGCAAAGATTGATATTTCATTTTCAATCCATTTTTAATGAGCATAGCATCCATATTCACCAGGGTATGAAAAATCATGATTTTTTAAACAAAATCCTAAAAGGTGGATTTTTGATTTAAATCAGATTTTTCAAATTTAAATCAGATTTTTATAATTTTTATCAATACCTTTACCTTATAATTTTAAACTTGGACATGAGGCATGCAAATTAGTGTAGTTTCTAGACAGTTTTGATTTATGTTAAATATTAATATTTATGATGAATAACATTAATGTATTAGGAAATATTGCATGGTAAATTTTTGAAAACCTAAAAAATGCGATATAGGAATTAGCAAAGTTAATCACATGGTAGAGTAAATAGAACAGCACAACAAATGCCATACATAAGCAACCATTTCCCATCTGTTTCTCAAGCAGTTTAGTCGGGATTGATCCTGGACTGATGTCAACAGACCAATTTCGAGGGCAATCAGACAAATTTCAGATTATTTTACATTTATTATGTATGAGGGCAATTCCGCGAAACATGGGACATGCATGTGAAAAAAATATTTTAGAAAATTACCTCAACTTTTCTTTAGTTCTTTTCTAGATAGTTTACAGCTTTTATACTTGAATTCAGCAACATCTTTACGCATTTATTTCATCAGCACATAGTCAACTGTTCTAAAAGCAAAGGTATGAAGATTTTTTTACTGTGAACTTGACTGTCTGCAGGCAATTTTTGTATTAATATTGTGCATTTTTGTTTAATTTTCATGTATAATAGAAAGCTATTTAAGTAGAGGAAATTATTTCTAATTTTGTAACATATCAATAATTATGTTTATGGAATGACTTCGAAAAAGTGCTTAATATAATGTAACGTGAGCCACAGAAACTTAATATTTAAAATTCTTTTATAAAATTCTACATTTAAAATTAAAACTTTTACTTTTCCTCTTGCTTAGTATAAAGCCTGAGAGTAGCTGAAAAACTTTATTTTAATTCATGCTTTTTCTTAAAAGATAGAACACATTATTTAATTTTGTAACGTGAGTCGCACATAACCTGCCATTAGATTAAATGTTGCACATAAAGTATTGGCTTTCACTTTTCAATAAAATTTGAGGTGCAAACGATTTTGTGATAGACTTATTTTTATTAAAACTTTCTTTATACAATATAAAAATTATATTATGGCACCTACAGTAGCTGCAGAAATTCAAAGAAAGCACAGAAAAATTAAAGCAAGAAGGAATTTATGAGGGTTATAAAGAAAAGCGCCGTCTTACTGTGAAATAATACAGATGCAGAAGGGGAAAAATCAATGAAAATGCCAGTAGCTCTACAGAAAGATTTAAAATCAAAAGAAAGTAAAAAAAATTAAAAGTATTACGTTTTAGCGAACAAAGAAACTTCAAAGAAAGAAACACCTCAATAGTACAAAAATGCGAACACTTTTGGCAAAGTTATCCAAGCAAAACGTGGTTTATCTAGCATACCATGTTGTAAAGAATTTGCGGTGAGGAAATTGTTTAGCAGCATTTGTAATGCGAGTTTATATACAGGTTTCAATTCAGTAATCATACAAAATCATCAACTTTGAGTAGAGATACAATAGACAAAATTATATCATTTTGTGGATGAAATAATATTAGCCGAATGGCTCCTGGGCCTAAAGATGTCGCTACGAAGAAAGTGTTTAGTAAATAATGCGCATGAATTCGTACAAGCTGCCAAAAAAGTAGAAGACAAATTGTATTTTAAATTCTAAGAGAAAAAATGGAGAAATTCAGATCTTCAATTACAGCATATTTGGTCCAAAGTACTTCTAATAATAGGAATAAATAGATTTTATGTTACCAAAAGGGTATCTCTTATAAAGTGACATCTGTAGCACACCTATAAGCTGTTATAAAATCGAAGCTGTAGTGATGGACAGTGTATCCTAATGAAGCGAATAAGATCACCTAATTTTACAATAGTACTGAGTTAACCACCATTGCCATAATAAAGTTGAAGTCATTGCTATGGCCCCAAATGTGAAATTTTTCATTGATTATTATTCATTACCATTTATGCTTTGAAATTGCTTTAGTATATTGTTCATTATTAAAAATATCATAACTGCATATTAAACTGAGATTTTCATAGATCTGCATTTTTTATTCAATGTTAAAACAATTTTGAATCAAAATAATTTACTTCGCATTTTTAATGCACATAAATATGTTTATAGGGAATTATATAATTTTTTAATTGCAATTATTCTCAAATAGCTATAAAAAATTGATTTTTGCCCAGATTAAAATTTCACAGATGTTATTAATAAGCATTCGGTCCTCAGAATTCACAAATGTAACGTGAGTATGAAACATGAGTCACATAAAAAATTAACGTATTTTATTAATTAATGCAGCAATTTCGTTTTTCTCAGGTTTGACATGACTCTCAGTGAAGCATCCAAATTCTTTTTTCCTATTAACTTTTAGATGAAGAGAAAAACTCATTTTTGAAAGTCAAAAATTGATGTCCTTTTTTTGTAACATGAGTCAGTCCAAAATGTTGCCATTGGGGAAACTTAATTCACACTAAAGTTCTAAATTATGACAATGAGTTTATAAATCAATTTTTGTTTAGTAATCTTAATCCATTCCTTTTTTACATGAAATTGTATATTAATGTCTGATTATAACGTGAATCACATGGAATTGCCCATGAATAAAATGTGTAGAATTTCTTTAATTATTTTATATAAGTGATTAATTGGTTAAAGACTTGTTTTTGAGAAAAAATCATGTCACCAATAGAAAATAAAATGAAAAGAACTTGCAAAAAGGACTTTGTGAAAAAATGTTATTTGTAAGTAAATAGTAAAAATGAGACGAGATATGAAAATATACATAAATTGAAATCAAATATATCTATTTTTAAAATTTAGATAAATGTGAAAACCCTGCTATAAACTAGTTATAAGATTTAATGGTGGAAATATAAAATTGATGTAATTATGCATGGTGCTTTTGGATCTATCAGATTTTATACCTAGTTTGTCATTTCTGTTTCATTGTAGGTCAACATAATCACCTTTAAACGGCTCTTTTCCACAAACCTGAAGATATGCTTTGTCTTTGAGTGCTTGGAGCAAAATTTGGATCAATTCGCAAAGGATAAGTACTTACCTTTGAGCCATATCAGAGCTGTAGGAGTTCAGTTGGCAACTGCTCTGCAAACCTTAAAGGTAAGGTGCTTTGTTTTATTTATTTATCTATGTATAGAGAATTTACAAAACTGAATGCTTTAATCTTGTCATTTCAACTTTTGAAAGAAATTGAAGCTTCAATTTAAAAAAATTGCTCCCTGCATCATTCATTTTTCTGTTTACCTTTTTAAATTTTAAATAAATGCAACCCTCACTCATTTTAATACTTTTTCAAATATCGTCATCAATTTTCAATGTCGAAGGTATGAAACCAGTTAGTTGCCTTGTATAATGTGACTTTCCATAATGTTGGTTAATCTTTGACAAACAGGGACCTGTCACCTATCTACTGCAAGTTCACCATTTTATCAATCTGGTTTTTAATTAGTAATGAATTTTTAATTTTAAAATGGATTTCTTTAAAATACGAGTGCTTCGAGTCTCATTACAAAATTGAATTTATAAGTTTTTCAGAGTAAAATAAGCTATCAGGTGGAGAAGAATACTTCTGGTTAAAAACGAATTTCTTATCACCATTTTGACCATGTTTGAAGTTCTACGTGGCAATCCAAAACTTTTATTAAATCCTTTATGCATTTATCTTTACAGGAAACCTTTGTTAGGGTCATGTGGGGTAAAGTTAGTATAAAAACTTGACAAGTTTTTAAAATGTGTTTCTCTTTATATATACATTGCATTATTCAAGAACATACTGCATGTTTTTCTTCATATTTAAACCTATATCTTTAGTTAAGATATATGTATGGCTATTTTATACCCACTTTACCCCATGGTATAGGGTAAAGTATGTAATTTATAGAAGTTGTTATAAAATCACTACAAATGGTGAAAAAATTAAACACAATATAATAATTGATAAGTGTTAAAAGTTCTCTTTGTTCAATAAGCTATTATTTTAGTGGTCTTCCAAATGCCAAACTCATAATACGTAACAATAGTTTTGAATTCTGTAGCTCCAGATGTGCTTGAACAATGTTTGATTGTTCATTTCATTGTAAAAACCAATCAAAAGTTCTACACAAAACAAATTATTATTCAAAATTCATGAAAACACTACGTTAACATGCATTTTGAGAAAGATATAGATTGGTAATGTTTGTAATAATATTGCCAATATATATATATATATATATTATGCCAACATCCTCCTTTTCTAGAAAATATACCATCAACTAAAGATTTTTTAGGAAATGTTACTTTGAATGAATCTTTCGTGACTTCTGTTACTTGCGCAACGAATTGTTGAACTGGTTTTTTGCCTATATATTACACGAGAACCTTGCTTAATATTGCTGCTGTTAATTTTGCTCTTGGTTCTTCAATATTTTCTTCTGGTTCTGTAACTTTATTTTCATTAAGTGCCTGAGCTAATGTTCTCATGTTTTTTCTTATTACTAGATCCATCTTATCTTTCTTGATATTAATGCTCTAGGATGCTAGAGCCTCTGTTAAAACCTCACCCGTTTTTCTGTACCCTCTTTCTGAATGAATTTAAGCAGCATTTCTAAAATAAGTAGACATAAGAGGGTTAATAATATGGCAAGTATCAGGTCTTTTTAACCGTGAACTTCATCTGGCATGTAAGTTGTTTGAAAATTATATATTATTTCCTGTGAAGCTTGATTTCCTTCATTTTATAACAAGCTTACAACACATGTTGAACTTCATTCTGGGAAATTAATGCCTTTTCTGTCCTTACAATTCTTCATACCACAGCCTGTCCATTTACTGTATAGAACCGCTTTCCTTAAATTCTTTCATACAACATGGTCAATTTTAATGATTCACATAACTGTTTATATAGACATGGAAATGTGACCTTAGAAACATTTTGCAAGTAGTTTTTCCATGTACCATGATTTTGAAATTTCTTTCCTTGTTATTTTCAGTGGCTTGGAAACCCCAACATCTAAGGGCTGTACGGCACAACTTGTAATTGGGGTAGCCATAATATTATACTTATACATACATATATATTGAATATTTACACCTATTCATTTTTACTGATTAAAAGTTATCTACACTGCTGGCCACCCAAATTGCAACACCAAGAAAGACAAAAGATATCACAACAAAATTTATTTTGTAGATAACATGTTGACCAAGTATCAAATGATTAAATTTATAGACTTCTGTGAAGTGTGGTTCCTGCCAAAATCAGTAGCCAGAGTAGCCGCCATTGTTGGAGTTCACCGCTGCCACACGCCTCGGCATTGATTCAAAGAGACTTTGGATGTGTTCTTGGAGTACAGCAGACCAAGCAGCTTCCACACGTTGCCAAAGTTGATCTGGTGTGGCAGCTGGGGATGTATTCTGGGTCAATCGTTGAGCAACCATGGACCACATGTTTTCTATCGGCGAAAGATCCGGAGAGCGAGCTGGCCAGGGAAGCAATTTGTTGGAATCGGTCTCAAACCTCCAATTATAGTGCCGTGTGGGGCACATCAATATGGAAAATTGTGTAAATTGAATGTATAAAAGATTGGGGATCATGAGCTGATCAGACTTCTTGTTTTCTAAAATGTATGTTTTAAACTATAAGACTTGTTTACGTAATAAAATTTATTTTTAATGTATAAAACTCTGTTTTCAATCGATAAAACCCAACAATTGGTTATGGGCCTCAGACCTTAAGCTAAACCTGAATTCTGCCACTACAGGTATCCAGTATGATGGGTATTCAAGAAATGTCCATGTTTTCCTTCCCGAAGTTATCGGATTTCAACTATGCCACGTGGAAGACGGACATGAAGGTATTGTTAATCGACCGGAACTGCTGGGAATTTATCACTAAAACGGAACCTCTATTATTGGAAGATGTTCCAGAACAAGAAAAAAGAGACTATCGTTATAGGAAGCAGAGGACATACACAACTATCTACCAGGGCATAGACAGAAAATATCAAGTCTTAATTTCATCTACTGAAGACGGTAAGGAAGCCTGGGATATATTAAAGACCAACTTTGAACCAGCATCTAGAGCACGATTGGCAGGCCTTGTGGACGAGTTCTTTTCAATCCGCTACCAGCCGGAGGAAGAATCCATTGGACTCTTCTGCAAACGAGTGCATGAGAAGCTGTTACAGATAAAAGAAGGTGGATTCGAAATCCCAGACCTCTTAGTTTGCTTTCAACTAATAAGACATTTGCCTCACGAATACGATAATCTGGTACAACTGCTATACAGGATGGATGACAACGAGTTCACGCTAGACAATTTGTCTAAACATTTAATAACAGAATCCAGCCGGATCGACCTGAAGCGGAAGGACGAAGACACAAAATTAAGTATCGTGGCCGATGCTTATGCTACAAGAAACAAGTCATCTAGATACAAGGAGACACGGGCGTCTACTCCTGATCACAGCAGATGCGTACTGGACCCTGAATTAATTCCTTCAAGCCCAAGAAAGTCGACAGTTTGTCGTATGGGGCCGCGACCATTCTGTAACTACTGCAAAAAGTCGGGACATTACGAATCGAAGTGCTTCAAGAAAAGCAATCGGCAGAAACCTGGTGGTGAATTATTTTATATGGAGGACAATCCAAAAACTGATCTTCAACGTGCCTATGCAGTTTCAAATTTTCCAAATGAAAGACCGAGGGAATTTCTCATTGATTCAGCTGCAACTGCTCACTTCTGTAAAGAACGTGATATGTTTACGACATTCAGAAAACTACCACCACAGAAGATCCTAGTCGGAGACAAGGACAGCACCTCGGAAGTATTAGGTATGGGTGATATTCAATTTACAGTTTTAGATAGAAACCGAAATTTTGATTTAACTTTGAAAGATGTTTTATATTCACCTAATATGAGAAGAAATTTAATTAGTGGTGCTCGTATTGATCTTGTGGGAAACCAAATTAAATGGGGAAATAAAATGATTATTTATAATAGTTATAATAAATATTTGTTTACTGTTCCCAGAATTGGAAAATTGTATATCTTGAAAGGTTATCCCAAGATTAAAAATTATACATATGTAACTGGTTTAGATCTAGAAAAAGCCCACCGTAGGTTTTGTCATGTTAACATGCCCTTAATTGAAAATATGAGTAAAATTAATTGTGTAAAAGGAATTGAAAAACTTAATTGTAAGAATATAGATAAAAATTGTAAGATTTGTGCTATTGCTAAATCCACTAGAATATCCTTAAAAAGAAACTATATGTACGAAAGGAAAACTAAAAATGTTTTGGAAAGGATCCATATGGATTTGTGGGGTCCTGCTCCAGTTAACTCTCTAGGTGGAAACAAATACTTTTTATCTATTATTGATGATTTTTCACGTAAAGTAACTGTTTATATTATTCGAAATAAGAATGAAGTTTTTGATTACTTTAAAAAATACTTGGTTAGAGCTGAAAGACAGCTAAATGTTAAGTTAAAATGTGTCCGAACTGACAATGGTTTAGAATTTTGTCACAAAGAATTTAAAAAGTTTTTAAATGATCTAGGAATAAAAATCGAAAGAACTTCAACTTATACCCCTGAACAAAATGGCGTTGCAGAAAGGTTCAATAGAACAGCCATGGATTGTGTCAGAGCTATGCTTCAGGACAGTGGTTTACAACCACAATTTTGGTCAGAAGCACTTTTAGCATTTATTCACACTAAAAATAGATGCGAACACAAATTAACTGAGGGTATATCTCCTAACGAAATATGGACTGGTTTCAAACCATCAGTAAAACATTTTAGAATTTTTGGCTCTTTGGCATATGTTCATATTCCTAAAATACAGAGAAATAAATTACAACCCAGAGCAAAACTTGGTATTTTGACAGGATATGGTTTGAAAACTAAAGGTTACAGAATATATATCCCAAACGAGAAGAGAATAGTTGAAACAGTCCATGTTCATATCGACGAAAGTAAGAAAGCTGTTGATGTACTATTTGGTAAAAACTTTGAGTACGTTTCTTTCGATCTTAATTCTAATATTCCTATTTATCAATCAAATGAAAATATAAAAGTAAAATCGGAAAGTGAAACTCAAGTTTTAGATTCTAAAGATTTAGATAAAACTGAGAACTTAAAATGTCTTAACATTTCAAATTGGCGTAGAATTGAAAAACCTAGAAATAAAAGCAATAGGATAGATGTATACTATTATTCTCCTGAAAATTTGAGAATGAGATCTTTAAATGATATTAAAAAGTACTGTACTAAAAATAAGATTAGGTTTGATCCTGTAAATTTCAATTTTAAGCCAGAAACTGAACATCCTAATGTGGATATTTCTAATGTGCCATCTACTTCTAGTGATGAATCTAATTTTTTAGACCAACAGATGTACGACATGTATGATCAGTGTTACAATGTCGAAATCCCCAAAAGTTATGAAGAAACGCAAGCAAGTAAGGATAAAATTAAATGGAATACTGCCATGAACGAAGAAATTCAGATAATGAAGGATAGGCAAGTATGGAAATTAGTGGACACACCCCCAAATACAACCATAATTGGAAGTAAGTGGGTGTACAGCATAAAAATGGACGAAAACAATATACCTAAAAGGTATAAAGCTCGTCTTGTTGCTCAAGGTTTTAAGCAAAAACCCGGCATTGATTTTAAAGATATTTTTTCACCAGTTGTGAATTTTTCTATTGTTAAATTATTGTTTGTACTATTGATTTCTATGTTGGGTTGGTATCACTGTCAAGTTGACGTGAAAAGTGCATATTTATATGGACACCTTAAGGATACTATATACATGAAACAGCCAAAAGGATTTGTGCTGAAAGGATCCGAAAACAAAGTATGTCTATTGGAAAAGGCTATATATGGTCTGCATCAAAGTGGTAGAGAATGGAATTTGGAATTAGACGGTATTTTAACTAAATTAGGATTTTCTCAGTTAAATTGGTGTAATTGTGTCTACAAATTTAAAGATGTAATTTTAATTGTTTATGTAGATGATATGGTTTTGTTTTCAAAAAGAGAACATTTGATAAATGACGTAATCGAATTATTGGATAAAAAATTGGATCTTACAGTCCTAGGTAAAACTAAATATTTGTTAGGCGTAAACTTTCAAGAGATTGAAAATTCGATTTATTTACATCAAATTACCTACATTGAAAAATTAATGTCAAAATTCAAAGATCTTCCTAAAAGTTTTGTGAATTTGCCTTTTAAAATTGGTTGTAACTTACCTGATAAGGTTAAAGAGGAAGAAATAATTGAAAATGATTTAATGAGGAAATTTCCCTATCGTTCCTTAATAGGATGTTTATCGTTTTTGTCAGATAGATCCAGACTAGATATTGCATTTGCTGTTAATATAATGTCTCAGTTTTGTAATGGTTATACTTACAAACACTGGTCTTACGTTGTTGATATTATGAACTATGTTTGTCTTACAAAGGATTTTAAAATTAATCTTTCCAATGTAGAAAATTCAAATTTGATTGCTTTTTCTGATGCAAATTGGGGATGTGGTCTCACAAACAGACATTCAAGCAGTGGCTATTTAATTTATTTGGGTAACATCCCAATATCATGGAAATCTTCTAAACAAAAGTGCATAGCTCTTAGCTCAATGGAATCTGAATTTATTGCACTAAAGAAGTTATTTGGTTTAGTAGAATTATAAATGAATTAAGTTTGTGTGATTACATAAGACCCCAAGTATATTGTGATAATCAATCTGCTATCTATTTTTCAAAAAATAGTCAGGAAAATCAGAAAACTAAACATATTGATATCAAGTACAAATTTATTCGTAAATTAATAAAAGATGAACTATTTAACGTAAATTATATTTCATCGGAAAATAATTTGGCTGACTTTTTAACAAAGCCTTTATTGTTAAATAAATTTAAAAATATTATTAGAAAAATATTTTGTTAGATTTATATATATATATTGAATTGTAATACATCTGCTGAGGTTTTACAACCGATGGGGCCGCATGTTGGAATCGGTCTCAAACCTCCAATTATAGTGCCGTGTGGGGCACATCAATATGGAAAATTGTGTAAATTGAATGTATAAAAGATTGGGGATCATGAGCTGATCAGACTTCTTGTTTTCTAAAATGTATGTTTTAAACTATAAGACTTGTTTACGTAATAAAATTTATTTTTAATGTATAAAACTCTGTTTTCAATCGATAAAACCCAACACAATTCAATCTGGCGATTGACGAAGAACACTTGGACAATGCGTGCCACGTGTGGTCGCGTATTATCCTGTTGAAATATGGCTGTGGGAAAGCCCTGAAGGTAAGGAAGGACAACTGGCTCCAACACCTCGGAGATGTAGCGCTGGCTGTTTAAAGTACCGGCAATGCGTACTAGAGGAGTGCGAGAGTGATATCCAATACCGCCCCATATCATAATACCCGGTGCAGGACCAGTGTGGCGGTGCATAACGCAGCTGTTCAGCATCCTCTCTCCACGGTGTCTCCAGACTCGAATCCGACCATCGTGGTGTTGCAGACAGAAGCGTGACTCGTCAGTAAAGACAATTTCATTCCATTCTGCCGTCCACATCCTTCTTTCATCGCACCATTGGCGGCGGAAACGTCTGTGGTTCTGCGTCAAGGGTAGACGAAGCAATGGACGTCTTGCGGACAGACCACTCTGCTGTAAACGGCGTCGAATGGTACGCGCAGACACTGGATGATGCGGTACAGACTGAATGTGCTGTGCTATGGTTCGTGATGTGGCTGAGCGATCCGTCACTGCCATACGCACAATATGCCTGTCATCACGTGAAGTGGTGCACTGAGGTGGATGCGATCGAACACGTCGGTCCGTCGTACCCTCCTGCATCCAACGATCACATATCCGCATTACAGTTTGGTTTCGTCCAACACGACTACCGATTTCCCTGAAAGATAATCCACTATCTCGGTAGGCCACTATCCTTCCTCTGTCGAACTCGGATACTTGATCAAAAGATGATCGCTGTTTTCTACGAGGCATAATTGATCGTTTTTTTTGAAAAAACCACAAGAAAAACACAATTGCCGTACTTGAAATCGTCGAAATCTCCAAGCCTTAAATAGCGCTTTGAAGTGGCGCCACAGGCGCGCGTGATGTGCGTCTGCGCTGAAATTCTAATCATTTGCATGTCTCACCTCCGCTAATGCATGTTGTAAATTTCATATTATTTGCATGCTTCCTTCAGGGTGTTGCATTTACGGTGGCCAGCAGTGTAGTATAAAAGAATCCCCAAAAATAGTTTCATCAATGTTGCAGCTGAGCCTAAAGCTATACCACTTTTAAAAAAATCTAGCATTAAAAATAATATTGTAATTGCCTTTTTATTGGAATCTCTTAACAAGTCCTTTATCTAGCTCGGGAGAACAAAAAATGTATAATAGCTTTTTAAAAAAAGAATACATAAATAGGAAGTTTCCCAGATAACTGCAACCCACATGACTGGATCGAAACAAACAAGAGGCTACCTACATCTTCTAAATGTTATCACTAAAATTGTTTCAATTGAAAATCGTTTTCAAGAACTTAAATATAATGCTGTGAGTTGTATTTTCCATCTTTACAGGGTATGTAATTAATGAAGTAGTTTTTACATGGACTACCCACTTTACCCCATCTGACCCTATAGGCTTGCTCTCGGATGACTTGTTTTATAGTTTTGCATATAGCAAATGCTTCTGGAGCATTCCTTTATCATGTAAAAGACAATCGTACATAGGTTTTGGTCATGAAAATGGCTTTATCTTATTTTTTTATTAATCAAAAAATATTTTTAACTTAAGCTTACTTGAAGGGAAGATAGTTTATCACACCTTATAAAGCGTATATCAAGCAGTCGCACAATCCTGAGTTTCTCAAGTGATCTTTCTTCCCTTTCATTTTTACCCTTCTGCTTTTTGCTCTTTCTTCCTCCCTCATTGTGTTGTGTACAGCTTTACCAAATATGGCTCTTGTGCCATAAAATCTGAAAGCAACCAACCATGTTAAGTATTCACGAATGAGGCATCTCAATGTGACCAGATTTGTTCCATACATGATAGGTTGATATCGGCTCTTTTGTAAATAAGGGACAAATATGCTAAAGAATTGGCATAGCTTACTTGAAGGGGAAGATAGTTTAAGTTAAAAATTTTGTTTTGATAAAGAATAATAAAAGATACAGAGCCATTTTTAAGGTTAAAAATCTGCTTGGGGTCTTGTATGCAATAGTGGAGAGCCCCCTTTTGCATGTATTAATTATTATATTTATTATTAGCAATTGTGTTAATAATTATAACAATCCTAATTGTGTGATTTCCATCTTAGGACTGCCGCATCGTCCATGGAGTATTGTTTTAAATTTTGGTGCTTTCTTTTCCGAATTGAATTGTGGATTCACTTTTTTTATATTTTTAAGGCATAGCAGTTTATACTGACAAGCATGCTTGGCTAGATATATCAAATGTTTTAAAATCCATCAGTTTCTGATGCAAGGCTATTGTCCACTTACTAAGGTTACTGCAATAGATAGTTCTAGTATAATTTACTTGAATGTAACATTTTCTTGAAAAGTGCCTGGAACATATTTAAATAAATCTAATTAAATAAATAAGTCCCAAATATATCAATGGAAAAAAATTTATAAGCATAAAGAATATTCAGCATGTAAAATAGATCTAGCAATAGTACTAAGTAATGAATTTATATTAAAGTTAATGGTATGTGCCAGCTAGTAGAGCAATTGAATAGCATAGTTATCTTTCAAGATTCGATACTTTTGATATTTTAACTGGATTTAAATTGTAATTATGAAAAACTTTCCGATTCATAAATACTTGATTGAAGTACATTTTATGCATCAATTTTGACTAGGTGTCCTGAAGTCATCCTGGGTTTGCCCTCAGACGAAGGCGTCGATATGTGGTCCCTGGGATGCGTACTTGCGGAGCTGCTCATTGGAAAGCCTCTCTATGTCACTGCTGAGAGTGAGGCACAGATGGTAATTTCATTTATCCGCTTAAAACTTAATGAAAATCTATTTCCAGTATTTGAGGTTTCACTAACTTTAAACTTAGAATTGCCACCAATTGAATTTTCTGTTTATTTTAATATGAGGTGTAATTAGAAAGTACTGTTATGCTGTTGAAAAACAAATTTTTACTAAACAGTTTTACTAAAAGTAAAGCTATTAAAAAGTAACTATTGAACCTCCCCAAGTACTACTATACTATTTCACTGAGGAAGGTGTGTGTGGAGGGTCGCTGGGCAAAATGAGGGAAGTACATTTGAAGATTTTATCCTGGCGAATTGTACCTCAGGTCTTCGAAAAACAAGCTACAATTTCTTTCTTTTACCATTTAATACAGATTTACACCATTCCATCGCTCATTGCATTTTCACCGTAAAAACTTTGCTTTCTTGCATTCAAAAAAGAATAATACCCTATATTTAAAAAATGAATCTTTCAATTGTTTTACTGATTAAAAATAAGAAATGTACAGAAAATAATTTTTTCGTCTGTTATGACATTTGGGGCAAACTTACACATTATATACACAAAAAAATATCCCAAAGCTAGTCAATGGATCCGCTTGACAGTAAATCAAGAAAGGCTACCTAACATCCATAACTACATCTGTAGTGATGGTGTGGATCTTTCTATTCAGGATTGTTTCCAGACTGTTAGGTTGCTCCAGTGCGACGTTTATTAACTACCTACATATGGTGATGCTGGGCCCAAAATCATAGAACTGCAGCTTATCTTATTTAGGTATGAATCGTGCTTTTGCCCTGAGCAGATGGGGCGAATATCCATTCAGTGTTACTAGTGTTTAGTCACACAATATTTATTCATCTTTCCAAGTGTTTCAAAATTAAATGTACTTATCCTTATTAAATGTCTTTTTGCAATGAAAAATATAACATTTTTTATATTTTTATTACAGTTTTATCTCATTGTTAGTCTCTTTCTAATTGTAATATAGAAACTTCAAACAAAAGCAGTAAAGAGTAAAATTTAAAAAAATAAGCTGTCGAAGGTTAAGCAGCATGGGGCGAGTTAAAAAGTTGGTAGCCGCTGTTTTAGATGCTCAATGCAAACATTAATTTTCTAAATTATTTTCTGATTGTAACTATCTTGATTTGAGATTAAATGTACTGCTAACATCTTACAATTTCCTTTTTGACCAGTTAGTTTGTTTTGTTTTTATAGCTGAATTTTTTCTACGAGAACCTGGATGCTGAAACTTTCCCTAAGTGTTTTAGGCAAGGCATCCTTTTTTGAAAAGGAGAACTTTTTTGAAAAGTCTCCTTCACGAACAAGTTATATCGTCAAGGTAAAAATGATTAAACTTTTGTAATTTTTATATTTAAAAGAGAATACATATTAAATTATTTTAAATGGACCTTATGAGAAATATCTATTCAGTTCTAAAATTTAATGTGTGTTTTATATTCTAATTTAGGATCCCACTCCAGATGGACATCAGAGTCCTTTACCTAGTGGTCTAAACGATTTATTGGGAGTAAGTATTCAATTATGCTGTATCAAATAGCATAGTTTAGTGTTGGTAAGGCTTTTTATGACTGATTAAACTCAAGTTTTTAGACAGTAGAACATTTCCGTAAATTCCTGATTATTTGACACTTGAGTAAACTTTTCAGGCTAAGATGCTTAGTAAATAAAATGAGTACTAAGTTTGAATTAATCTTTAAATGCCATAACTTGAATAAAGCATTGTTACTAGTGAAAATGAAAACGAAGTTAAAGCTTAATTGCAGTGATTAATCAAGTTGAATGTAGAAATATATAGTATGGGTACTTTCGGTTCCTTGACAAGCATTTAGCTGCATGTTCATTAATACCGAAAGCTGATAACATTATCCAAGTTCCAACACATGACTAGTTTTATAAATTCGGTTGAGAACAGATTATATATGGGTTGAAGCAGAAAGCTATTGGAATTGATAAATTTTTTATTGCAAGCTCAAATTACACTGAATTGGCATTATCTGGGGAATGCTATTACACTTGTTCTATGCTGTTCATAGAGAAAAGCTTCATTTTTATATATAAACCTTTTTTGTGTGCTTCAAATATACCTATGAAATACCTGTAAATGCTCAAAGAATTTGAAAAATAAACATTTGATTTCATATTTATGTATTTTCCTGTTGTCTCATATGTTACTGTTAACTTACAAATAATAAAAAAAAATTCAATTTTCTAAGGGCTTCACAGACCTGAGATACTCTGATCCTTTTCCATGGGGTTTACTGTCTAGTAAACATGGGGGTTGCATTCCAGGGATATCCACGTGATCTTTCTCTGCTTGCATCCCTTTCTGTTCCCCAATACCTCTTTTTTCCCTTCCATTACCTTTTTCATTTGAAGTTGTCTGTTTGCACAGCTTGGCCCACTAGCAAACTATGTCCATTACTTGATTTTACTTGTATTATGCTTGGCCAAATATGGCCCTTGTGCCATAAAACCCCAAAACAACCAACCTAGTTCTAGTGAAAATTTCCTACGTTAGAGTATAGTTGATCTCGGTGTCCGAAGAGTGCTCCTTAGACAACTTGTCGTTCTCTCTAATATCAATATTATGATTAATTTCAATGTAGTAATATGCACAGAAATGCAACAAATTACTATTGTGATGTACTTTTTGATTTATTGAAGTTATACTGTCTTTCTACGTCTTAGTACTTTTTCATTTTTGATGTTTATTTAACACGGGTGGCAATGATTTGCATTTGCACATCATTCACTTGACTCTGGCAAGAGATCAATGCAAATTGACTGCAGATTATAACTGTTCGCTTTGAACGATTGGGGCCGAAGGACATTAAAGTGTATGGGCTATAATAAAGTGAGTTTTATTGAAACAACTCGGTATTTACAAATGTAACAAGCATTGAAAGTCAAGACGTCTTTTCTATTTCTTCTCCTATAATCTTCTATATGTAGTTAAGAGTGCACAGATTTACATAATAATTTACATGTTTCACATCCACCACATGGCACTCTAAAAATCAAGTCCTCTGCAAAGGTTGAGAGACTGATTCCAACAATAACATCACCTATATTGCAGCAATCAATAATGATCTGGACATATTAGTCTGTTCTTTAAGACCTTGATTTGAAATCTGCTGCTAGACTACTAGCCAGTCTATTATGTATATTTAATGTTAATTTGATACAGAAGTTATATATATATATATGTTGAATTTTGATAAAGGTTACTGTACATTTTATCTGCTTACAGTATTCATGAACCAGATGACATCTTTATGTGTCGTCTGGTTCAGTGAATATGCCATGAGTAACAACACCCATTTCGACCATAAGTTTTTTCTAATTTGTAGCTTTATTCCATATTAAATTTAAATATACAGGTAACCCCCATATAACACGGCACTTCTATAGCACGGATTCACTCTTACACGGTTCGAGAATTGGGAACATCCCCGTATAACACGGTGCTTTTATGCAATGATTGGAACAACGATGCGAAAAGGACGGCATTATGAAAGTTTAATTTAAACGGTGTAGCATGGGAATATCCTAAGAACTACACGTGCGGATATTATCTCGAGATGAATTAAATAAAAAGTAACTTAGCTTAGAAGAGACATGGCGTCTCTCGGGGATCCCCACTCGTCATCAAAAAGAAAAAATGGCAAGAACGCTTAACGCGTTTCTTTCTCACAAAACTGCAAGGTTGTTGGACTTAGGCGAAAAAAAAGAGAGCGTATTCTTCCTCTCCACGCTTTTTATCAGTTTTTCAGGGGGTTGCAAATCAGGGGAGATGGTCTTGTCAATCAAGGGAGCTGGACTTCCTGATTAGCTGTTTTTAAACTAGCTCATCTGTAATTTGTTAGACGGACACACATGACATGGCATGACGTAACTTTCTGGAAGATTCTTAGCATAGTTAATGAGCGTCCTGGAGCGAGGGAGAAAACGGAATTGAGAAATAAAGGACTTAAAAAATAAATAGCATCACTGATCTCGTGGCTGTCAATCAGAGGATGAGGATATCTTGCCAAAAAGAAAACACCCTCGGTTAATAGTGCTTAATGATGACGAAGAAAACATTGTTTAATTCATATTAATATGTATTACTTCTTAAGAAAATTTTAATAAAGATATTTATCTTGATTATGAAAATATAATAGCATGTTTTTTAATTTTTGGAACCAAACCCCCTTTTCGTACTAGTTCTCTGTTTCGCATAACACGGCAATTTTTTGGAACATAACTCCCATGTTATACGGGGGTTACCTGTATTTTAATTCACAATTTCAATTGCTTTATTACTTTTACAAGTCTACTTGACCTTTGTTGTATATCACTGAATGATAGGCATTTAAGTTTTGGAATAAACAATCCTTTCTTTCTTAGTACAACCTGCCTGAATTGGATGAACTTGATAGGAGTGCTGTATGTATGATAGAAAAGTTTTCATTGACTTTTTAACAGAAGTCCTTTGCATGGACCCAGGAAAAAGAGCTAATTCATTGGACATTCTCACCCATGCTTTCTTGATAGCGTGCCATTTGCATAAGTTCAAATGCAGCAACCAGTAAGTTGCCAATTTTATTTTACAAGTTATATATGTCTGTATCTTAAAATGTAACAATCACACATCATTGAATTGGCTGTTGGGTCATTCAACACAAAGTGAGCAGATTCGCTGGCTGACATCACCGATTTTAACGAAAATTAGTTTTTAAATAGGTCACATAGTAATGAGCAACTCCAAAATACTAGATTTCAGAAATCTATATTTTGTTAATTATTGACATTTAAAGTTCAAGGTCACACAAATTTATATTTTGTAGCACTAAAAGTAGCCTGCAAAAAATGCATTTTTCACTGAGGGAAAATTCCAAAAACATCAAAACTTTTCGACATAAAAGAAAAAGATGTATTATATGTCCTGAAATTTTCCTAATTGTAATTTCATTATTTTTGTCTCGGGAAAACTTTTAACTAGACATAAATTTTACTTTTTTATCGCAGATGATAATGAGTTATAACCTTCGATAATATAAAAAATGCGATATGAAAATGAAATAACTATTATGGTGCAAAATACAAAATTGTACATGAAATTTCTTTTTAAAGTCTTTTGCTTAATCCAAGGAGTATTTCCATCTGAAATAAATGGGTGAAAAGTTCATTTTGTTAGCGAAGTCTTGTTGATTTGCTTTTTACTTTGGAAACTTAAGTATAAAAAGCAACTACTTGATAATATTAAATACATTTTGTAAATGTTGAGCATTTTAGTCACGTAAACACTAATTTTGAGAGTGAAAAAATAATTTAAACATCGTTGTTATACTTGAATTTCCCAAATGTACACAACTCACGAATCCTTGTTCCATATTTATCACAATCACTAGTGAAACAAGTAAAAATTTCAAGAATTCGACAGCACTAGGAAAATTTCAAGTTAAGCAACTACGAAATTGAAGACCTTTATCAGATTGAAAGTGAATTTCAAGACAATCAAGTAAAAGTTTTAAATGTTTAAGTTTTTTCAATTGTGATTTGATGTCCTGCTTTTATAATTTGCTTCAAAAGTTAAAAATTATTTAGTATTTCATGGTTGATTTCGGGTTTCATTGTTGCGATTTGAAACAAGTAATATGCATAGAATGGGAAGGAAATGCTATGATTGGCGATAATAAACATTGTTAGAACGATACTGGTGGAATATGGTAACTCGTCATAGAACATCCGAATAGTTGTTTTGCGACAAAACTTTCAGTCGCCGATTCATCGGAAGGGCAAGAACGTGTTTTCGCGTTTCATTAATTTTGTTGTTGCTTTGGGACTCAAAATACAATCCTGAATTTTTCTTTACAATAGACATTAAACTACACTGACGAGCCAAAACATTATGACCATCCCCACATTTTTCAATGAACTCGTCTGGATGACGTGGAGGGCACGTGATTAAGTGAGAATGGTATTTAACTGCTGCTGGAGAAGGTAAGTAATCATTCTTGCACTTTTGCGAGTGATGGGAAAGGCTGCTGATCTAAGCGAATTTGATAGAGGGCAGATCGTAATGGCCCGAAGACTCGGAACGAGTATCACCGAAACTGCACGACTGGTAGGGTGTTCACGATCTGCCGTTGTTAGTATTCATGCAAAGTGGATAAATGATGGTGACACCAGCAGTAGATGCCAAGGTGTTGGTCGTCCATGTGTCATCAAAGAAAAAGGACGTCGGAGACTGTCCCGCTTGGTAAAGCAAAATCGGCGCGAGACAGTGGCTCAGCTGACAGCCCAATACAATGCAGGTCCAAGCGCAAGTGTTTCGGAACACACAGTTCAGCCGACTGATTGGATATGGGACTGTTGTGCAGCAGACGTCCCACTCGTGTGCCTCTGTTGACCAAGCGTCATCGTCAACTACGCCTACAGTGGGCCCGGGAAAATCGAGACTGGACCATGGATGAGTGGAAGAGGCAGATGAATCCCGATGGCCTGGGCAGATGAATCCCGATTTCTCATTCATCACGTCGATGGTTGTGTCCGGGTATGCCGTCTGCCAGGCAAACAGTTGCTCCCCTCTTGTACAGCAGCAGGTCATACACAGGCTGGTGGTGGCAGTATTATGCTTTGGGGGACGTTCTCATGGGCGACTCTGGAACCTGTAGTTGTGGTAGAACAGACCATGAATGCTGCGAACTATCTGAACATCATTGCGGATCAGTTGCACCCTTACATGGCGTCTGTCTTCCCACCTGGAAATGGAATCTTCCAGCAGGACAACACCCCATATCACAAGGCTCGGATTGTGTTGGAGTGGTTCGAGGAGCATACTGATGAATCCCACTTAATGTCCTGGCCACCTAACTCGCCGGATATTAATCCGATAGATCACATTTGGGATGTCATGGAGCGGCAGCTCAGAGCTCAAACACCACCATGTCCGAATATCTCGACTTTGCTTGGCCGCTGCTTAGATATTTGGTACAACCTGTCTCCAGTCATGTACCAAGAACTTGTGGCACCTATGCCCAGGTGAGTTGCAGCTGTTTTGCAGGCCAAAGGAGGCGTAACGTGTTATTGAGTAGGTGGTCATAATGTTTTGGCTCTTTAGTGTATATTTTTCCAAAATATAGTTTTCGTCAGAGCTGTCCTTCATTTCATTTTGCGTGCCTATTTGAAGTAGAAAACCGTCATTTTATAATTTTCCTTTGCTGTTTGAAAGATGAAGGAAATAAAAGCCGACTTCCAAACTTTAGCAGTAGTTTTATCATACCTAGCACTGTACCTGGTATGAATTTCAACGATGCATTTAATTTCCTTTAGCCCATAGAAACTTTTTTAATTGTATCAAAATCGACTATTTTCCATTTTTCGCTACTAATTTTTAGTTAAATATGATGTTTAAAATTGTTGTTTCCAAATAGATGAAAAGAGAATTCTTCATGGATTACAAAAATATGAAATATTGTTGTCAACGTTAAGTGGTTTTTGAGAAAGATCTTCAAACATGCAAGACAAGCGATTTCACAACTGCCCTTCAAAGTGCTTAAAATGCCTGAAATTTCTAAAGTATTTCATTTTGAGCCAAAATATTTTGTATATCGTTATTTATGCATTAACTTGATCCCTGTAGCAAATTTCATGAAAATCTGTCACCCTACGGATACCGGTTTTTTTATATTTTTGCTCATTTCACATGGAATGACTTGCGATTTGCAAATAGTTTAGTCCGTAAGCTAATCTAATTTAAAATTTCTTTTATTTTTCTTAATCATATAATTATGCTCAGTAAGAATGCACCTTATTTGTACATTAATAAATGTGCAAGTGAGATTCCAATGCATTCATTCATAATTGTTTATAGGTCATAGCTTTTCTTCAATATACTTCTAATGTAGTTCAGTTTTAATTTGCTAGCAATTTGGGGGTTGACCTGGCTCAGTGGGTTTCCCTACTGCACTTGAAAGTTGTTCGCAAAACAGGTTTGATTGCTCCCTGTGTGTTCTGTCTGTAAAACTTTCCTTGTGTCTATTATTTGATAACTTACGCAGCTTGGCCAAATATGAATCTTGTGCCAAAAAATCCTAACCAACTAGCAATTTGCATTTTTATTCATGACTAGATTTCTACTATAACACTAGAACTACTGAAGGAGTTGTTTTGACCTCTTGAATTTTGTCACTGATTTTTTTTCTCTTATGTGCATAGATCAAAGCAGTTTTTATTTTCCTAAAAGTGTAAATGCACATTCCTCAAGAATTGGCCTTGCAATCTTCATCTCATCCAGATGTTTTGGGGGAGGTGATGAGAAGTAGTCATCATGGTACTGATAGTCATTTGGGGATGGGTGATTCTTTTCCGCTCTAACTTAACAATTAATCCTGATTCAATCCTCACATTTAGGGCAATAAGATGGGTATGTTGGGAAATTTTTTTAACTTTGATTAGTGTCTGATATTTATGTACAAAGTTTACAATTGAACATTGCACATTCGTTCTAGAAGCTGACCACCATCCCTATCTGCCTAAGGTTACATGGTTCTATTTTAAGGCTTTTAAGTATCATCTACCATTCTTTGTGTTGACAATTTTTCATTCTTTTATTTATTATTTTCATTTCTAAATGTTCTGTCATTTAGACTGCTGTCTGTTAATCTGTCTGTTTAGATTTCTAATTGTTTTGGAGTACTATTTCGTCTTTCATTTGGCACATGTTGTCTATTTCTGTACCTTGTGCCAAAAACCCACATCATAGGGCCTGAATTCTTAAAATGTTTTCCTTGTTGAAATATCACCAATGCATGCTGAAGTTAAATCTGAAAAAATTGAAGTTTCACTAATCACTCAAAAATTGTTTTTTGATGCCACACTCTGGGCTGCTTTCTCAAGTATAGAATGCCAAGTAGCCAAATACAAAACACTAGTCACCACAGTGGGGAAAGACAATGTCCAATCAATGAAAGATACTAACTCCAGTCATTTGCGTGTCCACAGTGAACAGAGTCAGGAGGTTCAATCCGATGTACCTGATTCTGTGTTCCATCAAGATCCTGAAACAGGCAACCTTGATAGAGCCAAAGGGAAAGTCACAACGGAAGATGTGAAGCTAGACTTTTTGGGACCTGGGACAAATGAAGTTGATGCTGCCCTGTTCAAAACAAAATTTAGATATTTAAAATGATTAAAGTATTACGTATTTAGATTGCAATGTACTCATTCGAAACATTAATTTTGTTTTCCTATCAATGTTCTCAATAATATTTTTTTATAATTTATTGACTGCATAAAGATTAGCAAAAGGCTGGTCTATTTTAATGTCCCTTGTTAACGGATCTCTAGGACAAAGTTAGGCAATGAATCGCATGTTTTATACTCACTAGACATTTGTAACGGACAATTTTAATACTTTGTCTCTTCTCTTTTCTGAATTGCAATACAATTACTGGGGGTAGATGAAAAGGATTCAATTTTTTGAATTGTATTCAAAGATGGAGTGTAATTTAACTGTTTCGCATTTAGTAGAGGAACCTGTGAAGCATTTTGAGTTAAGATGCACAATTAGACTAGCAAAATACTCTTGGACATCTAAAAACAATTGAAAACTCATTAAAGGCAATGCTATTATGGTAATTCAACTGAAATAGAGCACTGTGAGAAGACTTGGTTCCTCTAAATATTTAACTTTTTGGTAAGGGTTTTAAAAAATCTCATTAAAACATTGTACACAATTTTTGTTTAATAAAAGACTTGCCATTCTTATTGTGTGCGAACCTTGAATACTGCAGTTTGTCTGATAGTAGATTATTGGAATTAAATTTGTAATATCCTGTGTACCTAACATTGTACATCTAAACAATTTTCTATTAATTTAATGTTTATAAATGCAGAGTGTTTGCATTTTGGCTCCATCTGCTATGACATAGACAGCTGCTCATTGTATACAATGTGATTGCAGTAAACTTATTATCTGTGACTGCTGTATTAATGTTTTTGCAAATGACCTCACTCATTTTCAGATCTGTAATATGACTTGACTAAAGAGTCTGCAATTCCTGTGACTCGATCTGTCATGCCAAGATCCTAGATCTATCAGGATTCCTAATTTTACTGATAATTGTGTACAAAGAGGAGATTAACTGATATTTGCAATTTGTCACAATCTCTTTCATTCAGTTCTACAAAAAGTGTATTACTCTTACTCCAATTTTTTATTCTTTATTTAGCAATGTTTTACTCTTGTAAATAAATGTGTTTGGGTAAACTTGTGTCTTACGTGCTTTGTATGTCCTAATATGAAAAATTGAGTCTAATCAGTAAAAATCTTTCTTTCTAGTGTTAAGAACAGTTTTGATTGTTCGAAAGGTTTGACGTGGATGCATCAGAATTCATAACCTGTCGTGGCTCAGTGGGTTTGCCCACTTCGAGTTTTAGGCGGTGCAGGTTCGATTCCTGTCGGGTGATTTCTCTTTTTTGTATCAGTAAAACTTTCAGTGTGTTACTTGATGTTGTATGTGTTGTGTCTGGCGCAGCATGGTGAAATGTAGCCCTTGTGCCATAAAACCCCAAAACCAACCAAACATAAACTTTTAGATTTATCTCCAAACCAAAAGTGTTTTTTATAAATTTATATTTTTTATTCGAGAAAGGCGGAAGAATTTTATCGCACCTTTTGATAGATGCTCAGTGGTCACTTTTATCTCCCACCCTGCAGCTAGTATTTTTAACAAATAAATGGCAGGTCAATATTTCTGGTTCAAATTGAATTGTGCTTTAGCTATCATGATTGTGTATTTCTTGTTTAGAATAAAAAAAAACTTTATACTGTACTTTATTCAAATTTAAATAGCTTAACATTCCATTTGATTTAAGTTTGCAAACCTTCCATTTTACAAAGTTGGGAGGATGTTGTGAAAAGCTATAATTGAGCCAGATATAATTTGAATGTTAAACTGAATCTGGCAAGGATATTTAGGAGAGATAATTTGGAGAACCAGAATTTGATTTTGAATTGAGATCTAAAACTTAAGTTTGTACTCAGCCATTTTCTTTCTACATGTCTGTTCTTCGTGTAAAGCCTTGTCTTAGAATTAAATATGTTGTCTTCTAAGTATTCATTTTTATCCTGATTCAATATTTCGCGTCCCCGACACAACGATTGCGAGTTAGAAAATAAATTAGAAATCAAGGCAAGATTTGAAGAAACATTAAAATCAAAAGATTAATGCTATAACCACTTCCTATTTGAAAGAAGGACCGTCGTGGCTCAGTGGATATGCCCACTGCGCTAACAACCTTCGAGTTGTAGGCGGCGCAGTTTCGATTCATGTCAGGTGCATTCCTCCCTGGGTGTATTTCTCTCTTCTGTGTCAGTAAAAACTTTCATTGTGTGTATGTGTCTATTGACATTGTATATCTTGTGTCAGGTTCAGCATGGCCAAATAAAGCCCTTGCATCATAAAACTCAATTACCAACCAACCTATTTGAAAGAAATTCTACAAGTCGGAAAAAGAACTAAAGAACAAGTTGAAGAAATGCGGAGATTACAAACTCAGATTCTTCAAAATTAAAGAATTAATTGATGATTCGAAAACTTGAATGTTGTAATTGACTGTCAAGCTGGAATTTAAAAAAAATGCACCTTCCAAAACTTGAACTAAAGAAATATGATGGAAGTTTAAGTGGTTGGATTGGATTCTGGGGCCAGTTTGAAAAGATTCACACTGGTGAAAGTTTAATAGAAGAAAAATTTGAATATTTATGTTTATCTATGAAGCCAGATTCACCAGCCCACAAATTAATTCAAAAATTTCTGCCATCAAAAAGAAATCAAAAGGCAATTGATTTGTTGAAATCGAGGTATGTTAAAGGGAGAATTCTCGATTGAATATTACACTTGTGAACTGCTGTCACTTGTTCTACGAAAAAGTATTATCCCAGATTTATCATATTTGTATGAAAAATTGTCTTCCCAACTATGGGCCTTGAATTCACTTGGGGTCACCAAGGAAAAGTTCACTGCCTTTGGTTGAATCAGCGATTCCGGAAAATATATTGAAAGTTTAGGATAGGTATCGGGTAACACAAAACAAATCAACCAAAGATCCTGATGCTTATTTAAATGAATTGCTGAACTTTCTAAGGCTTCAAGTAGGTGAATAAAGATTCAAGTTACAAAAGACAGCATTTGATTCATCTGATGCAAAATATATTGCTAAAGCAGCTAACAAGGTTCAAGAGTCGTGCCTTCTGCTACTTTGTTGATTTCATCTGAGGGCACTTCCATAGAAATTGGATGCATATTTGCAACAAATTTTCACATGCTTCCCAGGACTGCAGTGACTATTGATTCTTTGGAGGACAGACAACTGTGACAGTTAAGAAAAAGGGAGCTTGTTTTTGCTGTCTGAAACGAGGGCATCTTATTTCAAATTGCAGAGCATTCGTTAAGCATGCTGCGTGTAAAGGAAAACAACCAATTTTGTGCACAAAGCTTTTGGTTAAAAGGGGTAATACTTATACAAGATAATGAAATTAGTATGTTAACTAATTCTAGGAACAGAACACCAATAACATATTTACAAACTTTAATTGCAAATGCGGTTCATGGAGAATGTGGTGCGAAAGGTGAGAATTTTGAGTGATTCTGGGTCACAGAGAAGCTATATTACCAAAGGCTGTGCGAAGGAATTAGAACTCGCACTTATGGGTGCTGTCTATATATAGGAATTATTTGGGGGCAGTGAAACTGCACGAACATCACATTGCATATACAAGCGTTTATTGATGAGTACAGATTTTCAATTTGAAGTAAATGTACTAGATCAAGATCGAATTTGTAGTTATGTACCCAAAATTAATGATGCTGTTCTTAGTAGAGGTTTGAAAGATAAAGAGGAATGTATTTAAGTGACTTTTCAAATGATGTAGACGATCCTTGTGTGATATTCAGATACTGTTAGAAGCTGATGCATGGTCAAAAATTATCACAGTTGGATCTCCCAAGATTAGTGAAAATTTAGTAGAAAAAAAAAATAAATTTTAGTGTCTAATTGGTATATCAGAAAACAACATATCAAACTTTTTAGTGTCTTTATTTGATTCATTACATTTCTGAGTTGTGGGACTTGGAAAGTCTGGGAATGAAAGAATCTGGAGTTAAACTGAAACAAGACCTGGTAAACCATGAAGTTTGTAGATTCTTTGAACAAACTATGAAAGGAAATAACACAGGTCAATATGTTGTTAAGTTACCTTGGATTGAAGGCTATCCACCCCTTGAAAACAACAAAGAAATACATACTACAACTCGGAAAATTGAACCAAATAAGCAAATATGTGGAGTATGACTCGGTTATACAAAACTGGTTGAGGAATGAGATAATTGAGCTGGTTGATGAAGAACAGGGTTCAAATTAATTTTTATTTACTGCATCGAGATCTGTGCTGAAAGAATATAGTACAACTTGTGTAAGACCTGTATTTGACACATCAACTGATAAAAATGGACATTCTTTAAATAAATTCCTAGAAAAAGATCCTTATTTAATTGAAGAAATTCCACTTATTCTCTTTAGCTTTAGACAGGACCTTCTTGGATTATCAGCAGATATTGAAGAAGCATTTTTACAGATAGAAATTGAACAAGCTGATCGTGATATGTTGAGACTTCTGTGGTGGAAGAAAGATCAAAAAGCTATTTTTCGCATTTGTACAGTAAGTCTTTGGTGTTACTTCTAGTCCCTTGTTCGCTGCTTGTACGAACAACTTGATAGGAAATGCTCCTGATCTCAAAAATATAGCTGGAAAACTTAGTAAATCCCCTTCTTTGTAGATAATTGTTTTGACTGAGGTTCAAAGTTAAAACGAAGCAGAAATTTTTATCTCTGAGGCAAAAGAATTGATGTCTTCAGATGGATTTCATCTTAGAGGATGGGTTGGTAATAACTTAAGTGAAACTAGAAAATGTTTTAGAACTTCAGTGGTTCTACTGATGAACTTGGTTGTACTTTTCCCAAGATAAATTGTGTGAGAGGAAAAGCAACCCATGTCGGAGCTTTCCGCACCTCTGCAAATGCTAAGGTTTAGCTATTTTTGTTGCGGATTGTCGGTTGGTGATCTTCTCCATCTCTCGTCGAGCTCTCAACCAAGGCTTGAATATTTAAGGGTCAAAAAGGTAAATAGCAACATATATTCGTTTTAAATGTGTTATTTTATGTTTGCTAGAGAAAATGTTTTATCCATTGATTCAATCTTCGGTGTGCAAAAACTTTTGTTATACCTATATCTTTTGCTCTTGCATATTGTGTTTATGATTCGTTTTGCATGTTTTCTGCAAACGACCTGATCATTTGCTTCTATTTATGTGCTGTTCTTTTTGCTTTATAAAATGCATAAAGATCAATGCGCTTTAGCCATTTTTGCTACATCTTGGAAAGCTGAGGCTGAGTATGGAGAACAATTACACATGCAAGGATTAAATCCAGGTAAGTAACAATGCTTGCATCTGCTTTCATTAATATTTGTAATTTGTCTATTTCTAACTAGTTTTCCAAATGGTGCATTCTGTTGAGTCAGCTTGGTTTGAAATGCTACCCAGCAGAATATACTTTTTGGATTGGAAAATATAGATTTAAGATCATTTGCTTGAATGTTGTCTTTCAAAAACTATTTTGAAGTAAATTACTATATAAAAGACCACAAATGTGGACCTATTGTTACCGGTTGAAAGCTGGTATCAATACGAATATACATATTAGAGCGTAAACAAAACAAGAGTTGATAAACTGATTTCGGCTCTAATGAAATTAACAAGAGACAAATTGTTTGAAAGACTTGTAAATTGACAAAAGAAAAAAATCACTCACAGAATAGCTAACGTTCACAAAAGACACCAAAGTAGCCTAAAAATGCTACTCTCAGATATAAACGAAATAATAAATGGGAAGTGAAATCCCAGTCGATCAGTACTAATTCTATACTGTAGTAAAACAAAACATTGTACCACCCTGTGAATGCCAACTTATTTGCACTGCATGTAAAGTTTACATTCATACCTTTACTTGTAGTTGCAACGATCATATGCATTTTAACGTGTGCAAACACATCCATTCTGTAATAAAATATAAACATGGTGAAGAAGCTAACAATGGACCAGAGGTAAGCAAGAAATACATATCTTGCTGAGGATTTAAATGTGCTATTTTTCTAATTCTTAAAAATGTATAAATATTAATCATCTAGTGGGTAAGTAGGAATTCTTTTCAGGATCTTATGAGATTGAAATTCATAGAATTTTAACATAAACATGTTTGTAAAGTGTTTTATTAAAAAATATTATGACAACCGAGAATTCTGTCTAGCAAAGTGAGTCTATTTCAAATGACCTAAAATGTACCTAATGTAAAGCGTGTCGTTGATATACTAATAAAAGGATGTTAATAGTTAAAAATAAATAGAAGTGTATTATATAAATATGCTTAGCTAATATCATTATTGAATTAATTGATAATTTTAAAATACATATACTTTTAATATTTCATGTAATAGAGGATAATAAATGTTTCACATTACATACCAATATAAATTTTTAAATTTGCTTCCTTCTAAAATTCTTTTTGCCATTTACAGGTTTGGATACAAAACGACATTGATGTTAGCAATGCAAGTGAAGGTGTGCTTTTGCAAAAATAGAACAAATCAGAAAATCCTCACAGGATGTTGGGAATGTTTCTGGTCAAAACAAAATTGTTTTGATGACAGAATCACTTTTAGGTCGTGTCAAAACAAAGGAACTAGATGAGACCACATGTGTAGCTTATGAAAATTATCTTTCCGAAATGATGGGAATGCCCCCAGAAGGAAAGAAGTGCTACTTGCTCTGGAAGAACAAACACGTTAAAAAACCACATTTTGTCAACAAAAAACAACGTACTATAGAAGGTGGCTATCTCATTAAAAAACCAAACTTGTAAAAAGAAAGCCTAGCAACGAGTTTGCTACAACCAGATGTACATACAGTCTTTGATCATATATATTAAAAGTAAAACAAACTATGTTTTGAATGTTATTCTATTTCTGTTGTAACGTTCCACGTTTTCTTCTGGTTGCATGATATATGTTGATTTGAGTTTTTCTCTTCAAAGAAATGTGAGATTTTTTTCTCATCAGGAGTGACTGGCTTCGAAAATTTAATGTGAAAATGTTTAAACGGCCTATCATTTTACATCCATCCTTAAAATGTTTTTATTACTTACAATGCAATTTCAAAGCAATCTTTTATCAAATGAAATTAGAAAAATTAATTTCATTGATGTTATTACATTTATTTACTTTTTGGATAAATGTACTCCAATAGTGGAATTATTTTTAATATGAAAAATTCAAATAAAAATGTTGCCTAAGAATTCTATTGTATTTTGTACTTTTCGTCATTTCTTCTACATTTAGTGAACATTTATGTCATTTTTTACTCTACTCATATAAACTTGACCCTTAATTGCACACTTTCTTATTTAATTGCACATTAGAAGCAAAGCATTCGATCTGAATGGTTCTGTCCATCTTCTTTCACCTGAAAATAAATAAACGTATTTAGTAACAAAAGTCTATAAGAGAAGTACTTAAAGTATAAAAACTAAGAAATCAGGCAAAGACAAACCGTTAGAACACATTGAAAGAAAGTATTATGAAATAAACTTTAATCAAGTTCAAAGATATGGAAATACAGTTACATAAAATGAAATGCATCAATTTTCAAATATTTTAGTTTCCTTTCATACATAATAAATCAACAAAAACATTTTTATTGTGTGTCGAATTTGCATTTGTCGTGTTTGGAATCGCATCGTAATATTGCCCAGTGGTAGGGCGTAATCATTTTGGTTTGTTTTCTAGACAGATTTGGATATTGTATACATAGAAAATATGTCTCTGGGAAAATAATATTAAAAAATTATATTTTTAGGAAGAAATGTGGGCCCTCTTGCAATAATCTCCTGGCCCTTAGAAGTCAAATCCCAGTTTAAAAACACTGGATTAAACAATGTATTCTTTATTAACATCTCGAAATCCATTCTAGGAAAATATTAAATTGCGAGCAGAAATAAACATAGGTAAAATTCTAGTTTACGTGGTGTAATTTCAATTCTTTAGAGCCAAGCTGTAGTTTGCCTAACCCATGTCGCTTATGCTGTTTCAGATGGATGCAGCTGAATCAGTTTCATCGCTCAAGCTGTCTGCTTCACAAGTGTTAAATTTCTGAAAAGGGGAACATGAATTAAGACAAGCTGATAGTTGCTTCAATTACAAACGTTTATTGCTAAAGTGCATGCATATTATTTGGCTCATGATTAAAAGGAACAAACATAATGAAGAAATATTTGTTTGGATAACTAAATTTATGGGGGAAAGTAAATTTTTTCAATAATTCACTTGTTTTTGCAATTTCATTTGAAAATCAATTGAACACACCAATGTATACTTATAGGACGCTTACCATTTCAAAAATAAACAATCGTATTTGTAAATAAAGTACATACATTTTGAACTCCTGATACATAAACACTTAGAGATATGTAAAAACATTGAAAAGAATATATTAGTTCATTAAGTCTCAATATATATTTGTAATTAATAAATACTAATTCAGCAGTCTAGTGCATGGGACTGAAAGTTACTTCAACTTAAAAACTCAAGTGGTCAGTAAGATTTATTATCAATTTCACATACTGCAGAGAAAGGAAAGTATCGAGTTCAATAGAAATCTAGACGAACTTTAAACACACAGCATGCATGTTTTAGGTGTCGATTAATTTTTCAGAAATGCAAATCGAACCTGTTCTCAAAACAAGCAAGCTTCAAATCGATACCATCGCAACTTTTTACTTGTAGATCAAGAGGAATATGTGTAGTAGACCACGCCCACACAATGTGCTTCAAAGAATTATCCATGACTAATGCAGATTCAACTGAACTAAAAGATGTTTATCATTGATGCCAGGGTGAATTGGTCATCAAAAGTAAACATTATTGAGTTATATTTTACTTCTTTAACATACAATTCACAAGTGTTCTCCTTTGAATAACCTAAAGACAAAACAAATTCATAGTACTAATGCCACATTTCAAGTAAAATTTAATTTCAGACATCTCAAAGGTTACTAGTATCAAAAGATTTTAAATGGAAAAAATTATAAACTTTCACTTAAATATGAAACACTGAAAATCTTAAGAATTACTCAGCTAAACTTTGTTACGACATTTCTATACAGTTTGGATTTCTGCTGTGGTTTTAACCCATCATTACGATACCAAAGCAAACTAGACCAGAGCAAAAATCCTTCCTGTAAACATAACAGTTTGGATATTTACTGTTGTTAATCCTTAAAACCTTTCCCTTATGCAAAACAATTTATTTCTCCAATCTAACTACTCTCCTATAAAAGTGCATGCAAAATACAAAACAAGGTAAAACACATGTGTGCCTATTATTTATAATTGTTTGTACACTGAAATCAATTACTAGTCTGAGTATTTGTTCGTGCTGTCTATAGAAAACAAATTTGTGCGTCCATTCTAGTACACGCTGACAGAAAATTAACATTTTTAAATATTAGTTATGGTATCATAAATAAATCTTCTAAACCCAAGTATGTCAAATTCAGTTTCTAAAGATATATTATTTACTTTTTGATATACATAATAGCATATAAAGACACCACAATTCATATTGTCTGTCTGTTTAATGTGGGGTGGAAATTTAAGTGTCCATTTAATTGAATTGCAGAATAAACTACTTAATGCCAAAAACCATTTCATCATTAAATGTGCTGAAGTTTTACTTACAGAGCTGTTTAAAGGATCATAAAATTCCAATGTATATATTTCAATATCTAAAATAATTAAAAGCCAATGCTCATTAACATTAGCAGGCATAAATAAAATCTTATGTTTGACAAGATATAATATATATTTATATTGCAGAGAAAGGAAAGTATCGAGTTCAATAGAAATCTAGACGAAGTCAATTAATTTTTCAGAAATGCAAATCGAACCTGTTCTTAAAACAAGGAAGCTTCGAATCGATACCATCGCAACATCATCTCCAAGATTAAACCACAATTTAAAAGTTTTAAAATTATACATCTTAAAATATTTACAAAAACACTCGAATCGGAAAACCAAGATCAACGCAGGTAACGTTGCGGTTGCATTGCAACTTTTCTTTTAAAATTTAATTCGTTTAGGTGTTGTTTCTTATTAAAAGTTTGAAGAATAGTATGGAACAAAATAAGACTAGAAATCAATATAAATATCGCAGAAATAAAAATTTTGTACCATAAATAATTTTTAATATTTATTTTTAACGCTTTTAATAAAATGTAAATGTTGACCTGTCAAGAAAGTGTTTAGAAATTTGGTATTAAACATTGATCAATAGGATTTTTATTTATTTCTAGATTTATGCTATTCCAGATTGCTCTTCAAAATTATTAATAATCTTTTAATCAAAAACACAGAAACGAATTAAACTTGATTCTTTACGTAATACACAAACTGCAACTGTACCCGCTTTTGTGTTGACATACTATTTTGTTAAGTTTTACTTTTTTTGTAAACGGGGTACAGCTGCAGAAATAAAAAAATTTAAAAGAGTCAAGGATAACATTAACTTAGTAAATTATCGCGATACAGAATTGGAATACCTAAAATAATATCAGATCAGTGAGACACGTTGTTATGAAAAAGGGACGCTGATTCTATCATTGCCACAAGGTTTCTACTTAATGTTTCAGCGGAAATCTAAATGCTGCCGATGTTCGAATGTATATTTGGTTGACTGTAACTTTCAAATTTCTGAACTAATCACAAAAGGTTGACGATTTGCACAGACGTGACGCGCAAACGCTTGTTGGAATAGCAACCGGAGGGTTGCTAGTTCGAATCCAACCGAAGACCGTCATGAACAAAGAGGGCTGGTGCACGTTAAATCTGTCGTGGCCTGAAATGTCATCACGTTGGTGGGGAGTGGAAGTTTTGAGAGTGGGGTGCCAGCTCAGGTGTTGCCTCGTTATCTTACCGTGATTCAAAATTACGTGTTGTTGTCCTCGGATGGGATTGATCCCGGACTGTCACCGATAGCCCGGTGTGTTGTCCAGATTGAAGTTAATTAAAATACCCACCTACGTACCCTTGCTTTGACAAGGTGAAAAACGTAAAAGCAAAATTTTATGGATATTTTTGCAAAAATGGAGCAAATTAAAGCTAAAGAACAATTAAACGGAAGAAAATGTAATTGTTAAATCATACACATTTCCTGCTGAAAATGTGGTACAACTAGCTAGTTTGCAGCCCCACACAGAAACAAAGATAACTCAATTTGTCCAATTTGACTAGTTGCTCTAGTGTGACGTTAATTGAAATAACCCCCCCCCCCCCCAATTTGACTAGGTAGTTTAACTGCAACTGCGCTTGTTTCCTCAGATTCGTTCATGCTAGCAATTTTTGAATTGTGAGGGATGTAACGTGTATAGAAAAATGAAAATCTTTTTAACAAGAGAGCACTTTGACGTTTTTTTAAATGGTAGGTGATCTGTTTTAAATGTGATTCTGACTTTGCGTAAATATTTTTGTATTGGAAATTGTGTATCTGCTTTCAGCTTTGAAACGAAAGCAACTATCGTTGCTTTTATACAGAAGTAGGTACTTCTGTTTTCAGAAATGTTCAACTGTTAAAATTTATTTGTTTAAGTTTTTGTATCTATTTGAATTTGCATTACTTTACCACATTTTTAAGGGAATGTGAAATCTTAATTTTCGAAGAAACCCTAGTTTTGGTTTCCTTCAATAACATTTATGTAAGTGATTTTGAAACATGTTTTAAAAGCATCTTGGATTTTTAATTGTGTATTTGAAAAAGAATAATAATTAACACTTCTTTTCACTGAAAAAAATATACCGTTTTTATCATTAAAAGTTTTATAGGGTAAAATTTGGCTGTTTGGTAATGATGAAAATGGTATAACTTTGTAAAAGAAAAATAGAAAGAATAGAAATACAAACAATCGAAGTATTTAATTTGGCTTATTCAATTAAAATGAAAGGTATCAATGCAGCCCATCTTTAATGCCAATTTAAATAAATAAATTAAAGAATGAGTGACTAAGCGAAAAAACTACTATTGCAAAACAATCTTCATGTTTCACATTTTTTGTTACATCGATCAAGGTATTTGAAAACAAAATGATCAAGTTGGAACATTTTTGTGTCACTTTCAATCTTTTCTGAAACACATAGTGGAAACAAACTAATTAGAATCATAAAATAATATTATATAAAATTAAATAAATAGAAAAAATAATTTTAATCAAATAGTGCAATCTTAAAAAACATTTCTAAAAATAATCCCGATTTTTGCAGTGTCGGATATCTACTTTGGAATTGGGGAAACTCATTTAGATTTTAACTGTGTTGATGACCAGAAAGCTATCTTTCCTCCTTTGCTACTTCTGTATTTCTAAAAGAATATTTTCAACTTAACTGTTTGCTTTAACTTACAGTTTTTACAACTACGTTGGGTGATATGAAAGAGGCAGAACGCTTGAATTAACTAAATTACTATGGCATGTAAAAATGTATTAAATTTAAATTTTTAGCTTTCCTAATAAAATCTTATTTTTTTTTAAATAGAATTTTAAGTATTATGGATTTACATCATGAAATTGAATTCAAATTAAATAAACACACAACACTAGAGAGTGATTTTTATGGTTTTAATCTTTCAAAAATTAGTCCTGCTATATTTTCTAAACTCGTATTTTAATATTTACCATAAATATTTACCCCTTTTAGAGATGTAAAATTCCTGGTAATAATCGTTTGGAGAATATTCTTAAAGATTTTGGATTGATTTGGAAGATTCCAAAAGATTTTGGAGAATATTCTCCAGCGGGAGAATAATCGAGAATTTTTTCTAAATGCATAAAAACTAAAAATATGGCACATATTTTTTTAATCAAGAATGAATACATGAAATAAAAAAAATCATTATTTAAAAATGTAGTATTTCGTTAAGTCTAACATTAAAAATAAAGAAAGATATAAACATTTAACTTATTTTGGTACTTTTTATTTTCAACAGTACTTTCATCTAATAATCACTTTCTGAATCTGAAGTTAACATTTCATCATCTACAGCTCCTGCAGAATTCTGAATAGGTTTCTCATGTTTTATTTCTTTCAAAAGTTTCATATTAGAAAAAGCTCATGTTGTAAATAAATTCTGATCCTGCCACACTTGCTAATCCTTATCAAGACTTGTTCCACTGAGCTTAGGGTCTAAGATATTTACAGCATAGTGGATTGGTTTTAAGGTTGAATCTTTCCCTTTTTTACCATATCAAGAATGGCCTTTTCTTCAATTTTTAGAAGTGGACCAGATGGTAAATGTTCTCTAAGCTTTTCGTGAATTTCTCTAAATGCTTCAGCAACTATGCTGATTGTGGGATTGTCTGATTCAAGAATTGTGATCCAATTTACAATAGGGACGTGGACCTAGAAAACAGATTCGTCTAAAATACAGAAACTACCACGTTTACTCAGAATTTTGTCGTATTCTATTACAGCTAATGATTTCAATGCATACTTAACATCAAATAAACTTTTTAAACACTAATGTTGATCCCCATCTGGTTTTCACAGGCATTTTTAAAGAAACTCGCTATATTAATTTCCTTTTAAATGCTTTCCAATTTTGCTCGAAATGTGAATTATTTGTTTTGACAATATGTGTGCAATTATAGGTGGAGATGTCGGATCCGGGGCACTGGCGATTTCTCGCCAAACATGGTAACCTTGTTGCTTATCATGTCTCTGGATTTCACCATGGCAGCAGCATTATCAGTAACGACAGCACTGAATTTTGCAGGCTTACTTCTGTTATTTCCTCATCCATAATCTACTGTATGTGTCTTTCTTTAGTTGCTATGGTTTTGAAAAAACCAGTTTGGTGTTAGAATGAAATTGACTCATTTCTACGATTACTCCAAGCATCACATTGTAATCCCAATGATGTAGCATCAGCAATTTTTCTTTTGACATCTGCTTCTACACAACAGTACTTGGCATCCAAGAGTTTATTTGACAAAGTATATCTTGATGGCAACAGAAAAGATGGCCTAAGTTTCTGGAAAAAATCTTCCACTCTTCGTTCTCTGTGATTGACAATGGAGTACCAGAAGCAAACACTTACTGGTTAAGCCTATAGTCCATTCACATTAGAATGATAGGGGAGATAAAAAGAAACCACATGAAGACCATCTTAGTAAGCAATTGGTTAAAATTGACAATTGTTAGCAAGAAGTCAAACACTATCTGTTAAATAATAATAATCATAGCGAAAAAGTAGAAACTATACTTATACCTGTATAACTGCGTGATGTAGAAGCTGGAGATTCCATATCATTAACTGCAGGATTATCAAACATGTTCTTTACTAGAGCTGGAGATTTTAAGCATTTTTTAAGTGGTTCTGTATTCTTGATGAATTTTTCACCTACTCTATTCCACAGTATATGCATGAGTAAAAAGTTTTTTCATCTCTTGTTTTTAACAAAAATGATCCCAACTAAACTGTTAGGTTTAGTAAGTTTTCTTACCACATAAGCCATATCTTTTGATAAATTTTCAATTAACTATCTATTTAAGCGTTTCTCTGTGAAAAGAACCAGAAAATGGAGGACTAATGGTGGGAAACAAGGCATTGGGGCTGTATTGCCAACTCAGAAGACTGAAAAACCTCTGATCATGTACTGATAAAATAAATGCATGGCAAATTCTTCAACGTGTTTGATACTTTATTTGCATATTTTGTGTTTTAAGATTCATTTTGCATCCGATTGACTAAAATTGCTACTAAAATAGGGTTTAAGTGTAGACTTGTGCTACTATTTGTAAAAGTGTGTGTTACAAATGCTACTGTTTTACAAGCGCTTTGCCTGTGACAACCCTGAGTTTGCCCGAATTCTGATAGATATCTAAACTAATGTACACTTTTCTTACTTAATGATGTTGTACATTGATGCTGTTTTTAATATTTAATCTCCTTTAGATTGTGGAATTGATTACTCTCCACCCATACTTGTGCATCCCAACATCCGTGAACTTGGAAATATGACGGCATTGAGTGTGATTACGAGGAGGTAGGTAACCACTGTAAATATAATCTTCAATTCTTAGATTCTAAGTTAAAAATATGATTTTATTGCTGATCTAAAATTATCGTCTTTGCCGGTCAAAAACCTTTGACAGAAAAAGATTGATAATTTGAAGATTGCATATGTAAAAGTTTTTTCAATAAACGTAATTCAAATGGCGAATTAAAAAACATTTGGCACTTCGACCAAGAACAGGAAAGTGATATCTAACGCTATAATCTGGAAGTTACCTTTATTTTGTCTTATAGTGAGACTAGAACTGAAAAGGTTTCTTTTTTTTTAATGAAAAGAATTTTCTTATGCATTGTGAAATTGATAATTCTCCTCTCAGTTATTGCAATATCGATATCGTACTTCAGTGTCACAATTTGTCTTGGGCGTTTTTCCACTATTGATTAGAACTCGAAACTTTTTTTCACATTTTAAAATTTCTGAGCTGATCCCAATATTAAAGCCGATACTCAGAACAATTTTAAATCTTTGGAATACAGTAACCACTGCTAGATATATCGCGCTTCATAGAGAACAAGAATACAACGCGAATCGAGAAACACTTGTAAATTGGAAACAAAAAATGCATTAAATCAATTGCTCTTAATTAAAAGAAAGCAGAAGATTAATATAATCAATCCTAGAACTTTTTAATATGGGGAACTTTATAGGAATATTTTTGAAAATAAATTCCTCCCCTTCCATGCTTTCGAAACACAAATCTTTTCATACCAATACATTAAAGGACAACTGCTTGAAACAATTCCTTCTTTGAACACCTAATTCCAGATTCAGATTTCATTTGTTCGCAAAACGAAAATTCAATGAGGGACAAATAGTAAAGAGCCACATAGCCGAATGCGCTATATATCAGGAGGTTAATGAACTGACATTTTATAATATTTTCAATTTTAAAATTAATTCTGCTTGCAATACTACAGAAATCTTCAATACTTCTCCGCAACTTTGGTTTTAAAACAAAAAATGTTAACAAAGCAAGTCTTATTACGAAATTTGTCAAATTTATTGGTGATATTGGGGTATAAGTACATAAATAACCAGCAATGCTGGCACTTTTCTTAATCAGTAGTTCTTAGAGTAAATTAAAATGTTCCTCAAATTAACCATCGCCAATAGCCCGTTGTATTGCTCCAGTGCAACTTGAATTCAACTACCTGCTTTACCTTAAACTATCTGAAATACACAAATTTTGTTTGAATATACATTAAATGATTCTACTTTCACGTTACATAAATATGGAAAGATATATTCCTTCCATTCAAAAATATTTTTTCGAAACCAAAAGTGTTATTACGAAACTCTTGAAATAAATGTGTGAACACAGAAGAGTAACCGTATTTACAGTTTAATGAACTTCCACATCAGTGTGGGCTGTTCTTGAATTATCACTTCAAAATTTCACATATTTCTTCTATTTTCGCAATTAGCTTTCTAAGTTCATTTCAGTAATGACAAGAGTACTATGAATCTGAAATCAACATACCGACATTGAGAACATAGAACGGATCAATTTTTTGATTGGCTGCCACAAAATTATCAGTCTCTACGCCTGTCATTACGTCATAAACTATTTGCAAAGAAAATTAGATTTTTGATGTGTTCATTTATTATCTACTCATTTGTTTCCGGAAATACCTATTACGATGATATACTGAGCTAGTTTTTAATAACGGACTTACACTGTTTATAAAAAGAGATTTTATGATTTTTGGAGGCATGTTAAAAATTTTTGAGTGCTATTTGAATTTACCAAATCTCCTTATTGAACTTTCAATTTACCTATGAGGGTTTTCAAACTTACCTTAAAGACCTTTTCATGATGACATGGGGTTCATTCAACTTTAATTAGGTTTTACTTACTAATTTCGAAAATTTCTGGTCAATTCCTCAGGAATTGCAACTATACTGATCCCTAAAGAATTGGCAGGCGAATTCTTTTACTTTGAATCGCGAACGCAGGGTTGCCACAGGCGACTCTTACTATTTTTCAACTTTGGCAACTAGGGTTCCTCTTTTTCAACATTGGTTTGACTTTTTTGAAAAATATAGCAAAGGTCAAAGAAAATTGAGTCCTTTTTTGCAAGAAGCTGAGGGAAAAAATTATTTTCCTGATTTTTCAAAAGAGAAAATTTTTTCTTAGGGACATCAATTTCAAAGTTTTGGCGCCAAGCCGTATAAATTTCTTTGCGAGATCTTCAACATCTGTTTCATATTTAATAAGCCCATTTTGTGTTTTAGCCGATTCATTGTATATCGGAACTACTAAAATAGGGTGAAAGAGGAGACTTTTTTGCATCTATTTTTAAAAATTTATGCTACTAATACTACTATTTCATAAGTATGTTGGTAGTGTCAACCCTGTATTCGTTTTGGTCAGATGATTTTCTTTTGAATTAAGTTATACATATCCACTTTTGTGTTTGGAAATTTAAAAGGTTTCTAGTATCCAAAATAAAATTTGAACCCTGCTAGGTTGCACACACCCTTATACAAATTTTATGCATTTGAATTTATAGAGGACGTTAGTTCTTGTCAAATGCCATCTTTGAATTTTCTCTACTGTTGAAACTGCTTGAATGAGGAGGGGTTGGTTCGTTTTTCTTTTCCGCAACTGTACTTAAGCCAAATTACGTGTTATCAATGAGGGCACTGTTTACAAAGGAATCATGGGATGTTATGTATGAGAGGTATTTTATATCAAGCCAAAAATGTGTGTGCTGGGGTGGTGATGTTTCTGCAGCTTTGTTTTGTGTACGTATTCCGAACGTACTGTCACTTGGCTTATTTTTCGAATACGATTTCAGCACTTCGTCAATAAAAATCCCGAATTGATGTATGATGGTTGCTTTGGTCATCGCCAATTAAATTAAACGCCGAAACAACGAAAAATTAAACTTTAAAGTGACTCTGAAATGTATAATTTGGGTAGTGGAAGTAATACATTCGCTTTCCGTCTGGTTTATATGATTGCATTGAAAATACCTCTCATAGCAAATTGATTCAGCCCGAGGAAAGTCGGGTTATATCCTTTTTTCTATGAAACATTCACAAAAAAATTTTATGTCTAAGGCAATAACTTACTTTTTTGTGGGGGGATTATGGCTTGAGGGACATGTTTGGTCATGCTGCTCCAGACACAAGACAGACAATATCAGGTAATAGACATGCCAGGCAGGAAAGTTTTACTGACACAGAAGAGAGAAATACACCCACGGAGGAATCTAATCTGCTCCTCTTACAACTCGCACATTGCTAGCATAGTGGAAATGACCACTGAGCCACGACAGCCCTCTATTAGTTTTGGAAAAGATATTTATGAAATCTTTCTTGCAGGCTTGGCTTGTCTTCCCATACAAGACTTCATCGTGCCATCGCTAGATAACGGAGTCTTTGGCAACCATCTTTACTGGGAAGATGAGCCACAAAGCCAAATCCAGCTGGACTGATGAGGAGTCCTCGGTATTCACGGTAAGTTAATTTGTATATAAGTATTCAAAAAAGGAAATTTATGGAGTGCCTGCTATGAAGCATCTTACCACAGGAAGTGAGAAAGATATTGAACTTAGGATAAATGATACAGTTAAGTTAGAAAGAATTTAGGTTTATTTAGGCTCAATTGTTACTGAAAATAATGACATTATGCCTGAAATAAAACAGGCTTGGTGCAAGAAATCGGAGCTTTTCCATGCTACAAAAAATAATATCTAAAGCAATTACATAAATATGGAAAGATATATTCCTTCCATTCAAAAATATTTTTTTGAAACCAAAAGTGTTATTACGAAACTCTTGAAATAAATGTGTGAACACAGAAGGGTAACCGTATTTACAGTTTAATTAACTTCCACATCAGTGAGGGCTGTTCTTGAATTATCACTTATAAATTTCACATATATTTCTTCTATTATCACAATTAAGCTTTCTAAGTTCATTTCAGTAATTACAAGAGCATTATGAATCTGAAATGAACATACTGACATTGAGGAATTCCAATTAGACATAGTAGAACATATCAATTTTTTGATTGGCTGCCACAAAGTTATCAGGCTCTACTCCTGTCTACGTCATAATCTATTTGCAAAGAAAATGAGATTTTTGATGTGTTTATTACCTATGCATTTGTTTCCGGAAATATCTTTTACGGTGATATACTGAGCTGTTTTTTAATGACGGAATTCATTGTTCACAAAAAGAGCTTTTATGATTCTTGGAGGTTTGTAGGTATTCAAAAAAGGAAAGGACATCACTTACCGAGTGCTGCTGTGTAGCAGCTTACCACCACATCGAGAAAAATCTTGAGTGTCGCTGTATAATAGGATGATGTAAAAATTACAATGGTTTAAATGGTCTGCGATTTGAAAATCAGTGAGAAATTTAAAAAAATTTGGTGGAGAGTTAAAACACAACCAGTGCGCGACTGGTGGTCATCCTCCTAAGTACTGCTCAAGAATGAATGCTTAACTTCTGCTTGTCGGAAGCCACGCCTTTGATCATGGAACCACCGCTAGTATTCAGGAATGGGGTACTTTAACAGCCATGATACATTAAATGATGCTTTCCATTCCAAACCTCTAAAATTAGGCACCTAGGTGACATGAAGAATATTCTTTTTAGACCACGACTAAGGTGTGTACTTTTTGAAGTACAGTTTTTAGAAATATGAATTAGTGCGCGCCAATAAGAAATAAATGTTGCCTTAAATTTTTGATTAATTTTTATTTCATTAGGAGATACGAAATTTGCATACAGACGCTTATATTCATTATAAAAGGATTTAAATAAGGTATCAGATGCGAGTCATTGTGCGACCAACAGACAGAAGCTATTTAGAAATTGACTCAGATGCGCGGCTATATTTCAATTTCACTTCCTTTGAGTCCTATAAAATTATTTTGGCTCATCTGCACACACACAATCTATGTGCTCTTCCGCATAAAGACTCTGAATAAAACGTATTGCCAGCTACAAAATCCGTAACTCTCCGAGTGGTTTCGACGTGATATCTCGTCCATCAACATCTGACCAATTTTGCTGATGACGAGATATCACGTGATGAAGACATTGACAAGTTTTTGATGATGTCGAGATATAGTTTACCAAGATCTGGTCCTCATGACGAGATACCTCGTCGATATAACCACCAGGAGGGTTAAAATATGGATGAATTGGATAACATTGGAGTGCATATGTACACATGTAAACTGTTGGTATAATTATTTTATAAAGTACCATGACTTTTCTAGCTACTCTGTATTTTTCGGTGAGACTATTTCTTTTTTCACAGGCATGGGATATTGCCAAACACCTGCCGGTCCCTGTCACACACCAGGACTTCGTGGATTCCAAGCAGAGATTAAGGGCTACTTTGAGGATCTTGAAAACAGTTCAAGAGATGCCAGGTATCGATGGGTACCGGAGATACAGGATCCTGAGTAAGTACCTGAAATTGCATACATTTTATTACCTATAGCAATGTTCCTCATTGCGAGAAACCTTTGGTACCAAAGGAGTAGCCAGCGGAACAAAAACATTTCCAATAAAAAAGTCAATAAATAAATAACCGGTATACTATAAAAATTCAAATTTGTACATTGAAACTAGTAGTGGTTGGTTGGGGGATTTTATGACGCAAGGGCCATATTCGGCCATACTAAAGATATACAACATCAAGTAATAGATGTTACAATAAATTTTTAATAACTGCAGAAATTATCTTATCTCTTTTAATAATTATTTATTACTTTAAAAATAATTATTTTATTTATACATAAGAAGAAATTAAAATTGGAAAAATATTAAAAAGAACACTTCCTTGACAATAAAATACGACTTCTAATTTTGTAAACAGCAGAGCTCGAACAACATAAAAATTAACAGAGTTTAGCTGTATCTCTTATTGTCCATTTTTTTACTAACAAGGATTACTCCAATCCAATCTTTGCATTCAGGGTATTAAGCTTTGGCTTGTGTAGTGGTTTTATGAGTCCATCTGCTAGTTGATTTTCAGTGCTAATCTTTGAAACTTCTATTTCTCCTTCCTGTACCTTTTCCCTGACAAAAAAGTGACGCACCTTATGTGTTTGGTTCTATGGAACTCCGGATTCTTTGCAAGTCTTATTGCTGCTTCATTGTCTATCCAAAGAATTGGTGTTCCTTCAACATCAGTCATTTCTTTTAACAATCTACTAAGCCAAACCAAATCCTTTGTTTTCTTCACTTGCTGCAACTATTTCTGCTTCTGTTGTTGAGAGTGCAATTGAAGATTGTCTTTGGCTTGTCCACAATATTGCTCCACCTGCATACAGGCAAACAATACCAGTTGAACGTCCGGTTTTATCATCTCCAGCATAGTCGGCATTGCTAAATCCTTCTAAATGTCCTTGGTTGAAGTTGGATTTATAAATTATACCTTTTTCTTATGTTCCCTTTAAATATCTGAATATTCTCTTGATTTTTACAATATCTGCACTGGTAGGATTTTCAACACTTCTTGCTAAATAGTTAACGGAAAATGCTATATCTGGTCTTGATCCAGTTGCTAAATAAAGTAGAGTTCCTATAGCTGATCTGAAGGGAAAATTCCCTTTTATATCAGTATTATCTTGAGAATTATCATTCGTAATTGGTGTTGAAACTGCTCTGCAATTTTCCATTCCAAAATCTTCCAACATTTTCTTAATATAACTAGTTTGGGTGATCTTTATTGAACGATCATTTCTTTGTTCAATCTCAATGCCCAAAAGATGAAGCAGGTTTGAAGGTAATCTTAAATTCTGTTTTCAATTCATTTTAGAATTTATTTATTTCATCTTGGTTTGTTGGATGCAGCTAAACCATCATCCACATAGAGTGCAAGTATGATCTTAAGATCATTTCTATATCTGATAAATAAACAAGGATCAGATGCACTTCTAGTGAAACCGAGCTTGGCGAGAAAACTTCCAAATCTTTCATTCCAACATCTAGGAGCTTGCTTAAGTCCATACAAGCTACGGCTTAGCCTACACACCTTATTTGTTCCATCACTAAAGCCTTCAGGTTGAGACAGATTTCTTCAGAAAGTTCTCCATACAAAAAAGCTGTTGAAACATCAAATTGCTGCTACGCTAGCTAAGGTGCGGATAGTATTTTTATTTGTTACTGGACTAAATGTCTCTTCATAGTTAACTCCCTTGCGTTGGGAAAAACCTTTTGCTACTAATCTTGCCTTGTATTTATCTACTGAGTCATCCGGGTTAGTTTTAAGTTTAAAAACCCATTTGCTTGCAATCGGCTTGAATCCAGGTGGTAAATCAACTACTTCCCAAGTTTGGTTTTCCTTTAGAGGTTTTAATTCACTGTCCATAGCATGTACCACTTATCTTTTTGTTTAGTCCTTATTGCTTCATAGGTTTCTGGTTCATCCATATTTTCCAATACTGAGTGCAAACTATAATCATCATATCTTGAAGGTTTCTTAATTCTAGATCTATCCCTAAGTTTTCTTTGACCTGCTGTGTCACCATTATCTTGTCAGTTTCCCTTTGTTCACTTAAATGATCTTCAGATTTATTTTCAATATCTTCATCTCTAGTTTCTTCTGATTCTACAGTCACTGGTAGTGGATTTGAAAACTCTTCCTTTTGGAATATGACATCTCGACTTCGAAATACGGAATCATTTATTTCATCATAAATTCTGTAGCTATTATCACCATCATAGCCTATTAGGATTCCAGATCTTGCCTTTGGATCCATCTTGTTTCTCTTTTGATCAGGAATCCATCCACTACATGCAGTTCCAATCACTCGTAGATGCTTAAGTCTTGGTTTCTTGTCATACCATATATCATAGGGCGACTTTCCATCAACCGAGGACTTCACAGTTCTGTTTAGTATATATGCTGCTGTATTGATTAGCTCTGCCCAAAACTTTTGTGGAAAAATCTTTCTGGAATACATGAGAGATCTAGCTGCTTCAACTATGGTTCTATTCTCCAGTTCGGCACATCCATTTTGCTGTAGAGTATATGGTGTTGTAAACAGCTGTCTCACACCATATTTCTTTAGTAACATTCTCATTTGTTTGTTATCAAATTCTCCACCATTGTCACTGCGGAATTCTTTGATCGAATGACCTTCAACTTTTGCTTCTCAAGCTCTTGATTTAACTTTTCTTTGAGAAAGTGAACAAAGCGCATTCGAGAAAAATCATCTTTAAAGCAAACAAAGTAACGAAAGCCTGAATTTGATGGAACTTGAAATGGTCCACAAATATTTCCATGCAGTGTCTCTCCCTGCTTGGTTGCTCGTGGTCGAGTTCCAAATTTCTGACGATGCATCCTTTTATACATCCTGTACAATGTTCATCTTTGATGTTTGTCCTTATGTTCAATTCTCTCTCAATAAGATCTTGAATATGTCTTTTATCTTGATGACCTATTCTTTCATGATAAAGCTGCAAAATATTTTGATCTATGAAGTTTGCTTCTGTCGACTGATGATTTTGCTTGCTTCATTTCCACTTTAAGCAGTCCTCCATTCTCTTTATGATAGCCATTAAAATGTTTTCTTGTTTACCTTTAGGCTACATCTATTTGGTCCTGAGGCAAATTTACTCTTGGGTAGTTTATCGTGAGTTTGCAGAATTGAAAAAAGATTTTTCTTAATATCATATTACCATACATTTTCAAGAGCTAAATGAAGAATATTTCCATCCACATTCAACTTCAATTGTTCCTTGACCCAAAACTTTAGCTTCTTGTCCATTTGCTGAACTTTGACAGAGTGCTCAAATTCACTATAAGTTTTGAAAAATTGAGTTTGGTTAGTAATATGTCTTGTGGCACCATTATCAAAGTACCAGTTTTCTTTGTCATCACTTTCTGTAACAAATGCATGATCATCTCAGGGGTCGTACTTGTCCTGAAATTCCTGAAGAAAAAACGTCCTGAAATGTCCTTAATTTTTGTGTTTTGTCCTGAAATTCCTGAAATTTTCTCTGACATCGAATGTTTACCCGTTAAAGAGTCCATTTTCCCCCTTTTGCTCATGATGAGATACCTCGTCGATATAACCACCAGGAGGGTTAAAATATCGATGAATTGGAGTGCATATGCACACGTGTAAACTGTTGGTATAATTATTTTATAAAGTACCATGACTTTTGTAGATACTCTATATTTTTTCGGTGAGACTATTTCTTTTTTCACAGGCATGGGATATTGCTAAACACCGGCCAGTCCCTGTCACCCACCAGCACTTCGTGGATTCAAAGCAGAGACAGGGCTGCTTTAAGGAACTTAAGAACAGTTCAAGAGATGCCAGGTATCGATGGGTACCGGAGATATAGGATCCTGGGTTAGTACCTGAAATTGCATAAATTTTATTACCCATGGCAATGTTCCTCATTGCGAGAAACCTAGGGTACCAAAAGAGTAGCCAGCAGAACAAAAACATTTCCAATGATAAAAGTCAATTAATAAATAACCGGTACATGATAAAATTCAAATTTGTACATTGAAGCTAGTAGTGGTTGGTTGGGAATTTTATGATGCAAGAGCCATATTTAGCCATACTAAAAATATACGTCAAGTAATAGACAGACGCACGTACAATGAAAGTTTTACTGACACAGAAGACAGAAATACACTGAGGGAGGAATGCACCTGCCAGGAATCGAACCTGCGTAGCCTACAACTCAAAGATTGCTAGCGCAGTGGACATACCCACTGAGCCACCACGACTCCGAAACTTGCACTTGCTACTGTACTTCGCAAAATATCTGAATTAAATCAAATAAAAGCTAAGGTGTAGAATGTCTCTAAGAATTGGAAATGAAATGGCCAAGCCTGCAATTCTGCAAAAACAAATTTATTCATCTAATAAACTAGTCATTGTAATATTAATATAGAGATAATATGAAACTAAATTTTTAAAAGTAGTCTCAAATGTAGGAATAAAATGAAATGTAGACTTTCTTGCGAGAACGCAAATGTGTTCAAACGGTACAAACTTAAGATATTAATTCAATATCTAATTCTGAAGGAAGACACAAAACATCTTGCCCTAAATCCTCATTACTTTCTAAACTGAATCGACACAGGCTTTTACTAAAATTGAAATGAAAAATGTACGATTCCTAACGGAGTATTATGACTTACAAATTCAATCTCATCGTGAATTTGACAAAAACCTTGTGTAATGGCTTCTATTCCAATAAAACAATACCCAGAGATGTTTTTAAAATAGTTATAAAAACCGCTGATTCTGAAATTGAAATTATGCTTTTAATATTTCTGATTAATGTGAAATTTCGAAGATATAAAATTATATCTTTATCTCTTTCCTTTATAGACCTCGACCGAAGCCGGGGCACCCAAAGTACCTCAACAAAACCAGCAGCTACTTCCACAAACTTGCAGGGACCAAAACCTTGGAAGGAACTTGGGTGAAGCGTGTCCCACCCATGAGAATCATAAAGATGGAAAATACTCACAAGGTAATTATTCTCTCTGTTCAATAAGTCTCAGAACGAATCATATGGACATTGATATTCGTGATGAATATCAATGCGCATGCCCTTCAGTTCGAAAACATCTTAATTTGTATGTTCCACTCTAATTAGCTGTTGTGTAGAAAAAGTGGCTGGAAAGACAAAGCAGACTAAACAAACGGGTAAATAAATGCGTGCCTTGTTGCATACATTTTCATGATGCTTTTCTTGCTTTAATCGTTTCTTGTTGGCATGGTGTGGAAGTTTGGTGAGGGGTGCCAGCTCAGGTGTGACCTCAACATCTGACTGTGATTAAAAAAAACGTGGAAATGTCCTCGAATCTTTCCCTACGGGTTTGATCCCGGACCGTCGCCAATAGCCTGTTGTGTTGCTCCAGTGCGACGTTAATTAAAATACCTACCTACCTTGCTTTAATCATTCGATGGTTCATTGGGATAGCAGAGATTGCAGGTTTCCCACAACTGTTCCAGGTTTTCAGCCTAAATTACGTATTAAAATCATTTTACTTAAATTCACCTCAAGACTATGCAAATTTGTCAAGTTTGAACTAATTTGTCTTCCCTTTTCAGCAGCAGAAGCATCTTGAAGAATGCAAATAGAATGCATTTTAATAAAATATTTGGGAATGGAGTTGAAGTGAACATGAAACGATTTCCCTACAATTAATTTTGACATGTAATGTCTGAATCCCCAAATACTGAAATAACTATTTGAAGAATTAATGCATTTTTCATTCATATAATTGTATTTAATAAATAACCCATAAAATGTTTGGTTTTTTGGGAAAATTCATTCAATGAAAGTTTTTTCGTAATTTCGATTCGAAAGTATGAGAACCCTAAAAATATTGTTTGGTAATATCCGGTTTTTAATGCAATTTTCTTTTGGCTGAGTTGAAGTTTAGTGAGTTAGATTTTTGATTAACAAGAATAAGGATAAGTTTTTCTATCACAGGATCCACATGTTATTACTACGTACAGTTCTCACGAAACCTTCTGGGGCCGTCAAGGCTCGAGTGTGTATGCCCACTGCGCTAGCAACCTTCGAGTTTCTGTGCTGCACAAAGTTTGATACCTGGCAGGTGCATTCCTCCCTGGGTGTCTTTTGGTCTATTACGTGATATCGTATGCCTTGTGTTTGGCTCAGCATGGCCAAATATGGCTCTTGCGCCATAAACCCCAAACCAAACAACCAACCACTTTTAAAACAATATGTAGTTTTGACATTCAAATATGGATAGAATGGAATTCGTTGAAAAAATGTTACTAGCTAAAAAACATGAAAATACTCGTTAAAAACTCATTGAATTTCATTTCACTAAATTGCTTGAACTCTCTGAATCAATTGCATTGGAAAAGTTAAAAAAGGGCAAGCTTTTTTCAGCGTAGAGTTTGAAAATAACCTACACTTTTAATATTGTTTTTCCTAATGTAAAACCTAATATTGGTTTTGGTTTGCTTTTTTCGTGGATGTTACTTATTGACTGGATGAGATTTGGGGACCTAGAGCAGGCTACAGAAATGCTTTAAAAATGATTAAAAACATGGACAGTATAAAATAATACAATAGTTAATTTAATAGCATGTTGTCAGAAAAAATACTTGCATCACAATGAAGTTACCAGATAGTGATTCGAACTTGGAAAACATTTTTAGAGGAGACCATGAAACCAAAGTCATTTAACAAAAATTTCATTTTTCCTTTAAGTAGTTTTTAGCTATTTTCAGCTCAGCTACACAGATTTTCTTATCGAATGCCACAATATCTTTTGAGTTTTTCTTTACACAGAAAAATTAATGTATTTAAGATTTAATTTTTGGTTTCATTAACAGATTTAAATTTCTTGAATATATTAAAATATTTGTGATCCTTATAAGGTTGAATTTTCACACGAATAATATTTATCACTTAAAATTAGGCATGTAACAGGTGGGTGAGTGGAGTAAGCATGTCGGGGTTTAAATTAACATTAATTTATTTTTGCAATCGCACAAATTACAAGAAAACATTTAGTAGGTAATAAGACAATGACCGTAGCGCAGTCGCGTGCCTGGAAGGAAGTGATAGAGCTTTTCTTTTTTACAAAGAAGAATGGTTATCAGCTTTGACGCAATAAACAACATGCCAAACAAGGGTTGAAAGTTTGTGGTATAGCTGTCAACATGCCAATCGTTCAAATTTGCTTTCCACTTGTTAATAGCTCAATTTGCTACAGGCATATTTTTATCTTTTCTCCATTCATTAATACCAGTTTCTTGCAGGTGTAAAAAAATTCTTATGCATGTTGTTTTTAAAATTTGTTATTTTTAATGACTAAGTCTTATTGATAGTCAAGATTTTCTAATTACTATTCATTTTGTTATACTTTCATTTAGTGAACACACATTGAAGTGTTTTTGATTTTCTTTCTTTTTTATGCTTTAGTTAAAACATGGAATTTAAACTTGATAATGCCTATTATAAATGGTTTTGAATTATGAAATGCAAATAGTGTATGTACAAAATGAGATAAAGTATAAGGTGCCACTAAAATATTCTACAAGGTGAATGAGGCACTAAATCAGAGCCATCAGATAATTATCTGATTTCTGTAGATAATAGAACATGGCTGTGAGCTATTGCTTTTTTACACTGAAAAATTCTTTAATTCTGTAAAACAATTTCGTCTGCTTCAGTGTTGCTCTAAAATCCAAAGAGGGGAAGTCATCTGTAACCTTTGCAACAAAGTGTTAGAGATCTAATTAAATTCCATTTGTTACTTTCAATTCCGGTGCGTAAAATTCAATTTCTTTTAAGGGATGGTTTTTGAAATCGTGACTGCAGAGAATTTTTTCAGTGAAAGAAGTGTTCCTTTCGCTTAAATCAATCGAAGCCTATTCTCGATACATGCGTTGTGCACTGCAGCCTAAAAATGATGTGATTTCTGTTGCTGCTCTTGTTGAGGAGCTTACGATTGAGGATTATGACCCAGTGTTAATTTTTAAACCTCAAGGTTCCAATACCCTGTATGGTCCTGATTTAGATTTTCTACCCATAGTAATTCCACTTTTGCTTTAGGTTTTCAAACTAAAGAACAAAGAGACATGATGGTTAAGTCTTGCTTTAGCATTATGTATTGATTCGACACACAAAACAAATCAATACAACCTTTACTTAATTTGATAGTCTGATGAATTTAGCCTTGGTTATCCTGTTGCCCATTTTATCACCAATGTAAGGAAGAACATAATTAATGCATGTTGCCTCTTTTGCATGAAATTGTAATTTTGGAGGAAAGATTTTTGCTCTGGTCTAGTTTGCTTTAGTATTGTAATGATGGGTTATAAGACCACAGCAGAAATCCAATCTGTATAGAAATGTCTCAACAAAGTTTCGTTGAGTATTTTTAAGATTCAGTATGTTTCATATTTAAGTGAAAGTTTATAATTTTTTCTATGTAAAATCTTTTGATACTAGTAACCTTTCAGATGTCTGAAATTGAATTTAACTTGAAATGTGGCATTAATACTATGAATTTGATTTCTCTTTAGGTTATTCAAAGGAGAAGACTTATGAATTGTATGTTAAAGAAGTAAAATATAACTAAATAATGTTTACTTTTGATGACTAATTCACCCTGGCATCAATGATAAAGATCTTTTAGTTCAGTTGAATCTGCATTAGTCATGGATAATTCTTTGAAGCACATTTTGTGGGCATGGTCTACTAGCATATTCCTCTTGATCTGCAAGTTAAAAATTGTTAACTCAATAACTAGTTTCTATTGAAATTAATTTTTGTGCATAATAGTTTCGTACCCTAATCATAAATAAATTTTTGTGTTTGTAACTTTCCTTGACTTTCATATTTTTGCCACATAGCTCTTTGAATGGAAAATAAAACCTGATGTTGAAAAACTACTGACTTATTCTTCACTAATTAAACTGACAACCGAAACATACATCATTATCATCATAATAACATCACCATAAAACTTAATGCATTTGGTTGGGGTTACTAATTTATATTTGAACCTGCAATCATCCATACAGCATGTGTACTTAAAAACAAATAAGCTGACAATTATTTATGCCAGAAAAAATACTGTAATTCTATTGTCAAATTCATAAATTACACAAAGCAGTGAAATCACATCTAAGTAAACATTCATACATTATATTTCACATCTGGAGAAAATCTGATTTACAATTAATGTCATTTCGTTATCAAAGTTAATTGTATGGTATCAACAATTTCCTGTAATTAAAATAAGTCATTTTCCAGAGGGCATGAACAAATGAACCCTGCAGGTATGTTTGTGCATGAATGAAACTCCAACAGTGAAATAAATTCAATTTTAAAATGATTTGAGCCAATTTTGTTTTCTATTCATTAATAAGTTATTTAAAATCCATCTTTAAGATATGTAATTCTGTGTTTTGCTCTTAAATGAATAAAGCAACACTGTGTGTTCAGATCAATGGTATGTTCATGTGTAATGGGGTAGAAATTACTTAGAAGTCATGCATGCATATCTTAAGAAAATTAGACTAGATATACGGTACGGGAAAATTTTATTATACAGAAATATATGTACACATAATCCCTAATAAAAATAACCCAATTTTTTCCTTTTAATTGTAATCAAAACTTAACATTTATTTTTAAAATAATACCTTAATTATCAAGCTTAAAATATTTCAGTTTCATGAATTTACACTTCAAAAACAGATTCTTTCCCACCAATCGTCTTTCATTTCATGAGAAATTGGGAACAAAATTGTTAACTATTAAAAAGTAATGTATTTTAAATTATTCTGCTTGTTATATTTGAAAATAAAGTTATAAATTTGAAGAAATCAGCATTAAGGTGTAGAAATTCAGTTTTAAAAAATTATCACCAAGATAAATCTTATTAAAAACTCAAACACTGATTAGGTCATGTATCTAGAAAAAAAATTAGATGGTACAAGAGACGAAAATAAAGGTGGAGATTAAGGAAAGAAATAAAAGCAGCTTTTGGAATCAACTAATTTCCTCTAATCAAGATTTAGATTGAAATCTTTCTGTTTTTAAAAGTTTGTAGTGCTTATTAATCTTAAAAATGAAGAGTTCCAAGTTGAGGAGAAAATCGTAATCATCTTTAGAGCTTTGGAAAACCTTTCGAGGACATGCACAATAGATCCTCTAATTAAGGAAACTCAGCATCAAAAAGTAGCCCTCAAAATGAATTCATAGTAATAACTTTTCTAAAATGTTAGGTGATCGGAGTGTTTATTTCTTCAATTGTAAGCTCTTTTCAAACCAGGGTATGAAAAAAATCATGATTTTTTTTTTAATCAAAAACATCGGATTTTAATTCAGAATCAGGATTTAATTTGATGTTGATTTCGGTTTCGTCTTTTACTTATTCGACATAATTCTTAAAATAGAGCAAATGTATTTTAAATGTTTAATAAAACCTTTAATTGTTAAACAATCACAATTTTTTACAAAATATTTGAATTAGTCTTGTTTTAATTTATTGTAACAATTTCAAGTATTAAATTCACTTCATTGTAATTTTTTAAAGTCGTATCTCAAACCTAAACATAAGTTGTATGATATCTTTTCAAAGTTAATGATTAGATGAGCAAGATTCTTTATCCGGTTTTCAAATTAGGGAACAAGTTTGAAAACTCAGGTACGCATTTTTTTCGATGTTTAATCGCGATTCTCCATTTCGATAACTGCTGGTAAGTAGGTGATTGAATTAATGTCACTGGAGCAACGCAACGGGATATTGGCGACGTAGTGTCATTTTAGCAATCTAGGTAGACAAAAGTATTGCATCAAAAATGCACTGGTTTGGGGTGATTTTAAGAGACTGATAAAATACTGCTTTAGTATATATTTAACAATTTTTTTAGTTGCTATTTGAATGCAGAAATATGCTAAATTTATAGAATTTTTTAACTTTTCTCCATATATAACACTTCGATCAATTATTAAGCGTACTTTTCGAAATTTTATATTACTATACACGTGAATGATCATCTACAACCAAAACAGTTTCATTCAAAAATAAAGTAGATGTATGTAATAGAAAAACTAAGGGGAAAAATTTATTTTTAAAATATTACAAAATTATATACTTGGAATCCCAACTGCCTAAATCAGTGTTTCTCAACCAGTGTGCCACAAGAGATTGTCAAATGTGCCGCGAGGGTTTTTGACAAATAATTAAAATTGCATGGGTTTTGTAACTTTGAAATATTATTTGTAATTACCTCAACGGTTTCTAAAAAAAATTTTAATTTAGTTTTCCCGCGTTTTTATTTGATATTATTTTCCCCAATTGTAATTGACGTTGATTCAAATTGGCTCTTTCTTAAAATCAAAAGATTTGTGAAATAAGTAAGTCTTTAAATTTCTTTAATGTGATTGCATTGCTGTGAACTAATTAAAAAATGTTTTATTCATTTAACCATAATGGACAAATATTTAATAAAATCTGGTGATTCACAAACGGAAGATAAACAAACGGAGGGTTTTTTTTATGACTACATCGAATTCGGATTCATCGCAATTGAATCGGAAGACCCTCAAATACCATTCTGTGTAGTCTGCAAAAAGAAACTTGCAGATGAAGCTCTCGTTCCTAGTAAACTGAAAAGACATTTGGAAACTTCACACCCAGAGGTCAAAAACAAACCAAGAGAATATTTTGAAAACCTGGAAGCGCAGCAAAAAAAATTTTAAACTGTATGAAGATACCTGAAAAGGGATTGATTGCCAGCTACAAGGTTGCACAATTAATAGCACAACGCAAAAAAACACACAAGGATGCCGAGTCCATCATTGCACCAGCATTAGCTATCATTGTCGAAACAATGCTGGGAAAGGAAGCGACAGAGAAGGTCAAGAAAGTACCATTATCCAATGACACAATATCACGCAGAATAGAAGATTTAACTTCAGACTTAAAGAAACAAATTGACGAGCATTCGAATAGCACGACAGTGAACTCTGGTCACTTCAGATTGATGAATCGACAGATATCAGTGGAAAGCACAGCTCCTTGTTTCATTCGATTTGTTAGATGAAAAATTCTTGACTGAGTATCTTTTCTGCAGATTTGAAGAGCACGACGACAGGAAAAGACATATTTGAGCTTTTAAAAGAAAATATTTCAAGCTTTGGTTTGCTGTGGAAAAACTGCGTTGGTGTTTGTACAGACGGATGTCCATCAATGTTGGGAAACAAAAAAGGATTTATCGCACTTGTGCGCCAAGAAAATCCAAATATAAGCGTCCACTGCATGATTCACAGAATCTCTCGTTTCAAAATCTTTAACTCCAGATATGTTAATTGTTATGAACCAAGTGATCAATTTCATCAAGACTCGACCTCTTAAATCCCGAATTTTCTCTCAGCTGTGCGACGGAATGGATTCCGACCACAAAACTCTTTTATCACACCGAAGTGCGTTGGCTTTCGAAGGGAAAGGTTTTGAAACGACTCATACACCTGAAAGTAGGGATGATTTTGCTCTTGGAGGTCGAAAAAACATCTTTTGAATTTTCTCTTCATGACGAGATTTGGTGGCTTGAAGTTCAATTTCTCTCGGACTTGTTTGAAAAGCTGAACTCTCTAAATTTAAGTCTTCAAGGTCCATCCGAGAATATCGTCACAACAACATCAAAACTGAAGTCATTTGAAGAAAAATTAACACTGGAAATCTGAAATATCAAAAGGAAATTTTGACTGCTTTCCGGGTGTCAATGAATCTCAGTCGAAAAAAAATTGCAGACGAAATTATAAGCACCATTGACGAACTTCAAACCTCACTTAAAAGCGACTTTCCTTAGCTTTCAGTTGACAAATATGAATGGTTAATCAACACATTTGTAATTTGCAAGACACCAAATTTGACAACAGAAAAAGAACAGCTCATTGATTTGAGAAACGATAAGTTTTACCGTTCAACGTTCTTCGAGAAAAATTTAGATGAGTTTTGGCTTTCTGTCAAAAATTTGTACCCTGCAATCAACTTGAAAGCTATTAAAATTCTTCTGCCTTTTGTATCTTCATGGTCCTGTGAATTTGGATTTTCAGCATTGACAGAAATCAAGTCCAAAAAGAGAGAAAGACTTTTAAAAGTTGACGACGAAATGCGAACTTGTCTGGTGACTTTGGAACCTCGTTTTGATTTAATTTGTTCAAAAAAAGAGGCTCAGCCCTCTCATTGAATAAATTTTGTAAATAAATAATTTGTTTTTTTTTTGTATCATACAACTTTTACATTTTTTATATTCAGGTGTGCCGCAAATAATTCCAGATATTTTAGTGTTTCTCAACCAAAAAAGGTTGAGAAACACTGGCCTAAATAGTCTACTGAGATATTGAAATCAAGGGAAGGTTCTTCAAATTCAAACATTTTGGAAACATTTGACTGTGTTTAGTTTTAGACCTTGCTCACAGGTGATGAGCAACCTATTCGTACCAATTGACCTTTTTATAATGAATATTTTTCTTATTGCCTATTATGTTTATTTCTTGCCTCGCGCTTCGTCTAAGAGCTGGTCGATTGGAAGAATACAAAATGTAAAATATCCTTCTCGTGGACCTGTATTTGATGTATAGTTTACGGTCACTGGGCTAATAAGGATACTTTCTGAGGCCATACCTTGTACTTGCTTCGTGCTCAGAAAACTTATGAGTTTATCTGGAAACTGGAATTTAAACATATGACTTGGTAGGAAGGTAGTTAATTAACGTCGCACTGGAGCAACACAACGGGCTATTGGCAACAGTCCTGGATCAATTCCAAAGGGAAAGATCCAAGTGCAAGGCCGCGTCATTTTGAACCACGGTCATATGACGAAGCAACACCTGACCCCACTCTCCAAATTTCCACACCACGCCAACGTGCGGACATTTGAGGCCACGATACATTTAATGTGCCAGCCCCCCTGTACACGACGGTCTTTGGTTGGACCTAGTTTCGAACTTGCAACCCTCCGGTTGCAAATCCTTTACTCTCCCAACTGGGCTACCGCGGCCCCATATAATATGACTTGGAAGCGCTTGATTACTTCTACATTAATCCCAGTTATTTCAGCAGACTTCTCAGCATTTCTAAAAATGCATGAGTGATATTTCTATCGTTAGGTAATTCCAGAATTTTCGCATTGATACTATTCAAAACAGTATCAGGTAACAAATGCTCATCCATTTTTTGAGAAATATATGTCATACTAGCATCGCTTGCTTCGAATATATCACCCAAATGTCAAAATAGACTGACGAAAAATTTCACTAATTATTTTGAAATTTAATCTATCAGTTGCGCACACTTACGCAAAAATTTTTGTTCAGCGAACGTCAAATGAGTCAGGCTATAGTACACATGTAATGTTTTAGTGATATACGGTGATAGAATATGTTAAGAGTTTAGTCAAAAAATTTAATTAGCAGTTGCGTTAGACGCTAATCAGCTAAAAATTCAAAAGGATCTTGCAAATTAATGAAATAATATTTTAGAAAATAAAAGCACTTAAGCATACCTCGATGAACAGAAGATAATAATTGTATACATCAAATAGCGTTAAAAAGAAAATATAGGACTTTTCAGTTAAACTCAAAGTACTAATACGCATTCGCAAGAATGATTTTACAACCAATGCAGAAAGTTTGACCTTGAACCCCTGTACTTCCTGTTTGACAAAATTGATTAGAAAAATACCCACGTGGTCATACAAAGGGAATATACTGCTTTTAAGATATGATGTATTTTTGACAATCTGCGACAGAAAAAAATTGAATTTTGTCCGAAAATGCGAAAATGACACTGCGACGATCTCGGATCCAACCCGAATGGAACGAGCCGAGGACTTCACCTCGTCATTTTGAACCCCAGACAGATGACGAGGTCAACACCTCAACTAAATACTCTGAAAATTTTCACACCATTAAAATCAGAGGACGTTTCAGGCCAAAACAGATTCAATGTGCACTAGCCCCCACGAACACAACGGTCTTTGGTTAAAATTGAGTTTCGAACTTGCAACACTCAAGTTGCTAATCCGCTACTCTTCTCACTGCTTGAAACCTTGCAATGGACAGGTAGAATATTGTAGAGATCAATAGTTAAGACCTTCAATTTTTCAAGACTGGTGCCGCAGCCGTTTTATCCACCACATATTAGCGAGATTGCTATCTCAAACAACATTAGTTTCATAACCAAACTCATGTTTCTATAAAATATTTGCAACGACCTAAGGATTTATGAATTTTGTGCTTGCTTTTGTCGCGGAATACCAAATATCTCTCTGAACACATGTTATCCTACAGCAGCAAACTTCTATGACTTTACTGATGAAGGCGCGACTCCCTCCATAGCTGCGACACAATTTGAAAACATGAGGTTTTTAGATACGTGCTCACAGATACGTCAGATCCCATATCTGTCTGGCATTGAGCATGTCTTGGATATACTAGGACGTCTATCGCATCACCCCCGGAATATAATGCTTGGCCACGTGATATCATTAGGGTTTTGTTTGACTACATGCCTATCGGCTTCTATTGTAGACAGAGGGCTTTGCATTTTAATAATTTATGACATTTCTGCTGTAATTCTGTATTAATAAAGAATAGTCTAGACTGGATATTGTGATAACTTTTTATCTGTGTTCATGAACAACACACATCCTAAGTTTCATTCTTATGAAACACTGGCTTCGGGGTGTTTCGATTTTTTTTCGAACCTCGTAATTTACAAAATTAATAAAAGGAAATCTGAAAAACTACGGAAATCGTAATTTTGACGTAATTCCATTGCCATTCAAATGTAAAGTAAATTATTTTATTTTCTATTTTGTGAAAAAAATATTTGATAAAATTTAAGGGACAAATACAAAAATGCAAATGCTTAAAATGTAGAAAAATTAACTTTTACAGTTTCTTTGTAAAACTTTTATGCGGGGACCCAGGATCTACCAAAATAAACGTTCTGAAAATAAAATGAAATAACTGACCGGAAACCTCCAAAATCCGTTAAAAGAAAAAAATGACAAAATACAGAATAATGCTATCAATGTCCGAATTGTACTAGTAAACAATTCAAAATATTAATCAAGTGATTAATGATAAGTTCTTATAGTGGAACGGAATGGACGTATCAATTACAGAGTACTTGGCAGTAAGACTGCTAATCTCCTACAAATCTTTATTAAAAATTAATATAAATATTTAACGAAGTTAACTTGAAATTCCCAAATTGGCCGCGTTTGTTTTGATTTTTTTTAATTCAAAACTACTGGTAATTAAGCTATCCAAAATTTCAGCCTTAGCGGTTCGGGCAATGGTTTTATGAGTATAGTAAAAAAATTTAGATATTTAATAAATTAGTTTTTTTGAACCCAGCCCCTTTATATCAACACCAATTCCTATTTGAGACAAAAAGTACTACGGAGTTTCAAACAGCTGTTCCTTTCAAAATTTTCACTTTTGCAACGTTCTTTCGAAGGCAGAAGTAGCACTTAGTTTTATTGTTATTGTTACTTTTAAATTTAAAAATCTTAGAAATCTAAAAGAATATTAATCTTTTTTTCTTCACAAAAATACCTTTCCGAGATTTTTTCAAATCTCGAAAAGGTATTTTTGGCTAGGGATATTCTAAATTATCTTTTTAGAGGTTAAACATTTGCTTATTTACACGTTTACAAATTAATTCAACCTTCCCTTCCAGAGCTTACCCGCTTTCGATTTCAGAAATTATGTGATATCTGGGATCATAATTTTCGGGTATCTTTAATTAATCTCATCCCTGTTATGCATTTAACACCTCTGCAGTTTATACCTAGAAAATATTAAAAAAGGGGAAAATATTTATTTAGAATACTGCACTTAAGACATTTTTCTGTTTCTTTGAATATGAATGTCATAGTTCTTTGGGAAAACTACACTGCTGGCCACCCAAATTGCAACACCAAGAAAGACAAGAGATATCACAACAAAATTTATTTTATAGATAACATGTTGACCAAGTATCAAATGATTAAATTTATAGACTTCTGTGAAGTGTGGTTCCTGCCAAAATCAGTAGCCAGAGTAGCCGCCATTGTTGGAGATCACCGCTGCCACACGCCTCGGCATTGATTCAAAGAGACTTTGGATGTGTTCTTGGGGTACAGCAGACCAAGCAGCTTCCACACGTTGCCAAAGTTGATCTGGTGTGGCAGCTGGGGATGTATTCTGGGTCAATCGTTGAGCAACCATGGACCACATGTTTTCTATCGGCGAAAGATCCGGAGAGCGAGCTGGCCAGGGAAGCAATTCAATAACGGCATAACGCAGCTGTTCAGCATCCTCTCTCCACGGTGTCTCCAGACTCGAATCCGACCATCGTGGTGTTGCAGACAGAAGCGTGACTCGTCAGTAAAGACAATTTCATTCCATTCTGCCGTCCACATCCTTCTTTCATCGCACCATTGGCGGCGGAAACGTCTGTGGTTCTGCGTCAAGGGTAGACGAAGCAATGGACGTCTTGCGGACAGACCACTCTGCTGTAAACGGCGTCGAATGGTACGCGCAGACACTGGATGATGCGGTACAGACTGAATGTGCTGTGCTATGGTTCGTGATGTGGCTGAGCGATCCGTCACTGCCATACGCACAATATGCCTGTCATCACGTGAAGTGGTGCACTGAGGTGGATGCGATCGAACACGTCGGTCCGTCGTACCCTCCTGCATCCAACGATCACATATCCGCATTACAGTTGTTTGGTTTCGTCCAACACGACTACCGATTTCCCTGAAAGATAATCCACAATCTCGGTAGGCCACTATCCTTCCTCTGTCGAACTCGGATACTTGATCAAAAGATGATCGCTGTTTTCTACGAGGCATAATTGATCGTTTTTTTTGAAAAAAACCACAAGAAAAACACAATTGCCGTACTTGAAATCGTCGAAATCTCCAAGCCTTAAATAGCGCTTTGAAGTGGCGCCACAGGCGCGCGTGATGTGCGTCTGCGCTGAAATTCTAATCATTTGCATGTCTCACCTCCGCTAATGCATGTTGTAAATTTCATATTATTTGCATGCTTCCTTCAGGGTGTTGCATTTACGGTGGCCAGCAGTGTATTTATCCAAGGCACGCCAAACACAAGACAACGTCAAGTAAAACATGTCGTGAAAGCGAAAAAAAGAGATTGGGGATCAAAGTAGTGGGCTGAAAGAAGAAAAACATTGCCAGGGTATCTCTGGAGCGCCCTCCTTGTTTACTAAAACACAGTAGACCCCATAACATATGTATGGATAAATTGTAACTAAATGTATAATGTTTTACAGGAGGTCAGTTTATGGTTTAATGCTAAACCATAAAGTGGTATAAGTAAGCTTAAGTGATGTATATTTATAGTTTTATCCAACGAATTAAAAGATTTGGCTTAAAAGAAATCTTGTTTCCGTTCATTGCATGTTTCTAGAGTTACCATACTTTATATTTACAGGTAATGACTATTTTATCCATTGTTTTCTTTCTAGGTAGGAGGTACTATTATAGCAATGTTTAAATAAAATAAATGTATGTATTTAAATAAAATTTTCTCTTATCTAAATTTGTTTTTAATAATATTGTTTACTGATTTTCTTCCTTTTTGAATCGAACATTTACCAATAAATTTTCAAAATCACCAATACATTATTACCACAGATGGATGAAAGCTATTTCACAACATATGAAAACTTGAAAAATTCCACTAGATTCAAAAATAAGTTCAGTTGATTTAAAATAACCATGCATAGTTTCTTTAAAATGCTTGTATAATGAAATAACTTCTAATGATATTTTTAATATTAAGAGTAAGCTGGTTGAAAAATTACCATAATGGATTATTTTTAAGTCTAACTCTTACTGATACTTGAAATAATTACTAGAAAAACAATGCTGTGTCTGGCAGAAAACGTGCTAGGTAGTTTTGGGGAGGAGTTTTTTTCGAATTATTTTATGTCGAGTGTTGTAACAAGTGCAATAAATATAAAGTTGAACATTTAAAATAAAGGAGAATTTTTTAAAATCCACATATCCATATTACATATAGAGAAACATTTTAAAATCCATATATACAACTATAAAATGAAAAATAATATGTTAACTCGATATAAAAACTTTTTAAAATATTGAAAGAATGAAGGCCCATTAGTTACTCTCAGTTTCTAAAGTTTCAAAGTGTAAGGAAGTTTTTGCATAAAGCTATGAACAAGTGGATTCCATTATAAAATTTAAGGCTATTAAACAAAATATCATAGATATTTTCAAAATAATGTATACATTTTTCTTGCAAATGATGTAAAGATGTAGTGGATACTTAATTCATCAAATTTTATGCTAAAGGCAAAACGTCACGAAACGTCATTCATCAAAGAGAAGAGGGCAGGTAAAAGTGGGTTGTAGCGTTACCACCGAGATAACAAGGCCTGACCGCTGCCATCATGGCGTCTCCCTAGTAGTCATACGTGCGATACGAACGACCACCGCCGTATTGGAATATTCAAAGCCTAATACAGTGAAATCTGTCTACAACGATACATAATATATTCTATATACGTCGAGACCACAGGAAAATATTGTTATACGTTATTGCAAATTATTATAGCAGTTTGTAAATATGGTTTTTCCCTAGTCAAAACTACGATAATCTCAGAATGAAACTTCCACACCCTCGCGTCTTTCTTCCTTATTTACTAACGATAACAAAGAGTGTGCGTAAATAGTAAAAGCAATAACTTATTAAAAAACCGGCCAAAATTATATCGTAAATTCAGTTAAAAAATAGCGAAAAACTCGCTTATGACTTTTATTAACTAAAATACACACGTCAATCAAGCTTAATACCGTCCAATATCATAGTTTCTCAAATGCGACCATAAATCAAAAAGAAAAGAAAACCCTTTCTCATAGTCTAAAGAAATCTAATTAATGTTTTCTTCATCATTAAATCTGTAAAAATGGGAAATCAAAGCAATTGAACTGTAAAAGCAATTGAAGCGATTATCATAGTTGGCTGAAGAATTTTTCCTTGATATTTCATTTATAAAATTCAAACAATTTTCAATAACTTCCAAATTTTACTAACGTGACAGGGTGTTTTGATTTGATTGTTATCTACAGAAATTTCTTGGCCATATAAATGTTTCCATTTTCAGATTTGAATGTATTACAACAGTGAAATTTGTTGCAGGTCCTGGATTAAAACAAATTTTGAAAAAAGTAACTTTTGACTCCTCGATTAGTTTAAACCAATTTTGTTTATGGGGTAATGAATCCAAAATTTCTAGTAGCCTATTAAAATTTTGAAAAGAAATAGATTCATGATGAGCAATGAACTCAGATTTGCTTTCGTTGATAGCTCTCAATAAATTGGATTCCTCAGTTTCACGAATTTTATCTTCCCTGCTTTTACGAACGGTGGGACAAGTTTTCGAGAGATATTTAGGGCAATTCGGAAATATACTTGGTATAGCACCAACTTTTAAACGGAGACGTTTCATGGAAAAGGTAGAACACTCAGCAGTTTTTTTGTTGAATTTCGATACATTCCGGACGATATCATCGTTTTGAAAATGAAGTTCGCAGACTTTGCTGCGTTTTGATGGTGTAAAGTCGGCTCGTGGAATCGCCCTGAGCCATCTTTTTCTAATATTTTTATCCTCTGGAAAGGAGAAAACCGCCACTTTTGGTGCATCACCATATCCATAATTTCCAGAGCAAGTAGGTACACAGCATCTAAAGGGCATTTTGGATAGCCTCGTGGTTAAGCCTAAATAAATCGGTCTGGACACACGTTAAACGTGTTGTTTGACGAAAGCCTTTAACACCTTGACACTGTAATGTTCCACAAATGTTCTATAACAATATTTAACTGCAGCTGCACTTGCTTTCCGGTAAAATAGTATAAAAACCCTAATTTCTTAAGCTACATTAAAGGTAATCCATAAGTAGCCGGCCATGCGGCGATGTTTGTTATGACTACTAGTAAGCGAGTCACGTGATCGAAACGTCACAGCGGTCTGGCCTTGTTATCTCGGTGGTAACGGTTGTAGTCATATCCCTCTGAACTGTATTACTTTGAATGTATTTTCAATTCGCAAATTAAAAAATTCCAATTCAATCATTTTTTTTGTTTTATGGGACAATGGACTTCCAAAACTTTTTGTTATAAAATTTTCATGGACTGTTAGTTTTCCTTTGTTGTTGCTAATCTCCACGTCTAGCTCCAGCTAGACCAAATCCACAAGTTCATTCACCCGCACAAAGTCATACACCAAAAAAGTTCAGAAAACAGTTCGGTCTCAGGACAACCCCAAGCACTCGAGAATGTGGGCTGGGGAGGCCTGGTCAGACTGGCATTTAAGGCAAACAAGATGAATCTTGTGATCACAGCAAAATGTGAGACACCTCAGATGGCCACTGAAAAAGCGGGAGAGCGCTGTCTGAATATGTCTGTTGCAATTGAGAGGAACAGATCTTCCGGGGAGATCTCCGCGGTACCAAGAGATACGGGGAACGATCCATGCCTTCTTATCAAGATTTTTTCTAATAGAGTAAAGCTCAAGAAACATCAATGAGTGAGTAGCGAAAAAGGGCTCATCGACACTCTAGTTTTCATCTAAAAAGCCTATGTATAAAGTTTTATCAAAAAGATATAAAGATGTGCCCCGGAAGCCATTATATAATACCTGATCAAAAACTCCAAACACAAATACCAAACAAAAATTAATAGGTTCCCATGCACATTAATTTCTAATATATTGCCAATATTTTAATTCACATAATAGCTTGCATACATATAAATCAAATTAACTCCCCCATTTGATAAGTGTTTAACTCAATTGTAACGCTAAAACACCTAAACTAAAACGAAATTTCAAAATTTGGAAGCATGATAAATTTCTCATTTTCACTTAGATATATATGCAACAGATTGCAAGGATTAGTCAAAACAAATTTAAAGGATATCTAGAGAAAAAGTTTGAAATCAGAGAAATATCAAAATATCTGAGAAAAAAACATTTTTGTAGTTGACTTACTATACTTATCTATTATGTTTTATGTGGTTGGGCAAATGTAACTCCGTCAAAAATTAGTGCACTTGAAAAATTCTTTTTGTTATTTACAGACTTCGATATCAATGAATGTTTAAAGCTAAATTAAAAAAAAGATTTTAACGATTTTGAAAGTCCACCGCCCTTTAACCTTCCTTTGTTGTTGTCTCGACGAGGTATCTCGTCATGAGGAAAACTGACCAGACCTTGATGGACGAGATATCTCGTCATTGGAAAAAAACTGACCTGATCTTGATCTCATCATCCTAATTAACCCGGTAATACCTTCATTCGGAATTCAATCGGCTTTCTTCATGATGAGATATCTCATCATTAGCAAAATCGGTTGGATCTTGATGGACGAGATATCTCGTCGAAACCATTTGGAAGTTAACGGTATGAATCAAAATTGTGTTCAAAGCGGACAAAATCAATACCGCCCAGAAGTTCGATCCTCAGCCAAACGCGACAACCTCTCTTCTCGTCATCAGCAAAATCGGTCAGATTTTGATGGACGAGATATCTCGTCGAAACTACTTGGAAGGTTAACGCTATGAATCAAAGTTGTGTTCAAAGCGGACAACATCAACACCGCCCAGAAGGGCGATTCTCAGCCAAACGCGACAACCTCTCTTCAGCAGTTGGCCAAAAGTAGAGGAACATCTCAGCTTTCACCTCCAGGAGATGGTGGCAGGTATGTAGATAGAAGTGTGACAGATAGGAGGTGTGTGAGACAAGATGGTGGTTCCGATGTCTAGCGCGATCCTTCACTCTCTCCAGGTACTTTCAGCGTTCCAAAACATTCCGGGGCTTTAATTTCCAACTCCAAATGACACCCGTTGCCCTTTTCCTCTCCCGTAAGTGACACAACTAAAAGAAGGGGAAGAGTTGTTTTGGGTGACACCTGATTTCACCTGTCTGATGACAAACCTGGTGGCGCTCGTAATTTAAACCTGCGTTTTTCTGATGCAAGTCGGTACCGTGAGGCACGATCATCACTCTCCACTTTTATCTCGAAATTTTCAAGGAAACGCCAGTAAGTGCCGATCGTAAAGAAGGAGGAGACAAAAGCGAGATAAGAGAAAGGTAAAAGCACTGATGACAATTTCTCGCGTTTTATTTATACAGTGCATTTAAAATGTCGCCAGTCATACCAGTTTCCAGGTGCCATGCCAGGAAAAGGAACCACGTCGCAATGTTCTGTGAAGTGCTGAGATCAAGGGAACTTTAAAATTGTTTCTACAGATCGGGGACCGTCTTTCTAAAAATTGAAGAAGTTAATTCAAATGAAGTAACTTACTTCCAGGAAATAAAAATAGACCGAGGGCAATAATGAATCACTAAATACTTGCAAATGTAAAAAAGTTTTTTACATTTAAAGGGCAAACCTTGATTTGGGTTCTCTAGACGTTTGTGAGACAATTTTATTGATTTGTCTCTTACATATTTTCAGAGTAGCATTGTGATTGCAGGGCGTTACATAAAGAAACTTTTAATCCTCCTAACCCAGTTGGAAGAGCATCGGATTTGCAACGGGAAGGTTGCGAGTTCAAAACTCGGTCCAGCCAAAGATCGTCGTATACACGGGAGCTGTGCACGTTCAATTTGTCGTGGCCTCAAATTTCCTCATGTTGGCTTGGTATGGAAGTTTGGAGAGTGGGGTGCCAGCTCAGGTGTTGTTCTCGTCATCTGATCGTGGTTGAAAATTACGAGACGTTATCTTTAGATCTTTAACTACCTACCTACCTTACATTTAAATTCCTTATGTAATTATTATCATTATTTTTAGCTTCTCCTAACCCTCCAAGTGGTTTCAATGGCATATTTCGTCCATCAAAATCTGACCAATTTTGCTTATGGCGAGATATTTCGTCATCAAGATATTGCCAATTTTTTGATGATGACGATATCAAGATCTAGTCAGTTTTCTTCTAATGACGAGATATCTCGTCCATCAAGATCTGCTAATGGTTTTGCTAATGACTAGGTACCTCGTCAAGACCACCACCAGGAGGGTTAAAGTAAATTACCTCACCTCAGTAACTTTAATTTAAATTTTGTGTAAGCTTTAACTTTCGTAGCCATTAAAGATCTCTCTCCTAAACTCTGGTTTTCTCCAATGTCTCTGGTAGACCTAAGTTTCCTATCTGTAAATATATCTTTGATGCACTCATATTTTAATCCAGCCAACCACTAACCAAAATTGTAGTTATTCATACAAACCATTTTTCACTGAAAACTTGTATGTACTGAAAATCTACTACACATGGTCAAATTTATTTTGCCTTGCACATACATACGAAGAAAAAAATTTGATTTTTCATTTTCACATTAAACAGAATAAATTAAGCTCTAATGAATTGGAGTCTGCATATTATTTTTTTCATTTTGTTTGGTGCAATAAATTCAACTTGTCAGTAACTAGGAATGATTCATTTCTGCCTAAAAGATTTTTTAAACTTGAGTGATTATTTTTCTTTTGATGCAGCCAAATTTTCATCTTTGATTTTTTTAATTCCTTATTGTTAGCAATGGATTCAATTTCATCAATGAACAAAAACACAATTTGATTATTTGGGAAGTAATGAATTTTTATTGTCATCGAAACATTTGTTAAAAGTAATTTTCCAATGGTATATTAAATAATTCGCATCGCCGACGAAACGCTTTTATACAAACGTTTGACTGCGCTCTCTAGCGGCCAAACACTGCACTTGCGACCATACATTCATGGTGAAAAGTGTTTGTTTCGTTGTGTTCTATCACCCCCTGAAGCTTGTTCCATGACCGTAGAATCACCCAGTATACACTGATTTTATGACTTTTATCTCGCGCTTGTCCTTTTTTGGACCTTGCCCTATAAAAACAACAATCCATTCATATGCTATGTTTGTGTTACTATGAAGCGATTATATCAATTATAATTTTTTTGCAAAATCCCTTTCAAAAGTAAATTCTTGATGGAGTATCACTTTTCTCGAGTTCAGTATCTACCTACATCAAAAATCGAATCGTCCACGAGGATGTGCAGAATTGATCCCTTTAGCGAACCATATATATATATATATATACTAATCGTTATTCTCATTGTTAATTTATCGTGCTTACTTCCTGACCATGAGTAAGCACTTTTTGCAGGTTTCGTAATGTACTTCCCTCTGAATGGCGAGGAAAAGTAATTCTGATTCAGGGAACTTTCTAATATCAAGTGATAGAAAAAAATCAAGATTTTCAGAACTCAAAGTACATACCTCTTGACTTATACAGACCAGAATACGTTTCGAAATTTCTTGCAAACACCGTAGTCCAAAATATACTTGTTAATCTCAGAAAAGTAATTACACAATAATAAATTGCTTAGAATTTTTTAAAGGATGCTTTTACCTTGTGAACAAAGCGTAGAAAAGGAATATATTTATGTGTAATGTATGCAATCATAATGTAATTACGTACCCCTTTTCACTACGTATTACAAATTCAATGCATAAACTATTTACCCCTTTAATACACATTGAACATTTTGTTCCTTCAGTTTTTTTGTATCGAATTTGAAACATGCCTTTTTATCCCAATCTCCTACTTTCGCGAAATAAAAACAGCACATATAAATTTAACAGAGCTGACTACTATTACTACTACTATAATCCGAGAGCTGAATTATCTTGCATATAGAACACTGACGAGTCTCCCAATTATTTCAAAAAGTTTTTCTATGACTCTTGTATAATAGCTAATAAGATGTTAATAAAACTTAAAATAGTGTTTAAAAAGCTTGCACAAAAGTTTAAAAAACGTAAATTCATATTTAAGAACCAAAGAAAAGGGTTATACTTCCAAGAGTTGAAAGTGGCTCAAAGATAAAATTTCTCAGACAACTGGTTTTCATTTCAAACTGAAAAGACATCTTCAATTTATTGACCAAAAGTTTTTCTTCCTCTGAAAAGACATTATTTCTGTCGATGAGAAGTGTGTTATTTCTAATTTTTGTGTTTCCCAAAGTAAAGAGAAAATTTGGTTTCACTTTTTTTTACCTAGAAATCAAATGTATAGAATAAATTCGGAAATGGACGAAGCTGCATGAAATTAATCAGACATTGAGTTAATTAAGAAGTTTATTGTTCAATAAGTCTCGCATCTGCTAATATTAGACTTTGTGCACGGTTAAAATCCAATTCCAAGTACCGTAAACCCTTGAATTCCAAACCTCAATATTTTACTTTCCATTGTCTCCATTAGGTAGGTATTTTAATTAACGTCATACTGGAGGAACACAACTGGCTATTGGTGACGGTCCGGGATCAATCCCAAAGGGAAAGTCCGAGGAAAACACAACGGTCAAATGACGAGTCAAAACTTGAGCTGGCATCCACTTTGGTTATTGAATTAGGGGAAGAGGTTCCTCCAGATGATCTGTGGCGTTGGTGTCGAAGATTTCATCTAAGCCTAGTTTGTAAACTTATGTATGAGAGTGATGTGGAGGCATATTTGCTAACTGGGGACACAGACAATCACATACACAGACTTTTATTTGGCTCGATGGTGACGTCTGGAATTAGAAGGGCACCAGTATACTTGCTACCATTTCGGTTAGGTTTTTAATTTCAAGAGGTCTGTCAATTTTAAACCGGTGGGGATCCCCGAGGGACGTTGGCTGTGGTGTCCTTGGACGGTCATCCGGGCTAGGAGAAAAAAAGTGGAACTGTATTGGTGTAGGGAGATTGGACAAGATGAGACAGAAAGCAAGGACGTGCGAGAGACCATTTCGCTGCGATCTTTCAAAAGATTTGGAATTGTACAATGACTCATGTACCCTAGAAATATGTAAATAAATGTACAGTAAATTTACCCCATGAAGAAGCGTTACTCACTCTGGTAGATGATAAGAAAAGATGGCTGATTGATTGGTTGGTTGATTTTGGGGGTCTTATGGCGCAAGGGCCATATTTTACCATGCTGCGTTAGACACGAGACGTACAATATCAAGTAATAGACACACACAATAAAAGTTTTACTGACACAGAAGAGATAAATACACCCAAGGAGGAATGCGCCGATAAGAAAAGATCCAACAAACACGCATTGAAGCGTTTTTACAGGGAGCATACCAAAAATATTGCAAACAATCTAAATAAAAATTTATTCTCTGTTTTAAATTTGGCCCCTAGCAATGAAATCTTGGCTTCGCTAATGATAATTAAAGTTCCCAGTATTTCTGTTTCAACAGTTTAATCAGTGGTTTCCAAAATTCATGAACTTACGCAACTTTTCCTCATAAGAAAGTGCTGTGCCCCTTATTTTTAAAAGTATAACTTAAATAATTTCCTTATATTATTCCTATTTAATAAGAAAATTATAAAAATTTTGCAAATATGTTTGCTAATCTTGTGCTTGAAAGAAAAAAAATTCAAGAGATTTCTTATGATAATGATGTAGTTTAAAATTCCATTTATTGATAAGGATATACATATATTTAATTTTTAAAATACATATCACATAAACATAAATACAATTCTTTCCAACATTTTCATATTGTGATTATTTTTTATCATTTTTATGAAATGAGTCCTGACGTGAATTGAAATAGAGGATTTAAAAAAAAAACAGAATTATGAGAAATTTTATGAGAAAGCAAACAAGATTTATCTGGTCATTTCAAACAGAAAGGACATGTTCACTTGCAAGTCCCATTTGTAATTTGTTTTTTTCCCACTGTAGTGATAACACGTCTAAAATTTATGGTAGGTAGGAATTAATTAACGTCGCACTGGAGCAACACAAAGGCTATGAGCGACAATCCGGGATAAAATTCGATGGGAAAGATCCGTGGACAACACCACGTGATTTTGAACCACGGTCAGATGACGAGGTCACTTCTGGGGACTTTCCCGCTACTCCGTAATGGCAATAGTCGATGCGAAGGGGACTGCGCCCCAACTAAGCTTGGGGTTTTTAATGTTACTCAACAGAATAGCCTATGGTTGGAAAATAAAAGACTTTTATAAGATTATATTTATATATATATATATGTGGGGGTGCTGGTTTGTGGGCGATTGGCAACATTACGAAAGTTTTAAAGAATAACTAAATTTAATGAGATTTATGAATATTTACAATGAATTTGGTTTAGACAATTAAAGTTAAGTGCACAGCACAGACATCATAAACTCCATCGGCGCTCGTCGCCCGTCAACATTGCACAGTCTAACGCTACGTCCGTCTTGTAGCTTCGTCGTCTTCCTTCTGTGTCGCTTTTGACTGCGTTCCTCCAATGCGCGGAATGGCTGCGCAGTGGTCGGAGATTGTTGGGTTTTATCGATTGAAGACAGAGTTTTTATACATTAAAAATAAATTTTATTACGTGACCAAGTCTTATGGTTTAAAAACATACAAGAAGTCTGATCAGATCATGATCCCCAATCTCCTCACTTATATACATACAAAGATTTACATATTCTTCTATATTGATGTGCCCCACACGGCACTATAATTGGAGGTTTGAGACCGATTCCAACAGAGATGACATCAGCGCGGAGGTGCCCTCTAGTGGCAGTCTGGGCACCACACACACACACATATATATATATATATATATATATATATATATATATATATATATATATATATATATATATATATATATATATATATATATGATTTTTCATATTGTGTTAAATGCATGTTCTCGTGCGTTTACTTTAGTTAATGGTGGATTCGTTTAAGTCGCCTAGTTAAGTGTTATCCAGAGATGGACTTTTTGCTGTGAAATAAAGATTTTTGTGCAATTGCTTTTTTAAATTTTATTTATATTTATGTTCTTGGATATTACTTTGTGGTTCATAATGCATGCTTACTGATTCAAAAACAAAATGGGCAATTCTAGAAATGAGTTATAAAATCATTAAATGGAGGAAAAAATTAACACAATTCATAATAATAAAATAAAATAATAATACATAATAAAAATGGATTATTGCATTAAATGGACTACTTTTGTTCAATGATCTATTATTTTAGTTGTCTTCTGAATGTCAAACTTCTAACATTTAACAATGATATTTTTGAACATTAAGACTTGAGATGTACTTTAATGTTTTGAGTATTCAATTTCACTGTAAAAAGTAGTTTAATATTCTACAGTATAAAACATTCATGTTTTCATTGTGTACATTCATGTAAATTTCTATAGAGGTTACTTTATAGAGCTCATAGAAAAACGGGCCATAATTGTATACACCACATTTGATAGAAATTTTTATAGAATTCTAGAGATTTTCACAAGGGTTTGTTTAAATATCCAGGTGGTTCTGGCTTAATAAGTACCCAGTTTTATTCAAACATACTTTTATGTAACACTAAATCCTCATTCCAGTCTTTAAGTAAACGTCTATTGAGTATAGAAAAAATTTCAAATCATTACCATCAGGACAGTCTGAGAAAAGGTAAGTACAAATTATGTAAATTAACATTATTGCTTTGGGACCTTACATCTCCCTTTAAGATCGCAGTTTTTGAGTGTAGTGTCACTGACAATTTATCAAGAACGGAATAAAAGGTAATAAGTCAACATTATGCAAACGTAACATATCTTCAAAGTTTTTGTATTGCATTGAATATTTAAATATTATAGCTTTAAAAGAAAAGTTAAGCATTTCAGCATAGTAGATACATTTGCTATAATAGCATCAGTGATTCACTTTCGCTACAAATTTTGTTGAATTCTTACTAAGTATTTGCTCTTAGGAGCGCATTTTTCACAAACCCGAGTCATTTTTCCTCCCTTCCACTTTTACCCTCGCCTACCCTTCTGCATTTCTTCCTCCTTCATTGTGTTGACTGTCTTGTGTTTGGCGTGGCTAGACCTAATTATTTCCGAAAACAACCAACCAACCAACCTAAGTATTATTTTATATTGCCCACTACATTAAAATGTTTTCTTTCATTGCATGTAGTAGTACATACCTAAAGTGGCGCACGAACCTCTAATACTTCGCCAACGAATGCCGACCTGGTAGACCCCTCGATTGCACCAACTCGGTTCGAATCCAGGTACATGCTCCGAGTGATTCGAAATCCAGTTAAAGACGTATATTTGATGTTATTTTTATACTTTTCGATTGGTTTTTATATTTATTTACGTTCAGATTTGGAGCAAATTTCTTAAATTGGAGTATTTGTTAAATTGAGACCATTTTCCACTGCAGAAGTCGGGTCAGGGATGTACTTTCAAACGATGCCCAAATTGGGGAAGTACACTTTTTTTCAAATGGAGATATATGAACCCTATCACGTTTATGGAGGGCGTTGGGTCACCTGTCTTTGATTTGTATACTACTGCAATTTCTTTTTCCACTTTTTTTGGTGATGGGCGAACCTAACAAACGGACATTGGGAAGAAGGGTGAGGTCCCTGTAGTCCGAGCACTTGTGATCTGCTAATAGCAACTCTACCAAATGTAGATGAAGATCAATTTCGAAATCTGAACAAATTTCCGTTTGAAAGTCAGTAATAGTTCTGAACTTTCTATTAATTCCCAAACGCTGATCCTTAATAGGACAGTTTCTATTTAATCAGTAATTTTGTACCATCCAGGGTGAATTTTCCATGGAGCTGCTGGGCCGAAAGCCCTGTCTCCAGATGACCAAGTCCTTGTGTTCCGAATACGTTTAGATTATCAGAAACTTTCAGCGGTGTAGCAGTCTTGGGTGTCAAGTTATCAGGGAGGTTGTCGCAGTTGGTTCGGTAGGCGTTACAATGAGCGACTCGAGTGAGACCACAGAAATGCATGCTTGTAGGGAAGCTACTTAAGTTGATTTTTATGTTTCAGGGCTCAATCGAACCCAGAAACGTTTTTAAGGGTCTTAAAATTTTCCACGATTGAAAATCGTGGCACAAAGATATATACTCTTTCTTTTAATTCAAATAGTGGTATTTATAAATATATAACTTGTGGTATTTATAAATATATAACTTTTTCTTTTTATTTACTAGTGGTAGATATTGCATGATTCCAGTCATTTCATTTTCTTGTTTGCATTTGCATATCTGCCACCCAGTAGGTCAAGTTAATTAAAATTACTATTTTATATTGTCATTTCTGATAAGTCGATTATGCATTCGTTTATGCTCCCTCCGGAATCTTCGTTGGGATTGCCGACGTACGATGAGAATGTGTGAGCGGTCTCATTTAAAACAATTTTACCGAGACTAAAAACCGAAAAAAAACGAACCGTTATAAGTCCTTGTTATCGGACAGTCTCACTGAGAAACCAAGGGGTTTGTCTTTCCATAGATAACCGACTGCAAATACTACTTGATCGTGGGGATTTAAGGATGCTGCTGACGAAAATAGAGCAAAATATAGGCAATTTAATATCACAACACAAGGGACTCATCCTTTTCAGTAGTGATTCTTTTTAATTTAACTGATTTGATTGATATTAATTTCTAATCTGCATTTACTCCATAGAAAATTCTTCTGGTAATACATAATCGGAATGAGGAAATGTGACCATTCGGAAACCATGCCAAGCTTGTATTTATCTAAGCTCTTGTTCGTATCAAAACTAACTTCTATTAAATTTATGGACCTGATTTTTTAAAAAATTCACTCATGTTGACTTTAATATATTCCTCAATCTAATCGTTTAATTAACAAAACAAATTTGCACATTTGTTTCGTTATTAGAACTTATTAAAGTGCAAAATTTCCACTTGTGAAACCTAAAATTTGTTGTTAAATTGCAATTATGACAAATTATGCTTCATGACGATGAATAGTATTGAAAATTTGCTTATATTTTATATTGCATATAATTGATCAGAGCGCACTCAAAGGAATTATCAGAAGCACCATCTGAATTGGTTGCGCCCGTATGTTGACCAAAGTTGTGTATGGAGTAGATGGTTTGATTTTTGTCTTTAAGCCGTCATTTCATGTTTTACAAACACAGTTATTCTATCGCCCTTGTACAACAAATAATAGTGAAAATGCTATTTCATCATGAAACAGTGTTTGAAAACTTAAAAAAGCCTTAGCAGAGCTTGAAAAAACGCAATTTTGTTTTAACGCCTATTAATTCCGGGCCTAATATTCAGATATCCCTTATGTAATCAAGCCAAATTCCCAATATAGGTTAGCTGTCAGAGAGAATGCGATACTCTAGCTTAGCATCATTGAAAGGGTATCAAACACGATTCTACTGGTTGCCATTTGAAATCGAAAACAACTTCACTTTCACTATCCGTTTTTCCTCAGAAAGCCAAACACGCGTTATGCAATTTGTATGGAAAAAAGGTAGTTGGGATGCGACTATTCTTTATACCATCCGCGTCACCATTTGGTGACGCTTGATTTATGAATTCCAAGCGAGATTAAGAGCAAGTACCTGAATGTTAAATAATCTGAGTTAAAATTTTTTTAAATAATTATCTAGTGGTAGAAACAATTCGACCTGAATGTTAAATCTATCAGCTATAAAAATGTTTTTTATTATCTAGTGGTAGAAAAATATTCGTTTATTTTCTTAAATTACATGCATTTATTTAGGGATGGAAAATACTGTTTTCGAGGAACAGTACTTTGCTGTTTCTGCTCTTTTTAAAAGCACAGTGCTTTAACCTCTTCTACTCACCATTGTTCTCAAATTTCACTCTACTCAAAATGTGCAAGCCTTGTTCCTCCTCCAAGGCCATGGGCCGCGGTGGCCCGGTTGGAAGAGCAACGGATTAGCAACTGGAGGGTTATGAGTTCGAATCCAACCAAACAGTCGTCTACAAGGGGGCTGGTGCACGTTAAATCTGTCGTGGTCTCAAGTGTTCTCACGTTGGCTGGGTGTGGAAGTTTGGAGAGTGGGGTGCTAGTTCAGGTGTTTCCTCGTCATCTGACCGTGGTTCAAAATTACGTGGTGTTGTTCTCGGATCTTTCTCTTTATGATTCATCCCGAACCGTAACGACTAGCCCATTGTGTTGCACCAGTGCGAAGTTAATTAAAATACCTACCTACCATCCTCCAAGACAATGTGAATCCTACAATTTTCACGATAGACAGGACCCGAATTTTGTTGACATGTCATCTTTTCATTATAGCAATAACATATAAGCAAAATACAAATGACTCTTCTGCAAGTTTTTTTTATTGGTGAGTTTTTCTATAGTTTTGACACAAAAACGAAAAATCAAATAATATGGGTCTTGATTGATAGAATCTTCATGGCGCAAGGGACAGGTCTGCCCAAGCTGCGCCAAATTATCAGTAATTTTGTAAAGTACATCAGAATGTATCCATAACTCTGAAAAATTCTTTTTATTCGAAACATTTAAATTCTCTCTGGGTCCCGATACGCGGTGCCTAGGACAAACAAATTTGCTAATACATTTTTTTAGGTATTAATATTATTTTTAGGTCAACAAGATCCGGGACCCGATAATCATTTGGAAGACTTATAAATGTAGCTTTTAGCTAAGAGCTTTCACCTTTTAAAAGATTACATACACTTAAGACACATATCGGATTACCATTTGGAAAGTAAAATTAGTTTATTTGTCAAAAAAATCAGGTTAATTATTAAATAATGTATTTAAGCACGTTTAAAACATGAAAAATATATGTCAAAAAATCACTTTCGCTTTTCAACACATTAGTTTTATGATGGCATGCTAGTTCCAAAAATGTCGTTTTAAAATTGTATTACGAGATGACTCGTAGATGACTTAAATGATATCACTTTCCGACATAGAGAGAATGACATCCGATCCTAATCTCCATCTCCTTCGAGTTGTAGGCGGCGCAGGTTCGATTCCTGTCAGGTGCATTCCTCCCTGGGTGTATTTATCTCTTCTGTGTCATTAAAACTTTCATTGGGTGTGTATGTCTATTTCTTGATATAGTGTGCCTTGTGTCTGGCGCAGTATGGACACATATGGTCACTAGCATATTGCATAGAAAAAAGAACATTTAGAAATGTCATTTTAATGCAGAATACCATACGTGATACAAATGGCTTCCATTTTGTTGTGCAGCATAGTTGGCAAAACATCCTTAAATTTATATTGAAATAAATACTTCACTTTTAGAACGGATTCCAAAGCAAAACATGACAGGTGCATTGCTTTTCTGTGCTATACCGACATTCTGATGAAGGAACATGCTCGCAGCTTCATATTTCTCCCTAACGCTCACATACATTCAAGTTCTGGGGGTGTAAAATGAAAGGAAAAAATAGCTCCACGCTTTGGCGATTGAAGTTGGCAAGGTAGCCGTTGGCGAGAAGTTATTGCTTAGGAGCTTTCTCAGCTTTTACTGTAGAAAATTTCTCAACCAATCACAAATGGCTGACGATTTGCACAGACCTGACCCGCAGGAGCTAGTCTCATATGGTCCTTGCGACATAAAACTCCAAACCAACCACTCCTTGAGGATTTATGCTGGACCATCACCAATAGACTGCTGTGTTGCCCCAGCAGTGCGAAGTTAATCAAATATCTAGGGGCCGTCGTGGCTCAGTGGGTATGCCCATTGCGCTAGCAACCTTCGAGTTGTAGGCGGCGCAGGTTCGATTCCTGCCAGGTGCATTCCTCCCTGGGTGTATTTCTCTCTTCTATGTCAGTAAAGCTTTCACTGTGTGTGTGTAAATTACTTGTTATTGTTTGTCATGTGTCATTTATTGGATATTGTAATTAGGAAGAATGTAGACAAAAGCCTGATTCTGCAGCTATAAGTTTCAAGGAAATCAACCAACCAAACCAAATCAAATATCTACGTACCTCAATATTATTTCTGTGGGAATTTTAATTTGTATTGAGACCCCTCTACACGCCCAGGATATATCTAAAGCTGGTCAATATGTAACATGTCGTACCCACAGAGTACTGAAGAATAATTGTACTAAATTCGGTGTAAATTGGTCAAAAGATGTAGATTTGTATACAGAATAGATAGGCGCCAACTCTGCTTTATATGCAGACTTGCTGAATTACCCGTCGTTGCTCGGGTTGAATTGTTTGTAATTAATCGTAGTATTAATCACTATTATTCCTATGGCGATTTCAAATTGCTTTCAGCCCCCTCTACAGAACCAGGAAATATTGAACGGAGGTTAATATGTAGATTATGTTTCCCGCAGGATTTGTAAGGATGAATGCACTAAATTTGGTGTTAATTGGTCTGAGAGTGATTATAAAAAAATTAATGTTGTACCTATGGCTATTTCGGATTGTTTTTAGCCTCCTCTGCAGACCTAGGACAAATCCGATTGAGGTTAATATATAGCCTTATTAGTATATAATTAATAAAACACCCGAATGGAAAGATCCGAGGTAGGTAGGTATTTTCATTAACGTCGCACTAGAGCAACACAACGGGCTATTGGCGACTGTCCGGGATCCAATCCGAAAAGAAAGATGCTAGGACTACATCACGTAATTTTGAACCATGGCCAGATGTCGAGGTCACACCTGAGCTAAAGTTACGTTCGGAATTTACACAGGAAACATGTTCCGCAACAAAAACATATGGCTCTTGCGCCATAAAAAAACCTCAAACTACTACAAAACACTACCGCCACCTACATTTACGCTTGCTTATGAAAGAAAATGCCTCTCATAAGCCCCGGGTTTGTTCCCTAACCTTCGCCATTAGCCCGTTGTGTTGCTCCAGTGCACGTTAATTTAAATACATACATACATTTTGGACCACGGTGGCCCGGTTGGAAGAGCAACAGACTAGCAATCGGGGGTTGCGAGTTCGAATCCAGCCGAAGACCGTCGTGTACAAAGGGGGCTGGTGCATGTTAAATCTGTCGTGGCCTCAAATGTCCTCACGTTAGCGTGTTGTGGAAGTTTGGAGAGTAGGGTGCCAGCTAAGGTGTTACCTCGTCATCTGACCGTGGTTCAAAATTACGTGGTGTTGTCCTCGGGTCATTCCCTTCGGGGGTTGATTCCCGACCCTCATCAATAGCTCGGTGTGTTGCTCTAGTATGACGTTAATTAAAAACTACCTACCTACCCTACAAATATTTTATTAAAAACGTTGAAAGTAAATATAAAGAATTATTTAAGGTACAAAATTTTGATTTATGGAAAATTTATATTTATTTCTAGTCTAATTTTGTTCAATTCAAAAATTTAGTCACTTTTAAATAAGAAACCAGACATCAACGAATTAAACTTGAAAAGAGACGCAGTATTGCAACCGCAACTTTACCTGTCTTGGATTGGGGGCTCGGACTCTAGTGTTTTCGAAACATTTTAAGATGTGTAATTTGAAAACTTTTAAATTCTGGTTTGATCTTGGAGAAAATGTTCTTATGATATGGATTCGAAACTTGCATGTTTTGAGAATAGATCCGATTTGCATACCTGAAAAATTAATTAACACCCAAAACATGAATTTTGTGTTAAAAGTTTGTCTAAATTTTTTTAAAATCGATTCTTTCCTTAGCAGTGAATGAAATTGATGATAAATCTTATTGACAACTTGTGTTTTCAAGTTGAAATAACTTTCATCTCATGTACTAGACTACTGAATTAGTTTTCATTAATTGCAAATAATAATTGAGACTTAAATGAACTAGTATGTTCTTTCCAATATGTTTTTATATCTCTAAGTGTTTATGTATCAGGAGTTGGTGGAGATGTCGAATTCGGGGCACTGGCGATTTCTCGCCAAACATGGTAACCGTGTGGTTTTGTCCGGGTTTGTCGTTTTGGCTTTATGGCAACCCTATGAGGGGTTTTTTTTTCAAGGGAAGATCGCTCCCCTATGAGGTGATTATTTACAAAACTTCAGATTATAAAAAAATCACAGACTTAAACTTCACAAGATCCGGAAAATTATTCATTTCAACAAATGATCCCACAGTAGCAAGTAACCTTGTTAACATCACAGAAATACAAGGAGTACCGGTAATCCCCCAAGTTATATGGGAAAGCCTAACTACGAAATTCTTAATATTCGATATTCACACCTCAACCACTTTAGAAGAAATTGCAGAAGAACTCACTACTGAAAATGACATCTGCATCTTAGAACTAAGAAGATTCCAAAAAGGCTCCAAAGAAGGAGTATATCCAATACTAATAACTTGTTTGGGAACAACTATTCCCAAATCAATTAAAATATTCCTAACAAATCAAAAAATAAATCAATTCATAGACAAACCAAGACAATGCACTACATGCTTCAAATTCTCCCACAATACCACCCATTGTGAAACCGAAAATATATGCGTAACCTGTGGAGAAACAAAACATACGGATCCATGTCAAAAACCAATAAAATGCATAAACTGTGGACAAAGCCACAGAGCTGACTATAACAACTGCCCTTATAAAATAAGAGAAGCAGATTTCCTTCAATATAAAGCATCAAACAGGTTAACTTACAGCGAAGCCAGAAGAAAATATTTCACCAAAAAAAACACATACTCAACAAAAATATCATCAAATCAAAACAATGAAATAAGCCAAATTGAAAAATCCCTTGATCAGCTGACAAGAAAGCTTTACGAAACATTCTCAGATAAATTAGACCAAATGCTAGAAAAAATGTCTGATATGTTCATGTCAATGGCAGAAATGAACATTAGCAACATGAAATCTCAAACCAATGATAAAACAAATACAAGCCCACCAAGGGAGAAAAAAAAGAAAACGGATAATGGAACAAAAAATAAAATAATTACACCCCCAACGATACTCAACAATGATAATTCCCTGAACTTTAGCAACAAGGAAAGTCGAATAGATAAAACAAAAAGAAAAAGCTAAAAAAAAAAAAAAAAGCATGCACATCATACAATGGAATGCAAGGGGAATTCAAAATAAAAAATGGGTCCTGGACACAGAAATCTTTAAGACAGCTCAAATAATAGTAATTCAGGAAACCTTCTTAAAACCTCATCAAAATTTCCATATTCCACATAAAATAATCTACAGAAGAGATAGACCACACAAAATTGGAGGAGGCCTAATAATTGCAATATCTGAGAACATTCAATCAAAAATAATTGACATTGACAATTCAACTGATAACAATGAAAATGAAATAATGGCTGTCCAATACATACAAAAAAATAAACCTTTTATGATCATTAATTTCTACTCCTCTAATGGCAAAATTGAATATAAAACTTTAAACAATATCTCAAATAACATAAAAAATAATAGTTTCCTCCTCGGAGACTTTAACATAAAACATGACCTCTGGGGAGGCAATTCACACTCCACTGCAGGCCAAACCTTGTTCAATTGGACATTGGAAAAAAACCTTTGCCTTATCAATCACAATAAACCAACCCACATTGCCCCAAACGGAACCTTTACTCTTATCGATCTATCTTTTTGTTCTTCTGAAATATTTCCTATCTGCAATTTACATATCGAAGATGACAATTATGAAAGTGATCACTTCCCAATCATAATAAACATCGAAAATGAAACTTACTCACCATTTAAAAAAATTTTCTACAAATGGAACAGAGTCATAGAACAACTTAATTCTAACATTACCAAAGAAAACTGTAACAACTATGACCAACTACAAAATCTGATAGAAGAGACCAAATCAAGAAATAGATTCACGAAAATAAATTGCGAAAAGATAACACCATGGTGGAACACAAAATGCAATCAATTACTTTTCTTAAAAAAGCATTATCTAAAAAAGGCTAGAATCTCTCTCAAGGATGACCATTGGATCAAATACAAAAAGTTCTCTGCAAAACTCAAACAAGCTATTCGAGACAGCAAAAAAAAATACTGGGATGAGGTCTGCAAAATGCAGCAAAATTCTTACTTTCTCTTTCGTATATTCAACATATTAAATCGAAGAAAGAATGAAAAGCAGAAATCCAACATTATTCTACAACTCAATGGCAAAGAAATCTTATCAATAAAAGACCAAACCAATACCTTCGCCAAATTCTTTGCTACAAACGATAATCACAACCCTATTCCTATCGACTATAATAATATAGAAAATTTTGATTTAAACAAACCAATAACATCAACAGAACTAAATAATGCAATAAAAAATACTCGAATTTCAACACCTGGAGAAGATGGCATCTCAGCACAAATTTTCAAAGGATTAAACCAAGAATCAACTACAATAATAAAATCTATTTTTAATGATATCTGGCTTAACTTCAAAATACCAAATAGCTGGAAAACAGCACTAATAATTCCTATTCATAAACCACAGAAACCAAAAAATAATATCACTTCTTACCGTCCCATATCTCTTACTTCAGTACCTTCAAAAATATTCGAAAGAATTTTATCCCGAAGAATCTCCTCTTTCTTAATTAAACATAAAAAAATTGAACCTACTCATTTTGGCTTCTTACCTTTCAGAGACAGTCAAACAGCAATACAAACACTATTTTCGACAATAAAAAACGCCCATTCTCAAAAAAAATTCTTAATTGCAATATCTCTAGACATAAAATCTGCATATGACTCAATTTATATAGATGACCTAATAATGAAATGTCTCAATATAGGACTCTCAGGAAATATCTCCAAATGGCTTCATAACTTCCTTCAAGATCGGACAATAAGGGTAAAATGGGAAAACACCACATCAAACCCAATTGAAATGAGAAGAGGAGTTCCTCAGGGTAGTGTTCTCTCCCCAATTCTTTTCACAATATTCATGGCAGATTTTCATGAAACAATACCAATGGGTGTTAACTACATAATCTATGCAGATGATATCCTTTTTTATTGTACCCACGACAATCCCGATTACATAAAAAAAAAATTACAAAATACAATAGAAAATATCAGTAGATGGTGCAACTATTGTAATCTTAAAATATCCCATAATAAATGTTCAATTATAAACCTATCAAAAAAAAGAACTATTATTGACTGGTGCTTTTCTATGAATGGCAACGTGATCGAATGGACAGATAAACTAAAATTCCTCGGCATCACAATCTCCAAATATGGTAATCTTAATTACTTCATCAAACAACTAAAAATAAAAGCATATAAACGCATAAATATCCTTAAAGCCCTAGCAAATAAAAATTACGGTGCTCGCACACATCACTTAATACACCTAGCAAAAACATCAATTTGTAATCTCTTCCATTATAGCAGTACAATTCTAAACTCATGCAAAAAAACAAACATAAATCATTTAGAAATATGTCAAAACATGGCATTGAGAACTGCATGCGGACTCCCCAACTGGACTCCAAATATTATTCTCCACAAAATCACAGACACAATCCAAATTAAAACCCAAATAAAAAAAATAAGTAATAAATTTTGGATAAAGCACATTTCTTTGGGAACTTTCTCCCCCTTGCATTCCATTAATCAAGATAATATTAATTTACTCGAACAAAATAGTTCGTCGATTATCTCTTGTTTTGAATTACTTGAAGAAGACTTCAAGACAGATCATCTCATCATGTTCATCTTTCCAGTGGAATCATTCCCACCTAACATCTCGTTTTTTATCGAAAACTTGGATTTCCAAACAAAATCCCTACCAAATAATTGCATCCAGGCTCTCTTTAAAAATGTGACTGATCAACTACTCTTTAATTATCACCTAATAGCAACAGATGCATCTAAAACAAGCAATATTACAGCAATTGCAGGATATTCAAACAAACTAATAATCAAATACAGAATCAGCAACATCAACTCTATCTTTACTGCAGAAGCCTTAGCCCTATGTCAAGCATTAGATGAACTTATTGACTTTAACTCTAATAACTGTATCTTCACCGATAGCAAATCTGTCTTACTAGCTCTACAAAACTGTTCCGTCAAATCATCGAAAGTAATCCTACGACTTAAAAACAAACTAATCAACACCGCAAAACTCGTTACAAATTTAAAATTAATCTGGGTTCCAGCACATAGAGACATTGAAATAAACGAAAAAGCAGATCAACTCGCCAAATCAGTGAGAGAAGAAGACATCTTTCTTGAATGGTTATCACCGGAAGATACGACAAAATACATAGGAAACAAGTTGGACCTCACTGATCGATCAATATTCAATCATAGCAAATACTACCAAATCTCAGGCAACCTTCCAAACATATATGAAGTAAAAAACACTCTAATGTCAAGAAAAGAAGATGTTTATTTTTCAAGATTTTTATCCCGAATGTTAATCACTCCGGATCTTCTCTTTAGATTCCATCTGGCAGACACAAATCTCTGTGACAGCTGTAAAGTTATCGACTCATTTCAACACATCATCTTCGTCTGCAAAAAATATTCACGCCATAGAAAAAAACTCATCGATAAAATAAAATTCCAATCTCAAGACTTAACCTTTAAAAATCTCATAAAAAGCATCATAAATAAACCACAACAAGGTAGAGTAATAACTAGATTTCTCATATCAATTAAAAAATTTTAATCTCTTCATACTTTTCTCTTAAATTTAGATCACTTGGGAAGATTGGAGACAAAAGCCTGACTGCAGCTAAAAGTCTCAAGAAAAAACCAACCAACCAATTCGTAGAAATCTGCCGGCGGAGTGAGAAGGATAGGTTTGCTTTTAAAGTGTTTGCAGTTCAAGAAAACTCGAGTTTCAGCACCCACTCAAATTCACCTTCACCGGTAAGTGACTTTACATTACCTAATTTCGAAAAAAAGGGGTCTGGACCCGAATACAACATTGAAAATATGTAGCAAGATGACGTCTTCAATATTTAGGGTTACCGAAGAAATGAGTAACCTTATGGAGGAACCCGACGTAGATCCGACAATATCGTTGAACCCTAAATTCCTCAAAACCAACGATAAAATTGAAAACTCAATAAATTATGCATTTCAAAAAGGAGCCACCTCCTGCAAACTATTTCTCAACCCATCTAACACCAATACTATCCCAAGAAACAATCCAAAAAAAATCAAAGAGATTATTTACAAAACTTCAAATTATAAAAATATAACAGACTTAAATTTCACAAGATCCGGAAAATTATTCATTTCAACCAACGATCCCACAGTAGCAAGTAACCTTGTTAACATAACAGAAATACAAGGAGTACCAGTAGTCCCCCAAATTATTTGGGAAAGCCTAACTACGAAATTCTTAATATTTGATATACACACCTCAACCACATTAGAAGAAATTGCAGAAGAACTCACTACAGAAAATGACATTAGCATTTTAGAACTAAGATTTCAAAAAGGCTCCAAAGAAGGAGTATATCCAATACTAATAACTTGCTTGGGAACAATTATTCCCAAATCAATTAAACTATTTCTAACAAATCAAAAAATAAATCAATTCATAGACAAACCAAGACAATGCACTACCTGCTTCAAATTCTCCCACAATTCTACCCATTGTAAAACCGAAAATATATGCGTAACCTGTGGAGAAACAAAACATACGGATCCATGTCAAAAACCAATAAAATGCGTAAACTGTGGCCAAAACCACAGAGCTGACTATAACAACTGCCCTTACAAAATAAGAGAAGCAGATTTCCTTCAATATAAATCATCAAACAGGTTAACTTACAGCGAAGCCAGAAGAAAATATTTCACCAAAAAAAACACATACTCAACAAAAATAACATCATCAAATCAAAACAATGAAATAAGCCAAATTGAAAAATCCCTTGATCAGCTGACAAGAAAGCTTTATGAAACTTTCTCAGATAAATTAGACCAAATGCTAGAAAAAATGTCTGATATGTTCATGTCAATGGCAGAAATGAACATTAGCAACTTGAAATCTCAAACCAATGATAAAACAGATACAAGCCCACCAAGGGAGAAAAAAAAAGAAAACGGATAATGGAATAAAAAATAAAACAATTACACCCCCAACGATACTTAACAATGATAATTCCCTGAACTTTAGCAACAAGGAAGGTCGAATAGATAAATCAAAAAGAAAAAGCTAAAAAAAAAAGCATGCACATCATACAATGGAATGCAAGGGGGATTCAAAATAAAAAATGGGTCCTGGACTAGTCCAATCGGACAGTTGCAGTTTGTAAATTACATAAAGAATCAAGTTTAATTCGTTTCTGTGTTTTCGATTAAAGATTATTAATAATTTTGAAGAGCAATCTGGAATAGCATAAATCTAGAAATAAATAAAAATGCTATTGATCAATGTATAATACCAAATTTCTAAACACTTTCTTGACAGGTCAACATTTACATTTTATTAAAAGCGTTAAAAATTAATATTAAAAATTATTTATGGTACAAAATTTTTATTTCTGGGATATTTATAATGATTTCTAGTCTTATTTTGTTCTCTCTCCATACTATTCTTCAAACTTTTAATAAGAAACAACACCTAAACGAATTAAACTTTAAAAGAAAAGTTGCAAGGCAACCGCAACTTTACCTGTGTTGGTGTTGATCTTGGTTTTCTGATTCGAGTGTTTTCGTAAACATTTTAAGATGTATAATTTTAAAACTTTTAAATTGTGGTTTAATCTTGGAGATGATGTTGCGATGGTATCGATTCGAAGCTTGCTTGTTTTGAGAACAGGTTCGATTTGCATTTCTGAAAAATTAATTGACTTCGTCTAGATTTCTATTGAACTCGATACTTTCCTTTCTCTGCAATATAAATATACATTATATCTTGTCAAACATAAGATTTTATTTCTGCCTGCTAATGTTAATGAGCATTGGCTTTTAATTATTTTAGATATTGAAATATATACATTGGAATTTTATGATCCTTTAAACAGCTGTGTAAGTAAAACTTCAGCACATTTAATGATGAAATGGTTTTTGGCATTAAGTAATTTATTCTGCAATTCAATTAAATGGACACTTAAATTTCCTCCCCACATTAAACAGACAGACAATATGAATTGTGGTGTCTTTGTATATCAAAAAGTAAATAATTTATCTTTAGAAACTGAATTTGACATACTTGGGTTTAGAAGATTTATTTATGATACCATAACTAATATTTAAAAATGTTAATTTTCTGTCAGCGTGTACTAGAATGGACGCACAAATTTGTTTTCTGTAGACAGCATGAACAAATACTCAGACTAGTAATTGATTTCAGTGTACAAACAATTATAAATAATAGGCACACATGTGTTTTACCTTGTTTTGTATTTTGCATGCACTTTTATAGGAGAGTAGTTAGATTGGAGAAATAAATTGTTTTGCATAAGGGAAAGGTTTTAAGGATTAACAACAGTAAATATCCAAACTGTTATGTTTACAGGAAGGATTTTGCTCTGGTCTAGTTTGCTTTGGTATCGTAATGATGGGTTAAAACCACAGCAGAAATCCAAACTGTATAGAAATGTCTTAACAAAGTTTAGTTGAGTAATTCTTAAGATTTTCAGTGTTTCATATTTAAGTGAAAGTTTATAATTTTTTCCATGTAAAATCTTTTGATACTAGTAACCTTTGAGATGTCTGAAATTAAATTTTACTTGAAATGTGGCATTAATACTATGAATTTGTTTTGTCTTTAGGTTATTCAAAGGAGAACACTTGTGAATTGTATGTTAAAGAAGTAAAATATAACTCAATAATGTTTACTTTTGATGACCAATTCACCCAGGCATCAATGATAAACATCTTTTAGTTCAGTTGAATCTGCATTAGTCATGGATAATTCTTTGAAGCACATTGTGTGGGCGTGGTCTACTACACATATTCCTCTTGATCTACAAGTAAAAAGTTGTGATGGTATCGATTTGAAGCTTGCTTGTTTTGAGAACAGGTTCGATTTGCATTTCTGAAAAATTAATTGACACCCAAAACATGCATGCTGTGTGTTTAAAGTTCGTCTAGATTTCGATTGAACTCGATACTTTCCTTTCTCTGCAGTATGTGAAATTGATAATAAATCTTACTGACCACTTGAGTTTTTAAGTTGAAGTAACTTTCAGTCCCATGCACTAGACTGCTGAATTAGTATTTATTAATTACAAATATATATTGAGACTTAATGAACTAATATATTCTTTTCAATGTTTTTACATATCTCTAAGTGTTTATGTATCAGGAGTTCAAAATGTATGTACTTTATTTACAAATACGATTGTTTATTTTTGAAATGGTAAGCGTCCTATAAGTATACATTGGTGTGTTCAATTGATTTTCAAATGAAATTGCAAAAACAAGTGAATTATTGAAAAAAATTACTTTTCCCCCATAAATTTAGTTATCCAAACAAATATTTCTTCATTATGTTTGTGTTTCTGTTCCTTTTAATCATGGGCTAAATAATATGCATGCATTTTAGCAATAAACGTTTGTAATTGAAGCAACTATCAGCTTGTCTTAATTCATGTTCCTCTTTTCAGAAATTTAACACTTGTGAAGCAGACAGCCTGAGTGATGAAACTGATTCAGCTGCATCCATCTGAAACAGCATAAGCGACATGGGTTAGGCAAACTACAGCTTGGCTCTAAAGAATTGAAATTACACCAAGTAAAGTAGAATTTTGCCTATGTTTATTTCTGCTCACATTTTAGTATTTTTAGAGAATGGATTTTGAGATGTTGATAAAGAATACATTGTTTAGTCCAGTGTTTTTAAACTAGGATGTGACTTCCAAGGGGCCAGGAGATTATTGGAAGAGGGCCCACAGTTATTCATAAAAATGCAATTTTTTAATATAATTTTCCCAGAGACCTATTTTTCTATGAATACTATATCCAAATCAGTGTCAAACCAAAATGATTACACCCTACCACTGGGCAATATTATGATGAGATTCAAACCATGGCAGATGTAAATTCGACACAGAATAAAAATGCTTTTGTTTAATTATTATGTATGAAACAAAAATGACAATATAAGAAACTTCACTTTGTATCAACACAACAATACTGATGCGTATAGAAGTAATCTGATTACATTTATTTGTCAAGGGCATGATCATTCAGGGTAGAATTATACTCAAGTATAATTTTCTTGCTTAACTCGAATTTTCATAAAAGTCCAATCTGAAATTAGGTACCTCTACATGACACTATTTCCAGACCGAATGAAAAGGTATTACAACTATCCTGTGTGCATTTTATTAGCATCAAAATTTTGAATCAATTCTGCCTGTGAAGTATTTGACCAGTATGGAATATTTTTAGATTTGGGCATTGGTAAGAAATGTAAAAAATGTCACATGATCAAGAGAGGAGATTAGTAGCCTATCAGTCAACAAGATTTAAATAATTTGATTATTCAGCTCCGACAACCTTATTTTATCATTGTAGATTTTAATGGACATAATCCACTTTGGGGAAGCAACACTTTAAATCACAGAGGACAACAAATTGAAGAACTAATTGATGACCACTGCCTCTGTCTCCTAAATGACTTAAGTAACATATATTTTCACTAGTTTAATCGTTCCTTTCATACTTTGGACTTAGTATGTTGTCCTGTTTTGGTTCCGATGTGGAATTTTAGAGTTGATGATGACCTGCATAACAGCTATAATTTTCCAGTACTTTTAATGATGTATTACCTAGATGACCAGCGATTTATTTTTGACAAATCCGATTGAACTCATTTCCAATCAGAAGCCAATATTTCTGATGATATGGTAAAGCTGCAAAACACATTACAAATACTATTATTAATGCAGCAGACCTATCTATCCCCAAAAGATCTGGGAAGATGCCTAGGCTTTGGAAACCCTGTTGGAATGAGTTATGCTCACAAGCATGCAAATCTCAAAAAGAGCTTGGAGAAAGTTCCACAGATATCCGACGACGTCAAACCTGATGGAATTTAAATGGATGAAAGTGGAAGCTAGCAAGGTGAAGAGACAGTCAAAGGAATTCTTGGCAAATTTATATTAACTTTTAGATTACGGGCGGTACAACAGTCTTGTGAGATTTTTCCTTCCTAAAGCGGCTCAGTATGGAAGCTGTACCGACCACTTTACCCTTTGTACTCCTTTTAAGTGACCACTGACATCAATCACCATTTCTGAGCTGTCAGAGACTGGCCCTAAAGTCTGGTCCTTTTGTTCCAAGACTTCCCTGTTGATCATTCTGTGAATGCTGGGAAACTCAGAATGTCTCGCCGGTGATATCTCTAACATACCAAACACTATGAAAGGAAAGTGCGCTAGGTGGTCAGTCATAAAAATCATTCATGATTCTCTCACAAGTTCTGTAAGGGGAAGGAATCTGCTGTTCTGAGGCACATGTAACGAAATTTGGGCGTCATAGTGTAAAGGTTAATTCTATAAAATGTAACATTCCATCTAAACACATTTGGAATAATCTCAGGAAAATCTGGTAACTTTCATTACCCACAAATTTCATTTTTATCATCTAATGGACAAGTCATTTCTGACATAAAAACGATTGCTGATACTCTGGGAGAAGTATGAAAGTTCGTATCCTCAAGATTTTTATTAATTATAAAAGACGTGAAGAATTAAAGACTAGACTTTCAGCAATCTACACTGGAAGTCTATAAACAGGATTTTACTATGTTTGAACTCAAGACTGCATTGAAGAATATCATCTGACTTCACCATGCCCTGACAGAATTCATAATTACATGTTATTACATCTTAACGAAAATTCATTAAACTTTATTTTATTTTTAACAGAATTTGGTAGGCAGCAGGTTTTTCCAATGTTTGGCAAAAGGACATTATTATACCCATTCTGAAACCTGTTAATGACCCGAAAGACACAAATAACTACAGGCCTATTGCTTTGACAAGTAGCACTTGCAAACTAACGAAACGAATTGTTAATGCCAGATTTATATATGTTGTAGAATCAGTAGGACATCTCTTTAATTTTCAAAGTGGATTTCATTTCAGCCACAACACCATAGACAATGCATTACTGCTTGAATCCTCAATACGAGATACTTTAGTGAGGAAAAAACACTTGGTCACTATTTTTTGACATGGTAAAAGCATGTGACCCAACATGGTGATATGGAATAATGAGGGATTTACATAAAATGAACTTTCGGGGCAATCTCCCACTTTTTATCCAAAATGTTTTGCTGACAAGGACATTTAAAGTTCACATCAACGACATTTTATCTGATGACTTCCCACAGGATGAGGGAGTTCGTCAGGGAAGTGTTTTGAGTGTTCTCTTCATAATTGAAATAAACGGTATTATTGGACAACTCCCTGCATATGTACAAGGAACTCTATTTCTGGATGATGTTCAAATATTTTGTTCAGGTATAAGTATACCATTAATTGAACGACAATTGCAAACAGCTATAAGAAAGATTAGTGGTCAGGTTTGATTCCTCCATGGGTGTGTTTCCCCCTTTGTCAATAAAATTTTCCTTGTTTGTATATCTATCACTTGTAATTGTCTGTCTTTCGTCTGGCACAGCATGGCTAAATATGGCCAGAGCACCATAAAACCCAATCTATTCAACCCAACCCCCATTACTTGATATTGTCTGTCTTTTGTCTGGTGCTGCATATCCAAATGTGGCCCCTTGTGCCATAAAACACAACCATTACTTGATATTGTCTGTCTTGGTGTTTGGCACAGCATGGCCAAATATGGCCCTTGCACCATACAAACCAATTCAATCAACCAACCTTGTTTATTTACACTAGTCTCAAATGTGTATAAGCTTAACCCTCCAGCCATAGGCGACATAAAATTGTGTTCTATTTGCTATGTTTATTTTAGTTGGCTGCACTATTATCGCCTTGAATCTCCTGATAAACCAACACTCTATAACATAAATTTTGCTCATAAAATATGAAAATCACCTGTGTTTGGAGGGTTAAGGAACGTGTGTTTAATCTTTGTATTTTTTTAGGTATCCAAGTGCTATGACCACAAAAATAAGGAGATGGTGGCCATTAAATCTCCCAAAGATCCCAATCTTGGGTTCAAGGATGAGTTTTCGATCCTGAGAGAATTCCAGGAGTGCAACCCTGACAGGGTAAGTTGTGTTTTCATTTGCATGAATTAAGAAATCATTTTAAACTAGTAGACTCGCACATGGCATCTGCATTAAGCTTTCTTAGTTGCTTATATCTATTGACGGTAAAGATTGATATTTCATTTTCAATCCATTTTTAATGAACATAGTATCCATATTCACCGGGGTATGAAAAAATCAAGATTTTTAAAACAATCATGAAAGGTGAATTTATATTTGATATAAATCATATTTTTAAATTTTAAATCAGATTTTTTAATTTTAACTAATGCCTTGCCCGTATAAGTTTAAACTGCTGGACATGAGACTCACAAATTAATGTAGTTTCTAGATAGTTTTGATATATGTTAAACATTAATATTTATGGTGAATAACGTTAATGTATTAGGAAATACAGCAGGGTAAATTTTCGAGACTAAGAAATGCGTTGTAGGAATTAGCAAAGTTAATCACATGATAGAGTAAATAGAACAGCACAATAAATGCCATACATAAGCAATGTTTTCCCATCTGGTTCTCAGGGCCTTGGTAGCCCGGTTGAAGGACTAATGGATTAGCAACCAGAGGATTGCAAGTTTGAATCCAAGCAAAGACCATCGTGTACAAAGGGGGCTGGTGTACGTTAAATCTGTCGTGGCCTCAAATATCCTCATGTTGGCTTGTTGTGCAAGTTTGGAGAGTGCAGTGCCAGCTCAGATGTGACTTCATCATCTGACTGTGGTTCAAAATTACGTGGTGTTGTTCTGGAATCTTTCCCTTTGGGTATGATCCCGGAATCATTGCCAATAGCCCAATGTGTTGCTCCAGTGCAACATTAGTTAAAATACTTTCCTACCTATCATCTGGTTCATAAACAGTTAAGTCGGGATTGATCCCAGACCGTTGTCAATAGATCGTTGTGTTGCAACAGTGCTACGCTAATTAACTACCTACCTACCTCAAGCAGTTTAGATTAGTTTGATTTTAACCCATATACAGTAACATGAAATTTTTTGGACCTCGATAAATAAGGTTGCAGAATCTCACTAACACCACATATTATACAATTTTGTATAAAATTAATCAAAAATGAGACAAATTTGAGATTTTATTTTGCATTTTATATTTATTAAGTGTGAGTAAAATGTGTAGAATTTCTTTAGGTATTTTTATATAAATTAATTAATTGGTTAAAGACTTGTTTTTGGAAAAATATCATTTCATCAATAGGAAATAAAATGAAAGGAACTTTAACAAAATTCATGAAAAAAACTCCTACTATACATTAATATTTAGCTTCCAAAAAGTACTTTTTGAAAAGTGTTATTTGTAAGTAAATAGTAAAAAATAAATGAGACGAGACATGAAAATATACGTCAATTGCAATCAAATATAGTTTTAAAAATTTTCTCTGAGCACTGATAAGCATTTCTATTCCAAGCATACAGAAAGGGTTTAGCATGTGTAATAGCATTCATAAAAGTGTAATAGCATTCATTCCCTCATAACATGCAAATTGAGTGGAATTTTGAGATTAAAATAATTTTCCGCTTCAATCCATAATCTATTTTGTTAACATACTCAATTGTCAAATTTGTGAATTAACTCTTAAATTCCAAATTTCAATTTCATAAATACAGAAGAGTTATGCAAGTAGTGCAAAGAATTCCTAAGGAATAATACATAAAATTTCCCATTTCAACTTAAATATAAAGTAACAAACATACTTCAAAACAAAATGAAAATATTAAAATTCCCCAAAGAAAGTTAATGTTCAAAATTGGAATGCTTTTGCGATACTGCAGAAAAATATTTCATTGCGACTAAGTGTCTTTATTTTCTTAAGAACAGACTACTTAATTTATTTGATATAATTCTTAACTTATTTAAATAAAATTACATGCACATCTTGTTCATAGTTATTTCATTTTCAATATTAATTAACTTAATACAGAAAGGAAACTGAAATTGAAAATATTGATTTAAATCTGATTTTTTTGATAAAAATCACATGATTCTAGATTTTAAACTTATCCTTTTTACAAGAATCTAATTATACATGAAGGTAATAAATTATCACTTCTGGATTGATAAGCCTTTGGAAATACTACAAATAATCAAGATATGTCCATTAAATTATCCTAGCTGTATCATAATTTGTTTAGTTCCTTGTAAATGATATGCTATAAGAACCTTTCTTTTTCATATATTGCATGTTTGTAAACTCATGGTCTTAGGACCATTTTGAAACTTTTTTCATTATTCCTGTTATAAAGAAAGCACCTCTATGGTATCATATCGTGGGGCCACATATAGGCATGTACATTTCATGTTAAAATGGGTTTTTTCGAGTGCACAACACTATTACATATAACAACAACTGTTAATTAAATTTCATTTAACTTCACTTATTTGATCAAAAAATATTAAAAAATTGATGCATTTCATTTTATGTAACTCTATTTCCATATCTTTGAACTTTATTACTATACTTATTTTATACTACTTTCATTCAATGTGTTCTAAGGGTTTGTCTTTGCCTGATTTCTTAGTTTTTATTCTTTAAATACTTCTCTTATAGACTTTTGTTATTAAATACTTTTATTTATTTTCAGGTGAAAAAGATGCACAGAACCATTCAGAACAAATACTTTGCTTCTCCTAAAGTGAGTTAGATTTCAGTTCTCATCATGTTATGTATATTAAATCAAGAATGTTTTTGTTTAACCTTAGCCAACTCTCATTACTTTTCAAATTATTGTTGTCATGTAATTCTTGTAATGATTTACACAAACAAATAAGGGTATCATTCGAATCTATGTCTAAAAGAAAAAAAAATTAAGAAAGTTGAGTTTGGATTTGAAATGTCTTCTATCTAATGGCAGAGCAGAGTTTCATCAAATTCGATTTATTCCTTACGTTTCAAAGGGGAAATATCAGTATTTTAAAAATCAATTCTCAAATATAGTTGAGGTTCTGTACAATTAGTTTTCAAAACTGTAACCAATTTCAATCAAGTGTAACAGTTTATAAATGTTTTCTTTGAGAGAGAATGATGACAGCTCTATTATATTTAATATAATAGAGCTGTCATCATTCTTTCTCTATTTTTTCAAAATTCAATCAACATTACTGAGTCAAATACTATTGATTTGGATTTCTAATGTTTTCTAAGAACTGATATGCCCCAAACCTGTACTGTGAACATTAATTAGCTATTGCAGAGTGGTCTAGGAACATTTCCTGCATATACAGTGGTATATACATGTGTAATGTTTTTGTCTTTGTATGTGATTCTTGTTATTAGGAGTATGAGACATTTTACTTGCGATTTTCTTGTTTGTTTTTAAGCAAAGCTCTTTGGAGTCATTGGATCTCTGACCATTACTCAGGTTCATTCTATGCTGGTTTTGTTTTACCTTCCTGTGCTCAAGACAATTATGCATGAAATCTGTTTGTTAAACAAACATTGAACTCAATAACTCTGGTGAAACAAATTTAAAATTTATTCCCTTTTTTTTATATTGCACCAATTTACTATAACTAAATCTTGCTTCGCTGTTTTATTCTTAAACCTTTCTTTAAATATGCCTACAATCTGGCCGTCTTTAGTTGCCCATTTTAATTTAGTTTCCACTACTCTTTTCTAATTATTATTAAAGGTTTTCATTTATTTTCAAGTGACATGACAACTCTAAAACATACAGAAATAATGTTATAACATTACCATTTGCATATTTTGAGTTATTTTTAAATTACAATCAGGTTCACCGACTCCTGTCAGAAACTTTTAAACCTTTTCAGCTAACCCCACTTTTGAAAATTCCTGTTATGTCCTGTATTTTAATTAACCATTATAACTCATAAGGATGTTCATTGGGAATGTATATTTGGAAATTTGGAGAAAAAAATTGTGATCATATGCCATTTATCATTTCAACATAGATGCTTCTGCTCAGTGAACCATGCCACAACTCTTGAATGTGAATCGAAATCCCCCTTTTACTTGAGCACAACGCATAGACACATTAACTTGAAATGTATTCTTTATGTTTTTTTGCAGACAGTATCTCATATATAAAGTGTTGGATATAATTTCAGTGACAAATGATTTCCCTTGGTGATCCCCATACATGTTACAGTTTATGTAATTCTTTGAAGATGGAAAACATTCTAGTGTTGATCTTAAACTTGGTTAACTTTTGGAAAAAATATCATGTGAAGGTAATAAATTATCACTTCTGAATTTATAAGACTTTGGAAATATGATAAATAATCAAGATGTGCGCAATAAAGGTATCTTAGCTCTATCATAGTGTGTTTAGTTCTTGTAAATGATATGCTATAAGGACCTTTCTTTTTCATGCATTACATATGTTTGTATACTGATGGCTTTAAGACCATATTTTGAAACTTTTTTCATTATTCGTTTTATAAAGAAAGCACCTCTGGTATCATGTCGGGGGGACATATATTGTCATGTACATTTCATGTTGGAATGGGTTGTTCTTTCAAGTGCACAACACTACACTATTGCACCATAGCAACTGTTACTTAAATTTCATTTAACTCTGCTTATTTGATAAAAAAATATTTGAAAATTGATACATTTCATTTTATGTAACAGTATTTCAATATCTTTGAACTTTATTACTGTATTTATTTCATAGTACTTTCTTTCAATGTGTTCTAAGGGTTTGTCTTTGCTGATTTCTTAGTTTTTATACTTCAAGTACTTCTCTTATAGACTTTTGTTATTACTTACTTTTTTTTATTTTCGGGTAAAAGAAGATGCACAGAACCATTCAGAACAAATGCTTCGGTTCTCTTAGAGTGAGTTAGATTTGAATTCTAATCATGTTATATGTATTGAAAATCAAGAATGTGTTTTTGTTTAACCATAGCCAACTCTCATTACTTTTTAAATTGCTGTTGTCATGTATTTCTTATTAGCATTTAAGTTTCTTCTGCATCCTAGATCGAAATTTTTATTAATTCACCCACCCTTATGTTATTAGGGGCCGCTGTGGCCCAGTTGGAAGAGTAACAGATTAGCAACTGGAAGGTTGTGAGTTCGAATCCAGCCAAACATTCATGTTTCAAACATTAAATCTTGCTGCTAGATGATACAATTTAAATGTATCATCTGGCAGGAAGCCAGTTGAGCTTGTGTCTACCGCACGAAGGTGTGTGAGAACATCTCAGTTTTGAGTTATGAGAAAATAAAGAAACAGTCCACTAGATTATCTGAATTCAGTGTTATTAAATGAGCTATTGAATGGTCTAAACGGTAGCTTTAGAATTGAAATTGTATAATGGCTTATATAAAAAATTTATATTTGTAACATGAATGACCTTTTTGAGTTTTATTGAAAATACAAATTTTCTTTGCCACTTATTTGTATTTTTACAGAATATCTTGTATTCACCATGATTTTCTATAAGAAACTCATTAATTATCTGCTATATTTCAATTTTGTCCATATAATTTTAAAATAAATATTAAGTTTTTTAAGCTTGTTGCTACAAATATCAAACGTTTTAATTGCAAATTTTTCTTTAACCATGAAACATAAAGTAAATATTCACTGTAACTAACATTTTTAGTTTGTTTACTTGAAACATGTAACCTATTATAAATCTTATCTGCTTTTCCCTAAACCATAAAACATTCTGTAACATTCTTAGCTTGTTTGTTATTTTTATAACTAAAGAAACAAGTATCTGGCATACTGTTTTGTAAGTGATATTTTAAATTTTTCTTTTACCTTTTCTTAATTTTCCTGTTTACCAAAAGCTAAAGCTTTGTACAATGTTAAAAAAATGTTTAGCAATTGTTTTTTATTTACAAAAATTGAAATGGATAGTTTAAGTAACATTATTTATTAATTGTAAATTGTATAAGTTATTCATGATAAAATTTTTGCTACAAGCAATTTGTAACATGTTTATACATGTAAACAAATGCCCATCCACAATTTAATGTGGAATTTAATCTCTAATTGTGTTTACTATCCACTCTCAACAGGGCTAGGCTTATGATTTTGCAACTTCAACTTGGGTTCAAATATTTGGGTTGTTAGTACTTATTTCAGCACTTGATGTTTTTAATACGGTATATTCACATTTACTAAGATTAAAATCTGGTTATTGAAGTTGACAATAAAATTAATATATATTACACTTGTACTTTACTGGTATAAATGTGTAATTCCAATGTTTAATTAGTAATAATATATTGATGATATACTACATATTAAATTTTTAACATTTCAGAATTTTTGCTTCATAATTTGTGCAATACAGGGCTCTTACAATGACAATATAAAAGGAATGCATTTTCAATCGTTTCATAAACGTATTTCGCTTAGTTCATAAACCTGTTCTGTGAGACACTGAAAACTCAACTAAAATAAGACTATTTCTAGTCCTCTGCTACAAGTAGAAACTGAATTTAAGTATATTATTCTTTATCATGGAGTACATTAGAAAATTCACATTAATGCCTTCATTTTTCTTGTTTTCTTTGATTATTTTAAATCAATCGCAGTAATACCTGTAAGTGTGCTGCATTCATATTAACCATCCTGGTGGTCATGTCAACAAGGTTTCTCATTTCATTGGCAAAACTGACTTGATCTTGTCATCAGAAAATGGGCAATACCTTGAGATATTTCGTTGTTTTGTTGCATATCGTCGTTTTACTATCAAAATCTCATAAGTCCAATTATTTTAGTTTATGAAGTTTTAACATTATTTGTTAACAAATTTGCTTAGTTTTACTTCAAAAGATCCTGTCTACATCAATCATAAAACCGCCCTAGGCAGCTTTTAAACCTCATCTCATAACTGGTCTACAGCTTGGTATCTAGTTTTTCATCATTCCCAAAAATTTTTGATATCCAAGAGGTTTTAATAGTAAAACGACAATATATTAAGTTAGAACCATATCTCTAGTCTGTATTTAAATTATAAAGTTTATATTTATTATGACTCCAATTTGTGACATGTTAATTTTGTAAATGCCAAGAATGGAACAAGTATAATCGAATACACCAATTTTGTTTTGAAAGCTGTCACAATTGTATCGTAATATAACATGTCCTAAAATGAATTCCATTTCCACATCACCCATGGGGTAGGAATCATGATGCGCTTTTTTATAGAGGTATCGCCAAGAGACCTAATCCTCTTTAGCAGTGGTTCCCACCTCTAAATTTAATCAGTATACATTGTAAACTGATTATTGCCAAAGAATCACTAGATATGAAAAATGCAAAGATTTAAATTACTTTAACAATTTTAGGGAGGGGAACCACTACTCTTCCTCAGATTTCAAACATGAAAGAAAATAGAAAGCAAACATTAAAAGCATGAAATGTTAGAGTACAGTTCACTATCAAGAATCCTAAAAAAGCAATTCAATGACTGATTTGTCAGGACAAAAATGAAACCATGTTTCTTTTTGGCCCGGATGGTGGACACATCTAATCTCGTTTTAACAGATAACCTGCTGATCTGCCACACCTCATTGATAAACCACCTACCTCAATCTTTTATTCATTTCATTTCCACAAGTATTCTAATAAATGCTTAGTGAGAAATCAACATTAAACTAGCTTTAGATTAAAATATATATATATATATATATCGATTAAAAGTTATCTATTATATTATTAATAAAAATCTATCTTTAACAGCATTAATTTCAAAGTATTTACTGCAAACGGATCCCTTGATATAATTTATTGAAATATTTATGTTTACATAAATAGCATCAACATTGGCCTTGCAAATAGAATGAACACATCTTTGGCTTGAAACAGTTTACATAATTCGAAATATAATTAATGAAGAAAAATGTTACCTTTGAAATGCAAGATTAGAGCCAGAAGTACTCTATTTGATTACTACTGTTGAACATTGAACTGTTGTGACTAAAAACAAAAATGAACAGCTAAAACTGGTACAGAACACAAAAACAGGAAAACAATTAAGTTAAAATAAGCTTAATGCATCATAACAGACTTCTGCTGTGACCTAGTCACAAAGCACCTTCATTTTATTTTTATCAATATGTTAGATGACAACTGATTTTCAAAGTATTCTGAAATAAAAAAAACCAAGAATGAGAAGAGATTAAACACCAGGTAATTAAATTGCATTGATTGAAAGTCACCATAGTATGAATACAAATACAGTCGAGTCTCTATTTAACAAAGTCTCATGGTTCCACTTAAAAACTTCGTTAAATAGAAACCTGGACAAAGACTGAAACTTACCTATCCACTTTATTGATTTTAACACATATCCTAAACTAAAAAGTCTGTAATCCTGCTTTGTACAGGTTTATTACAAAGAACACATTTTTCATAGAAATTTTCACATCTTTGTAAAGATTGAAACACTTCATCTGTAGCATTTTCTTGAAACTAATCCCCTTCGTATTGTATTATCAAATACCGTTAGCATTTCTTGTGAAGGTTTTTTAATAACCTCTTCATTATCATCTTCATCCCTCACTGTAGTATCTTCATTACATTTCCTAACACTTTGCAATGTCATGCTCCGTAGGATATTCAGCAATCACAATGTCTTCATCAACGTGGAGAAAATTAGACAGCTCTATACCTTCAACAGCTGCCATTTTTCTTTCAAATCTGCCAAGCACTTGAATTCATCATCATATTCAGCATAACTTTTGAAATCAGCTTTAACAAAACAGTTCTTTATGGTAGATGCAGTCACATCACACTGCCAAGCTTTCATCATCTCTGACATGGAGATTCTTAAATTAATACAATTGTCTATGCACTGACTGCTCTCTAAGGCAAGAATAACTTTTTGAGGATTCTTTTTCGATAATGAAATTTAAGATTTTTTATAATGCCTTGATCCAATGGCTGAAGTTTTGAAGCTGTATTGGCCAGGAGAAAAACCTTTATGTTCTTCAATTTGCATTTTGAAGCAGTCTATAAGTAACGCAATTTTGCGACACTGTTTTTCCAATTGTTTATCCCATTTTGACAGCCACTCTTAAAAAATTCTAGAAGTCATCCATGACTTTTTATTGAAATGGTAGTCCACCTCTAAAGATTTTGTGCCTTTGAAACATGTAGGTTTTTTATTTTTACCAATTACTAATGTTTTTTTTCATCACCAGTCATATTCGCATGTGTCCTACAGTCAGGCCCACAGCGAATACCAGTTTTACCCTGTGGAATAGTTTCCATCGCCTCCCTGCCGTGCCATACGATGCTCATCAAGGATAAGGAAGGAAGCAATTCCCTTCTCTTTGTTGCGAGAATTCCTTGTAATAGAGCAAGGGCATGTGAGGTCACAGCAGCCGATTTGGTTGATTTTGTTGGAACTTCGACAAATGAGAAGTCGCGAAACGTTGCAGAACATATTTAGTCGGAAAAATTTCTATATAACTTCGTTATATAGAAATTATCTTTCGTAATATGGAGAGTAAATAACATGTAAATGTCGTTCAAAGTCAAGGTTCTGTAGAAAGTTTCGTTAAATGGAAGTTCGTTGAACGGAGACTACTGTATTTAAACAGTATTAATATCAATGCAAACAAATACAACTTTTGTGGTTTGACACATGCTTTGGAACAGATGTAGTATAGACCCCCAATCCATTTGGCGACCTTTTTTCGTCGCCAACCCTCAATTAGGATTTGTGGTTTTTGGTAACCCCCACTTATTTTCAGATTATTCCACTGGATTCCATTCTAGCACCCCTACAGCGTCCCTACGTCATAGAACGCGTACTCAAACCATTTTTGGAACCCATTTTCATTTAGTTTACCAGTAGTTATAGGAGTAGCATGCACTAAGGATCCAGGGAATTTTTGAACCAGGTGGTACCGTTTTTATCTTATTTTTTACCTAATAATTATAAAAAATGTCCGTTGAAGGTGTAATTTCAAAGTTTCAGGATTTAATTGGGAACCAGTTTAAATTAAAATTTTCAAATAAAAGACCCACTTTTGGTCGCCCTGGCATGGCTAATCTCGTTTCTTATACATTGGGCCCAGGACAAAAAATTGTTTTTGGATTTTTTTAATGGAGGCAGGGTTAATTGCTAATGCGATGATTTGTTCAAAGTGCAATTCGGAGATGAAACTTAAAAGTAAATCAACGAAGTCTGATGGGTTTTTGTGGATTTGCAAAAAGATGGTTGATAGGAAAGTTTGCAGTAGCGAAAAATCGGTTAGGACTGGATCGTGGTTTAGTTCCAGTAAGATGACTATGGAGGAGGTTCTTTTTCTGACATGAATTAGTTAAAGGGAGAAAAACCAGTGAACTTGAGGAGTATTCTTTAGCCAGTCACACCTTGGCCGATTGGAGGCAGTTTGTTAATGAGCAAATTTTAAATTACATTGAGACAACTTCGGATTTATATACTGACTCTGATAACTGTGTTTTATATAATCAAGATTTACATATTTAACCCAGATTTATACATTGAATTATTAGTTTATTGTGGCGAATGTGCAATTTCTTTGGCCCTTGCCGACCAAAAAGTTGCCAAGTAAAGTAAGGGTTGGTGACGAAAAAAAGTCGCCAGATGGATTGGGGGGTCTATACTACCGCTGTTCCTCAGGCGGTAGTATAGACCTCTTTAAGCGAAGTTCCTCGGAAGTAAAATGAAACTAAAATATTGCCAGTTCAATGAACTGAAGACAGAAATTCTCTTCCATTGATTGACACTATCTTATAATACTAACTCATAAGTAAAAAAGGTAATTGAAAATAAACCCACAAGAGCATCACAGAAAAATACCCATGAAAAGCACGGAACACAAAAACACTTCAGTTATGTACAATGAATTACTATATAGGACTAGATCATCAGGTATTGCAATTCTATAGTTCCGCTTAAATATATAATCTTGAGATTGATGGCATCTCGTAACATTTAAAAAAAATCAAGCTCCTAAAATCACGTCATGCTCACTCTCCAAACTTGTAATTACAGTGCAATTAAGGGTCAAGTTTATATGAGTAGAGTAAAAAAATGACATAAATGTTCACTAAATGTAGAAGAAATGACGAAAAGTACAAAATACAATAGAATTCTTAGGCAACATTTTTATTTGAATTTTTCATATTAAAAATTATTCCACTATTGGAGTACATTTATTCAAAAAGTAAATAAATGTAATAACATGAATGAAATTAATTTTTCTAATTTCATTTGATAAAAGATTGCTTTGAAATTGCATTGTAAGTAATAAAAACATTTTAAGGATGGATGTAAAATGATAGGCCGTTTAAACATTTTTACATTAAATTTTCGAAGCCAGTCATTCCTGATGAGAAGAAAATGTCACATTTCTTTGAAGAGAAAAACTCAAATCAACATATATCATGCAACCAGAAGAAAACGTGGAACGTTACAACAGAAATAGAATAACATTCCAAACATAGTTTGTTTTACTTTTAATATATATGATCAAGACTGTATGTACATCTGGTTGTAGCAAACTCGTTGCTAGGCTTTCTTTTTACAGGTTTGGTTTTTTAATGAGATATCCATCTTCTTTAGTACTTTGTTGACAAAATGTGGTTTTTTAACGCGTTTGTTCTTCCAGAGCAAGTAGCACTTCTTTCCTTCTGGGGGCATTCCCAACATTTGGGAAAGATAATTTTCATAAGCTACACATGTGGTCTCATCTAGTTCCTTTGTTTTGACACGACCTAAAAGTGATTCTGTCATCAAAACAATTTTGTCTTGACCAGAAACATTCCCAACATCCTGTGAGGATTTTCTGATTTGTTCCATTTTTGCAAAAGCACACCTTCACTTGCATTGCTAACATCAATGTCGTTTTGTATCCAAACCTGTAAATGGCAAAAAGAATTTTAGAAGGAAGCAAATTTAAAAATTTATATTGGTATGTAATGTGAAACATTTATTATCCTCTATTACATGAAATATTAAAAGTATATGAATTTTAAAATTATCAATTAATTCAATAATGATATTAGCTAAGCATATTTATATAATACACTTCTATTTATTTTTAACTATTAACATCCTTTTATTGGTATATCAACGGCACGCTTTACATTAGGTACAATTTAGGTCATTTGAAATAGACTCACTTTGCTAGACAGAATTCTCGGTTGTCATATTTTTTAATAAAACACTTTACAAACATGTTTATGTTAAAATTCTAAGAATTTCAATCTCATAAGATCCTGAAAAGAATTCCTACTTACCCACTAGATGATTAATATTTATACATTTTTAAGAATTATAAAAATAGCACATTTAAATCCTCAGCAAGATATGTATTTCTTGCTTACCTCTGGTCCATTGTTAGCTTCTTCACCATGTTTATATTTTATTACAGAATGGATGTGTTTGCACACGTTAAAATGCATATGATCGTTGCAACTACAAGTAAAGGTATGAATGTAAACTTTACATGCAGTGCAAATAAGTTGGCATTCACAGGGTGGTACAATGTTTTGTTTTACTACAGTATAGAATTAGTACTGATCGACTAGGATTTCACTTCCCATTTATTATTTCGTTTATATCTGAGAGTAGCATTTTTAGGCTACTTTGGTGTCTTTTGTGAACGTTAGCTATTCTGTGAGTGATTTTTTTCTTTTGTCAATTTACAAGTCTTTCAAACAATTTGTCTCTTGTTAATTTCATTAGAGCCGAAATCAGTTTATCAACTCTTGTTTTGTTTACGCTCTAATATGTATATTCGTATTGATACCAGCTTTCAACCGGTAACAATAGGTCCACATTTGTGGTCTTTTATATAGTAATTTACTTCAAAATAGTTTTTGAAAGACAACATTCAAGCAAATGATCTTAAATCTATATTTTCCAATCCAAAAAGTATATTCTGCTGGGTAGCATTTCAAACCAAGCTGACTCAACAGAATGCACCATTTGGAAAACTAGTTAGAAATAGACAAATTACAAATATTAATGAAAGCAGATGCAAGCATTGTTACTTACCTGGATTTAATCCTTGCATGTGTAATTGTTCTCCATACTCAGCCTCAGCTTTCCAAGATGTAGCAAAAATGGCTAAAGCGCATTGATCTTTATGCATTTTATAAAGCAAAAAGAACAGCACATAAATAGAAGCAAATGATCAGGTCGTTTGCAGAAAACATGCAAAACGAATCATAAACACAATATGCAAGAGCAAAAGATATAGGTATAACAAAAGTTTTTGCACACCGAAGATTGAATCAATGGATAAAACATTTTCTCTAGCAAACATAAAATAACACATTTAAAACGAATATATGTTGCTATTTACCTTTTTGACCCTTAAATATTCAAGCCTTGGTTGAGAGCTCGGCGAGAGATGGAGGAGATCACCAACCGACAATCCGCGACAAAAATGGCTAAACCTTAGCATTTGCAGAGGTGCGGAACGCTCCGACATGGGTTGCTTTTCCTCTCACACAATTTATCTCGGGAAAACTACAACCAAGTTCATCAGTAGAACCACTGAAGTTCTAAAACATTTTCTAGTTTCACTTCAGTTATTACCAACCCATCCTCTAAGATGAAATCCATCTGAAGACATCAATTCTTTTGCCTTAGAGATAAAAATTTCTGCTTCGTTTTCACTTTGAACCTCAGTCAAAACAATTATCTACAAAGAAGGGGATTTACTAAGTTTTCCAGCTATATTTTTGAGATCAGGAGCATTTTCTATCAAGTTGTTTGTACAAGCAGCCAACAAGGGACTAGAAGTAACACCAAAGACTTACTGTACAAAGGTGAAAAATAGCTTTTTGATCATTTTTCCACTTTTCCGCATCCATAGCAACTAAGTTGAGGTCGGTCCTCACTCTTAATGTCGTTTCTAGGATGAAATGTTTTCGTTTTCTGTGGATCAAACTTGACATTTTTAGGCTCATTTCGTGGTCGAAACTTCAGAGATTCCTTTTTCTTAGGTTCTTGAGTTAAGTTTCTCGGTTTCATACTTCTGATTTCCTTATAGGCATCTAATTTGTCTGCTAACTCATTGGGATCGATCCAATCAGACCAATGGTTAAGGAAGTGTTATTTGTAGTCAGGGGGAGTTTGTTTCTTTATTTGGTCAGCAATCGTTAGATCCTTTAATTGCTCAAATGTTGTAACGTTCAGTTCTGTAAACCAACCCTCAAAGTAATTTCGTAAATTGAGATAATAATAGCGCCATGTACTATCGAGACTTCTGCGATGTTGTACAAAAAGTTGGCGGAATTTTTCTGCGCTCATTCTAAAACGCTTAAGTAGAATCTGTTTAATGTGATCATAATTCTGAGCATCCGCATCGGTCTCTTGTGCTACCAACTTAGCAATGTCACTTGGGAGGAGACCGATCAGATAAACTACCCATTTCGTAACTGGTACCCTCAAAAAAGTTAACTGCTTTTCAAACAAATTTAAGAATAAACTCATATCGTCCGTCTCCGCATCAAAGCTAGGGACTAGCCTCTTCAACTCTAGTTTAGGAAAATCTGTGTCAACAGTAGACAGAACAGATTGTGAGACGGTGTTCGTATTTGTAGCAATTGCCTGCAATTTTAATTTTTCTAGCTCAAACATTCTCTCCTTTTCTTTTTCAGCACGTTCTTGTTTTTCTTTCCTTTCACTAATCATACTATTAAGTAATTCCTTAGTGAATTCTTCATCATATGTTGCGCTTTTTAGTATAGCATCTTTAATATCAATTATCTTAAAATTATCATCGATAGGAATATCAAGTTCATTTGCTAATGCAATCAAGTCCTGTTTCTTACCCTTAGCCAAATATGCCATTGTGCCACTTATTTAAAACAAGGGTAATACAAAATAAGCAATTCTACTATAGCACTAATAAATCAAAATGTAACATTGATGGAATTCACAATTTAATCATAACAAAATATTCATGCATTATATTCATAATCAATTCAAAATAATGCAAAGCAATAAACTATAATATTTCAAATCATAATGGGCAGTATCATAACATGCAAACATTAGATTTCCAAAACATAAATATTACTCCAAATCAATACTTTATCAGTATCATTTATAAGCATCTAATTTTCCAAAATTTAAGTATCATTCCAAATCAATACTTCTATCAAATATTTCTTAAAATGGCTAAAACTATTTCTCTTCTGTTTTATAAATAATACTTCTGTTTCCGGAAATCTGGAGAAACTCCAACTCAGAATTCACCATAGAATTCTATTTCAAAACAAAACTTCAATATTAACGAAACGGTGGACGTTAATTCTATTGAAAACAGAAGTCTTTACAAGTTACTAATACTTATGTAACTATCTTCTCGAGAAAAAAAAAACAATTTTTATGCTACTTATCGAATTTTCAGATAGTAATTAAGAAGTACTCATCTGTAAAATTCCGTCTGCTGGAATCGTCATTCAGGAATCCAAACTCCAACTGCGTAGTTCGTTGATAACTTCAGGCATTTGGTAATCCAAATTCGAACAGGCTTGTTCATAAATCGGGTTTAAATCCAGGCCACGACGTAGGGCTCCATTTTTATAACAAGGTGGGTGAGTGGAGTTTAATTAATTAAGCATCTCGGGGGGTAAAATTAACAAACATTTATTTACATTTTGGGTACTAATTACGAGAAAACATAAAGTATTACAGGACCACAGCACAAACGCGCATCTGGAAGAAGGGGCAGAACTTCTCTTCTCTTGAGGGGGGAAATGTCATTCGTTAGATGACTTACTTGGCGACATGCCAAGAAGGGGTTGAGTATGGGGTGAGTAGTAGTTCAGTTCACTTCCATTGCACTAACAGTTTGATCCGTTACAAAGTATAGATGTATCTAGCGCCTTGTCACGGTGGCAACGCTCTAGGGGCGTTTTTTGGAGCACTTTTTGTCACCAAGGAAAGAAATCTTAGAAAAAATCTTATTTTAAACGGAAAGTAATAAGCTTTAGAGTTAGCCGAGGTTGCCATAAAAACGAGAATAACCCTAATAAAGATGGGTTACCTTCACCTGCCGTAACTCGCTACTAAAAGTGCACCAAGAGAGTTCCCACCAGACGAGGCGCTATATACATCTGTACCCAAATAAAATTTGTACATACTTTTAAATATCTATCTCTAAACATTTTAATGTATCAGTATAAGGGACGCATTTTTTACAATTAGTTTAATTTTTAAACACAATTTTCTCGGAGTTCCTACAATTCGAAACGAAAACTAACCCTCCAAACTTCCCTCTTTCAGGGTGAAGCACAAGTAGAACTACTAATGGAATAATGACTGGGGAGTATTTTTCAACTAAAATTTTATTAAAACCCTCGACAAAACGAGAAAATTAAGTTAAAACTAAAAAATCTCCAAAAAAGAGTAGTATATCGAAAACCTGGAGATTGCAAAAAGAATTTCCGTCTACAAGTACATATATGAAAATTTTGATAAAATTAGTAATAACATTAACTATAAAAATAAGCTCGCAGTAAATTAAGTTCAGTAAATCAGGCTAGTAAGTGCATTTTCAAAATGAAAATTGAAATTTATCTTACATATTTCACGTTGAGGACATTAAAAAAAAGAACTTTAAAGTTTAGCTTTTGAATTGAATGTTTATTTTTAGCTTTATTTGAACGACGTATTCCACACATGAAAACTAAAACGGACAGTTGTCGGTATACGTTATCTCAGAAATAAAATTACCTACTACCCCTTTGTTGTAAACTCATATTTTTACAAGTTTTATGTGAAAACGGGGTAAAATTTCTTCAAAACATCGAATATGATTAAATTTTCATCCTCATTTTAATAGTTATAAATATAAAGCAGAAGATTAAGCAACAAAATACTCCATTCAATTGTGTGTTATATCTTTTCTATAAAAACGAGATAAATACTCATTTTTATGTTCGTTATGAATATATTCATCAAATGCGTACAGCGAAAATATTAAAGTTACAATTGAAAAATTATTTATTTAAAATAATCACATTTTAGGTATCGAATTAAATAATGCCCTAACATGCACACCTGCCTTGAGGTACCAATTATCCAGTGAGAGTTTCAATAATATATGGCGGCATTTAACTAGTATGCATAATGGTTGGTACAATATACATTTGTTCTGATTTGTGGATGCACATGTAAAAATATATATTAAAAAAGAAACAGAATTTACTATTCTTTCATGCTTTTATTTAAACAATAGAAATTGGTAAGGCTTGATATAGAGCCATCAGACAGTAGAGCATACTTCAATTAAAGGCACATGTAAAATCACAACACTAAGGAGATATAATATTAATGTACAGTATCTAATTCAGATTTTTGTCACTTCAACACAAGAATATTTGATGAAACTGAAATGGGATTTCCCTAAAATTTTAAATACAGAAAATCACAATGCTGAATTTAAAAACATTTCTTTTGGTACTCACATATTTTTCTCTTAAAAAGAAACATGTTCAAGCACCCTTGATTCCGAAAGGAGGAACACAAGTTTTTTTAACATCTCCACTGAAGTTTTCTCAGAAGTTCTAATATGTACAGTGATTTAGCCAATCAACAACTTTGGCGGGATAGGCATTGTAATTTTTAGTGGTTGAATGGAATCGGAATTTGAAAAGTTTTTTTTTAAGTGTAAAATAAATGTGGTGGATAGCAATATATGTTTGGGGGGGGGGGGGTATTTCAATTAACGTCACACTGGAGCAACACAATGGGCTATTGGTGACGGTCCGGGATCAATCCCAAAGGGAAAGATCCGAGGACAACACCACGTAATTTTGAACCATGGTCAGATGACGAGGCAACACCTGAGCTCAATATATGTTTGGAGACAAGTATGAAAACACCTGCCAGATGCAGAAATCAACACATTTTGGCTTCAAAAGATTTGAGGATGAGTCATTGGGATATATGCTGATTATTAAAAGGAAGTATTTTTTTAATATAAAAACTAAATGTGTGAGGTGAGTAGTTTTACCACAATGCCAAATTTTATTTTTTTTGTCACACAGTCAATGGATTCAATTAGTCAAGTAAATCATTAATGCAGTTCATTAAAACATTTTACTAATCATGGTTTGGAGATTGAATAGCAGCAGTTTATGTTTATTGTAGTGGTAGATCCACAAATTGGCTTTTTCAATCGAACTTTATCGTGTTTTGCTTCATTTGGTCTATTAGACCTTCCTATTCTACAAAATATAACATTAAGGATAAACATGACTCGTCTTACAATTTTCTAAATGCGTATTTTTTCCATTATATTTTGAAATTAACAAAATAGAATTGTAGATAGAAGTTAATGAAATGATGAGTTCATGGATTAAAAGTCACAGCATTATTCAAAAACTTAATACTAATTAAAAATGACACTTGCAGGGGTGTTAACTACTAAGGCACCTCTTGGAGCAGTGATTTGGACAATTTGGGGCAAGGATGTCAGAGTAAGAATCATGAAAAATATTACAAAAATTCTGATTAAAATGCTTTACCAACTAATATTAGTCTAATTTTTAATAAACTCAGTAATCTAATATTTTCTAATGTGAAGCAGTCAACCTCCAATTTTGGAAATTTTAATTTAAAAATAATTTTTAATTCTTTTAAAAATTTAATTTCAAAAATAATAAAATCAAAATATGCAGGGTGGAGATGGATAGTTGATTGTAAGGAGTTGGATTATAAAATATATGGATAACTAAGACTAATAAAAAGAAAACTCATTATCATAGAAATGTTAATGCCTTGTTAAAGGCATTTGATTAATGACCTTAACTCACAATACATCCACTTTTTGACCTGTGACTACCTTACCCAAAACTTGCTTTCCATATTTTATATTAATGGAAAGTAGAAACTCTTATCGAGTAAAAAATCCTGCTTTGTAAACTAGATGTTATGAAAAATTTTAAATTCTAATAAATTTTTATGATTTATATGGCAGTAATTTTTTAATTAATATTTAGTCTAAAGAACACAGCATTTCTTTCAGAAACATTTTCATATAGTAAGAAATGCTTTGCTGCAAATGTTTCTTTAATGTAAGAAATGTTACCAGAAACTAAAATTCTGGGTCATTTTTAAGTAAAACGTTTAAAAAAAAACAGTATCTTTGGAGACTTGCAATGAACACTTGTTACAATTCAAAGGTTTAAAATAGTACCAAAAAGAAACTTGTTAAAAATCCACAGAAGAGTGAAAACTACATGGAATAAAGCTTTATGAATTAAGGTTATAATGGAAAAAACCAGGGTTCTGCCATTTTTTGATTGGATTTTGGATTGCATTAGTGCTACTGATTTGGCAATATTTAATTAAAATGACACTCAACAAATGCAAATATTTAAGTTACGAATTTATTGATCAAATTGCTGCTAAAATTTTGATAAAGTTTTTTCACCAGAACTTATGCTTTGGCGCAGAATTAACACACATGAATTCGACAATAAAGTGAGAACTAAGCATTTCTTAAAATTCACAAAACAAGTCACCAATTAAAAAAAATCAGTTCAAAGTTATTTTCCCTCAATGTTCCAGAGCAGTTTTTCCTTTATCTGAACACTCACGGAGATTTTCAATTAGCAGAGCTGGTCCTTTTTTTGTACGTTTTCTTAGCATCAAACTTTTGCTCCAAATCGGGTGATTCGCACACATTCCTAAACAGCTCGCCTGTAACGCCAGGATGGTAGTACTGGTGTGAGAGTGTTGCGGAGATGAAGTCCCATCGCCCAGCTGGGAATAGGCTTTTGTGTGCCTAATGTTTCCTCATTGTCATCGCTCAGGCTCATGTTGTAGCTGGTGAACTAAGATCGGTCTGGTGTCAACTCATAGCTGGAAAAATAGCAAAAATTTATTAGACATTTTAAAAGGGAGCTCAGTTCTGTGGTGAGCTTATAGTCACCACTCCAAAAAATAACTAACAGCATGCCTGACATTTTGATTCTGGAAACCTTAAAATTTTTACAGGATCATGACATGCGTTGACCCTAAAAATGAACATACAACTTATAGCACTCGTATATATAAAATTCCAAATATACAGATTATTTTACATGTTTATAAAGGCAGATAAATTGTTTTCAAAACTATTTTCCGGCTCATTTTTAGAGGAAAATAAATACCCATAACCTCCTGATTCACCATGTGGTTTAGTCTTTTTGGAGGAAGCCGAAGAGAATTGGATACTTTCAATGTTTTTTAATATGAACTTAACATCAGCAACCTTTCTCTTTTCTCGAATTTTTAGTGACATTTGTGACCTCATGTATCAACATCCAAAAGACAGCGATTTAGTACTAAAGTTTGTTTTGGGAGGTGATTTGGTTTGTAATTAACGTTGCACTTGAGCAACACAACGGACTCAGTTCATTGGCGACGGTCCAGGATCAATCCCGAAGGATCAAGGACAACATCTCGTCATTTTGAACCACATTCAGATGAGGTCAACACCTGAGCTGGCACCTCACTCTCCAGTCTTCCACACCATGCCAACGCAAGGAAACTTGAGGGCACGACAGATTTAATGGACCTCACCAGAATTCAAAAATGTTTCGAATTAAATGCTGAAGATACTAGAGAAACCTGTATTGTTTCAGAAAAGATAAGTATTTGTTGATACAAATAAAGTAAGCATAATTGTGAATCCGTTTTTAAAACACAAGAGAGGAGGAACGAAACCACCCGTCAGGTATGTATTGATTTGAATAATTTACCTTTCATCTAGGCGATTCAATTTGTTTAATGTTTGGTTTGTTGCCCCTATTGAAATGTATTTGCTGATCCCTTTCACGACGCAAAACACAAGAAAAAATGAATTTTGAAACTGAAAATTTATTTTCCATTGCAGAACATTTGATGTAGAATGTATTGATTTTTACAAGACACAATTTGAGATTTATTTGTAAATTGTGCAAAAAAACTGTACTGTCATTCTATGCACGTACATTGTGCAATTTAGCCAAAATCCGTGCATTGTACGGCCAAACCGTGTGTAATTCAACTCCACCATGAAATTCTTTTTTAGTAGACAAAGTTGCACTGTCTTGTTAAATTGGTGTCACATGGACATGATTATGAACACTTTCGAAAACAAGTCTGGTAGAGCTTCCAAGACAAATACCAGAAGGTACTCACAACAATCGGCACACTTTGATGGCTGGTCTATGGTGAACGATTGAATTGCCAATGTGTTGCTAATCACTTACACAGGGCTGCCACAGCCAAAGTGCTTGTGTTTTGTAGCATAAATTCTAAGCTCTGTAACCTATAACCATAATGAAGTACTTTATTGGTAGACAACGTTGCACGACTTGACATGGCATGCTAAAGTTCACATGTAAAGGATAATGCTTTGATTAACAGTGGTCAAACACCTTTTTGGAAAAGCCAACTACAGGAGTTTTCAAGGCAGTATAGCAATTAAGTTGAACAAAATAAAAATAGCAGCACTGTAAAATAGGCACCAGCACTATTGGAATTTCCAGCACTATTGGAATTGGCAATATAACAGTTCAGCTAAACTATATAAATTTCATCATCCTTCCTTTGATTTACTTACAAAGTTTCATATTAATTCCAGATGAGATGGTCAAAGTCGTCTTTTGAAATGAAAGAAATAGTTAAAAATAATTTTCCAGATCGAAAACATAAAAAGTGTCAAATTAGCTATAATTGCACAACAAACAAGTCTTCATGACTGTTGGAACCTCTTGTCGCCACTTCGAGCGATAATGTGCCAATCATGGCAGTGTGGGAGTTGAGTGATTTTTTATATTTGTTCTATTTAAAAAAGAATTTTGTTTCTCGAGGGTGAAGGTGGTCTGGTTCATCTCTCCACTTATGCGAGCTCTTGTACATATATATATATTTGATGGTTTTGTCATCAGAGCTATGGTGCTCAAAATTATCATTAAAGTTGTAAATAATGTATATATCAATTAATTAAACTAAATAAAACTACAGTCCATTTTTATTGACCTATTCCATAGCCTTGAACTGCAAAGACAATGGTCATCACCGATCCTCAGTACGGCTACATAGCTATTAAATTAGGACTGATTGCAAATTCTCGCTATGCTTTCGATCCATCGAAAAGTACTCAAGAACTCTAGTGACTGTGTTTCATTGGAAATCACACATTTTATCATGGCTAAATTGAAATTCTCGAGTGGAAACGAGAGAGAATCGCTAAAAACAAAACTCTCAAAACTTTTGGACTACTTAAGTGAAGATATCCAAGTTGCTGATTAGATAGAAATCAAGGCCAAGGTGAAAGTTTTGACCTCTTCAAGCAACACCTTAAAGAATATTCAAGAGGAATATTACGCCTTATCGGATGATGAGGATGTTCAAGCAAATGAGAAAATTCTGGATGAAATGGAGAGACATTGAAAATACGCAGGTAAGATTTATCAGAATTAAATCTGCATTATCTTTAAATGGCGTGCCTCATAAGTCCTTTAACATTCTACATACGACGCAGAAGAATATTGTTTCCTTCTTTGGTTATGGGAGCCGGCCGAATGGCCTTACAGGCAACTTACTGAAAGGGCCGAAACCGGCCTTCACAATGCTTCCCCAGGAGAGGAAATGTGTCGTCCCATTATCACCCAATGTTGCAGTTTCTATTGTCAGGTTGTGGGTATGCCAAGAAAGTACAGATACTTCAAGGTAAACTGAAAGGGTGGCGGTGATTTCAATACGTACGGTCAACACTCGAAGGACCCGCAAGCTGTCTTCGGCGCCGTTTTTAAGGAGATTGATTGACAGACGATTTGCAAGGCTCCCTGACATCCCTGCAAACAAAGATAAGGCTATTCATGCGTGGGCCTCGTTGTTGTACAGAAAAGAAGGGAAGGGAATCGTAATGGGCTTCGGCCGATTTTTCAGGAGTTTGAGGTCTAAAAGAATCCGAGCCAGCCGTATCCAGGAAACTAGAATCTCTCTTCCGGTCCTGTATCCAGAGAATTAAGGATAATGTGAAAGTGAAACTACCTGATATTCCTCTATCTAAATTTTCTGGTCAGTTTGAAGACTGGAACATTTTCAAAATGCAATTTAATTCTCTCATTGATGCTAATGATCAGTTAAATGAATCAAAGAAATTGTATTATTTACAATCATATTTGAGTGGTTCTGCAAAACAAATTCAAACAATGGAGGACTCTTATACTTCATTGTTCGAAGCATTAGAAGAACGATATGACGATAAGTGTTTAATCATAAACAGTCATATCAATGAGCTGATAAGTTTGGAAAAGATACATTATGAATCTGCTTTCAATTTACGGGGTCTGGTTGACAAATTGTTAAAGCATATTAGAGCATTAAAATCATTGGATTTAGAATAAACTAAGTGAGGGTATTCTCATCAATACTGTTCTTCAAAAGGTTGACAGGGAAACCCATAAATAATTTGAAATGTCATTGAAGTCAAAGGATTTGCCCAAATGGGATGACTTTATTGACCTTCTAAAAATGCGCTGTCAATTGCTAGGAAATACGCAATGGCAATCGGCTCAAGTAAAACCAAAGTTGGTTAACAAGTCGAAAAGTTTTCTGGTAGACTAAGGTTAACTCATATGCATGTGTTATATGTAAATTAAAATGTCCTATTTATAAATGCCCAGAATTGTTAAAATTGAATGCCAAAGATTTGATGTGGTTAAAAAACATGATTTGTGTTTAAACTGTTTGAGTAGTTCCTCGCAGTTATTAATTGCAAATCAAGGAATAGCTGTTTTATACGTCACAAACGACACAATACATTCTCCACGATTCGGATAAAGTGCAAGAAAATAAAAAACTCTTGTTCCAGTAGAAAAAGGGAATTGCGAACTGAAAAGTAATCTTGAACCTTCGAGTCGAAACATCGACCCCTCTAGGGCCATCTGTGAGCAATTCATGTTTAGAAATAAGCAGCGAAACCGCAGTTCTAGCCACTGCCGTCATTTATGTGAAGAACACTTCAGGACATTGGCAACCCTTATGCACTGTTATGGATTAAGGCAGTATGGTTATTTGTCAGTATGTGGCATACTAGGGAGAGTGCAAATTTCTTGTCACTAAAACAAGAAAAAGTAAATACACCAGTGTCAGGATTAAATGGTGCGACTATTTCCATTAAATCAAAACAAAGTATTGAATAGTCTAATTATGCTAGTGATTTCATAAGACCTTTGGAATTTTGAGTAGTCCCTAAGATTACAAACATTACACCAATAAGACGCATACAGTTTAACATAAGGAAATTTTCACAAGACATTCCATTAGCGGACCTGACATTCTTCAAACCAGGAAAAATTTATGTTTCATTAGAAGCTGAATTGTGTCTCGATCTCTTAAAATCAGGAATAAAATATATATAGGAGACAGCAGGTTAATATTTCAAGAAACAGCATTTGGCTATGTAGCTAGTGGTTCTAGTCGAATTACTAATTCAAATTTAGGTGAAATATATTAAGGCCTTTTGAAGGAATTTGGCAATATTGAGAAAGGTCTCCAGGATGTTGGGAATTAGAATCAGTAGAACCAAGTGGGAAGATTCTAAGCAGGGAAGCGGATTGTGAGATTCATTACGAGAAAACTTATTTCAGGGCACCGGATGGTCGGTATATTGTACAAATGCCATTGAAAACAGATAAAGTGTTGGGCGAATTGAAAAGGATGGAATCTAGAAAGTTAGATGCTCTGTGGAGAAGCCTATCGCAAAATCCGAATATGCAATCTCTACAAAGAGTTCATCCATGAATATGAGCATTTGGGATATACGATCGAAGTTTTTGAGGATCAGGAACCTGATGTTTGCTATTATCTTACGCATCAGAGTCTATAGACTCAAGAAAAATACAACAAAATTGTGAGTTGTATTTAATGGATCTGCAGCAACCACCAATGGGATCTCCTTGAATGCACTTAAACAAAATGGAGGAATAGTACAGCAAGATCTATTTTCGATCATGCTTCGTTTCCGAAAATATCGCTATGTATTTACTGCAGACATTGAGAAAATGTACTGACAAATTTTAATTCATCCATCACAAAGAGACTTACAACGAATTTTGTGAAAGGAAGGTCTAGAACAACCAGTCAAGGTCTACAAAATCTGTAGTCACGTATGGTACTACAGATCTGTAGTACAAATGCTCCCAACTTGGCAACCAGAATTTTGAAGCAATTAGCAGATGAAGAGAATTACTTTCCAGAAGCGTGGGAAGATTTCTACATGGATGACATTCTGACTGGATAGCGCAATTCAGAACCTACTAAGAATTTGCAATCACAATTAGTACAATTACTAGATAGAGATGGAATGACTCTTCACAAATGGTATTTGAATGATGCTGGACTGAATGAACTTTAGTAATGAGCATTACTTTTGAGATGATTCAAAAGATACGAAACCTGTCAAAGCCTTGGGTGTATTGTGGAAACTCAATACAGACTGTTTTTAATTCAAAGCTTCCAATCGCAACCTACTTACACCAAGAGAGCAGTTTTTCGGAAATTGATAGAATTTGCGACCTTCTGGGACTGATAGCACCAGTCATAACAAGAGCAAAAGTGTTTATTCAAAATCTTTGGCTTCTAAAATTGGACTGGGATGCCCCCTTCCTGAAGAGGTCCTTAAGTGGCAGGAATTCGTATCTGAACTTCCTGGTTCAGAAAATCTTACCATTTCAAGACTTTCCCAATGATGGTAGTATAACGATTCATGGGTTTGCAGATGCATTGACATCCGCATATGGTGCAGCAGTTTATGCGCAATGAAGCCCATCCAGCGGAGCTAAATCTGTTTGCATATTGTGAAGCAAGTCCAGAGTTGCACCCAATCAAAACAGTATCGATTCCTCGCTATGTGCAGCGGTGCTGTTACCATAGCTCACGGTTAAAGTCATGAAAGTCCTTAGGATGTCGATTGAAGGAGTTGTACTATGGTCCAAGTCAACCATTGAACTCTCATGGATAAAAAAGCCTCCCCATTTGTTGAAAACTTTTGTCAGTCATCGAGTGGCAAAGATTAAAAAACTAAGGCACTTTCAATTGAAACATGTGACTTCAGAGAACAACCCCGCTGACTTTGTGCCCAGAGGTGTATCTCCAAATCAACTTCAAGTTCTTGACTTGTGGTGATATGGACCAATTTCTTTTGAACGAATTGGACAACTATGAAAGCTGTTCTTTGGACCCAGTGACAATAGCAACTTCACTTGTGAACTAAAACATCCAGTGGAAGTAGGTAGGTAGGTATTGTAATTAAAGTCACACACTGGAGCAACACAATGGGCATCCAGGTGTTGACCATGGATGTAGCTTTGACTTCATTGGTCGATAGTAACTTGGTACTATCCAACCTTATTTCTGTCTCTAATAATTAAGGTAAATTAATTAGAATTATTAGTTATATCTTTTCAGGTTTCTACCTAATTCATTAAACAAGGATAATCGAAAGAGTGGACCTATTTCTAAGGAGGAATTTCAACATGCTGAAATTGTAATAATGCAATGGATTCAGCAGACAGATTTGTCTCAAGAGTTTGTGTATAAAGAAGGGTAAAATCCTTCCTGGTAAAAGCAGTTTAAAATCTTTAAATGTATTTTGCGACAACAATAATTTGTCAAAAGTTGGTGGAAGGCTTGCTAAGTCAAATACGTATACGTTTTGAACAAAAGCATCAAATTGTACTCCTAGCTAAAAATAAGATTACTCGTTTAATTATGGAATATTTCCATTTAAAATTTCATATTGGTCTACAAGCATTATTATACTATACGAGATGGAGATTTTGGCCTATAAATGGCAGAAACTTAGCTAGGAAAGTAGTTCATGAATGTATCGCATGTGTAAGAAATAATCCAATGGGCTTTGGGAAGAATCACTTAAGTTATTCCTTGAAGTGATGGGTATATAAGACTTGTGATGTAAGCACAGGTCGTGGTTTGTTAAAAAGACCAATTTCTAAATATATACGAGGGCTGTCTAAGAAGTATCTGACCTTTGGCCAGGAAAAATATATTATTTACGTGATGAAATTGGGACCCTAATCCCCTTCAAAGTAGGCCCCTTGCGCCTTCACACACTTAGCTCACCGATCCTTCCACTGCCGAAAACACTCCAGGAAGGCTTCTTTTGGAATGGTGTTCATCTCCGTTGTCGCGTTCTGCATTATCTCTTCTCTACTCTCAAAACGGGATCCTTTCAACGGCATCTTCAATTTCGGAAACAACCAGAAGTTGCAACGAGCCATATCTGGAGAGTAGGGAGGTTTGGAGACGACTGGAATTCCGCGTTTCGTCAAGAAAGTCTGGATCAGGTGTGACGAATGAGCCGGAGCATTGTCGTGATGCAACTGCCAGTTTTTCGTCGTCCAGAGGTGTGGTCTTTTGCGCTGAACTGCATCTCTGAGTCGGCGTAGAACTTGTTGATAGTACTCTTTTGTCACTGTTTGTCCTTCCGATGCGCATTCGTGATGCACAATTCCAGATATCAAAGAACACAGTTAGCATCACCTTGATTTTGCTTCGCACCTGGCTCGCTTTTTTCGGCCTTGGGGACTCGGGATGCTTCCATTGTGACGACTGCGCTTTTGTTTCTGGGTCTTACCCGTATACCCATGACTCATCCCCAGTAATCACGGTGTTCAGAAACTGAGGATCAGTGTTGGTAGTGCCCAGAAGGTCCTGTGCAATCTCAAGACAGAGTTCTTTTTGTTGTGCCAACAGCAGCTTGGGCACAAATTTTGCAGACACTCTGTGCATGTTCAAATCATCACGCAAAATTGCATGTGCTGAATCTTTACTGATCCCAACCTCTTCGGCAGTCTCTCGTACGGTCAAACGACAATCTCCCTTTACCAGATTTTCCACCCTCTCAACAACAGCTGCATTCCGAGCGGTTTGTGGCCTCCCAAGACGCTGATCACTCTCCACCGATGTGCGGCCATTTTTGAATCGGTTAAACCACTCCTTCACTTGTGTTACCCCCATAGCATCGTCTCCAAACACTTGCTGGATCTTACGAATTGTTTCGCTTTGAGAATCACCAAGCTTTTGACAAAATTTGATGCAGTATCTTTGCTCAACTCGTTCAGTCATCTTGAGAGAAATCAAAAATCCGACGAACACTTATAACAGCACCTTACTCAGCAGGCAGCGACTGACACACTCGAACACGGAGAAAAAATTCAAGCATGCGCATTAAGTTATCTTCTTCCACTGTACAGTGGCGCCGCTCTAGCATCATTACCGTATGCAGGAAAATTCAAGGTCGGATACTTTTTAGACAAACCTCGTATGTATTTTGCTAGTTGAAACTAGTAACACTGACAACTAATTCAGTGCTTGAAACTATTGCATTTTTGATTCATTTTTATACTCTATTTAGTATTGATTTAAAAATTGTGTTTATTTGCATTACTTTTGAATCAGTTATATAAAAGTTAGAAATTGCAATAGTGGATTATTTCAATATTCTAAGATTTGTGCTAGTATTTTGGTAGGTAGGTATTTTAATTAACGTCACACTGGAGCAACACAACAGGTTATTGGCGATGGTCCAGGATCAATCCCCAAGGGAATGATCCCAGAATAACACCACGTAATTTTAAACCATGGTCAGATGACAAGGTCAACACCTGAACTGGCAACACAATCCCCAAACTTCCACACCACGCCAATGTGAGGACATTTAGAGACCATGGCAGATTTAACGTGCACCAGCCCCCTTTGTACACGATGGTGTTTGGTTGGATTTGAACTCGCAACCCTCCAGTTGCTTATCCGATGCTCTTCCAATTGGGCAACCGCAGCCCGTTAGAAACAGGGTGAAATCAAACTTCAATTTTTTTTCTTTATTAATGTTTCACAGTAATATTGAAAATGAAATAACCTAGAACAGGATGCATGTTATTCTGTACAAATAAGTTAAAAAGTTTCTATTCAGCACCTACACAAGAGTGAACCTTTTTAAAATTAAAAATAACTGGCTTCCCAATTTTACCCCACTCGAGAGCACATCTTTAGGTGTCACGAACCCAAGGTACCTTAATGATCTATTCTTTTCCGACAGGATTTATTGTATCTGATAAACACGAGGTCATGACTCCAAGATGCCCAAGCAATCTTTCTCTACTTCTCTCCAACCTTTTTCACAATTACTTGACATTGTCTGTCTTGCGTTTGGACAAATATGACCCTTGTGCCATAAAACCAACCCAACTTCAACACTAAATTGATTGGAATCCCATGGTGCCAACTTGGGCCTAGTAAACCACCCTATTCATTTATAAGGATTTTGGAACTCTTAATTTGTTTACGTGATTACTAGTATTATCGGCATATTTGTGATGTCTCATGTTGTGGAGGCATGCTCCAATCATAGAAACATTAGGTCCCAAGGACTTGGCACCCCTTCTGATAAAGTGACCCATAGTAAGATTTAATCACTGGATATTTGGTTACTCATATTACTTGTAAAATTTATCCTTGATGTTTGGGGGTCTTAAGCCCCTCGATAAAAAATTTTGAAGTTTCAAGACGGTTGAGCCCCTAAGTTGGTTTTGGTTTTATGGTGCAAGGGGCCCATATTTGGCTAAGCTGCATTAAACACAAAACAACAATGATGGAGGGGGAAGCAAAAAGCAGAAGGGTAGGCAAGGGTAAAACAGAAGGGAAGACAGATCACTCTGGTACCTCAGGATTGATAACAGTACATACCTAAAGATGTGCTCCTGAGCCTTCAGGACATGGCATGCCTGGTGTAGATGTTTTTTAAAATTTATTTGGTTAATCATATGCAAAATTTCCTTTCTCATTTGGGGAATCCAAGAGGTTCGAACCCTTAAGAGTTAGCACCCATTTTGAAGGGAAAGATTTGAGGACAACCATGGTCAGATGACGAGGTCACACCATAGCTGGCACCCCACTCTCCAGACTTTTACACCACACCAACATGAGGACATTGGAGGCCATGACAGATTTAACGTGCAACAGACCCCATGTACCACCACATAAGTAGAATCTCTTATAATTATTAATAAGTCATAATTAGCAGATAATTCTTTTGGTTTCCTCTTTGTGAAAACAGCAAACCAGAAATCTTTGGAATGGGGGAAACTCATTTAGATTTTAGGGTTTGCGTAGAAGACAGTCATACATGTAACCATATGGATAATTAAAATGCAGAAAAAATTTTAATTTAGTATATTTACTTGATTTCTGTTTCCTTGGCCAGTTACAGTAGTATTCTGCAACAATACTTTAGTTGGTGTTAATTTCAGTAGTTGAGTTTTCAACGGAGGTGTGGGCCTTTTACCCTTTACTGAAGCCAGAGTTCCTATCCCCAATTGAGTTTTCAATGGAGGTGTGGGTCCACTGTGAAGTGTGGGCTTTTACTCTCTGATTGAGCAGGATTTTTTTCTTGGAATTAGCTTGAGATGTTTTTGCCTTAAAAATTTATATTGGATTATAGTGAAATATAGAAAATATTATTTACTCAAGAAATTCTATAAACTTTTAGGAAATTCCAGTCAATCAGATGTTGTAAGACAAATAAATGTATTGATAGTTTGACAAACATTTATCAAGTTAATTTATATTAGCATATTTTAAACTCACCAATAAGTAATCCAAATAAAAAACAAATTAATCAAGTAATTTCATTATTGGTTTCTCATCCATTCATACTAAACTCTCGAATCTAGTTTCTTTTTAGTGTCAGTACTGTTTAGAGTTATTGGGGAATTTTCTTTTCCCCCTGCTAAAATTACTACATTTATTGGAATTTTTTTTACTGACAAAACTATGCAATCAAACACTTCCAAGCTTTATGTCCATTTATTATTGCTTAAGGTATTCCAAAAATGTTTTAAAAATTATTTTCAGGACGAATCACACCGGCTAATCCTTCTCAAACTTTACATCGCACAAAGCTCTGTGGTCGCCATATGGTATGATTTATCAACTCTTTTACGATCTTAAAAAAAATAAACAGCAATTTACTTCATACACATGTGGCTATTGTTTGACGAACTAGAATTTTTTATAAAATATCTGGAGAAATAGTGATATATCAAATTTTAAATCATTGATTTAACTAAAAAAAACGGACTGAGTATTTTTGCTACAAAAATATTTAAAAAAAATGATGTATCGCTTTTCTGGTTGAAATCATAAAAGGATGTTTGATTGACATGCTGTAAAAATTTCAAGTCGATCACTAATAGTTTTATAGGTGCCATGCCAACCATCCATGAAAATGCTGTTGCGAGAAAAATGCATTTAAAGTTTCAGTACAGTTAAAGGAAGCGTATTTAGCACTTATAGTGTATTTCTGTTAAATAAGTATGATTATCTTTTGAAGACAAATCGACATCTTTATAAAGTGGGGCAAGCTACATCTGTTTGTGTCTGCTAATGGCTTATAACTGGGTCAATTTGCAAATTGACTTGAAATTTGGCCTTTGTTCTATAAAGACCCTAAAGAATAAAATTCACAAAGAAAAGAAAATCCCTCTTAAGTATACAAGTCAAAGATAACAGTGCAACAGTCCAGTTTGGTTAGATATATTGCTGTTTTGTTTTGCTAAACAAGAGCTGATCAAACTGGACCTAATACTTGAAGAGGATTCTAAATCCACATAAACATCCTTGCTACTGGAATTAGAATCAAGAGTCTGATATCATTAGTGTTCAGAGTACCATTAGGTGAATAGAGGTGCAATTTTAAAGGTTTTTACATCTGGGTTAATCGAAAATGGGATCATAGAATTTAATTTATTATTATAAAATGAAGCTTAAAGAGAAAAAGGTTATTTAAATTAAGGGAAGTTATTTTAACTATAACTGGTGCAGATGAAATTATTACAACAAATGATTGCATCACAATACTTTTTGCAAGGTACTCAATTTTATAACTTAAATATCAAACAAGAATAACTAACTTTAAAATTAAACAAAGAAAGGCTTTAACTTAATTAAAAGTTAATTTTACTGATTTAGCTCAGTAACATTTGGTACCTGAACTCACTGTGGAAATGTTTCTTTATCAATTTGATTAGAGATAACAATTACAAACATAGCAGTTAAAAGACTTACTATTGTTTCAGGGCCAGACCCTCCTTTGGGTTCTCTTGATCTATAAAAGTATTAAAAAACATGAAAATAAATTTAATTTCATAATTATGAAACTATTCATCCATTTAAAAATACAAATTCATATTTCCTCAAAGGAAAACAAGAAAAGCAATTTTAGAAGGTGTGGGTAAACGAATTAACCACTAGAGAACATTTATTCTAGTTTGTAAAAAGTGATTATAGCTTTATTTCAACTGTTACGCTATTTTGCTGAGGTAGCTAGGTATTTTAATTAATACAGGACTACAACAGGCTATTGGCGATGGTACGGGATCAAACCTACCACTGCCCAGTTTTATGCCGAGAGGATAAAACTGCTGTACCAGCTGTAGTATAAAGAATAAATATATTTCTATGCAGTTTTAAGAGATAACAGAGGAGTTTTAGAAAATTAAGGTTGTTATAATCTTACAATGTAAGACCTAACGAAAGGAAGTTTTCGTTTAAGCAATATGTTTGTGGTCATAAGGTGCATATTTGACATTAATTGGAAGTATCGAATCATGTAATATATCATGGAGAAAGAATTTATTATTTTAATGTTGTTTGCAACTAATCTGGTAATCCATCAATACATTTACAATTTTGGAACATTTGATAAAAAAGAAAAGTTGGGAAAAACAATAGATTTAAAAATTACTTAATGGCGAATTTGAACAGTTAAGAACTGTTGAAATCAACCACTCATGTCAATTTCTAACAGTTAATAGTAACTAAAATTTAGTCGATAACTAGCTTTGTTACTGAAATAAAACTGATAATATTAATAGCTAATAACTTACTGTGAAATATTAAAGATTGAAACTATAATCATAAAATAAGTTTTGTCCATCATTAAATTTCAGCATTTATTATGATTTTTAAAAATCTGAAGAGAACTTAAAACATTCTATAACCATATAAGATTAATATTAAATAAATTAATTTCATCACAGAAATATAACATACCTAGTTCTGGTTTCCATACTTTTCTCTTGAACTCTGGTGCTTCTCAACGGTTTCTGCAGTTTTCTGCTTGGAAGAAAGAGTTCTAGCCTTTTCTAATTTCATTCTTTTTCTTTGGTTTGTTCCATTTCTCATCCCTTATTCTATTGAAAAAACATATAATTACTTTTAAACTAATGAAAGGATGAAGTTTTAATTGCAAATAAGCTTTTAAAATTCTCCTGAATGTTATACCCATTGCAGCAAATTACCATGATTTAATTGAGGAGGAAGTCCAAAGATAGAAACATGAATTCCAAGCAAACTAAATTTCACGATACTTTGTATCATGTTTTCATAACCCCCCTCATTTTTAAGTGATTCCATCACTAGTCACTGGAAAGTCGTTTGATGGCAAAGAAAATGAAGACTGACCCTCATCTTTAATGAATTTAAGCGAAATCATAGATGAAAGTGGATGTGCAATTTCTGACATAAATGACAATATAGACAACATTGTAGAACCTTCTCAAGCGGCAATAAAAGATTTTTAACTACAGAATTCTTATATTAGTTAGTTTTATGGTGCAAGGGCCATATTTGGCAAGCTGCACCAAACACAAGACTGACAATGTCAAGTAATTGTGAAAAGAAATGGAAAGAAACCGAATTTTTAGGGGAAAAGAGCGAGATGAAAGTGAAAATCAGGAGATTCTTTCAACACCTGATAAAATAGTTCTTAAGCCTTTGAAACAATTAGATTTTACCTTACTCCAGTTCAAGGTACTACAATGAATGAATTAAAAGAATTAAATCTTTTAAAGAAAGTTCAATGTAATGACAAGTATTCATTCAGTAAAATTAGTCTTTTCTGTGCTGACTTCTGTTCTCCAGATTTATCATTGCTTTCTGTAATCAGACTTGAAGAATTGCATTAGAGCGGTGAGCTCTTCCGAGTAGTTTTAGCAATATGTTGTAACTCCACAGCTCAAATCAAGCACATTTAAACTTAGTGGTAAAATTAATGAATGATTTTATACCAATTAGATAGTAGCAATTGATTTTATATTATATATGACAATAAACAAATAATGTTGATTTTTGTGCTATAAAAGTGAAACATATAGATTATTAGACCTTAATATATATTTATTAAACTTGAAAATTGCAGAAAAAATTAAATAAGTGTGTTTTACATATAGTAAAGCAATCAAAATACGTTAAAATAAATAAAAATGATTTAATATCTGTTAAAAGATTTATTACCTTGTTTTCTTCACTCTTTTTTCGTCGAGCATCCTTTATTTTCTTCATCAGCGTCTTCTTTGCATTGCAAGGTTTCCTTTTTCCTTGTCATTGATGTTTTCGAGCAGCACCAGGAACCCAAAGCTGATGATTGATGATTTTCCTTCAGACCCGAGCAGTGATGGTAATTGCTACAAAGTGTTTTGGAGCAGATAAATTAACATTTTGGAGCAGCCAGACTGTCTTTTGGAGCAGCACATCAAAGGAGCAGTAGAAGATATTTTAATAAACTAATAAAATTCAGGTTTTTAAACTTTAAACATGACTGTATGAATGATAGACAATAAACATAATTGCAAACTATTACAAAATTCATTTTAAATACTTACTAAAATTGATGAAATAATGAATAAGAAAAACACATAAAAACGTACCGAGTGTTTTCCATTTCCATAAAGTTATGTGCAAGGTAAGAGATAACTTTGACATTAACATGACTAATAAACATTTTATTAAACAAGAAAATATTCTTTTCTTTTCTTATGTTTGTTATATTCCAACTGCGCCTTTTTGTTTTCTTCTAAGGCACATATCGTTTTGGATATTCTATCTACCTTTAAAAAAATCTGTCTGCTTTCAACAGCACTCATATCTTTGTCTGTAATGCCTTGTGAAATCTTGCTTTCAGCATGATTTAATAGTTTTTGAGAAAGTTCAAATTCCTTTTGCAATTCAATTTGTTTCGACTTTAATTTTAAATCTTCCTCATAATGACAAATATTTTCTACTTTTCTTTTTTGTTCTGATGCTAACAGCAATCTGTCATGGTACCGCCTCCAGGAATTTCGAATTGATTTAATCAAAGCCGTAGTAACTTGAAAGTTCTTTATGCTTTTTGTATTAGTAAAATGTAACTTAATTTGCCTTATACCATTTATACTGTATACAGTCAGATTAATCCTATTTTCCAACATGCGATTGTTCTCACTGAAGCCTCGCTCTACATCAGAGTTTCCATGCGCTAAACTTAAAAGACACTTGACAAAAACAGGCAAAATCTCAAACTTAAACTTGCCAGATGATTCTCTTATATTAAAAATATTCCTCCAATAATGGTCTAAATGACTACATGTTGAAACTTCTGGAAAATGAAAGCTATCAATGGTTTCACATCGATATTTGATCCATTCATCTGATAGAGCAGATCCTTCACTTGGTTTTACAATAAATGGAAAAGATGCTGCTAAAAACTTCAAAGAGCTTAATGATTTTTCTTCAGTTCGCTTCATGGGATGAAGGCCAGAAAGTAATTATTACATAGCGAGGGAAGACCTCAAGAGTGAATTTTATTATTACTCGAACGCGATTTGGAGCACCTCTGGTGCAATCTTAGCAAAAGCGGGCGTTTTGGAGCAGTCAATACGCTATGGCGCATGCTGGCGCAATTGGAGCAGCATTACCATCACTGCCCGAGTACTGAGAGCAAAATATTTGAGATTATTACATGTAACATGATTTTGATGGAGTCAGGGCCGCCACAGCACTAGTGAAATAGTAGCATAAACTTTTAAAAATAGTAGCAAAACGTCTTCTTTTAAATCCTATTTTTACAGCAAGTTTAGTTGCTCAGATACTAAATGAATACACAAAACGTCCCAATTAAGTATGAAACAGACGTTGAAGATCACATCACGAAATTTAAATTTTAAAAATAAATATTTTCTTAATTTAGTTTTTGTGACAATGTAGCAACCAGATTAGGACGTTTGTTCTTGGTTGGCACGGCCTGCAACCAAACCTCCAAAAATCACTTACAAAATCCCCACTAAAATAAAAATCTGAAAAATGTTTTTCCCACCTGCAATTTGTTAAAAAACAAAAGGGAACTAAATTTTCGTTGACCTTTCGTGAATTTTCAAAAAGTCACCAAAATTTTTAAAGTAGGAGCTTTTGAGATGATTTGCTTAAGATAACCCAAGAAGCCAAGGTTGAAAAAGTGTAGCAAAAAGTCATCTGGCAACCCTGTATAAATTATGCTAAGTGCATATCTGCTTAAGTATAAGAAAAAGCTGAATGATTTCTATGAAATAAAAGGCATGCAACTGTCAGAAACAGGGTATGCCGATTTAAATCAAGTGATTTTTATTAAAAAAATCATGAATTTAAATCAAAATTTAAAATTTCAGTTTTCTTTGTGTGTTAAGATTTGAAAATGAAGTAACTATGAACAAGATGCATGTTATTTTATTCAAATCAGTTAAGAACTATATCAAATAAGTTAAGTGGTCTGTTTCATAAACAGACAGTCACAATGAAAAAGTTTCTGCAGTATTGCAAAAGCATTCCAATTTTGCAGATATCTTTACAATTGGGAATTTTAATATTTTCATCTTGTTTTTGTGTAATATGTTGGTTAATTTTTATTTAAATTTAATTGGGAAATTTTATGCATTGATCCCTAGGAATTTATACTGCTAGCATATCTATTCTGTATTTATAAAATTGAAATGTAAAAGTTAATTTGTCCATCTAATGATCGAGTATATTGACAAAACAGATAATGGATTGAAGCATAAAGCAATTTTAATGATTTTTTTATTGCAAGCTCAAAATTCTACTCAATTGGCATGTTCGGGGAATGATATTACACTTATTCTATGCTGTTCATAGAGAAAAGATTCATCTTGAGTATGTTATGTATAAACCATTTTCATGTGATGGAATAACTTTGAAATACTTATCAGTGCTCAGGAAATTTGAAAAATAGGCATATTTGATTTCAATTCACATATATTTTCATGTCCTTGCATTTTTTACCATTTACTTACATTTTTTAACAAAGTACTTTTTGCAAGCTTAATATTAATAAGTAGGAATCTTTTCATGAATTTGATTGCAAGCTCCTTTTATTTTATTTTCTATTTGTGACGATTTTTTGGTAAAGATGTAGAATCCGGGGCATGTTTGTCGTCAAGCAATTTTTGTCACCAAATCAAGATAACATCCAATCAGATTCGATTTGTTATAATCGCAAGTGAAAATGAGGAATGCACAAATAAACAATAAAAGGTAAAGAAAAATGAAATTTACAGTCTAATTTAATTCGGTTCCTCTGGGTTGTAATTGTGAACAATTTCTGCAACAAATGCCAGGAACATCCACTGGATTTAAATTGGTCTTTAACTGTGCTCTATTACTATGAATTACTATTTTCAAACCATGTTCCCTTTCGCACCGATCGCTTTCGTCCATCCTTTCTACACAACCATTCGTACCTATAGCCCGCATCCTTTCTGTCTTTCAAAACCATTTCACACCCATATTCTGAACACTTAACACTTTTCGCAATCAAGCCAACTTTCTGACACCATTCAATCACTTTCAAGCTCTCCGCTTTTGCTAGATTCATCATACATTTTTCCAAAACAACCCGCATTTATACATCCAGTCAAACCATCCATTGCCATACCTGATCAAGGGTAAGTGAGCGGCTAATAAATCTATAATATCACGAACAATAATTAATTTAATTTCTAATTAAAAAATTAAAAAAAAAACAAAATATCAATAGAAATGTGCCACTTGAAAAAATTGCAATCAAAATTTTGGAAATCCAACGGCAAGCATGGAAACTAAAGAAACACTGATAGAATACGTTGTGACCTCAAATGAGCCGGTAAAGAGGTTAAAATCATTCTTAAAATCTATGACATCAAAGAACACAAAAGAATCCAAATTTTAAAAAGGTAATCATAGAACGCAATACATCGGAATTTTGTTTAAAAAATGCGTTCGTTAAAAAAGAAGCGCTCTTTCCTTCCAAAAAAACAACCTTTTGCATAGGGTTGCCATAAAATTGGATCAAAACTGCAAGGTTATCATGTTTGGCGATAAATCACCAGTGCCCCGGATTCGACATCTCCACTGATTTTTTCTCAAAAACAAGTCTTTAACCAGTTAATTACTTTATATAAAATAGCTAAAGAAATTCTATACATTTTATTCACATGTGATAAATTAATGCAAAAAAATTCTGAAATTTTGTTTGTTTTTTATTAATTTTATACAAAATTTAAAATATTGTGTTGATGGGATCCTGCAACCTTATACGTCCAAAAAATTTCATGCCACTGGTTATAATCAAACTAATCTAAATTGCTTGAGGACCAGATGGATTGGATGATGGGGTTTTATGGCACTAGGTCCAAAAGCAGACAAGCTGAGCCATCGAGAACCAGATGAGAAAATATTGCCTATGCATGCAATTTGTTGTTCTGTTATGTGATTAACTTTGCTCTATTATGTGATTAACTTTGCTAATTCCTGTAATGCATTTTAATCTAAAAAATTTGCCCTGCTACATTTCTTAATACATTAATATTATTCATCATAAATATTAATGTTTAACATAAATCAAAACTATCTAGAATCTATACTGTGATTTGCATGTCTCACGTCCAGCAAATTTAAACTTGTAAGGGCAAGGGATTGATTAAAATCATAAAAATCTGATTTAAATAAAATAAATCTGACTTTATTATTTAAAAAAGTATCATGATTTTTTCACATACCCTGGTCAGAAATAAATGCTAAAAATAATTCTTAAAAAAGTCAAATTGGGTTTTACAGAAATCAAAACAGAAAAAATAACCATGATCTCTACTATTGTTCAGAGGCAGTTCGAACTAGGCATAACAGATTTGATGTACATTTACATAAAATACTGTCAAATATATGCAAAAACAGAGGAGTTAAACTTTTTGTTGATTGTTTCAGATAGATTTGTATGTTTTCTTGAATGTTAGTGCCAAAGGTTTTAGTGCGGCTGACGAAAAGGCAGCCAACTTCAGGTCAGTCTATGTTTGAAAAGATGTGAAAGCTCATTAAGAGAGGGTTGCCATATGCAAAAGTATGAATGGCGATCTGCATGGAAGTTCCACCTGCCAACTTGTTATCATTAACGCTTTCGGCACCAAATGATAAACTAAGATCCAACCTATCACTTAATATAAAGAATACTCATTCAAAACCATGGGACTCGATTGCCAACTCGGAGCTGGACTATAGCAACCATTAATACTGATGTTCATCTTTTACAGTTGCCATAGCCTGGCGCCAAACCATTGAAATTAACGTCTTGGCCTTCAAAATTGGAAAAAATTATCCTTTAAGAAAAATATTTTTCTAGTTTGAATGATTTATCAAAAAGTTGGCAAGTATGCAAGAGTTAAAACTTATGCAAAAAAAACTGTCTGGGAACTCACTCTAATTCAATCTAAACAAGTAAAAAAATTATAATTCTTACCTTTTCCTTTCCCATTGAAAATCTTGATAACTAAATGTGGTTCAAGAGAATGACCAGGAATCATTTTAATTTTTTTCTAAGACATGTCTTGTTCCAATGACAGCGTTTTTGATAATTTTCTACTAACTCCACTTGGATTTGTTTTGCCTTTTAGACTCGAGGGTGGTGATCCCTTGCTCTTTCGAACAGGGGTAACGAATTTGTCAGTGGAATGGCTTTTCACAATGTTCCATCCAAACCAGAATGCAATCCAGAAGCTGGCTTGGCTTCTTCAACAATCATGCAATCAGACACGTTTTCGACTGTTGAGAATTCTTTTTGTTCTTTGCAGAAGCATTACTAGAGGATGGTCGAGAGTTTTCAGCATGCACACTACCACTGGACCCATTTTCAATTTTCCGTGTTCCTTTTCTTCCCATGTAGATGGTTTCTTTCGAGAAGAGGGAAGAAAGAAGACACCTGGGTACCATACTTCTCAGCTTTCCCTTTGGTGAATGTCAAGCAATCTGGAATTGCTGATGCTGAGAACTAACTCAGAAAAATCTTCAATGAATGAACATCGATTCTGACTCTCCTTGTGATAATCTGCAAATAAGAAAGATATACATGAACAAAGAATGAATGTCTTCAAACAAAACGAAAACATTTAAAACATTAAGTAAATGTTGTCTAATTGCTGAAATAATATTTTTATTTGAGCTGTAGTGTCTGGCACCACCTTGACTGGTGATGGATGATGTAATTAATAGGAGATTCTAGTATTTATCGAGTTGAAAAACCTGAAATTGTGAAGTCGAGAGATTGACTTAATACTGAAGTTATTAGATTATTAAACCAAATATTAATGAGCTTAATTGCTAAAAAGGAGCTTCATTTTTCACATTAGATTTGATTTATATATTTTGCCACAATTAATACCATAATTTAGGAAGTTAAGAGTCTTGATTTTAATTGATAAATAAGAGTTCATAAAATGTTTATTTTATTTCAGAACTTTAAATAGTCGTCGCTAGTCCTTAATATGAAGTTTTAATGCTTTATAATTTATTTAACATAGATCTAAATATTATAGTCACAATATTAATGTGAAAAAAGGATCACTATGGCCTAAAGTTAATCCTCATGTGTTCCATTTAATTCTAAAATCTCAAGGGGTCCTTGAAATGAAAAGTTTGCTAACCACCAGGTTAACATTACAAGTAAATGCCATACATGCTTATTATTTAAATGTCAACTAAGTTTCTTGTTCTGTATCTCAAATAATATTTTTTAATCAGGGAACCTTTTCTTCGTGGCACATGCCGCCTCTTTGGACAGCTGTAGCTGCCAGTTGACAGGTGGCTATAAATCTTTTAAATAGCTGCAAAGACCAATGTCTTAGCCCTAGGCATTACATTGTGTTTATATGCAGCTTCAAAAACAAAATAAATTAAAAATCACACCCAAGTGGAACAGATTTAGCAACTGTGGGAAAATGTTTAGTTGCTGTTTGACGCACGACTTTCTGCTCTAAAATTTTAACACTGGTCCCCACTCTTTTACATCAAAAATGCAAGTACTTTTCAAAATATTTTCAAGGACCTTATTTAAAAACGTAGGCAATTTGAAAATTATTTTCTGGGATTACTAGCTGAAAATCTGATGGTGATAAACCGCAGAAAAATTTTGCTGTGTAGGAATAATATTCTTTAAATGGGGAATGCATGCCAAATTTATGATAAACACTCGATACTTCAAAATTCACAAAATAGTTCATTATATCAAGAAAATCATATATTCAAACTGGCAGCATAATCTAGTAGCGATGGCATTTGACTGGGTTTTATGGCATAAGGGCGAATATTTGGCAAAGCTGCACCAAACACTCAAGTCTCTGGAATGAGATAGACTGAGGATTAAAAATAAGGGGAACACAATTTAATATAATATACCCTCCATCCACTATTCTCTGGGCCATTTCTTTAATTAACATGAACCATTCCTTTTCTCGTGGAAGGGCTCATGCATTTTCTCTGATCAATTTGTCAGATTTTCCCATCAACTCCTCAAGCCTTTTCGGCAGTAAATGGTTCGTGTTTCAACTTGCAATAAGCCATTTTCATCAATTACTGGATTCAAAGAGCATAACCTTTGATCAGAAGGTCTATTGAACACATCTTGCTGTATCAAAAATATGAGGAAATTTTCAGTTTCCTTTAACTTGGAACATGGTTTCGGACTTTGAAGTGTTGACTTTTCTTGCATTATTGCAGAATTGTCGTATCCAAACACGCATTCGAATGGTTTTCAGATGAGAAGAGAAAAACTTATAATACCAGTCATTTGTCTTTGATGTATCGTTGTGAGCTGACAAAACAGCCTTTCCTTTTTCAGCATTTGTCAAATCTTCATCTGGTATTGCTGTGCTTTGAGGCCAATCTTTTTTGTATAGCCACATAGGCCCCTCCCACCATTTCAAGAGCAAGAATTGCTCTGCTGAACATCCTCTGCTTGGAAGGTCTGCTGGATTCAATTTACCAGGAACATGCTTCCATTGTTCAACCTGAGTGAGAGCATGTATCTCCCTGACTCAGTTCCATACAAATGTTCCCCACTGAGTATTTCTTTTGATCCAGTTTAATGCAGTCAATGAATCGCTCCAGTAAGGTCTGCCATAACACTTGCACTCAGTCTGGCACCAATGTAACACGCCAATAACTCAAGACGAGGTATAGTAATCTTTTTCAAAGGAGCTACTCTGGCACGGGACTGGATAAATCTGACAGTAACTTGTTGATTCACTTCAACTTGCCAGTAAATGCAGGTGGCGTAAGCTTGGGCACTTGTGTCACAAAACAAGGGAAGGCTCACGATTTCCTCTTGTCCAAATTTCATCCACTGGGGTATCTTGACTTCTGATAGCAGCTGTATTTTCTTCAATTAATTCAAAAATCGTCTTGCTAGGTCGTCAGGAAGCACATCATCCCAATTCAGTCCCAGAATCCAGGATTCTTGTAGCATTAGTTTCGGAATAATAGTCACTGGCGAAGTGAAACCAAGGGGATCAAATATACTTTGCGCCAAGGAGAGCAACATTCTTAGTAAGAACTGATCATTTTTCATTCAGGAAAGCAATGTTGCAAGACAAAGTGTCTTCTTTCAAGTCCCAGTTCAGACCCAGCAAAGGCACGATTTCGGGGTTATCAAGTTGATCAATGACTCCGAGTGGAACGTTTGACTGTCGACCTCTAAGATTAAATTTCCCTGTGGACATTAATGTTTGTGACTCGAGAATGAATCTATTTGCTTGTTGGGAGTCTTTCAAACTACAAACACAATTATCTACGTAGAAAGAATCTTTCAAAGTTCTTACAGTATTAGAAAGTTTCTCTGAGGCCTCCTCAAGATGAAGATTTAATGTTGCTGCCAGAAGAAACGGACTGCAGTTAATACCAAATACAACTCTTCGATGTCTGTAGATCTTAGTTTCATTTGCTTCAGTTCTCCATAAAAATCACAGATAATCTGTCCTTTTGTCTTATTCCAATCTGAAGGAAAGCCTTTTCAATGTCTGACGTTAGTCCAAACAGGAAATTGTCGAAAACGATTCAGGACAGAAGGAACAAATTCTATCAAATTAGGACCCTTTTCTAAACATATTCAGTGAGCATGATCCTTTTAGTGGGCTGAAGCATCGAACACAGGTCTCACTTTGGTGGTCTGGCTACATTCCTTGAACACGGGTCTATGAGGAAGATAGTGCACGTTTACCTCTTTCATATCGTCGACTTCTACGATTGCTTCCGAAAACCTCTTGATATGCTTCGACTTTCTGGGATTCCAATAGCCTTTTATAAGTAGAAGCAATACGTTTTTTGGCCATTTCTCTGTTGTCGGGAAGATTCCAAGATCCACGGCAAAGCTACTTCGTATCGGCCTTCTTCATCAATCGTCAGTGAGCTTCGGAAATACTCCAAAGTCTCTTGATGAATTTCAGACTTCTTTCTAGACTCTACAGGATCTGTAATTCCAATTGTTTCCAATTTTCACAAGTCACTTATTGTGCTCTCCTTAATGAGTAAGGTGGTCACCAATAAGGAACTACTTTCGTGTTCGACTCATTTGGTAATTTTCCCATCATTGTCCAACCAAGCAACGTTTCTATTGTTAGTCCACAAGATAAAGTGAGGATCCTTCCTGTCAAAAGTTTACCAGCAATATCAGCTCCAATAAGTGAATAGCTGGTGATGAACAAGATGATAAACATTCTGGATCAGAAAGCTTAATTCCGTTATCTTCTAATTCCTTTGACCAGAAGCCTGTTTTCATCTGAGGAATTTTTGAACAAATATTTTCTTCGTCAAGATTATTGGAATTGAAATGGTAATTTCTGTCAAAATCACTGACAAAGATCTTATACTCTTTGTTTTTGTCGAGTTTTGACCCCTCCAAATAAATTGTGAATCCGGGTGTTCTCCCTTACAGGAGGATATTTCAGCTTCGAGACAGCTTCTTTCGTTATGCAAGATTTTTGACTTCCGGTATCTATCAGTGCTCTTACAGCAATGTCTTGGTTTTTCCCTCAAAGCAGCACAACTAGAATTTGGAGGAAAACACTTGCAAAACAAATTGGGTTAGATAGTGTATTGGACTGTTCGGTTGGCGTATCACAGGTTTCAGTAGCTGTTTCCTTTTTATTGAAAGATCCACCAGTTCCTATATCGGGGCACATCACACGATGTCTTTTGTCAGTGTACACACCTGACATAGGCTCTGCATTGCTTTGCCACGTGATCATGCTGGAGACATCCTGTAACAGCCTCGTTTTTTCAATCGAGTTGTTCGCTATTCAAATCCGAATTTTGAGCAAAATACATTCCTTTGATTCATGGTTTTCTTTATCACAGAATACACATTTTAAAGTAGGAGGAGTACTTCGGTTTCCTGAAAATAGTCCTGCAGTCGTTGATAAATCTCGTTGCGGTTTGACAGTTTTCGTGCTTTCCTTCAAAGAGAATCCCTGCATTGCCAAAGTTATTCTGTCTTCATTTTCAACTTCATTCTTCAGGACACTCATTAATTTGTCCAATCAAGATTCTTTTCTGCATTTTCCCTGTTGATCCATTTATTGTTTTTCTGACAAGCTCTTAAAACTTCTTCACGGAAACAGGATTCCACGAGTGGAAAAAGCATGGCTGCATACTTTTTGGTGGTGACGCCAAGAGTCTCTAGAGATCTCAATTGCGTTTCAATGCAATCATAAACTGTTAAAAGCTTCACGTGTTTCTCTTTCAGGTTGAATGTCAAAGTCAGTTTCAAAAGCTCTCGAACATAGTATTCAACAAAAAGATTATCTCTGCCAAAGTAAGATTTCAAGCAGTCAACTGCTTTGCAAGTTTCCTGGGATGGAGGAAAACTTTCGATGAGTTCTCGGGCTCTGGAGCTCGGTATAGTGGCTTGAACCAAGTATTGGAACTTGTCAGCCTCATCGATGTCGGGGTCTTTATCCATTTTTTTAAAATTGTCCCCAAAATGGCAGCCAGTTTTAATTTCCCCGCCAAATTTCTTTAATTCTAATCGAGGTAGTTTAAAATTTCGTTTAGAAACACTGGCTTCGGAGTGAGCATCCATATGACCCAAGGAACTAGACTTCGAATTAACAAGCAAACTTATCTTTTTAAATTTGTGCAAATATTCATCTGCTCTCATCATTTCATTTTTTAAATCTTGTTCCTGCTCACTTTCTGCAGCCAGTATAAAACCTAAAATACTCTCGTTAAGCATTGAAAGTTATTGATGCTTTTCTCCAAGCAGCTGAATTGTCTCCAAAAAAAATCCAAGTCTTCAGTTATCTTGGAGCTTTCCTACTTCATTCAAGACGTTAAACAAGCGAGTAAATGCAGTTCGAACAATCTTCTGTTTCAATATTAAGGTATCCATTTTCGTATGAAAAAGTTCAAAAGACATCTCAGCAAATATATAAATATCTGGTACAGCTGCAGTCTACGCCGCGCGGGGTGGCAACGAATTTTGGCGTAGTTATAAGCAAGTCATGCCGGCTGATGGTAACCCATTTTTTTCTCGAATTTTCACCTGGTTAGGGTTAACCTGTTTTTATGGCAACCTTGCCGGTGTCCAGTTCTGTCCAGCATTGGTTGTTCTTTTTAGTTTGGACACGGTGGAGAGCGGTTATTTTTTTTCAGGCTATTGCATCAGGTTGTATTTTTTCGGTTTATTTTATTTTATTAGTATTATTTCTAGTATTCCTTATTTAAGATGCCTTCTATTTTTAGTGTAGTAGATAAGTTTCAGGAGAATTTTTCTCGCAACTTAAAGTTTACTTTTTCTGGTGGTAGGCTAACTTACGGGACTGAGGGAGTAGTTAATCGGGTTTTTTTTGTTACGAGTTGTGTCGCGATAAAGAGCTTTTTTTAACTTTTTTAAAGGAATCGGGATTAATTAAATCTAAAGTTTCTTGCGATAAATGTAACGGGGATATGACTTTTTCAGTTAGGAATTCAGTTAGCGATGGTTACACATGGATTTGTAGAAATCGTAGGGATAATAATCCATGTCGTAGTTATAAATCTATTAGACACGGGTCATGGTTCCGTAAGAGCAATTTGAAGCTGGAGGAGATTTTTTTTGACATATGAGATTTTAAGGGGTAAAAAGACGGAAGATATAGAGGGGGAGTATTTTTTTGCGGCCCACACTTTAGCCGATTGGCGGCAGTTTGTTAACGAGGTGATTTCTGATTTTGTTGAAACGCAATCAGAAAAAATAAGGGGGTAGGTAAGGTAGTTGAAATTGACGAGTCTAAATTTGGAAAACGTAAGTATAATAGGGGTAGGAGAGTTGAAGGTCAGTGGGTTTTTAGGGGGATTGAAAGAGGATCAGGAAAAATGTTTTTGGTAGCAGTTCACAATAGGTCAGCGAATACGCTTGTGGACGTTTTAACGCAATGGGTTGACAAGGGAACAATTCACTCAGACTGTTGGAAGGGGTATTTAGATTCAGAAAATAGTTTAGAAAGCAATGGGTTTAATCATTCAACAGTAAATCATTCGCTTACTTTTGTAGACCCTGTAACTAAGTGCCACACGAATACAATTGAAACAACGTGGAGGCATGTTAAAAGCACGCTTCCCACCCACAACCGACAAACTCCCTTTCACTTTTATTTAGCGAAATATTTATTCGAGAAAAATTGTTCGGCCTTAAATATTGATCCTTTTAACAGGTTTTTGGAAATTGTTAGGGATATAGAATGGGAGGATTGTAAACCAGAGTAAGGTTCATTTACCCTGTGCCTCCACATTGTCTCAAATGTATTCATTTTGATTTTTTTTGTGTATATATTTAATCAAGATTTCAATATTTTACTAGTTTGTGTATATTTAATCAAGATTTCAAAATTTTACTGGTATGTGTATATTTAATCAAGATTTTCAATATTTTACTAGTATATGTGTATTAATCCAGATGTGCAATTCTTAACTAGTATTTGTATATATTTAATCCAGATGTGCAATTCTTAACTAGTATTTGTTGGTACTTATGTATTAACCGCATGTCAGCGATTAATCCCCAAATCTGTTATAGGGGTTTAAGACAGAAGAACTGGAACAATCTGGTTATATTCATTGCCAAGTGAACCACAAATTCAATTTCATTGATTCTGATTGTTTCGCAAAATTTTTAGAACCACAGTTCAGTGAGTAGTTGCATTAGAGTATCGTGTTTTATTTTCTGTTATTACGTCGAAGTAAATTTTTACGTAACGCTTGATCGTTATGAAATAATGCGGAACTGGAACAATCTGGTTATATTCACTGCTAAGTGAACCACAAATACAATTTAATTGATTCTGAAACTGGCATGCACACACAGAATGATTAGTGTGCAAAATGGCAATAGAAGTGCAAAATGGCGAAATAAAAATCATCGAGGAACATCTTGCCACCACTTCCGAGTCCTACCTCGCGGAGTTTACGTGCAGCAAAAAACAAGCCTCAAATGATAATATGTTTGATGCCATCATAAGGGCAATTGCTAAACATTTTCCGCCCGAAAGAAAACTTGGTTGATATTCTCCAATGGGCATGCGGTTGATACGTAAATACCTTTGTATTTACAAATTTTTACTAGTCTAAATGTTTTATATTTAATCAAGATTTGTATATTTAATCTAGTATTTTCCAGTAATACTGTATTTTTATTTATAATCAAGATTTACGTTATTAAATATGGCGAATGTGCGATTTCTTTGCAGATCGCATGGGAAAACGCAAGGGTTCCTATAATGGTTTGCTTTGAAATTTTGTTCCATTTAAAAAAAAACGGAACAGCTGCAGTATAGACCCCCCCCCCCAATCCATTTGGCGACTTTTTTTGTCGCCAACCTTCAATTGCGATTTGTTGTTTTTGGTAACCCCCACTTTTTTCCACTCCATTCTAGCAACTCTACAGCGTCCCTACGCTATGTATATATAGACATATTTAACCCAGACTTATATATTGACTGTGATAACTGTATTTTTATAAATAATCAAGATTTACATTATTTATTATGGCGATTGTGCAATTTCTTTGCACATAAAAAACCGCCAGGGTTTCTATAATGGTTGCTTTGAAATTTTGTTTTCCATTTTACAAAAAAAAATCGAATGGGGTGCGACTGAGGGTTCAGTTCACGACTGGCAGCCCTGTTTAAACAGGAAACCCTCATTTACAGTGAAATCTGTTAAAAGATTAGAATAACTTATATTCAACTTATGTACATTTTTTTGTAATACGTCTGTTAAAAAATGTCGCCAAGTAACGTCAGGGTTGGCTACAAAAAAAGTCGCCAAATGGAGGGGGGGGTCTATACTGCAGCTGTTCCAAAAAATCGAATGGGGTGCGACTGAGGGTTCAGTTCACGACTGGCAACCCCGTTTAAACAGGAAACCCTCATTTACAGTGAAATCTGTTAAAATATTAGAATAACTTATATTCAACTTATGTACATTTCTTTGATTCATTTCATCCATATGTGGAGAATGAACAGTATAGATTCACTGTTGGAAATTCGAGAAAAAAATGGGTTACCCTTACCGGCATGAGTCGCTTATAACTACGCCAAAAGTCCATATATTTAATTCATATTTGCAGTGTTTTTCTAGTCAAAATGTTGTTTCATTCAGATTTACATATTTCATCCATACGTATGCAGTATATATTCAATGTTGGAAGATTTCCGTGGCGACATAAAAAGTGCGCCAAAAAAAAACGCGTTGCCACCCCGCGTGGCGAAGACTCTGCAGCTGTACCAAATATCTAATAGAAAACAATTTACCTTCAAACATGTTCACTTGCCTTTCAGAAAGTTGCCCTTCGTCGAATCGTTGATTCCCAAAGTCAAATCACGATCCTGTCGCGGACGCCATGTCACTTCAATTTAAGTCAAGTGTGACAACAGAGGTTCTTTTTACCGAGAATGACTTCATAAACTCGGAAAATCCAAACGAAATCATTTATTATAAGGAAGACGTACAAAAAAACAGAACACGACAGGCTACATTACATACATCGGAATATTAATCGGTAAACAAAGAGTTCTGTTCTTCCAATCTCAAATTCAGTGGAGTTGAGTTGTTCGCCGCTTCTTTTCACGAAAATTAACAATTCTCGTGACAGATAGAGGCTTTGTTTCAAAACACGTTTTATGTGAAAGAAGACCAGTTTTATGTTCTCAGAAAGTGTTCGAATTCGTTAATGAGTAATGAAATAGTTAATAACCAAAACACTTTCTTGATAGATCAGAATTTACATTTTATTAAAAACGTTAAAAATAAATCTAAGAAAATTTTATCTTAGATAAAACTTTGGTCTATAGGATTTGTATTTATTTCTAGATTAATGCTATTCCAGATTGTCCTTCAAAAATATCCATAATGTTTTAATCAAAAACACACAGAAACGAATTAAACTTGATTCGTAATGTAATACAGAAACTTCAACTGTACCGGCTTCTGAATTTACTTTGTAAAGTATTAAGTTTTAACTTTTTGTAAAACATTTAAAAATGTGTCGTGACAAGATAAGAAAATATAAATAATGTAATTGTTCAGCAGTGGCAATAGATGGGGGGGTATTTCAATTAACGTCACACTGGAGCAACACAACGGGCTATTGGTGACGGTCCGGGATCAATCCCAAAGGGAAAGATCCGAGGACAACACCACGTAATTTTGAACCATGGTCAGATGACGAGCCAACACCTGAGCTGGCACCCCACTCTCCAAACTTCCACACCACGCCAACGTGAGGACATTTGAGGCCACGACAGATTTAACGTGCACCAGCCCCCTTTGTACACGACGGTGTTTGGCTGGATTCGAACTCGCAACCCTTCGGTTGCTAGTTCGTTACTCTTCCAACCGGGCCACCGCGGCCCCGGCAATAGATGGAAAAAGTTTGTTGGTTGTTCTTGTTAGTCTCGCTCAGAGAAGTCTCGCGGATCGTATCTCGCACAGCCGTCACGCATCACGCTGTACTTCATTCTATTTTTCATATATTAAATAATAAGAAAAACCATTTTTTTTAATCCACAGCAGCATTGTGCATTTTTGTGTCAACTTAATTACTTTTTGTCACTTCTTGCCTCGCCGCTAGCGTCCTAATGATGAGCTTAGCTGCTTACTGTCTTAATAAACAAGGATTTATTTTGGAGGTTTTCTTATTACTGTAGTGAAAGTGAAGAATTCACGCAACCTAATAATCTGAACATCTAACGGAACAGATGCGTAATTTTAAAACTACCTTGTTTTGTGTTTGAAAGATGTGAGGATCTTCCAGACAATGTGCATTTGGTTTCGATTCGGAAATGTTTTGTAAACATTCGGAAGTACAAACGTTATGGTCAGCTTGTAAAAGCTGCAGACTGTTACCCTATTCCACGTTGATGTAATTCACTTATTGGTACTTGTGCTATACCCAGTCACAAAAAATGTAGACCATATTTTCCACCTTGAAATGTGTAAAATACTGTTAAAGGAACTTAGTTTCTTACTTGATAATTTTTGTAAATGGCAATTGGAAAAAGAAAGTCTACTGAACCTTGGTTTTTGAAGTAATTAATGAAACCAATCCCATACATTTTATTATTCAAATTTAGGTTTTTGTGACCATGATTTTTATTAATAACATCTAATCACGTACACAAATTGTTTTCTCCATTTTTTTGTAATAGAACTTTTAATTGGAACAATTATCAACTTATTTCAATTCATGTTTTTCAGAATTTGATCCAACTGCAGTTGTTTCAGTGTTCCTGTTATTCTGAAGATGTCAGAGCCAATCCTTTTCTCTCTCATCTGAATCTCAGGTGATATATCCAAGAAAAACGTATTTGCTTTGGTTATACGTGTGGAGTTTTCTGGGTACTTTCATAATAACTGCATGTCATCTATTAATCGCTGGTATGAACTGAAGTGAAGTAACCAATGACCTTTAATTGTTCGTAAAAGCAATGCTGGAAGAATATTCCCATCCCAATGGATATTTGGGGGCATTTGTCGCAAAACAAGAGAAACATTTCTTGTTATGGTCCCCGATCGTAGTGCTACCATATTAATGAACGAAATAAAAAACACATTAAAGCTGTATCGACCATTTTTGCCGACTGTTGGAAGGGGTATTAGACAGAAGAACTGGTACAATCTGGTTATATTCACTGCCAAGTAAACCATAAATACAGTCATTGATTCTGAAACTGGCACGCACACACAGAATATGGAACGCATCTGTGGAAGTGCAAAATGGCGAAATAAAAAACATCGACAAACATCACGCCACCACCTTGAGTCCTACCTTGCTGAGTGTATGTGGAGGAAAAAAACAGCCTCAAATGATAATGATATGTTTGATGCCATCCTAAGGGCAATTGCGAAACAAAACTTGGTTGATATTTGCCAATTGCATGCAGTTAATACGAAAGTACTGTTTTCTGTCAAAGTGTAATAATTATGCCATTTTTATATGCTTGGAATGTTTAATCTTTTATGGCAGAGTTTTGAATGGTAGCTTTTCAAGTCTTTCCATACAGGACCTGGAAACCCTTGAGAATCTGCACCATCTAAGCACACTTTAATGCCCCAAAAGATATACATCAGCTGATGAATGAACCTATAAGGCCCTATATCTTGATGTTGTATCCATTACAATCTACAGCAAATATGAACAAATCAATAGTTTTAGTATGCAGCATTTCCAAATGCGAGTTGTAACACTTACAGCTTGTCTTGAATCAAAGGTTACCACATGCAAGAAAAATAAATTTGCTTACACAGGGTATGAAAAAATCATGATTTTTTTAAAAAAGAATCAAACACATGGATGTATTTGATTTAAATTAGATTTTTTATTTAAATCAGATTTTAACGATTTTAATTCCTTGCCCGTAGAAGTTTAAATTTGTTGGACATGACACACGCAAATAACAGTAGTTTCTAGATAGTCTTGATTTATTTAAACATTAATATTTTTATGTAAAACAATGTATTAAGAAATATAGCCTGGTAAATTTTTGAAAGATTAAAACACCAAATAGGAATTAACAAAGTGAATCACATAATAGAGTAAATAGACAGTGCCACAAATGCCAAGATGAGCAATGTTTTTCCATCTGGTTCTCAAGCAGTTTAGATTACTTTGAGTTTAACTCATAACCAGTGACATGAATTTTTTGGACCCAGATAAATAAGGATGCTGGATCCCTGGACACCATATTATGAATTTTTTCAATCATGCAAATTTCAGAATTTTTGCGCATTATATATTTATCATATATGAATAAAATGTTTTGAATTACTTCAGTTATTTTGGTATAAAATAATTCAGGACTTGCTCTTGAGAACATATGTCACAAATAGAAAATAAAACAAAAGGAACTTGCATCTTGCAAAAATTCCTACTTATTAATTTTTAGCTTGCAAAAATAACTTATTGGTGAAAAAATGTTATTTTTTCTAAGTTAACAGTAAAACATGAGACGACTTGAAAATGCATATATTTTAAATCAAGTATGTGTATTTTTCAAATTCTTTTAGCTTTAACAAGTATTTCATAGGTATATTCCAAAAACACAAAAAAGGGGTTATATATAAAACAAAAAATGAAGCTTTTCTCTGAAAAGCATAGAACGAGTGTAATCGCATCCCTAGATAATGCCAATTCATTGGAATTTTGAACTTGCAATAGAAATTTTTTCAATTCCAGTAGCTTTCTGCTTCAACCCATAATCTTTTCATACAAAATGCTCACTCAATTACCAGATGAATGAATTAACTTTTGCATTCGAAATTTCAATTCCATAAATATTGAATAGTTATTCTAGCAGGGTAAAGAATTCTAAGGGATCAATGCACAAAATTTTCCAATAAATTGAACAATATACACAAAAATGAAACTTAAAATTGACAATTAGAGATTTATGTGCAAAATTGGAGTATTTGATACTGAAGAAAATCTTTTCGTTGTGTCTTTTTATGAACAGACTAATACTAAATAAATAATTAGAACATCTTAAAAAGAAAGCAAGTTACCACAATTTTAATAATTCAAGTGAATGTATCCAGCATCTTTACTCAACACATGGTGAATGGTTTAAAATTGGCCATGTGCGATTTATAGTTACAAGGAATGTTTAAAACCAAACCAACACTAATGAGCAGGCTTGTAGGTGACACCAATTGGTCAATGACTCAAGGTGGGAAATACTTGTCTGGTAATCATGATCCCAATCAGCAAATACTGTTATTTAGTGTCTTCAAAGGGAGGATGATTTTCAATATAATTTTGGGGTGAACTCAGTAAGAGCGAAGTTCTCAACTTATTTGAATAAAATAACATGCATCTTTCATTATTTCATTCTCAATAGTAAACAACAGAAAGAAAAATGAAATTTAAAATTTTGATTTAAATCAGATTTTCCTGCTTAGAATATAAATTATATTTGTCTTCCCAGAATGACATTTCTAGTCTGTCAAAGGATAGTGAGTCCAAATAATTTCTATGATTTGTTTGTAGTTTGCCACTTATCTTAAGCCAGTAACAAATCAATCTACAACAAAGCATGTTTTGGTCTAATTATTTAGACATCCTAAAGAACTAAAGATAATTTAATTGCAACTGTTCTATGAAAACTCAATGAGATACTGGTAAAAGCTAAAGATGGAAAATTTATATTTGTTTTCTGGTTTGGGTTTTGGAAGATTCTTGAATCATTAATCTGGAATTATAACATCAGCTTGTGGCAATGATTCTTGTGCATTTGATGAAGTTGATGCTTTTTTCACTAGTCATGTAGAAATGAACCCATAATTCTTTTCCTCTTTTTTCTGTTACTGAAATCTAAGTATCAACTGACTCTAAAATCAGTTTTTCGATCTTGGGTTTCCTTTCCCAATAGTTTACTGCATTTATTGTCTTCAATAGGTATAGTAAACACAGATACTGTTCTTCAAAGGTTAAGTTCTGATTTTTCCATGTATTATATAAGACCAAAATGTTTTCATAGTCACTACTTCAAACAATTCATTCAATTTTATTGCAGAATAGGCATCAATTTCATTAACCTTTTCTGAACATTTTCTGTATATGAAATCAAAATCTGCTTTCTTTTGAAAGTGTTCAATTCTATTCACATGTGTGATATTTTCAAAACTTACATTTACATTACATCAGCCAAAATATCATCAGCCTCTGTTTAGGTCGTATAAAACACCAAGGCAGAAAAGTTTATACAGTTAATAAATCTCATAGTATTTCCTAAGGTTCAATTTACAGTTCTGCATCCAATAGCCTTGCAAGGGGTAATCAATAACTAAAAATCATAAGAAACTTGGCTTTGTGTGTTTGTTCAGAGTGAAAAATGAAACCTTTCAGAAAGGGATAAAATGAATAATCAGACTCACCCTTCAGACTGGAATGTATGGTAACCCTATTTATGACTTATATTCATTTGATTCCATGGCATGACATATTGCTTTATGATATGAGGACATGACTAATACTGTTCAATTGCTACATTGGTTTCCATGCATTAACCAAATTCTCAATTTTACCCCAAAATTTCAAGTTTGCAGGGGCACCACAATATTGCCCTTGCGCCTTAAACTACACCAGCTGGTCAAACCTCAAAACATCAAATTTAATTGTTCAACTTGATTTTTCACATATCCTTAATGCAGAGTACATATTAAACCAAACTATAAAATGTATCGGTTATTGTTTGAGGTCCTCCTAATAAACACATCCGCTGAGCGTAAAGAACAGTCATTACCGGACGAATTTCCGCTTCACCCCAAAGATTATTTTAAGATATGTATTGTATTTATTATGAAGTATTTTGTTTTATTTTTGTTGTAAACTAAGATTTGCTTGAAGGCATAAAAATATGTTATAACAAATGAATATTTTAAATTTTGTTTTAAGTATTAGGACGATTCTTTTATATCTATTTCCAAAATTTTTGTTTTCCATAAACAAGTCTTGACCTAAGGAAATTATGAAATTAAAACTTCTGGAAATTCAGATGGGGCTTGAATATTTTTACATAAAAAAGAGAGATGGAGATTTATAAAGTTTGGAAACCACTAATTTTGCCGCATATCACTGGTGAGAATACAAAGCATAGTATCCACTTAGATTTGAATCAAGTAGTGTTCTCATTTTATCATGCTACCCAGAATCATACTTTGCAGTCAACCATGGTGCAACACTTTGGTGTTTGATCAAAAACCTGTTCTACCTTGTAAAAAAATAAACTCATTTCCTCAAATTTATTTCTAATATACCTTATGAACAGTATCAATAATCTAAAATGATTTTTCCCGTATTATGGTCTAATTCCATACATTATACATATACTACAATATTAATCACATGAATCAAACACTAAAATTTTTTGTTTCAATGCAAAACACTTACAGCTTTTTGTTGTAATATTGCAATTTTTACCTTTAAGTCAAATTCTTCATAAGAAAAAATATGCATATCTGAGGTTTTAAAAGTAACCTACATTCTCAAGACGTGTGTACCAGTTTACTTCCATATTATACAAAGGACTTTCCTGTAGACATGATGTTAAAATACAATATTTTAATTAAATGTGTTTAGTTATGAAGGTATGAAACAACTTTGTTTCCCTGATTTATTAGTTAAGAAATATCTTAGGTGATAGAGGCAGATATACTCTCATAAATTTCATGTGTTTATAGCCTTTATTTGACGAAATGTTAAAAATGAAATCCCTTGGTTAAAACATGTTTTAAGCCAAGAAAATTGTCTAAAATTATTTAATGTTTATGCACTTCACTATATTTAACCATTTTCCAATATTTTAAAAACATTTTGTTAGTGTTTAATTTGCATCAGATTTTCTATCAATTTCTCTGCAACTAGACCTTGCCTTTACATTCACATTTTTAGAACTTTTAAATAAATCTCATACAAGTGTTTGACATTTAATTATTTCATTTATTTGTAGATTTTGTTGATAATCGAGCTCAATCATAAACTTTATTGCAAAATTATACTACAATCATTTAGGGGTAAGTGTACAATTTAGTATTTTGAATCTACTCAAAATCACTTTGCCAGTAGAGTGACAGTGTATATACATTTTTTCTTAGAGGGAGAAAAGCATTGATTTTCATCTGAAACTTATCTTTCTTTTTCTATATTCAAATTGTACATAAAGTAAGGAATACTTATCTACTCTTCAGATTTTAGAAGTACAATATATGATGAAAACATGCATCATGGAAATTTCTTATCTAATCTACTTTACAGACTTCTAAGGAGATTCCTGTAGATGTGATGTTTTAAACACTAAATATTTTTATGAACTACATGTGTTTATAGTTGTGGGGTATGGAACTCTTGCTTACTTGCGTAACTAATTCTTTAAAGAAACCTCTTATGAATCATTCGATTATGGAGACAGATGTATTCACCTACAATTCTTGATTGTAAGGCTTGATCTTCCTCATCAGAAAATGGTTTCAATTGAAATGTCTCTTAGTTGAACGAATTTCAATATTATACCATAAATTTTTTCTTCTGCATTGTATTTAACCATTTTCCCTATTCCTTTAGATGTTATATCAGTGTTTAATTTGTCAGTTTTTCTTTAAATACTAGCATTTGTTTTTCATCTATTTTTAATGTTAAACTTAAACTGACAACGATAAGAAGAGCCAGAATTTCATTTTGAATTGAGATTTAAAACTGAAGTTTGTACTCAGCCATTTTCTTTCTATGTGTTTGTTCTTCATGTAATGTCTTAGAATTAAATATGGTGTCTTGTTCTAAGTATTCGTTTTTATTATCATTTTTGTCCTGATTCAATACGCTTATTAAGTGATCTGATTATGGAGATAGAGATACTCACATAACTTTTGTGTGTGTAATTTTGTTTTCTGGACACAAAATGTTACTCATGAAATACCTTGGTTAAAACAAGTTTAAGGTCATGAAATTTGTCTAATTATTTAACATTTCTGCTGTTCATTATATTTAATCATTCTCCAATAACTTTTATTAGCGTTTAAGTCTTCAGATTTTCGATCAATTTCTTCTCAACTAGACCTTGCGTTTAGTTTCACATTTTTAAAACTTTCAAACAAATCTCATAAAATATTTATAAATAACAAACTATTAATTATACTAGATAATTTCACTCCTGCTGTCATTACCACCTAGATGTTTTAATAACCTCCCCTTTCATTACTTTTTACCTTCCTTCATCATTCAGGATTTTTCCATATTTATAATTGATCTGATTTTAAAATGAATTTCACAAAGTTTTATCATCTGAGATGGGATGTCTTTTAAATCTATTTTCTAGATTTTATTTCCTTGCGATTGACACAGCTTGTCCATTTTTGGACCTATTGCCATTAAACCCAACAAACCAACCATAAAAATAAATTTCTCATTAAATTGTTACATTTATTTTCAGGTTTTTCCTATAATCGAGCTCAATCATAAATTTTATTACAAGATTACCGCAATCAACTAGGTATAGTGTATAATTTAGTTGCTTAATGTACTCTAAATAACTTTGCCACTTGAGTTTGACAGTGCATACATTTTTCTCTTAGAGTGAGAAAAATGTAGATTTCCATCTTAAACTTCTTTTTATGATTCAAATTCTATATTAGATAAGGAATATTTATGTATCCTTCAGGTTTTAAATGGTTTTAGATGTAAAATACATGCTCAAAACATGTATCAAGAAAATTTCTTGTCTACCTTACAGACTTCTAAGGAGATTCCTGTAGATGTGATGTTTAACCCTCTAGATACGGGGACTGACTGAAAGTTTTGAGTCCCGTAGTTATGAAAGGCTCAGATTCTTTCAGACCTCCTGAAGAATTGCCAAAGCCCATTATGATTTCCATCCAATATTTTCTGTGCTACAGAGACCTATGTTTGAATAGCCTTATCTCCCCATTGACAAAGATGTCAGTTATCGACGGGGAGCCTCGCAAATTGTTTATCCTCGAGCATCTAGTCTGAGGTTGAGTAAATGAAAAGCGATACACTTAAAAAGTCACTGCCTCCCTTTCAGTTTTCCCAGGAAGAATCTGTCCCTTCTAGGCATACCCACGACCCGACAATAGAAACCCGCACATTAGGTGATAATGGGACAACACATATTCCCTCTCCTCCTGGGGGAAAGCATTGTGAAGGCCGTTTCAGTAAGTTGCCTGTAAAGCTGTTGTGCTGGCTTCTGTAACCAAAGAAGGAAACGATATTCTGCCCCGATGTATGCAGAGGATTAAAACTTAATATTTTTAAGAATTTCATGTGTTGATAGTTGTGGGGTATGGAACAATTTTTCTTACTTGTGTAACTAATTCTTTTTAAACAAACTTATGAATTATTAGGTATGGAGACAGATGTCTCACCTACAATTCTTGATTGTAGGGACGGGTCTTCCCAGGGTATGAAAAATCATAAAAATCGGATTTATTTTATTTAAATAAGATTTTTTTAATTTAAATAGGATTTTAATGATTTTTATTCATTCATTGCTTAAACTTGTTATATATGAGACATGCAAATCACAGTATAGATCCTAGATAGTATTGATTTATGTTAAACATTAATCTATATGCAGTACCCGCACGGCATTGCCCATTATGCCTGTTACGTCCTCACTGATACTGAAAATATTTAAAACGAAGAAACAATAATTTTAAGAATGAGTCCCACCACCCAACATGACACGGACATGTCGCCTCATTCCTTCCACCTCACTGATCCTTGCTGTGAGAACTTCATGATACACTATGTTCAATGTTCTTCCATTTTGAGCTAGGATGTAAAGATTCTCAGCTTTTCCAACTCTTGAACAACCCGCATACCACATACAGTTAACCATGGGAGAAATACGGTTTAATGAGATCGAGTCCTACAACTTTCACCGATTGTCCTTGTGCCTTGTTGATGCTCATGGCGAAACTTAAACGAACGCACATATACGCTGTCTTGTTTCTCTTTCTGGGGTGGATTCAGCTTCTCTTTGATCTCTTTCTCTGTTCTCTCACTGTTTTGTTCAAAGAAGTTTCTTTTTTCTGGGAGGCTGTGGCATCTTTAAATATAATGCTACATCAAAATAATGAAGTTATTTGCCTTAAATAAAAAATAAGATTAAAATTGCAGAAATTATACAAATTCAAAAGTAAGTTATGAAAAAAGCTACTACTGAAATAAAAATGCTATTGAATCTTTAAATATAACGCTGTACTTTTAAAGTCTTGTTATGTCACCTCACTGATTCCGACAAACAACCTAAATGAATCACAATGTCAGTGAAATCAAAACCAAATTAAACAGTAATTAACACTTACTTCATTTCATGTAATTTATTAACACAAACATGCGTTCAATTTTGACTTTTTGAGAAAGTTGGTCCACTTGAGAATTTTCAATTTAATTTTTTTGGGGGGGTTCTTTAGGAAAGTTGGGGTAATGATAAAATCTTTACATTTGGAGTACCAAACCTCTTATTCCATTGTTATGATTTTCTATTGATTTTGAAAGCTTTAATTAAATATATAAATGCTAATTTCTTCAAAGATATTTATCACAATTTTATAAAACCACTATTTTGAAGTAAAATTTTTTCTCTTTGAGAACATTATTTTTAATAGTTTGTACTTGCGTTTGATGATCGTCCACCTCTTTTCAAAGATTTTATCATGAGATCTGTGGCTAGATTTTCTGGCTTTTGGTGTTTCTTTTTATGTATCTTTTCCAACCCCTTGGTGGGCTCCGGGTCTTGAAAATTTTTGTGGATGTTCTTTTTGTTTTATATTTCAGGTCCAAATTTGGTGAGAGTCCGATAACTTTCTGCGTGATTTTCTGGGTTTTAATCAAGAACTCTGATTACGTTGGATGATCCAGTTTTAAAACATTAATAGAAGTTAGCATGCGCGATAGCTATCTTTGTATGTTTGGTCTGCGCAGATGCGTCATACTGGAGGAGGGGCTATGCATGCAGCACAAAATATTAATTAAAACATTTTCTAGATTAAATTTTAAAATTCGGATTTCGAGGGACATTCAGTCACCTTTAGGACTACTTGTGTGCCAAATTTCATGGCTGTAAATGCTATAGATTCGTCTGGACACCGCACGCACACAAACACTTCCTTTTATAATAGTAGAGATTAACCTTTCCATGGGAAGAGTATGTCAAAATTATCGAAAAACATTTTGTACAATGTATGGACTGGTCTCATCTATACAAAACTCGGTATCTGCTGATAAACAGATTTAAATGACACATATTTTAAGTGGGCAAAGAGAAAAATATTTGTTGGACAGTTGTCATCCCAACATGAGCAGTTAACCCCTAGGGACCTGAATCCCTTTTGTCCCCAAACAAGAGGTAAATATTTCCAATGAGAAACTAAACTTGTTAAAAAAAATCCACCTACACCAAGCATGTCCAACCACATGAAATCCTTTAAAATTTTTATGGTAGGCCCAGGACCCTAAACATAAGGGGTAAATATGCAAATAATGAGTAACCAACTATGCAGAGTGGTTAGCAGAACAGTCGCAAAGTTCTAGAGACCCTGTGCTCTTTGGGCCCTAATGTTTTTATAGTTATATAGAGCCAAATCTCCCTCCAACGTAAGATTATATAAAAATATACTGATAATATTGGCAATGATTTATGTAAACAAAATAAAGGTTTCCAAAATATTTATAATGAAGCAAATCATATCTCCAAGTTGGAACCCAGTGCATCCCAATCAATGCAATTATCTTTAGTGTCCTCAAATTAGGAAGGCCAGTAATTATCAGTTTTATAATGGATCAATCGTGGGGTTACTGAATAGAAGCAAACTTTTGAAATGATTTGTAATGTCCCATTTTGTCCTAGGTTATTTCATATAAAATAACTTATGAGTCGTAACTCAATTTTTCCCGAAGCATCAAAACTTTGAAGGCGTTTTTGCAGAAATATCAATTTTGCAGATTCGTGCCTTTGGTGGGGTAGTAACGATGTTTTCATGTCGGGAGTTTTGCGTGAAACTACTTATTAGTGATGTGATTATGAAGGCAGATATACTCATGCAATTTTCATGTGGGTATGAAATTTTGTTTTCTGGAAACAAAATGTTACTCATGAAATATCGTTGTCATATCCATTTCCGAGCCAGATGTTGCCATGTGCATTTTGAACAGCTTTGGTAATGTCAATTACTTTCTCGCTATAATGCTGTTCTTCAGGATGGTAATCGATGGTTTGAAGAGCAGCTACGTGAATATATGTTGGGGTGTGAGTTCAACTCCCAGACAGTTGTTCTGGTTCCATCACAGTTAATTTTAATGCCTTTAAAATTTCTTGTTCTCAGTCTGGATATTGTGGTGTTAATTTCAAATTTGTTTTATATTTTTGTGGTATGAATTTGAATTTTACCAAATATTAGCATCAGTAAGAGTTATTGGGGTTTGTTCAGCATTTAATTCTCTGGCTTCCTTTGCCATCGGTCTGTAGCTTCATTTCCTCCAATGTCTACATGTGCTGGAGTCACTGAAGAGTGCACCTTTTCTCTAAGCACATGAGTGTGCAGAAGTGAATGGACATCTTGGGCACATTTTGAGTTGCCATTTGCTATTGCTTCTAAGGCAGATCTGGAATAGCTAAAGAGAATAATTCCATCAGTTTGCTGTGTTGAGAGATTTAAGTAAGTTTCAAGAGCCTTATTTATAGCTGTGATTTCATTGGTGAAATTGGAGTATATTTTTCCTGTTCCAGCCTTTATTTGTAATTTCTCTCCATCTGGAAGTAGAAATACACCAGCACCTCTTTTATTCAAATTAGAGTCTGATGACCTGTCAGTGTAGGCTACGATGTTTATTTGATTTAACCTTTTTCAACACTTCTGTTAGAGAAGTCATAATTTCTTTTTCGCTCAAATAGTGTATCACTACTAGTATCCATTTTTAATTTCAAATAAAGCATCCCTCTTTAGATTTATATCAATTGCAACTGGATTTTTAAGTATGCTGAGCCTTGCTGTTTTTCTTGTGCATGGAATGAAAAACCTTTTAACCAAACCTGAACATAAACTTCGTGATATGACAAATCTAAATGTATCTTAAGGATAATACTGATGATTTTTATTTACTTTACAATTATAAAATGAGTTGTATAATTTAGTTAATTGAACGTGTTCAAACCCACCCTGTCTCTTAGGTGTAACACTTTATAACCTGTTACCTGTTGAGGAAGAAGGAAATTACTGCTCTTGATCTTTAAGTTTTCTTTCTCCTTTTTTTATATAATTAGAATTCAACAATACTGGAGGAAAAAAATTCCTGTTCTGGATTTCTAAGATTTTGAAAATCAGACATACTTAAGACATGTACCAAATAATTTTCTGAGCTTCTCCATTGTAACCTAAGGAAACTTGTAGAAATTGCCACATACAAAAATATTTTTATTCATTACATGGCTTGTAGTTGTGAGGAGTAAAAGAAAATTTACATGTTTTCGTGTCATGAAGTTTTACATGAAATCACTTATTAATGATACATAAATTTTATGTGTGAAATTTTGTTTTTTTGGACACAAAATGTTGCAAATGAAATGCCTTGGTTAAAACAAGTTTTAGGTCATGAAATTTGTCTAATTATTTAACATTTATGCAGTTGGTTATATTCAACCATTCTCCAATGACTTTTATTTGTGTCAGGGTATGCCGATTTAAATCAAAATTTCCATTTCCTTTTTGTATAAAGTTTATTTCTGTTGGAAATGAAATAACTGAGCAAGATGCATGTTATTTTATTCAAATTAGTTACGAACTATATCAAATAAGTAGTCTGTTTATGGAAAAATAGATGCTTAGGCACAATGAAAATGTTTTCTCCAATATCAAAAGCATTCCAATTTTGCACATGTTTTTATAAATGAGAATTTGAATATTTTAATTGTAATGTTGGTTAATTTTTATTTAAATTTAATTGGGAAATTTTACACATTGATTCCTAGGAATTATTTATACTGCTAACATAACTATTGTGTATTTATGGGTTTGAAATTTAAAAGTTAATTCGCCCATCTGATAATTGAGTATATTAACAATATAGATTATGGATTGAAGTAGAATTCTATTTTAATGATCATGATGAATTTTTATTGCAAGCTCAAAATTTCACTTAATTGGTATGTACTGGGGAATGCTATTACACTTATTCCATGCTGTTTTCGTAGAGAAAAGATTCATTTTCTTGTATGTTACATTTAAACCCTTTTTTTGTGCTTGGAAATTTGAAATACTTATCAATGCTCCGATAAAATTTGAAACACAGGCATACTTGATTTCAATTTATGTATATTTTGGTGAGTCATTTTTATTGTTTATTTATGAATAACATTTTTTTCACAAATACATTTTGCAAGTTTAATATTGAGAAGTAGGAATTTTTCATGAATTTTGTTGCAAGCTCATTTTATTGTATTTTCTATTGGTGACATGATTTTTAACCAATCTATATATAAAACAGAGTTGACGTCTGTCTATTCTCTATACAAATCTATGCCTTTTGACCCATCTACACCAAATTTAGTACACTTATACTTTAGAACCATACGAGTAACATAGGCTACATATAAACCCTGTTCTATTTGTCTTGTGTGCACAGGGGGCTAAAAGTTATATTAGAAATTATATTTAAAGCATTAAATTCTAATACTTATTTGGGCTGCGGTAGCCCAGTTGGAAGAGTATCAGATTAGCAACTGAAGGGTTGCAAGTTCGGATCCAACCGGACCGTCATGTAGAAAGGGGTTGTGTGTTAAATCTGTCGTGGCCTCAAATGTCCTCATGTTGGCATGGTGTGGAAGTTTGGAGAGTGGGGTGCCAGCTCAGGTGTTGCCTTGTCATCTGACAGTGGTACAAAATTATATGGCGTCCTTGGTTCTTTCCCTTTGGTATTGATCCCGGACCATCGCCAATAGCCCGTTGTGTTCTAGTGCAATGTTAATTAAAATACTACCTACCTCTAATACTTATATTTGAACTTACTTTTTATTTCATTCCAAAATGTCAATCTACATATAAAGCAGAGTTGGCATCTGTTCTCTACAAATGTACACCGTTTGACCAATCCACACTAAATTTAGTACACTTATTCCTTAGAACCCTGCATGTAATATAGGCTATATACTGACCCCGTTCTATTTGTCCTAGGTCTTCAGAGGGAGCTAGAAACAATTTGAAATCCAAATTAGCATAACATTAAGTATCCTTACTATCACAGTTTACCAATTCAAAACAACTTTCGTATGCTCTTTAGACTACAGCAGGTAACGCAAGCTAGATATTTGACTCCTGTTCAATTTTCCCTGGGTCTGCAGAGGGCTTAAAACAATTTGAAATCCCCATAAGAATAACATTGAGTATTTTTACAATCACTCAGATTTTCACTAAATTGGTACATCCATTCTTTAGAATCCTGTGGGAATCAGACTATATATTAACCCCATTCAATTTGTCCTGGGTCTGCAAAGGGAGCTAAAAACAATTGAAATCCCATGGGAATAACATTGAGTATCCTTAGTTTCAGAGTGACTAATTGACATCAAATTTTGTACTCATTCTTTTGAATCCTGTGGGAAACCTATGCTACCCCTGTTCTATATGTCCTGGGTCTGTAGAGGGGATAAAAACAATTTAAAATTCCCATAGAAATAACATTGAGTAATGTTTCGATGAGTTACTAACAATTCAACCTGAGCAACACCAGGTAATTCAGCTAGTTAACAACTATAGAAATTCTACACATTTTATTCATATATAATAAAAATGCAAACATTTGTGATTTTTGATTGTTTTACAAAAATTTATAACATGTATGTGTGGTGTTAGTCTGGCAATTGTGACTCTTGCTAAACGGTCTCCAAGAATAAGTGCTTTTTCAATCGGTGAATGAACATGCACAACATACTTATACTGTCAATTTGATCACATGTTACCCACGTTATAGTTGGATTTTGCATAACCACGCCCACAACCAACATTTACATAAATATTTACAAGTTTCTAATTCATTGGCCAGTGTGTGTATAGTTAAAATATATCTTGTTGACAGTATCGTTAATCTTAAATGGTCTTCTAATTCTTTTATGTCTTTAATTCCATAGTTTAAATGTAACTTATAAAATGTGGTACTTGGGTATTATCCATGACAGGGAGATTGCCAGAAATGGTACCAGTGATAATGTGAATTGTAGCAACCCCTTTTCTGTACCGTAATAACCATGTAGCTAGCCATGTCTCGTGAACATGTGTGTTGCATTCGAAATTTTTTCTTTCTACATCTGTTAGATTTGCCGAGAACTAAAACAGATGCTATCTGTTATTTCCAAGAATATGTGTTTTGCCTAAAATGCGTGAGTGTTCCAATTCACATGCCATGAAATTGTACATTACTGTGCTGCCGTAAATCAAAATATCGGCATAAATATTTTTTGTCGGCAAAAAACGCCAACCTGGCACAGATAATACATAAGTACCTAAGATGTATCACATAAGTCAAACAGTACAAAATACATTTTTTCTGTCAAAAGAAAAACTGAACATCTTTATATCCTCACATTTTATTCCTCATTGTCTATTAAAGTAAAATTCTGCATCAGTTGCAAAAACTCTGTATTTTTGAGTTTTTAATATGCCACATGCTTACAACACATTCTAAAAAGTTTCATTAGCTAATCCACAGTATATGAAAGAGTATCTTGTAGATATCTCTTAAAATATAATTAGTTCAACATAAAATTTAAACACTTCACTTAATTTTCCCTTACCTTAAAACCTTATTTTAATGTATAATTCATCAGCTTCTATTGTATGCTTAATCTCCTGTAGATGAGATGTAATAGAACATTTCATTTTTCTGTTATATTTGTTTATACTTCGTCAATGATTAGTGAATTTTGCAAAGATTTCCATGAGTCGATTTTTAAAGAAAGCTATACTTGATCAGGTTGTGGGGCATGCATGTCATGTTCATTTCATATTTGTAAAGCATGTTTCTACCAGTGCTCAACACTTACACATAACATCCTGTTAAATTGAATATAATTTAGTTCCACAAAATTCATCAAAATAATTTAAATTTGATGTCTTTCAGTGAATAACTTTTTTCTTCTCTTAAAACCATATGTTCATTTCATCATATTTTCCTTGCAATATTTTTAGGTTATTTTGCCTGTTTCTATATTTTTAATACCTTAAATGCTTCTATTCTACAACAAACTATCTTTTCATTGTCATCTTTCATTTCTGTTTTTACTGCTGAATTATTAGCTCTTTACAAAGCATTCAAATATATTTTCAGACTCAGCACTGTCAAATTTATATTTACACTGATTCCAAAAGTGTCTTGGTGTCATAAACTTGAATTTTCTTAGACACCCTTTGGCTTATGATATTTTAAAACTTCATAACAGGTTCATCCGACCTGACTTTTGTATAAATTTTTGTTGGATAATGGGACACTGAATTCTCAGCAATGAACTGGATAATGATGCGGTGAGAAATACTGTGACTCCTCTTAATGTATGTATTTCATGCTATTATAAATAATTTTGTATGAAACGTGGAACAAATGGTGTCAAGATGAGTGAGCAGAGCAACAAGCTCCACAACATTCATCTAACAATTTCACTCCTACCGTCACTAACATCTCCAAGGGTTTGACATTATTTTAACATGTCTTCGCATCGGACATTCACGTGTCACCCATAGGTTTTTATTGGTCGGAGAAATTCTTTCATTGTCTGCTTTGCCTAGAACCTCTGCATCAATCATATTGTAACTTCCTGTACAAATCTAAGACATTTTTACCTACACTTTTTAAGTACTTCAAACTCGATTTTATTGGACTTGCTGGCTCACTCTCCAAATACAAAATTGAGGTAGATGGTTTATCAATGAGATGTGGCAGATCAGCTGGTTATCTGTTAAAAACGAGATTGGATGTGTAAACCATCGGAGCCAAAAAGAAACATTGTTGTCCTGACAAATCAGTCATTGCATTTTGCTTTCTCTTTTCTTTCAGGCTTTTGGAATCTGAGAAAGAGCAGTGTTTCCCCTCTAGCTTGTTCTTTGCTCTATATTTCCCCTCCCTGGAATTTGAAATTTTTGTAATTTAAATATTTGCAACTTTCCTAAATTTAATTTTTCATACATCCAATATCTAGTTATCCTTTGGCAATAATCAGTTTACAATGTAAACTGGTTGTTAAATTTAGAGGTGGGAACCGCTGCTATATATATAGAGGATTAGGGCTCTTGGCGATACCTCTATAAAAAAGCGCATCGCGATTCCTACCCCATGGGTGATGTGGAAATGGAGTCGTTCATTTTAGGACATGTTATAAGTTACAGGATACAATTCTGACAGCTTTCAAAACATCAAATTGGTGTATTCGGTTATGGGTTATACTTGTTCCCATTCTTGACATTTAAAAAATTAACATTTGTGATAAGTTGGAGGCGTAACAAATTTCAATACATGGACTATAATGATGGTTCTAACTTGAATATATGCAAGAGAATGGGAACTTGCAAGTTCATTTTCCGAATTTTAAAAATGCCACTTTAGTATTAAGGTACAAAACACTCCGTTTCAAAGTTGAAAGTAACATTCAGATCTTTCCCTCTAACTCTGTTTGAAGCAAGTTGGAATGTAGCTTCTGCAGAAACAACCATATTAACCTTTAGATTACAGCAAGTAGTATTGTTAGACTACTTCTAGAACAGCTCGGTACAAGTGGTGTACCAGAGCTTTGCTCCTAAGGATGCAGTTTCTGTCAATCATAATTCATTAGCTTCCGGGGACTGTCCAAACAGGGTTCTTCCTTTCGTTAGATAGCAGTCAGTCTGAAAATCGCACTTGTGATCGCTTTCCAGCTAGTGTATTAAGTTTATTTGAAGTATTTTCACACACATGTCTTGGACAATTTATTATAATTTTTATTCTGCCTTTCATGTTTGTTTCCAGTTTAAAGCTAATGGAATTAGGATTGGTTTTTAATCTTACTCAAATTAAAGGCTATGAACATGAGCTGAGAATTTAAAAATGACTCAGTAAATTATCTCAAATGAATTTGCTTTAAAATTGCAACATTTTTAGTGATTCTAAAAGTGAGTAATGCTTTTTGTAGTAAAAAGTCGCATAATTTTACTTCAAATCGCTAATCCTCTGAAACACAAGCCGCCTGAAACACCATTGCATCCAGACACTCGCTAGCTGCCCATAAAAGTAATTGCTTTTTCCCTCTACCAGTGAGGAGGGTAATTGGTCATCCCATTCTACAAAGGCTCGTTGAACATCTTGTCACCTGAAACATTGTTGAATGATCATCATGTGTTAGGAGTTTGATTTCTAACTACTTACATCTATTAGTTCAGTTTTCCTGCGGATCGGATAACCTCGATTGAGATTTTTGAAATGAGCTAAAATGTACAAAAGATCTAGTGTTGCTGTTTGTAAATTGCAGGTTTAAGGGAATTGAAGCCTGAGATTCTTGAGAAACTGATTTTGTATCCTTGTCAACTCCTCATACAAAACCACGTCCTTCAACCGGTAGTCAGAAATAATTCGAGAAATTCTGAGAATGCCCTGGAGTGGTTGCGTACAGTATGCCCTAACCCAATACTCAAAAGAACATAATTCTAAGAATGTATACCATAAGAATGGGATGTTGTTAGTAGTTGACTTATGTTTTCCCTCGCTAGAAAATCCAGTTTCAGCCCCCTTTGCTCTTATAGAATGGGAGTTCACAGATTTCTAACAAAAGGGTAGGAAGTATCCCACACCTTTTCGTGTCCTTATACTACTTGAACTCAAATAGAGAGAAATTCTAAGAATCTACAAATGATGTGTCGATATCATTCAGTAATCTGTCCTTAAACATTTAAAACCACTTCCAGACCCCTCAGAATGGGAATTAATGGAAGCAACTATCCTGCACTACTTTTTGTGTAACATAAGCACATGACCATCATTTTCAACCCAGAATTTGACTGAAGCACATGTTTCACTTGTCTTTTTTTATGAAATTTAAAATTCTATATTTTTTATCTGCATTTATAATAGCTGGAAAAGATATGTGTAAATAGTTCCGAAATTGAATTACGATCTAGAAATTCTAATTTCGTGATAGTAAGAATATGACTTATATTTCTAATAAGAACGTTTTTCTCGCATGTTGGCTTTTTACCTCCCACCCCAAGTGCAATACAGCGGAGTATTGCTGTCACTTTCGCACTTAAAAGTGTGCCTATCTTAGTGTTTTTCGGAAAAGATATTGAAAAGTGCCCACAAACCACCAAAGCCTCTATTTCAGGAATCTATCGGGCCGTGATTCTAGTGAAAGTTCATCGATGTACCTAGATGTTTCGGATCAACTATTAGAAAATAAAACCATTACCAAACATTGCATGCTGTTTTGAAATTCTATTAATAAAGAATTATTGAAAAATGACCATTTCTATTATATTGCATTATTTTTGTCATTTTCATTTTTAAACATCAATTTCAAAGCAAATATATTTTTACTTCAAAATTATGAATTTCTTATACACTGCTTTAAAATTAAAGTAAATAATCAAAAAGTATCAAACTAATTGCTGATAGCACAACAGAACCCATTGCATTCCTGTAGCGAAAGCTTTGAAATAAAAGATATTGGAAAGAAATAAACAAATTAGTTTTTGAAACATTTATTGAAAAAATATTGACTTAAAACTTATTCTCTGAATAATGTATTTAATTTAACAGAAAAATATTTTCCAAGTTCTATTATGAATAGTTTAACATTGTTTTAATTTTGCGCTATACTTCATCGAGAGAAAGTGCTCTTACCTGTATGGCTAAAATTGTTTTTCTAGCCTCAATTTCTTTTGATTCTTGTTTTCCTCACAAGTTTAAAAAATGTTATGTATTAGATGCAATGTTATGCAATTAGATGTTATGAATTAAAAACAATTGCTAAATATTTTTTAACACTACAAAGCTTTAGCTTTTTCGTAAACAAGAAAATTAAGAAAAGGTAAAAGGAAACTCCTTTAAAATATTACTTACAAAACAGTATGCGAGATACTTGTTTCTTTAGTTATAAGTAAATAACAAACAAGCTAAAAATGTTAGTTACAGTATGTTTCATGGTTTAGGGAAAAGCAGATAAGATTTATAATAGGTTACATGTTTCAAGTAAACAAACTAAAAATGTTAGTTACAGTGAATATTTACTTTATATTTCATGGTTATAGAAAAATTTACTATTACAACGTTTGATATTTGTTGCAACAAGCTTAAAAAACTTAATATTTATTTAAATATATGGACAAAATTGAAATATAGCAGATAATTAATGAGTTTCTTATAGAAAATCATGATGAATACAAGATATTCTGTAAAAATACAACTAAGTGGCAAAGAAAACTTTTATTTTCAATAGAACTCAAAAAGGTCATTCATGTTACAAATATAAATTTTTTTATACAAGCCTTTATACAATTTCAATTCTAAAGCTACCATTCCAGAATTAACGTTATACAACACTGTTGCATCCATTTTAGTTGAAAGATGAAAAGGGTACCTGAAAATTAATGCATTTAGATTAACACAGTAGAAATTAGATCACAGTACCCTACTATGGGCTTATAAAATAAAAATAAACACTTAATTTGTATAAAGTAAAAAATGATATTTAGAAATCTTAAAGTGGTAACAATAAACTAGATACAAAATATGTCAAAAATGTGTTCTTTATTTCATATTATGGAGTGACTGAAAAATCAGATTAGTAACATGTTTGTTCAAGCTCATTGATTATCCTCCTATGATATGAATGATTCATTTACATCAGATATTCTATTGAAGATATACTTTATGCCTGCTAATGACAGATAACTGATAAATACAAATATTTTATACCTAATAGTTTAATTTAAATACTTCAATAACATAAAATAACTTCATAAAAATATCAAAATAAATATAATGGAAGAGAAGAGGTTATCTACATCACATTACTGACTATTGGAACCACTACCTGAAGCAGTTTTGCTTTACTCTTTTGCCCAACACAGAAGCAGTATACTCTTATTAGTCATCTGCAATTTAACTACACAGATCTCTGAAATAGTTTAGGTATGTAATATTCTTTAATATAATGAACCTGTAATATGTCAGAATATCTACTTAAGCAACCTTCTGCAACATTGATCCAAGCAAAAGTGGCATCAATTTTGTAAACATTTAAGTAAGTGCCCTAAAACACATCTAACAAACCCAAACAATCAATATCTAATCTAAACAATACAGCTGCGATCAAGTACGAGGGTTATTCGGAAAGTAAGTTCCGTTACTGTGTAAAAAGAAAAGGTGACATGTGGACAAAGATACAAATTTAAGGTACAGCTGTAGTCTCTGCCGCGCGCGGTGGCAACGCGTTTTGGCGTAGTTATAAGCGACTCATGCAGGCTGATGGTAACCCATTTTTTTCTCGAATTTTCTCCTGGTTAGGGTTAACCTATTTTTATGGCAACCTTGCCGGCGTCCAGTTCTCATTTACAGTGAAATCTGTTAAAATATTAGAATAACTTATATTCTACTAATGTACATTTTTTTTATTCATTTCATTCATATGTGGAGAATGATATCGATTCACTGTTGGAAATCCGAGAACAAATGGGTTACCCTCACCGGCATGAGTCGCTTATAACTACGCCAAAATTCCATACATTTCATCCATATTTGCAGTGTTTTTTTATTCAAATGTTTCATTCAGATTTACATATTTCATCCATACGTATGCAGTATATATTCGATGTTGGATTTCCGTGGCGACATAAAAAGTGCGCCAAAAAAAACGCGTTGCCACCGCGCGCGGCAGAGACTACAGCTGTACCATATTTAATAACGATTTACAAACATTTCACTACTTTTCGACATAGTCACCCAGCACATTAAGGCATTTATCGTATCGAGATACAAGGTTTTGTATGCCAGCATCATAGAAGGTGGCCGCCTGTGAGGTTAGTCAGGATTTTACGGCATTTTTCACTACTTCATCATCAAAACACTGGCCACTCGAGAAGATTGGAGATCGTGAAACGTCTATTCGCACGAATTTTCGCATCAACTTGACGAACCAGTTCATTCACAGCAGATGGCCGGCCTGAATTGAACAATCGAACCCATCTTCTAATCATTCCCTCACTCATAACTGTATCGCCGTACACCTCACAGATTTGCCTATGGATTTCGCATGGTCGCTTATTCCTTGCATTCAAAAAGCGAATTACAGAACGAATTTTACAGTCGGCGGGACCTTCTATAGTCTTAAACATCTTTAGCGCAAGATTTACACGTGTCAATGTTTTACAATACGAACTTTTCCGTTATGACGCATTCTTTAGTCATTGAGGACGCGATACCGCATAGGCTGATTAGCACCATCCGTCGGGTGCGGAAATTATTACATTCCGGAACTTACTTTCCGAATAACCCTCGTACATGCACATAATTTAATTTTTTTATAATTTTCTGTTGGCTACTTAGTATTTTTAAGTAACAAATTTATGACTACCACTAAATTTAATAAATGTTACAAAAAAGTAATTTTTCATTTTGTTTCTGCCCTGATGCTAAACTTGCATGATTAATACAAATAAAATATTGAATAGTTCACGAGAACAGACAGGTCTATTTTCAGAAACAAGCTTACCAGAGGAAAGTGCAGCCGTATACAAAATTATGTGGCAATTGCCATAATTATTTGCTTCGCCAGCTCATACTCTTTGGAATCACTTCCGACACAAAATTCGAAATCAGCACCACCAATTGTAGGAATTTTACACTTTCTAGTAAGCTGTTACCCGCCAACGCTGCTATTCAACATTTGCGAACCACTTTTTGGCGTAGTTTTTTGGCGTGCTTGTATTTTAGATTGGCAAGTATATACTTTTTATTGGCGCATGTCATTTTGATTGGCACATGTCATTTAGATTAGCTTAAATTTCTCACTCCCGCGCGTTAATTTGAATTTGCGCTCATCTCTCTCTTGTGGGTGGTTGTGTAGCTGGACACCTATTTTTATTCCAGTGTCATTTCTCCGTGGATTGTCCCTAAACTGAAGTTTGCACCACAGTAAGTCTTTAATTTTAATATTTATTAATTTGCTTAGTTTCTTTTGAAAGTTACATTTATTTCCCACTTTTAATACATAGGAGCATCCTTTTAAATAATTAATTATTTTATCATTTCTTTATTTTGCAAGTATTTTCTTATATTTTCCTGTTTTAATCTTATTTATTACTATTTTATTTCGCACTGTTCGTACAATTAGTTTCTTTTTAACTGAGCAGAAGTCGGTCCTTTTGAACAATTAATTATATTTTCATTTCTTTACTTTGCAAGTGTTTTCTTAATTTCCGGTTTTAATTCTATTTATTACATTTTTTTCTCACTATTTGTACAATTAGTTTCTTGTTAAAGGAGCAGAATTCGTTCTTTCTGAACAATTCATTATATTGTCATTTCTTTACTTTGAAAGTGTTTTATATTTTCCGGTTTTAATCTTATTTATTACTATTTTATTTCGCACTGTTCGTACAATTAGTTTATTTTTAAAGGAGCAGAAGTCGTTCTTTCTGAACAAATCATTATATTGTCATTTCTTTATTTTGCAAGTGTTTTATTATATTTTCCGGTTTTAATCTTATTTATTACATTTTTTCTCACTGTTCGTACAATTAGTTTCTTTTGAAAGTTACATTTATTTACCATTTTTAATTTAATACATGGGAGTCTTTATAAATGTAGATGAAGTTAATTGGCATTTATAGTATTTATGCATTCTACATTCCTTCTTTGTTATTAATGTTATGTTTCCGAAGTAAAACTGGAATGTGTGGATTTTTCACAATAATTGCTTAGTGCTTTTCGATACTTGACATTCACAATGTTTAAAAAAATATTTCTTGTGAAAGTATTAATTTCTCTGTATTTCTCTCAAATATACACATTTCATACACAAAAAGAAACAAATTCCTTTTGCTTAACGAATTGCTACTTTTATGTTAATTACTGTTTAAATCATTTTTATTATGAATTTTAAAAATCGGCCTCTGAGCATTGCCTATAAAATGGCTTCGTATAATACGTGATTTACATGCAAACGGGCTATTGGTGACGGTCCGGGAACAATCCCAAAGGGAAAGATCCGAGGACAACACCACGTAATTTTGAACCACGGTCAGATGACGAGGCAACACCTGAGCTGGCACCCCACTCTCCAAACTTCAACGCCAACGTCATATTTACATGGGAACTTGAAAAATCCATATTTTAAATACTATTTAAGTTCTACAAATAAAATTAGCATTAATATTTTCTTAAATTTCCCCATTTTACTGAAAAAAAACTAGAATCACATCTTAAATACTTCAAGAAGAGTGAAATTTTTAAGTATGCTGCTGTTTTTTCTCAGCACTCTTGTGTTATCTATTTTGAAATAACGATATAATTTATGAAACCTGTTGTCAATCTTGGTTCAATATCAGCATTTTGCTTTGAATTTTAATTTTTGAGTGCTTTGAATTGTAGTATTTTAGTTTCAAATTTTAGTGTTGCAATCCAGGTACCTGAACATGCTTGCGTTGTTACAAATTTCTTACTTGTAATATAATTTTAATACTTAACAATTAATCTTCCTTTTAAAAATTTGCAGGTTCTGCTATATGATGAGGACATATCCAAGGCAATGCGAATTGTGTGGAAAATCATATTCATCAAAAAATTCATTTAGCAAACACCTAAAAATATGTTCGAAACCGTCTAATAAAATCACATATCCTAGGGAATGTAACCAATGCAAAATTTCATATGCATCAACAAGTTCTTTTAGTCATCACCTAAAGAAATGTTTATTACCCTCCAATAAATCTAACTTAAAGATAGGATATCCTAAAGAATGTGACAATTGCAAAAAATTATTTGCTTCAAAAATTTCCTTTAGTAATCATTTTAATGTATGTCCCCTACGTCCCACAAACTTCCCTCAAAAACTTATTCCTTGTGAGAAGGAAAAGATAAGCAAGGAACCAATGTATCCTAGAAAATGTTTGAATTGTGATGGATTATTCCGATCTAAACAAGCATATTACCGACACAAAAAGTTTTGTCTATCACTTAAACGCGAAGAACATTACTGCATGTTTCCAGAATGTCGTAAACAGTTTGATCGTGTAGGACAGTTAAAAGTACATGTCTTTGAAGTTCATGAATCCAGTAATGTTCAAAAACTCTCTTTTGATTCCATGAATGAATTCCAAATTTGGTTAGAGTCAGAAGGTGAATCCACTTTTTCATCATTTAAAAAATTAACTGGGACTAAAACATATTTTTCCAAAAAGTTGCATTACTATTCATGCCAGCTATATACCCCGCGTAGTTCCAAGTCTATATGTCCAATATCATCTCGGAAAAACAGAAAAGGCACCGTGCTTTCTAATATTTTTTGTCCTGTTAGGGTATGGGCTTCTGAACAAGAAAATAAAGTTCTTGTGACCTACTATTCAACCCACAATCATACACTCAAATTTAAAAATAGCAGGCATCATCCCATTAAACTGAGTTCGCGTAGTTTTATTAAATCTCATTTGTTATTATCTGTTCCTGTGGCAAAAATTCAAAGAATGTTAAGGGAGGGATTAGGATCCCGTGAAAATAGACACTTTTTCCCTGTAAAGGATGCATTTGTTCCTCGCAAGACAATTCAAGCCTATGCCCGCCGTTTGAGTAGCGCACTTCGTCCGTATAATGATTTTATTTCCCTTGCTTCCATTGTTGAAGGTTTAAAAAATGAGCAATATGACCCAGTTTTGATTTTTAAACCTCAGTATTCTCCTACTGTGTACGGTCCGCCAAACCTAAATCGCTATTTTAATGATGATTTAACATTTGCCCTAGGTTTCCAAACAGAAGAGCAAAAGAATATGTTACTTAAAGCTCCTGATGGTGTTGTCTGTATCGACTCAACACATTGTACCAATAAATATGGTTTTTATCTCCTAAACATTATTGTTTCGGATGAATTTGGACAAGGTTATCCCGTGGCCCATTTTGTTACAAATTATTTAAATTTCGAAATATTAGTAGCATTATTCACAAGCTTAAAGTTGCGCGTTCCAGAAATAAAAATTAACTGTGTCATGACTGATGATGATAAGGTTACGTATCAATCATTTAATCATGTATTTGGCCCTGAAATTAGACACTTATTATGCCAATGGCACATTCTACAAGCTTGGCACAAAGAACTCAACAAAAAAGTATCCGATAAAGAGTTACGAAAAATTATTAAACATATTTTGCTTAAATTACTCAAAGAAAAGGGACGCTCTAAGTTCCACAATTTTTTGAATAAATTCTTGGGGATTTATTCTGCAGCTTCAGAGCAATTTATTATTTATTTTAAAAATAATTATTTCAATAGAATTGAATTATGGGCCTCGTGTTACAGAAATTTTCCGCATGCAGGTATTAATACCAATAACTATTGTGAATCACTTCATAATGTAATTAAAACTGTTTATTTTGAACGTAAACAGAATCGTCGCCTAGATCAGCTACTATTAACGCTCTTACACGCAGAAGAAGACAGGTTCTTAAAATATCAATCCAATATATTATATCATGTACCTCCCAAGGATAACTCCCAATCCATCAAAGACAGACATGATAAGGGGAAACGAATTTTGGATTGCGATGTTAACATTCTTGCTTGCAATACTTGGTCTGTTTGTTCTCAGAAATTAAAGGGAGTAACTTATATTGTAAAGCAAATTCACGAAAAGTGTCCTATTCCAGATTTTTGCTACTTTAAATGCCTTAATTTAAGCTGCTCTTCTCTTTGTAATCATCTCTACACTTGTAATTGTCCCGATAATAATAATTTGTGCAAGCACATACACAAAATACGTTGCTATTCAATGCTCCCTAATAATGCAAATTTCTTGGAAAGTGGTGAAATCACTAGTGATGAGGATACAGATGTACCAGTAGCCAAGTTTAATGAAAACAATAGTATTATTAAATTTTGCAGCGATACTTATACTCCCCGCACAAATAAGCAAAAGAAAATAATGTGCGACAAATTATTAAAGGAATTGTCTATTTTACTTGAAAACCCTGAGATTCAAGAGAAAATGATGAGAAACATTCATACAACTTTAAATGCTCTTGTATCTAGTTGCCGTGGTGTTATTAATGTTAAGGAACCTTCCACATCGCAAAGTATCAATTATACGCCTATAGCCCCAAATCAAAACTTTCAACGACAAACCAATTTTACCAAAACAAATAAAAAAGGTAAGGCTAAGAGGGATCATAAACATTTTTCTGACGATTCAACCAGCTATTTTATTTCTTGTAAGCGTGTTAGGGAAAATTATTCTTTCACAAATGAACTGAATTGTGAGGATATGAGAACACCTTTAATAAATATTGGATGCTATAATTTAAGTTACATTGCACTAAAATCTATTGATCCTCTGATTAGTGATACTGAAGAAAAAATACTTCAAATGGAAGCGCCTGATTTTCGAAAGGGCTGGCTTTTTGATGTAGTTGTTGATGCATATATTCATCTACTGTGTGAAAATGACAATTCTTTTGTTGCTGTCGATTCTTCTGTTTCTCAGTTGTTATTAAATGACCCATGTATTAATCAGTTGTCCAATCTTGGTTCGAAGTTCGTACTATTTCCTTTTTGTGTTGTTAATCACTGGATTTTAATAGTTGCAAATACAGAAGATAAAATTATTGATTTGTATGATCCGCAAAGTGTGAGGGGAAATAAATATGATAACTTAATCTATGTTTGTACTGCATTTTTGAATTATAATTTAAAAGTTAATCTCAAATGGCGCGTTAATTACCCTTCTCATGTTTTACAGCGTGATAATATAAACTGTGGAATATTCGTTTGTTATTTTTGTCACCAGTTAATACATAAATCTGATTTAAATTCGACCTTTGAAGCGAATGATTTCAGGAAGTATATATACGAAATCTTAATTGGAAAAGCCCCCTTAACTCAATTCTTAAACAATGTTTCTTTTTATTGAATATGATTTTCCTTCACAATTCTAAAGTATCCAAGCCTACTAGTGAAGATGTTCTTCAAATTAGCATCAAAATTATCAACTATCAGAATTGGTGTGGATTTAATTGACCAGCCTGGAACCATGAGTATTTATTTTATTAATATTTTACTTCTATTTATATTGCATGTAGCTTATGGTTTGCACCTCAAGGTTTCAGCTAGCTGCAGGTATTCACTATTTGGTTTAATTAAATGTTAGAAACTTTTTTATGAGTGGCTGCTTGGCCTGGTTCAGGGGTTTCTCTAAATTATTATAGTACATATTTTATCTCAACTATATATACTATCATGTGTTCTAATTATGTTAATAACATGCTTTCTGTTCCATATTCCTGTTGATTTTACTAATGTTATGCTCCTTTTTCAGCTTAATTTTCCATATTTGTTTTATTAGTTCTTGTGTAGGTTTCTGACTGCTTTTTAGTACTTGTTCTCATCATAATATGCATAATAGAATGAAGGATGTTTATGGCTCCAATCTTGCATACCATTGGTAAATATTTTTCAGTATCTCATACATCTGATTTAGTATTACTTTCGAACTTAAAGATGCCCTGCTCAATCATATTCAGTACTTGCATTTATGCTATTTAAAAAAATTAATATTCCAAAACAAACTTCACATAAAATTTATTTATTGTAATACAACTGAATTAACTTCCACTTAAGGGCATAGTTAATTTTATACCAGTTCATTTTTCTTATAAGCTTTTTGGTTTTTAGAAAACTCAGAAAATGTGTCCTAAGAATGGAGAGGAATTGAGGACAGTGGTATGCCAATAAAACAGACTTGAACAATAAAAGGAATAATGATGGTACGTTAGATAAATAATTCAATGTTTTTATGGTGGTGATGAATAGCTTTCAGTTTAAACAAGCAGTTAATATTTGAAAGTACAGTAAGTATTACATTCACTAAAGATTAGATTTATCTTACCTAGAAGTCCTGCATCATTTTGAGTAAGTAGTATTCCCACCACTGTATATTCCTTTATTCCTCTAAAGATGTTCTATTGCAATTAAAGTCAAGGGTAAGTATTGATAGGAGTAATAAATTGAGGAAGATGAAGTATTCACTTAATAGTGTACAAGTCTTCACAAAGTTCTTTCTCGTGTAGCTGAGGAATGTTTAATCTATGAGATTTGGACTATGCTCATTTCATTTGATGTGTTTGGTGACCAATGTTGTGCGATGCAAGCCGAAAATCTGTGCAGTCATTAATGATTTTGACCTCTACATTTCGTTACTCTACGGTCACATTTATCAGTCCAGAAGCAGCTCTGTACAGATGCTGTACTATGGAATTTACACCTCCAAAAGGACCTGTTAACATCAATAACAATTGAAAGCTTTCAGGGACCCTCCAACAAGAGTCCCCCTGAAAGGAATTTGGATGTAATGTGAAGGTCAATTTGAATACACGTTATTAAAATCTTGCACTTTTTATCTTCTGATATAACAATGATGGTTGCAAAAAAAATTAAACCTTCATTGTTACATCACATCAGATATTCTCCTGGATATTAAATCTGCTACATTACTTCGGATTTTTTTTTATTTTCAAAATTAAAAGTAGTAAAAATTTTATTTCAAAATTAAATAAAGTGTTTGTCTTCATTTATTTTAAGAAGTTTTCTGAATATTCTACATCTGTTCCATATCTTTGAGACTTGTCCTACACCAAGTTGCTTGTATCTGTTTCTTCACCGAAATAGGTACGCCCATTTTAATGATTAAATTTCAAAAAGATTCATGCATTTTTAAATACAAAACATTAAATTCTTTAGCAGCAAATTGAATCCTCTGCATCATCTCTTCAAGACTTGTCTCATTCATTGTGTTCTTTTGAGCAATCGAAAGATTCATTAATGTTGGGACTTGTCCTACACCAAGTTGCTTGTATCTGTTTCTTCACCGAAATAGGTATTAAGCTGATGCTTGGTTGCACCATTTTGTATTGATGCAGAGGATCAATTTGAAGGCTACCAATCTGTTACGCCCATTTTAATGATTAAATTTTAAAAAGATTCATGCATTTTTAAATACAAAACATAAATTCTTTAGCAGCAAATTGAATCCTCTGCATCATCTCTTCAAGACTTGTCTCATTCATTGTGTTCTTTTGAGCAATCGAAAGATTCATTAATGTTGGGACTTGTCCTACACCAAGTTGCTTGTATCTGTTTCTTCACCGAAATAGGTATTAAGCTGATGCTTGGTTGCACCATTTTGTATTGATGCAGAGGATCAATTTGAAGGCTACCAATCTGTTACGCCCATTTTAATGATTAAATTTTAAAAAGATTCATGCATTTTTAAATACAAAACATAAATTCTTTAGCAGCAAATTGAATCCTCTGCATCATCTCTTCAAGACTTGTCTCATTCATTGTGTTCTTTTGAGCAATCGAAAGATTCATTAATGTTGGGACTTGTCCTACACCAAGTTGCTTGTATCTGTTTCTTCACCGAAATAGGTATTAAGCTGATGCTTGGTTGCACCATTTTGTATTGATGCAGAGGATCAATTTGAAGGCTACCAATCTGTTACGCCCATTTTAATGATTAAATTTTAAAAAGATTCATGCATTTTTAAATACAAAACATAAATTCTTTAGCAGCAAATTGAATCCTCTGCATCATCTCTTCAAGACTTGTCTCATTCATTGTGTTCTTTTGAGCAATCGAAAGATTCATTAATGTTGGGACTTGTCCTACACCAAGTTGCTTGTATCTGTTTCTTCACCGAAATAGGTATTAAGCTGATGCTTGATTGCACTATTCTGTATTTACGCGGAGGATCAATTTTAAATCTGCCAATCTATGATGCCTTTTTCAAGGATTAGAAATTGACTAAAATTGTTCATAAATATTAAATATAATTTTTAATTTTAAATCTAATGAAATATTTATTACACAGCATTAATTTATTAAATTTTCAAAAAATATATTTAAATGTTTGGAATAAGTGCTGAAATATTTATGCTTTTTCAAACATATTATATATATAACAGTAGAAACATTACTTCCTGTTAAAAAAAAATTATTACTTTATTTGGTTCCTTGTATTTATACCATGAAAACTGCAGCACTTAGTCCTAATTATCGGGGTTAGAAAATTGCCACAAGTACATTGGACTCTAACAGTAGCTCCACAAATGAGACTGCCTACTTTATATAGTGGTTGTATGTCACCCAGTGGGAGTTCCCGATTCGAATCCCTGTTTGGGAACACATGGATCATGGTAATTGTTCCTGTTTACGAAATGCTGGTTTACCGACTGGGCGCTTCCTCACAAATTGCTTCTAGTTCATCCCTTGCAGTGTTGAAGAAGTGGATGGTCAGCATTAAGAAAAACAGCCAAGCAGTAAGAATAAAAATCCTTAGCCATGCATTTTCCTCACCGCATTGTATGTGCTGTGCTCCTTTGCTATGTCACCAAACACAGATCTAGCTGTGCCCCATCCATTGCTACATATTCTCCCTGCCATATTGACAAGCATAAATTTTGTTCATTTCAAGCAACTGAAATTTGCTTCCAGACCTGTGCTGCATTATAAAAAACAATAGCCGAAGACCTATGAAGTTTTGGGACTTCCTGAAAGAACATTCGACTAAAACAGTAGCTTCGAATCCCTGTTTGGGAACACATGGATCATGGTAATTGTTCCTGTTTACGAAATGCTGGTTTACCGACTGGGCGCTTCCTCACAAATTGCTTCTAGTTCATCCCTTGCAGTGTTGAAGAAGTGGATGGTCAGCATTAAGAAAAACAGCCAAGCAGTAAGAATAAAAATCCTTAGCCATGCATTTTCCTCACCGCATTGTATGTGCTGTGCTCCTTTGCTATGTCACCAAACACAGATCTAGCTGTGCCCCATCCATTGCTACATATTCTCCCTGCCATATTGACAAGCATAAATTTTGTTCATTTCAAGCAACTGAAATTTGCTTCCAGACCTGTGCTGCATTATAAAAAACAATAGCCGAAGACCTATGAAGTTTTGGGACTTCCTGAAAGAACATTCGACTAAAACAGTAGCTTCGAATCCCTGTTTGGGAACACATGGATCATGGTAATTGTTCCTGTTTACGAAATGCTGGTTTACCGACTGGGCGCTTCCTCACAAATTGCTTCTAGTTCATCCCTTGCAGTGTTGAAGAAGTGGATGGTCAGCATTAAGAAAAACAGCCAAGCAGTAAGAATAAAAATCCTTAGCCATGCATTTTCCTCACCGCATTGTATGTGCTGTGCTCCTTTGCTATGTCACCAAACACAGATCTAGCTGTGCCCCATCCATTGCTAGACGAACTCGATATTGCTCCACATCGTCTAGGAACAATTACTTCACAGTCGCTCTAAGTGCAGCGACGTTCTATGATAGAAATTTAGAGTTGAACCTACAAGACAAATGTACTTGGAAGTTTAATTGGTTAAATAAAGGAAACACTTAAAATAACATTCAGTTACTTACACCTTGGTAAATGCAATTTTAAAATTTCTATTGCAATAAGTTTTTAAAAATGAATGGATTTTTTTAATGCTTCGCATATTTGCATGTTTGGATATTATTTTATAGCATGATATCAAACAGAATTCTAAAATATACATTTGTGCTTTCATTTGATAAATTAATTTTTATCATGTTTACTACATTGAATATGTGAAATACGTTTTTACTGGTTTTTATTGGAAGATAAAGAATATCTGATGTGATGCAACAATGGAGATCACTACTTTCTACTGGCGTTTGTAATAGCGTGTATTGAAATTGACCTTCAGATTATATGGTTTGCTTCCAAATTCCTTTCAGGGACTCTAATTGGAGGGTCACTGAAAGCCCAAATTGTTATTGAGGTGAATGGGACTTCTTGGAGGGGTAAAATTCCATGGTACATCTGTAGAGACACATCTGAATGTAAAATGTGACCTTACAGCAGCTAAATGTAAGTATTAAGATCATTAATGACTGCACAGCTTTTTGGCTCACATCACACGGCTTATAGCACCAACACATGGAATAGAATGAGCCTAGTTCAAATTTCATCGATCAACGTTCTGCAGCTGCCCAAGAGCTCTGTAAAGGTTTGTACACAGTTCAGTGAATCCTTTACTTCCCAATTTATTCTACTGTCAACATATCCTCGTCTTTTATTGGCTCTAGAGCATCTTTTTAGGGATGGAAGAATGTATAGTGGAGAGAAGTTATTCCAGGTGATGTAGACTTTTCCACAGGAATGATAGATCTAATCCTAAGTGAAAGGTAACTACCCACTGCACTTTAAATTAACTGACAATTTGTAAATGATCTTTTTCTGTGTGCCAAGAATTTTTTTGAACTGTGACTAATTACAACTTTTTTCTTTCAGGTGCAGAAGCTGCAGCTGTTTCCAACTCCTTCCTTTATTTTGTATCATATAACTTCACATTTTGTCCCGAAATGTTCCCTATTTTCTATAAGTCATTTCTGGACTAGATAAGTAAATATATTAAGCTATCGTCATTGCTCACACTCACTGTAAGCCCTGCTCGTGCCTCTTGGTAGATACGTACCATATTTTAGCATTATATATTTTATCCCTTCTTCGGTCCGACACATGATTTTTAGGAATTCCCTTGCTGTACAGCCCTTTTTAAACCATATTAAGGTCAGTGGAAGACCTTGCCCTGATTTAATACGATTGTTTTTTATTTAAATGGCATCTTTCATTATTTATTAATGTTTTTTTTAATCTTCTCATTCTTTCAATTTTAAAATTTTGTTTCTTTAAAAGGCAGTTGGAAACCGCTGCAGCAGAGGATTAAGGCTCCTGGCAATACCTCTTTAAAAAAAACGCATCATGATTCCTACCTCATGGGTGATGTGGAAATGGAATCTGGTTTATTTTAGGTTGCCTGGTCTGCAGATACGGGAGGACAGTTTGTTCCAGTGCCTGAACTCGTAGAAAATAATGATTTGTTGTCGAGCAAATTGATGATATTTTATCAATTGCGCTGACAGAGTGTGGATTTTTGAGTTAGATACTGGCATATCCAAAATAATATGTAGTATAATTATAATTTTTTTCATTGGACTGTGAAATGGTGTACTTTTAATGTTACTTTTCTTATGAGAAGTAGAAAACTAATATTTGTTTTATTATATTAATAAAATGCTAAAATATCAACCTGAGTTATATTACCCACGAGCTCTCATACTGGTGTATCAAGTGCGGTTTTTCTGCCATGACTGCTCAAAACGAAACAGGACTTTCAATTAACCATCACATCGAATCATTCTAGAATTAATAAGCTAACGGACAGAATACAAGTCTCATTAACCTAACTAAAACCTTGTTACAATAAAAGTAACTTATAATTGCTGTTTTTTCATGTTGCGTTTTTTAAATTCGAAATACTAATGTTGGAACTATATTTAGAATAGAGAAATTCGTACATTTTATGCATAGATTCTTTTCTCATTACCGTTTTATCAAACCCACATCACTAAAATCAATTTAATACAATGATCAATTTTACACTGCGTTGGGTCTTATAAAAAATAATTTACCGGGCCGCGATCTTACAAAGACTGAGAACCATTGCGCCAAACTTTTTCTCATGCTGCACTTGAACCCGTTCATTTGAATATTGCTGTCTCAGCGCTAATTGTGGATACGTTTCCCAGGCTCTCTTAAATAACACCTTCATTCTCTATTCATTAGTCTCCGTCGAACGGAATTTTGACTCGGAGAATAAGTAAGCAAATTCGAGAATAACTAAACAAATTAATATTTCAACAGTGTTTTCTCTTCAAGTCTGTCATGGGAGTGAGTTTCGCTTCACAAGCGCGCGCTTTATATTTGTTTTTATTTCCTCATCTCAGTGAGTTTTAGAATAGATTGTTCTCCTTTTTTATTTTTACCATCTGTGTCCACGGACAAAGGTGGGCGGGAAATGTGAAAAAGGTTTAAGTTTTATTGCGATGTGGCAGTCTGGGGGCTTTAAATTTTGTGCAAATTAAAACTTGAGTAAATATTTTGGTGGTAGTTTGTTCCGAAGTGGACGTGGACCTGTCTCAAATATGTGAGACAATTTCGCACAACGCATTAATTTCCCCCGAAAAGCTCCTCGATTGGTTGAAAATAATTGCACTGTAATAAATCATCACTGAAGATAATCCTAATAAATGTTGATGTACCCCATATCTATGCTAAAAAAGGCAGATCTAGTTAAACTATGTAAACAGAAAGTTGTACCGAGTATTAAATTCATGGATTGAAAGCCCAAAAACAGGTAACGTCTGAGACCGATTGTCATTTCGGTAATGTTAGTCTTGTGGTTTTCTGGTAAATTTTAACAAATTATTTTTTGTAGAACTTTGTCTTGCTGGACAGGGAATATTTTTCACTGAGTTTTGTGTAATCGTTTACGACATTTGTTTTCAATGTAGACTCGCGCATTGATGATTATTTAGTTGAGGTTACTGAATAAATATAACCCATTCTATTTCGAGGGTTAGTATCGCATCTGTGGGAATAGAACAGGACAATTACAAACATTTCAAATAACCTTGCAACACTTTCGGCGGGAATCGCTCGTGTTCTAGAATGTTCTCGGAGCTTTCGGAAGTCGCTCGTGTTCTAGGACAGTGGTGCGCAAACTATTTTCATTTCCGCCCCCCCCCCAATTTTGTTTACTATTTTGTCGCGACCTCTGGATAGACAATAGACGTTTTTTTAATCATCAACGTAGTTAAAGTCGAATTCTGTTTGGGATTTGCGTTTCTGTTTGTGCCTTATTAGAGGTCTGAATAAAACACATAATTTTATGAAACAATGGTTTTATTTATGCATATGGGTATAAATATTTTTAATGGAAAATACTTTAAAAAACTTACAACATAAGAATTCAATGTGAGGTATGTGCTTGGAAAGAGCTCATGATTGCTTCTATGTCGGATCTGTATTGGAAATCGCAAGCCGTAAGTCATCCTCTGGATCCAATCGAGATCGATATTTTGTTTTAATGGCCAACTAATTAAGAAAAACCGGTTTCACATAAGTAGGTCGATGCAAACTGAATCAAAATATGAATTGCCTTTTTCTTCGAATCGGCATATTCGTTTCCAATCGTTAACCAAAATTTCTGGCAAGTCAGACTTAAATTGAATGCGCAGTGTTTCATCGCTTGAAACATCAATTAAATGTTCTTTTTCATTTAAAGAGATATTGGATTTAAAAATATCAAACGAAAATGGATCACGTATCTAACCTAATTCATTATCTAGAAGAGTTTTCTCCCAATTTTTTCATATGACGGGAAATGGTGTTTTTAAATATCAAGAAATCTATATTATTTTTTTTTTGTTAAATTCTGAAAAGCACGGGAACATGTCTGTGTTGTTTTTGCTCAATTCTCCTTGCCAAAGTATCAGCTTATTTTTAAAAGCTTCAATTTTAATGCTCGATGTTAAAATGTTTGTTTTCTCTCCCTGTAGACTTACATTCCAAAACTTAACGATTACTTCATTAAATCGTTAAGTTTTTCGAAAATGTCAGCCATGCAACTGAGTTTTCCGAGCCAATCTTCATTAATGAATGAACTTGCCAATATGTTTCTTTCTACCAAAAAATGTAAACTTCGTTTCTCAAATCGAAAATACGTAGCAGTATTTTGCAGCGTGAGAGCCATCTGACTTCGGTATGTAGAGACGACTGTTTAGGGAGCTGTTGCTTTTAATGTAATTAATTACAATAATAACATCCTGTAATATCTTGTGCAATTCTTCATCAATGTCTTTTGCAACAAGAGCTTGTCTATGTATCATGCAATGTTTGAATACTGTATGGGGAGCAATTTTCTTTATTAACCCTCTTAGTCCTTTATTACTACCTGTTAATGCAGCAGCACCATTAGAGCAAACCGCGACACAGTGTGTCCAGGTAGGGTCATTTGTTTCCCCAAAATATCATAATAATTTCAAATATTTTCTCTCCATTTGTTTTTCCTTCCAATTTTTTACAACATAAAAAATTTTCTGATATGTCTTCTTCATAAACGTATCTCACATAAACAATTAATTGAGACACTTTAGAAATGTCTGTAGTTTCGTCAAGTTGTAGAGCAAATACATAGTTTTGTAATCCATTTAACAGAACTGATTATATAATACGTGATATGGCGGAAATTCGCCGAGAAACGGTATCGCTTGATAATGGTATCGTTTTTAAATCGTTACCGTATGTTTCTCCTTGAATAAATGATGTCATTTTAATTACTGAAGGAAGAATGAGTGGTTCTCCAATTGTATGTGGTTTCAAATTTTTTCCTATTAAATATGAAACTTCTAAGGATGCCCGTAAAGCCTTCTCAGCAATTGTGTGCCATTGAATTCATTCACAGTTTTTTTAAGTTCATTGGATGTTGACCCATCATTCTCATTTGTACTGTCATTCTTTTCATTTTCTAGACGTTGGGTACCTATTTTTAGCCATTTATCCATCATGAGGGTATTAAAACTAAAACAAAATTATAAATATACAATATTTCATTTCTTTGCGTTTGTTCAATCACGTGCGGCTACCACGTGGGAAGAAAATAAAGTCCGGGATTACTCTGTATAAATCATGTTTATTTGTAGCTTATTCAGACGAGAATTAAAGAAAAGAAAACTAAATTCTAACAGAAACATCTCTTTATACCAATTGCACATGTTCGCTACTTGAAATAAAAAATGCAACGTTCAAGTAAAAATTTACACATGGTAATCGAGGCAAGGAAATATCTCAACTGGTGTTACCAGTCGAGCACACATCTATATTGTATACAGAGGTTACAGTGAATCATAACATACAAATATTGGATCTTACTTAAAAAAATACAAAACAAGTACAAAATTAATTATAGTGATTTAATATAATTATGTTTACCAACATTACTTACTCCAAAGATGGTAAAATATATATTTAAAAATTACAATTCGCGTTTACTTTTCAAAATTCATCTTACTATGATCTTAAATTTGTACTCGCACTTAAACTGACTGCAAAAGCAGGCTTTGTTTAGTGTGCCGCCATCTGTAATAAAAACAGAACTCACTGTTCCCTTATACGTTTTAAAATAGTAACTACCCTTGTAACGTTTTCCACGAAATATCAGTTGAATATCCATATTGATTTTTTAATTAATTGTTTATTATTGCCCTCCGAGCACGCTACTGAATTGTACTATACTTAAAAAATATGTTATGTACATAGCCGATTGCAAATGTTACTTAAAATTAGCAAAAGCAGTATATAAACAGAATTACAGAATGCACTTGAATGAACGTAAGAAGCAGCAAAACCGAACTACTGAGGCACAGACGGAAAGAACTGCACGGTCCTAGCTGTGATAACAGTATAAAGACTAAATAGCAGGGGTGCACACCTAGATTGAAAAAGCTGTAGTAATGATGGCCACTGCCAAAAGTCAGACCGACCCAAGTTGCATATGGATCCTACCAGAGAGCAGGTAAAGGGCATCTTCTCAAATTGACAATTATCTTTTATCACTATGTCTGTTCGCCTGCCGGTTGCCGAAGTATAGGTATTATATACTAATACAGACAATTGCTTTCGTAAAAAATATAGTTCTTTTTTTATAAATATCTCATTTCACTATTTTACTGGTACCTGATACTTGTTGAAAAAAAGTCTTATATTTTTATTTCAAATAAATTTCTTTGAATTTGGCGACCCACAAAAATTTTCAAGCGACCCCCAGAGGGGTCGCGACCCACGGTTTGCGCACCACTGTTCTAGAACGTTCTGCCTCTTTCGTCCACGCGAATGTTCAGGTTCACCGTTGGTGAATCAGAACAATGGGATGAGTAGAGCCATTCCGAATCTCTGTTCTATACCACTCTTAGTACAAAGGGAATTCCGCTTTAACCGCGGGAAGTCATCGCGCAAAGCCATTTTCCGATACAAAATAATCTCAAGAGTTATAAACAAAACCACTGGGTTTCAACGGAAATGGATAGTATTTTGTAATACTTCGGAAGTTATAAATAAATCAGATTGTGAAGGAGAAAGTTAAAGTGTGCCATTAATCACGGAAAAGGGGATTGATAATGGAATCGGCAGTTATAAAAGGGGTTTTTCCGAAAAATCAAATGATATCGGGATATGTGTGGGCTGCATCAAAATCAACAGACTGTTGCCTTAGAATAGGATATTTAATTATGATAAATACAGAGGCTGTTCGGACATTTTTTGAACGATTTTGATGAGCTGTAAAGAAATTGTATGCTACGAAATAATTTTTAAGCAATGGATGGAAGGCTATGTTTCCGCTCCTTCCGAAGAGAATTATGCTTATTCAATTATTCAAAAACGCTGTAAAAATCATGATTTTTCGATACCTTAATGTACGACAAGTAATATTTAGAAAAGAAAAAACGCGTAAAAGTGGAAAAATACTTCCAAATACGTATCTAAAAAAAGAAAAGAATTTCTGAGGAAAATTAAAAATAAAAAGAGGGGAAATGTAAAAATCAACTCCCACATATTATCAAGACCATATTTTATTCCCAACTGCATCAGGAGATATCTCGTAAACCAAAATGTAAGCTTAAGTGTCAACCCCGAGAATCTTCGAGCGGTCACTTTTCCTTCCCCTCGACCACCCGTGTCCTCTAATGAGAGGGCGTGGTTGGAGACCTTTTGTGCAAGGGGTCATGACTTTTTGAGATGAAAACATTTTAAAATGCTTCATTTGAAGTGCGATTAAAAATTTACCAAACAAAAAGCAAATAACAACACGAAGGGACATGAATTCAGGGAAAAGATTGAGAATTAAAGTTATGATTTTTGCTGCAGCCAAACTCGCAAGACATACATTTTAAATTACGCACAATTGTTTAATTTAGTATTTCACTACGTATTGGAAACTTGATAAAATGCGATAATTGGCGGAGTTCGAATAGGTTTGGTGAAGCCGGCTACCTGTGGGCCATCGATGCGATAAAGAATTTAAAAATTCCAAAACCTCTAGTTTGGTTCTTTCTCACAAACATTAATTATCAATGGATAATTAACCCTTTGAAAATCTAATTTGCACAAAACACGGTCAGATGACGAGATCACACCTGAGCTAGCATCCCACTCTCCAAACTTCCACACCTCGCCAACATGAGGATATTTCAGGTTACCGACGGAATTAACTTGCACCAGCCCCCCCCCTTTTACGCGATAGACTTTGGTTGGATTCGGACTCGCAACCCTCCGGTTGCTAATCCGTTACTCTTCCAACGAGGCTACTCATTTTCAATGGAAAACAAAATAAATGACACAGACCCTCGAAAAAACTGGTTGAAATTTAGGTTTTATTATGTACAACTGTTTGAGGCTACGTCAAACCATTATCACTCAAATCATTTGTATGGATTTATAAAATTATTTTCAACCATTTATATGAAACAAATCGCAAATATTTCGGCATTTACTTAATTCCTCCATTTTTGTATTTTGTATCTTGCGCCTATGAATCGTTAATCACGGATATGTGAACACCCAAAATCTGGAACCTTTGGGGTAATATCCGTTGTGGTTACTCTTTAGGATTTAAGTCTCTCATGTCTAACTCAACAGAGATAAATAATTTCATCGCTTGATTTATACAAAAATCATGCTGTAAATCTGTGTAATGGAGGCAAACAAAATTTACAGTAAATATTTGTTTTTCAAACACGTGTAAGAATATTTGTATGGATCAGTCGAATGTATCTTGACCTCTGATTTACTTCACTATTTGAAAATCATTCTACAAGCATTTGAGAAGCACGCTTGAGAAGATTCTAGGTATACTTAGGGTATTCTGGGACCTGGGAAGTAGCCCGTGGCTTTGCTATCTATCACTGTCATCGCTCTCCTTTGATGGTCCGGTCTAAATAGATTACTGCTGAGACCAATTGACCAGACCATAGAGCAGAGATAAAGCAATTGACTGAAGAAGGGGAAAGCACTCCCTTTGTTCAAACTCTGACACTTTAAGGGGAACTCGCTTTTTCGGGGTGCCGTTTTCGTCAACACAACTGTGAGATACCACGCCGCCAGAAGGGTTAAACACAGAAAGCTTGAACTAAAACGAAGATCACCGTTGTCAGACGAATTTACACAAAATTTAGTACATTCAATTTTTGGAAGCCTGCGGGAAACAGGCTATATATTAATCCCGTTATATTTGTCCTAGGTCGGGAGAAGGGGCTAAAAACAATTCGAAATCCAAATAGGTAGGCATTTAATTAATATCCCCTCGAGCAACACAACGGGCTATTAGGGGTGGTCCGGGATCAATCCTGAAGTAAAAGATCCCAGGACAACGCCTCATAATTTTGAACCACGGTCAAGAACAACACCTGAGCCGGTACCCAACTCCAAACTTCCACACTTCACCAATATGAGGACACTTGATGCCACGACAGATTTAACGTGCACCTGTTCCCGTTTATCCGACGGTCTTTGGCTGGATCGAGTTTCGATCTCGCAACCCTCTGTTTGCTAATCCGTTGCTCTTCGAACTGGGCTACAGCTGCCCTCGAAATCCCCATAGAAATGACATTTATTATCCTTACTATCACAGTTTGATAAATTCACATCGAATTTGCTACACTGGTTTCAACAAATTTACTCGTAAATACCTTTAAAATTCTTTTAAAGTGCATGCATTAAAAATAATTATTAATTATGTCATGGTTATAAGGAAATGGAGGGGGAAATTAGCTATCAATGAGGGGTGCCCACAGGGTAGCACTCCATCTGCTGAAAGACCTTCAGTTTCCATTCAACAAGAGGACACTAACAACTGAAGTTGGAAATCACACACACACAAGAGATTTGTCTTTAGTCACTTTTCCTTCAACAGATGGAAGAAAATTCAACCCATCATGGAAGAATGAAGTTTTACCAAATAAAAGTGTAATTGCCGTATTTTGCTTACCATGTACTGTTTTCTCTCCCACGCGAACAGTCAATATGGGGAACAACTGGCTATAGAGGGACCGGGATATTGTGCTCCATGAAAAATCTAAAACCCACTTATCAGCACAAAATGCAAGGATCCAATGGATTTCTCAAAAGAGGTTTATTCTGTTATTCAAGACATTAGTAAAAAAGAATGTTTAACATTAGTGGTTCGTTGTATCGAGCGCACTGACCCGCAAGGTGCCCCAAAGGAAAATGCCAAACCTGAAGAGCGGCTCATTAGGGTTTTCATTAGTGGAGATACCACAGGCCTGGATGGGGCCGGGAATATGAGAGGAAAATTCAATAGTGTAAAAACGCTAATCCAGAATGTCCGAAAGCGCCCTATATATGGTGTTCTTCGCACAGATTTGCGTTAATTGTGGAAAAATGTATGGACATATATCCCCAAATGAAAAATCTATTTTCTCTTTTAGAGGAATTATGTCTTCATGTCATGTCATACAAGGCATGATTTTTTACTACAAACTTGGACAAGGTTCCAACCAAAATAAGGAGACTGAAGAGTGAAAACTACAATTTTGAACGTATTCCGTAATTTTATTCTTGTTTTTCAAAATTGAATATATCGTAGACCTGTTTATGTCGTACGAACGGCCGATTGAAGCAAAAGATTCACCGCTTTCAGAACGTCTAATTATTTCCATCTTTGTCTCGATCGTATGAAGTTTACGAGTCCTTAATTTCTTTTTGTTCGTATCAACACTGCAGGTTCTCCGTTTCTCACTCATATTTATAAATTTATAAGGGCGAAATATTTAAACATAAACAAATAAATTGGCAAAAAACACACAACGCATCGACATGTGACCTAACTCAAGACTAAACCTGTTTAATACATTGTATGTATTTGACATTCGGCCCCCGCCAAAGCGGCTCGGAACCCTAGTGACGTCACAACGATTCCGCTACTCTAGGCGTCAATATGTGAGTGAGCGCGAGCTACCGCGCTCCGTGGGAGCGACTGCATGGAAGCGAACAATTTTTACATTATCGACAAAAATCTTTAAAAAATTGAATTTTTAAAAATGTGCGAAATAGAGAATTGTGCGAAAGTAGAATGTGCGAAAGTCGAGGGCTTTTACATGAAGGAATTTCGAAAATTGCAAGAGAAAAAGAAAAGCAGGGATATAAATTCTTACCTGATTCTTCATCAGTGAAAGACTTGTGTGGGTTTTACGATCTTGAAAGTGACCAAATAATAGAGGAACTAGAAACTTTTGCAAATATGTATAGGGTGCAGAAGTCAGATAGTGAGGCTGATGTTTTATCATATTATGTTTTCTATTCTTTTCCCAGTAATTTCAGTGTAACACTAGGTAAAACGTGTAAAAAGGGGATATGTGTGAATTTTTTGGAATTCCGTAGGGGGCTTTGGCAGTAACAAAACTCATGAATTACACTTGGATTATATGTGTGGCTATATAATATCAATTATCTGAATTTTTTTATTTAGTTTATGATCACCACGATTAAAGTGGTACACCTTTTAATATCTCCTATAAAATTTGAGTATTGTAACATGTCCCCTTTTTACATCTGCCGATTCAATTGGGAGAAAAGATAAAAATCGGGTATTGATATAATTAGGAGTCCTGGGAACACGTTCCAAAGAGGCAAGAAACAGGGGACAACCAGAAACAAACTCCTCTCAGTAGTAATGTAAAAGGACGAAATGCGTATGCTTGCATTATCCATCCATCTAGTATATCACACACTTCGCGGTAGCCCGGTTGGAAGAGTAACGGATTAGCGTACTCTTGCACCCGCAATGCGATATTCCCTAATTCCACTATCATTATGAAAGGATGACAAATCATATTGATACAATATTTATAATGAATTTCGTTTCAAAGAAATTTTTTAATCACAGCGTACGGTTTAAACGGAATTCTACAAATCATTATGTATTGAATCAATGACTTTTATGGGAAGTTGGTCGAGATATACACATACCGTCAAGAAAGAAACCAATGCGAAAATTAAATACCTTCATCCATACGAGGGGCCGCGGTAGCCCGGTTGGAGGAGTAACGGATTAGCAACAGGAGGGTTGCGAGTTCGAATCCAACCGACGACAGTCGTGTACAAAGGTGTCTTGTGCACGTTAAATCCGTCATAGCTTCAAATGTCCCCATGTTGGCGTGGAAGTTTGGAGAGTGGGGTGCCATCTCAAGTGTAGCCTCCTCATCTGACCGCGGTTCAAAATTACGTGGAGTTGTCTTCGGTTCTTTCCCTATGGGAATGATCCCGTACTGTCACCAATAACCGGTTGTGTGACGTTAATTAAAATATCTACCTTCATACAAACGGAGCAAAGTTAATCACAATTTTTCAAATAACGGAAGGTCAATTGTCAGCGTTTAAAAAAAGAAAAAAAAATGTTTTCAATGAATGCTTGAGATAGCAAAGTTGCTAAAAATAGCTTCAACTCATTATGTAAATAACTTCGATCTTCTCACTTAAAACAAAACTTTTAACTTTTCAAAAGGCTTAGTTAGAACATTTTATAACCGTGATATTATTCCAAGATCAGCTGTTTTAAATATCTTACCTATTACGTACAGCTTTCAATACAATTTAATATAATTTGAAAAACATATGCAAGTTTTATTGATTTTAATAGCCTTATAATGGAAACCTACGTCAAAATTTTAAAACAAATTTTTTAATCAGTGTACGGTTATACGTTTTATTTTAACGTTAACTGTTTTATTTTAAAATAACTTTATTTTAGTGGAGATATACACATACCGTCAAGAAAGGAACCAATGCGATATTTTCCACAAAACAAATAATTCATTTTAAAATTAGAAAATGAAACATTAATTTTGGCGTGCCAGTTATCAAGTAGCAAAACAACACTTTTATTATCAGTGGGTGTTTCGCTTGCTCTTCACATTAAATAGACTCGTTTACTTACAAAATGTAAGTTGTGCAAAATTAAACTTTAGTCAATACACCAATTAAAAAGAATATTCCGTGCGAACAACACTAAAATTAAGATCTAGCAAACAATACTGCCATGCAATTAAAATTGGCATTTCTCAAGATAAATTTCAATATTTAAAAGAAATTTTTTTAACAATATTTAAAATTTATGAATCAAATTTCAAAGTTTAAAACATGCCTAATGCAACACAAATGGCTAAATACCAAATTTCAACGTTGAAAAATGACTAGATTTAAGCAAATTAACGTTGAACTAAAGGCCCTAAATAGCAGTATCCTGTTTCAAAATTTCAAGTGAAAGGTTTTTTCCATGCGACATATCAAAGTTGATACAGCGAGTCTAAACGTTTTTTTTTACCTAAATAGCAACGTTAGAAACATCACTAAATCAATTCAATTTAAGAGTTGAAATCTTTTTTTATTTCAATGTTAACTAAATGTCGATTAACAGTGACATATTCACGTAGAATTGGCGAATGCTAATTCGACCAAACTCCTCAATTTTCTTGTGCTACTTCAGTAAATAAGTCCTCCTGAAGGAAATCAATTGATCTGAAAAAAATAACCACTTAATATTCCCAAAAGCAAAATATTTACCTAGTATCGGCTTGTAATTATAAAAATTCAAGTGAAAGCAGATAATTTTTTTGGTTTCTCTTTGAGAACGCATAGTACCCAGACGTTCTTTTGGAATGGGTGGAACTCATTTAGATGTTAATGTTTGAGTAAAAGACAAGAAAACCATTCTTAGAGTTATCTAACTGCCTCAGGTCGGTTGTTTGGGTTGGATTTTGGGGATTTTATGGCGCAAGGTCTCGGGTTGTTTGGGATTTATGACGCAAGAGACACATTTAGCCAAGCTGCGCCAAGTAAATAGACATAAACACACAAGTAAAGCTTTATTGACACAGAAGAGAAATACAGAGAAGAATCTAATCGACGCCTAAACCTCGCCCGTTGCTAACGCAGTGGGTAAATCCACTGACACACGGACACCTAATCACCACAGCTATTTCTGTATTTGTAGAAGGAATAACTTCAACTTAGTTGGGAGGCTGGAAAATTAAAATTTATTTAATTACTATGATTTATAAAATTTAACGTCTCCTTATTAAACCTCATATTTAACATAAATCAATGACTACAAACTACTCTTGATTTGCATGTCTAACAAGTTTGAAACATATAAGGACAACAAATTAAAAAATCATAAAAATCCGATTAAAATCTTTTAAAAATCAGACTTAAAATAAATTCGAATACAAAAAAATTTTGATCAACCTGCAATTAGCTTACTTTCACAAAACACCTTCTTTCACTGAAAGTGCTGAGGAACTTTTATTCAATTTTTAAAACTTTTTTTATCAAATTGCACATTTCCATTTTCTTCTGGCATAAGCGCAAGTAAAGATTTATCTCCACCCCTGACAGATACTGGGGGTACTTGAGCCTCCCAAGCACTTCCGAGGTTCCTGGGTTCAGAATAAGAGAAATGTAGAATCCGATATATTTGAAAGTTAAAAAGGATTGAGAAAAAATTTATTGATTACAGCAACAAATGATTTCTGTGGAACAAAAATTGAATTTATGAGGTTTTCTTCCACTACAAACTATTTTCATTAAAAATATAAACTGTTGTACAGCTGATCAACATTAAAATGAGACAAAAACATACAGCATCATTTGTAAGGACTTTACATTGCAAACTTTGCTGTTTTGTTTCACATAATTTCATTGAATACAATAGGTCCACATTTGTGGTCTTTTATATAGTAATTTACTTCAAAATAGTTTGTGAAAGACAACATTCAAGCAAATGATCTCAAATCTATATTTTCCAATCCAAAAAGTATATTCTGCTGGGTAGCATTTCAAACCAAGCTGACTCAACAGAATGCACCATTTGGAAAACTAGTTAGAAATAGACACATTACAAATATTAATGAAAGCAGATGCAAGCATTGTTACTTACCTGGATTTAATCCTTGCATGTGTAATTAATTATTCTCCATACTCAGCCTCAGCTTTCCAAGATGTAGCAAAAATGGCTAAAGCGCATTGATCTTTATGCATTTTATAAAGCAATATGAACTGTCATCAAAAGAACAACACATAAATAGAAGCAAATGATCAGGCCGTTTGCAGAAAACATGCAAAACGAATCATAAACACAACATGCAATAACAAAAAATATATGTATAACAAAAGTTTTTGCACACCGAAGATTGAATCAATGGATAAAACATTTCCTCTAGCAAACGTAAAATAACATGCATTTAAAACGAATATATATGTTGCTATTTACCTTTTTTACCCTTAAATATTCAAGCCTTGGTTGAGAGCTCGACGAGAGATGGAGAAGATCACCAACCGACAATCCGCGACAAAAATAACTAAACCTTAGCATGTGCAGAGGTGCGGAACGCTCCGACATGGGTTACTTTTCCTCTCACACAATTTCTCTTGGGAAAACTACAACCAAGTCCATCAGTAGAACCACTGAAGTTCTAAAACATTTTCTTGTTTCACTTAAGTTATTACCAACCCATCCTCTAAGATGAAATCCATCTGAAGACATCAATTCTTTTGCCTCAGAGATAAAAATTTCTGCTTCATTTTCACTTTGAACCTCAGTCAAAACAATTATCTACAAAGAAGGGGATTTACTAAGTTTTCCAGCTATATTTTTGAGATGGTCAGGAGCATTTTCTATCAAGTTGTTTGTACAAGCAGCCAACAAGGGACTAGAAGTAACACCAAAGACTTACTGTACAAAGGCGAAAAATAGCTTTTTGATCATTCTTCCACCACAGAAATCTCAACATATCACGATCAGCTTGTTCAATTTCTATCTGTAAAAATGCTTTTTCAATATCTGCTGATAATCCAAGAAGGTACTGTCTAAAGCTAAAGAGAATAAGTGGAATTTCTTCAATTAAATAAGGATCTTTTTCTAGGAATTTATTTAAAGAATGTCCATTTTTATCAGTTGCTGATGTGTCAAATACAGGTCTTACACGAGTTGTACTATATTCTTTCAGCACAGTTGATGCAGGAAATAAAAATTAATTTGAACCCTGTTCTTCATTAACCAGCTCAATTATCTCATTCCTCAACCAGTCTTGTATAACCGAGTCATACTCCACATATTTGCTTATTTGGTTCAATTTTCGAGTTGTAGTATGTATCTCTTTGTTGTTTTCAAGAAGTGGATAGCCTTCAATCCAAGGTAACTTAACAACATATTGACCTGTGTTATTTCCTTTTATAGTTTGTTCAAAAATCTACAAACTTCATGATTTACCAGATCTTGTTTGAGTTTAACTCCAGATTCTTTCATTCCCAGACTTTCCAAGTCCCACAACTCAGAAATGTAATGAATCAAATAAAGACACTAAAAAGTTTGATATGTTGTTTTCTGATATACCAATTAGACACTAAAATTTAGTTTTTTTCTACTAAATTTTCACTAATCTTGGGAGATCCAACTGTGATAATTTTCGACCATGCATCAGCTTCTAACAGTATCTGAATATCACAAAGATTGTCTACATCATTTGAAAAGTCACTTAAATATATTCCTCTTTATCTTTCAAACCTCTACTAAGAACAGCATCATTAATTTTGGGTACATAACTACAAATTCGATCTTGATCTAGTACATTTACTTCAAATTGAAAATCAGAATCTGTACTCACCAATAAACGCTTGTATATGCAATGTGATGTTCGTGCAGTTTCACTGCCCCCAAATAATTCTTATACATAGACAACACCCGTAAGTGCGAGTTCTAATTCCTTCACACAGCCTTTGGTAATATAGCTTCTCTGTGACCCAGAATCACTCAAAATTCTCACCTTTCGCACCACATTCTCATGAACCGCATTTGCAATTAAAGTTTGTAAATATGTTATTGGTGTTCTGTTCCTAAAATTAGTTAACATACTAATTTCACTATCTTGTATAAGTATTACCCCTTTTAACCAAAAGCTTTGTGCACAAAATCGGTTGTTTTCCTTTACACGCAGCATGCTTAACGAATGCTCTGCACTTTGAAATAAGATGCCCTCGTTTCAGACAGCAAAAACAAGCTCCTTTTTCTTACCTGTCACAGTTGTCTTTCCTCCGAAGAATCAATAGTCACTGCAGTCCTGGGAAGCATGTGAACATTTGTTGTTAATATGCAACCAATTTCTACGGAAGTGCCCTCAGATGAAATCAACAAAGTAGCAGAAAGCATGAGTCTTGAACCTTGTTAGCTGCTTTAGCAATCTGGCTTCATAGATAAACATAAATATTCAAATTTTTCTTCTATTAAACTTTCACCAGTGTGAATCTTTTCAAACTGGTCCCAGAACCCAATCCAACCACTTAAACTTCCATCATATTTCTTTAGTTCAAGTTTCGGAAGGTGCATTTTTTTAAATTCCAACTTGACAGTCATTTACAACATTCAAGTTTTCGAATCATCAATTAATTCTTTAATTTTCAAGAATCTGAGTTTGTAATCTCCGCATTTCTTCAACTTGTTCTTTAGTTCTTTTTCCGACTTGTAGAATTTCTTTCAAATAGGTTGGTTGGTAATCGAGTTTTATGATGCAAGGGCTTTATTTGGCCATGCTGAACCTGACACAAGATATACAATGTGAATAGACACATACACACAATGAAAGTTTTTACTGACACAGAAGAGAGAAATATACAAAGGGAGGAATGCACTTGACACGAATCGAAACTGCGCCGCCTACAACTCGAAGGTTGTTAGCGCAGTGGGCATACCCACTGAGCCACGACGGTCCTTCTTTCAAATAGGAAGTGTTTATAGCATTAATCTTTTCATACTTTGATTTTAATGTTTCTTTAAATCTTGCCTTGATTTCTAATTTATTTTCTAACTCGCAATCGTTCTGTCAGGGACGCGAAATATTAAATCAGGATGAAAATGCATACTTAGAAGACAACATATTTAATTCTAAGACAAGACACGAAGAACAGACATGTAGAAAGAAAATGGCTGAGTACAAACTTAAGTTATAGATCTCAATTCAAAATCAAATTCTGGCTCTCTATCGTTGTCAGATTCAGTTTAAATTTAACATTCACAATATATCTGGCTCAATTATAGCTTTTCACAACAAAGTAGTTTCATGTAAAACTTCAGACACGAAAACATGTAAATTTGTTTTACACTCCAAACTATAAGCCATGTAATGAATAAAAATATCTTTTGTATGTGGCAATTTGTATAAGTTTCATTAGGTTACTATGGAGAAGTTCAGAATATTACTTGGTTATGTCTTGGGTATGTATCTTATTTTCAAAACCTTTCAAATCCAGAACATGGAGTTTTTCCTTCCAGTATTGTAGAATTCGAATTAGATAAAAAGAAGAAAGGAAACTTTAAGATCGAGGAGCAGTAATGTCCATCCTCAACAGGTAGCAGTTTATAAAATGTTACACCTAAGTAACAGGGTGTGTTTGAACACGTTTAATTAACTAAATTATACACAGATCAAATTATAACTGTAAAGTAAATAAAAATCATCAGTATTATCCGTAAGAAACATTTAGAAATGTCATGTTAGAGTTTACGTTCAGGTTTGGTTAAAAGGTTTTTCATTCCATGCACAAGAAAAGCAGCAAGGTTCACCTTACTTAAAAATCTAGTTGCAATTGATACAAATCTAAAGAAGGATGCTTTATTTGAATTTAAAAATGGATACTTGTAATGATATACTATTTGATTGATAAAAGAAATTACGAATTATGACTGCTCTAATGGAAGTGTCGAAAAAGGTTAAATAAATACAATTTCCACGAGTTGGTGAACAACATGTAAAGTGAAAAGCAATGCATCCTAGGTGAAATGTAGTGTCACATTTGTTTATGTTAGAACTGGGTATTTAATGAAACATAATTAGATATAACCAAAATATATATGAAAATATTAAGACAAATCTTTAAATAAGAATAATTAAAACAATCTTAAAATGTGAAACGAAAGGAAAACCAACTGCTAATATTATTAAAAGAAAAACTGTTGAATTAAACATCGATATAGTGTTTAAAGGAATGGGGAAAATGGTTAAATACAATGTAGAAGACAAATTTTATGTTATAACGCTGAAATTTGTTGAACTAAATTATATTTTATTTGCGTCATTTTATGTCAAACCCTTTTCGGCTGAGGTAGACCAATCCCTACAATCAAGAATTGTAGGTGAGTACATCTTTCTCCATAATCGAATCATTCATAAGAGGTTTCATTAAAGAATTAGTTATGCAAGTAAGCAAAAGGTTTCTATACCCCACAACTATAAACACGTGCAGTTCATAAAAATTATTAAGTGTTTAAAACTCCACATCTACAGGAATCTCCTTAGAAGTCTGTGAAGTACACAAGAAATTTCCTTGATACATGTTTTGAGCAAATATTGTACTTCTATAACCTGTGAAAACCTGAAGAGTAGATAAGTATTCCTTACTTAATATAGAATTTGAATAGAAAGAAGTTTAAAATGAAAATCTGTATGTTTTTCTCCCTCTAAGAAAAAATGTATATATACTGTCACACTCTAGTGGCAAAGTGATTTTGAGTTCATTGAAAATACTAAATTGTGCACTCACCTCTTGTTGATTGTGGTAATTTTGCAATAAAGTTCATGATTAAGCTCGTTTATCACAAAGCCTGCAAATAAATGAAACAATTTAATGACAAATACTTTTAGGACATTTATTTGAAAGTTCTAAAAATGTGAAAGTAAAGACAAGGTCTAGCTGCAGAGCAATTGAAAGAAAATCTGATGAATTAAACACTAATAATTTTAGACAATTTTCTTAACTTAAAACATGCTTTAACCAGGGATTTCTGTATAACACTTTTTGTCAAATAAAGGCTACTACAAACATACATGAAATTTATGTGAGTATATCTGCCTCTATCACCTAAGAGATTTCTTAACTAATAAATCAAGGAAACAAAGTTGTTTCATTTCTTCATAACTAAACACATTTAATTAATTAAAATATTGTGTTTTAACATCACATGCCTACGGAAAAGTCCTTAGGATAATGTGGAAGAGTAAACTCTGGTACAAGTCTTGAGAATGTAGGTTATTCTTAAAACCACAGTTACTTTTTCTTATTAAGAATTTCACTTAAAGATAAATAAAAATGCAATGTTACAACAAAAAGCTGCAAGTGTTTAGTATTGAAACAAAATATTTAATGTTTGATGTATGTGATTAATATTGTAGCATACATATAATGTATGGAATTAGACCATTAATAATACAAGAAAAAAAATCATTTTAGAATAGGTAGAACAGGTTTTTGGTGAAACACCAAAGAATTGTGCCATGCTTGACTGCAGAGTATGATTCTGGGTAACATGATAGAATGCTAAGAAACACTACTAAATTCAAATCTAAATGGATAATATGATTTGTACTCTCACCAGTGAAATGCGACTAAATTAGTGGTTTCAAACTTTATAAACCTCCATCCCTCTTATGTAAAAATATTCACGCTCCCTTTGAATTTCCATAAGTTTTAATTTCATAATTTCCTTAGGTTAAGACTTGTTTATGGAAAACAAAAATTTTGAAAATGGATATAAAAGAATCATTCTAATACTTGAAACAATATTTAAAATATTAATTTGTTATAACATATTTTATGCATTCAAGCAAATCTTATAGTTCTTTCACCAAAAAATAAAACATAACACTACATAATAAATACAACACATATTGTAAAATAATCTTAGGGTTAAAGAGGAAATTGGTCTGGCAATGACTGTTCTTTACGCTCAGTGGATGTGTTTACTTGGAAGACCCCAAACAATAAGCAATATATTTTATAATTTGGTTTAATATGTACTCTACATTAGGGTGATGTGAAAAATCAAGTTGAACAATTTAATTTGATGTTTTGAGGTGGTGTGGAGTTTATGGTGCAAGGGCAATATTAAGGTATCCCCGCAAACTTGAAATTTTAGGGCAAAATCGGGAATTTCACTAATGCATGGAAATGAATGTAGCAGTTGAACTTAACTTAGTATTAATCATGTCCTCATATCATAATGCAATATATGTCAAATGCCATGGAATCAAATGAACATAAGTCATAAATAGGGTTACCATACGTTCCAGTCAGAAGGGTGAGTCTGATTACTCATTTTATCCCTTTATGAAAGAATTTAGGTTTTTCGCTCAGGAAAAAAACATACAAACCCAAGTTCCTCATAATTTTCAGCTATTGATTACCCCCTTGCAAGGCTATTGGATGCAGTTCTGTAAATTGAACCCTTAGGAAATATTATGAAATTTATTTTTAACTGTAGAAACTTTTCTGCCCTGGTGCAGTTTTATATGACCTAAACAGAGGCTGGTGATATTATTTTAACTGAACTTATATGAACTGATATTACTTGATGCAAAAGTAAAACATTTTCAGAAAAAAATTAATGATAATATTGGTTATTTTGAAACAAACTTGTATGAATTGATCGAAGAGTGATTGCCAAAACATTCTGTGCTTCATCAGTACATCAAAAAATTAGAATTTAACCTTTGAACCCTGAAAAAGCATGGATTCATTTCTTCAAACATTTTAGGCATCAGAACATGTGACCAATACCATGATAAAGATATAACATACATTTTCTGCTTACCTGGAGCATCTGCTCCTAAATTAAGGGTGTTTTCAGTGATGAACAATGTTTGGTCTGAAGTTTGGTTTCATAATAACAAAGAAAAATTGTGCAAATTTTAAAATATTTGACATTCCTAGCTGTAAACGTATTTATTTATAATATAATTGGCACAAGGATCTAAAACGTCATACTGCACCATTAAGTTGTAAATGTAACAGTTTTGAATATATCTCATGTGAAAAAACTGAACAATTCCAAAAATGCAGGGATCTTCTGATCTCATAAATCGAAAATGTTCAGAAAAGGTTAGTGGTCTTAAAAACATTTTGTTCTTAGTACATGGAACAATCAGAACTTAACCTCTGAAGAATAGTACCTGTTACTATACCTATTGAAGACAATAAATGCAGTAAACTATTGGGAAAGGAAACCCAAGATAGAAAAACTATGATTTTTGAGTCGGTTGATGCTTAGATTTCAGTAACAGGAAATAGAGGAAGAAATTTATGGGCTTATTTCCTGACTAGTGAAAAAAGAATCAACTTCATCAAATGGACAAGAATCATTGCGACAATCTGATGTTATGATTGCAGAATCTTCCAAAAACCAAATGAGAAAACGAATATAAATTTTTCATCTTTAGCTTTTACCAGTGATCTTATTGAGTTTTCATAGAACAGTAGCAATTAAATCATCTTTAGTTCTTCAGAATGTTAAAATAATTAGTCCAAAACACGCATGGTTGTAGATTGGTTTGTTAATGGAATAAGATATATGGCAAACTACAAACAAATCATAGAAATTAATTGGACTCACTATCCTTTGACAGACTGTGTGTAGAAATGTCATTTTGGGAAGAGAAAACTTATATCGGAAGCAGAATTATTTTTCTTGAAAATGTAGCCTATGATTCAAGAGAAGCTGTAAATGTAACTTGCATTTAGAAATGTTGAGTACGAAAACTACTGATTTGTTCATATTTGCTGTGGATTGCAATGGATCCATCATCAAAATACAGGGTCTTGCATTGGTTCATTCATCAGCTTTGCGTAAATGAATACCTTTTGGGGCATTAAAAGTGTGATGGTGCCGATTCTCAAGGGTTTTCAGGTCCTGTGTGGAAAGAATTGAAATGCATTATTCTGACATACTGATGAAACATTCCCAAGTGAAAAAAGGACATAATTATTAGAATTTGACAGAAAATTCCACATTTATATCCAAAGCGAATGGTTTTCTTAAATGTATCAACTGAGATTCAGACGACAGACTGAGAAAAGAATTGGCTCTGGCATAATTAGAATAACCGGCACACTAGTACAACTGTAGTTGGATCAAATTCTGAAAAACAGGAAACATGAATTGAAATAAGTTGATAATTACTCGTATAAAAATGCTATTTTAATAAAAATGAACAAAACTATGAAAGTGTGATTAATTGTAACTATTAATAAAAATCATGATCAGGCCGAAAACCTAAATTTGAATAATCTTTAAATGTTTACAAAATATATTTTCTCTTCATTTTTGATTTGGCAGTTATCTTGTCACTCTTGCACTTCAATTTTTATCATATTTTTCGCCTTTCTCACTTCATCTTCAATTTCCGAGACTGCTGACTATTTATGTAATGTAACCCAGTAATTAATTACCTCTTATATTAGTTGATTACCACTATTTAACCACTTTAACTAGTACTGGATACACATGCTCAAATTTTATATTTAATGTACCCAAAACAATTGCCAAACACTTAGTCATCATGAAATATCTAACTTCAAATTTAAAATCAAAGCTTGTCTAAAAATTCAGTATTTGACCAATTTGGTCAATTACTGGAACACATGCATTTTGTTCGATTTGACATGACCATTGTTTTTATTTTTATCAATAAAAAGACAGATTAGTGAATTTCAGATTAGTTACTATTTATTCTAGTAGTCCACGGGCTGTATAAATATTATTTTTATTTGTCGTGGAATAAATAAGCTTGCTTGTTTAAATGATTAATATGAGAATGGTCAATTATTGGTAGGTAATCAGGGACTGCCTAGTTTACCCTCTTTAACTACAGCAAAAATTGAGGATATAATAGAAAAATTAAATGTATAATTGGTATTTACAGGCCCTTATGCATTTTGGAAACAGACATTCCACATATATCCCCATAATCGCTACAACTTAATATTGAGAAAAATTAATATTACGAATTTCGGTGAAAGCAATTCAATTCGTACGATTGAAAACAATTAAAGTCAAGATATAACTATTACAATTTTTGTTATGCTGTTTTCAAATTAATTTTCTAATTCCATGAACAAAATTTTAGAGCTTGCCTACCTTTAAGTTATAACCAATCGTGTGAAGACATGACTTCATCCAAAGGAGAGCAAATGTGCACTTATAAATCACAAACAGATTTTATATCCTCCACGAAGCAGCATGCAAAATTCTCAAATTTTAACTACATGTGTAAACAGCGCGAGTATAACATCATTTCAACCACAAATGCAACCAATTGGTGAAGGATTGCCATTTGGCAAACTTTATGAAACATTTCCAAATTCCAATGAGTTAAAAAATATATTGATAAAGTTTGCCAAGTTGCAGCCATTCCCAGATACAAACGAAAAAAGGGTTACTGGAAATAGTTGTAATACATTGGAGCAGATACAACAATCCCGATTCACCGCGGTAACCGCTTCCTAGAAAGTGGGGCCTCCCCAATTGTAGGTCTGGCATTGTTAATCTCTAACCCCCATCTCATTCACAAAATCAACTCAAATGACAACTTTCCCTAGCCAGAGTATAGTTTGCCTCCCACGAGTTGGCAGTTGAGTCACATGGTCTTGAACAAGTCATTAATTAAATTAGGATTCTGGCAGTAATGTAAACAAATCATGTCTTTTATTGATGTCTTTAGCAGGGATTCTAGTTTTAAGTTTATTCAGTGTCAAAAGCGATAGCAATGTTAACATGTTGGCAAAGGAAAACCATTCATGCTTTACATATGCAGTTGACTGATCTACACTATAGACACGCATTACCCTCTATATATTATAATTACTAAATTCATACTTGATGCACTATATAGTGTATGTATACTTTGTGTACATGTCAGGTTTTGAAATATAAATATATATTTGTCGAATTTTATAACCCATTACTTAGACGATTGACTAAAACAGGAAGGCAGAATTGCTAGTAGTTGTTCCAGTAACAGCAGTACCTAATGACTAATTATCTAATTTAGAAGTTTCTTATTTGTATTGTAAAATAGTTCATCTATCTACAAAAATAACATTTCCACCTTTATGAATTTTTAATTTTGATTCTTATGTTGATTTTCTTATAAAGAATAAAACAATAAATGGTTTTGTTTCTACTACATCTGTGTAGTTAAAATTAAAATGAATGATGCAAAACTACTGTATTAACCAATCTTGAGAACTTTAATTCAATCGAAGTTTTATTCTTTTCCAAAAGATGGGATACTCTTACAATCGATTGAGTACGCATTTATTCCAACTTGTGTGCTTGATCTCCAGGATCCTCAGAAATCGTCAAGGAAGACATTACGCAGAAGGAAAGCACACCCAGGGTTAAGTAACAGGAATCGAACCTGCACTGCCTACAGCTAAGCCAGTCAACACTTCCCTCAGTAACTCTTCGACATTGAACAAATTTCCTAATTTCTGGCATCAGAAAAGCACAATCGTATGACAATTCTGCTATCACTTTGCACAAACTGGAATGCTGTTTATCATTAAATGCACTCTTAGCAGCAATGCATCACATTAAAATATAATGAAAAAATGATTGTAGCCACTGATAATTCCATGCTGCAGAAATACCAAATACCTAGAGGTCATTAAATAGTAACTAATTAAGAAGGGAATTGTAATTTCACAGAATAGCAACAGATTTTCTTTTGAAAATCGCCCTTTAATAAATTCATTTTTTTTAAGATTTTGGAAACGTCTTGTGTCTGATTCTACAGAACCTCAGTCGTCCATATTTTGGAGGCACCGTCGAGATCAAAACATGAGGTCCTGTAGAATCAGTAGTTTAAAAAACAGGTAATTTCCAAAATCATCCACCGTCTACATAAAACATGTAAGGCGGCAACTCATCAGCTATGAACATTGACCCTCTAAGGCAGTGGTTCCCAAACTTTTCAGTCCAGGGACCCCCTTGAAAATTAAAAACTTTCGTGAACGTCTTGAGGTTATAAAATTATATAGGCCATAAGTAGAGACCTGCATATGTCCATAATGATCCTAATTTTTCATCTTTATATAAGTAAACTATTGAGATATTTGTTAAATAGATTATAAAATGTTAAAACTTTGCATTAAGGATTAATGATGACAGTTTAAAATTCTGAAACAGAAAAATTAGAGTTCTGAAATAAAACAAGCAGCAAATACTATAAAACCCCTTATGTTGGAAATGGGCCGCGGGATGACTCATTCCTTTAAGTGTAGTTTCAGTTCTCACTTCTTGACTCCTCCCCCTCTGCTGGTTTCAGTTCGTACTTTCGCGAGTGCGAGCGTTGCTTTTTTACTTGTTTGTTATTTTTATGTGCTTTCTGTTTCTATGTTGCATTTGTTGATGTTCATGTATGTGCTGTGTAATAAAGTTAGATTTGAAATAGCAATCTCGGAGGATGGTTGTGGATCTTTTAGACTCCTTGTTCTTTCGTTTGATAGAATCATTATGCGTCAAGTTGACGTGAACGGCCCTACAACTTTTATTGAAAGGGAATACATTTTGTTTTAGAGAGTTGTTCCCTACATATTACTGGCGCCCAACGTGGGGCGAATAGTGGTTCTCCCTTTGATGAAATCGAAAGCATGGAGCAATTGAAAATTAAAAGGAAAGGATTACGCGTTTCGTTCACTTCTTGTGCAAATAAAGTTGAACAGGAACTTTTAAAGGAAACGCGTGATGTGAAACAACTTTTGATTTTAAAGAATCAATTGGATGATAAGTTTGCCCGCTTAGAAGCTTGTCAAGAATCCTTGTCGGATCGAATTTTAGAAGAGGATTCTGAAAAGATCTTCGTGGATGATCTCGAAGGTGCTGATGTTTATCGAGATAAATACTGTGCTTTATTGACTGAGCTAGATGCTAAGTGTTTCGATTCCTCAGCGCTAAAGGATATGGGAAAACGAAAGTTTAAGTTGCCCAAAATCGAACTGAAACGTTTTAATGGTGATGCCAAGGATTTTTTGTCCTTTTGGTCAATGTTTGAAAAGATTCATTTGGATGAGAGTCTTCCGGACGAGGATAAATTCCAGTATCTTCTGCAATCAGTCGTACCCAATTCTCGTGCGGCTCGATTGGTTGAAAGCTTCCCAGCAACTGCTGCTAATTACTCGAAAGCTGTGGAACAGTTAAAAGAAAGGTTCGGAAGAGATGACCTGTTGGTGCAGATTTACGTCCGCGAGTTACTAACCATGGTTATGCGTAACGCCGCAACCGGACGTGTCAAAACAGATTTACCGTCACTATATGACGAGCTTGAAGGAAAGCTGAGAGCCCTGGAATCCCTAGGACGGACGTCTCAGAAGTATGGAGACTTTTTGACACCGCTTGTGGAGAGTTGCCTTCCAGAGGACACTTTGATTGCTTGGGAAAGAAGCCGCAACAAGGTGGAAAATAATGCAGATGAGCGGACATTGCCGAACTTGATGAGTTTCTTGAAGCAAGAAGTCATAGGAGAAGAAATGGTAGGACTTGCTCGCAGTGGTTTTGAGACGAACTTTGTTAGGAAACTGAAACCGCAAGTCAGAGAAAGTGCACAGGACATTCCTCCTGCTGCAGCTTTGGTAAGCACATATCAGGACAGTTCAGGTAAGAGAAATGTTTGTATATTCTGTCAGAAAAGACATCCAAGTGAAAATTGTTTCGTTGCTAGAAAGCTGACTTTTGATGACAGAAGGAAAATAGTAACCAAGAGTCATGCTTGCTTTTCTTGTCTAAAACTTGGACATTCTGTTAGAAATTGTAGGTTTAAAAACAAATGTATACAGTGTAATCGAAACCATTTTATTTTGATGTGTCCAGACCGTGAAGCTAACACTAGTGAAAACAAAAGTGTAGATGAAAGTAAAAGTAATCTTGAATCGACTAGTTATTTATCAAATAGTTGCACTGTCGATACTGTACTATTAATGTCATTAATTGTTAAGATTAAGAGTGTAAGAAAGGAGATGTGTGTAAGAGCTATTATTGATACGGGCTCACAATTGTCATATTTAAGTAAAAGAGTTATCAATAATCTGAAATTACAATCTAAAGGAAAGTTGAATATTGTGCATGGTCTATTTGGGGGGAGCAAATCAGAACCCAAAGTACATCATATCTATGAGGTGAATATTTGTGATTTAAAGAATAGTTTTTCTATCAAATTAGATGTTTTGTCTCAAGATAAGATTTGTGGTACTGTGCCTAAAGCTAAAACTGTTATGACTTTAAAGGAATTACAGGACAATAATTTGTTTGTTCCTGACTTGAGCTCTGAAGAATATGATATTGATTTGCTTCTCGGAGCTGATGTTGCTGGTCAGATAATGACTGGTAATAACAAAAATTTAAAGTCGGGATTAATTCTGCTATGTACAAAACTGGGTAATACTTTAATCGGAAAAGAAGAAAATGTGTCTGATAGGTGTGATGTTGTATCGGGTTCGGGTACTTTAAAAAGTGTTTCTTGTTTCAATGTTTCTGATGTAATAACTATGCATGCTATGAACTGTGATGTAAATCGTATGTGGGATCTAGATGTCATTGGAATTACCGATCCATGGGAGAATGCTAGAAAGAAACTTGTTTTTTCTGATACTCTTAAGCAATTTCAGGACAATTTAACTATTCTTCCCAATGGAAGGTACGAGTTGTCTTTACCATTCACATGTGAAAGTGATTTACCAAGTAATAAGAATTTGGCCTTATTGAGATATAAAAATATGTGTAAACGTGCATCAAGAGAAAATTATTTAAAAGATTATATTAATGTTTTTAAAGAGTGGGAAGAAATGCAAATAATCGAAAAGGTTCCTGCCAATGAGATAGATAACTTTGGACACTATTTGCCTCACAGGCCGATAATTAAAGAGTCTAGCCAATTCACCAAAATTAGGCCGGTCTTTGATGCTAGTGCAAATGAGGGTAAGAAACCCTCGCTAAATGATTGTTTGATCAAAGGATCAAATTTAATTGAGCTAATTCCGGATATAATTGATCGGTTTAGGCTGTATCCGATTGGCTTATCTGCTGATATTGAGAAAGCTTTTCTCCAGTTAAGTATAGCTCCTGAGAACCGCGATTTTTTGCGTTTTTTCTTTCCCTCTGAGACTGAAGATGCAATAATTTATAGACACTGTCGTTTGGTTTTTGGTGTTAAAACTAGCCCGTACTTATTAATGGCATCATTACATCATTTACTTGAAAATGCCTCTGAAGAGTATTCAGAGATAGTTCATAAACTGTGTCATTCTTTTTATGTGGATAATTGTGTCACGGGTGTCAATAATGTAAAAGAATTGGAACAGTTTGTGCCTCTTACCCAAAAATTAATGAAAAGTGCATGTTTCAATTTACGAATGTGGGAAGGGAATGTTGCTAATCCTTACCTTTCCAATTCTTCTGGAGAAACTTCTCTTTTGGGAATGATTTGGAATTTAGATCAGGATTCCTTGAAGTGCAATATTCCTAAGAAAACCGACATTGAGCTAGAGCAAACCAAACGAAGTGTCTTATCATTGGTGCAACAGTTTTTTGATCCTCTTGGTTTGTTGTCTCCTGCTACTTTGCCACCCAAACTACTACTGCAGGAGGCTTGGAAAATGAAGTTAGCTTGGGATAGCCCTTTGCCCTCCAAGTTACTGAATGAGTTTTACAGTTTTTTAAGTGAAATATGTATCCTTAATGAGTTTCAAGTTCCCAGATATTTGAAAAGTAACCAAACTTCCGAATTACATGTTTTTGTCGACGCAAGCAAAAAGGCATACGGAGCTTGTGTCTTTTTACGATCGGTAGTATCTCAAGAAGTTAATGTGCAGCTTGTCAGAGCTAAATGTAGAGTTGCTCCTTTGAAGGACATGTCTATTCCCAAATTGGAGCTCATGGCCTGCTGTATAGGAGCTAGACTGGCCCTCTCCATTAGACTGGCATTTGATCTGCCAGATATGAAGATTACATTCTGGAGTGATTCCATGACGGCTCTTTGGTGGATAAGAGAACACGGAGAGTGGTCAGTGTTTGTATCAAATCGTGTAAAAGAGATTAATAAACTCACATCCCCTGATCAGTGGCGGCATGTGCCAGGGGACAGAAATCCAGCTGATCTTGTTTCCCGGGGCTGCAGTCCTCATCAGTTGATTAAATCTCAGTGGTGGAGAGGACCACTCTGGTTGTACGAGGCTGCTGAAAACTGGCCGTTAAGTGACATTTTTTGTGAGAGTGAGGTAAACTCGGAGAGGCGAAAAGTTAGACTAAGTAATTTGAACTTGGAAATAAATAGTCCTCTTTGGTATGAGAAGTTTTCTAAATTTGAATCCGTTATTCGATTGGTAGCCTGGGTTCTGCGTTTTGTGAACAATACACGGTGTGAAAACGGTGAGCGAGAAATCGGAAGGTTGTCATTAAGAGAATTAGAGAGAGCTGAGAAGTTTTTAATAAGAGAAGCTCAGTTAAAGTGTTTTCTTAAAACCAATAACTTACCCGTTTGTAACACTTTTACAGATGATGAAGGCATACTTAGAGTGAAAACACGCATCACGCAAAGGATTGATAAGCCTTCCTTTCTTTCTCCAGTACTTCTCCCCGACAAATGTCCCTTCACAGAGCGTTTAATTGAACATTTTCACAACATAAATTGTCATGCAGGGACTCAGATACTGTTATGCGCTCTGCGCGAGAAGTTCTGGATCGTGAGAGGAAGGAGAACTGTCCGACGTATCGTTAAAAATTGCTTGAGATGCAGACGTTACAGTGCTAAAGCAGTTGAAACAGACCCAGTGTCTCTTCCTGCAGATCGTGTGAAAGATTCCACGAGTTTTGAAGTGGTTGGAATCGATTTAGCTGGTCCCTTATACCTCAAACATGGAGATAAGTCATGGGTAGTTTTATTTACTTGTGCCATTTACCGCGCAGTACACCTCGAATTGGTTACCTCTCTAAGTACGGATTCATTTCTACTTGCCTTTCGCCGCTTTGTGGCGAGAAGAGGACGCCCGCGAATTATCTACTCGGATAACGGCACTAATTTTAAAGGTGCATTCAATTGCCTTGCTGAAATTGACTGGGACAAAGTATTAAATGAAGCCGAATTACATCGAATCATTTGGAGGTTCAATCCTCCCACAGCTGCCTGGTGGGGAGGTTGGTGGGAACGCCTTGTCAGGACTCTGAAAGAGCTTCTTAAACGAACCTTGGGGAAAGCCGTATTGACATATGAGGAGCTTCAAACTGTGTTATGTGACTGTGAATCTGTAATGAATGCCCGTCCTCTCACCTACTTGTCTGAGGATGCAACTGATTTTAAGCCCCTCACTCCCGCCATGTTTCTCCTTGAAGAACCTGAGTCTAGGGTTACAGATGTAGATCTTGTCGATGTTAAGCACTGTCGTAAGAGAGTGAAATACCGGCAAAATATATTGAAGGAGTTGAGAAAACGTTTTCCTACAGGAATATTTAGGCCAATTGATTCAAGTGCAGTACCAAAAACAACAGTGTTCTACCGTGAGTGTGGGTGAAATTGTACTCATAGGTGACGATTTTAAAAAACGTTTGAACTGGCCACTTGCTAAGGTTATCCAACTGATACCTGGTAAAGATGGAAAGGTGCGAACTGTTAAATTAAGAACTCAGACTGGGGTCTGGACTAGACCAGTTCAGAGAGTTTTTCCCTTAGAGTTGCAATCTAATGTTTTAGATTCTGTTTTACAGGGTAAGAAGTGTGATTCTGAGAATGATGCAATAGCTCAGACAGAAGTCCCTGTTAAGGATGTTGTACAGGTCGAGCCACCTGTAGAAGTACCTGTGGTGCCTAAGGTCACCAGATATGGTCGAATCTCAAAAGCACCTGAGAGGTTAAATCTGAATGTTATATTATGAGTCACCTTTCAGCGACTCAAAAGAGGGGAGTATGTTGGAAATGGGCCGCGGGATGACTCATTCCTTTAAGTGTAGTTTCAGTTCTCACTTCTTGACTCCTCCCCCTCTGCTGGTTTCAGTTCGTACTTTCGCGAGTGCGAGCGTTGCTTTTTTACTTGTTTGTTATTTTTATGTGCTTTCTGTTTCTATGTTGCATTTGTTGATGTTCATGTATGTGCTGTGTAATAAAGTTAGATTTGAAATAGCAATCTCGGAGGATGGTTGTGGATCTTTTAGACTCCTTGTTCTTTCGTTTGATAGAATCATTATGCGTCAAGTTGACGTGAACGGCCCTACAACTTTTATTGAAAGGGAATACATTTTGTTTTAGAGAGTTGTTCCCTACACCTTATTTATCAAATGAATTTCTAGTTTTATGTGTAGAAAGAGATTGTAAGCATGGTTCTGCGTGTGCACAATAGCCCCGACTGTAGACTCAGTTAAAGGCAGCATGAAGAAGCATATATTAAGTCTTTTTACGCATGACAGTAGACATTAATTTTTTTAGTAATTGAGATATTGCAGCAGAGGTGCAATATTTCAATCATCCCTCATTGGAGAATACTCCCTTAGCTACAAGTCAGTTGCTCGGTTTTGGGATGTATTTTTATAATAATCGTTTTTTAACATATCGTGTTTCAGAACAAAACAATCGGAGAAAATGATGAAATATTTTATTTTCCTTCAAAGGGATTCTCTGTTTTGGCTAGTGATGTATTGAATGTTTTCTGCTGATCCCTGGGGGTCCGGGGACTAATCTTTGGGAACCACTACTCTAAGGGGTTCACACGCATATATACTTACTACAACTTGCTATCTTCCCTGCAGGACTTCTAACCAGTGTTTACCTTCTCGTCCAATAGAATCTTTCCTAGGATTCTTTCAATCTCACAGGTGTGGTTATTTTGTCCATTTTGATGGTCTTGGAGATTTCTGTTTTTTACGTTTTTCATCAGCGTTTGTCTCAAAAATGGTATTAATTTTACTATTGAGGCTCCGTGTGTAAGTGCATCATCAGCTACTAAATAAAAAAGAATGCCGTTCGTGTTAGCGAGTTTTTTAATCCTAGGCGAAATCGGATTCAGTTGTGTCGGCGCCAGTGGCTGACTTTCCCGCTGGTACGTCACGATACTACAAAAACCGCGTCATCGCGCAACTCTCTTTTTGGCCAGATGCTACCTCCTGGGTTTTAAGTTGAGCCCACATCGTCTTTTTGCTTTGTCAGGCCGGGGGAACTTTCACCCCCAACGTCCCCTGTCAATCACTTTTTTTTTATCTATGATTGGCTGATACAGTAAACTAATGCAAGAGTAATAAATATTTATTCGTAAAACAATGGTTATTTATATAAGGTTTAAATGAGGAAAACCTAAACTTTTATCTATTATTGATTATCTTGCTAAGGCTGAAAATGATAAAACACAACTTTTGTCAATGAAATGGAGCTCAGATTTTGTAACCAAGATAACCTAATAATATACATTTATATATAATCATGAAATAAGTGAGTTTTCAATTTGGTGAAATAGTTGCACGTGTGAATTAAAATACATTTAAGTACCTAAGTAAGCATTTTAACAGTTTCTAAACTGTTGAACCGCCATTAAGTCATTTCACTGTACAATTTTTAATATAGAACACTTTTCTCTGTGAATTTTTTTGAAAAAGAAGTTAAAATATTTTAACTACCGATTGGTACTTTAAACTTGGTACTTGTCTGAATAAATAATAATAAAAAAATTAGCAAACTGTTTACTACATATTGCAACTTGAATTTGAGTCACTGAAGCGATCTGGTGACTAAATTTATTTATCCTGATGCACGTTGTACATCATATTATACAATACATAAGTATATACTTAAAAATCTACGAATAATTATTCTATATAGGAGAACAAACAGAATTCCTGTAATTCAGTCAAAAAGAATAATCTTTCCAAAAACATTTTAGCAATTGAATTTTAAACATATAATTTTAAAATAGTAAAGGCAATTGAATAAACAGGCAATTGATTAAATATAAAAGTTAAATAATCAACATAGAAGTAAACTTTAAAAAAACATTTAAATTTGAAACACGAAAACACAAAAAGTTTTTTAAAGCGTTTTGTAAGCAGCTTGAATTTTTTGTCCTAGTTATGAATTCACTAGACAAACCAATATTAGTAAATATAATTAGAAAAAGGGAGAATTTTCAGCTTGCGTACTTACCGCACATTTTAAATACTTAAGTACACCATTTTTTTAACTGTTATAACAAAAGAAAAGCCAGTAAGTAATTTCATAGTGTAATTTTAAGAGAACACATGAAATTTGAACCCTAGCCACAATAGTCTATGAAACAGTAATACAGTATATCATTGAAAGGGCTTTTTAGTATTTAGAGGAAAATTTTTATTTATTAATTGTTCAAAAGATACAAATCGAAACTTTTATCTCTATAGCAATCTAAATGTGTAATTGTATGATTTGTAAATCTGGAAGGATAGAATTGCAAATAAAACTGTTTTCCTTAATGCAATTTTGCTCCAATTGGGTGCCCTAATAAGAAATTTACCAGGCAAGCCAATAATATTTATAATCATGAAAAAATTAAATTTGCTGTAATTATTAAGCGTTTGAAATGTTCATCAATTTTTGTAAATGCTACACTTTTAGAGAAGGCAGGAAGTAATTTAACAGTATAGGTTTTAACAGAACACCCTTCACTATGGTATTTTTCGAAAAACGATTAAAATATTTTAACTATAAGATTGCACTTTAAAATGGAAGGAATATCTGAATAAGTAATTGGTTGTAAAATAAAAAATGAGTGAATTCCTTACTTCACATTGGTACATGAATTTTACAATCATTCAAGTAATCAGTTAACAGTACAATTACTTATCCTTATGCATCTTGTACGTACTTTTATACAATATATGAGTATTTACTTTAAATTATTCAAACTAATATTCTGTATTGGAGAAGAACTCAATGCTCGTTAATCAGTCATTAAATATAACGTTCAAAAAACTTTTGCCAATTTAATTTCAAAAATGTTATTATGAAATATTAAAATAAAGGCGATTGAATAAACAGATAATTGATTTTACTATAAAAGTGAAATGAGTACACAGAAGTGAATTTAAAAACGATTTAATAATTTGGTTTACTATCGCAATTATTCGTAAGACTTAGAAATTCAACTACCAAGCGAATCACTTACTATATATTGAATCATTATTTAGTGAGAGCTATAGTCATAAAACGTTATTGAAGTGATTAATTATCAATACACATGTTATCCGTCCCTAATAATTTGAAATATTATTCAATATATTCTTGCTTATATAAAATATTTTAGTTGTTAATTCTACTGAATGAGAAACAAATAACACGTAACAGTGTGTTACTTTACGCTTTTTTTAATAAAAGAAAAATATTTTCCATTAATTGGAGGTCAAAAGTACGTTAGAAGAAAAAAGCAATTCAAATAGAAATAAAATTTTTCCAACTCTAGCAGTTATGCACAAATTCAGAGATGTTAAAATTTTGCTTTGAATTTCCAGCTCATTCATTGCAGAGCTGAGAAATTCGCGAGAATCTGCTACTCTTTTTCTGTCTAATCCCTTATGTGCAAACCAGACAAATCGAAACTTAGGGTTCTTTAAAAAGAAACCTTTAACCCTCCTGGTGGTTGTCTCGACGAGGTATCTCATCGTTAGCAAAACATACCAGATCTTGATGGCGAGATATCTCGTCATTAGCAAAATTGATCAGAGGACGAGATATCTCGTTGACCCCCCGCCTGGAGGGTTAAACCAATTCTTAATCATTATGAAACAAATAACAGAAACAAAACTAGCACCAAAGTTTGGAGAAAAGATAGCTTGCAAAGTCGAAAATAGTTTAGAAGTAACTCCTATTTCCCTATTCATAACTCCTTCAAATCCTGTGAGTCGTCTCCAAGTCGGGGACATGAAGTCAGGAAACTTCCCATACAATTTTTTATCGTTATATTCTTCAGAAAAGGGTATCTTAGAAAAAGTCAGGATGTAGTTTAATAGCCGTCACTGCTAAATCTGAGAGATCTACGAAAATAGAAATTTTACCAATTTGCTACAAATTTCAAATTGCTCTGGTATCTCTAGAAACGGAAAGACAATATTAAAAACTATCCTTAATGAGAAGAGCTTTTCGTAACAAATAGCGTGGTATGATTTAGTAATTGTATTTTTATTCCTTAATAAAAAAACATTTAAAAGTAAAATTTTGGGAAAATGCTATTTTTCAACTTTTTTAAAATGCTTATTTAACTGAAAAAAATCCGAAAACATCAACAATTTTCAACATTATAGATCAAGATGTCTATTATATGTCCCGAAACATTCATTATTGCGTTTTACTTATTTTTGCCTCAGGAACACTTAACTAGATGGAAATTTGGCTTTTTTGTCGCAGCTGTAATAGTTACAAGCTTTGATTGTATAAAAATCCGATTTAAGTGTAAAATAATTATTATTGTGACGTGTAAAATATCGCATGAAATTACTTTTTTATTTCTGTTTTTTTCTTATGCTTAATTCCAAGTGAAATATTCCATCAATGAAATAATCATGCAGTCAGTGGAGAGATAATTTGTTAGTGGTCTTTAATTTGCTCATATCTTGAGGAAATGTAAGTATCAAACTCTATTACTTGTGAATATTAAATATGTTTTGCAAATATTGAGTATTATTAGACATATAAATACAATATCTAATTTTTAGAGTAATAAAAAAAAAATTTAATTTCTGATGCTTCAAACTGAATTTGGAGAAATTTTGCTATTATGTAAAATCAACCGATTGAAAGAACTTTCTGAGCTTACAGATACAGACAAATCTGGCATGAATTTCAAAGATGCCGTTAAATTCCTTTAGCCCACAGAAACCTTTTCACTTCTATCAAAATCGAGATTTTGGCATTTTGTGCAACTAATTTCTGGATTAAAATGTGTCAATTTTTATTTCCAAATAGATTCAAAGAAAAGTTTTCCCTAGTTTCAAAATATAAAATATCGTTGTCTGCGTTTAGTAGGTTTGAGAAACAGATATTCAAACATCCCAACATTAAGCTATTTCACAACTGCTCTTCAAAGTTACAATTCCTAAAATGCCTGGATCTTCTAAAATATTTATTTTTGAATCAAAATAATTTGGATATCACTGCATAAACTAAACAGCTATGCCAAATTTCATGAAAATAGGTCATCATGCGAACATGAGTTTTTCTCATTTTTCATTCACATAGAATGACCCTTTTGCGAACCAAAATTTCTTAAAATACACTGCTGGCCACCCAAATTGCAACACCAAGAAAGACAAGAGATATCACAACAAAATTTATTTTGTAGATAACATGTTGACCAAGTATCAAATGATTAAATTCATAGACTTCTGTGAAGTGTGGTTCCTGCCAAAATCAGTAGCCAGAGTAGCCGCCATTGTTGGAGATCACCGCTGCCACACGCCTCGGCATTGATTCAAAGAGACTTTGGATGTGTTCTTGGGGTACAGCAGACCAAGCAGCTTCCACACGTTGCCAAAGTTGATCTGGTGTGGCAGCTGGGGATGTATTCTGGGTCAATCGTTGAGCAACCATGGACCACATGTTTTCTATCGGCGAAAGATCCGGAGAGCGAGCTGGCCAGGGAAGCAATTCAATCTGGCGATTGACGAAGAACCCTTGGACAATGCGTGCCACGTGTGGTCGCGCATTATCCTGTTGAAATATGGCTGTGGGCAAGCCCTGAAGGTAAGGAAGGACAACTGGCTCCAACACCTCGGAGATGTAGCGCTGGCTGTTTAAAGTACCGGCAATGCGTACTAGAGGAGTGCGAGAGTGATATCCAATACCGCCCCATACCATAATACCCGGTGCAGGACCAGTGTGGCGGTGCATAACGCAGCTGTTCAGCATCCTCTCTCCATGGTGTCTCCAGACTCGAATCCGACCATCGTGGTGTTGCAGACAGAAGCGTGACTCGTCAGTAAAGACAATTTCATTCCATTCTGCCGTCCACATCCTTCTTTCATCGCACCATTGGCGGCGGAAACGTCTGTGGTTCTGCGTCAAGGGTAGACGAAGCAATGGACGTCTTGTGGACAGACCACTCTGCTGTAAACGGCGTCGAATGGTACGCGCAGACACTGGATGATGCGGTACAGACTGAATGTGCTGTGCTATGGTTCGTGATGTGGCTGAGCGATCCGTCACTGCCATACGCACAATATGCCTGTCATCACGTGAAGTGGTGCACTGAGGTGGATGCGATCGAACACGTCGGTCCGTCGTACCCTCCTGCATCCAACGATCACATATCCGCATTACAGTTGTTTGGTTTCGTCCAACACGACTACCGATTTCCCTGAAAGATAATCCACAATCTCGGTAGGCCACTATCCTTCCTCTGTCGAACTCGGATACTTGATCAAAAGATGATCGCTGTTTTCTACGAGGCATAATTGATCGTTTTTTTGAAAAAACCACAAGAAAAACACAATTGCCGTACTTGAAATCGTCGAAATCTCCAAGCCTTAAATAGCGCCGCTTTGAAGTGGCGCCACAGGCGCGCGTGATGTGCGTCTGCGCTGAAATTCTAATCATTTGCATACCTCACCTCCGCTAATGCATGTTGTAAATTTCATATTATTTGCATGCTTCCTTCAGGGTGTTGCATTTATGGTGGCCAGCAGTGTATTTGCTTGCTTTCTATTCTTTCTATGTGTGGAGGGTGATGTCAGTCGCCTTCACGTGGTGCCCCTGATATTTACTAAACGATTGACAGGCTGTTCACTGATACCTCATAGCAACGACTTCAGCTGTGAGGATTGAACATGGTTTCGAGGATTCATCGTGGTTTCAGGCGATATGGTGTTACATTTTCCATATGCATATATAAAAGAATTTGAAAGTCGTGACAGTCGAGGTCCTCAAGAACCAGCTCAGGATTGTGAATAAGCTGGCATGAGGGACAGCTGAGACAGGAAATGATATGCTCGTGCAAAGCCTGAGCTGAATTGCATTTAGATAACAGAAGAAATGCTTTCACCCCAATCCATCTTCATTATTTCATGTGTCCAGTGGAAAGACTAGATAGAATGTAGTCTGATTTCTTCTGTTGCCCACTTTAACCAAGGAGCTCTGAGCTAATCAAATTCATCCTGCTTCCCATCAGGATATAATACGTTTTTGATAGGATGTTTCAATTCTTCATTAATAATAGTTATCTGCAACACTATTTAATACTTGTATCATCATTTAGATAAGGGCTAATGGTGTGATGTCTTAAATTAGATATGCGAATTAGTTCATCATCGTTCCTGTGTACATTACGAATTACTTTTATATTCTTAACTGTTTTAAAATAAACTCTTTTAACTCAGAGAAATGAGTGATTTTCATTTTGTTCTTCAATAGACTTGTGTTCAAGTGCCAAAACTAAAGTTTATTTCAGAATTCCTTCACTTGTATTAACGAGTTCTGACAAATTAAAGACGAAATTGAAGCTTTAATAAATATAAATGTTTTGAGCAATAAAGTAAAATTTGTTTTAATTATTTTTACAAAAGCTAATTTTCAATATCTAAAGGTTCAAATGTTACAAACACAGTCTTTTATGTCTTTACAACTTGTTTTAAAAATGTATTATCTGATGTGTAGAAAGAAAAGTGGAAAAGAAAATAACTATTTGTGTTAAAAAATAGACAATCATCGTTTTGGAAGATAACAAAAGAGTTCAGATCTGATACGATATTAACCAGATATACTTTTTAATGGTATAATAATATCTTGAAAACAATCCTTTTCTCTTAATAAAAATAGAGTTTGAATTTAATGACTTAATGTGTTTATTAAAGAATTCATTAATATAATCACAATGACAAGAATGGGAATTTTAAAATTTGTGTGATGCTGATGTTGCAAGTGCAACATATATTTTGTTCAATGCTGCATCTGCACACCAGAAAGAAAGCAATTTCAACAAGCAATTTGTAATAGCAGATTTTTCTTCGTGGGAAAAATGATTAAAATATATTTGCTAAATATTGCATTTGAAAGTAGACGTAAATAAATATGATTGAATATTTGGTTGTAAAAAATAGATAATGAGTGAATTGGCTTGCTACATATTGTTATATTAATTTGGGGATAATCTACACAATCTATGAAATTTAGTTTTTCGTTTCATTTATTTATTCTGACACATTTTAGAACATTTCGTTAGGTACGAATACGAACAATTATTGTAAAAAGAATTGTTTTGTAACCAAAAATGTATAATACAGATAAGTAGCATTTGATGAGAAAATTCTGTAATTAGCTGTAGATGAGACAAATTTCTTAATTAAAAATTCGTATCATACATGATCATATATAAACTTGAAACATGATAGTATACTGAGATTTTAAGAGATAAGAAACTGAATGGTAGTGCAATTTGGAATTATTTAATGTCATCATACTAAAAAATTAATTAGTAATTAAATTATTAAAAACGAAAATAAAAAAGTTAACAATTATTATATATAACAGTTAAATGAAATATAAACACAAAAATAGATTTAAATAAATTTACAAATTAAACAATGCGACACTTTTACAAAAAATTGAATAATTGCACAAATTATAATTAAAAAATGCAAATAATAATTTGCATTTTTATTATGCATATCAAAATTAATACTTTTATTCTTAAAATGATAATAAAACTTCACTATGTAAATACAAATGACACCTCTTCTTTCAAGTCGTGAAGTTGTATTTTATTATGTTTGCGAACATGAAACAAAGGAGAATTTTCGCGTGAAGACAAATAATGAATAGTTCCCAGAATAGTTAATTTAATTTCCAGTGTAACTAATTATGTAATTATCAATTAGATTGATCGTATAATTTATATAAAGTGAGCTTCCTTTTTAATTTGAACTTAATTTACTTTTTAATAGAGAACTCAACTTTTCTATTCATGCAATAAAAAGTGGAAGTTTAAAATAGCAATTAAATATGGGAAGACCGAATCAGTTGCATCATGAGTTTAAAATGTATGGAATATGGTATAAAATAGTAAAAATGCGGTGTTGATGAGATCTAGACGACGTTGTTCCCTATCGAGTATGACATCTTTTAATTTGCAGCAAGCTTTTGTCTGACCTTGTTCCACCTAATTTGCCACGACATATTGCTAATGCAAATTTTCGAATTTTAACTGGACACGGCTTTTTAAGAGGACACTTACACCGCATTGGTGCACGTGCTTCTCCTAACTGTCCCTTTTGTTCGATGGGGAGCTTTATGAAATTTAGTCATCTTTTATCTTGCACTTTTTATCTGACGATCACATCTTAGTTGACGACCTGTTTAGCCTGGCTAATTTATACTGGGCTGCCTGTAGAAAATTATGGTCCCTGGACTTTTCCTGGCTTAGGAAAAAGGAGAACAAATATTTTAATTTGCTCTTCTATAAACTGCACAAATAAAGGATGTTTCAGTCTCATATCCTTGACATTTGCATGCTCTCAGCTTTTGCAAAAGGAAATTGTCCCATTTTCTTTCCCAGTTCCTTTAAAATGTTTCCATCTTTCTCGCCTAAGTCTTGTAAGCCTTCTGTCTTTCAATAATATGCAGCTTCCATACCTTTTTATGCACTTGCTTTTAGATAAAAATTTGCTCTTCTTTCTTTCTTCACTTTTCTTAGGCTCTATCGCATATCCCACTTTTGCCGGGGGGGGGGGGGTGTCAGTCGCCTTCACGTGGTACCCCTGATATTTACTAAACGATTAATAGAGACTGTTCACTGATTTCACCTAGTAACTACAACATCTACTGGGATTCATTGTGGTACCGAGTCCCAATTAGGGATCATGCTCGTCCGAGATCCAGTAGTTCATGGCGCGAAAGCTGTTCCTCAGGTCTTCCTCAAGAATACTTATTGTCAGCACGACTCACTGCTAACTTGTAGCATTCTTAAAGAAGGGTTGGTGATAATTTGATTTGCTTGTCAAATGAAGGGAAATATGTTCGTTAAGTTTTCCTCAATAAATTATGTAACTATTTTTCCTTTGTGTTACTCGTTTTAAAATAAATGCTTTGAACATAGATAAACTGACTGTTTTTCATTATGTGCTTTAATACTCTTACATTCAAAGGTGAGTTGCCAAACACAAAGGTATACTTTTAGAATTCCCGTAAGTGCATTAGTAAGAACTGGCATGTTAAGAACGAAATCATAGTAGACCATGATACATAGCTAGTAATACAATAAACTGTTGTAAGGGTCAAGGAAATATTTATTGGACGGTTCATTTAGAATTCCCACTCTACCACGCTAATGAGTTTGAAGGGGTTGCATTGATTGCTTATTCATCAGGATTTATTTAAATCGTCTATTACGAAACCTAACCAAACCCACCTCGTTGTGTAGACCCCTTTGATGAACTATATCCTTTGCGCTGCATAAAACATATGCTTTGTGGTAAATATGCTTAATAAAAGAAAAAGATAGTCATATTGTTTATGTTTTTAAAACTTTTGGGAAATGCATATAATAGGTCAAAACTTCCCATGATTCAAAATTCGACCATCCATCGCATTCCCTGTAATTCCATTTAGAGGAGGTGGGCATTTGGTGTTGCAACTCTATAAAATGTTTAAAAATAAGTAAAAAATATTATCGGTATATTAAGGCTGTTGAGGCATATAAATATTCTCTCATTTGGTATTCTGATGTCTAGGAGTACTCTGGATAGATGGGGAGACAATAGGGGTCATGTACACTTAAAAAGTTGAAAACGATATGTTTTGAACGTTCTGTTCTGTCACAACAAAGAGTGAAAAAATCTTCGAAAGTCATTGTTCAAATGATTTTTATCACTAAAATTCTTCCTAAATAATGGAGCAGTTTCATCTTAAATTCATCTACTTTGGCTGCAAAATATTATTTGGTTTATCTTTATAATTAAAGGTCCCAAAACATTTACATTTAACTGTAAATTTTGAAATCTAGTTTCATATAATTTCTGTTTCTTACATATTAAAATATTCATCTGGGAAGTTTACCTGAATCATATTTTTTATGGAAAGCAAAAATATGTTTTTGACAGATATACTTGAAACAATCCCATTATACCCTGCTCGTCTTATGCTTAAATTTTCTCAATTAGATTTGTTTCGTTTATATTTGAAATCGGATCACCAAAAACACAATTGTTAACTCTCCTGGTGGTTGTAAAGACGAGGTATCCCTCTCGTTATTAGCAAAACTGACCAGATCTTGATTGACGAGATATCTCGACGTTAGAAAAAGCTAACCAGATCTTGATCTCCTCGAAGTGTTTGGTCAAAACATAGTATATATACCTCCTTGGCTGATGCACTTTTCATATAAATTTTAGGTGTGTCATCATGAGTCTTCCTAAGTCCTATTGCTCAAATATTTTGGAGAATGATTTAATCTTATTAAGGGCATATTATTACTACGAGTAGAATAAAACTATTTTTCAGCTTGCATTACTTCTTTTAACAACAAATTCTACACACTTGGAGTTCCTTTTCTGTTCAAAATAGGAGACCGCTGAAGAATAAGTCTTAACTGAAAATTCAATCAAGGAGACTACCTTAATTTTGAAATCAAACTAAAAATTCCCATAGTTTATTAAAGAAATAGTTCTAAGAGTAAAATGATGACATTCTAAATTTACTAACCCTGTATTTTCCTCTTTCAATTTGAAAAATGTCTATTATATACGTATGTGAAACAGATTGTGTGATGTGCATGAAGACAAAGAATTGAACACAACCCCGAATGTAGAGGATTCTTTATTATGGTAGAATTACATAAAAAAATTCATAAATTAGTAAGTTGTAAGGACCACACTGGAGATGATACATGCCGATACACGGCGTGGTAAGGAATTGAATCGGGTCATACTATCCTGCAGTACATAATGCGAGGCACTCTTCAGTTGCTGCTCCAGATCCCAAAAAATTCTGGAGGTGGTGCAAATGGCTACCTAGTATATCCCAGACATACTCAATTGGAGAAAAATATGGGGATCTCTATGGCCAATAAAGAGTTTCAACATCAATGAGGAACTCCTGGGTGAGTCGAGACGTGTGTTGTCCTGCGCTATTGTGCTGCAAGATCCTTGGACATGTGACAGGGAAGGAAAAATAACAGATTGTAGGATTTGCTGGACGTATCGCTGTATGAAGCACTAAGTTCCATTCTAATGGAAGATAACACATCCTTCTCTGCAACCTTTCTCTCACAATGGTACAAGTTGGTTGTTCTGATGACTGATATTCTTGATGAAAAATTACTACTTCAAACCGTCCGAGCCAAAAACGACCAATATTGATCATGATCCCTGGTTGAGACTCGGAACATCGATGAATCCTCACAGCTAATAACGTTCATTGATGAAATCAGTTTACAGATTGTAGGATCTGCTGGACGTATCACTGTATGAAGCACTAAATTCCATTCTGATGGAAGATAGCACATCCATCTGCAACCTTTCTCTCACAATGGTACGTTACTCGTTTTGATTTGAAGAAAGTGACCAGATCTTGATCTCGTCACCATAAAAAATTAGGCAATACCTTGATGATGAAATATCTTCTAATTAGCAAAATTGGTGAGGTGTTGATGGACGAGATATCTCGTCGAAACCACTTGGAGGGTTAAAAGTTGAGTATATATGTTGTTGAGTAACGCCAGAGTGAGTCACACTGGAGGAAGCGAAAGATAAACAGAAGAAGCAAAAAAAACCTCTCCCCGAGTGCGAACCGAAACTTTTTTCCCCGTTCCGGGGGGGTCAACGGGAAGAAAGACGCTACGTGTCAATTCTCACTGGGACGCTAAAGGGGTCGGACGTTGGGATCCGTATACCCGATTACAAACACCTTTAAATCGCTGAATCAATCAAAATGTCTTGTTAAAGGATACAATTAAACCAGTTTTAAATTGTTATCTGAAGTTGGTATTCTTTTGCGTCCAGTATTTCAATTCTTGCCTCTCCATATAGTCTATCTGGGAAATAGGGGTAAGTACCCAATACAATTCCTAACATATTCATTCGTATGCACATTCGATTCATATTCGTCTTTGTGTTGTTTAAACTTAAAGAACATAAAAGTGGTCCGTCGAGCCGGAGCGACCTATGGTTGAAATCTAAATCGAAAAGAAGTCAATTTAGTCGTTAAGAAACAATTCTCGTTCCTTCTAGGATTTAAAATGCCTAAAGTGTCGAACGTTCAATTGCGTTTCGATCAAGTCTGTAAGGAAGTTAATCGGTTAAGGGAGAAAATTTTAGACGATGAGCTATGTGATCCAGCACGAATCGCAGTTCTCACAACGAAACTTCAGTCTTACGATACAAGACTGACAGATATATTTTCAAATTTTTCTCCCAAAGAGAATGAAGATAACTTTGAGGAATATATGAAGTATCAAGATGATATTCTAGACCTCTTGGTAGAATTAGATAAGAAAAAATCTCATACTGTAAAAAGCGTAACACAAGAAAGAAAACATTCGTTGGTAAAATTACCTAAATTCGATCTCCCTAATTTTTATGGTGATTCAGAAAATTGGATATCATTTAAGGAGTTATTTTATTCATCTGTTTTGAAAAATGAGCAACTATCAGATATTGAAAAACTCCAGTATTTGCAATCTTCGGTACGTGGAAATGCATCAAAACTAATTCGGGGTTTTGCATTTCAAGAAGAAAATCTAAGTCATTGCTGGGAGCTTTTGTGTCAGAGATTCGAAAATAAACGACAGTTAGCATTAAGCCAAATAAATAAAATATTTGCTATTAAGTTAACGAAAGTGAGTAATTCAAAAACGTTACTAGAATTATTAGACACCTGTAATGAAGCCGTCCGTAATTTGAAAACATTAGGCTTGGAATCCAGTTTGTTAAGTGACTTAATCTTAATAAATTTCATGTTGACAAAACTCGATGAGCCAATCAAACAACGCTGGGAACTTTCTCTTGAAAGCGATAGCATTCCAGACCTTGAATTATTTAGAGTTTTTGTTGAAAGAGAAGCTCGCAGTTCAAACGAATCAAAACCTACTAGAAACGAAGTTAAATTCAATGTAGGTAGAAAACCTGCAGATTTCAATTCGTTCAAGAAACCAATAGTACATAACGCGGTTGTTGTAAAGGACAATACATGCGTGATTTGCAAACAAATGCACCCATTATTTAAGTGTCCAACTTTTAATAACAAGCCAGTAAATGAGAGATGGAAAATAGTGGATTCACATAATTTATGCTCTAACTGTTTGCGACAAAATCATACACTTGAGACATGTAAATTGACTTTGAACTGCAAAAACTGCTCGGAACGTCATCATACACTTTTGCATGTTTATACTGTTAACCCTCCGTGTAGTGAATCGGGGAATTCAATCGTCTCAGTTGCGAACAGCATTCAATGTGAATCGGGTGTGCATACAATGACAAGTAACGTATTATTGTCAACCGCGCTCATAAACATAAGATCTAAATCTGGAAAATTAATACAATGCAGGGCGCTTATTGATAATGCCAGCCAAATTTCATTAATGAGTAGGGAATGTGCTGAGCGTTTGAATCTACCTTTGCTCAACACAACTCACAGGTTGGTGGGTATTAACGGCGTTTTAGCAGAAACTGCTTTGCATGTAACGAATTTCAAGTTTTCGCCTCATTTCTCGTCAGATTTCTTTTCGGCAGAGGCTCTAGTTGTTAACAAGGTTACTTCCCCTCTTCCCAATTTTTATATCGAAAGGCAAGATTGGCCACATTTAAGAGGTTTAGTCTTAGCTGACCCTCAATTTTACATCTCCAGGCCTATTGATATTTTACTGGGCGCAGATCTTTTCGGAACTCTAATCAATGGACAATCAGTCACTGGATTTCATGGCGCACCAGTTGCGATAAATACAAAAATTGGTTATCTACTTTCCGGAAAAGTAGAGAATACAACGCTTTCCCATGCATCAATGGTGTGTCATACAATGGACAATATCAATGAAACGCTTAAAGACTTTTGGGAGCTTGAGTCCATTCCTAAACCTCACGTGTTAAAAGATGAAGATGAGATGTGTGAACAACTGTTTCTTAAATCCGTCAAAAGAGATACTACTGGACGATATTGCGTTAATCTTCCCTTCAAAGAAAACGAGACGCTAGGAGAAAGCCAAACAAGGGCCCTACAGCGTTTTTACTTGCTAGAGAAAAAACTAGCTAAAAATTCTCAGTTGAGAAATCAGTATTCTCAATTCATGGAGGAATATGAAAGTCTAGGTCACATGACCCCATTATCACGAAAGGAAGACGAAATAACTCCAAATTATTATTTACCTCATCATGGGGTTGTTAACGAATCGAGTAGCACTACAAAACTTCGGGTAGTATTCGATGCCTCTGCTCAAACCTCAAATGGAAAATCATTAAACGACATACTATGCAAAGGGCCTAAACTTCAAACAGAAATTTTGGCAAATTTAATCCGCTTCCGATCATACCCGATAGCCTTCACTGCGGATATCGCAAAAATGTACAGACAAATACTAATTGGAAATGAAGATCTGCCTTTCCAAAGAATATTTTGGCGAAAAAATCCATCTGATCCGCTCGTCATCTACAAACTTAAGACTGTCACATATGGAACATCATGTGCCCCTTTCTTAGCCCTTCGCACTTTGCAACAACTGTGCAGGGATGAACATAGGAATTTTCCCGTTGCTTCTGATATTGCAAGGGAACATTTTTATGTAGATGACTTGTTGGCAGGGGCAGATTCCGTAGATTCCGCCAAATCAATCGTAAAAGAGATGAATCAGTTGATGGCTGCAGGTGGATTCTCACTCAGAAAGTGGGCTTCCAATCATGCAGAAGTTCTCTCAGACCTACCAGATTCGTTAAAAGCCAACTCTGTCTCTCATTCGTTCCAAGATGAATCCTCTCAAAAGGTACTGGGTCTATTTTGGAATCTTAAAACCGATACCCTTCAAGTCAGGGGTATAACCGCGGATAAAATCTCTACTAAACGACAATTGTTGTCCGTGATAGCCCGTATCTTTGATCCTTTGGGTCTCATTTCACCCACAACGATCATTCTTAAGATTCTGCTGCAAGAGTTGTGGAAAGCGAGGTTGAAATGGGATGAGCCACTTCCTACAGATATTTCCAACAAATGGGATAAAATTTCCTTAGAAATAAGCCATTTCAGGGAAATACAAGTTCCTAGAAATATCTATATCTCAAAGGCCATTAAGATAGAACTGCATGGATTTTGTGATGCCTCTGCTAAGGCATATGCTGCTGTGGTGTATTTTCGCGTGATATTAGTCGACATTCACGTATGTTTAATTGCAGCCAAAACCAGAGTGGCACCAGTGCACCCTGTAACCTTGCCTCGCTTAGAATTAAGTGGAGCGCTTCTCTTATCCGAGCTCATAAATGCTATTGTCAAATCAATCACATTTCCAATCCACAAAACATTTCTGTGGTCTGATTCAACCATCACACTGAGTTGGATTTCAAATCCTCCTGAAAAGGGTAACCAATTTGTGCAACACAGAGTGGCAAAAATTCGTTCACTAACTTCAGCAGAGTCGTGGCACCACATTCCTGGCAAAAAAAACCCGGCTGACTGCGCCACTCGTGGACTTTTTCCAGCACAATTAAGGTCCTATTCGGAATGGTGGAATGGGCCAAAGTGGCTCAGTGAAATGAGTGTTCCAGTCTCCCCAAATGACTATCTTCCTGTATTGGACAGTGTTTCATCTGACGAGGATAATTGCTTCGTCACGCAAATTGATAAATCTCATGATATCCTCAGCAAATTCTCATCCTACACGAAACTAGTACGCGTAATAGCATGGGTCTTGCGTTTCGCTCAGAATGCAAAATCCCAAACAAAATCAACGGGGCCTTTACAAACCCTCGAACTAGACAATTCAAATAAACGAATAATCAGATTAATTCAAGAGCCAGAATTCTCATCTGAAATCAAGTTGCTGAGGCAGCGTAAATCCATACCCAAAACTAGCAAAATTATTTCATTAAATGTCTTTCTTGATTTAGACGGAATTCTCCGTGTCGTGGGACGTCTAAGTAAACACCAAACGTTGGCCTTTGACCAAAAATACCGTATGATAATTCCGAAGAGACATATTACATCCGCAATAATCAGACATTTTCATGAAAACAGTCTGCATGGTGGATCGGAATTAGTCTTGTCCTTGATTCGCCAGAAGTTCTGGATTCCAGATGGCAGATCAACTGTGCGAAAGGAACTTAGACAATGTATTTGGTGCTTCCGATCATCTGCTAAGCCCACATCCCAATTGATGGGTGATTTACCGACATCTCGAATAACACCATCCCGACCTTTCGAGAAAGTGGGAGTCGATTTTGCTGGCCCAATCAATACAAAATGCCAACATCAGAGAAAGGCCAGCACATTCAAATCATACTTATGCTTGTTTGTCTGCATGTGCACCAAGGCAGTGCACCTTGAACTAGTGTCTAACTTGTCGTCCGCAGCCTTCTTAGCCGCTCTGCGACGATTTGTGGCCCGAAGGGGCTATCCGACAGACATATTTTCGGACAATGGGACAAACTTTGTCGGTGCAGCCGCTTACCTCAAAGCACTCTTTAAGTTGCCAAAGGAACCTTCTGTCCAGAATTTCTGCTCACAAAAGAGCATTACTTGGCATTTCAACCCTCCATACGCTCCGAATTTCGGAGGTCTTTGGGAAGCCTCTATCAAATTGGCCAAGCGTCATCTGATCAAAACATGTCAAGGAATTCTCTTGAATTTCGAAGAGCTGAGCACATTATTATGCCAGATTGAGGCTTGCATCAACTCTCGACCTCTGGTACCCCTATCCACGGAGACAACTGATCTTCGGGCTCTGACTCCTGGCCATTTCCTCATTGGAGTCCCACTCTTGGAAATTCCTGAATTCAACCACCAACCTAATTCCTCTTTGAGTCTTTCTTCCAGGTGGAAGTTATTGTTACAGGTGAGAGACAGCTTCTGGAGACGTTGGAACCGGGATTATCTGCATGCTCTTCAACCCCGTCCCAAGTGGCGACTCGCAAACACTTCCATCAAAGTTGGAGATCTAGTGCTACTTAAAGATGGCCAGCAACCTCCTCTCCATTGGAACCTTGGCAGAGTCACCCAGTTGTTCCCGGGAACCGACCAGCTGACTCGTGTTGTGTCAGTCAAGACAAAATCCGGAGATGTCATTCGTCCATTCAATCGGCTAGTGGTGTTGCCGATTTCATCTTGCCGCCCCCCGCTGGATGTTGAGTAACGCCAGAGTGAGTCACACTGGAGGAAGCGAAAGATAAACAGAAGAAGCAAAAAAACCTCTCCCCGAGTGCGAACCGAAACTTTTTTCCCCGTTCCGGGGGGGGTCAACGGGAAGAAAGACGCTACGTGTCAATTCTCATTGGGACGCTAAAGGGGTCGGACGTTGGGATCCGTATACCCGATTACAAACACCTTTAAATCGCTGAATCAATCAAAATGTCTTGTTAAAGGATACAATTAAACCAGTTTTAAATTGTTATCTGAAGTTGGTATTCTTTTGCGTCCAGTATTTCAATTCTTGCCTCTCCATATAGTCTATCTGGGAAATAGGGGTAAGGACCCAATACAATTCCTAACCTATTCATTCGTATGCACATTCGATTCATATTCGTCTTTGTGTTGTTTAAACTTAAAGAACATATGTATAAATATGAATGACACGATCAATTCCACTTTTTATGTCCATCTAAACACTGATTATCAACCAGTTGTTGCGTAGAATAGACTTAATTTTGGTATGGCAAAATTTAAAATAAAATGTTAATTTTGTTGAAGCTGAGTATTAGGAGTTAACTAACATTACTGTAATTGCTTCTATTAACTTTATTGCCGATAATCTTTTTCTAAGATTATTCATGTTGCCATTATATAGTATAACTTGTTAAAAGGACAATTTATATCATAAATAGTGTAGTTTCTAGATTTATTTGAGCATTGTTTTTGAAACGTAAAACTTTATCAAATGCTGTAAGCTTAACACGTAGAAAGATAAATTCTTTCATTCCTATTTTAAACTTTTAACTAGCAGGAAAGTACAAACAACGAATGCATTTTGGAGAGAATTAATTCAGAAAAACTATTTTAGAAAAAGATAAATTTAAAAAAATCAGAGGCCAACAATTTGAAAAGGTTCCCCTGTCCCCGTTACTGTAACGATATACGTGGAGAGAGAGAAAGTAGTATATATATTTTTAACGAATCCTTTTTTCCGAAACTTCGGATTTTTTACAAACTTCATTCGTGTCCCACTTATATATCATTCAACTAATACTCGTTTTCGTTTCAGTTTCCGAACGAGCAAAAGTTAGATTAATTGTTACAACCCAAACAAAAGGTGGAGGAAATTGCAGAAAGAGATATTGTATAATATAATACACCAATTTTATTTCTGAATAGTAATCCTAGAAAAAAGAAGAGTACAACGTAAAGTAAAATTTGCTTTAATAACATTCATCATTTTTGTAATCATTCAGTCGTCCAATATAATAATGAACATGCAAGGAGCTCGGACAGAATTTGGAGAGAGGCGGGATTAACCACTGTAAGCAACGACTGCGACAAAGTACGAAAGTAGAGAATTGCCAGTCTCTCACAATCTGTAGCTTAAGAGCGGCGCGGCAATTCGTTTGTCAGAAGTAATGGCAACGAGGATTGGAGCTCAACAGGTTCGGGAGACCAATGAGAATGGTGGTCACCACAAGAAGGCGGAGTCAGAATGAATCCAGACAGATGCTCCATTCTTCTATGCAGATGAGCATGGTTGCCACAATTGTTGCTTTATCGTCATTATTGGCTGTCGATTATTGTAGATTACTACACTGCTGGCCACCGTAAATGCAACACCCTGAAGGAAGCATGCAAATAATATGAAATTTACAACATGCATTAGCGGAGGTGAGATATGCAAATGATTAGAATTTCAGCGCAGACGCACATCACGCGCGCCTGTGGCGCCACTTCAAAGCGCTATTTAAGGCTTGGAGATTTCGACGATTTCAAGTACGGCAATTGTGTTTTTCTTGTGGTTTTTTCAAAAAAACGATCAATTATGCCTCGTAGAAAACAGCGATCATCTTTTGATCAAGTATCCGAGTTCGACAGAGGAAGGATAGTGGCCTACCGAGATTGTGGATTATCTTTCAGGGAAATCGGTAGTCGTGTTGGACGAAACCAAACAACTGTAATGCGGATATGTGATCGTTGGATGCAGGAGGGTACGACGGACCGACGTGTTCGATCGCATCCACCTCAGTGCACCACTTCACGTGATGACAGGCATATTGTGCGTATGGCAGTGACGGATCGCTCAGCCACATCACGAACCATAGCACAGCACATTCAGTCTGTACCGCATCATCCAGTGTCTGCGCGTACCATTCGACGCCGTTTACAGCAGAGTGGTCTGTCCACAAGACGTCCATTGCTTCGTCTACCCTTGACGCAGAACCACAGACGTTTCCGCCGCCAATGGTGCGATGAAAGAAGGATGTGGACGGCAGAATGGAATGAAATTGTCTTTACTGACGAGTCACGCTTCTGTCTGCAACACCACGATGGTCGGATTCGAGTCTGGAGACACCATGGAGAGAGGATGCTGAACAGCTGCGTTATGCACCGCCACACTGGTCCTGCACCGGGTATTATGGTATGGGGCGGTATTGGATATCACTCTCGCACTCCTCTAGTACGCATTGCCGGTACTTTAAACAGCCAGCGCTACATCTCCGAGGTGTTGGAGCCAGTTGTCCTTCCTTACCTTCAGGGCTTGCCCACAGCCATATTTCAACAGGATAATGCGCGACCACACGTGGCACGCATTGTCCAAGGGTTCTTCGTCAATCGCCAGATTGAATTGCTTCCCTGGCCAGCTCGCTCTCCGGATCTTTCGCCGATAGAAAGCATGTGGTCCATGGTTGCTCAACGATTGACCCAGAATACATCCCCAGCTGCCACACCAGATCAACTTTGGCAACGTGTGGAAGCTGCTTGGTCTGCTGTACCCCAAGAACACATCCAAAGTCTCTTTGAATCAATGCCGAGGCGTGTGGCAGCGGTGATCTCCAACAATGGCGGCTACTCTGGCTACTGATTTTGGCAGGAACCACACTTCACAGAAGTCTATAAATTTAATCATTTGATACTTGGTCAACATGTTATCTACAAAATAAATTTTGTATTGATATCTCTTGTCTTTCTTGGTGTTGCAATTTGGGTGGCCAGCAGTGTATTTTGTACACAAAAGAACTGTTAAATGAGAAGAGCACAAAGAACAGTGAAAGATAAGGGAACTTGAGGTGCTGTTCACAAAGCAGAATATTAAAGGATAGTAAAGAGAAAACAATAAACAGTCCAGCTTTAAGACCAGAGAAAGAGAAAATAAAAAGGATATTTATCAGTTGTGTGTACAAAAACTTTGCAAATTAGAATGCAGGGGAAATCGAAAAGGTTTATTAAGTATATTAAGAGAAATAATGAGTGGAATACCATAGAAATTATTCATATGGAGAAGAAAATGGAGTCTACAGAGACACGGCCCAAAGAAAAACCCCTTGTAAACGAATGGAAAGCTTTTAAAAAGAATGAAGATTGGGTGTGTGTCTGATATAATATAACTTAAGAGACTGTTCACTGATAAGACCCCGTTAGAGAAACAGGGGTAAAGAAAATCAAACCAGTCCCTGCAAAATAACGTTTCGAAATTATTGAATCCCCGAATATTAAAAAGAGTATTCAAAAAGTCCAAAATTAGAGAGATTTTCAATTTTGTTTACTTGGTAAACTTTGAAAGCATTAAAAGTTTTAGTACACAATAAAACACAAAATCTAATACAATTTCTTCCGTAAATGTTTGAGTGAAATTCTTCACAAAATGATTGGGAGGTAATCAGATATTCTATAAAAAGTTTAATTTCTCAAGCACAAAAAATAATGGTAATTTTCGTTTCTTACAAATAGTCATGAAAACACTAACCACAATATTTAACAGCCTTTTACTCCCAATAGAGATTTATTATTTGGTAGTTAGTATTATTAGGAAGAGTTACGAAAAAGATAAACACTTCAAAGGGGCTAATTTTTCAGTTGATAGTAGACAAAGTAAAATTAACTTTTATTGGAAAAAATAATTAAAGTTGCACAAAACTAATTTATTATTTGAATGTTTAGAACTTTTCATTCTGAAAAAATGTTTACGAATGACTTTTTTAAAAATATGAAAAATGTTTTATTTTTAAGCATCAATCATCGTTTCATTTTCTTCATCTGCTGATATAAATATTACTTGCGATATTACGTTTTCCAAAGTCGGTGATTGTACCTCTCTTCATCTGGTGATTTGGCAGCAAAAAGATTCAACCGAATTAATTCAGCTGGAGGTAGTTCGTGTACCATAGAGACCTCCGTCCATTGGTAAAGGGAGTTCTGAAAAAAGAAGAAACATGCTGATTTTGAATGAAACTGAATTTATCCAAATTTTAAATATAAGTACTCAATCGTTAAGAATCCATGTGAAAATTCACTTCCGTATAAAACAGAGTAAAAATTGACACAGATTTTTTATTTTTGCAAAATGTTAAAAAGAGAACATTTTCTAAGAAGTTGTGTCATAAAACTTATACTTAAGAATTGTTTTGACCAAAAAGTTTGAGTTTTGCCATAGTGGTTAACAATGTGAGGATTCATTGATGGACCCCTCAATTAACCCTCCTAAGGCAAACTCGCCGACAGAGTCGTAAAAAAACGGACAATGCGTTTCCATCTCTCTGGCACCAGACGTCTGGACTTGTACTGAAGACAGACAAAAGAGAATTCGTTCCGAAATCGCCCAGGTGATTAGGAGTCCACCTGCCAGGTGATTAAGCCCACCTACGCTAAGTAGCTGATCCCATTTTACGTCAGACAGTCGCCGCCGAATCAGCAACCAATTAAAAGCAGCAACCAATTAAAAGCAACAATCAATCAAAAGCAACAACCAATCAAGAGCGAACCGATCAAAAAAAAACACCAGCGAACAAAGGCTGCGAGGTTTCGAAGGAAAACGAGGGGAGTCGAATCGTCGAGTTCTTGCCGGTGTTCTCGTTCGAGAGGCTTGACTCAGCGACCCTTTGAGCGGTCACTCCTTAGGGAGAAAAACATTGTTAGAAGACGGTTCTCTCACCCTGAGAGGACGCGTTCTTGTAGCTTGGCGTAGGCTGCCTATCTCGAGTTCCTGCTTTGGTTTTATCGGAGAGGCTCGATCCAGCGACCCTGCGAGTGGTCTAACTCCTTAGCCTGCAAATAGCTTGGAGTTGCTTTCTCACCTAGAGAAACGAAGGAACGTACTGGAGTTCCGGAAAGATACCGTTCCTGTCTTGTGCTGACCCGACGACCCCAGTGGAGCCGTCCCCTGATTGTGCCGAACCGACGACCTGCGAAGAGTCCGGTGCCGACTTCTCGTCCGGCAGGGAACCTGAATCGACCGTCATCCCGTGAGGATCCGGTGCTGATCTTGTGTAATCGTCACCCGACGAGTAGTCTCACCCCGAGACCATTGAGAGACCTTTCTCCCACTCAAAGACTTTCGTGCGTACCTGAGATTACGACAACCTGTCGCATCCAGTTAGCAGAGGCATCGAATTCGTGAAAGTGCCTTGCAAATAGATTCACATATAGTCAAGAAATTGTTCTCAATAAAATTAATGTTTATTATTTAAGCTAGACTGTTCTCTGTAGATTCGAATCTACCACGCTACCCAGAGAAGTCGTTACAACAAAAGATTTCACATGTCAATGCTATGTAATAAGATATATATACTAGAACATAAAACACACGTATAAATCCACATATTCTTTAACAAATGGCATTCATTTCAAAATGAAACTTTGATTTGTCGATTATAATAAATTTTGTAAAGCTTCCTGTGAATTTTACTTATACGCAGTCTAAATATATTATTTGACTGCTGTGCACGTAAACTATACTTGAGAGATAAAAATTTTCATTAATCCTATTTAAAGAACTTACTTTTAACGAACAATTGGCTCGTGCTACTGCTTTAGTAAAATAGTATTGTAACGTCTTGGTCCACGGGTAGCTTAGACTATTTGCCAATGAAAAGTGATCCGTTTCTAGATTAACACTTTTTACAATTAGTTGATAAAACGAATGAAAAGTTTATTTAAGAGTTCAAAATGGAATTCACGAGCTATAGAGTTCGTTGGAATGTCCAATATTGTATCGAGTTGCTTCTTATGGCTGCTGGCGAACCTTTCACAAATTAATCGGAGTCTCCTTCATGGCTACGGGCGGGCCTTTCTCAATAAATACTCAGGCGAGTATAGAGTCCCAAGGCAGGATAAATCAGCCTTCTCCAGCTCTGATGAACTCAAATCTCCACGACTACTCGGGCGAGTAGTTTCTCCCAAAAGACGACAATCTTTCTCCGACAGTGAACGGGTGTTCACTTCCTCTCCGGCTCTCGTCTCTCTCCAAAAACTCCCTCTATCTCCTCTTCTCTCTTCTTAAAGATCCGAAAAACTATATATCGGGTGCTTCTCGACTCCTCCTTTTTGTCTCGGGTCGACTCTTCTAGTCGGTGCTCGTTGGCTGTTGATTATCTCACCTTCTCCGGGCCTTCCCGAATGGCCCTCACACGTTGGCCTCTCCCCTTGACTCTTACGCCAGACTTCGGCGGACTTGAAAGGGACCATTAACCCTTGTCGGCAATGGTCATCGTAACTCATCCCCGTACCCTTTTGTCTCAAAATGTCAGAGAGCGACAGGGGGCGCCTGCCTTTTGTTGCGAAGCCACCAGCAGTTTCGCCTCTGGAAGCGGTGCTTTCCCTATCTGCCGTTAATAAGCTGCTTCGGTAGTCGTTCTTTTCGGCGCTTGATCGCCGGCAAGATTGTCCAGTTTCCTTAGCCGCCGTTACAGTATGGAGAAATTACGTAAGAAAAGATACAATTTTATTGCTAAGTTATATTTCTAGGGGAAAAGTACAGAAAAACTGTTAAATTAGATTTAATTTACTTTTATAACAATCATGACTGCCGAAGAAATTATTCCATTCAATGAAGGAGCAACAAACTGGTACCGTGCTGGAATGGTGTTAAATAGAGAGGAAAGCAGAATCGAATGAAGCAATGAATGGAAGGGTGGCGTTGTCATGAGAAGCATATGGGCCAGAGGCCCTCAATCTTCAGGTGGTATGATATTTAGCATAACGGTATTTGGTTTGCAGAATGCTAAATTTTGTTGATAGAACTGGGACGAATGAAGCAATAAATTCAAACAGATTCGCGACTCTTATATACTGGTAGTTACCGATGAGCGCGGTTGCTATAATAGTTACTCTATCATCCATATTGGCTCACATTTATTATTCTAGGAAAAGTATATTGATGGTTTTACCACTTTTCCGTAAATTCTAAGCGCTTTTTTCCACGAATCTACACGAGAACAAGCCTTAAAAATTATCCAAGGCGCTCTTCAATCTAAACTTCTCTGAACGTAAGCCTATGTGAGCAGAAAGGACGTGTTTTGTATAAAACTTTGGACATAGTTATCTTATAAATTCTTAAGTATTCCTGTATTTATGAAACATTTTACTTACTTCCTCTAAATGAAAACAACTAAAATAATGGCGGATTTAATTACGACCTATTTTATTTCAAAAGATATTTCTTTTCTCTACTAGTTAAAGGAATATTGAGAGAGGTATATATTTTCCCCAATTCTAGCAGTTGCATTATGGTATTGGCGACTTCCTTAAATGGGTCATTATAAATCTGTAATTTTAATACTATTATTCTTGTTATTTGCTCAATTCATTGGTCCTGTGTCCTCCAAAAGCAGTATGTGCAGTACTTCAGATATTTCTGGATTCGTATAAACATAAACGATATAAGGCACGGATAATAATTCACTGAACTCATGAGACATCATGTTTTGGCTCTTATGAGAAGCCGCCAAGTGGGAATAAGTTTAACGGGCAGCCCTATTTTCATAACCAACCAGACACCAGGGTTTGCACCCCTGAATGTACAAATAATTTTCCAACTGACTTATTGAACAAAATAAATTGTTAAAATAACGCACATACTGAGCTTCCTCCTTTATTTGTGCATAGTTTAGAGTATTTAGTTACATATTTAACAGGTTATAGTAAAATATGCGCCACAAAGCATTATCGTCAACAAATTCCCTCATGCATACTATACATGAGTTATACGAGCAGTTTAATGGTTAATCACATATAGTTAAGTCACTTTTGAAATTAAATTCAGTTTTATTGATTATTTTTCTTCACAACATGAAAGTATTTTGTTGCTATTCATAAAATAATTACATTCATAAGCATATAAAAATGTAGAATTTGATGACAGAAAGGAAGAGGTATGTTATTTGTATTTTGTGGATCTTTGTAATAGTTATAAGAATGGAAGCAATTTTTTTATATCAAATTATTATTTAATCATTTATAAAATTGTAATTCATGCTATTTAAATTTTGTAAAAACACTTAATTTTTTTATTTGTTAACTTATTTTAATCGCTTTTTATGTTTACATTTTCAATTTAACTTTTATGTAGTTAATAATTGCTGAATTTTTAATTTCTTATTGAAATTATCCGAATCCAGGTATCAGAGAAAGGTCAATGTCGGAAAGATCCGTACCACATTAGACTTCCCTATCTCAAGCACTAATCGGGGTTCACAAGCATAATTCCGCCTTGCAACCTGCAGTCTTCCCTGCATGATTTCTACCCAGTTTTGACCTTCTTGACCAATAGAACATTTCCAAAGAATTTGCTTCCAAGGAAAGAAGCAGTGAAATAATTCCAAAGGATTCCATTCTAAGGAAAGGAGCTACAGAATCTATCCAAAGGATTCGATTCTAAAGACAGGAGCAGTAGAATAATTCCAAAGGATTTTATTCTAAGGAGAAACAACAAACAAAATCTTACTATTATTCTATTCTGAGAAAAGGACAAATTCAATCTCTCCAAAGGATTCACTTCCAAGGAAAGGAGCAATAGAATCTCTAAAAGTTGAAAGAATTAATGGATTTTTCCATTATTTAGTCACTAAGTGTGTTGTAGGGTGAAAGTAATACTACACTTCTCGGAAATCTCGTGACGCTCAGAGAATTTAAAGCTGCTCATAGACCCCAATTCATCTTTAACACCTCCATCAGAGTTCATACAGAGACTGCACCAACACATGTCCCACCTTAGATCAACATCAGCATCCAATCACGCTAAGTAACAAGTGTTTCTTTCCAAGTTCATAATAGACTGCTCCCTTGTCTTAACTCTCCTGTTTTGACGTATCGCGTTATTACCAAAACTGCCCATGTTAGAAAATAAAATCTACTAATCAACAAGTTTCTTGTAAGCACAAACCGTAAAAGATGTCTTGGATAAAGGCGATACACTTGTGGCTGTGTTTATAGACTTCAAGTCAGCTAGCTATTAAAAGAGTATAGAGATTTACAATCGATATGGACGTCAATGGTAAGATGCTCTCTTCGATAAGAAGCTTGACGCAACAACGTTTTTGTGCAGAAAGGTATGGCAGCCATACCTTAAAATTTATACAAACGCATATAGGTCTACAACAAGGAGTAATGAGTAGTACATTATTCAACGTTTTTATTAATGACCTCCAAGGAGTTCTGGAAGACGCTGAAGATATTGGGTGTGGACTCCATGCTACAGATTTGGTATTTTTGGACATTAGGCCCCATTAGAAACAAAATGCGCTGCTAGAGAAGATTGATGTTACTATGAAGCTACTATCTGATTGGTGTGATAAGAAAAATTAATTTAGACTTTCACACTAAATCATCAATCATGAATATAAAATACAAAGAACAGATTTGTAGTACGGTGATGAAGATGTGAAGCTGGATGACATGGAGATGAAGAACACAACATTTAATTATTTTAAAGTTAGGTACAGAAGAGGTTATATGGATCATGACACAGCCTACACGTTGGCACATGTATAAGTTGCATGGACTGCGCTCCACCGGCGCGTGGAAGCGTGTCGATCAGTCACTGTCAACTCCAACTCTGAGTTTTTGAAAAGTAAAGTTACAGTTCTGCTCGGCGCGACCTTTGGTGGCGGTATGGGGGATAGAGTCTACATATAGGAAGTCATCGCAAAAGCAAATGAAAGAACAAAGATTACGAAGATTGGCTGGAGCAAACTGGGGCTGAAATAGACACCCTTAATTCAACATACAGAATGTACTTTAGACCTATTCTAACTTATTGCTATGAATCATTTACAATTTATAGCAGCGAAATGAAGAAAAAATTGGAAATAACTCAGAATCAGATATTGAGGGTAATTACTGGGGCTATAAAAACAACCTCCATTCGAGCTATGCTACTTCTTACAAAAACAATCCTATAGGAGAAGTAATTGAAATGAGGGCTTTGTGTCTTTATAAGAAACTCATTCGTTTGCCGACAAATGATTATTGAAGAAATTATGACTTAAATCGAGGTAGAAGATTGAAGAAAGGGAGTACTGCAGAAAGTTAAAAAAATTAGAGAAGAAAATAATATTTCTAGCAATCCTCTGAATTTATCCCAACACCAATTAATCCTTTGATTGATGGTTGTTCTGAGCGCAGCGTTAATCTAACTGAAGTAGTGAAGAAAAAATTACAAATGATGCAGAGAGAGTTAAAATGGATTGCCTTGGAATTAATTTACAGTAGATAACGGAATCAGATTGGCAGCGTGTATATACAGATGGATCTCGACTTACACAGCAGGGAAATGCAGGTGTTAGAGTTTTCTGGGACCTTTTTGCTTACTATTTAGCTCTAGTTCCGAATGCTACCGTTTACGATGGAGAAATTGAAGCTATCAGGCTTGCTACTGAATAATTAATTATAATAAATGATAAGTGAAAATATGGTTATATTGTTTGACTCAATATCTGTACAATTCAGGTAATTATTTTACATCTCAGAGATTGTCAAAGACTTAAAATCTGTAAAATTAACATAGGAAAACTACAATCAAAAAATAAAGTTGTCATTCTACAATGGGTTCCAGCGCAATGTGGTATTTACGGAAATGAGATGGCCGATATATTGGCGATAATGGGACATGTATTTCGCTACTTTCACAAAGTGCAATCCCTTATTCATCTATTATACGAATTATAAAACACAAAGGAGAAAAATTCCCAAGCTGAACAGGCGAAAGAAATCAAAGATAAAGCTTGGAAGGATACATTTTCTAAAATTCCGGCTACCTCTCGTCGAGATGCTGTTGCTGTCTTCAGATTGGAGACTGGACAAGACTGCTTAGCCAAACACCTGTACACTTTCAAAATTTTAAAGTCTAAATTATGCTCTGTGTGGAGGTAGTGACGAAAAGGACTTCATCCACCTTGGGGTTTGCCCAAAATTGTCGGGGGCCGCTGTAGACGGGTTGGAAGAGTGTCGGATTAGCAATTGGGGGCTGATGCACGTTAAATCTGTCGGGGCCTCAAATGCCCTCACGTTGGCGTGGTGTGGAAGTTTGGAAGGTGGGGTGCCAGCTCAGGTGTGACCTCGTCACTTGACCGTGGTTCAAAATTACGTGGTGTTGTCCTCAGATCTTTCCCTTGGGGATTGATCCCGGACCGTTGTCAATAGCCCCTTGTGTTGCTCCAGTGTGACGTTAATTAATTACCATCACCGTTACCCAAAATAGTCGAGAGGCATTTTCCAAAGATATTGGCCGGCAAGAGATCTACTTCAAAGCCTACAGGCTGATTAACTACTGTGTATTTATGTTTTTATAATCTCGTTTTGATGTTTAGTCCCTTTTTCTCACTGTTTTTGTGCTGATAAGATGGGATTTTACTCTAGTGAATGAATATGTTTCAAGTGCTACACTGCTAAAAATAATATATATATATATATATATATATATATATATATATATATATATATATATATATATATATATATATATATATATATATATATATATATATATATATATATATATATCAAGGAAAGTGATCTTGGAAAGTGATCTTGCGAGGACCGAGAAGAATTTACTCGGAACCACGGGGAAAGATATCTGGTTGAGAAGAGCGAGTTTTGAAATCCCGATTCTAAAGAGAGTGAGATTTTCTCAAATTTATCTCCTTGAAATTCATTGGGACAAAAATGGGCGATATAAAGAGGAATAAATATACATAATTTTGAAGGGCTTGAAAACTACTTAATTAAAAACAAAAAATCTCAATATTGATCTTTTTTAATTTGACTTCTCGTACTGAAAAAGTAGCCAGCTGTGACAAAATGTATGGGTCTTCAATTAAATTGACAGTTGTAAAATTTTAAATTATCCTAAATAAAATTTGACTTCGAGTGAATTATAAGACATTTCTTAAGAATTAAAATTTGTAACTTATGCTTACTTATAAATATAATTAAAAATGCTGCATAAAAGCCAATTACTTATTAAACAGGTTAAAGGTACGCAATACGGTACATACAATTTTGAAAGAATGGCAAAGACAAAATGTATTAGGATTGATATGTTAATATATAAATTATCAAACTTGTAAAGCTTTCAAATTATACTTAGAAAAAGCAAAATTCGAAGATTTGAAAAAATGGTACAGTCAAACTTCGATTAACCGTCAAGGTCGGGACCGGGACGGTTAATCGAATAGACGGATAACAGAAAAACCTTAAACAACAACCCAACCCCATCCATTGCATAGGAACGAATGCTAAAAAATGCATGTTTACGAACTGGAAATACACTGCATGTATTTTATTTTACAGAAACAAATAATATGCAATTTACATTAAGTACAGTATAGTACATATTGTTACATGAACTTACGCTCTAGACGTTCATACATTTTCAAATTTTAAAATAGTCTTTCATTTTCTTTTGTTTCTTTGAGGCTCGTGTTTTCTGAGCGGCAATGTTCCGTACTTTACGAGAAGTATCTGCGTTGCGTTTTCCTCTTCTTGCCCCCAAATCACTCAATGCATTTTGATTACATTGTTTCTGCTTCTGTATGGCTTAACGTAGTTTTTCATTCAAAATATAACACTCGTCTTCGTCAATTTCTTCTTCGATGTAAATCACACTGGAAACAATTTCATCGTCGTTCAAAATGTCAAAGCCTCCGTCCAATTTGTCACATCCCACCACTGTTACTTCTGCTGGCGTTATGCCTTCAGCATTCGGTACATTTTCGCGGCAATTTGGTTACTGTACATAGAGTATAGTATGTATGTATGTACTAATAACTTTTAATATTCAATTAACTTTTAATAACGGACTGACAGTTAACAGAAACTGACGGTTAAAAGAGTGACGGTTAATCGAAGTTTTACTGTATACCTAATAAGGAACACCTTATGAATTATCAGACACAAAAATTGCTTTTTATATCAAAACTGACTATTTATTTAGTTTAAAGTGCAAAGAAATAAATACCTTTCATGGTTTTAAATTTATTTTTAGCTTCACTAAATTTCACTAATAAAATTGGAAAGGGTTCAGAATTTTTTCTCTTCTTTCTCGACTAATTCTTTTGTCCTTAAACCTCTCTTCCATATTAATGCTATATTCAATCAATTTTCTTCTAAAATCTCAGGCGTTTAAGTTTCATACCTAATAGTACACGTTAGTGGGATACAGAAATATCTCTTTTCAATTGCACGTAAGACGGACATTTTCACCAAGGATAGCATTCTAGGAGATATATTTTAAGTGAAAAAGCTATATTTACAAGTTTTGCTGGAGGGGGAAAGAAAAATATTATATTTTTCATTGTACAGCTGCGGAAACAATATCGAACCTGCCGCGGGGGTTAATAGGGAGTTACAACCCCGATTATTCTGTGACTCCTCAGGGATATGAGAATCTACTTTTCCAACGACACAATATTTATTTTCTGTCTACAAACTACACACATATAATACACTATCAGAATTACCCGCGATGCTCGGGTTGAATTGGTTAAATGTTGATTCTATTTCATAGAAAAATGCAAGCATCATTTAGTGTACATAAAATATTTTTTAACATCGTTTTAACTTTTTCATAGCTTCTACAATTTACTTCGGACGCAAATATGTATACAGAATATATCCATCCATATAATCCATTTAATATTCATCACTCTTGCTGTAAGACAAACTACAAAAGCTTTATCTGAGATGACTTCTTCAGAAGTCGATTTTGAGTTTTGGAGTGATTACGAATGCCAATTAAGTTCATTTTTAGTTAAAATGAGGAACTTTCAGGGTATAGTCTTGCACTCAGTTTTCCAATCTAGATTTATTATTTGTGGTACCCCTACACCATGGATTCGATGTTTTCGAATTACATTATCATTGTGAGAGGATGGCAAATTAAACTGTTACGGCATTCGTGGTTAATTTATTTTGAAGCAGACATTTGTTTCTTGAAAATTCTATTCAGCCGCACGTGGAATAACGGAGCTTGTTTTTAAAACAAATGTCATCAGTGCAGAAAAAGCAAACTCAATCAATTACACTTTTTACAGAATCACAGTTCTCAATGAATGTTTCACAGGTACCTAAAATGTATACGAACAGTTTCAACTTCAAGTAAGTAACCTCGACCTTCTGCCACTTAAGACAAAAAATTTCTATTTTTCAACAGCCCTAGTTTACATACTTCCTTACTATGATATTCCAAGATCAGCAAATTCTTATTTAAAACTCGCTTTCCTCCAACAGAAAAATTTAGTTTTAAATCGAATCCTTAAGGTACTTTTTCAATCGAGAGATTCAGTATCTATATGGAAACCACGTATCTATTTAGAATGATAGATGTAGTTACTTGACTATGGAGTACAGCTTTCAATAATACCCATGAAACATGAAAAACAAATGTAAATTAAATTGATTGTAATGGTCTTGTAATGAAAATATGTCATAATTTAGAAATATCTTTGAACTACAACGTACGGCTACCCGTTTTGATTTAACGTAACATATCTTATTTTAGAATAACTTTATTTTAACTTTACCAGTCATTTAAAATAAGAAGTTTTCACCTCACTTAAAAAGGTTTCCATTTATTTTTATGAAACAGAATTTTACAAACTATAACGTATTTAACCAAAGACTTAAGGAAAATTCGTCGAAATATACATATACCACCAAGAAATTACCAATTTCTAGTGATATTTAGCAGAAAATAAAATAATTCATTAGAATTTGATTCCTAAATAATATATCTGTAATATGGAAAGTAATGGAACATATAAATACAAACAGAAACGAAATTCTGGTCATTGAAAAATGTATTCTGAAAAACGAAAGATCTGATCAAGCGTATCGAATTTCGACGTCATGAGAATATTCTGAAATAGAGAAATTCGAAAAAGACGCTTGAAAAATATTGATAGACAATAATGAATTATTTACAAAAAGAACACAAATTTACAAAACTTAGAAATATTCAAATATGACCGCAACATTTCTGTCTTAATTCAAATACACAAACACGGAATTCTAAATCTAATTTTAAAAAAACATTAATTCTGGCGTTGCCAGATACCGAATTGCAAAATTACGCTTTTATGATCAATGAGTTTTTTGTTTTGGCTTTTATGTTCCATTACAAAATGTAAGTTGTGTAAAATTAAGTATTTTAAATATCCATTTTTCATCATTCAAATTTTCCTAAATTATTTATATTGCGGAAAGAAATAAAAAATTAGTTCAAACATTAGAATTTTAAATTGTTTGAATATAACGTTTCGGAAAAAATTGTTTTTCGAGCAATACTGGTAAAACAAACTGAGTTGCGTACCGCAATCGTTTTATGCTCAATGTTTTTCCTATGGCAATTTCGAATTGATTTAGCCCCCTCTGCACACCTAGGTTAAAGAGAACGGGGTTAATATGTAGCTTGCGTTACTCGCAGGGTTCTAAAGTATAAGTGTGTAACCTCTACAAATCATATAATCTTTGTTTCTACAACTTTATGTAGACTGCAAATGGCAACAGAGAAAAATATTTTGTAGAATAATGTTTTAAAAAAAGAACGTCTTTAAAAAAATTAAATAATTTTCTTTAAAATATAGTAGTGAAAAGTTATTTTTTTAAACAGAAAAATAATGTTTTGTGATGTAGCCACCGCTACAAGTGTACCAAATATGGTGTGGATTGGTCAAACGGTGTAGATTTGTATAAAGAACATACACACATCCATTTTTATATATGTAGATTAATAGTTACAATATACACATCATGCAGTTTCTTTGACTATTGCTCGTGTATATCCTTGCATGACAATATTTATGCAGAGTGAATTTGTCCAAACTACCCCATATAGGAATTTTGAATTTATTATGATGAAAAAATTGCCTGACTCGATTTCTATTCAGATATATGCAGATTGTTATTCATAATTAACTTCATAATATTGCATAAGATAGAATTAATTAGCTTAGAATTAATTAGCTTACAAAAGAAACATTAAGTAGCTTTTGTTTTTATTCTTTAATGGTAAAATAATAAAACATTTCAGCGAGGTAGTTGGATTATTTCGGAAGGTATGAATACGCCTGGGAAACTAATTTAACATTAGGTGCTTCCAATTTTCGAATAAAGAGTGGTGGTTCGATTTTCCTCCTTATCATCCTTCCTCCTCGCAACATCAGATAACGTAAAAAATGTTTTCTGAAATAAATTTTAAATATTAAATAAAAATTTACCATACAAAGATGTTTTAGGAATAATTCTAACGTCCAGAAAACATTGAACTCGGAGATATGAAATTCACACACTTTTAATAGTGTGCATTTTAATTTAAAATGTCAAAAGTTTGGTGAAATTCAAAATATAAATACAAAGAATCTTACTTATTTCCACAATGACAATTTTGACAGTTATAAATTCGGACTTGATAAAATCTGAAGTAGCCATATCATTTGAAATTACTATATCTACTTAAACGAGATACATATTATAATATAACCAAGAACACAAATGTCTTTACTTATCAGCGTTCATATGGTTTCGAGTCATATTGTTTCTTTCGTCTTTTTTTACCAATCCCGGTCAATTTGAACTTAATGAAGGGCTTTAGTCATCATGGCACTACAAGGGTAGAATTGTGAACCACTTGGTATTACCCTGGTGCACCAGTTCTGTGTCGTATAGATGAATTCTACTAATGAATGACTCACTCTATTCACTTTTTGGATGATCGGAATATCAGTTTGATTGTATTAAATAATTGTAGGTAGGCTTTTTGCTTGCATACATGGAGACTAATTTTAAAAAATCAATATTTATTAAGAACACTAAAGACGATACAAAATTATATAGAACATCGATCAACACTTTCTCAGTTTCGAATTGTTCTCAATTCCAAAATCCTTCTATCACATTTTCATCATGGTTACAATTCACAATATTATCGTTTGAGCTCGTATAGTAAATATAATAATTCTCGGATCGTTTGCACGTGCTGAAAAATACGTTTGAAACAGTGTTCAAATTTGAAATTCGGGTAGCTATAACTAGTTAATTTCGAGCTACGAACAGCGATTTTCAATATTGAGATGATCCCTGAAATTGGCAGCAACTTCAACATTGAATATCTCCTGCTATAAAGCTGGTAAAGTCATGAAATTTCATATTTTGACAAATTTAACAATGCAGAATCTGAAGGCATCAAAACAGGGTGTTTCCATTGGAAATTTTGTTGTTTGTTCAGAATTTTAAATGAAAACGGCCCCTTATGCGATTTTTTGCCTTTGAATTTCTAGAGGACGTTATTTCCTATTGAATGATATCTTTGAATTTGCTCTACTGTGAACAGTGCTCGATATAAAGGGGGTGGTTCTTTTTTTTCCGTCGACTGTACAATTCCCTTACTTTACATTTGCAGAGTTCCAACATTTTAGAAACCCAGATTTCACAAATCTTTAAATAACTAGAATTTTAAATGAGTATTTCAATTAAAAAACATAAAACCTACTTTTTAAAAATGTAGTGCTTTAAGGTAAAGGATTTCCCAGTATATTTTGTAATAAAAGTCTGGACTTTTTCATAACTAACTGCTTTTAAATGAGTAATATTTATTGATATACAATTATAGGATCCAATAGCTTTTAAATGGATTTCCAACTACTTTTCACAGAAAAATAAAAACTTCCAGTTGCAAACAAGATTGAAATAATTCTTAAAACCAATACCACTAAACTTAATTGTTTTAATACGGTCAAATATCGTAATATAAAATATAACTATTTTCTTAAAACCAAAATACCTTATATATTCTAGTCAAAATAGAAACCACTGGGTTTACATTTTTTAAAGACTATTTCAAAAGTTTTAATAAAACACTTGTAAGAATATTTTAATTCTTTCAAAATCGATATGAGAATTTGTGGCACATGAGTGTTCTAACATGTAAACTAATTGCTTTCTATCCAATACAGATGATTACGAAAGATATAAATTACATTAATCCAAAGAGCCTTTACATTTATATCTCAGCACAATGGCTGATTTTAAGCCCATTACAGTTGGCCAATATTCTATTCATAATTTATCTAATAGTATGTCCGATAAATAAGGAATATTATATAAAAGCGAGTATTATAAGCAGGGCTGATCTTAAAAGAGCAGGCCCCAATTCAATCAATCTCTGAAGTGCCCTACAAAATATATAAAAGAAAAATCTAATTACATGACACTTTTGGAAATACAGTGAATTGAGTAGTTGACAGTATAAAACACTTTTTAAATAAAAATAATCATTTAAGTATGTCGCTAAGTAATTGAGAGATAAAACTTTTTAATAAATGCATCTTTTCCCAATCCCATTCATAGCAGGGGCACCTTGGAATGTGTGGCCCCATTTGGTAGTGCTGGTGGAATTGGCTTTGGACCAGCTGATTGTAAGTATTCCATAAAAATTATACATCAAAATTATGTATAAAAAATGGAGATAACATGGCGGACACTCAAGAATCATCAAATGAAACAAAAATACAGGAATATATAAACATTTTTACTAATAGATATATAGTAAATTACAAAATTTACATCTTTGGTAGTTCCATATACTCAATACGGATACATCATTTCACACACATATTTTCATTTTGAATAATTTTTCAAACCTACAAAAATAGTAGATTTCAATTTGATGTGGGTTTTGATTCTTAGAGCTTGCTTGTAGCTCCATATTAGCTATAGCTGCTGCAGCTGCCGTTAACTGCAATTCACTGTCTGATTCACCACCTGCAAATACGAAAATTAATACTCTCGTATAGTAAAATCATGTAAAAGCAATCTAAAACAAAATAGGGATAAAGATACGACTACGAATCCTATCTACTATAGGAATTAAATAAATGCACAGCTCAGCATTTCTTAAACATTCCCTTTCAAATTCCATAGTTGGTATAATACAGTCTGAAAGAAAGCACTCCTCCATTTGCCATACCCAAGCATGTCCATCCGATTCGAAAAATTTGAAACATGATTTTTCATTCCGCATCATTCTTTTCTACAATTCTATTCTCCATGAGCAACGCTCTAAACATCACTACATTCGTCTTCTGGCATTAAGCTGACTAATGTGGGGCTTGTGTGCAGCCATGATATGCAATTCCCAAGTTGTTCAGTTACAGAATCACAGTTCTCAATGAATGTTTCACAGGTACCTAAAATGTATACGAACAGTTTCAACTTCAAGTAAGTAACCTCGACCTTCTGCCACTTAAGACAAAAAATTTCTATTTTTCAACAGCCCTAGTTTACATACTTCCTTACTATGATATTCCAAGATCAGCAAATTCTTATTTAAAACTCGCTTTCCTCCAACAGAAAAATTTAGTTTTAAATCGAATCCTTAAGGTACTTTTTCAATCGAGAGATTCAGTATCTATATGGAAACCACGTATCTATTTAGAATGATAGATGTAGTTACTTGACTATGGAGTACAGCTTTCAATAATACCCATGAAACATGAAAAACAAATGTAAATTAAATTGATTGTAATGGTCTTGTAATGAAAATATGTCATAATTTAGAAATATCTTTGAACTACAACGTACGGCTACCCGTTTTGATTTAACGTAACATATCTTATTTTAGAATAACTTTATTTTAACTTTACCAGTCATTTAAAATAAGAAGTTTTCACCTCACTTAAAAAGGTTTCCATTTATTTTTATGAAACAGAATTTTACAAACTATAACGTATTTAACCAAAGACTTAAGGAAAATTCGTCGAAATATACATATACCACCAAGAAATTACCAATTTCTAGTGATATTTAGCAGAAAATAAAATAATTCATTAGAATTTGATTCCTAAATAATATATCTGTAATATGGAAAGTAATGGAACATATAAATACAAACAGAAACGAAATTCTGGTCATTGAAAAATGTATTCTGAAAAACGAAAGATCTGATCAAGCGTATCGAATTTCGACGTCATGAGAATATTCTGAAATAGAGAAATTCGAAAAAGACGCTTGAAAAATATTGATAGACAATAATGAATTATTTACAAAAAGAACACAAATTTACAAAACTTAGAAATATTCAAATATGACCGCAACATTTCTGTCTTAATTCAAATACACAAACACGGAATTCTAAATCTAATTTTAAAAAAACATTAATTCTGGCGTTGCCAGATACCGAATTGCAAAATTACGCTTTTATGATCAATGAGTTTTTTGTTTTGGCTTTTATGTTCCATTACAAAATGTAAGTTGTGTAAAATTAAGTATTTTAAATATCCATTTTTCATCATTCAAATTTTCCTAAATTATTTATATTGCGGAAAGAAATAAAAAATTAGTTCAAACATTAGAATTTTAAATTGTTTGAATATAACGTTTCGGAAAAAATTGTTTTTCGAGCAATACTGGTAAAACAAACTGAGTTGCGTACCGCAATCGTTTTATGCTCAATGTTTTTCCTATGGCAATTTCGAATTGATTTAGCCCCCTCTGCACACCTAGGTTAAAGAGAACGGGGTTAATATGTAGCTTGCGTTACTCGCAGGGTTCTAAAGTATAAGTGTGTAACCTTCAACTACGCACCTGGGCTCACGAACACATGCATCCTAGATGACTGGAAGAAGGTAGCGCCGGTCGTTGAGTCACGTTTCCGGTTAGTACGAGCTGATGGTCGAGTTCGGGTTTGGCTCAAACACCATGAGGCTTTGGATCCAAATTGTCAACAAAGCATGGTGAAAGCTGGTGGTGGATCCATAATGGTATGAGGAGTGTTTACCTGACATGAATTGGGTCTTCTGGTCAAATTGAACCGGTCATTGACGGGAAATCGCTGTGTCCAGCTGCTTGGTGAGAGATAAAAGAGGGATTTAGGAATAGAGTAGAGGGGTGAAAGAAGAAAAAGATCGCTTAGGTATCCTGGGAGCATGACCCCCTCAAATTTTATGGGAAACAAGTTTAAGTTGTAGTCCTAGTACTTAAAATATAAATTCATAGTAATAGTTTATTTTACTTCTATTTTTCTTATCTTATTCTTTTAAAAACTTAACTTTGGAAGTAAAATATTCAAAAACAGTATTTAATTACCTTCTTTAAACATTTTACATACAGTTTTAGAAAATATACCTGCATACAGTAAAATACTAAAATTGATATCTACATTGCATAAAGATAAAAAAACATCCTTCAAAAATGAAACTCATTCAAAATTATAAATATCAGATCAGATCAAATCAGATATTGCTGAAGATTTGTTTCCTCGGATGTTAATTCTTTTAAAAAGTAAATATTGAATCAACAACAATACTGATTAAATAGCTAACAAATCTTTTATCACTAGTGATAAGCTTTGCAAACAAAACTGAAATTTTTAATTTAGACTTTTAAAAAGAGCTTCATTTTTATTTTAATCATGTTGAACTGAGAATATGAACATATTTTTAAAAATACTTTGTTAGAATTTGTGACAAATTGCAAACCACACATTATTTATTTTAATATCCCACAAAACCATAATTTTACATATAAAAGCCCTCATTAATTTTATATAACCATAAGAATACCACATATAAAAGAAATTAATGCACTGAGAGCCCATGTATTCAAATGAAACCACGTTCTTCAGAAAACTGTCGTAATATGGATTTTGGGAAACAATTTACAGGACTGCCACAGCCTAAGCACTTGTGAAATAGTAGAATTAGTAGCAAAAATTCTCAAAAATAGTAGCAGTCTCATCTTAAACCCTATTTTAGTAGCTTGGATGCAATACGAATTGGCTAAAGCACAAAATGTGCTAATTGAATATGAAGCAGAAGCTAAAGATCTCGAAAACTAAATATTTTCTTAAAGTTTCCATGACCATTTAGCAACCACATATTCCGATGTTTTTCTTTCAAGGTTGCCAATACTGATGCCAAAAGTTTGAAAATGGATTCTCAGAAAATTTTTCCCTAAAGAAAAATCTAAAAATATTCTTTTCGTTCCCTCGTTTAAAAAAGAGACTAAATTTTCGTCAACATTAGGTGAATTCTCAAAAAAAGTCAAAAACCCCTTGTCGCCAAGGTTAAAAATTAGTAGCAAAATAGCGCCTGGTGGCAGGCCTGAATTCATCAAGAGAATTTTTATATTTAAAACCTTTCTATCACAAATCTGGGAACAGTAATAACTAATCAGGTTTGTTTGATTAGTCCAGAATCAAAATGCATAAACGTCAGGCTTCTAATTCAAAATTATGAACTTACCTGTTCTAGGTATAAATGCAGTATATGTTTCTTTAAAACTTGAGGCGCCATTTCGAGAAGTGTCAGGAATGACAGTCGGATCATAGAATTTATCATCAATCTCATCCAAAATATCAAATGTACTACGTTCAGGCTGCACATTTTGAGGAGCAATAGGACTTGGAAGAGGCATCATAGGAGATGTATGAAGATCAGTTCCTGAAATAAATAGCATTCTTTTACGTAATACACAGAAACTGATAGCTAAAATGTTTTTATTTCTATCTTATATGTTCATCTCACATAAATGTTGCTTCTTAAGTATATTCATGATGTGTTTTAAGTGTTTATTTTGCAGTGTATTTATTTTGACAGGAATTCTGTCCTAAAATTAAAAGTACCAATCATTTAAAAATAAAGCCATTTCTCTACAATATTATGTTTTATTGAAGACGATATATGGAAAAACAGGAAACGAAGGAAATAAAAGCATATTATAGAATTTTAACACTTTTAAGTTTGACGCAATCCTAACTCATACAACACAACAGATGGGAATTTAAATTTTTATAAGATGAGTGCAATTTTTAGACTACTTTTATCAATTTTACCAATATGTTTTCAAGAATATGTCATGTTCCAATACATTTTGCAAAAATTTTTCTTCATATAAACATTTTTTAAATAGTATGTTCATCAATATACTGAAGCTGACATAATCAGAAAGTTTTTATTTACGAACAGCACAGCACATACATTTTACAACGGCACAAAACACTGAAGAAGAAGCTGAATACAAGCTGACAAAGTAAAGGTTATATACTCGCGCAAATGAGAACTGAAACTGTAGTTCGCTTCACTTCACTCACAAATCAGAAAAGACTTTCTAAAGCGTGATACACGATTTCTCCCCAATGGCCTGTTGACAGTGGTGGCGATGTTCAAGCCACCACAATACTATAAATATAGATATTGAAAAGAAATTTACAAAAAAGAGCATAATCATATTGATTTTCATAACAAGATTGCCTTTAATCATTGTTTCTCACTGCAGGTATACTACCGCCTCTACCCCTATGAGTACTGAAGGAACTGTTGTATCACGGCAAACTGTATACAGAAGGCTTAATGAAAAAGGCCTTTATGCCAGTAAGCCAAGCGTATGTGTTTCACTGTCTTCACAACAAAAGAGGGATCGCTTTAATTGGTGCAAAGAACATCAGAACTGAAGTGAATACCAATGGACCCATGTTCACTTTACTGATGAGTCGAGGTTTAGTTTAACATCTGATTCTCAACGTATTTACATCTGGAGGTAGTCAGGAACGCGAAATCTTCCTTCGAACATTATGGAACGTGACCGTTTTGGTAGTGCAGGTGTGATGGTATGGGGAGGAATAATGATCGATGGACGTACGCCCCTACACGTTTTCAACAGCAGATCTGTGACCGGCCAGAGGTATCGGGATGAAGTCTTAGAACCTTATGTAAGCCTTTTCAGAGGTGCATATGGATCTGACTTTTTATTTATGGACGATAATGCTCGTCCACATCGAGCAAACTTCGTTGACGAATTCCTTGAAAGTGAAGCCATTGAGCAAATACCGTGGCCAGCAAAATCTCCTAATCTGAACCCGATAGAGAACATATGGGACTACCTTGGAAAAGCAGTTGCACGCAGACATCCTCCTCCTAGAGATATAAATGCCCTGAAGACCGCATTGCTGGAGGAGTGGAACTTAATTCCCCAAACTGTGGTTAACAACATTATTGCCAGCATTAAAACACGTGATATGTGTGTACACGTCAGGGGAGATCACATTCCATATTAAATTCGTAAGCCTTAATTTTTTTCTGAGTCATTCTTTTTTTCTGAACTCTTCTTGTCACATATTGCCATTTTTATTGTTTCATGCTACGGTTTTATATCATATGCAGTGCTCTTAAATTTTTTCCTTTGTATTTTTGTGTTATGATGTTATGTATCATTTCACACAAATTCATAAAATTATAGTTCACAATTTCTGAGAAATCCGTGATTTTATGCATGTAAAGATAATTTTGAACATGAATGTAAATACCAGAGAGATAAATGAAGGTTTGCAAAATTTTCAGCATGCTTTATTAAAATATATATCGTGTACATATTTCAATCAGGTTCTATTAATTCAAATTTCTTAATATTTTCCTCTAGAAGAGCACTATCCAAAACATGGGTGAATGGAGGGGATATATCGAAACAAATAACTCCAAATAGTTTTTCTTGTGCCGGATTTATGGGTTCAATTTGTATTCTTTAAGTGAAAATATTGACAACTCAATGCAGAAAACAACATTTCAAATATTGCTATAACCCCAAGGTATGAAAAATCTTGACAATTAAATAAAAATTTTGGATTGATTCAATTTAAATCAGATTTTTTTTATTTATAACGGATTTATTTTACTTTAATTTGTTGTCCTGTATATTTAAACTTATTAGACATGAGACAGATTTTTTAGTTTTGATTTATGTTAAACGTTGACATTTTTGAGGGTTTAGGAAACAAAGCAAGGAAAATTTTTGAAAGATTAAAACAATTGAAATGATTTTGGGGCCTTGTAGTTCCTTTCAATCTTTCATTTGAATTCTACTTCCATGATACAAATTCATATAAAAAACTTTTATAATTCATAATACCATAAAAAATTTTTATATAATTTTAATGTTGAGATAAAATTTAATTTAGAATTTTATAAAGTTAATACATTTTTAAAAATTTTATTCAAAAACTTTATTTTCAAGCCTTTTTGTCATCATACTTGTTTCAAGTGTAAAATGAATTTCTTGTTTTACTCAAGCACTTAAATCTTAATGAGTGTCCCCTATTTCTAAGGAGATATCTGAGATATAATGTCTTGGCAAAATGAAAATCAAAACTTATCTGCTTTCTCTTAAATTTTCGTAATTACAGGCCTGGTAATAGATGAATATTTTGCTTTTGAGAATATATTTTGAGAGGTTCTTTTTGTTTAAGCTCGGTTTCTTCCGGGTTTATTAAATAAGTTACGAAGTAAGGAGCATACCCAGCACTCATTCGTATACTAATAACCAATGGTGAATAGTGCTGAATATTCTACCAAAAAATTGCAAATTCCATATTGAAAGGCATCAGTTCAAGTCTCTTTAACGTTTCTATGATGAGGAGTATGTCAAAATTAAACGAAAACATTCTGCAATGTATAGACTGGCATCATATGTAAAAAACTCAACCTCTGCTGATATATGGATTTGTAAGTGATCTTTGTTTCAGTGAACAAAAGAGAAAATAGTATTGGTCTGTTGTCACTGTTATCCCAACACGGGTGCTAACTCCTTGGGGTCCAATCCCTTGTGTCCCCAAAACAGTAGAGGTAAATATTTCCAATGAGAAACCAAATAACGTATTAGAAATACCTACATCAAGCTTGCCCTAGGAGCCTGACCCTCTAGGAACCCTTTAAAATTTTATTGTAGCGGCCAGAAAACAAAAGCATAAGGTATAAATATTGAAAATAATACCAGAAATCAAATATGAAGTGATTCAATCTGATTAGGTTCCTTTAACAGAATGGGAACGAAGTTCTAAGGACCCGAATTCTTTGGGAAGTAATACTTTTATGTTTGGGGTCTGTCCCCTAAAATATGAGGAATAAACATATTGATAATATGTTACGATTTTTATAAACGAAACGAAAAAACAGTTGCAAAATACACTTATATACGAAGCAAGTTCTGTTTTACTTAGCCCACAATAATTTCTCCAAGTTGAAATCCCAATCAATGCTATTGTCTCTAGTCTCCTGAATGTAGGAAAGCCAGTTATTTTCAGATAAAAAAGGGTGTTACTGAGTAGAAGCAAATTTTTAGAACTATCTGTGTAAAGTAACATGCATTCTGTCCCAAGTTATTTCATTTTCAATGTTATTATTAAACTTTAATTTAAAAGAAAACTGGAAGTTTTATAAGTTTGATTTAAATCATGATTTAAAAAAAACTTTATTTAAATCAAGTTGATTTAAATTGGCATACCCTGGATATAACTGTAAATGTCTGATATTAAATAGTGAAAAAATAATTTTTTGACAAAAGAAATACTACTGCAGTACATACTATGGCATAGCAAGGTAGAAGATGATACTTGATATTTAAAAGATAACATGACCATGCATATCATTTTTGTAATACTATAAGCAAAATGAGCGAAACATCAATATATCACTAAAGCTTTTATGATGTAGCAAACATTTCTTGAATAAATAATCTATTTAATATACTACATATATACTGATCATTGTAATACCTTTGCTGCATAATTTATATAGTTGCCAGTCAAGCTTGAAATGCAATAGATTACGTTATACTTAGATTCACCGAATCCTCTCTCAAGACAGATGCTTTTCAATAACTGCAAAAGATTCATAATGAAATATACACTTTCTGTGAACACATGAAAACAACAACAAATATATATATATATATATATATATATATATATATATATATATATATATATATATATATATAAAAGTAAATATAAAGAAATAAAAGTATTGACTTCTTCAAGTAAGGCACTTCTTTTTGTCGAGTTATTTTATGTTTATGTTAAATGAAATAAATGCATGTATTGTTTTCATAAAGCATTGCTCCTTTTTTAACATCTAATACCAATTTTTAAAAACATGTATAATCGCTCTGTTAATTACTTGATGTTCAGTTTCGGAAATTGTACTTCTTTAATTCGAATTTTTTAATATTTCTGATGATCCCTTCAATTTGAAACTATCCAAGTTTTAATGTATTATCTTTTTATATTTAATTACATTGTTTAAACTTAATTTTTATTGGAAGATCTTAGACATCGATTTTAATAAAATTAATTCCAAGATTCATCAGAAAAGGACATCAGAAATTGTCACAAGTGAACGATGAAAATATCAACACCGAAGTATTTGAATGCTAATGGATCACATGAATATCATATGCATTATTTATCATCAATATATAATGTAATGCATAGGATATTCAAATTATCTTGATTGGCAAATGATATTGAAGTAATAATGACATTTCTTGCAATAAAATCTGAGCAATTTAATGAAACAATTTTTCATGAACTGATAACTACACTTATCACACCATTTAGAAGAGCAGAATACAAAACATAAGCATAAATATTTTTAATAAGTAAATTGTACTAAAGATTAGGAAGGATTCATGGTGCGATTCATATTGAACTTCTGAACGCATTGTTCAACTCAATGCAGAAGACAAAATTTTAAAGTGATAATACTGTATAAATAAACAACTTTTGAAGGGAAAAATATTCCATGTACATGAACAACTTGAATTAACTATTTTACATAGTGATTAAAACTTTCAACGAAAAGGAATTTAAAAAAATCTTAAATAGAAATGTAAACTTATGAAACAAAAAAATTACCTCTATTGGATCGCTGCACGAAGACGAGGGTGGTTGCTTTAATGAAGTATCTTCCTGGTATTGTTCTTTTCTAAACCAAAGTGAATAAGAATAGAGAAATATTAGTGATGAAATTTTTATCTTAGTATATTACTTAGGTGGATTTAGTGACATAAAGTTAAGATAACCAAGTTTTCTGTGAAAAAAGATAATTAAAATAGCAGTTTGAACACCAAATATACTTACAAACCATAATTACATACCTTGAATCTTGTTTCCTTCCATTCAAATATCTTACAATTTTATGGATAACAGGTGGTTTTGCCCATGTCACTTCAATCATACAATCATTGAAATTGACTCCTGAAAAATATTGAGAAATCAACATGCCACTAGACACTGAATAAAAAAGGTAAATTCAGAAATCCCAGCAAACCATTACCAAGCACACATTAAGCATTTTTTGTAGCTAGAAATTATAGTTTATACGAACACTTAATGTGCATGATCAAGGTTTTTACTCAAAGTTTATACAGACTCTTGCATTGCCATCTGTGCTAGTTTCTTAATTGTTCACATCTGTTGATAGGTGTATTGGAATTAACACTTCATACCTTATTTAAAATCCATTTACAGTGAATACATGCATCAATATGAACATTTCATACCTCTAAATGAAAATAAAATTAATAGGAAATATAAAAGCAGCATTTCTTGAACTTTCTGGTATTATTTTCAATAAAGTGCAAGGCAAAAAACCTGTCCCACCTGTCATGTCACAGTAATTAGCTTCTGAATCCCATTAACAAAGGCGATTCGGTATTTTTTAGCATCTCAACCTATTTTCATATTCTCTTACATTTTTTCTTCCATGATTTCTTATATTCCACATTTCTTACTGCTTTTGTAATAAGACTACTGCATAATTAATTTAATTGAATAGACTAGTTATACCGAAGAGTTTTAGCAATGTTATGCAGATCTGTAGCTCAAATCAAGCATATTTAAACTAAACAGCAAACTCCCATAGTGGTTGATTGTTAGATTGTTTATATCCGTTTGTTGCTATTCGTCAATATAAAAATACTGTCGATTTCTGTGCCACATACGAAAGTGAAATATATAGAGCTCGTGTTTATTGTAATGATTATACTGCAATAAATTATACTCTGTTACAAATTATTAGATAGGCATATACCAATTAGACATTATTTTTTTTATACATGTCAGGAAGTCTACATTCAGGGACACAAATTTCCTCATGTTTGTAGAAGGGGAACAACTTTGTGAGGTTCTCTGCCCAAACAAGAAAGAATATTGTCGAAAGGAACCATTTCAACCCTGGTGTACATAAGCGGGGTTGTGCTTGAGATGGTGATCTGGATCTTGTGAAGAGGTAAAGAGTATTTCAAGGAGAAGAGAAAGGGGACTTGAGGAATGGATATCGAGATGGGAGGATGCGATGCGAATCCTTTGGGTGTTGTCGTGTCCATGGCACTTTAAACTGTTGCTTTAGATAGAAATGAATGCAAAGTACAAGTATATAAAAACTATGTTTCATAGAATAAAATAAAATGGTTTAATGTGATGTGCACACAGTGGAAGCGTCGTCTTTAGAGAGTAAGAGAAAGAGAATCATCAAATTTTTTCTGATAAATTTGCAAAATCATCCAGGCATAGAGGGGAGAATCTAAACACTTTATATAAAGCACAAGATTATTACAGCTATGGATTGTAAGTACTACGTGGAAAATTAAATGGAAAAAATTACTTCTGCGGGAAATGTATTTTTCCTTTATTTATTCTTGGAATTTCTAGAATCAGAGTTAGTCACAAAATCTGCATTTTCCCAATAAAATGAAAAACTGGTTCGCATGATGGTTATTAAAAAATGTTTTTAAATAACAAATTGTGTTACTATTATCATCTAGTGACAATTGTACAAATATTATCTGGTGTTCTGACAAAAGTGTTCTTAATAATAATACATAGATACATTTGGCATTTTAAGTGCATGCATAAAGATAATGAGAGAAACAAAGAGTTATAAAACAAAACTCACCATTCAGTACATTCAAAGCACTTTCAGCATCTTTTCTAGAAGCATAATGGATAAAGGCATAGTTTTCAATATTCTTTATATTTTAGATTTCTAGAGAGTTGTTAATGGAGAACAAATTATAAAGATTATCGTCGTTGATGTTGATAGGAAGATTGTTCACATACAGGACAGAATTCTAAAAATGGAGAAAAATAATTCTATATTAGAATGTTTTCTATAACATTATTTTAATAATTAATTAGACCATTAGATATAATACTAGAAAAACATTCAATGGAAAAGGTTCAATGTGAATGTTCCTACAAGTAGGATAGAACATATTGAATTACGTTTCAGAATTTTTCTTCTGGATTATTCTCAACCTTAAAAAATAAACAGGTTATTTAATAAATTATACTAATATTTAATTGTGAAAGATGATTCCTTTCAGTGAATATTTCAAACATAATTTTAATAGTAAATTTTTAATGTTTCGTTACTTTTGAAGATATTTAAAAAAAATTAGATTCAATCTATATAAATAAAAATGGAGTGTCTATTTGTACACATTGAATATTTTCTATCCATTTCGGGCCCTTCTAATGCAAAATCAGTCTTTTGCGCGTTTGGTGTCTGTCTATCCATCCGTCTGTCTGTATGTGTGTGCCCGTACTACGTCCAAACGGCTGAATATATTTTCATGAAACTGCAAACTGTAAGTATTTAAATTCATTTGGTGACTGAATTTGGTTGCGTTTAGTCTGTCTGCCCGTCTTCCCGTTCTATATCTTATTTTGTATAAGTATCACATAAAATTTATTCAACAAATTTTAATACAATATTCAATATTTGTTAAACTATATTTTAGTTTACTGAATGCATTCTTTAAAATTCTTTTGCTTACATATTTAGGTTAGTTTCATGCTAAAACATCTGAGTAACTATACTTAAATCAACCATAATTTGGTAGTTTGGGAGTAACTGGAAGGTATAATGAGCATTGCAATTACTTGGATTATTTTACCAGTACTGCTGAAAAATCAATTGTATTTCCAAAAACTATTTTTACCGAATTTAATTCCAATACTTCTTTTATCTTGAGCCTTATTTATTTTCTATGTGAAACATAAACGCACAGAGTATATAGCTACGCACTCTGTATGTATACTATGTGCATAAGCTGTTTCCGAATATTTTGGACAGACGATATTTTGCAAAGAAACGGAAAATCGTGTTCGTTTGCCACGTGCAGTGATATTTTCTGTATTTTATGGCTCGGAAGTAATTTCATATTTTTAGTTGTAAGTTGTGGCAGCTGTATGAGATTAAGAGATAAAAAAGAATCACGAATATCTTTAGAACAACTTCGAATAAAGCAAATTTTAGGTGAAACTTTGCCATTATTGAAAGAACTTGAATGTTAAAAGAATCCGAACTAGGATTTGAAATATTAAAAATTCTTTGTCATAGCGACAGAAGATCAAAATGGCTTATTTTACGAATCGAATCTATATTTAAATAACTTATAAAAGGAAAGTTTGTTTAAAGCAATGATTTTCTTTAGAAGAAACTCTGTCAAATCGATTTGCAATTTTTAAAAGAAATGTAATAAGTTACCTTTGCTTTGCTGAAGACATTCAATTTCAAAACAAGTTCTTTTATTATTTTACGTGCCACAAAACGGAATTTTCAAGAAAAAAAATTCTATTTTAAAACAAACTTTGTGATAAATACCTTATCAAATTGATTTGTCATCTTTCCCTTAGTTATGGCGAAATTCGAAACTGTCGCAAGCCTGATGCAAGAGGTCCACAAGTCAAAAATTATTTGTACGAGAGTATTCGCCAGTATTATAGTAGGTACGAGTATTCGATTAGGTACGAGAGTATTCGCCGTAGATTCGTCATTTTTACGAATGCAGTTGAGTAATTTTACAGGAAAAGAACTTAAGAAAGGGCATTCTTAATCCTCCCTCAAAATCGTCTTTTGTATTAGTTACTTAGTCTCTGTCACCTTTCGTCAGTTTGTACCTTTAGCAGGGGTGTGATATATGTGAAATGTATTACATGGATGGATATGTATGTATAGGATTTGTATCCAAAGTAGTTGTACAAATTATAAAAATGTCGAAAAGGTGTTAAAAATTATTTTATTCACGCTTAAACTATTTGGTATTTTTTTAAGAGGAAGGTGATTATTCTGGTCACTTTCAATCTATAGCTAACCAATTCAACCCGAGTGAAGTCGGGTAATTTGATAGTTGAAAATAAAATTCTGTGATCACCATGTTTTCTACGCTGACCTTAGTTTTCAAAAATGCTTCTTTGTTTTGGGTGGGATTTTAGATCAAAAGTGTTAATTTTAAAATGCAATAAGTTATCTCAATAACAAATAAAATATTCTACAACTCTGGATATATAGGTTAAAATATTTTAAGGAACAGGGGGAGATAATATTTTGTACACATTCTAGAGCAATAATTCAAAACCAAAGTGAAAAGTATATCACTGCTTTTGATCAACATATAAGATCATATACTGCACGTAAGTAAGGCTTTTACAAAACTTTCCTAACTCATGTTCCTTATTTGATATCAAAAGTATTAGAAGCGTCCAAGTCTTATTAGGTGGTTTAGACAGAAAAATTCATTGCTCGATACCTCAGTTCAAGTTAGAGGAAAGAGTCGCCACACACACTTTGTTCATATGAAAAAATACCACTTGGCATTTTTCAGTGCAAAATTTTTGTAAACATTATAAAATAAATGATACGATCCTGTTTAGTCATGAATAAGACAAAGAAAATATGTAATGTGAACCAAATGTGATTTTCTAGATTTGTTCTATTAATAAAATCTCCGAAAACATAATAAAAATATTAAAAAATGGTAATAACTAGCTGCAAAAAATTGTTGCTTAGCATCCAAAATGTTTTGAATTTGTTTCATTCTCTGAAAATTAAATGATTTTAATGAATCATTTATTTTTTCAAAAAGAAAAGAATTAAGTTATCTTTATTCTGTCCTTAGTGTCTGCAAATATTTGTCTTGCTTTTCCAATTAAAAAAATAAGGGTAGAATTAAAATCAGTTAAGGTTCTTTTTTTTAAATGCAGTAATTTTTTCGAAAGAATTTTACTCACTTTTCGCGCTTATTGGTCGCTAAGCCATAATTGCAAACCTTCATTTTACGACAGGCATTGATTGAGTACAAATAAATTCCAGCGTGTGTGCCTGATCGTAAGGATTCGTTGAAAAACGACATGCACTTTATAATTTGAAAATTTTTGCTCGTCTTTTCTTGTTTAATATTGTACGCCGCAGTCTGTATGAGTAATGGAGCATATCTCTCCAATACGTAGTATAGTCCGGTTCTCGCGACTTCGGTATTTGAGTCGCGTTGTTTTGAACGAGTCTATTCGTAGTTGATTGGGTTGAATGGCGCAAGGGCCATTTTTGTCTAAGCCGTGCAGAGCGGAAAATGACATTCCTTAATTCCATCTGAATTCGGAGGCATTTCAGGCCCCTGAAGAAGGGGAACCATGCGACTGCTACAATAGTAATGAAAGTGCAATTCACTCAAGCTGAATGTAGAGTACACAAGTCGAAAATGAAAGGTTTGAAACCTCATAACCCCTACCTCTCATTTAGGGATGGGGAAAGAAAGAACAACCTATTATTTTTCACCTGTTCTTTAAAAAGAACGGGAACAGCCTGTTCGCACTTTTCACAAAAAAATCCAGACTCCAAATTATTTTATATTTCGTTTTCTTCCTGTCAAAACTAGAGAAAAACTCGCCAATAAAAAAGCTAGCAGAAGAGTCATTTGTATTTTGTTTATATACGCATGCCTACCTAGTTCTAACCAAGATATTCAACAAAATTCGCTCCTTGTCTGTCTATCGCGAAAACTGTTGGCGCCACATAGTCTAGGAGGAGGAACATGGCTTGCACATTTCGAGTAGAGAAACATTTGAGAATAGTAGGTGAACAGAAGAGCAGGTTAAAGAACAGTTCTTTTAAAAAGAACGGAACAGCAAAGAACTGTTTTCCGAAAAGAAAGTATTTCTCAGCCCTACTCTCATTTAATGACATCCAAAACCTGATGCTACTTTTCCTCTAACGAAGAAAATAATCGTTTCCGTTTTAAAAAATAAGGACCCTATTCATCATAGAAAAAAGTGCACAGGACATCAACAGCAAACGCTCTTAACAATCAGAAAAAGTGAAGTGCCAGGTGGTCCGAGCAGAACTTTAGCATACCGGATGTATAAAATTTTTTATCACAAGAAAAAAGTAGATTTTCAAGAAGAAAATACTCTAGTCTTATGTACAATGACACAAAAACACTGAATGATTCTACATTTCGTTTTCTTTCTTTTTCAGCAAAAATATTTATGGCTTTGACTTCCAAATAACTTCACAACCAAAATTTATTTCGTTGTTACGGCGTATTCGTGCTAACTTTAAAACATCTGAAAAGTTAGATTTTCGTGAAAATTCAAATGCCGCATTACGATGTGTTCTAAAGCAGACATATATTACAAATTATGGAATCCATCATAAAAAACCAGCCAAAAACTTTTGAAGCATGAATTATTATTTATTACTTATTTCATTACATCAGTTGTGAATGCTTTAAATTTTAGTTTTATTATTTAATAGTTAAAAATTATGTGTCGATGAAATTTGAAAATAATTTGTATCATTTCAAACTTGTAATGAGTGAGGAAAAGTATGGTTTTGTTTTTAAAATGTTGAAAAGCATTATGTAACTATAATTTTTTTTGAACGAAATAAAGTATTTTGAGAAAGGAATACAAAACGAAACAGCAGATCGAGCAAAACGTAAAGCAGAATTTTATCGTAGGTCATATTCTCGCCAGGGTACGTCTATTTAAATCAAACTTTCATTTTTATTCTTTCATGTTTAATAATATTGGAAGTGAAATAACCTAGAACTGGACGCATGTTATTTTATTTAAAGTTACAAATTTATTCAACTCGGTAACACTCCAAGATAAATGGCACTAAACTAAAACTAAATAATCTATTTCCCTATTCTGTAGACACTTCCTAGAGATAATAGTACTGATTGGGGGATGGCTGTAACAATTAACCAACAAGTAATACTCTCCTTGGTCATAGAAAACAGATGACATTCACAAATCTGTGTTTATAAGCAGAAGCTTAATTTTATTCATAAGGAGCCAGTCTATACATCGCAGTTTCTGATAAAGCAATTAGCTCTGTTTTCAGTATGAGTTGTTTGCATTACAATACAAACAAGAACTGTGTATTCTCACACTTATTAGTTTATTAGACCCTCCTGGAAGCAAATCAGCTGAGCTTGAATAGAACCAATTAGTGTTTCATCAAGGCCCATTGTTAATCTAGTAATTAGCCTGTAATTATGAAATTTCAAGTAAAAACAATTAATTTTTCTTGATTTCCCCTTTGAGAAAACATCCCAGATATCCTTCATTTGGTGGCATATGCAATAATAAAATAACTTTTTAAAATTAGAATGTCTTCGATACAGTTAATCGATTACAATTTTTCAAAAAACGGAAGGTCAATTTCACAGCGATTTTAAGAAAGAAAATCAATGATTTCAAAGCCACCTTGACCTTCTGTCACTATGAGAAAGAATTTTTTTAATTTCAAAAGTCCTATTTCCGATTATATAACATTAACGTTCTTTCAATAAAGGCAAAATTTCGTTCATAAAGAACGTATGCTAAAGGAACCAGGGACAACTACCCGTAAAATTTTTTTTATAAGAGTCCATTTTTATAGGAGTTCCATAGAACTCGACGAGATTTCTATAGAGTAACGAAATTTCGTTTCTCTATAGAAATCTCTACAAAACGAAATTTGGAGAAACGAAATTCCGTTTCTATAGAAAAAATTCTTTAGAGATTTCTAGAGAAAACGAGCTCTGATTCTATTGAAATGTATTTCTATAGAATTCTATAAAGGTTCTTACAAACATTATATAGAAATTGCTATGGACTTTATAGAAATCTATTGAAATTTTTCGGGGGCACGGAATTTAGTAGTCGTATACACTAGAGTGCTGCAGAATGAGTGATTTGGAATATACTAAATAAATTATGAAATTTATTCATAAATGAGAGTAAAAATGGATACCTTTCTCTTAAGATTTTCAAGACAGAAATTCACAAAACAATTTCGATCAAATAATTGACAAGATTAACGTTTCTGGTGATTGGGTTTAAAAAATTTGTGGATAAAAACCTATAAAGTGTCGAAATGACATCCTTTGTAAATGAAATCAAAATCAAATTAATTTTATTGCAAGTTTCAAAACAAAAAATTACTCATTTTCTATAAATTTCTATTTTACAGTAGTTACTGATGGTAAGCAATTATGTTGAAACATTATTGCTCTTAGATAAATATTTGGTCACACTTACGTGGACACTGGGAAATAACTTAAAACTCGGTAATAAAAGTGTTGAAAACAAACCGTCCAACTGATTGAAGAGAATATCTAATATCTTACCTATGTTTCACCTAAATACATAACTCAATAAAAATATTCATGGTGAAATAAAAATATGTTCCAAAAGCGTAATGGAATGTAGCTATCGATTATAGAAAATGAAGAGTGCAAAAAATCTTTTAAACAGAAGCGTAATTGATAAAATAGCTTCATGGAAGGAAGGGAAAAGCATTTTTAACCAAAATATTCAGAGAAATTCACAGTTAAAAACGAAAGCGTTCATTAAAATGATATATAAATCTTCCTGACAAAGAACAGACTTCCATGACAAAGTCCCAAAATTTCAGACCAAATTACAAACGTCTACAATTGAAAATTCATGTTCATTAAACATGAATACTGTATAATTAAACAATTTCAAAGCAGACAAAAACTGCACATATTAGTAAGTGGAACTTAAGTTAAACGGGGTAATGCAGTTTAGACGACGCGTTATTAGAAATTGATTCAATATAAATACAGGTATAATACTTAATAAGACATAGTTGGAATTCCAAAAGGGTAAAAACGGAAGTGTTTTATTACTAGATTAAATAGTGCAAAGAGGAGGAATATTTGAAGTGTTTAATTCAATAATGAAATAGGTTGGCTGGTTGGTTTAGGATTTAAGGCGCAAGGTCCAATAGTAGATAAGCTGCGCCAAAAAATTCAATAAAAACATATGACAACTTTAAAATAGCCAGCCAAACCAAAAATAAATATTTTAAAATAACCAGTCAAAACCAAAAATAAAAATAAGATTAAAATTTGCCGTTCTAAATATATTATGTCGCATAAAATCATGAATATAACGAACTGATGATTTAAAACATGTTGACCAGCAACATGACGTATAATATAGAAGGTATACAATTGAGTTGTGAAAGGTTAGAAATATCAAATGAGATTTAAAAAGCCAATATCATTCAAAAATGGGAAGAGATTTCATTGTTTATTCTTTCCTATCGAATCTTTTAACGTTGAAATAAAACAATTAAAATATTTATGACAGTGACGATTCAAGGTTGTAAGTCAATTAATATGTTAATATATGATGAATCTAACAAGAAACTCATATGCCTTAGATGTCCAGCGCGCAGTCTTGTCAACATATAGAAAACCTTTCTCGATCAGAAGTGATGTTAACTAATCGATACATTGCCCTAGTGATAGTACCTTAAATAGATGATTAAGTAATTTATTTAGGAGATTGGTAAACACATTCGCGGATGCAACTGAATGGGGACAGCAGTAATAAGAAAACGTTTATAATTTTTAGGGTTAAAAATAAAATCCTAAATGTGTGGCAAAGCTCTTTGTTAAATTAATTCGAGCTCTTGTCTTTCAAGAGAGAGGGGAGGCGTGCTCTTAACTTTAAATCCTGGGTACCAGCAAAGGTATATTACGTTGTCTCGACGAGGCATCTGGTAATTACCAAAACTTACCAGGTGTTGCTGCACGAGATATCTTGTCATTAGAAAAAACTGACCAGATCTTGATCTCGTCATCATAAAAAAATCAGCAACACCTTGATGGCGAGATATCTCGCCACTATCAAATTGATCAGATCTTGATGGACCCGACATCTCGTTCAAATCACTTAGAGGGTTAATATAATTATCGAAATAGATAAATTCTTTACCTCTCTCACAGTCTGCTCTTTAGCTTTAGGCTCTGGATATCCCCAGCCCACCATTGTTATGACCCTCTCGAAAGGTTTGCTTTCTCCTGACATCAGGACTCTCTTCGCTCCACGCAAGCAAGCCCTGAGCTCTTCACCTCATTGCCCTCACTCTTGTGGAAGGCTACCTTCATCAAACCCTCGGTGCACTGCGACATCTCCCTGAACACCTCCTCTTCCGTCTTGTCCAAGGGAAGAAATGCCGATGAAGAGTTTGTTGTTGTCCAGGGATTTGTTGACCGTGATCAAGCAGCTCGGCCTGATCTCGTAGTCTTTCAGGATCGAGATGGCCTTCCGCGCATCCTCTTGGTTGGAGTACCTCGCGAAGGCGTACCCCAACGTGTAATGGTTGAACTGCCGCATCATGATCCGCATTTCGTAGATGAGGCCGATACTCTCCAGCACAGGCATCAGTTCCTCTTCGTACAAATCCCACGGCAACTTCCAAAGAAAGATCTCGCTGCCTTTCGGAGGTTGTCCAGTCCACCACAGTGGTGGTCCGTAAATACGTTCTCCATTTTTCTGGATGAAGGGGCACTTTTCCATCTTCGAGGCCATTGGGGCAAGAGTATCGAATCCCCAACATCGCACTCTTTCTTTACTGAGGTAGAAATGATACCTTGCTTCCAGTTCGAGGGTCTGCAGCACAATAAAGCACGACGAGCGGCGCCATAGATAAATAAGAAATGATGCTCATTGCACATGTGTTTGAAGATCACTCCCGATCATCCAATCACCGATGGTTCTATGGTTTGACGAGTTCGAATCCAATCAAAGACCGTCGTTTACAATCTGTCTTGGTCTCAAATGTCCTCACGTTGGCGTGGTGTGGAAGTTTGGAGAGTGGGGTGCCAGCTCAGGTGTTATCCCGTCATCTGACCATGGTTCAAATAACTTGGCGTTGCCATTGGGGATTGATCCCGGACCATCGCCAATAGCCGGTTGTGTTACTCCAGTGAGACGTTAATTATAAAATACCTACCTTCAATTTTTCCGGAAGGTTCTGAACCCTTCCTCTACTTCGTATCAAGGACATATCAATATTTGAAACAAAAATTAAAAATATTTTTGAATGTGCATTTTTAATATTCGACGAAAGCTTTGCAAAGATACAAACCAAGAAAAAAAGATTAAAAATAAAAAGATATCAGGTTTAATTTTTCTTGTTAGTTCTTTCGTTTTCGATTTCAGGAAATAAATTGGAAGTAGACATTCAAATTTATCAGTGTACAGTAATTTCCCTCTTCTCAAAGTATTATTTCGTAACTCCAGGTCTACGAACCTTTCATATGATTTAACTTTTGATGATTTATGATTTACATAACAAAACTAGACATGATTGTTTTTTGAAATTGTGTCGGCAGGATTTTAAAGAAATCTAGTTTCTTTTTCATTGTCAAAGAAAACTCGAGAGCTCTAGATGGAGAAATAATTTGGTTGATGGTGGGAATTTAGCTAACGAGTAACTGATTAATCTAGTTCCGGAATACTAAGTTAAATAGGGCATTTTAAAAAGTTTTGTTTTCAAACCTGTTTAATGAAATCATATAAACTATATCTCCTGAAGCAACAATATGCATGCACATTAGAAACAATTAATTCTAGTCGTCAGTACGCCAAAGCTGGAGTTCTGTGATATACTCATAATTTTGTGCTCCAGAAAAATGAGGGATATTTTTACGAATTTCAGAGTTTTATCTCATGGGTTGGGATAAACCATTGACATCAGATTTCAATTGTGTACCCAATAATTACAAATTAAATTCTTTATTATCGTCTTTCTTTCAAATATCCATGCAACTTTTGTTTCAAAAGTCAAATTATGAATTTTCTTTTATCTATATAAAAAAATAGAATGTTTTTTAAAAATTGAATATGTTCGACCCATTTCAAGTTTTCTATCCGTTTTGGGCCGATCTGATGCAAAATCCGTCTCTTGCGCGTTTGGTGTCTGTCTGTTTATCTGTCTATATGTGTGTGCCCGTACTACGTCCAAACAGTTGAATCTATTTTCATGAAACTTTGCATACTGCGAGTAATTACATTCAATTAGTAACTGAACTTGGTTGCTTTAGTCTATCCGTCTTCCGTTCTATATCTGATTTTGTGACTGTGTTTGCACGTGTATCACATAAGATTTATTCAACATGTTTTAATGCAATGTTCTATATTTGATAAATCATATATTAGTTTAGTGAATATATTATTTAATATTCCTTTGTTTACATATTTAGGCAAGTTTCATGCTAAATCATTTGAGTAACTATACTAAAATCAACCATAATTTGGTAGTTTTGGAGTAACTGGAAGGTATATTGAGCATTGCAATTACTTGGATTGTTTTACCAGTACTGCTGAAAAATCAATTATTTTTTCAAAAACTATTTACTTTTAAACTTGACTTAAAAACTATTTTCAAAAACTATTTACTTTTAAACTTGACTTAAAAACTATTTCCAATAACTATTTAAATTCTTATACTTTTATATCTTCTGTTTTAAGTATTTATTATTTTAATAAATTGCATTTCATTTTCATCCACTCAACACCACCACAAAGTATTAATTTAAAGCGGCCGTGTAAGTTCGAATAAAACAAATTTTAAGTGTAATTTTGCCATTATTGAAAGAACATGAATGTTAAAAAAAATCCGAACTAGGACTTGAAATATTAGACATTCTTTAATACAGAAGAAAACACACAGAAAAAAGATCAAGGTGACTTATTTTGCGAATCGGAGCTATATTTAAATAACTTATATAAGAAAAGTTTGTTTAAAACAATGATTTTCTTTAGAAGAAACTTTGTCAAATATATTTTCCATTTTTTAAAGAATTGTAATAGGTCACCTTTGCTTTGCTGAAGACATTCAACAATGGTTCGGCCTAATGACCGTTATGATGTCAAGAAGATTGGTTCCCACGAAGGACCACAGTTGACGTCCAGTTCAGCAGACTTGATGAAGTGGCCAAATGAAGGTCACAAGATTCTTTTTTTCTTTTTCTTCCGTTTTATTCTATATTTTCAGAATTTTGCTGCCCTGCAGTGCCCGAGGTTGGATGCCGCCAAGATAGCCGAGTGTCAAGAGACGAGGAGCCCCAGCAACGCGAACGCTGCGCTTAACAACACCAATCAGGAGATCCCTTTCGTGACCTTCAGTTGGAACGGATATACTTTTCTTAAAAAAGATAACGAACACTCTTGAACTTGAGAGGAAAAAGAAAGGATGTTGCTTTTTCGAACTATCTGAACTTAATTTCGATTTCTGTAAATACCTGCACATAGTTTTACTTCCAATCTAATTAAATAATTTAAAATGTACAGTTATTTTCATTTAGTTCTGCACTTATTTCCTCTCCAGCAAGACACAAGTCTATCAAGACTTAAATGTATGATACTCCGTGACTCATATCACTTCTGACTCATCAACGGCGAACACCGGCGACTTCCGATAGAAGGAGTTGCGAAAACATTCCAGAAGCAGAACACGAGAGACTTCCGGAAAAGGGTTCCAAGAACGTTCTAAGAGAAGAACGATTTCGGACGACGAAGGAAAAAATGTGAATGGCTAACGGCCATCCTTTTTTGTATTGTTTTAAATGTTTGTGACTGTCCTGTCCTTAATTGTTATTTCTTAATTAAATGTTTTACCTTTTAAAGAATTTCTGTTTTCTTTAAAACCCTGTTGAACCACCACTGAACTTCACATGGGCGCTCAGCCGGTCCAATCTCTAAATTATATTTCCCCTAGACCCGTCAACGACGAAAATTCAACGATGAAAACTCAGGATTAATCTCTCCGGATTATAAGATTATCAACCCCAACGCGAGTGTTAAAGATTGTGCGCTACTACAACGAGGGTGAAACTGTTCTTGTTTTGAACTGTTCTTGTATTCAACTGCAGATGAACTGCGACTCTATTCAACTTGGCTATATATATATTATAGTGTTATTATAGTGTGCACCATTGTTCTTTTATTTATTCTGGTTTCATCTTAAAATATAAGCAGTGCACCTGAACTTTAAACTTCCACTTTCGATTTACCTTCTTACGGAGTTATTTCTTACATGTTACATCGAAAATGAGTACATTAAATGATATTCCTCACATTTCACAAGCTCTTAAATCTGGATCTACGAAAAAATGATTAAATTGTTGCATGGATTTATTTTAGGAAACGATGCAGGCAGAAGCATCGGAAGGAAATAAGACTTTTTTCTGGTTTTCCAGAATCATTTATGATTTACGAAGAAAAAATAACTTTTAACTGCTTTTCAAGTACTAATCTAATTTCGATTTAAAATTTTCTGCGCTTTCCACAAATCGAGATAAATGCTGTGACGTCATCCTAAACGCTTTGCCAGATTTCCATTTATTCATTCCCCTGAAAATTTAGACCGTAGCGACAGTGACACCAAAGCAACACCCAATGTTCTCATGGCAGCAAGGCAATTTTCAAAAAAGAAAGCTTCTGCACAAAAATAACTTTTCCTCCAAATGGGACAGATTACCGGAAACGAAACCACCTGTCCTACCAACTAAAATGAAGAAAAAGGGTTTGAAAATCACACAAATGCAAGAAAAATATCAGAATTGCATCATCTAAGATAGAAAACATGTGTGAGCACTCTATACAAAACATTAAAAAAATACAAGAAAACCGCCAATACAATCGCAAAAGAAACCTCATATCTACAAAACCTCAATTCAAAGAACTCAATTTGTTTTCCTCTACGAAATAGTTAAAGTGAAACCCAATGATCTCTATGATGTGAAAAAATCGGTCCGCATGAAGGCCCAAACATGACGTCAACTGCTGTCGGTATATTTATCAAGAAATGGATGAACATTTGTTACCAGATACTGTTTTAAATAGTGATAAAGCGAAAATTCTCGAATTACCTGCCAAAGCAAAAGAGGACTATTCCTGAGAAATAATTCTCCTTGACTTAAAGGAAATCTGACCTTTTTTCATACTGTGAATCAAGATCTACCGAGTAATTCACAAAGTGGTTTGGAAAATAGACCTAAAAAAAGATTTTTAAGCCTGTAGTTCCAAGTATAAAAAACGAAATTCGTAACCTTGCAGATAATTATCAATGGCTTTTGAAGTAAATTACGAAAGTCAGGTATACGATATTCTACTTCAAATCGTCAGAGAGCTCTCTGTTGCTTTCCCGGAAGAGGTACAATTACGAAAACGATCAGTATCTTATTAAAAAATCAGTAAAATTATCTGCAAATCAAGAGCTTGGGCTAAGAGTTGACCTTATCTATGCACTTCTGATATATGACTTTCTATGCACCAATATGAAATTATGTAGACGACGTAAGGAACATTAACTCCAATTTATATACTCCGTACAACAAAATTAAATAAGCTAAACGGTTGTTACTCTTCTGGGGATCATTATCACAGAAACTTCAGCTGTAGCACTAGTCACTGCTCTATTATATGGTTACGTACAATTCATGAACAATCCTTCAGACTGATTTTGAAAAGATATAGTCATAAATACAATTATAATGAGGGACTGTGATGGTGTTGAACAGAAAAGATACCGGCAATTGTTTTCTGAAAAATATCAATCTGAGCAAAGTATGTTTAGTATTTCTGTGGTACCTTTGCTTGTACTAATGAGGGTAAAAAAATTATTTGGCAAAATCCTGCTCCATCATCGATTAAGCACTGTCTTTCCATCAAATTTCTTTTTGTCACGTAATTAGTAGATTTAACTATTAGGGAAGTTAATAATGTACAAGATAACTTTAAAGTGGAATTTGTTTTGATAGATGTGACCAAACATCAAACAAGGAATATTAACGATAGAAACACCGCTTGTAGATTTTTTAGAAATGCTGAGGTCTGTTGAAATAACCGGGATTAATATAATCAAGCGCTTCCAAGTCATTAAAATGTTTAAATTCCGATTTCCAGATAAAACTGATGTTTTCTGAGCACGAAGTAAGTGCAAGATATATACCTCAGATAGTATCCTTGGTCCCAGTGCCCGTAAACTATACATAAAATACTGGTCCATGGAAAGAATATTATTTTGCTTCTAGTATTCTTCTAATGGGTCCGCTCTTAGAAGCTCAAGAGAAAAGAAATAAACACAATAGGCGATAAGGGAAATATTTAACGTAAAAATGTCAAGAACCGTTACGGAATAGATTAGTCATCACCTCAGATCCACTAATTGCAAGTTTGGTTAAAAAAGATTGAATTTCTTTTGAAGAACCTTCCCTTCAATATATCAGTAGACTATTTAGGCAGTTGAGATTCCAAGTATATAACGTAATATTTTTCAAATGAAGATTTTCCACTTTAGTTTTTCTATTACATATATCTACTTTATTTTTAAATGGAACTGTTATGAGCATATCTGACCATTATTCAGGTGTATATTATAAAATTGCCAAAAAAATACAGTTAATTGATTGAAGTATATTTTATATATGGAGCAAAGTTGACATATTTCTGCATTCAAAACGACGGCCCTATCTATGGCCGTAAACGCGGTTGGTTGGTTGATTTGAGTTTCATGGCACAAGATCCAGGAAAGGATATTCTGCGCCGAACACGAGACAATAAAATCAGAAAATATAATTATCAGACCAACATTAAAAGGTAGTTAGGTATTTTAATTAACGTCACACTGGAGCAACACAACGGGCTATTGGTGACGGTCCGGGATCAATCCCGAAGGGTAAGGTACGAGAACACCACGTAATTTTAAACCACGGTCAGATGACGAGGCAACACCTGAGCTGGCATCCCTCTCCAAACTTCCACACCACGCCAACTTGAATCTTGTTTCGAAAATAAGTGATATAAATCTTTTAAATTATAAAAGCTAAGGCGCTTTTATTGAGTTGAAGAATATTTCATTTCGTTGCAAGTGGGAAACTTATTCGTATTGTAGTCTCCATTTTAAATGATTATGATGAAATATCTTAGAATATCACAAGTTCTTTTTAGGTTCATTCGTATAAAATCCAAGTGATTTTGTTTCCTTTTAGTTTCAGTCTTGGGCATATCAAAACCTTATTTACATTCTACTTTATGAGCAAGCCAATTGTAATTTAAAAGTGAATAAACATCCGAGTAAGATCACGTATAAAATGCTTTTTCGAAATATCTACACAAGTTAAATATCACAACTTGTCTACTGAATGACGTATGTTGATTCTTCACCGCATTCCCATCTAATAGAAGGCAAAGCTGCATCTCCCACAGCATTGTTACAGAAAACATGCGATGCTCAAATGAAGTATCTATGAAAAGTACAGCAAAAGGGAATACGTTTTAGGCATAAATTTAACTACCCCATGGAGAATTAAATATTGTGTCTTTGTTCTTGCAACAGAAATTGTACGTGCAAAATTTTGATTTCACGTATAATAGATGATTTCTAATTAAAAAAAGAAATGTTTAGAAATATGCAGTAGTCTTCTGATACATTTTAACCTACTTTAAAAAATGAAAATACATTAGAAATCGAAATTCTGTCTTTCCAACCAACACTTCGTTTACACAACAATATATAACTTTCATTCTAAAATTTTATTTTAAATCAATGATCTATGTATACATTTAAATTATTCACACACACAAACGCAGTATAAAACACTTGAACAAGAATCATTTGCATACATACTTTTATAAACAAGTTAAGATATAAAATTTCATTAAACATACAGGTTTGAGTATTTTATGTCAATAAATACTTATGTCAAACAATTTTTCTTTTTTTTAAATAAGGTTAAAATATTAAATGAAATAAGATTTTAAGAGTTACTTTTTCATAGTCACATTTTTTCTAGTTCAGATTGTACTTCAAAAAACTCTCAGGCTGTTTTAAAATATGTAAAATCCTAACTGTTCTTTATAAAATTTCTTACTGTTATACACACTGCGTGACGGTGCAAGCGTTGTTTGGAAACTTGTCATTCAGGATGTCCCGTCTATTGTGGATCCGCAAATGTCTATCAAAGTACGATTTACCTGAGAAACAGCTTTTGCATACGTCAAACGCGTAAGTTGTGAAGCTGTGCGTGTGCTTTTAAATTCTTTGCAGAAGAAAAATATTTGCCACAATAGGAGCATTTAAAGGAGGGTTGCCCCGTGGATTTTTGATGTACCTTTAAATTATGTTTGATTCTACGTTCTTTCTTACACCAGTCGTATTCATAGCGCAAGTAGTATTCACATTCATTTGAATCATTTGAAAGCGTGGAATCATCGGAATGTGAGGAGTCGGTAGCCGACCGGGAGGTTCCAGGAATCGGTGAAAATTCTGATGATCTGGCTTGAAGATCTAAGTTTTTGTCTTGCTCGCTGTCGGACATAATCTTAACTATCTCATCTGCAAGTAGCACACTTAATGAAGAGTCGGACTCGTATCCTTCCGCTGCACAGTCCATATTCGATTCGTCGTCCACGGATCCCTGCAGTCCACTCGGGCCAGCAGCATAAAGTTGATCGTTCGTCAGACTGTCGGTGGCATCGGAACCTGCATTTCTGTCAAAGTCTGTAGACAGTCTTCCATCGGCAAATCGATCCATCGATGCAGTTTTTCTCCTTTTAAATGGAGGTGAAATATTACCTCCTGAGGTAGTTGGCGAATCTTCTCGTGTTGATAAAGACGGTTGTGACTCCACAAACCTTTTCGGTACAGATTTCGTCCGCATACTTAGCTTAAGTTTCAAATTGTGACGATAAAAATGACGAAATTCAAGTAAGCTTTAGCTAAAGCAACAGAAGTCAATGTAAAATTTCGCCACTTTTATTAATGAAGCCCGAGTAGCTACTTCACTTCAATGCACGTGAAGTGAAAAAAATCACAATATTTTCGATTGGTTCGTTGGTTGTTCTGGGATTTATGGCGCCAGGGCCATATTTGGCCATGCCGCGCCAGACATAAGACATACATGTAGGTTATGTTTTAAAGATCAGCATTCCACCTGCCTAAGTCTCCGTTTAATTTTTAAACCATTCAATCATTTTTAATTTAATTTCTTAATTCAAGTAGCTTTGTCATTCTGTTTTCTAGGTTTTGTCACGTGCTTTTCGTAGTCCAATGAAAAGCAAACTATTCAAGCTCCACCCACTTTTTTCAATTTCTTTCTTTTTCTATCCTTCACCAAACTTCGGAATCTAAAGTAATCGTTCTGGAATATTTTCTTTTACCGGGAGATAGAGGGCCCAGATGCTTCCAAAAACTGTTGAAAGCCTAGTCATTCCACCTGCCATTCCCTGTGTGTAATACAGGAAATGAAGAAGCACCGCCAAGTCTAGACAGACTGGCTCAGGACGATTTTCCGAGATTCCAGAGACAGTTGCATAACGATGACGCGAGAAGAGGATGACGTACGGCCATGCCTAACGAATACCCAATGAAGTGAAATTGTTAATTATTATGTAGCTTTTATCCCTTTTGCTAAAGTAGAGTTCTACATATTCAGTATGCAAAATAATCCTAGTGTTTTAAGTATTCTACATACAATATCAAGCAATAGACACACAATGAAAGTTTTACTGACACAGAAGAGGAATACACCTGGCAGGAATCAAACCTCTGCCGCCTACAACTGGAAGGTTGCTAGCGCAGTGGACATACCCGCTGAGCAACGAAGGCCCCCACAATATTTTCGAAAAGAAATACGTATGGTGAACTTGGTATTTTAATTAACGTCGCACTGGAGCGACACAACAAGCTATTGGCGACGGTCCGGTATCAAACCCGAAGGGAAAGATCCAAGGACAATACCACGTAATTTTGAACCACGGTCAGATGACGATGCAACACCTGAGCTGGCACCCCACTCTCCAAACTTCCACACCACGCCAACGTGAGGACATTTATGGCCGCGATAGATTTAACGCGCACCAGCTCCATCTACACGAAGGTATTTGGCTGGACCTAGTTTCGAACTCGCAACCCTACGGTTGCTGATCCGTTGCTCTTCCAACTGGGCTACCGCGCACCGCAGTATTGTAGGAAGAGGTAGGTAGGTTTTTTAATTACCGTTGCACTGTAGCAACACAATGGGCTTTTGGCGATTGTCCGGGATCAACCCCCGAAGGGAAAGATGCGACAATTTCTCGTAATTTTGTACCATGGTCAGATAACGAAGTCACACCTGAGCTGGTACCCCACTCTCCAAACTTCCACACCACGCCAACGTGAGGACGTTTGAGGCCACAACAGATTTAACGTGCACCAGCCCTCATATTCACGACGGTCTTTGGTTGGATTCGAACTCGCAATCCTCCGGTTGCTAATCCGTTGCTCTTTCAACCAGGCTACTCAACTCCTATTTGTGCATGCATTTCTTGGTGTAGCCTGTTTTGTGTTCAGTGAAGCATGGTCAAATATAGCCATTACACGATAAAACTCTTCCCAGACCAACCTAGATAGTCTCGAGCTACCATATAGCTTCTTTTGTTGGCCTCGTTAACTGTCCGTGGTTAAAATTTACGTGGTGTTGCCCTCAGGGACTTCCCCTCGGGATTGATCCCAGACCTCTGCAAATAGCCCGTCGTGCTGCTTTACTCCAACTAAGTATACGGAATTTGGAGCCGCGATAGCCAGGTTGGAAGAGTAGCGCATTCGCTGCCAGAGAGTTGCGAGTTCGAAACTCGATCCAATCAAAGACCGTCGTATAGATGGGTGCTGGGGCACGTTAAATATGTCGTGGCCTCAAATGTTCTCACGTTGGCGTGGTGTGGAAGTTTGGAGAATGTGGTACTAGCTAAGATGTGACCTCGTCATTTGACCGGGGTTCGTCATCTGACCTGTTGCTCTCGGTTTTTCCCTTCAAGATTGATAACGGACCGTCACCAATAAGAACCGGTGCACACATCCGATTTTTAAACGTGCGGCACCGTAAGTGCGGTCTGAGGTACAGGAGATCAGATAGTGTAGTGTATACATACCTCCGTTGACGTTGCGGCGAGGTACGTCCACCTTGCGTGCAATTTGTGCCGCAGTTCCCACGTCGCCGCATGGTAGCCGCGCAAGCTACTCCGGTCTCTCAGTACCTTGTTCTCTATTGAGCGGTGCACACATCCGTTATTTTTATAGCAAATGCGGCGTATTATTTTACAAGAATTAATCATATTTTTATAATTGTTCTTTAAGTTTAAAAACACAAAGAATGTGAATCGAATGTGCATACGAATAGATTATTAATTGAATTGGGCACTTGCACTCTATTTCCCAGATAAACAATATGGAGAGGCAAGAATAAAATACTGAAAGCAAAAGAATACGAACTCCAGATAATAATTTATAACTGTTTAATTGTATTCTTTACAAGAGATTTCATTAAGTGATTCAGAGTTTGGTTTGTAGTGGGTGCACGAATCCCACAGTCCGACCTCTTTCAGCGTTCCTGCAAGACTAACTCCGTAGCGGTCAAAGAATTTCGGTTCGGAGTCAGAATGCTTCTTCTGTTTATGTTCTTGTTGCACGCTAGTTTGCATTTTTCGTGGCGTGACTTTCTCTGGCCTTACTCAACAATAGTAATGGCGGTAAATTTTGATGATTTGGATATAGAATTGTTTACTGGCGAAGTAAAAAGGTATCCTGAAGTATATAATATCGCTTCAGAAAAATATGACCGAACAAAGAAAAGAGCGTTATTTTTTAACGAAAATATACAGTACAGTAGTCACAATGCAGGTTTATATAGATTATTATGTTAATTTATATCGCACAGCTACCATTTCCAATGGAGGTGGGAGTCATCCAGGTACTTTGAGATATAATCTTGCCAGTAATTTTTCCCGCAAGCTCGTCAAATGATCGGACACTCATTCGGAAGTAATTAAAAAACGTATCTGGGTTTTCTCGTAAATCCGCAAAAGATGTGTAAAGTCTACCTCTTGTAAGTCTTAAATCAGTAAATGGATGTATCCAGTAACGTTTATTTTGTTTCAAAATATATTTTTTGTACACCAAGTAAGCGAAAAAACACGTTTCCTTCGATAGACATCCTTCGCAACTGGCGGTCAAATGAGAACAGGGGTCATTTCACGGTGGTGTGTGCATAATTGGCTACGGCGACGCAGCACGTTTAAAAATCGGATGTTTGCACCGGGCCTAACCCATCGTGTTGTTCCAGTGAAACGTTAATTAATTTCTTCCAACCAGTGCGACGTTGGGGCCACGGTAGCCCAGTTGGAAGAGGAACGGATTAGTAACCGGAGGGTTGCGAGTTCGAAACTCGGTCCAGTCAAAGACCGTCGTGTACACGGGGGCTGGTGCACGTGTTGTTCTCGGATCTTTCCCTTGGATCCCGGATCGTCGACAATAGCCCGTTGTGTTGCTCCAGTGCCGACGTTAATTGATATACCTACCTTACTACCGTTACTCTTCCAAATAAGCTCGGTCCTCATAACTGAAAAAAACAGCTTTGAAAATGAAAGTGAGTTTAAAACAATTATGGGATAACGACAATCTTAATCTTGCACATAATTGGGTGTCGGGGACAATTCGAATACTTATTGATGATCAATCCGAATCGTTCTATTGAGTTGGTGGCGAAGGTTCGATTCCTCCCTAATATCTCGTTGTTTGCTCCAGTTCGACGTTAATTGAAATACCTACCTACCGATTTCTCCTTGAGTGTATGTTGTGAATTAGCACCGATGTGGCGACATTTGGTGGTTTGGCGTCATTCTTAGGTCGCAAAGAGAGGGCGTGCCCGCATTCGATATTGAACTGAGTATTTCCTTGTTCCCGATCATGGTACGGTCTAAAGCGAACTTTGCATCCCGTTTATGGTATGGTCCATAACGAACTTTTGTTTTATTAATTATACCAGCTCATGGGAGCTAATATTGAACCAGCTCATTGGAGCATATTTATTAATTTTCTAAATAAATAGAAAAACCAATTCGATCTTGTTGACCATTACATTTGGTCCGTTGAGCCGGAGAAATAGAACTAAATAAGCGAACTTATGGATAAGTCAGATGATAAAGTGTTGATGCTGACGCTAAATCGTAAAAGAGGAACTATCCAATCGAGGATAAAAAGGGTTCAAACCTTTGTGAAAAACTGATCCATCGGATACCAGTGCGTATATTAAATTGTGTTTTTTATTCACAAGTTTCTATCTTTTGAATGGTTAAATATAGAATAAAATTTCAACGGATTTCAAATCAGCGTAAAATTTTGCGTCAGATCGATACCAAAAAACACGATTTTCTTTGAAAAAATTATTTTTTATCAAGAGTCGCAACTAATCTTTTTGCAGATATTCCTTTTATACTAAGCGTAAGCGTAAATATTGCCTTGTTTTTAAGGGGAATGTCACTTTAATAAGATATTTTGTTGCCCTTTATCAACTGTTTTAATTTTACAGCCATTAAAAAAGGGATGAAAATCTTTCTCTTTCCCAACCTAAAATTGATTTCCCTGTGTTCACAAGAGCCTGGATTTGGTTAACTTAGAAATATATAAAAATGACCAATAAAGTGCCTAAAATAATCTAAAAAATATACAAAATGACGTAAAAATTTGATATTTCGATTTGTAAAACATCCGTTCCCTAATTGCCTGTGAATAGTGTTTTTGAATTTAAATCCTTATACATAAATAAATGCAATATACTCGACTTGCTGACCAGAAGTGACAACCTAAACAGGTAAATCTTTCGTAACGTTATACGATGCGTTCCGGTGCAATGCCAATGCCATCAACCTTGGTTGTAAATTTTTGCACGTTAGCTTTTCGTACGTTTTTCAAAATTTTTCGAATGACGGGATTATTTTGGACCTAGGCAATGGTATGAGCCAGCGGATCACAGAGAAACAGTGTTTTATGTAGTTCAAATTGTGGCATTATTAAGCATTTTCATTAATTATAAAAACCTAAAGTATTCGTTTTTTACTGTCAAGACTAGAGAAAAAACCCTATAACCTTCACTCTCCAGTGTCGATGATTCACCCACCAATAAAAAATAGTAAGGATTTGTTTTGTGTTAAGGGGTGATCACGGATTTTTTGGGCTCAAGAAGCTAGCAGATGAGTCATTTGTAGTGTTTTATCGTAAAAGCAAAACTGCGTATGAAAAAAAAATTGGAATATTTCTATAAAACTTTGATTAAAACGAAACACTGGAAAATGACCAAACAATTTCCTTAAAATTGACAGTGTAAAGTAAAAGCATATCCCCAAAACTACATTTCTAGAATCAGGAAATTGGAAACGGAATTTCTGTTTATATGGCATTGTCTACGATCCAAAAGATGACATGCAAAACAAATCTGGCACTTTATTATTTAACTTAAATAATTAATATAATTAAAACAGACAAAGGATTTTGTTAAAATTTTTTATTATAATAATTACAAATTATATTTTATAGATGGTTGGTATTATACAATGGTTGTACAATTAATATCTATATTTACAATTCAACACCCTTATTTTTTCCTAAATTCCGGTAAGGATTTTATTAGGGAGTCGAATTGTAAATATAAGTATTTATTGTATTGTAATAATGATGCTACATTTACCTCCACACCTAAAAAGAAAAAATAATAATTATATATAATTAGGAGTAGTAATTCTAATTTTGCCGGGGCAAAATGTAACAATTCAGCTTGACCCAACAAGTCGTTTTGACTAAATATTTAGCCATGCTTAACCGTTTATAATTACAAATGGGTGCAAGATTTATATTATATAAATTATGATAAGGAGTACGCCTGGTATGGTTAATTTATTTTTAGCAGTTAACACTTGAAATACATTCATTACTAGAGTAAAATCCCATGTTATCAGCACAAAAACATGGAGACAAAGGGACAAAACATCAAAACTAGATTAAAAAAAAACATAAATATACATCAGTTAATCAGCCTGTGGGATTTGAAGTAGATCTCTTGCCTGCCAATATCTTTGAAAAATGCCTCCCGACAATTTTGGGTAATGGTAATTAATTAACGTCGCACTGGAGTACCACAAGGGGATGTTGACAACGGTCCGGGATCAATCCCCAAGGGAAAGATCTGAGGACAACACGTAATTTTGAACCACGGTCAGATGAAGAGGTCAACACCTGAGTCGCGCGGCACCCCACTCTCAAACTTCCACCCACGCCAACATGAGGACCTTTGTGGCCACGACAGATTTAATGTTCACTAGCCCCCGTGTGCACGACGGTTTTGGGTTGGACCCAATCCAAACACGGAGCCTTAAGTACCGCTATTACAAATAGTATCATTCTCAAATGAAAAAATTTAAATAAAAGCGATGCTTAAAATTCCACAGCGTCCGGCTAAGCTGTCGACCTAATAAGTTCGCAAGTCATTAAAATGTTTAAAAAGAATTTTCAAACGCTTGGCATCATTTAAGTCAACTTTTCACATTCATTAAAAGCTAATGCATAGTTAAATCACCGTTTCCCTTCCATTTGTTAAACGAAATGCATATTTAGTCAGGACCTTTAAACGCTCTAGATTTCAGTGAAAACGGGTAGAAGTTTCGTAAAAAATTTGTTTTTAGGTATATTCTTTTCCAATTTCTAACTTTGGTAGTATGGATGTTGTATTTAAAAATAAAAAAAAATTAAAGCTTCTATTGTTTAAACTTTTATGATTATGAACAAGAATATGAGTATCAATTTTGTCGAAATGCTACTTTTTTTTAGTTTTGCGGTCTCCAGGATATCTCAAACTAATTAATCTACAATAATGAGAGTTCGCACACTTGTAAGATTCATTACCTATAAAATGAACCATTCTCAAAATTTTAGCTTAAAACTATCTGTTTTTTTGCAATATTCTAATATATACCACAATTTTAATATGCTAATAAGTACAACAATTCTAATATGTACAACAATTTTAACCTTTCAAAAGTCGTTACTTGAATGATTAAACTGATCATTATAATTTTAGTTCATTTTATAGGTTCCTGTAATACTTGTGCGAAGTTTCATTACTCGCGAACTATCAGTTTTTGAGAAATCTTGTGAACCGCAGAACTAAAAATTACAAATGGCAAATTGGGTCCTATATTTTCTACATAAACATAAAAGTTTAAAGTGATTTCCTTTTTAAATATAATATCCATACTATCAAAGTTCTAAATCCCAAATAAGTTTTTTAATTTTTAGCATCATTTAAAATTGCCATTTCCATAAAGCAAATTCCACAATGAGTTTCGAAAAAACATTCCAGATGAACTAAACAAAAATTTTTACTAAAAGTACATTTAATATCCCCTTTAACACTTGAGGAACAGGATTTAAAAAACCGAAGTTGCACAGAATTGGCTTATTTAGCTTCAAAATTAGTAGAAAACATCAAATAACATTTTTTTTATTATAAAACGACTTATTCACTCATAATAAATGTTTTCGAAAAAAACATTTACCGTTATGAAAGACAAAAATTCACTGCACCACACAATTCGCCAACCATAATCACAACAGTGTCGAGTGTTTTCAGTTATTTACACATTTAGCGTTAGTTCATAGCATTGCCAACTCAATGAAAAACTTTAAATAAAATATTAAACTGTATGATTATGAGTAATTTCAACTTTTTGAGGTGGGTTAAAAAATATCCTACCATGCATAAAAAGTTAAACAAAATGCAAAGCCGATTGAAATTCAGATATGGTTGAAGGGGAAGACCCACATCGTGGTGCCCTCTATGAAAAGAGCGATGAAAGGCGCGAAGGGAGAAACCAAAACCTGAATCCAATGCTTAGATACCGCTACTCTTCTCTGATTGGCTGAAACGTCACAAATTTTCAACGAAGTGCAGGCGGGAAAAAATGTGAATTCAAGTGAGGTAGTTAATTAACGTCGCATTCGAGCAACAAAACAGAGTATTGGCGACGAGTCAGGGTTCAAATCCGAAAAGGAAAGATCAAAATTTGTTGGTTGTTTTATGGCGCAAGGGTCATATTTGGCCATGCTGAAAAGATTCGAGAGTAGTATACGGGTGCCTTGGTGCTGCGAAAGTGACGTCACCGGATATGACGGACCACCATAGGGGCGTGTCTATGACGTCATAGCCAAGTGGAGGTGAGCTGCATCTTGCTACTAAAAAAGTTGAGTTGTTAGTTTCGGTTTTTTTCTAGTTTATCTACTGTTGAATGGCAACAGGTCAATTTATTTGATTGGGAATGGCAACACTCGGTTTGTTTGGAATCTGAACAGCGGATTTTTTTCGGGACTTATAAACGCATCTTTAAGTTAGCGAGTGACATGTGTCTTAGGAGTTTAGAAGGATGTATTGAGTGGTGCTTTGTGGAGTTTAAGCTGAAACTCAAGTTTTCTTGAAGTGCAAACACTTTACGAACCAGATATTTGAAATTGGAATTACACCGCAAGAAGATATCCTAATACAATATTGAAGAATGAACTCATAGAACATCTTCACGAATTTCTTTATTTTTGCTGTCGGAATTAGCAGCATAGTACGGACGACATTTTTTTTTTCTCCCTTCAAGCAACGAAGGTCTCGTTCATTTTTCTTATACAACTTTTCCTCATTTCTCACTTTCCTGAAGAGAAGGTAAGTGACTTTATATTACCTAATTTCGAAAAAAAGGGGTCTGGACCCGAATACAACTTTAAAAAGATGTAGCAAGATGACGTCTTCAATATTTAGGGTTACCGAAGAAATGAATAACCTTATGGAGGAACCCGACGTAGATCCGACAATTTCGTTCAACCCTAAATTCCTAAAAACCAACGATAAAATTGAAAACTCAATAAATTATGCATTTCAAAAAGGAGCCACCTCCTGCAAACTATTTCTCAACCCAACTAACACCAATACTATCCCAAGAAACAATCCAAAAAAAATCAAAGAAGAGATTATTTACAAAACTAAAGATTATAAAAAAATCACGGACTTAAACTTCACAAGATCCGGAAAATTATTCATTTCAACAAACGATCCCACAGTAGCAAGTAACCTTGTTAACATAACAGAAATACAAGGAGTACCGGTGATCCCCCAAGTTATATGGGAAAGCCTAACTACGAAATTCTTAATATTCGATATTCACACCTCAACCACTTTAGAAGAAATTGCAGAAGAACTCACTACTGAAAATGACATCTGCATTTTAGAACTAAGAAGATTCCAAAAAGGCTCCAAAGAAGGAGTATATCCAATACTAATAACTTGTTTGGGAACAACTATTCCCAAATCAATTAAAATATTCCTAACAAATCAAAAAATAACTCAATTCATAGACAAACCAAGACAATGCACTACATGCTTCAAATTCTCCCACAATACCACCCATTGTAAAGCCGAAAATATATGCGTAACCTGTGGAGAAACAAAACATACGGATCCATGTCAAAAACCAATAAAATGCATAAACTGTGGACAAAGCCACAGAGCTGACTATAACAACTGCCCTTATAAAATAAGAGAAGCAGATTTCCTTCAATATAAAGCATCAAACAGGTTAACTTACAGCGAAGCCAGAAGAAAATATTTCACCAAAAAAAACACATACTCAACAAAAATATCATCAAATCAAAACAATGAAATAAGCCAAATTGAAAAATCCCTTGATCAACTGACAAGAAAGCTTTACGAAACATTCTCAGATAAATTAGACCAAATGCTAGAAAAAATGTCTGATATGTTCATGTTAATGGCAGAAATGAACATTAGCAACATGAAATCTCAAACCAATGATAAAACAAATACAAGCCCACCAAGGGAGAAAAAAAAGAAAACGGATAATGGAACAAAAAATAAAATAATTACACCCCCAACGATACTCAACAATGATAATTCCCTGAACTTTAGCAACAAGGAAAGTCGAATAGATAAAACAAAAAGAAAAAGCTAAAAAAAAAAAAAAAAAGCATGCACATCATACAATGGAATGCAAGGGGAATTCAAAATAAAAAATGGGTCCTGGACACAGAAATCTTTAAGACAGCTCAAATAATAGTAATTCAGGAAACCTTCTTAAAACCTCATCAAAATTTCCATATTCCACATAAAATAATCTACAGAAGAGATAGACCACACAAAATTGGAGGCCTAATAATTGCAATATCTGAGAACATTCAATCAAAAATAATTGACATTGACAATTCAACTGATAACAATGAAAATGAAATAATGGCTGTCCAATACATACAAAAAAATAAACCTTTTATGATCATTAATTTCTACTCCTCTAATGGCAAAATTGAATATAAAACTTTAAACAATATCTCAAATAACATAAAAAATAATAGTTTCCTCCTCGGAGACTTTAACATAAAACATGACCTCTGGGGAGGCAATTCACACTCCACTGCAGGCCAAACCTTGTTCAATTGGACATTGGAAAAAAACCTTTGCCTTATCAATCACAATAAACCAACCCACATTGCCCCAAACGGAACCTTTACTCTTATCGATCTATCTTTTTGTTCTTCTGAAATATTTCCTATCTGCAATTTACATATCGAAGATGACAATTATGAAAGTGATCACTTCCCAATCATAATAAACATCGAAAATGAAACTTACTCACCATCTAAAAAAATTTTCTACAAATGGAACAGAGTCATAGAACAACTTAATTCTAACATCACCAAAGAAAACTGTAACAACTATGACCAACTACAAAATCTGATAGAAGAGACCAAATCAAGAAATAGATTCACGAAAATAAATTGCGAAAAGATAACAACACCATGGTGGAACACTAAATGCAATCAATTACTTTTCTTAAAAAAGCATTATCTAAAAAAGGCTAGAATCTCTCTCAAGGATGACCATTGGATCAAATACAAAAAGTTCTCTGCAAAACTCAAACAAGCTATTCGAGACAGCAAAAAAAAAATACTGGGATGAGGTCTGCAAAATGCAGCAAAATTCTTACTTTCTCTTTCGTATATTCAACATATTAAATCGAAGAAAGAATGAAAAGCAGAAATCCAACATTATTCTACAACTCAACGGCAAAGAAATCTTGTCAATAAAAGACCAAACCAATACCTTCGCCAAATTCTTTGCTACAAACGATAATCACAACCCTATTCCTATCGACTATAATAATATAGAAAATTTTGATTTAAACAAACCAATAACATCAACAGAACTAAATAATGCAATAAAAAATACTCGAATTTCAACACCTGGAGAAGATGGCATCTCAGCACAAATTTTCAAAGGATTAAACCAAGAATCAACTACAATAATAAAAACTATTTTTAATGATATCTGGCTTAACTTCAAAATACCAAATAGCTGGAAAACAGCACTAATAATTCCTATTCATAAACCACAGAAACCAAAAAATAATGTCACTTCTTACCGTCCAATATCTCTTACTTCAGTACCTGCAAAAATATTCGAAAGAATTTTATCCCGAAGAATCTCCTCTTTCTTAATTAAACATAATAAAATTGAACCTACTCATCTTGGCTTCTTACCTTTCAGAGACAGTCAAACAGCAATCCAAACACTATTTTCGACAATAAAAAACGCCCATTCTCAAAAAAAATTCTTAATTGCAATATCTCTAGACATAAAATCTGCATATGACTCAATTTATATAGATGGCCTAATAATGAAATGTCTCAATATAGGACTCTCAGGAAATATCTCCAAATGGCTTCATAACTTCCTTCAAGATCGGACAATAAGGGTAAAATGGGAAAACACCATATCAAACCCAATTGAAATGAGAAGAGGAGTTCCTCAGGGTAGTGTTCTCTCCCCAATTCTTTTCACAATATTCATGGCAGATTTTCATGAAACAATACCAATGGGTGTTAACTACATAATCTATGCAGACGATATCCTTTTTTATTGTACCCACGACAATCCAGATTACATAAAAAAAAAATTACAAAACACAATAGAAAATATCAGTAGATGGTGCAACTATTGGAATCTTAAAATATCCCATAATAAAAGTTCAATTATAAACCTATCAAAAAAAAGAACTACTTTTGACTGGTGCTTTTCTATGAATGGCAACGTGATCGAATGGACAGATGAACTAAAATTCCTCGGCATCACAATCTCCAAATATGGTAATCTTAATTACTTCATCAAACAACTTAAAATAAAAGCATATAAACGCATAAATATCCTTAAAGCCCTAGCAAATAAAAATTACGGTGCTCGCACACATCACTTAATACACCTAGCAAAAACATCAATATGTAATCTCTTCCATTATAGCAGTACAATTCTAAACTTATGCAAAAAAACAAATATAAATCATTTAGAAATATGTCAAAACATGGCATTGAGAACTGCATGCGGACTCCCCAACTGGACTCCAAATATTATTCTACACAAAATCACAGACACAATCCAAATTAAAACCCAAATAAAAAAAATAAGTAATAAATTCTGGATAAAGCACATTTCTTTGGGAACTTTCTCCCCCTTGCATTCCATTATTCAAGATAATATTAATTTACTCGAACAAAATAGTTCGTCACTTATCTCTTGTTTTGAATTACTTGAAGAAGACTTCAAGACAGATCATCTCATCATGTTCATCTTTCCAGTGGAATCATTCCCACCTAACATCTCGTTTTTATCGAAAATTTGGATTTCCAAACAAAATCCCTACCAAATAATTGCATCCAGGCTCTCTTTAAAAATGTGACTGATCAACTACTCTTTAATCATCACCTAATAGCAACAGATGCATCTAAATCAAGCAATATTACAGCAATTGCAGGATATTCAAACAAAATAATAATCAAATATAGAATCAGCAACATCAACTCCATCTTTACTGCGGAAGCCTTAGCCCTATGTCAAGCATTAGATGAACTTATTGACTTCAACTCTAATAACTGTATCTTCACAGATAGCAAATCTGTCTTACTAGCTCTACAAAACTGTTCCATCAAATCATCAAAAGTAATCCTACAACTTAAAAACAAACTAATCAACACCGCAAAACTCGTTACAAATTTAAAATTAATCTGGGTTCCAGCACATAGAGACATTGAAATAAACGAAAAAGCAGATCAACTCGCCAAATCAGTGAGAGAAGAAGACATCTTTCTTGAATGGTTATCGCCGAAAGATACGACAAAATACATAGGAAACAAGTTGGACCTCACTGATCGATCAATATTCAATCATAGCAAATACTACCAAATCTCAGGCAACCTTCCAAACATATATGATGTAAAAAACACTCTAATGTCAAGAAAAGAAGATGTTTATTTTTCAAGATTCTTATCCCGAATGTTAATCACTCCAGATCTTCTCTTTATATTCCATCTGGCAGACACAAATCTCTGTGACAGCTGCAAAGTTATCGACTCATTTCAACACATCATCTTCGTATGCAAAAAGTATTCACGCCATAGAAAAAAACTCATCGAAAAAATAAAATTCCAATCTCAAGACTTCACCTTTAAAAATCTCATAAAAAGCATCATAAATAAACCACAACAAGCTAGAGTAATAACTAGATTTCTCATATCAATTGAAAAATTTTAATCTCTTCATACTTTTCTCTTAAATTTAGATCATTTAAGAAGATTGAAGACAAAAGCCTGACTCTGCAGCTAAAAGTCTCACAAAAAAAAAAAAAATGTTTTCTCTCCTCAGTGTCAGTAAAGCTTTCACTGTGTGTGTGTGTGTCAATTACTTGTTATTGTATTGTATCGTTTATTGGATATTCCAATTAGGAAGAATGGAGACAAAAGCCTGATTCTGTAGCTATACGTCTCAAGGAAATCAATCAACCAACCAAGTTAGCGAGTTTTCCACAAGAGCAATTTTGCAGGCTGTTTGGAAAATCACTTAAGTATTACGTTTCTTTCATTTCTGGATTACTTCTATTACTCTTAAGTGATAGTATTAGTCTTTCTTAACAAACTTACTTAGTGATTAATAACTGTTTCTTTCATTTCCTGTTTATTTTCATTTTTGTTAAAAATTAGCGTTTCTAAATTTTCATTGATTCTAATATCTAGTATAATTCTGTAAAACTTGAAGTTTGAAGTGCTTTATCATTTGTATATTGTGTTGTTTCTTGCATTTGGGGTCATTGAAATTTTTTAAATGTTTCCCTGTTGTGAATGTCATCGTGTGTAAGAATCCAACAGATCTCTCAAGAGACATTTGAAACTGAGTCATCCAGATCAGGTTCAAAAGGAGATTAAAATTGGTAAACATGAGTTCATGTTGCGACAAAACTGACAAGAATTTTAATTTGAGACGACATGAGCATGATCATGGGATTGTACATCAGAGAGCTGACGAAAAAAAGTGATATTCAGTGCTCAAAATGCACATATTCGTGCAGTAGTCTTAAAATGCTGCGCCATCACATATTATAGACTGTAAAAGTTTGGTCTTTGATAGTGAAGTGGAATTTTTGAATTGGAAGAAAGATATGGAAAAAGAATCAAGTTCATGTTTTGTAAAACATAGCTCTTCAGGACAAAAATTGAAGACGGGGTATGTATATATCTTATGTGAAGAGTTTAGTGTGGTATCTTATGCTTCTTTAATGGCGTCATGCTTCAGGAGCTTAATTTTTTTAGTGTTACAAGATGCCATCAATCTCAAGATTACGTATTTAAATGGAACTATTTAGAATGTCAACATCTGAGGATCTAATCCTATATGATTCATTGTATATATCTTATTTGGAGTATTTTTGTGTCCTGTGTGCATTGTATGTTTGTTTCATGACGTGATTTTAGGAGCTTGATTTTTTTTAATGTTACGAGATGCCATCAATCTCAAGATTATATATTTAAGCGGAACTATAGAATTGCAATACCTGATGATCTAGTCCTATATAGTAATTCATTGTACATAACTGAAGTGTTTTTGTGTTCCGTGCTTTTCATGGGTATTTTTCTGTTATGCTCTTGTGGGTTTATTTTCAATTACCTTTTTTACTTTTGAGTTAGTATTATAAGATAGTGTCAATCAATGGAAGAGAATTTCTGTCTTCAGTTCATTGAACTGGCAATATTTTAGTTTCATTTTACTTCTGAGGAACTTCGCTTAAAGAGGTCTATACTAACGCCTGAGGAACAGCGGTAGTATAGACCCCCCAATCCATCTGGTGACTTTTTTTCGTCACCAACCCTTACTTTACTTGGCAACTTTTTGGTCGGCAAGGGCCAAAGAAATTGCACATTCGCCATAATAAAATAATAATTCAATGTATAAATCTGGGTTAAATATGTAAATCTTGATTATATAAAACAGTTATCAGAGTCAATATATAAATCCGAAGTTGTCTCAATGTAATTTAAAATTTGCTCATTAACAAACTGCCTCCAATCGGCCAAGGTGTGACTGGCTAAAGAATTCTCCTCCCCAAGTTCACTGGTTTTTCTCCCTTTAACTAATTCATGTCAGAAAAAGAACCTCCTCCATAGTAATCTTACTGGAACTAAACCACGATCCAGTCCTAACTGATTTTTCGCTACTGCAAACTTTCCTATCAACCATCTTTTTGCAAATCCACAAAAACCCATCAGACTTCGTTGATTTAGGTTTAAGTTTCATCTCCGAATTGCACTTTGAACAAATCATCGCATTAGCAATTAACCCTGCCTCCATTAAAAAATCCAAAAACAATTTTTTGTCCTGGGCCAAATGTATAAGAAACGAGATTAGCCATGCCAGGGCGACCAAAAGTGGGTCTTTTATTTGAAAATTTTAATTTAAACTGGTTCCCAATTAAATCCTGAAACTTTGAAATTACACCTTCAACGGACATTTTTTATAATTATTAGGTAAAAAATAAGATAAAAACGGTACCACCTGGTTCAAAAATTCCCTGGATCCTTAGTGCATGCTACTCCTATAACTACTGGTAAACTAAATGAAAATGGGTTCCAAAAATGGTTTGAGTACGCGTTCTATGACGTAGGGACGCTGTAGGGTTGCTAGAATGGAATCCAGTGGAATAATCTGGAAATAAGTGGGGGTTACCAAAAATCACATAAATCCTAATTGAGGGTTGGCGACGAAAAAAGGTCGCCAAATGGATTGGGGGTCTATACTACATCTGTTCCAAAGCATGTGTCAAACCACAAAAGTTGTATTTGTTTGCATTGATATTAATACTGTTTAAATACAGTAGTCTCCGTTCAACGAACTTCCATTTAACGAAACTTTCTACAGAACCTTGACTTTGAACGACATTTACATGTTATTTACTCTCCATATTACGAAAGATAATTTCTATATAACAAATTTATATAGAAATTTTTTCGACTAAATATGTTCTGCAACGTTTCGCGACTTCTCATTTGTCGAAGTTCCAACCAAAACAACCAAATCGGCTGCTGTGACCTCACATACCCTTGCTCTATTACAAGGAATTCTCACAACAAAGGGAAGGGAATTGCTTCCTTCCTTATCCTTGACGAGCATCGTATGGCACGGCAGGGAGGCGATGGAAACTATTCCACAGGGTAAAACTGGTTTTCGTTGTGGGCCTGACTGTAGGACACATGCGAATATGACTGGTGATGAAAAAAAACATTAGTAATTGGTAAAAATAAAAAACCTACATGTTTCAAAGGCACAAAATCTTTAGAGGTGGACTACCATTTCAATAAAAAGTCATGGATGACTTCTAGAATTTTTTAAGAGTGGCTGTCAAAATGGGATAAACAATTGGAAAAACAGTGTCGCAAAATTGCGTTACTTATAGACTGCTTCAAAATGCAAATTGAAGAACATAAAGGTTTTTCTTCTGGCCAATACAGCTTCAAAACTTCAGCCATTGGATCAAGGCATTATAAAAAAATCTTAAATTTCATTATCGAAAAAGAATCCTCAAAAAGTCATTCTTGCCTTAGAGAGCAGTCAGTGCATAGACAATTGTATTAATTTAAGAATCTCCATGTCAGAGATGATGAAAGCTTGGCAGTGTGATGTGACTGCATCTACTATAAGGAACTGTTTTGTTAAAGCTGATTTCAAAAGTTATGCTGAATATGATGATGAATTCAAGTGCTTGGCAGATTTGAAAGAAAAATGGCAGCTGTTGAAGGTATAGAGCTGTCTAATTTTCTCCACGTTGATGAAGACATTGTGATTGCTGAATATCCTATGGAGCATGACATTGCAAAGTGTTAGGAAATGTAATGAAGACACTACAGTGAGGGATGAAGATGATAATGAAGAGGTTATTAAAAAACCTTCACAAGAAATGCTAACAGCATTTGATACAATACGAAGGGGATTAGTTTCAAGAAAATGCTACAGATGAAGTGTTTCAATCTTTACAAAGATGTGAAAATTTCTATGAAAAATGTGTTCTTTGTAATAAACCTGTACAAAGCAGGATTACAGACTTTTTACAGTTTAGGATATGTATTAAAATCAATAAAGTGGATAGGTAAGTTTCAGTCTTTGTCCAGGTTTCTATTTAACGAAGTGTTTAAGTGGAACCATGAGACTTCGTTAAATAGCGACTCGACTGTATTTGTATTCATACTATGGTGACTTTCAATCAATACAATTTAATTACCTGGTGTTTAATCTCTTCTCATTCTTGGTTTTTTTATTTCAGAATACTTTGAAAATCAGTTGTCATCTAACATATTGATAAAAATAAAATGAAGGTGCTTTGTGACTAGGTCACAGCAGAAGTCTGTTATGATGCATTAAGCTTATTTTAACTTAATTGTTTTCCTGTTTTTGTGTTCTGTACCAGTTTTAGCTGTTCATTTTTGTTTTTAGTCACAACAGTTCAATGTTCAACAGTAGTAATCAAATAGAGTACTTCTGGCTCTAATCTTGCATTTCAAAGGTAACATTTTTCTTCATTAATTATATTTAGAATTATGTAAACTCTTTCAAGCCAAAGATGTGTTCATTCTATTTGCAAGGCCAATGTTGATGCTATTTATGTAAACATAAATATTTCAATAAATTATATCAAGGGATCCGTTTACAGTAAATACATTGAAATTAATGCTGTTAAAGATAGATTTTTATTAATAATATAATAGATAACTTTTAATCGATATATATATATATATATTAATCTAAAGCTAGTTTAATGTTGATTTCTCATTAAGCATTTATTAGAATACTTGTGGAAATGAATTGAATAAAAGATTGAGGTAGGTGGTTTATCAATGAGGTGTGGCAGATCAGCAGGTTATCTGTTAAAACGAGATTAGATGTGTCCACCATCCGGGCCAAAAAGAAACATGGTTTCATTTTTGTCCTGACAAATCAGTCATTGAATTGCTTTTTTAGGATTCTTGATAGTGAACTGTACTCTAACATTTCATGCTTTTAATGTTTGCTTTCTATTTTCTTTCATGTTTGAAATCTGAGGAAGAGTAGTGGTTCCCCTCCCTAAAATTGTTAAAGTAATTTAAATCTTTGCATTTTTCATATCTAGTGATTCTTTGGCAATAATCAGTTTACAATGTATACTGATTAAATTTAGAGGTGGGAACCACTGCTAAAGAGGATTAGGGCTCTTGGCGATACCTCTATAAAAAAGCGCATCATGATTCCTACCCCATGGGTGATGTGGAAATGGAATTCATTTTAGGACATGTTATATTACGATACAATTGTGACAGCTTTCAAAACAAAATTGGTGTATTCGATTATACTTGTTCCATTCTTGGCATTTACAAAATTAACATCTGTCATAAATTGGAGTCATAATAAATTTAAACTTTATCATTTAAATACAGACTAGAGATATGGTTCTAACTTAATATATTGTCGTTTTACTATTAAAACCTCTTGGATATCAAAAATTTTTGGGAATGATGAAAAACTAGATACCAAGCTGTAGACCAGTTATGAGATGAGGTTTAAGAGCTGCCTAGGGCGGTTTTATGATTGATGTAGACAGGATCTTTTGAAGTAAAACTAAGCAAATTTGTTACCAAATAATGTTAAAACTTCATAAACTAAAATAATTGGACTTATGAGATTTTGATAGTAAAACGACGATATGCAACAAAACAACGAAATATCTCAAGGTATTGCACATTTTCTGATGACAAGATCAAGTCAGTTTTGCCAATGAAATGAGAAACCTTGTTGACATGACCACCAGGATGGTTAATATGAATGCAGCACACTTACGGGTATTACTGCGATTGATTTAAAATAATCAAAGAAAACAAGAAAAATGAAGGCATTAATGTGAATTTTCTAATGTACTCCATGATAAAGAATAATATACTTAAATTCAGTTTCTACTTGTAGCAGAGGACTAGAAATAGTCTTATTTTAGTTGAGTTTTCAGTGTCTCGCAGAACAGGTTTATGAACTAAGCGAAATACGTTTATGAAACGATTGAAAATGCATTCCTACTATATTGCCATTGTAAGAGACCTGTATTGCACAAATTATGAAGCAAAAATTCTGAAATGTTAAAAATTTAATATGTAGTATATCATCAATATATTATTACTAATTAAACATTGGAATTACAAATTTATACCAGTAAAGTACAAGTGTAATATATATTAATTTTATTGTCAACTTCAATAACCAGATTTTAATCTTAGTAAATGTGAATATACCGTATTAAAAACATCAAGTGCTGAAATAAGTACTAACAACCCAAATATTTGAACCCAAGTTGAAGTTGCAAAATCATAAGCCTAGCCCTGTTGAGAGTGGATAGTAAACACAATTAGAGATTAAATTCCACATTAAATTGTGGATGGGCATTTGTTTACATGTATAAACATGTTACAAATTGCTTGTAGCAAAATTTTTATCATGAATAACTTATACAATTTACAATTAATAAATAATGTTACTTAAACTACCCATTTCAATTTTTGTAAATAAAAAACAATTGCTAAACATTTTTTAACATTGTACAAAGCTTTAGCTTTTGGTGAACAGGAAAATTAAGAAAGGGTAAAAGAAAACTTTAAAATATCACTTACAAAACAGTATGCCAGATACTTGTTTCTTTAGTTATAAAAATAACACACAAGCTAAGAATGTTACAGAATGTTTTATGGTTTAGGGAAAAGCAGATAAGATTTATAATAGGTTACATGTTTCAAGTAAACAAACTAAAAATGTTAGTTACAGTGAATATTTACTTTATGTTTCACGGTTAAAGAAAAATTTGCAATTAAAACGTTTGATATTTGTTGCAACAAGCTTAAAAAACTTAATATTTATTTTAAAATTATATGGACAAAATTGAAATATAGCAGATAATTAATGAGTTTCTTATAGAAAATCATGTTGAATACAAGATATTCTGTAAAAATACAAATAAGTGGCAAAGAAAATATGTATTTTCAATAAAACTCAAAAAGGTCATTCATGTTACAAATATAAATTTTTTATATAAGCCATTATACAATTTCAATTCTAAAGCTACTGTTTAAACCATTCAATAGCTCATTTAATAACACTCAATTCAGATAATCTAATGGACTGTTTCTTTATTTTCTCATAACTCAAAACTGAGATGTTCTCACATACCTTCGTGCAGTAGACACAAGCTCAACTGGCTTCCTGCCAGATGATAAATTTAAATTGTATCATCTGGCAGCAATATTTAATGTTTGGCTAGATTTGAGCTCACAACCTTCCAGTTGCTAATCTGTTACTCTTCCAACTGGGCCACAGCGGCCCCTAATAACATAAGGGTGGGTGAATTAATAAAAATTTCGATCTAGGATGCAGAAGGAACTTTAATGCTAATAAGAAATACATGACAACAGCAATTTAAAAAGTAATGAGAGTTGGCTATGGTTAAACAAAAACACATTCTTGATTTTCAATACATATAACATGATTATAATTCAAATCTAACTCACTCTAAGAGAACCAAAGCATTTGTTCTGAATGGTTCTGTGCATCTTCTTTCACCCGAAAATAAAAAAAGTAATTAATAACAAAAGTCTATAAGAGAAGTACTTGAAGTATAAAAACTAAGAAATCGGCAAAGACAAACCCTTAGAACACATTGAAAGAAAGTACTATGAAATAAATACAGTAATAAAGTTCAAAGATATTTTGAAATACTGTTACATAAAATGAAATGTATCAATTTTCAAATATTTTTTTATCAAATAAGCAGAGTTAAATGAAATTTAAGTAACAGTTGCTATGGTGCAATAGTGTAGTGTTGTGCACTTGAAAGAACAACCCATTCCAACATGAAATGTACATGACTATATATGTCCCCCCCCCCCCCCGACATGATACCAGAGGTGCTTTCATTATAAAACGAATAATGAAAAAAGTTTCAAAATATGGTCTTAAAGCCATCAGTATACAAACATATGTAATGCATGAAAAAGAAAGGTCCTTATAGCATATCATTTACAAGAACTAAACACACTATGATAGAGCTAAGATACCTTTATTGCGCACATCTTGATTATTTATCATATTTCCAAAGTCTTATAAATTCAGAAGTGATAATTTATTACCTTCACATGATATCTTTTCCAAAAGTTAACCAAGTTTAAGATCAACGCTAGAATGTTTTCCATCTTCAAAGAATTACATAAAATGTAACATGTATGGGGATCACCAAGGGAAATCATTTGTCACTGAAATTATATCCAACACTTTATATATGAGATACTGTCTGCAAAAAACATAAAGAATACATTTCAAGTTAATGTGTCTATGCCTTGTGCTCAAGTAAAAGGGGGATTTCGATTCACATTCAAGAGTTGTGGCATGGTTCACTGAGCAGAAGCATCTATGTTGAAATGATAAATGGCATATGATCACAATTTTTTTCTCCAAATTTCCAAATATACATTCCCAATGAACATCCTTACGAGTTATAATGGTTAATTAAAATACAGGACATAACAGGAATTTTCAAAAGTGGGGTTAGCTGAAAAGGTTTAAAAGTTTCTGACAGGAGTCGGTGAACCTGATTGTAATTTAAAAATAACTCAAAATATGCAAATGGTAATGTTATAACATTATTTCTGTATGTTTTAGAGTTGTCATGTCACTTGAAAATAAATGAAAACCTTTAATAATAATTAGAAAATAGTGGAAACTAAATTAAAATGGGCAACTAAAGACGGCCAGATTGTAGGCATATTTAAAGAAAGGTTTAAGAATAAAACAGCGAAGCAAGATTTAGTTATAATAAATTGGTGCAATATAAAAAAAAGGGAATAAATTTTAAATTTGTTTCACCAGAGTTATTGAGTTCAATGTTTGTTTAACAAACAGATTTCATGCATAATTGTCTTGAGCACAGGAAGGTAAAACAAAACCAGCATAGAATGAACCTGAGTAATGGTCAGAGATCCAATGACTCCAAAGAGCTTTGCTAAAAAACAAACAAGAAAATCGCAAGTAAAATGTCTCATACTCCTAATAACAAGAATCACATACAAAGACAAAAACATTACACATGTATATACCACTGTATATGCAGGAAATGTTCCTAGACCACTCTGCAATAGCTAATTAATGTTCACAGTACAGGTTTGGGGTATATCAGTTCTTAGAAAACATTAGAAATCCAAAGCAATAGTATTTGACTCAGTAATGTTGATTGAATTTTGAAAAAATGGAAAGAATGATGACAGCTCTATTATATTAAATATAATAGAGCTGTCATCATTCTTTCTCAAAGAAAACATTTATAAACTGTTACACTTGATTGAAATTGGTTAGTTTTGAAAACTAATTGTACAGAACCTCAACTATATTTGAGAATTGATTTATAAAATAGTGATATTTTCCCTTTGAAACGTAAGGAATAAATCGAATTTGATGAAACTCTGCTCTGCCATTAGATAGAAGACATTTCAAATCCAAACTCAACTCTCTCAATTTTTTTCTTTTCCAAAGACCATTCTATTATTCAAATTTAGACATAGATTCGAATGATATCCTTATTTGTTTGTGTAAATCATTATAAGGATTACATGACAATAATAATTTGAAAAGTAATGAGAGTTGGCTAAGGTTAAACAAAAACATTCTTCATTTAATATACATAACATGATGAGAACTGAAATCTTACTCACTTTAGGAGAAGCAAAGTATTTGTTCTGAATGGTTCTGTGCATCTTTTTCACCTGAAAATAAATAAAAGTATTTAATAACAAAAGTCTATAAGAGAAGTATTTAAAGAATAAAAACTAAGAAATCAAGCAAAGACAAACACATTGAATGAAAGTAGTATAAAATAAGTATAGTAATAAAGTTCAAAGATATGGAAATAGAGTTACATAAAATGAAATGCATCAATTTTTTAATATTTTTTGATCAAATAAGTGAAGTTAAATGAAATTTAATTAACAATTGTTGTTATATGTAATAGTGTTGTGCACTCGAAAAAACCCATTTTAACATGAAATGTACATGCCTATATGTGGCCCCACGATATGATACCATAGAGGTGCTTTCTTTATAACAGGAATAATGAAAAAAGTTTCAAAATGGTCCTAAGACCATGAGTTTACAAACATGCAATATATGAAAAAGAAAGGTTCTTATAGCATATCATTTACAAGGAACTAAACAAATTATGATACAGCTAGGATAATTTAATGGACATATCTTGATTATTTGTAGTATTTCCAAAGGCTTATCAATCCAGAAGTGATAATTTATTACCTTCATGTATAATTAGATTCTTGTAAAAAGGATAAGTTTAAAATCTAGAATCATGTGATTTTTAACAAAAAAATCAGATTTAAATCAATATTTCAATTTCAGTTTCCTTTCTGTATTAAATTAATTAATATTGAAAATGAAATAACTATGAACAAGATGTGCATGTAATTTTATTTAAATAAGTTAAGAATTATATCAAATAAATTAAGTAGTCTGTTCTTAAGAAAATAAAGACACATCTGAGCTGGCACTGCACTTTCCAAACTTGCACAACAAGCCAACATGAGGATATTTGAGGCCACGACAGATTTAATGTACACCAGCCCCCTTTGTACACGATGGTCTTTGCTTGGATTCAAACTCGCAATCCTCTGGTTGCTAATCCATTAGTCCTTCAACCGGGCTACCAAGGCCCTGAGAACCAGATGGGAAAACATTGCTTATGTATGGCATTTATTGTGCTGATCTATTTACTATCATGTAATTAACTTTTCTAATTCCTACAACGCATTTCTTAGTCTCGAAAATTAACCCTGCTATATTTCCTAATACATTAACGTTATTCACCATAAATATTAATGTTTAACATATATCAAAACTATCTAGAAACTACACTAATTTGTGAGTCTCATGTCCAGCAGTTTAAACTTATACGGGGAAGGCATTAATTAAAATTAAAAAATCTGATTTAAAATTTAAAAATATGATTTATATCAAATATAAATTCACCTTTCATGATTGTTTTAAAAATCTTGATTTTTTCATACCCTGGTGAATATGGATACTATGTTCATTAAAGATGGATTGAAAATGAAATATCAATCTTTACCGTCAATAGATATAAGCAACTAAGAAAGCTTAATGCAGATGCTATGTGCGAGTCTACTAGTTTAAAATGATTTCTTAATTCATGCAAATGAAAACACAACTTACCCTGTCAGGGTTGCACTCCTGGAATTCTCTCAGGATCGAAAACTCATCCTTGAACCCAAGATTGGGATCTTTGGGAGATTTAATGGCCACCATCTCCTTATTTTTGTGGTCATAGCACTTGGATACCTAAAAAAATACAAAGATTAAACACACGTTCCTTAACCCTCCAAACACAGGTGATTTTCATATTTTATGAGCAAAATTTATGTTATAGAGTGTTGGTTTATCAGGAGATTCAAGGCGATAATAGTGCAGCCAACTAAAATAAACATAGCAAATAGAACACAATTTTATGTCGCCTATGGCTGGAGGGTTAAGCTTATACACATTTGAGACTAGTGTAAATAAACAAGGTTGGTTGATTGAATTGGTTTGTATGGTGCAAGGGCCATATTTGGCCATGCTGTGCCAAACACCAAGACAGACAATATCAAGTAATGGTTGTGTTTTATGGCACAAGGGGCCACATTTGGATATGCAGCACCAGACAAAAGACAGACAATATCAAGTAATGGGGGTTGGGTTGAATAGATTGGGTTTTATGGTGCTCTGGCCATATTTAGCCATGCTGTGCCAGACGAAAGACAGACAATTACAAGTGATAGATATACAAACAAGGAAAATTTTATTGACAAAGGGGGAAACACACCCATGGAGGAATCAAACCTGACCACTAATCTTTCTTATAGCTGTTTGCAATTGTCGTTCAATTAATGGTATACTTATACCTGAACAAAATATTTGAACATCATCCAGAAATAGAGTTCCTTGTACATATGCAGGGAGTTAATAATACCGTTTATTTCAATTATGAAGAGAACACTCAAAACACTTCCCTGGCGAACTCCCTCATCCTGTGGGAAGTCATCAGATAAAATGTCGTTGATGTGAACTTTAAATGTCCTCGTCAGCAAAACATTTTGGATAAAAAGTGGGAGAATGCCCCGAAAGTTCATTTTATGTAAATCCCTCATTATTCCATATCACCATGTTGGGTCACATGCTTTTACCATGTCAAAAAATAGTGACCAAGTGTTTTTTCCTCACTAAAGTATCTTGTATTGAGGATTCAAGCAGTAATGCATTGCCTATGGCGTTGTGGCTGAAATGAAATCCACTTTGAAAATTAAAGAGATGTCCTACTGATTCTACAACATATATAAATCTGGCATTAACTATTCGTTTCGTTAGTTTGCAAATGCTACTTGTCAAAGCAATAGGCCTGTAGTTATTTGTGTCTTTTGGGTCATTAACAGGTTTCAGAATGGGTATAATAATGTCCTTTTGCCAAACATTGGAAAAATCTGCTGCCTACCAAATTCTGTTAAAAATAAAATAAAATGAGGTTTAATGAATTTTCGTTAAGATGTAATAACATGTAATTATGAATTCTGTCAGGGTATGGTGAAGTCAGATCATATTCTTCAATGCAGTCTTGAGTTCAAACATAGTAAAATCTTGTTTATAGACTTCCAGTGTAGATTGCTGAAAGTCTAGTCTTTAATTCTTCACGTCTTTTATAATTAATAAAAATCTTGAGGATACGAACTTTCATACTTCTCCCAGAGTATCAGCAATCGTTTTTATGTCAGATATGACTTGTCCATTAGATGATAAAAATGAAATTTGTGGGTAATGAAAGTTACCGATTTTCCTGAGATTATTCCAAATGTGTTTAGATGAAATGTTACTTTTTATAGAATTAACCTTTACACTATGACGCCCAAATTTCATTACTTGTGCCTCAGAACAGCAGATTTCTATTGACTTCCTTCCCCTTACAGAACTTGTGAGAGAATCATGAATGACTTTTATGACTGACCACCTAGCGCACTTTCCTTTCATAGTGTTTGGTATGTTAGAGATATCACCGGCGAGACATTCTGAGTTTCCCAGCATTCACAGAATGATCAACAGGGAGGTCTTAGAACAAAAGGACTGTCCCTCTTTAGGGCCAGTCGCTGACAGCTCAGAAATGGTGATTGATGTCAGCGGTCACTTAAAAGGAGTATAAAGGGTAAAGTGGTCGGTACAGCTTCCATACTGAGCCGCTTTAAGAAGGAAAAATCTCACAACAAGACTGTTGTACCGCCCGCAATCTAAAAGTTAATATAAATTTGCCAAGAATTCCTTTGACTGTCTCTTCACCTTGCTAGCTTCAACTTTCATCCGTTTAAATGCCATCAGGTTTGACGTCGTCGGATATCTGTGGAACATTCTCCAAGCTCTTTTTTGAGATTTGTATGCTTGTGAGCACAACTCATTCCAATAGGGTTTCCAAAGCCTAGGCATCTTCCCAGATCTTTTGGGGATAGATAAGTCTGCCGCATTAATAATAATATTTGTAATGTTTTGCAACTTTACCATATCATCAGAAATATTGGCTTCTGATTGGAAATGAGTCCAATCGGATTTGTCAAAAATAAATCGCTGGTCATCTAGGTAATACATCATTAAAAGTACTGGAAAATTATAGCTGTTATGCAGGTCATCATCAACTCTAAATTCCACATCGGAACCAAAACAGGACAACATACTAAGTCCAAAGTACGAAAGGAACGATTAAACTAGTGAAAATATATGTTACTTAAGTCGTTTAGGAGACAGAGGCAGTGGTCATCAATTAGTTCTTTAATTTGTTGTCCTCTGTGATTTAAAGTGTTGCTTCCCCAAAGTGGATTATGTCCGTTAAAATCTACAACGATAAAATAAGGTTGTCGGAGCTGAATAATCAAATTATTTAAATCTTGTTGACTGATAGGCTACTAATCTCCTCTCTTGATCATGTGACATTTTTTACATTTCTTACCAATGCCCAAATCTAAAAATATTCCATACTGGTCAAATACTTCACAGGCAGAATTGATTCAAAATTTTGATGCTAATAAAATGCACACAGGATAGTTGTAATACCTTTTCATTCGGTCTGGAAATAGTGTCATGTAGAGGTATCTAATTTCAGATTGGACTTTTATGAAAATTCGAGTTAAGCAAGAAAATTATACTTGAGTATAATTCTACCCTGAATGATCCATCCCTTGACAAATAAATGCAATCGGATTACTTCTATACGCATCAGTATTGTTGTGTTGATACAAAGTGAAGTTTCTTATATTGTTATTTTTGTTTCATACCTAATAAATAAACAAAAGCATTTTTATTCTGTGTCGAATTTACATCTGCCATGGTTTGAATCTCATCATAATATTGCCCAGTGGTAGGGTGTAATCATTTTGGTTTGACACTGATTTGGATATAGTATTCATAGAAAAATAGGTCTCTGGGAAAATTATATTAAAAAATTGCATTTTTATGAATAACTGTGGGCCCTCTTCCAATAATCTCCTGGCCCCTTGGAAATCACATCCTAGTTTAAAAACACTGGACTAAACAATGTATTCTTTATCAACATCTCAAAATCCATTCTCTAAAAATACTAAAATGTGAGCAGAAATAAACATAGGCAAAATTCTACTTTACTTGGTGTAATTTCAATTCTTTAGAGCCAAGCTGTAGTTTGCCTAACCCATGTCGCTTATGCTGTTTCAGATGGATGCAGCTGAATCAGTTTCATCACTCAGGCTGTCTGCTTCACAAGTGTTAAATTTCTGAAAAGAGGAACATGAATTAAGACAAGCTGATAGTTGCTTCAATTACAAACGTTTATTGCTAAAATGCATGCATATTATTTAGCCCATGATTAAAAGGAACAGAAACACAAACATAATGAAGAAATATTTGTTTGGATAACTAAATTTATGGGAAAAAAGTAATTTTTTTCAATAATTCACTTGTTTTTGCAATTTCATTTGAAAATCAACTGAACACACCAATGTATACTTATAGGACGCTTACCATTACAAAAATAAATAATCGCATTTGTAAATAAAGTACGTACATTTTGAACTTCTGATACATAAACACTTAGAGATATGTAAAAGCACATCGAAAAGAATATACTAGTTCATTTAAGTCTCAATATATATTTGTAATTAATAAATATTAATTCAGCAGTCTAGTGCATGGAAGTTACTTCAACTTAAAAACACAAGTTGTCTTTAGACTTATTATCAATTTCACATACTGCTGAGAAAGGAAAGTATCCAGTTCAATAGAAATCTAGACAAACTTTTAACACACAACATGCATGTTTTGGGTGTCAATTAATTTTTCAGAAATTCAAATCAAACCTGTTCTCAAAATAATGAAGCTTAGAATCGATACCATCGCAACATCTTCTCCAAGATTAAACCACAATTTAAAAGTTTTAAAATTACACATCTTACAATATTTAGGAAAATACTCGAGTCGCCAAGCAAACACCAATAGAGGTAAAGTTGCGGTTGCATTACTGTTTCGCTTTTCAAGTTTAATTCGCTTAGGTGTGGTTCCTTATTAAAAGTTTGAAGAATAGTATGGAACAAGATATGACTAGAAATAAATATAAATATGACAGAAATAAAAATTTTGTACCATAAATAAATTTAATATTAATTTTTAATGTTTTTAATAAATGTAAATATTGACCTGTCAAGAAAGTGTTTACAAATTTGGTATAAAATTTTGATCAATAGGATTTTTATTTATTTCTGGACATATGCTATTCCAGATTTTTCTTCAAAAATATTAATAATCTTTTAATCAAAAACACACAGAAACAAATTAAACTTGATTCTTTATGTAATGCATAAACTGTAACTGTACCGGCTTGTGTGTTGCCTAGTGAAACTACTAATTAGGTTCAGTTTAAGGTGGTTTGTCGGATCGCGGCAATTTCAGTTTGAATTTCGAATTTTTAGGTTTTTGGCTACTTTGTTCCTTTAGTCTTATCGATATTATTATTCCCCTAGTGAAAGTTTCACTAGGGCTTTGCTTTTGTTTCTGCTACTTGGGTAAGTAGTATTTTCTTATCGGCTGATCAACTTTTTGAGCGTACAGAGGTTAACCCCTCTTAATGAGTGACGATTTTGCATCGTCTGAGGCGGGGGCGACTCTTGCACCTGGACTTTTGCAAGACATGGACCTTATTAACTATTACAGTGATGAGGGGAATAATAACTTCACTTTCATCATTCGCCCTTACCTATCATAGTATGCCGACGAAATCGAAACAACAACATTACCATCACAGTAGAAGGTAAATTCGCCGCCCACGAAGCTTCCAAAATCAAAAATATTTTGAATACTATAGTTGATACCAAATTAACGAAGGACAATTTAAAAACGCAATACGTTATAAATAAAATAGAAATAACACTAGAAGATATAATTGAGGATTTAGAAGAACAAGGAATTAAAGTCGTAAATATAATCATATTCGAAAAAAATGTCAATCAAATAAAAATCCCGTTGAAAACTTTAAAATTCGACACCCCTACCCCTCGGAAGAAAATTGGAGATAAAGTGCACATAGGGATGATGATGCACCAACTGAAACTATGCATAGAAAAACCAAGACAATGCAAAAACTGCTGGCTATTGGACATGGCATAACTATTTGGACATGGCATAAAAGGATGTAGATCCAACCAAAAATGCAAAATCTGCTCAGAAGACCATCCAGAAATAATGTGCCCAAATCAAGAAAAAAAATGTTGCAGAAACTAAAAAATCACACACAGCAGATGATGAAAGTTGTGTAAAGAAAAAGGAAGAAATAGAAATATTGAAATATAAAAATGAAAACTCAATATCCTACATAGAAGCTAAAAGTGCACTCGCAACCTCATACGCCAAGGCGATTACTCAACAAAAAAAAGGAGATCAACACAGAGAAGAAAGAAGTAATAAAAAATAGTGAAATAATACTTGAAATTTTAAAACCAATACTAACTATAATCGAACAAATTCAAAGAAATCAAACGTATATATTAACACTTATGATTGAAAATAATATAATACCAAAAGAAAATGTAATTTATGAAACTCAAGAAAATACTACAGATGAGAATGAAATGATAGAGGAAGAAAATAAAGGACAAACCACTCAAGATCAAGAAGAGGAATCACAAAAAGACAAACTGCTAGAATGGCAAATAAAAAATGTAATACAAAATAGGAAAAATAGTGTAGATAATAGTAATACCACAATAATAAAACGTATAAGCGAAGATTCTAAAAATACTCGTAACCAAAAAAAACTGACAAAAACTACACATCCACAATCTCCACTAGAACAATCTCTCACAAGTGGCAAAATGGAATATGAATAGGTCTTCCCACGGCCTGGTTCTTTGAATTGTTTTTTTCTTTTTGTACCGTGTTTGGAATCAACCTCATACAATGGAACTGCCAGAGCACGCCACTTTGACCTAAATTATAATAAATATTTTAACCAGGCTGACATCTTAATTTTAGAAGAAACTTTTTTAAAACCGAATAATCGCTTTAATCTTTTTAAAAAAAAAACATTTTTCGTTTTGATCGACCTTGGCCTTTCAGAGGAGGTTTATTAATAGCCGTCAATAGTAACATCAGTGCTCAACTCATCAAAGAGGAAAGGAATCAATTTTTCGAATTCCAAGAAATAAAAATTTACTATAACAACACAGCCATACACATCATAAATATTTATTGTCCTAAAGGAGTTAGAGATGAAAGAATGCTCAACGACCTCAGATTGGATCCGAATAACCTTTATATTCTAGCTGGAGACTTCAATGCAACACAGTAATTGGGGTTTCAAGGATAACACCAGCGGAAGAAATTTAATAAAATGGATCAACAACCAGAACTTAATTTTACTCAATCGCCAAAGTGGAACTCATATCAGCAATGAGGGAATCATGTCTGCTATTGATCTCACCTTGGTATCCAACAACTGTACCCCAGTAACATCTTAGCAGGTGCATCAAGACAATTTCGGAAGTGATCATTTCCCATAAAATTTTCCTATAATACTCCGACGAACAATAAACGTAATTCTACTATACAGTTTAATTGGAACATCTTCAGCAAATTCTTAAACGATATCCTTAGTAATCTAAGTGATCCATGTTCTTTCAAGGATACTTTCCAGAAGGCCATAGAGATTTCCCAATCTAAAAAAGAACTTCCGCCACCCAGGGCCCCTTGGTGGAATTCTAAATGTACTCAATTAAGAGCCAAAAGTAAACAATATCTGAATAGAACTAAAAAAAATATAAGTACAACTGACTGGGATCAATATAAAAAGAATTGATTCAGAAACTTAAAAAAGAGTTTTGCATAAAGGAATAACCATAAATGAAAAGGCCGATCAGGTAGCTCGAATGGCTGAACTGTTCAACGTTGCTGAAGGTGTCTCGGCTGAAGACATTATAAAATACCACAAAACTGAATACAATTATGAGATCTATAATAAATGGAAAAGATACCATAGAAGTGATCACTTTCCTCATATTAACCCTAAAAGTTTATGGTTTGAAAATATTATTTTAAATAGAAATTATGAGACCCTCTTTCAGAATTTTCGAGCAAATACCCTGATGGTGAATTCGATTAAAAATAAAATGAAACTTTCAGATATCCCTAATTGCCTCAGATGTCGCACCTACGAAGATTTAGATCATATCCTATTCCACTATCCAACTTACTTCAAAGGCCATAACAAGCTGCTAAGTACACTCTCCGCTTTAAAAATTCCACATTCTTTGAAAGAAATCTACTCCAATTTTTCGTTGACTATCTGTAATTCTATTTGCTTATTTTTAAGCTCTAATCCTCGTTTCTAATTCTTCATTCGAAATTATTTTATTTTTCTCTAGAGGCACAAGGCAAAGCAGCCAAGCCTCAAAATCTGCTTTCTCCCAGGGGAAAAGCATCATCATCACTACTAATTCGGAAGATGTGATCTTCCAGAGAATGTGCGTCTGGTTTTGATTCGGAAGCGTTATGTAGACATTCGTAAGTATAAACATGTTATTGTCAGTTTGTAAAATCTGCAGACTTACCCTATTCTACGTTGATGTAATTTACTTAATGATGCTTGTGCTATATGGACTAATTATTTTAACATTCTGAAGAACTAAAGATGATTTAATTGCTACTGCTCTATGAAAACTCAATAAGATCACTGGTAAAAGCTAAAGATGAAAAATTTATATTCGTTTTCTGATTTGGTTTTTGGAAGATTCTGGAATCATAACATCAGATTGTGGCAATGACTTGTGCATTTGATGAAGTTGATGCTTTTTTCACTAGTCATGTAGGAAATAAGCCCATAAATATCTTCCTCTATTTCCTGTTACTGAAATCTGAGCATCAACCGATTCTAAAATCATAGTTTTTCTATCTTGGGTTTCCTTTCCCAATAGTTTACTGCATTTATTGTCCTCAATAGGTATAGTAAACAGGTACTATTCTTCAGAGGTTAAGTTCTGATTTTTCCATATACTAAGAACAAAATGTTTTTAAAACCACTAACCTTTTCTGAACATTTTCGATTTATGAGATCAGAAAATCCCTGCATTCTTTGGAATTGTTCAGTTCTTTTCACATGAGATATATTCAAAACTGTTACATTTACAGCTTACTGGTGCAGTAGAACGTTTTAGATCCTTGCCAATTGTATTATAAATAAATACATTTACAGCTAGGAATGTCAAATATTTTAAAGATCTTTTAAAATTTGCACATTTTTTCTTTGTTATTATGACTTTCTTCAGACCAAACATTGTTCATCACTGAAAGCACCCTTAATTTAGGAGCAGATGCTCCAGGTAAGCAGAAAATGTATTATATCTTTGTCATGGTATTGGTCACAAATGTTCTGATGCCTAAAATGTTTGAATAAATGAATCCATGCTTTTTCAGGGTTCAAAGGTTAAATTCTAATTTTTCGATGTACTGATGAAGCACAAAATGTTTTGGCAATCGCTCTTCGATCAATTCATACAAGTTTGTTTCAAAATAACCAATATTATCATTAATTTTTTTCTGAAAATGTTTCACTTTTGGATCAAGTAATATAATGGTTCAGTTAAAATAATTTCACCAGCCTCTGTTTAGGTCATATAAAACTGCACCAGGGCAGAAAAGTTTCTACAGTTAAAAATAAATTTCATATTTCCTAAGGTTCAATTTACAGAACTGCATCCAGTAGCCTTGCAAGGGGGTAATCAATAGCTGAAAATTATGAGGAACTTGGGTTTGTATGTTTTTTCCGAGCGAAAAACCTAAATTCTTTCATAAAGGGATAAAATGAGTAATCAGACTCACCCTTCTGACTGGAATGTATGGTAACCCTATTTATGACTTATGTTCATTTGATTCCATGGCATATGACATATATTGCATTATGATATGAGGACATGATTAATAGTAAGTTAAGTTCAACTGCTACATTCATTTCCATGCATTAATGAAAATCCCGATTTTACCCTAAAATTTCAAGTTTGCAGGGATACCTTTATATTGCCCTTGCACCATAAACCCCACACCACCTCAAAACATCAAATTAAATTTAAATTGTTCAACTTGATTTTTCACACCACCCTAATGTAGAGTACATATTAAACCAAACTATATTGCTTGAGTGCATAAAATATTTTATAACAAATTAATATTTTAAATATTGTTTCAAATATTTGGAGGATTCTTTTATATCTATTTGCAAAATTTTTATTTTCCATAAACAGGTCTTGACCTAAGGAAATTATGAAATTTAAACTTATGGAAATTCGGGTATGTATTTAGGTATTTTAATTAACATCACACTTGTGGAGCAGTACAGCAGGCTATTGCTGATGGTCCGAGACCAATTCCAAAGGGAAAGATTCAAGAACGTGAGGACATTTGAGGCCACGACAGATTTAACATGCACCAGCCCCCTTTGTACAGGACGTTTTTTGGCTGGATTCTCGCAACCTTCCGGTTGCTAATCCGTTACTCTTCGAACCGTGGCCCTTACGGAAATTCGGATGGAGCGTGAATATTTTTACATAAAAGAGAGGGATGGATGTTTATAAAGTTTGGCACTAATTCAGTCGCATTTCACTGGTGAGAATACTAATCAAAGTATCCATTTAGATTTGAATTTAGTAGTGTTTCTTATCATTTTATCACGTTACCCAGAATTATACTCTGCAGTCAAGCATAGCACAATTCATTGGTGTTTCACCAAAAACATGTTCTACCTATTCTAAAATGATTTTTCTCGTATTATTATGGTCTAATTCCATACATTATATGTATGCTACAATATTAATCACATAAATCAAACACTAAAATATTTTGTTTCAATACAAAACACTTGCAGTTTTTTGTTGTAACATTGCATTTTTACTTTATCTTTAAGTGAAATTCTTCATAAGAAAAAGTAATTGTGGTTTTAAGAATAACCTACATTCTTAAGACGTGTACCAGAGTTTACTCTTCCACATTATACTAAGGACTTTTCTGTAGACATGTGATGTTAAAACACAATATTTTAATTAATTAAATGTGTTTAGTCATGAAGAAATGAAACAACTTTGTTTCCTTGATTTATTAGTTAAGAAATCTCTTAGGTGATAGAGGCAGATGTACTCACATAAATTTCATGTATGTTTGTAGTAGCCTTTATTTGACAAAAAGTGTTATACAGAAGTCCCTTGGTTAAAGCATGTTTTAGGTCAGAAAATTGTCTAAAATTATTTAATGTTTATGAACAAAATATTTAATCATTTTCCAATAACTTAACATTTTACTAGTGTTTAATTCATCAGATTTTCTATCAATTTCTCTGCAACTAGACCTTGTATTTACTTTCATATTTTTAGAACTTTCAATAAATCTCCTAAAAGTATATCATTTAATTGTTTCATTTATTTGCAGGATTTGTTGATAATCGAGCTTAATCATGAACTTTATTGCAAAATTACCACAATAAACAAGGGGTGAGTGCACAATTTAGTATTTTCAATGAACTCAAAATCACTTTGCCACTAGAGTGTGACAGTATAGTATGTACATTTTTTCTTAGAGCGAGAAAAACATACAGATTTTCATTTTAAACTTCTTTCTATTCAAATTCTATATTAAGTAAGGAATACTTATCTACTCTTCAGGTTTTCACAGGTTTTAGAAGTACAATATGTGCTCAAAACATATATCAAGGAAATTTCTTGTCTACTTCAGACTTCTAAGCAGATTCCTGTAGATGTGGCGTTTTAAACACTTAATATTTTTATGAACTACATGTGTTTATAGTTATGGGGTATAGAACCCTTTTGCTTACTTGCGTAACTAATTCTATAAAGAAATCTCTTTCGAATGATTCGCAATTATGGGGAAAGATGTACTCACCTACAATTCTTGATTGTAGGGCTTGGTCTACCTCAACCGAAAAGGGTTTGACGTAAAATGACACAGATAAAATATCATTTAGTTCAACAAATTTCAGCGTTATAACATAAAATTTATCTTCTACATTGTATTTAACCATTTCCCTATTCCTTTAAACGCTATACCAGTGTTTAATTCAACAAGGTTTTTCTTTTAATAATATTAGCAGTTGGTTTTCCCTTTTGTTTCACATTTTAAAATTGTTTTAATTAAATTTATTTAAATATTTGTCTTTTAATGTTTTCATATGCTTTGGTTATTATATGAAATTATGTTTCATTAAATACCCAGTTCTAACGAACAAATGTGACACTACATTTCACCTAGGATGTGTTGCTTTTCACTTTAGATGATGTTCACCAACTCGTGAAAATTGTTTTGATTTAACCTTTTTCAACACCGTTCTGATAGAGAAATCATGATTCGTAATTTCTTTTATCAATCAAATAGTATATCATTACTAGTATCCATTTATAAATTCAAATAAAGCATTCCTCTTTAGATTTGTATCAATTGCAACTGGATTTTTATGGTGAACTGCTTTCTTGTGCATTGGAATGAAAAACCTTTTAACCAAACCTGAACGTAAATTCTGATATGACATTTCTAAATGTTTCTTAAGGAAAATACTGATAATTTTGATTTACTTTACAGTTATAATTTGATTTGTATAATTTAATAATTGAACGTGTTCAAACCTGTCACTTAGGTGTAACACTTTATAAATTGCTACCTGTTGAGGAAGGACATTACTGCTCTCGATCTTAAAGTTTTCTTTCTCTTTTTTATCCAATTCGACTTCTACAATACTGGAGGGGAAAATCCATGTTCTGGTTTTGAAAATAAGATACATACTCAAGACATATACCAAGTAATTTTCTGAGCTTCTCCATAGTAACCTAAGGAAACTTGTAGAAATTGCGACATACAAAAGATTTTTATTCATTACATGGTATCCGATTTTGTGTACAAAGCTTTTTGTTAAAAGGGGTAATACTTATACAAGATAATGAAATTATATGTTAACTAATTCTAGGAACAGAACACCAATAACATATTTACAAAATTTAATTGTAAATGCGGTTAATGAGAATGTGGTGCGAAAGGTGAGAATTTTGTGTGATTCTGGGCCGCAGAGAAGTTATATTACCAAAGGCTGTGCGAAGGAATTAGAACTCGCACTTATGGGTGCTATCTATATATAAGAATTATTTGGGGGCAGTGAAACTGCACGAACATCACATTGCATATACAAGCGTTTATTGGTGAGTACAGATTCTGATTTTCAATTTGAAGTAAATGTACTAGATCAAGATCGAATTTGTAGTTATGTACCCAAAATTAATGATGCTGTTCTTAGTAGAGGTTTGAAAGATAAAGAGGAATGTATTTAAGTGACTTTTCAAATAATGTGGACGATCTTTGTGGTATTCAGATACCTTTAGCAGCTGATGCATGGTCGAAAATTATCACAGATGGATCTCACAAGATTAGTGAAAATTTAGTAGGAAAACTAAATTTTGGTGGTTTATAACTGGTATATCAGAAAACAACATATCAAATGTTTTAGTGTCTTTATTTGATTCATTACATTTCTGTGTTGTGGGACTTGGAAAGTCTGGGAATGAAAGAATCTGGAGTTAAACTCAAACAAGATCTGGTAAATCATGAAGTTTGTAGATTCTTTGAAGAAACTATAAAAGGAGATAACACATGTCAATATGTTGTTAAGTTACCTTGGATTGAAGGCTATCCACCCCTTGAAAATAATGTAGAAACAACAAAGAGATACATACTACAACTCTAAAATTTAAGCAAATATGTGGAGTGACTTGACTATACAAGACTGGTCGCGGAATCGGATAATTGAGCTGGTTGATGAAGAACCGAGTTCAAATTCATTTTTATTTACCGCATCGAGCTGTGCTGAAAGAATACAGTACATCTCCTGTAAGACTTCTATTTGACACATCAGCAAGTGATAAAAATGGACATTCCATAAATGAATTCCTAGAAAAAGGTCCCAATTTAATTGAAGAAATTCCACTTATTCTTTTTAGCTTTAGGCAATACCTTCTTGGATTATCAGCAGATATTGAAAAAGTATTTTTACAGATAGAAATTGTACAAGCTGATCGTGATATGTTGAGATTTCTGTGGTGGAAGAATGATCAAATAGCTATTTTTTGTCATAGTAGAGTAAGTCTTTGGTGTTTCTTCTAGTCCCTTGTTGGCTGCTTGTACAAACAACTTGATAGAAAAGGCTCCTGACCATCTCATAAATATAGCTGAAAACTTAGTAAATCCCCTACAACGTAGATAATTGTTTGAGTGGGGTTCAGATTGAAAACGAAGCAGAAACGTTTATCTGAGCCAAAAGAGCTGTCTTCAGCTGGATTTCATCTTAGAGGATGGGTTGGTAATAACTTAAGTGAAACTAGAAAATTTTTTTAGGACTTCAGTGGTACTGTTCTGATAAACTTGGCTCTAGTGTTCCCAAAATAAATTGTGTGAAAGGTTCTTTGACAAAAAGAGCACTTTTATCTCTAACTTAAGATATTTGATCCCGTGGGTTTCATTGCTCCTGTAACATTACTTTCAAAACTATTGCTCCAAAAAATTTGATCTTTGAAATTAGGATGGGACGAAATTTTGCAAAGTGGGATATGTAATGAATTTTACAAATGGGTTACAACATTTAGATTGTTTAGAACTATGCAAGATTCCACGGCATGTAAAATTAAATGATTGTAACACTTTACTTGTGTTCTGTGATGCAAGTCAGCTTGCTTATTCCTGTTGCATTTTTTAGAGAACAGAATTTAAAGGGAAGTTTATGTTAGTTTTTTGGAGCAAAAACCAGAGTTGCTCAGACAAAAGTACTTACCATTCCCCGTCTCGAGCTCATGGCAATTGTCATTGGAGTTTCTCGGTATTCCTTTATAGGAAATGAATTGAAGGTCGTTAACATGGAAACTTATTTTAGGACAGACTCAACAGTAACTAGTCTGGATAGCAAATCAAGGACCATGGTCGATTTTAATTGAGATCCGAGTGAGAGAAGAATTAAGAAACTCAGTAATTCAGAACAATGGAACCATGTACCTGGAAATATGAATCCAGTCAATTTGTTATCAAGAGGTTGCCTTCTAGAATAACTTCTTAAGTCCCGATGGTGGGAAGGTTCAGAAGGGCTGCATGATGTTCCAAGTTAGCCTTCTAATATCCCTATTCCAGAATTAAAAGAAGTCGAAAAAGAGAAAAGGAAAACTAATGTCTGCTAAGAACATCGAAACAGAATCGATCACAACCAATCTAGCAGAGTTTCAAGTTACACTAAAATCGCGAGAATTATTGCATGGATACTCTGTTTCAATTTTGAAGGCCCCTTATATCACTGAAGAGGAGTTTTCCATAGCTGAAAAACCTATTTTTAGATGCATTCAATCTGAAAGTTTTCTGAAGAAAACACAAGTAGTTTGAAGACTACTTGTCTATAAATATGATGACGGTATGCTATGAATAAAATCAAGAGTTATTGATGACAACGACATGGAAGAATACATGTATCCAGTCATTCTTCTATCAAAGCATCCTTTAGTGGTGATGATAGAACACAAACACGCATTTTATAAACATGCAGGAACACTAGTTCTTATGATCCTGAGAGAAAAGGTTTGGAAATGGAAGATTTTAAAGGGAAGAACTGGTTGGATCTTTGTCCAGAAATGCCTAATTTGCCGAAGAAATCTATCCAAGGCTCCGCAGGTGCCTTTTCCTTCTCTTCCAAAAGACCGAATGAAGATATCTACATTCCAGATAAGTAGAGTTGACTTGGCTGGAACACTGTTTACTAGATCCAAGGAGAAATGTTGGATTGTCATTTTTGATTGTGCTGTTTACAGAGCTGTGCACCTTGAGCTGATCCAATCTCTGGGTAACAGTACTTTTATTCGAGCTCTACGAAGGTTTATTGCTTGGAGAGGAAGGATTTCAGTAATCTACTCTGAAAATGGAATCAACTTCATTGTAGTGAATACAACTTTAAAACAATTAATTAGATTGGAATGATATCCAACAGGAATGTAGCTCACAGACAATACAACGGAAGTTTAATCCTCTGACTGCTCCTTGATTCCTCTGCCTTTTGGGAATGCTTGATAAGAACTTTGAAAGATCTTTTATGAAAAATCTGGGTCAAGCGTCACTGAGGCTACGAAGAACTAATCACATTACTTTGTGAATGCAAGTCTATCATGAACAGTCTGCCGACTTATTTATCGGAACTCGGAGAGTTACGTATATTGAAACCATAAATGTTCTTGTAAAGTTTGTCTGGAAATGAAGTGACTGATCTGGATCACATTGAGACTATGTGCCTAGTCAAAAGACTGAATTATCTCCAAACCATCCGAGAAAAGTTGAGAATGCGTTTTAAACGTGAATATCTTGGATTGCTTCGATCACCTAATAGCAAGAATGCTGATATATTTCAAGTAGGTGATATTGTGTTAGTTGGAAGTGACAACAAAAGACTAGACTGGTCTATTGCGAGAGTTATTGAAGTGTTTCCTGGGAGAGATAATATCAATCGTCTTGCACGCGTAAATTCTAGAAAAAGTTTTCTGAGATCAATGCGACTCTACCCTTTGGAAATAAATTGTAATATCAAGAATTCATTTGAAGAGAGAGATGCTTTGATCCAAAGATTTAAATACATAAAAGAAGTTGATGAAATGGGACCTGAAATTACACGTGGGATTGAGAACCCATTGAAAACATGTTATGGCCGAACTGTTCGACCAAGAGAAAGGCGTGATCTTTAAAGTGTATTTGTGAACTCTTGAATTCTTTACTTTTTAGGTTTTAAGTATTTTATTCAAATTTAAATAGCTTAACATTCCATTTGATTTAAGTTTGCAAACCTTCCATTTTACAAAGTTGGGAGGATGTTGTGAAAAGCTATAATTGAGCTAGATATAATTTGAATGTTAAACTGAATCTGGCAAGGATATTTAGGAGAGAGAATTTGGAGAACCAGAATTTGATTTTGAATTGAGATCTAAAACTTAAGTTTGTACTCAGCCATTTTCTTTCTACATGTCTGTTCTTCGTGTAAAGTCTTGTCTTAGAATTAAATGTTGTCTTCTAAGTATTCATTTTTATCCTGATTCAATATTTCGTGTCCCTGACTCAACGATTGCGAGTTAGAAAATAAATTAGAAATCAAGGCAAGATTTGAAGAAACATTAAAATCAAAGTATGAAAAGATTAATGCCATAAACACTTCCTATTTGAAAGAAGGACCGTCGTGGCTCAGTGGATATGCCCACTGCGCTAACAACCTTCGAGTTGTAGGCGGCGCAGTTTCGATTCATGTCAGGTGCATTCCTCCCTGGGTGTATTTCTCTCTTCTGTGTCAGTAAAAACTTTCATTGTGTGTATGTGTCTATTGACATTGTATATCTTGTGTCAGGTTCAGCATGGCCAAATAAAGCCCTTGCATCATAAAACTCAATTACCAACCAACCTATTTGAAAGAACTTCTACAAGTCGGAAAAAGAACTAAAGAACAAGTTGAAGAAATGCGGAGATTACAAACTCAGATTCTTCAAAATTAAAGAATTAATTGATGATTCGAAAACTTGAATGTTGTAAATGACTGTCAAGCTGGAATTTAAAAAAAATGCACCTTCCGAAACTTGAACTAAAGAAATATGATGGAAGTTTAAGTGGTTGGATTGGGTTCTGGGGCCAGTTTGAAAAGATTCACACTGGTGAAAGTTTAATAGAAGAAAAATTTGAATATTTATGTTTATCTATGAAGCCAGATTCACCAGCCCACAAATTAATTCAAAAATTTCTGCCATCAAAAAGAAATCAAAAGGCAATTGATTTGTTGAAATCCAGGTATGTTAAAGGAGAATTCTCGATTGAATATTACACTTGTGAACTGCTGTCACTTGTTCTACGAAAAAGTATTATCCCAGATTTATCATATTTGTATGAAAAATTGTCTTCCCAACTATGGGCCTTGAATTCACTTGGGGTCACCAAGGAAAAGTTCACTGCCTTTGGTTGAATCAGCGATTCCGGAAAATATATTGAAAGTTTAGGATAGGTATCGGGTAACACAAAACAAATCAACCAAAGATCCTGATGCTCTTATTTAAATGAATTGCTGAACTTTCTAAGGCTTCAAGTAGGTGAATAAAGATTCAAGTTACAAAAGACAGCATTTGATTCATCTGATGCAAAATATATTGCTAAAGCAGCTAACAAGGTTCAAGAGTCATGCCTTCTGCTACTTTGTTGATTTCATCTGAGGGCACTTCCATAGAAATTGGATGCATATTTGCAACAAATTTTCACATGCTTCCCAGGACTGCAGTGACTTGATTCTTTGGAGGACAGACAACTGTGACAGTTAAGAAAAAGGGAGCTTGTTTTCGCTGTCTGAAACGAGAGCATCTTATTTCAAATTGCAGAGCATTCGTTAAGCATGCTGCGTGTAAAGGAAAACAACCAATTTTGTGCACAAAGCTTTTGGTTAAAAGGGGTAATACTTATACAAGGTAATGAAATTAGTATGTTAACTAATTCTAGGAACAGAACACCAATAACGTATTTACAAACTTTAATTGCAAATGCGGTTCATGAGAATGTGGTGCGAAAGGTGAGAATTTTGAGTGATTCTGGGTCACAGAGAAGCTATATTCCCAAAGGCTGTGCGAAGGAATTAGAACTCGCACTTATGGGTGCTATCTATATATAAGAATTATTTGGGGGCAGTGAAACTGCATGAACATAACATTGCATATACAAGCGTTTATTGGTGAGTACAGATTCTGATTTTCAATTTGAAGTAAATGTACTAGATCAAGATCGAATTTGTAGTTATGTACCCAAAATTAATGATGCTGTTCTTAGTAGAGGTTTGAAAGATAAAGAGGAATGTATTTAAGTGACTTTTCAAATGATGTAGACGATCTTTGTGATATTCAGATACTGTTAGAAGCTGATGCATGGTCAAAAATTATCACAGTTGGATCTCCCAAGATTAGTGAAAATTTAGTAGAAAAAAACTAAATTTTATTGTCTAATTGGTATATCAAAAAACAACATATCAAACTTTTTAGTGTCTTTATTTGATTCATTACATTTCTGAGTTGTGGGACTTGGAAAGTCTGGGAATGAAAGAATCTGGAGTTAAACTCAAACAAGATCTGGTAAATCACGAAGTTTGTAGATTCTTTGAAGAAACTATAAAAGGAAATAACACAGGTCAATATGTTGTTAAGTTACTTTGGATTGAAGGCTATCCACCCCTTGAAAACAACAAAGATACATACTACAACTCGAAAATTGAACCAAATAAACAAATATGTGGAGTATGACTCGGTTATACAAGACTGGTTGAGGAATGAGATAATTGAGCTGTTTGATGAAGAACAGGGTTCAAATTAATTTTTATTTACTGCATCAAACTGTGCTGAAAGAATATAGTACAACTCGTGTAAGACCTGTATTTGACACATCAGCAACTGATAAAAATGGACATTCTTTAAATAAATTCCTAGAAAAAGATCCTTATTTAATTGAAGAAATTCCACTTATTCTCTTTAGCTTTAGACAGTACCTTCTGGGATTATCAGCAGATATTGAAAAAGCATTTTTACAGATAGAAATTGAACAAGCTGATCGTGATATGTTGAGATTTCTGTGGTGGAAGAATGATCAAAAAGCTATTTTTCGCCTTTGTACAGTAAGTCTTTGGTGTTACTTCTAGTCCCTTGTTGGCTGCTTGTACAAACAACTTGATAGAAAATGCTCCTGATCTCAAAAATATAGCTGGAAAACTTAGTAAATCCCCTTCTTTGTAGATAATTGTTTTGACTGAGGTTCAAAGTGAAAACGAAGCAGAAATTTTTATCTCTAAGGCAAAAGAATTGATGTCTTCAGATGGATTTCATCTTAGAGGATGGGTTGGTAATAACTTAAGTGAAGCTAGAAAATGTTTTTGAACTTCAGTGGTTCTACTGATGAACTTGGTTGTAGTTTTCCCAAGATAAATTGTGTGAGAGGAAAAGCAACCCATGTCGGAGCGTTCCGTACCTCTGCAAATGCTAAGGTTTAGCCATTTTTGTCGCGGATTGTCGGTTGGTGATCTTCTCCATCTCTCGTCGAGCTCTCAACCAAGGCTTGAATATTTAAAGGTCAAAAAGATAAAAGCAACATATATATTCGTTTTAAATGTATGTTATTTTATGTTTGCTAGAGGAAATGTTTTATCCATTGATTCAATCTTTGGTGTGCAAAAACTTTTGTTATACCTATATCTTTTGCTCTTGCATATTGTGTTTATGATTCGTTTTGCATGTTTTCTGCAAACGACCTGATCATTTGCTTCTATTTATGTGCTGTTCTTTTGATGACAGTTCATATTGCTGTATAAAATGCATAAAGATCAATGCGCTTTAGCCATTTTTGCTACATCTTGGAAAGCTGAGGCTGAGTATGGAGAAAAATTACACATGCAAGGATTAAATCCAGGTAAGTAACAATTCTTGCATCTGCTTTCATTAATATTTGTAATTTGTCTATTTCTAACTAGTTTTCCAAATGGTGCATTCTGTTGAGTCAGCTTGGTTTGAAATGCTAACCAGCAGAATATACTTTTTGGATTGGAAAATATAGATTTAAGATCATTTGCTTGAATGTTGTCTTTCAAAAACTATTTTGAAGTAAATTACTATATAAAAGACCACAAATGTGGACCTATTGTTACCGGTTGAAAGCTGGTATCAATACGAATATACATATTTAGAGCGTAAACAAAACAAGAGTTGATAAACTGATTTCGGCTCTAATGAAATTAACAAGAGACAAATTGTTTGAAAGACTTGTAAATTGACAAAAGAAAAAAAATCACTCACAGAATAGCTAACATTCACAAAAGACACCAAAGTAGCCTAAAAATGCTACTCTCAGATATAAACGAAATAATAAATGGGAAGTGAAATCCCAGTCGATCAGTACTAATTCCTATACTGTAGTAAAACAAAACATTGTACCACCCCGTGAATGCCAACTTATTTGCACTGCATGTAAAGTTTACATTCATACCTTTACTTGTAGTTGCAACGATCATGTGCATACACATCCATTCTGTAATAAAATATAAACATGGTGAAGAAGCTAACAATGTGTGGACCAGAGGTAAGCAAGAAATACATATCTTGCTGCGGATTTAAATGTGCTATTTTTCTAATTCTTAAAAATGTATAAATATTAATCATCTAGTGGGTAAGTAGGAATTCTTTTCAGGATCTTATGAGATTGAAATTCTTAGAATTTTAACATAAACATGTTTGTAAAGTGTTTTATTAAAAAATATGACAACCGAGAATTCTGTCTAGCAAAGTGAGTCTATTTCAAATGACCTAAATTGTACCTAATGTAAAGCGTGCCGTTGATATACCAATAAAAGGATGTTAATAGTTAAAAATAAATAGAAGTGTATTATATAAATATGCTTAGCTAATATCATTATTGAATTAATTGATAATTTTAAAATTCATATACTTTTAATATTTCATGTAATAGAGGATAATAAATGTTTCACATTACATACCAATATAAATTTTTAAATTTGCTTCCTTCTAAAATTCTTTTTGCCATTTACAGGTTTGGATACAAAACGACATTGATGTTAGCAATGCAAGTGAAGGTGTGCTTTTGCAAAAATGGAACAAATCAGAAAATCTTCACAGGATGTTGGGAATGTTTCTGGTCAAGACAAAATTGTTTTGATGACAGAATCACTTTTAGGTCGTGTCAAAACAAAGGAACTAGATGAGACCACATGTGTAGCTTATGAAAATTATCTTTCCCAAATGTTGGGAATGCCCCCAGAAGGAAAGAAGTGCTACTTGCTCTGGAAGAACAAACAAACACGTTAAAAAACCACATTTTGTCAACAAAAAACAACGTACTAAAGAAGGTGGATATCTCATTAAAAAACCAAACCTGTAAAAAGAAAGCCTAGCAACGAGTTTGCTACAACCAGATGTACATACAGTCTTGATCATATATATTAAAAGTAAAACAAACTATGTTTGGAATGTTATTCTATTTCTGTTGTAACGTTCCACGTTTTCTTCTGGTTGCATGATATATGTTGATTTGAGTTTTTCTCTTCAAAGAAATGTGAGATTTTCTTCTCATCAGGAGTGACTGGCTTCGAAAATTTAATGCGAAAATGTTTAAATGGCCTATCATTTTACATCCATCCTTAAAATATTTTTATTACTTACAATGCAATTTCAAAACAATCTTTTATCAAATGAAATTAGAAAAATTAATTTCATTGATGTTATTACATTTATTTACTTTTTGAATAAATGTACTCCAATAGTGGAATAATTTTTAATATGAAAAATTCAAATAAAAATGTTGCCTAAGAATTCTATTGTATTTTGTACTTTTCGTCATTTCTTCTACATTTAGTGAACATTTATGTCATTTTTTACTCTACTCATATAAACTTGACCCTTAATTGCACACTTTCTTATTTCTTATTTAATTGCACATTAGAAGCAAAGCATTCGATTTGAATGGTTCTGTCCATCTTCTTTCACCTGAAAATAAATAAACGTATTTAGTAACAAAAGTCTATAAGAAAAGTACTTAAAGTATAAAAACTAAGAAATCAGGCAAAGACAAACCATTAGAACACATTGAAAGAAAGTATTATGAAATAAACTTTAATCAAGTTCAAAGATATGGAAATACAGTTACATAAAATGAAATGCATCAATTATCAAATATTTTAGTTTCCTTTCATACATAATAAATAAAAAAAAAAAAAAAACATTTTTATTGTGTGTCGAATTTGCATTTGTCATATTTGGAATCGCATCGTAATATTGCCCAGTGGTAGGGCGTAATTATTTTGGTTTGTTTTCTAGACAGATTTGGATATTGTATAGAAAATATGTCTCTGGGAAAATAATATTAAAAAATTATATTTTTAGGAATAAATGTGGGCCCTCTTGCAATAATCTTCTGGCCCCTTAGAAGTCAAATCCCAGTTTAAAAACACTGGATTAAACAATGTATTCTTTATTAACATCTCCAAATCCATTCTCTGAAAATATTAAATTGCGAGCAGAAATAAACATAGGTAAAATTCTAGTTTACGTGGTGTAATTTCAATTCTTTAGAGCCAAGCTGTAGTTTGCCTAACCCATGTCGCTTATGCTGTTTCAGATGGATGCAGCTGAATCAGTTTCATCGCTCAAGCTGTCTGCTTCACAAGTGTTAAATTTCTGAAAAGAGGAACATAAATTAAGACAAGCTGATAGTTGCTTCAATTACAAACGTTTATTGCTAAAATGCATGCATATTATTTAGCCCATGATTAAAAGGAACAGAAACACAAACATAATGAAGAAATATTTGTTTGGGGGGGGGTATTTCAATTAACGTCACACTGGAGCAACACAATGGGCTATTGGTGACGGTCCTTGATCAATCCCAAAGGGAAAGATTCGAGGACAACACCACGTAATTTTGAACCATGGTCAGATGACGAGGCAACACCTGAGCTGGCACCCCACTCTCCAAACTTCCACACCACGCCAATAATATTTGTTTGGATAACTAAATTTATGGGGGAAAAGTATTTTTTTCTTTCAATAATTCACTTGTTTTTGCAATTTCATTTTAAAATCAATTGAACACACCAATGTATACTTATAGGACGCTTACCATTTCAAAAATAAACAATCGTATTTGTAAATAAAAGTACGTACATTTTGAACTCCTGATACATAAACACTTGCTAGTTTGCAGCCCCACACAGAAACAGAGATAACTCAATTTGTCCAATTGGACTAGGTAGTTTAACTGCAACTGCGCTTGTTACCTCAGATTCGTTCATGGTAGAAATTGTGAGTCAATAGTTTTATAGAAAAATGAAAATCTTTATAACAAGAGAGCACCTTGACGTTTTTTTAAATGGTAGGTGATCTGTTTTAAATGTGATTCTGACTTTGCGTAAATATTTTTATATTGGAAATTGTGTATCTGCTTTCAGCTTTGTAACGGAAGCAACTATCGTTGCTTTTATACAGAAGTAGGTACTTCTGTTTTCAGAAATGTTCAACTGTTAAAATTAATTTGTTTAAGTTTTTGTATCTATCTGAATTTGCATTACATTACCACATTTTTTAAGGGAAAGTGAAATCTTAATTTTCGAAGAAACCCTACTTTTGGTTTCCTTCAATAACATTTATGTAAGTGATTTTGAAACATGTTTTAAAAGCATCTTGGATTTTTAATTGTGTATTTGAAAAAGATGAATAATTAACACTTCTTTTCACTGAAAAATATACCGTTTTTATCATTAAAAGTTTTATAGGGTAAAATTTGGCTGTTTGGTGATGAAAATAGTATAACTTTGTAATAGAAAGAATTGAAATACAAACAATCAAGTATTTAATTTGTCTTATTCAATTAAAATGAAAGGTATCAATGCAGCCCATCTTTAATGCCAATTTAAATAAATCAATTAAAGAATGAGTGACTAAGCGAAAAAACTACTATTGCAAAACAATCTTTCATGTTTCACATTTTTTTTACATCGATCAAGGTATTTGAAAACGAAATGATCAAGTTGGAACATTTTTGTGTCACTTTCAATCTTTTCTGAAACACATATTGGAAACAAACTAATTAGAATCATAAAATATGATTTAAATAAATAGAAAAAATAATTTTAATCAAATAGTGCAATTTTCTTAAAAAACATTTCTAAAAATAATCCCGATTTTTGCAGTGTCAGATATCTACTTTGGAATTGGGGAAACTCATTTAGATTTTAACTGTGTTGATGCATCAGAAAGCTATCTTTCCTCCTTTGCTACTTCTGTATTTCTAAAAGAATATTTTCAACTTAACTGTTTGCTTTAACTTACAGTTTTTACAACTATGTTGGGTAATATGAAAGAGGCAGAAAACTTGAATTAACTAAATTACTATGGCATGTAAAAGTGTATTAAATTTAAATTTTTAGCTTTCCTAATAAAATCTTATTTTTTTAACAATAGAATTTTATGTATTATGGATTTACGTCATGAAATTGAATTCAAATTAAATAAACACACAACACTAGAGAATGATTTTTATGGTTTTAATCTTTCAAAAATTAGTCCTGCTATATTTTCTAAACTCATATTTTAATATTTACCATAAATATTTAACCCTTTTAGAGATGTAAAATTCTTGGTAATAATCTTTTGGAGAATATTCTTAACACATTGACTGCCGGTCACGCGAGGTTGTGTTAATAGTTATTGCCATAACATTGAAGCAAGGTTTTACCCATATGCCAACTTACTTATTATAAGAAATATGATTTAAAAGTGGTAATAAAAGATGGTTATGTGTATCACACTGATAGCTAAGCATTATGTAAGCCTTTAATTATAAAATTTTATCACTACGCGCCAGCGCGTGATTGGCACTAGAGGTAAAATTATTTCCCAAATGCCACATCACGCGCTGGCGCTTGACATGTAAAAATAAATCAAAATAAGTAACAATATGCATTATTTTTGTATGAAACTATCACAAACAAGCATATATGTATACTAGGGGGCTCCGCTCCTGCTCGCTCGCGCCCGTTCCCTAAAAACGTGATCTGGAGGAAATTACTGAAGGAGGAATTACGTTTTTTTATACGAGGCGTGTTTTTAAGTACTGTTTTGAAATAAAAATAAAACAAGTACACTTTTCTTAACAATTTTATTTTTACATGAAAGCCTGTACTTTAATCTACTTTTCTGCATAATTCCCACCAATATTAAGGCACTTATCGTATCGTACAACCAGCTTTTGAATACCATCCTCGTAGAAATCTGCCGCCTGATTAGACAACTACTGCAACACGGTCGTTTTGACATCGTCGTTGAGGCACTGACCACCCAGATGCCTCTTGAAATGCAGGAACACGTGGTAGTCACTGGGCGCTAGATCGGGGCTGTACGGAGGGTGATCAAGTTGTTCCCAGCCAAATGATCCGATCAGCTATTGAGTTCGATTGGCTGTGTGTGGACGGGCATTGTCATGAAATCTTCTGAATCCGACACCTGGGCATCTTTGGGAGGAAAGAATTCCTCGTCACTGTCATAACTAAATTTACTCGGGTACTCGTCCGATAGCTCAGCCAACAAGTTTGCAATTTCATCAGCCGTTAGCTTATTATTTTGCAACTTTCTTTTCTTTGCACGTGAAGTTGCTGCAGAACTATCATCTGTACAACTCATGTTACAAGATTCTATTACAAAGCAATAAATCAGAAACCACACACCTTTACAACTAGTTTCCAACCTTCACTCCACGCCAATACCAGCATACATACCCAAAATGCAATGCCGATTGAACTGGAGAACAAACAATGAAGCGTAGCTTTTCACGCGCCCGAGCGTGACTGGCACCTGAGACATCACCCCACACAACGCGCCTGCGCGTGATTGGCCCTTCACCGGTAACGCCAAATCACGCGCTGGCGCGGGATCGGCAGTCAATGTGTTAAGGATATTCTCCAAAATTATTTGGAGAATATTCTTAAAGATTTTGGATTGATTTGGAAGATTCCAAAAGATTTTGGAGAATATTCTCCAGCGGGAGAATAATCGAGAATTTTTTCTAAATGCATAAAAATTAAAAATATGGCACATATTTTTTTAATCAAGAATGAATACATGAAATAAAAAAAATCATTATTTAAAAATGTAGTATTTCGTTAAGTCTAACATTAAAAATAAAGAAAGATATAAACATTTAACTTATTTTGGTACTTATATTTTCAACAGTACTTTCATCTAATAATCACTTTCTGAATCTGAAGTTAACATTTCATCATCTACAGCTCCTGCAGAATTCTGAATACTTTCCTCATGTTTTCTTTCTTTCAAAAGTTTCATATTATATGCAACATAAGTCAATTTGCCACTTTGAACAGGTAACTATTCCTTTTAGCAGAGTGGATTAGCCCGTAAGTGCTAAAACTTCGTTCAGTAGCTACAGTAGTGGCTGGCATTGTTATGATCTTGAGAGGTACCTTAGATAAAGTGGATCCAAAGCAAGTACCTTTCCACCATGTAACAGCATTAATCTTTTCTGCGGACCTCAGGACATGATTTACCAAAGAAACCTTCTCTTGCTCGGTATTCTGCCAGTTCTGACAAAACTTCCACTGATATTTCCTGAAGAAAAAGCTCATGTTGTAAATAAATTCTGATCCTGCCACACTTGCTAATCCTTATCAAGACTTGTTCCACTGAGCTTAGGGTCTAAGATATTTGCAGCATAGTGGATTGGTTTTAAGGTTGAATCTTTCCCTTTTTTACCATATCAAGAATGGCCTTTTCTTCAATTTTTAGAAGTGGACCAGATGGTAAATGTTCTCTAAGCTTTTCGTGAATTTCCCTAAATGCTTCAGCAACTATGCTGATTGTGGGATTGTGTGCGCTGTACATGGAAATGTGGGGGTATTTGTTGCTTATCATGTCTCTGGATTTCACCATGGCAGCAGCATTATCAGTAATGACAGCACTGAATTTTGCAGGCTTACTTCTGTTATTACCTCATCCTTAATCTACTGTATGTGTCTTTCTTTAGTTGCTATGGTTTTGAAAAAACCAGTTTGGTGTTAGAATGAAATTGACTCATTTCTACGATTACTCCAAGCATCACATTGTAATCCCAATGATGTAGCATCAGCAATTTTTCTTTTGACATCTGCTTCTACACAACAGTACTTGGCATCCAAGAGTTTATTTGACAAAGTATATCTTGATGGCAACAGAAAAGATGGCCTAAGTTTCTGGAAAAAATCTTCCACTCTTCGTTCTCTGTGATTGACAATGGAGTACCAGAAGCAAACACTTACTGGTTAAGCCTATAGTCCATTCACATTAGAATGATAGGGGAGATAAAAACAAACCCATGTGATAAAAAGAAACCACATGAAGATCATCTTAGTAAGCAATTGGTTAAAATTGACAATTGTTGGCAAGAAGTCAAACACTATCTGTTAAATAATAAACATAGTGAAAAAGTAGAAACTATACTTATACGTGTATAACTGCGTGATGGAGAAGATTGAGATTCCATATCATTAACGGCAGGATTATCAAACATGTTCTTTACTAGAGCTGGAGATTTTAAGCATTTTTTAAGTGGTCTGTATTCTTGATGAATTTTTCACCTTCTCTATTCCACAGTATTTGCATGAGTAAAAAGTTTTTCCATCTCTTGTTTTTAACAAAAATGATCCCAACTAAACTTTTAGGTTTAGTAAGTTTTCTTACCAAATAAGCCATATCTTTTGATAAATTTTCAATTAACTATCTATTTAAGCTTTTCTCTGTGAAAAGAACCAGAAAATGGAGGACTAATGGTGGGAAACAAGGCATTGGGGCTGTATTGCCAACTCAGAAGACTGAAAAACCTCTGATCATGTACTGATAGAATAAATGCATGGCGAATTCTTCAACGTGTTTGATACTTTATTTGCATATTTTGTGTTTTAACAGATTCATTTTGCATCCGATTGACTAAAATTGCTACTAAAATAGGGTTTAAGTGTAGACTTGTGCTACTATTTGTAAAAGTGTGTGTTACAAATGCTACTGTTTTACAAGCGCTTTGCCTGTGACAACCCTGAGTTTGCCCGAATTCTGATAGATATCTAAACTAATGTACACTTTTCTTACTTAATGATGTTGTACATTGATGCTGTTTTTAACATTTAATCTCCTTTAGATTGTGGACGATTAGATTGTGGAATTGATTACTTTCCACCAATACTTGTGCATCCCAACATCCGTGAACTTGGAAATATGACGGCATTGAGTGTGATTACGAGGAGGTAGGTAACCACTGTAAATATAATCTTCAATTCTTCGATTCCAAGTTAAAAATATGATTTTATTGCTGATCTAGAATTATCGTCTTTGCCGGTCAAAAACCTTTGACAGAAAAAGATTGATAATTTGAAGATTGTATATGTAAATGTTTTTTTCAATAAACGTAAATCAAATGGCGAATTAAAAAACATTTGGCACTTCGACCAAGAACAGGAAAGTGATATCTAACGCTATAATCTGGAAGTTACCTTTATTTTGTCTTATAGTGAGACTAGAACTGAAAAGGTTTCTTTTTTTTTTAATGAAAAGAATTTTCTTATGCATTGTGAAATTGATAATTCTCCTCTCAATTATTGCAATATCGATATCGTACTTCAGTGTCACAATTTTTCTTGGGCGTTTTTCCACTATTGATTAAAACTCGAAACTTTTTTCACATTTTAAAATTTCTGAGCTGATCCCAATATTAAAAGCGATACTCAGAACAATTTTAAATCTTTGGAATAGAGTAGCCACTGCTAGATATATCGCGCTTCATAGAGAACAAGAATACAACGCGAATCAAGAAACACTTGCAAATTGGAAACAAAAAATGCATTAAATCAATCGCTTTTAATTAAAAGAATGCAGAAGATTAATATAATCAATCCTAGAACTTTTTAATGTGGGGAACTTTATTGGAATATTTTTGAAAATAAATTCCTTCCCGTCCATGCTTTCGAAACACAAATCTTTTCGTGCCAATACATTAAAGGACAACTGCTTGAAACAATTCCTTCTTTGAATACCTAATTCCAGATTCAGATTTCATTTGTTCGCAAAACGAAAATTCAATGAGGGACAAATAGTAAAGAGCCACATAGCCGAATGCGCTATATATGAGGAGGTTAATGAACTGACATTTTATAATATTTTCAATTTTAAAATTAATTCTGCTTACAATACTACAGAAATCTTCAATACTTCTCCATAACTTTGGTTTTGAAACAAAAAATGTTAACAAAGCAAGTCTTATTACGAAATTTGTCAAATTTATTGGGGTATAAGTACATAAATAACCAGCAATGTAGCACTTTTCTTAATCAGTAGTTCTTGGATAATTTGAGGAAAATTTTAATTTACTCTATCGCCAATAGCCCGTTGTATTGCTCCAGTGCAACTTGAATTCAACTACCTGCTTTACCTTAAACTATTTGAAATACACAAATTTTGTTTGAATATACATTAAATAATTCTGCTTTCACGTTACATAAATATGGAAAGATATATTCCTTCCATTCAAAAATATTTTTTTGAAACCAAAAGTGTTATTACGAAACTCTTGAAATAAATGTGTGAACACAGAAGGGTAACTGTATTTACAGTTTAATTAACTTCCACATCAGTGAGGGCTGTTCTTGAATTATCACTTAAAAATTTCACATATATTTCTTCTATTATCACAATTAAGCTTTCTAAGTTCATTTCAGTAATTACAAGAGCATTATGAATCTGAAATGAACATACTGACATTGAGGAATTCCAATTAGACATAGTAGAACGATCAATTTTCTGATTGGCTGCCACAAAGTTATCAGGCTCTACTCCTGTCTACGTCATAATCTATTTGCAAAGAAAATGAGATTTTTGATGTGTTTATTATCTATGCATTTGTTTCCGGAAATATCTTTTACGATGATATACTGAGCTGTTTTTTAATGACGGAATTCATTGTTCACAAAAAGAGCTTTTATGATTCTTGGAGGTTTGTAGGTATTCAAAAAAGGAAAGGACATCACTTACCGAGTGCCTGCTGTGTAGCAGCTTACCACCACATCGAGAAAATGCGAGAAAAATCTTGAGTGTCGCTGCATAATAGGGTGATGTAAAAATTACAATGGTTTAAATGGTCTGCGATTTGAAAATCAGTGAGAAATTTAAAAATTTTTGGTGGAGAGTTAAAACACAACCAGTGCGCGACTGGTGGTCATCCTCCTAAGTACTGCTCAAAATAGTGCTTAAAAGCTGCTCGGTTGGAAGCCATGCCTTTGCGCATGAAATTGCTGTTGCTGCTAAGGGATGGGGTACTTTAACAGTTGTGATACAATAAATGATCCGAAAAAATGGTTGAGAGTTTAAACAACCAGCACGCTGAAGCTCAGGTGGTCACCCTCCTAAGTACTACTCAAGAATGAGTGCTTAACTTCTGCTCGGTCGGAAGCCATGCCTTTGATCATGGAACCACCGCTAGTATTCAGGAATGGAGTACTTTAACAGCCATGATACATTAAATGATCCTTTCCATTCCAAACCTCCAAAATTAGGCACCTAGGTGACATGAAGAATATTCTTTTTAGACCACGACCAAGGTGTGTACTTTTTGAAGTACAGTTTTTAGAAATATGAATTAGTGCGCGCCAATAAGAAATAAATGTTGCCTTAAATTTGTGATTAATTTTTATTTCATTAGGAGATACGAAATTTGCATACAGACGCTTATATTCGTTATAAAAGGATTTAAACAAGGTATCAGATGCGAGTCATTGTGCGACCAACAGACAGAAGCTATTTAGAAATTGACTCGGATGCTCGTCTATATTTCAATTTCACTTCCTTTGAGTCCTATAAAATTATTTTGGATCATCTGCACACACACACACACACAATCTATGTGCTCTTCAGCATAAAGACTCTGAATAAAACATATTGCCACTACAAAATCAGTAACTCTCCGAGTGGTTTCGACGTGATATCTCGTCCATCAACATCTGACCAATTTTGCTGATGACGAGATATCACGTCATGAAGACATTGACAAGTTTTTGATGATGTCGAGATATAGTCCACCAAGATCTGGTCCTCATGACGAGATACCTCGTCGATATAACCACCAGGAGGGTTAAAATATGGATGAATTGGATAACATTGGAGTGCATATGTACACATGTAAACTGTTGGTATAATTATTTTATAAAGTACCATGACTTTTCTAGCTACTCTGTATTTTTCGGTGAGACTATTTCTTTTTTCACAGGCATGGGATATTGCCAAACACCTGCCGGTCCCTGTCACACACCAGGACTTCGTGGATTCCAAGCAGAGATTAAGGGCTGCTTTGAGGATCTTGAAAACAGTTCAAGAGATGCCAGGTATCGATGGGTACCGGAGATACAGGATCCTGGGTTAGTACCTGAAATTGCATAAATTTTATTACCTATAGCAATGTTCCTCATTGCGAGAAACCTATGGTACCAAAGGAGTAGCCAGCGGAACAAAAACATTTCCAATAAAAAAGTCAATAAATAAATAACCGTTATACTATAAAAATTCAAATTCGTACATTGAAACTAGTAGTGGTTGGTTGGGGGATTTTATGACGCAAGGGCCATATTTGGCCATGCTGAGCCATACTAAAGATATACAACATCAAGTAATAGATGTTACAATAAATTTTTAATAACTGCAGAAATTATCTTATCTCTTTTAATAATTATTTATTACTTTAAAAATAATTATTTTATTTATACATAAGAAGAAATTAAAATTGGAAAAATATTAAAAAGAACACTTCCTTCACAATAAAATACGACTTCTAATTTTGTAAACAACAGAGCTCGAACAACATAAAAATTAACAGAGTTTAGCTGTATCTCTTATTGTCCATTTTTTTTTACAAACAAGGATTACTCCAATCCAATCTTTGCATTCAGGGTATTAAGCTTTGGCTTGTGTAGTGGTTTTATGAGTCCATCTGCTAGTTGATTTTCAGTGCTAATCTTTGAAACTTCTATTTCTCCTTCCTGTACCTTTTCCCTGACAAAAAAGTGACGCACCTTATGCGTTTGGTTCTCCTATGGAACTCCGATATCTTTGCAAGTCTTATTGCTGCTTCATTGTCTATCCAAAGAATTGGTGTTCCTTCAACATCAGTCATTTCTTTTAACAATCTACTAAGCCAAACCAAATCCTTTGTTTTCTTCACTTGCTGCAACTATTTCTGCTTCTGTTGTTGAGAGTGCAATTGAAGATTGTCTTTGGCTTGTCCACAATATTGCTCCACCTGCATACAGGCAAACAATACCAGTTGAACGTCCGGTGTTATCTCCAGCATAGTCGGCATTGCTAAATCCTTCTAAATGTCCTTGGTTGAAGTTGGATTTGTAAATGATACCTTTTTCTTATGTTCCCTTTAAATATCTGAATATCCTCTTGATTTTTACAATATCTGCACTGGTAGGATTTTCAACACTTCTTGCTAAAAAGTTAACGGAAAATGCTATATCTGGTCTTGATCCAGTTGCTAAATAAAGTAGAGTTCCTATAGCTGATCTGAAGGAAAAATTCCCTTTTATATCAGTATTATCATTAGTAATTGGTGTTGAAACTGCTCTGCAATTTTCCATTCCAAAATCTTCCAACATTTTCTTAATATAACTAGTTTGGGTGATCTCTATTGAACCATCATTTCTTTGTTCAATCTCAATGCCCAAAAAATGAAGCAGGTTTGAAGGTAATCTTAAATTCTGTTTTCAATTCATTTAAGAATTTATTTATTTCATCTTGGTTTGTTGATGCAGCTAAACCATCATCCACATAGAGTGCAAGTATGATCTTAAGATCATTTCTATTTCTGATAAATAAACAAGGATCAGATGCACTTCTAGTGAAACCGAGCTTGGCAAGAAAACTTCCAAATCTTTCATTCCAACATCTAGGAGCTTGCTTAAGTCCATACAAGCTACGGCTTAGCCTACACACCTTATTTGTTCCATCACTAAAGCCTTCAGGTTGAGACAGATTTCTTCAGAAAGTTCTCCATACAAAAAAGCTGTTGAAACATCAAATTGCTGCTACGCTAGCTAAGGTGCGGATAGTATTTTTATTTGTTACTGGACTAAATGTCTCTTCATAGTTAACTCCCTTGCGTTGGGAAAAACCTTTTTCTACTAATCTTGCCTTGTATTTATCTACTGAGTCATCCGGGTTAGTTTTAAGTTTAAAAACCCATTTGCTTGCAATCGGCTTGAATCCAGGTGGTAAATCAACTACTTCCCAAGTTTGATTTTCCTTTAGGGATTTTAATTCACTGCCCATAGCATGTAACCACTTATCTTTTTGTTTAGTCCTTATTGCTTCATCATAGGTTTCTAGTTCATCCGTATTTTCCAATACTGAGTGCAAACTATAATCATCATATCTTGAAGGTTTCTTAATTCTAGATCTATCCCTAAGTTTTCTTTGACCTGCTGTGTCACCATTATCTTGTCAGTTTCCCTTTGTTCACTTAAATGATCTTCAGATTTATTTTCAATATCTTCATCTCTAGTTTCTTCTGATTCTACAGTCACTGATAGTGGATTTGAAAACTCTTCCTTTTGGAATATTACATCTCGACATTGAAATACCGAATCATTTATTTCATCATAAATTCTGTTGCTATCATCATCATAGCCTGTTAGGATTCCAGATCTTGCCTTTGGATCCATCTTGTTTCTCTTTTGATCAGGAATCCATCCACTACATGCAGTTCCAATCACTCGTAGATGCTTAAGTCTTGGTTTCTTGTCATACCATATATCATAGGGCGACTTTCCATCAACCGAGGACTTCACAGTTCTGTTTAGTATATATGCTGCTGTATTGATTAGCTCTGCCCAAAACTTTTGTGGAAAAATCTTTCTGGAATACATGAGAGATCTAGCTGCTTCAACTATGGTTCTATTCTCCCGTTCGGCACATCCATTTTGCTGTGGAATATATGGTGTTGTAAACAGCTGTCTCACACCATATTTCTTTAGTAACATTCTCATTTGTTTATTATCAAATTCTCCACCATTGTCACTGCGGAATTCTTTGATCGAATGACCTTCAACTTTTGCTTCTCAAGCTCTTGATTTAACTTTTCTTTGAGAAAGTGAACAAAGCGCATTCGAGAAAAATCATCTTTAAAGCAAACAAAGTAACGAAAGCCTGAATTTGATGGAACTTGAAATGGTCCACAAATATCTCCATGCAGTGTCTCTCCCTGCTTGGTTGCTCGTGGTCGAGTTCCAAATTTCTGACGATGCATTTTTCCTTTTATACATCCTGTACAATGTTCATCTTTGATGTTTGTCCTTATGTTCAATTCTCTCTCAATAAGATCTTTAATATGTCTTTTATCTTGATGACCTATTCTTTCATGATAAAGCTGCAAAATATTTTGATCTATGAAGTTTGCTTCTGTCGACTGATGATTTTGCTTGCTTCATTTCCACTTTAAACAGTCCTCCATTCTCTTTACGATAGCCATTAAAATGTTTTCTTGTTTACCTTTAGGCTACATCTATTTGGTCCTGAGACAAATTTACTCTTGGGTAGTTTATCGTGAGTTTGCAGAATTGAAAAAAGATTTTTCTTAATATATTACCATACATTTTCAAGAGCTAAATGAAGAATATTTCCATCCACATTCAACTTCAATTGTTCCTTGACCCAAAACTTTAGCTTCTTGTCCATTTGCTGAACTTTGACAGAGTGCTCAAATTCACTATAAGTTTTGAAAAATTGATTTTGGTTAGTAATATGGTATGGTGTTAGTTGTGGCACCATTATCAAAGTACCAGTTTTCTTTCCCATCACTTTATGTAACAAATGCATGATCATCTCAGGGGTCGTACTTGTCCTGAAATTCCTGGAAAAAAAACGTCCTGAAATGTCCTTAATTTTTGTGTTTTGTCCTTAAATTCCTGAAATTTTCTCCGACATCGAATGTTTACCCGTTAAAGAGTCCTTTTCCCCCTTTTGCTCATGATGAGATACCTCGTCGATATAACCACCAGGAGGGTTAAAATATCGATGAATTGGAGTGCATATGCACACGTGTAAACTGTTGGTATAATTATTTTATAAAGTACCATGACTTTTCTAGATACTCTATATTTTTTCGGTGAGACTATTTCTTTTTTCACAGGCATGGGATATTGCTAAACACCGGCCAGTCCCTGTCACCCACCAGGACTTCGTGGATTCAAAGCAGAGACAGGGCTGCTTTAAGGAACTTAAGAACAGTTGAAGAGGTGCCAGGTATCGATGGGTACCGGAGATATAGGATCCTGGGTTAGTACCTGAAATTGCATAAATTTTATTACCCATGGCAATGTTCCTCATTGCGAAAAACCTATGGTACCAAAAGAGTAGCCAGCAGAACAAAAACATTTCCAATAAAAAAAGTCAATAAATAACCGGTACATGATAAAATTCAAATTTGTACATTAAAGCTAGTAGTGGTTGGTTGGGAATTTTATGACACAAGAGCCATATTTAGCCCTACTAAAAATATACAACGTCAAGTAATAGACAGACGCACGCACAATGAAAGTTTTACTGACACAGAAGACAGAAATACACTCGGGGAGGAATGCACCTGCCAGGAATCGAACCTGCGTAGCCTACAACTCGAAGATTGCTAGCGCAGTGGAAATGCCCATTGAGCCACCACGACTCCGAAACTTGCAGTTGCTACTGTGCTTCGCAAAATATCTGAATTAAATCAAATAAAAGCTAAGGTGTAGAATGTCTCTAAGAATTGGATGATTGGAAAATGAAATGGCCAAGCCTGCAATTCTGCAAAAACAAATTTATTCATCTAATAAACTAGTCATTGTAATTTTAATATAGAGATAATATGAAACTAAATTCTCAAATGTAGGAATAAAATGAAATGTAGACTTTCTTGCGAGAACGCAAATGTGTTCAAACGGTACAAACTTAAGATATTAATTCAATATCTAATTCTGAAGGAAGACACAAAACATCTTGCCCTAAATCCTCATTACTTTCTAAACTGAATCGACACAGGCTTTTACTAAAATTCAAATGAAAAATGTACGATTTCTAACGGAGTATTATGACTTACAAATTCAATCTCATCGTGAATTTGACAAAAACCTTGTGGAATGGCTTCTATTCCAATAAAACAATGCCAGAGATGTTTTTAAAATAGTTATAAAAACCGCTGATTCTGAAATTGAAATTATGCTTTTAATATTTCTGATTAATGTGAAATTTCGAAGATATAAAATTATATCTTTATCTCTTTCCTTTATAGATCTCGACTGAAGCCGGGGCACCCGAAGTACCTCAACAAAACCAGCAGCTACTTCCACAAACTTGCAGGGACCAAAACCTTGGAAGGAACTTGGGTGAAGCGTGTCCCACCCATGAGAATCATAAAGATGGAAAATACTCACAAGGTAATTATTCTCTCTGTTCAATAAGTCTCAGAACGAATCATATGGACATTGATATTCGTGATGAATATCAATGCGCATGCCCTTCTGTTCGAAAACATCTTAATTTGTATGTTCCACTCTAATTAGCTGTTGTGTAGAAAAAGTGGCTGGAAAGACAAAGCAGACTAAACAAACGGGTAAATAAAAGTCCAGGTCAAGCGGGCCTTGTTACATACATTTTCGTGATGCTTTTCTTGCTTTAATCGTTTCTTGTCCTCATGTTGGCGTGGTGTGGAAGTTTGGAGAGTGGGGTGCCAGCTCAGGTGTGACCTCAAGATCTGACTGTGATTCAAAAAAACGTGGAAATGTCCTCGAATCTTTCCCTACGGGTTTGATCCCGGACCGTCGCCAATAGCCCGTTGTGTTGCTCCAGTGTGACGTTAATTAAAATACCTACGTACCTTGCTTTAATCATTCGATGGTTCATTGGGATAGCAAAAATTGCAGGTTTCCCACAACTGTTCCAGGTTTTCAGCCTAAATTACGTATTAAAATCATTTTACTTAAATTCACCTCAAGTCTACGCAAATTTGTCAATTTTGAATTAATTTGTCTTCCCTTTTCAGCAGCAGAAGCATCTTGAAGAATGCATTTTAATAAAATATTTGGGAATGAGTTGAAGTGAACATGAAACAATTTCCCTACAATTAATTTTGACATGTAATGTCTGAATCCCCAAATACTGAAATAACTATTTGAAGAATTAATGCATTTTTCATTCATATAATTGTATTTAATAAATAACCCATAAAATGTTTGTGGGTTTTTGGGAAAATTCGTTCAATGAAAGTTTTTTCGTAATTTCAATTCGAAAGTATGAGGACCCTAAAAATATTGTTTGGTAATATCCAGTTTTAATGCAATTTTCTTTTGGCTGAGTTGAAGTATAGTGAGTTGGTTTTTTGATTACCAAGAATAAGGATAAGTTTTTCTATCACAGGATCCACATGTTATTACTACGTACAGTTCTCACGAAACCTTCTGGGGCCGTCAAGGCTCGAGTGTGTATGCCCACTACGTTAGCAACCTTCGAGTTTCTGTGCTGGACAAAGTTCGATACCTGGCAGGTGCATTTCTCCCTGGGTGTGTTTTGGTCTATTACGTGATATTGTATGCCTTGTGTTTGGCTCAGCATGGCCAAATATGGCTCTTGCGCCATAAACCCCCAAACCAAACAACCAACCAACCACTTTTAAAACAATATGTAGTTTTGACATTCAAATATGGATAGAATGGAATTCGTTGAAAAAATGTTACTAGCTAAAAAATATGAAAATACTCGTTAAAAACTCATTGAATTTCATTCCACTAAATTGCATGGACTCTGCTGAATGAATTGCGTTGGAAAAGTTAAAATATGGCAAACTTTTTTCAGCATAGAGCTTGAAAATAACCTACACTTTTAATATTGTTTTTTCCTAATGTAAAACCTAATATTGGTTTTGGTTTGCTTTTTTCGTGGATGTTTCTTATTGACTGGATGAGATTTGGGGACCTAGAGCAGGCTACAGAAATGCTTTCAAAATGATTAAAACCATGGACAGTATAAAATAATACAATAGTTAATTTAATAGCATGTTGTCAGAAAAAATACTTGCATCACAATGAAGTTACCAGATAGTGATTCGAACTTGGATAACATTTTTAGAGGAGACCATGAAACCAAAGTCATTTAACAAAAATTTCATTTTTCCTTTAAGTAGTTTTTAGCTATTTTCAGCTCAGCTACACAGATTTTCTTATCGAATGCCTCATTCGCTTGAACCTTTTACTAAGTGTCTTGAGATAAGAGATTCAATTTCTAATCAGCAATGGTATGTAGTAAAAAGGCTGAGAAAAATTCCCCACATTTCGATAGAAATACCTTTATAAAGGAATATTGTACTCCAAATTTGTTTTATATTCAATATTGTTGCTTCGTTCCAGAAAATTTTCACAATGAACTGTTTTCAAATAGTCCTCGTTTTCCAGAAATATTTGCGAAGTTGAGGAAAATTGAACTTTCCATTTTTAAAATGTCGGACTAAAGGTGATAGCTTTGAACCACAATAGTAATTTGAAGCCGTTCGAAGCTACAAAAGATAAAATTTTTGAATTTATGTCAGATTCCAACTTTCGAAATATAGCGAGTATAAGAAGTAAAATTGTAATAACCTTGCTGAAATTAATAAACCTTTATATCTAATTCTTTGAAGAAAAGGAGTTTTTTAATGGAAACCAGGGTATGAAAAAAATCGGATTTGTTTGATTTAAATCAGATTTTTTTTATTTAAATTGGATTTTTATGATCTTTATTAATTCTTTGCCCATACAAGTTTAAATTTGTTGGATATGGGACACACAAATTACAGTGTAGTTTCCAGATAGTTTTGATTTATTTAAACATTAATATTTTCAATGCAAAACATTAATGTATTAGGAAATATAGATGGATAAATTTTTGAAAGATTAAAATGCTACAGGAATTTGCAAAGTAAATCATATGAAGAGTAAATAGAATAGTGCCCCAAATGCCAAGCGTGAGCAATGTTTTCTATCTGGTTCTCAATCGGTTTAGATTACTTTGAGTTTCACTCATAATCAGTGACGTGAATTTTCTGGACTCTGAGAAATAAGGTTGCTGGATCCTGCCGACACCTATATTATGAGTTCTTGAATCATACAAATTTCAGAATTGTTTTGCATTATATATTTATCGTATATGAATAAAATGTTTTGAATTACTTCAATTATTTTGACATAAAATAATTAATTGTTTTTTTTTCAACATACTCAATTATCAGATGAGTGATTTAACTTTTACATTCCAAAATTCAATTCCATAAACATTGAATAGTTATTCTAGCTGGATAAAGAATTCTAAGGGATCAATGCATAAAATTTCCCAATAAATTGAAAGAAAAATTAACCAATATATCACACAAAACAAAATGAAACTATTAAAATATCCGATTAGAAATATTTATGTACAAAATTGGAATGCTTTTGTGACACTACAGAAAATATTTTTCATTGTGTCTATATTTTTTATGAACAGACTATAATACTAAATAAATAAAACATCTTCAAAAAGAAAGCAAGTTACCACAATTTTAATAATTTGAGTGAATATATTTCGAGCATCTTCACTAACCACATGACGAATGCTTTAAAATTGGCCGTGTGTGATTTGTAGTCGCACGGAATGTTTAAAACAAAACCAACACTGATGAGCAGGCTTGTGAGTGACACGTATTGGTCAATGCCCCAAGATGGAAATATTTGTCTGCTAATTATGATCCCAATCAGAAAATACTGTTATTTAGTGTCTTCAAAGGAGGATGCTTTTCAATATAATTTGGGGTTGAACCGTTACCACCGAGATAACAAGGCCAGACCGCTGTGACGTTTCAATCACGTGACTCGCTTACTAGTAGTCATAACAAACATCGCCGCATGGCCGGCTACTTATGGATTACCTTTAATGTAGCGTAAGAAATTAGGGTTTTTATACTATTTTACCAGAAAGCAAGTGCAGCTGCAGTTAAATATTGTTATATAACATTTGTGGAACATTACAGTGTCAAGGTGTTAAAGGCTTTCGTCAAACAACACGTTTAACGTGTGTCTAGACCGATTTCTTTAGGCTTAACCACGAGGCTATCCAAAATGCCCTTTAGATGCTGTGTACCTACTTGCTCTGGAAATTATAGATATGGTGATGCACCAAAAGTGGCGGTTTTCTCCTTTCCAGAGGATAAAAATAGTAGAAAAAGATGGCTCAGGGCGATTCCACGAGCTGACTTTACACCATCAAAACGCAGCAAAGTCTGCGAAGTTCATTTTCAAAACGATGATATCGTCCGGAATGTATCGAAATTCAACAAAAAAACTGGTGAGTGTTCTACCTTTTCCATGAAACGTCTCCGTTTAAAAGTTGGTGCTATACCAAGTATATTTCCGAATTGCCCTAAATATCTCTCGAAAACTTGTCCCACCGTTCGTAAAAGCAGGGAAGATAAAATTCGTGAAAATGAGGAATCCAATTTATTGAGAGCTATCAACGAAAGCAAATCTGAGTTCATTGCTCATCATGAATCTATTTCTTTTCAAAATTTTAATAGGTTACTAGAAATTCTGGATTCATTGCCCCATAAACAAAATTGGTTTAAACTGATTGAGGAGTCAAAAGTTACTTTTTTCAAAATTTGTTTTAATCCAGGACCTGCAACAAATTACACTGTTGTAATACATTCAAATCTGAAAATGGAAACATTTGTATGGCCAAGAAATTTCTGTAGATAACAATCAAATCAAAACACCCTGTCACGTTAATAATTTGGAAGTTATTGAAAATTGTTTGAATTTTATAAATGAAATGATGAAGAAAACATTAATTAGATTTCTTTAGACTATGAGAAAGGGTTTTCTTTTCTTTTTGATTTATGGTCGCATTTGAGAAACTATCATATTGGGCGGTATTAAGCTTGATTGACGTGTGTATTTTAGTTAATAAAAGTCATAAGCGAGTTTTTCGCTATTTTTTAATTGAATTTACGATATAATTTTGGCTGGTTTTTAATAAGTTATTGCTTTTACTATTTACGCACACTCTTTGTTATCGTTAGTAAATAAGGAAGAAAGACGCGAGGGTGTGGAAAGTTTCATTCTGAGATTATCATAGGGAAAAACCATATTTACAAACTGCTATAATAATTTGCAATAACGTATAACAATATTTTCCTGTGGTCTAGTCGTATGTAGAATATATTATGTATCGTTGCAGACAGATTTCACTGTATTAGGCTTTGAATATTCCAATACGGCGGTGGTCGTTCGTATCGCACGTATGACTACTAGGGAGACGGCAGCGGTCAGGCCTTGTTATCTCTGTGGTAACGTTGAACTCAGTACGAGCAAAGTTCTTAACTTATTTGAATAAAATAACATGCATCTTCAGTTATTTCATTTTCAATATTATTAAACAACTGAGAAAGAAAAATAAAGTTTTGATTTAAATCAATGAATTTTTTAATAAAAATCACTTAATTTAAATCAAGCTGATTTAAATCGACATACCCTGGAATGTATTAATTTTTATCTGCTTAAGACTAAGATTTTGTACTTAAAAAGATATATCATTTGTCAAAGATACTTTGACATACACTTTTGTGTTCTATAATATTTTCCTTCCCTATGAATTTTTGCTTATATCCTCTATTTGTTCTGTTTAGTTGTTTATAGGTGTTTAGAAATGTGTTTGCATGTTTTTTTATATATTTACCTGTATAAAAATATTAAATTTCTGTAAACACCAAATTCGTAAGACCCAATGATCAAATATTTATTTAAAACTCATTGTTTCAATAAATAATGTAAAATTTTTGTTTCTCTAATAGGGTGATTATGACTCAACCTGATAAAGATAAGAACGCTGCTCGGCTTCAATATTTTCTATACTTGGGAGATGAATCTAAGTTGTTTCCTGAATGAGTTTCCTATATCCATTTCATCCCAAAAAGACACATTTTATTGAAGAACTAATTTGCACAGTTGAATTCGAAGGCATTGATGAAATCATCTGTGCATACAAAGAGGGTCATTACCTCAATTTACGATATAAAATGGATGAGAATGATATCTACAAGTAATAAGAGGGGTATGGTATGAATGCGGATAAAAAATATAGAATTTAAAAATCGAATGCTATACAAGTTAAAAATATTTGAATGGGGTTTCTCCCCAATGAATTCCTGTGAAGTTAAAACTGAAGTACTAAAAAAAAAGTGGTTGCAACTATACCCTTTTTCAATAAAAAAGGTGGCACCATCTTTGATAGATTTTCAGTGACTGAAATAGAAGAAAAGTATAATTTAATTTCTAAGAATGGATTTTTGTGTACTATGCTTCGAGTTTGCATACGTTATAATCAATTGAGTGAATAGTTGAAATTCCTGCAAGTTACAAACATGATAAAAGATGTATGAATAAAAATATATAGAAGATGTTTTCTAAAATTTCCCTTTCTGTGCATCTTCAGTTTAATTTTCAAAATTGAAACGAGACTAAAATGATGCTAAACGTTGAAAAATAAATTGCTCAATAACAAAATTTGATAGATTCAAGAAATTGCATTCTAAATTTGAAAATTTCTTTATCCATAGGTAGGTATTTTACTTGATGTCGCACTGGGCATCAAGTAAAATACCTACAACTACAATACCAATCAAGCAACACAATGGGCTATTGGTGACTGTCTGGGATCAAACCCAAAAGGAAAAATCTGAGGACAACGCCGCTTAATTTTTAATCGTGGTCATACATCAGCTGGCATCCCACTCCAAACTTCACCACGCCAACGTGAGGACATTTGAGGCCGCGACAGATTTAATGTGCATCAGCCCCCTTTGAACACAACAGTCTGGTTGGATTCATTCACCCTCCGGTTGCTAATCCATTACTCTTCCAACCTGCCCTCTTTAGGCAAGAGTGATTATTTCTTGAAGAAATTGTTTTTTGGAATTTTTGTTCTTATTCAGAACTGCTCATATCAAGAATTCTTTGACTGACTTTATTACTGGACACGTAGATCAATCGGTATCGCATTCTGTATTATTTGTGCTGTAGGGGAGATTTAGGTTTATGTTTCTAGTTAGTACATGCAAATTTCTTTCTCCCTGAATAGTAATATATGTATGTGAATTTTAAAAGTTATTTTTTCTTGATGCATCGGATATTCCGATCCAGTTGTTTTGTGTTCATAATAAACTTGTGTTCCTTTTCAAAGTTATAGAATTATTTCTTATTTGCTATATATGAACACGAACAGAAACATTGTTTATAAACTGGAAAACACTAAAATTATTCAGTATTTCTAATTGAATTCATATAAATTTTCTACCCACCTACAAAAATCAAATTGCTAAACACACACAACTTGCATAACAGCACAAATCGCTTGATGTTTAAAAGGGATTAATTAAAAATAAGTTGCAATTTTTACATCTAGAAAATACGAAATGATAGATTTCAAACAGATGTTGGGAAGTGAAAAGCACCCTCACACCTTTGTCATGAAATCCATTGGACATTACCCCTTACTTTATATGTAAAAGGGAAAACAGTGAAACTGCTTTGAATGCGATTGACAGGGAAAATTTTTACGGTATTCTAAAATACCATCGAAATAGGTATAGCATAAGATATCCTGGTTCTATTTCCAGCCAGGCCAGAATGATTAAATACACAATAAGTATATTGACCAAACAATTAAATCAAAGTAGCATATTCAATTCAATGGTAAGGGAGTATAAGCTGGCACAAAGTGAGGGACCCCTATGTCTTTCTCGTGTTAAAAGAAATAGCACGTTTAATATAATTATCTTTATCTTAGAAAACAAAATATATTTAGGAGGAAACGCCCAATTTTTTATAAAATTTACGAATGATTCTTGTATCACTCTAACCCACTTTATTTTCAACATGTGAGCTAAGTTCAATTTAGCTTAGAGATTGTCGTGGCTCAGTGGGTTTGCTCTGCACTAGTGGCCTGCAAGCTGTAGACGGCACACGTTCGATTCCTGTGACTACCCTCTTGTATCAAACTTTCCTTGTGTGTTATTACATTCAGTTGTCACAAAAAGGTATGTGATCTTATTTGAATTGTACTCTTTTTTGATGTGCACTCTATTTTTAGGTTCCTCGTTCATCAGATTTCTGACTGGCCGTTTGTGATGCAATGTGTTTATGTAATTTCTATTTTCAATATGGTTTTGTTTTTATTTCTTGAGGCAGGTGTTATTCCGATAGCAGTTTATAAGTTATTGCAAATCAGTTACCGACTATATTATTGAAAAATTAATGGTGTGTTTTTCCAAAGGAGTGAAAATTGTTGAACAAATCAACTATATTTATCCTAAAATAAGTTTGCCCTTCTGTCTGTTTACAAATGGCTGTTATTTTTGTAGCTGTTAAATTAAGTGTTATTTTAGCAACTGTTATTGAAAATATTACCAGTTATCACCAAATGTTAAGTAATTTTTAAAATGACCAAACCTTTACAAAAATAAAGTCTCTTTAATTTTTGAAAAATGAAATTTTTTAAGATATCAAGAAAATAAAAGAGTAGCAGTTTCTAGATTAAAAAAAAATCATTTAATGGTCATTAATTGTTAAGTTTTACTATGCAAAATTTTCTCGAGTTTCGGAATAATTTTTAAAAATTAATCATATTAAAGAAAAATAAATGTTTGCACAGTATGACTGAATTACTTTATATTTCAAGTTACATTGTATATTTGATTGAAAATAAAGTTTTTATGTACCAATTCTTTCTGTTTTACTTGTATAATGAATTGAAGTACGTATTCTCTGTAACTAACATTTGTTTTTGTTTATCTTTATGTGTTTGTGTACATAAACATCTATTACACTGTCAGTCTCAAAACACAAAACAATCTTCTGAAAATATTAAATGTTGCTGCTTACAATTTGCATTAAAAGATTTATCTTGATATATTTAGTATACTCAATTTTATAATTGTACAAGTTGACCAATGCTGTCTATGGTATACGTAAGTATTGATAAAATCAAGAGTTGTTAACTTCAAGTAGTTTTTCTGGATTGAACTGTTTTGAAATAGGATTTTGTTTACTGAGCTAATTACTTATTTATGGAATATGACAGATCAAGTCACTGCATGGATAAAGAGGCGATTTAGATTTGAATTTTCTTGCAGTTTTATTAATTGGCGAATGTAAAGATGAAAATCCAAATATTTCCCATACTGTGTTCGGAGACAGCCTACTTGTGTACGACGTCAACAGGGGTCCCTCGATTTTTCAATAACACTTTATCATACAGTATCAATGTTTTCTTGGGAACTTGCAGTGTAAGAGGTTAGCCAGGCTTTTTCATATCTTCCAGAGAACAGTGTTTCGAAATTTTTTTGTTGCGTCGTGTTTGCTTTGAAGGCACATGATGCAATCTAAAGGAATTTTATAATTTTCTTGGAGTCTCCACCATAGACAATGCATTTTGATAAAATGTTTTAATCGCTGAAGCTTCAAACTCGCCATCCAGAATCATCACCTTCCTAAATAAATGACAATCAAATCCAGTAATTGCTATATAGGAAAATGGTCTGAGAGAGACTGAATTTGCATCGTTGCCAGTGATTTGGCCGATGTCATATTCCATGAATGTTATTAATTGAGTAAACAAAATGAAATTAGAAATGTTTTATTTGAAAGTTATTCCAAAACAAAATGGTGTCCTTACATAAACATCCTGCATAACTGAGGAAATTGAAAACCAATTTTTAGTTTGGTAAATATCCAAGTTATAAAATTTTCTGTAGCTGTAGTCTGATGGGACAATTCTTGTAACTTTAGAAGCATTTAGTAATATTGGCTTTGGTCAGATTTGCATTCAAAGCTAATCTAGTTTCTCTTCAGCACTATTTAAGAGAAAATAAATTTATATAAGCTTTTTCAGATGTACATGTTTAAAATAATTGAAGAGGAAAAACTTTAGTTAAAAATTTAGTTTTTTTTTCACTACTCTATAATTATAACTCTAGTAACATGTTAATTAAATTTGTATTATACTATCATAATATTCTAAACTTGTTTAAATTAGGACTTCTGTGAAACATTACATACTACACTTGGGCTATCTCCATACATGTAACTCACTCATAACCCCAGCGTGTCTTATCCGAACAGGAAAATTTTGGATGACAAAATAATTTTGTAATTTGTATCAGAATTTTGAATTACCCTTTTTGAAATACTTAATTCAGAAATAAATTAAATCTGCATCATGCTTCTTAGTTAATTAAAACCCATTTAAAGTGAGACATTGTCCAGATATGTATCCTATCTGTTTTCTGAGAAAATGACAGTAACAATCTCAAGATTCAGTAATTTTCATTAAAATCAAGGCTTAATGAATTTCGAACAGAAGGTGAAAAAGTTTTCCTCTCGTTCTTTTTTCCCATTCATAACTAGGTAAGGTGATTAGATAAACCAAGTTTCATCAAAATCTGAGGTCATGGACTAATCATTAACATGGAATGACTAGTGAAGTCTTGTGAATAAATTATTGCACACTTAGTAATTAATTAAATTAATAAGAATTAACCCAGATTAATATTTTGTCATCTTATAAAATAAATGTTTTTCTTCTGTTCATAAGAAAAATTACATCAGCTAGATATCTTACCTCATAGCAATGAAAAATGATATATTTAATCATTAATTAATAGCATTTTTTGGTATATACAACTGGCACCCTATTGGTACAGTTAATAAAATCTCAATTTGCTCATCTCTTGGCCAGTATAAGATAAATAACTATTTCATTTTTGTGAATGCAGGGAAAGTTGGAAACCAATGCAGTTTTTGCACTTATAAGAAAAAGAATTGTGAGTTAAGAGATGAATGGTTCTAAATGAGCTCTAATGTAATCAAGAATTGTGATGGGTATGCCATTTGCTAGCGTCAAAGCAAAACCTCCTTGCCAATGTTCATTCTATCCAAGTCATCATGACCAGCATTGATTTACACATACAAACCACTGGTATTCTGTGAATTTCATCATAGGATATGTAGAACTAATTTTGTTGGAACCTGTCAACTCCATACTTCTCTTTCCCATGCTGTAGAAAATTGACCACTACAATAACACTAAAAATAAGTGGTGCAGATCCCATTTACTTTTGCTGTACCTCTGCTCTTTACAAACCTGGAAAATATTTCTTTTTCAGTCACACTTTAACAAGCCATTAATTTTTTGATGGAAAAAAATTCTTCAGTTTTCTGAGTGAAGTCATTTTTAGATATGTTCTTCCAAAGAATTTTTGGAGGGAAATGTAATTGGGAACAGACACATTTTACATTCAACTGAGTTTCACACTTTCGGATGAGACAACATAAATTGGTATGGTCGAGAATGCTTTATCATCCTTAACACACATAGGAAATTCATTTCAATCATGTTGCATATATATCAACAAAAGGAGTGACTGCTTACAAATCAAAACTAATGACTCAATACTCCTTAATAAACAAACAATACTCCCTTAATTTATATCAAGTAATCCTTTCAAATCAAAATTAATAAAATAGAACCCCTTAAATATTTATCTGAGATAGAAGCACAAGAAAGCTTTGTTTTTGAAAGGAAAGGAAGGACTCTGGAAAAATTGTCAAACTACTTTTAATTTATACAAGTTCCACGAAATTAGATAGAATTATGAATTGCTTTAATTTACTTGGATACAGTTAAATTATGAAATACAATGAGCGAAATTTTATATCTTGAAAAAGATAAAAATTAAATTTACGGATTTGTTGATTCGCGAACAAGAAAATATATGGCAGAACAGGAAAAACGCAACGCAATGTTATAAAAATCAAGTTAAAAGCAAAGTACAAAAGAAATAACATTTAAAATATTGCTAAATTATGAACCAAAGAATGCTGAAATACTCTTAATGAATGTGATGAAAAAATAAACTAAATACAGCGCGAAATTAGTCAGAGCAGGAATCCTAACGTAATAAAACTTCGTAATGAAACAAAGTACAAAAACACAGATGAAGATTATTTAAAACGAATCATACACCAAAGTAAAACGATTAAGAAAATAAGTTTGAATATCGCCTAGTAATGGAACATAACACCGAAAGATCCAAGAAACTAATGGAACCCAAGTTATACAACAATCGACGTTGTCGACCTTCGCTTATATTGCTCGAGGTCTTGGTTCTATAACTTTCAAAGTAAATCTTTTTATATTGGAAATTGTGTATTTATGCTTTCTGCCTTGAAACGAAAGTAACATCGTTTCTTTTTTGTTACTTTTGTTTTCAGAAATGTTCAACTGTTAAAATGAATTTGTTTAAGCTTTTGTATCATCTAAGTTTGCGTTATATTAACACATTTTTTAAGGGAAAGTGAAATCTAGAAATCTTAATTTTCAAAGAAACTCTAGTTTCGGTTTCCTTCAATAAGAGTATATTTGCTAGTGATTTTGAAACATGTTTTCAAAGCATCTTGGTTTGTTTTGTATATTTGAAAAAGCAGAATAATTAACTGTTCTGTTCACTGAAAAAAATTACTATTTTTATATTTAATTAAAGGGGTTATTTCAATTAACGTCACACTGGAGCAACACAACGGGCTATTGGTGACGGTCCGGGATCAATCCCAAAGGGAAAGATTCGAGGACACCACGTAATTTTGAACCACGGCCAGATGACTTTAATTAAAGGTGGTGTACAGCTGTACCATATAAAATTTTTAATTGAAGCATTTTACCCTTATTTTAATTCATGCGTTCCCTGTTTTTCAGAATTTGATCCAATTTCAGTTTTAGTGTGCCAGTTATTCTGAAAATGGCAGGGCCAATCTTTTGCTTGGTTTGTTATCTGAATCTGGTTGTCCAAGCAAAACATTCGCTTTGGATATACATGTAGTCTTCTGTCAAAATGTAATTATGCCCTTTTTTTCGCTTGGAAATGTTTCGTCTTTTGCGCCAGAGTATGTCAGAATAATGCTTTTCAATGGTTGCATTTCAATTCAAAACCTGAAAATCTTGAGAAACTGCACCATCTGAGTAGGGTAAAGTGGGTATAAAAAACAGTGTTTTCAATTTGGAACAGCTGCAGTATAAACCCCCCCCCCCCCCCCAATCCATTTGGCGACTTTTTTTGTCGCCAACCTTCAATTGCGATTTGTTGTTTTTGGTAACCCCCACTTTTTTCCACTCCATTCTAGCAACCCTACAGCGTCCCTACGCTATGTATATATAGACATATTTAACCCAGACTTATATATTGACTGTGATAACTGTATTTTTATAAATAATCAAGATTTACATTATTTATTATGGCGATTGTGCAATTTCTTTGCACATAAAAAAACGCCAGGGTTTCTATAATGGTTGCTTTGAAATTTCGTTTCCCATTTTACAAAAAAATCGAATGGGGTGCGAATGAGGGTTCAGTTCACGACTGGCAGCCCCGTTTAAACAGGAAACCCTCATTTACAGTGAAATCTGTTAAAAGATTAGAATAACTTATATTCAACTTATGTACATTTTTTTGTAATACGTCTGTTAAAAAATGTCGCCAAGTAACGTCAGGGTTGGCGACAAAAACAGTCGCCAAATGGAGGGGGGGTCTATACTGCAGCTGTTCCTTCAATTTCAAGGTAGAATTTAGCAATGACAAGTTTTTTAAAAAAGTGTTTCATTGCGTTATATATACATTGCAGTATTCAAGAACATATTGCATGTGTTTTCTCCATATTTAAGCCTATGTTTTTAGTTAAATGGCTATTTTTATACCCACTTTACCCCTAAAGTGTGTAGCGGGTGGGGAAAAGTGGGTATTTCATAGAAGTAAGTTATAAAATCATATTAAATGGTGAAAAATTTATTAACAGAATATAATAATTGATAAATGTATTAAAAGAACAATTTTTGTTGAATGAGCTACTACAAATTATTTCAATGAGCTACTACTTTAGTGGCCTTCTAAATGCTAAACTTTAATAAGTAAGATTTATGAATACTGTAACTCAAGATGTACTTGAACTGTTGAGTGTTCATTTCACTGTAAATAACAGTCAAAAATTCTACACAATTCAAAACATGATTTTTCAAAATTCATGAAATCATGTAAACTTGAATTTTGAGAAAGATATAGAGGTTACAAATCAACTCCTTGATTATCAAATGTAGGTTTTGTGGCAATGCATGTATAATAAATGCTTCCAATATTTATGCCAACATCCTCCTATTGTAGTCTGTTCATAAAAAGTAGACACTTATTCACAAAGAAAAGATTTTCTACAAAAGCATTCCAATTTTGCACATAAATCTTTATAATTGGCAATTTTAATAGTTTCATTTTGTTTTGTGTAATATATTGGTTAATTTTTATTTCAATTTATTGGGAAATTTTATACTTTGTTCCCTTCGAGTTCTTTACACTGCTAAAATAACTATTCAATATTTATGGAATTGAACTTTGGAATATAAAAGTTAATTCACTCATCTGATAATTGAGTATGTTAAAAAAAAGATGGGTTGAAGCAGAAATATATTAGAATTGATAAATTTTTTATTGCAAGCTCAAAATTCCATTCAATTGGCATGTTCTGGAGGATGCTATTACACTTGTTCTATGCTGTTCATAGAGAGAAGCTTCATTTTTTGTTTTATGTATAAACCCTTTTGTGTGCTTCAAATATACCTATCAAATACTTGTCAATGCTCAAAGAATTTGAAAAATAGACGTATTTTATTTCAAATTTATGTATTTTCATGTTATGTTGTCGGTGGGATTCGGCAACCTTATTTATCTGGGTAAAAAAAAATCACTTATGGTTATGGGTTAAACTCAAAGTAATCTACACTGCTTGAGAACCAGATGGAAAAACATTGCTCATGCTTGGCATTAGGGGCACTGTTCTATTTACTCTATCATGCGATTTACTTTGTTAAGCCGCGTTTTAATTTTTCAAAAATTTACCCAGTTATATTTCCTAATACATTAATATTTTACATAAAAATATTAATGTTTAAATAAATTAAGACTATCTAGAAACTACACTGTAATTTGCATGTCTCATGTCCAACAAATTTAAACTTGTACGGACAAGAAATTAATCGAAATCTAATAAATTTGATGTTTTTAATTTTAAAAGATCATAATTTTTTCATACACTGGTTATATCTTTTAAACCGATTGCAATGACTATTTCTCATCACGATGACAAGCATTTATTGTGTTAAAAATATCAATTAATGAGTTTTTGTTCTATGCCAATAATATGTTGACATGGCATCTCTCCCCAATGGTTAAGAAAACAATTTTTAGCATCTAGTAAGACATGGAAATTCCAAATCAAAACAACTCCTGTGGCATAGCCCCACTATCAAATAGTTTGTTTCCAGGGATAGAAATTTGAATCTAAAAGTCAAGAATTAATATCACATAAACATTTTTTCTCAGTTGTCAAAATGTTTTACTTGGGTGCTATTTCTGCATACAATTATTCTGTTCTTCCCCATTACTACACTTAAAACTGTCTTTCCTTTGTAGTCCTTCCGATTGACATAAGCGGCCTTGTTATTCAGGATTTTCACAATGTCCTTGAGATTATCCTTTGTAGCCAGTTGAAGTGCTGCAAGCCCCATTCATTTTGTATATGTGGATGTGTATAAACACTACACATCTGCACACACATGGACTGGGTCTATGAGATTTACATTTTTGAATAGAATAAATTATGGATTGGTTAGAATTTGCTTTATATAAGCCAAAACTTCAGCAAAATTGGGCATACAAATGATGACTATGTATTAAACTTGATCGTCAATATGAAATTTAATAGAAGTTAAATGACTTATGGGCCGTCAATTTGAAGCCCTTCTTATTTCCATATTTTAAAGCTGGCTGACAGACTTCCACACTAGAACAAAGATAGTTTTTCATTAATTGTACTTGCTTTTCTTAAAATTGCTTACACATATTTGATCAGGATCATTAAATGCCATTTTGTCTTAATCATGTTTGGAAATATGCCTCAAGAAATGGGAATGCTCTTAAAAGAGCTCTTCTATTGACATCTCTAATCAGTTTTGCAAACTTTGATTTCTAGCTGCTGGAAATCCCAGTTTCTTAAGATTTCAATCCACTTATGAGAAGGAGCTATGTTTTGACCTTTCAGTGTCTTGCATGATAAAATGCCCTTGCGTAGAAACATTTATGCACATTTCATACGAAAAACATTACATCTTTAGGTTGTATTAATGGATTTTGTGACCTTTCCATGTTCAAATTACTTTGCCATTCATCGACTAGTACATTTTCTTTGAAGTTTACTGTCTTCATGCTTGACAGTATATTGTGAATGCCAATCAACAACCAAGTTGAAGTTCGTGAACGAAATTAGTGAATCGAACTTCAACTCATAAGTTGAATTTCAATTCACTTCAACTTATGTAACTTTCTATGTTTTTCCCTCAGGCATGAACATTGAAGTAGATTATTTTATACAATATTAAAATAATGAACCCACATATTCATGTTGAGGAATATGTAGTGACTTTATTCACTTGTTGAAAACAACGTTTTTCAACATTTCTCTGTTAAATTTGAACTTCATTATTAAGGTTTCCAAGCTGCAAGAATATTATATAAGTTAGAAGGTTAAAGCTAAGTCAGTTATGTTTCTTAAAATATTAAAATAATGCTAATTTATATTTAATTGGATACTTATGGTACTGTATTTCCTTTGAACTGACATCCTAATTATTAAGGAAAGACAAAGTAGTTCAATGTGTGAATTTTTAAATTTTCTTGCTATAACTTAAATAACTGAGTTTTGCAAAACATTTATTAGGGTAAACAATATTTGTCTGTACATCATTGTTTTACTATCAAAACTCTGAAAGTCCATTTTTTTTGGTTTTCGAAAATTTAACATTTGGTTATAAATATGCTTACTGAACTTGTTTCAAAAGCTCCCAAGTCTAAATAACATAAGGCCCTTGTAGGTGAAATTTTAAACCTCAGATGAAAAAAAAAAAAAAAAAAAAAAAAAAAAACGCCTATGCATGGCATTTGTTGCACTGTTCTATTTATTCTATCTTTGCAATTTCCTATGTCACATTTTAATCTTTTTGAAATTTATCCTGCTATATTTCCTAATACATTAATGTTATTAATTATAAATATTAATGTTTAACAAATCAAAACTATCTGGAAACTTCACTGTGATTTGCATGTCCCATGTTAGACATTGCATGTCCAACAAGTTTAAACTTGCACAGGCAAGGAATTAATTAAAGTCATAAAAATCCGATTGAAATAAAAAATCTGATATAAATAAAAAATATCTGATTTAAATCAAATAAATTGATTTTAAAAAAAATCATATTTCATACCCTGGTATGAAATAAACTCTTGTCTAATGCCAGATTATTTTCTATTCAAATCTCTACCACCCTCTCTGGAATTTCCTAACTTTGTGGTGCAAGATGTCATTCCCCCGCTCGGATTTTCAACAGCATGCATTTCTACATGAGTTCGGAGCTCGCAGATATGCATCTGATGTATGGAGGTTGTCCAGTGGTCAGAATCTTGCTTCTGGATTCAAAGGTTCTAGGTTCAAATCCGAGGTAAGGCTTGGATATTTGTCCTTCCTGAATAAATTTGTGTCCTCGATAAATGTTTATTTTGGGCCCCGTTACTGCCTTTTACAATTTGGTCAGGTATTTTTGAAACACCCTGTATATTGATGTTCACACACAACAGTAGTTTTACGAGAGCAGAAGAGAGAAATACACACCCACGGTAATTGCAGGAACATCAAATCTGAGGTACCTACAACTCGCAGATTACTAGTGCAGTGGGCAAACCCACTGAGCCCTAGCATTGACTTGAAAGCAGGGTATGAACAAATCGTGATTTAAAAAAAATAATAAAAATCGGATTTGATTTAAATCATTTTTTATTTAAACCGGACTTTTATGATTTTAATTTATTCTTTGCCCATACGAGTTTAATTGACATAAATTAAAATGCAAATCAGTGTAGTTTCCAAATGATTTTGATTTATGTTAAGCATTATTCATGTATAACATTGATGCTTTAGGAAATATAGCAGAGTAAATTTTTGAAGGATTGAAACTTAATACAGGAATTAGTAAAGTTAATCCCATGATAGAGTAAATAGAACACAAGAAATACCATGCATAAGCATTGTTTTCCCATCTGGTTCTCGAGTGGTTTAGATAAGTTTGATTTTAACCCATAAAAGGTGGCATGAAATTTTCTAGACCTAGATAAATAAGGTTGCAAGATCCCACTAACGCCACATATTAAACATTTTTGTATAAAATAAATAAAAACTCAGACAAATTTCAGAATATTTTTGCATTATATTTATCATATGAATAAAATATATAAAATTTCTTAGTAATTCATTGATCATGTCACCAATAGAAAGTAAAACAAAAGGAACTTGCAACAAAATTCATGAAAAAATTCCTACTTCCCATTAATATTTAGCTTGTAAAAAGTACTTATTTGTGAAAAAATGTTATTTGTAAGTAAATAGTAAGAAATGAGACAAGACATGAAAATAC